>OZ007600.1:54223733-55717066 GCA_963931845.1 Maratus michaelseni | reverse complement strand
GTATAGTATAACAATGTGCAACTATTTTGAATTCCAAGAAAGAAATTGCATGCTTTGAGAGTATGTTGTCACAAACACAAAAAGAAAATTTCAGACTCGGGGGAGATGAGGTTAAAAAAAAAATACTTACAAAGGCTTAAAACAAGTTTTAAAAAAGAAGACGTCCTTAAAGACAAATTTGTTTTTGCATGAGGGGTGAGGGACGATGCAATACTTTGAAACAAAAAAAGGTACTTTTCGGTTAGCCGGGCGCCAGTGATATATCTACATATATAAATACATATGTATATACCTATATATGTATATACATACATATATGTACATAAATATATGTATATATAATATATATATGTATGTATATCCAGACATATGTGTATATACATAGATATATGTATATAATATATACATGTATGTATATCACTGGCACCCGGGCTAACCGAAAAGTACCCAAAAAAATTATGTATACTTTCATTAGGGAAAAAAAAACCATTAAAAATTAATCTGGTTTGTTATTAAAAAAATATTTACAACATGAAAATATATTAAAAGCAACTGTTTATAAAAAGTTTGGGCCCTTGGAACAGATGTGTTACTATCACGCTAAAATGTAAACAAAAGATTGGCGACTGTTTGTTTGGCGCAATTTCCAAGACTGCGCCAAACGAATAACTTAATACAATGGCTAGGTTGCCATTAAAGAAAAAAATCCCCTAAATTTGGCGACTTTTTTCTTTTTTTTAACCGATAATTTTTTTTTTTTTTTTTAGCGTGAGTGTAAAGCATCTAAGCCGGGCCCTTTTCTGTTATACCAACACCATTGTCGCCAAGCATAATAATCGGCACAAAAGGAAATTCACATGAAACGAATCATTTGAGAACAAAAATAACATTGTTGGCACAAATTTAAGCACTTAAAAATAAAACGTTTGAAAATTGCAATACATATATGCACTTAAAATAAAAAAACAAATAAATATTACATAAGGTAATAAAATAAAACTATTTAAACTGCAGGCTTGAAATTGTAAATGTCTCTTAGGATTGCTGTAAACATTTCATTTTTTGAATGAAGATGTGGTACTTTTCGGTTAGCTGGGCGCCAGTGACATATGTACATCTATAAATACATATGTGTATACATATATATGTATATATATACATCCATATATGTATATATGTGTGTATGTATATATATGTATACGTAGATATGTGTATGTATGTCTGTGTGTATATATATACATGCACATATATCACTGGCGCCCGGCTAATTGAAGATGTTTATGAGTTTTTTGATAAAAACTTTTTTTTTATGTATCTAAAGTCCTAAAACAATTTTATTGTCGCTTCTACATCATCAAGTAACAGCTTATGGTAAAATTCCTTTCAGTGTCAATAATAAATGCAAGTTATAATTTAATAAATATTTTCTATTTGAAAAGTAGCAAGTTAAGATGTTTTGTGAGGTTACGATTAAATAATGCATAATAATAAAAGATTCACGTTCAATAAATAGTCCAATCAGAATGTTTGGCACAGTTTGCAATAAAAAATTCTTTACACGGTTAGGGTAGAAATAAATGGCAGATTAGCGTATATTTTGGCATGTGTTGGTATAACAGAAAAGTACCAAGTTGTGTTCCTATTACACTCTGATAAGTGGAATTTAAAAATTAAATCAGATTACTTAGCTTTTCGGCTAAACCAAAACATTTTGGGCACTATTGCCATGACTAATTAAAAATCACATTAATGAATTAAAAAGAAATTACCTACTTTATTAAAATCTTAAAAATAAGTGAAATTTTGCAAATGGTCATTAATTAGTACATAAAATTCGAAGTTTTCTATTACTATCAAAACAAAAATATGCCAGTATCATCAGAAAATACAGAATATATATATATTAGTTAATTAAAACCAGATCTTAACTTATGAAGTAAAATTTCACTGAAAGACACTGGAGCTGTAAAATATTATTTTCCGCTTCCTGACTGGTTTAAGATTGTCAGCAATAAAGCAGATTATAAAACAGGCAACGGAGAATTATGAAAAAAATAAAAGCTGAATTTTTATTGGTTATTTTTTTCATAAACCAAAAACGTCCGAGATTGTTCATTACCGACACATTTTACTCCGATATGTATATATAATTACAATCAACTTATTAATAGCATATTCAGGGCAGATGTAAGATCAGTAAAGAACTTTTTTTTTTATACACTTCTGTAGAATTAAGTCGCATAATAAGCAAAGCAGAGTTTAAGAATTTAAGAGAATAAGCAAGCAGAGAAAATGCAGTTAATTTTACAAAATTGCTGATGCTTCTTCTCAGCTTTATTTATCTTGAACTTAAATCTGTCCCTAAGAATGATGAAAATTAATTTTTAACTAACTCTTGGAATAATATAGAAAAATAATCTTACATCTTACCTAATTTGTAAATCAAAATATCCAAAAACAATGACGAGACATAGACGACGCCATGATAATACCAGGCAAAATCAAGCAAGGAAAAATGTAAACATCCTACGATGACGCTGCCAAAAAGACATAAAAATCCCTACGAACCCGCAGAAAAAAAGCTATATTTCAATAGATTTTTTTTCAAGGTTTTTTTTTTATCTTCAAAATTTCTCATACAATATTAAATAATTTTAAAAGTGGAAATTTTTCAATGCTGATTATTACAAAGCGGAAAACATTTAAAAATATATTTACAAAAATCCCCACTGGGAAAAAAAATGTGTCGGAAAAGGGAAATCTTAGTCTCATCTTTCCCTGGCTTGCCGTGTAAAAGGAAAGGAGGGGGGGGGGGGGTCTCGATATTTGCTATTATTGCTTATTTAAGATATTTAAGATATTTTTTCCTTTTAAATCTAAATTTTGAATGTTTCAAAAAATGAAAATAACTTATTTTTTGGAACTGATTTATAGATAATATACAGATAATATAAAATCACCCCCCCCCTCACCCCCCCCAAAAAAATTTTTTTTTTCTTTCTCGTTTAACAGTAACTGTTTTTTGGCAAAGTGGCATTTATTTCTTTTGACAAATATTTTTTCATTGAAATTGAAATTGAAATAAATTCCCATTTATCATTAATTTTTTTAATATCTTTATATAATATGTATGTCTAAAGATTACAATATTCATTTTCATTCTAGGTGCTCACAAAAAATATTCATTTAAAAATATTAATGCATACTTTAAAAGCAAAAACATTAACAGTTTTTATGATTTTTTTTCCCCATAAAAACTCTTTAAATTAAAGAAGGGTACTTTTTGTGTATTTTTTATTGCATAAAATATTTAAATGCAGCATATTTTATCGTTTCACATAAATCTAGGTTTAAAATAACGAAAATCATCTTATAAAATGTGAAGTAAAAATACTTTTTCTTTCTTATAATAAAAATGTCGAGAACATTATACTGGGCCACTGACTTTTAAACGATGATAGATTTGTATATCTTGGCCGCAAACGTACCTTCATTCGCTATTGGGCACTGGAATTGCATTAAGTTTCCCCGCCATTTGCTCGTTAACGATTTGGCGCTAGACATCCGGTGTGCGGGCGCGTCAGTTGAAATACATTAATGGCTGGATACAAATTGCCGCAAACTTTTTTGGCCACAACGTTCACAGCATGTGGCCAAAAATCTCGTGTTTGTTGGGTATTTCAGGAATGGTTTTAATATACTACATATTGTTCTACGTTGCTTAGTCAAACAGTTATATGTGAAGGTTATGTAGTCAGGTGAACCCGATTCCCAAAGATTAGCCTTTTAAAAGTTTTTACTGGGCGTATTTTTTGCGACTTGCATTGTTAAGTAGACAAATTGTAAGGATAGTTTTAGTATATTTTATGTCGTTCTGTTAGTTTTAGAATTATGTGGTAAAGTTCTATAATCAGATGAACCCGATTATCAAAGATTAGCTTTATAAAAACTTCTACTGAATGGATTTTGTTAGTTAATTTGTTTGCATTGTTAGTTCGATAATTTTTAGTGATGGTTTTAGTATATTGCATATAGTTTTATCATTCTTTAGCAAACCCTAACTGTAAATGACCAAATAAAAGAGTTGGTCCTTAACAGCTGAAATTTTGACTGCACATTAGAAAATATAATAGCGCAATCACGTCATTTTTCAGTAATGTGAAAGGATATTCCAGGCAAATATACAGATTGCTTTCAAATACACGGTCAGATTAAACGATATATTTCATTTGATTCAAGGTTCATTTGTAGAAACCGACCAGCGCAGCGGGCGTAGCTTGCTAGTTAAAGATAAAACATAACTTTATTTTCCCACATAAGTACCAAGTACATTGACACATTTGTCATACCGCTTTATAAGCTTCAAAAAGCCCTCCGGGAAAAAATCAGGGCTTTGCATACGGACGAAGCGTTGAACGGCTATGGGCGAAAGACGACACGGCAGGTGAACGCAAACGTGCAAGACACCGATACACCATTGGGTAGAGGTCGACCGCGATCAAGCAGATGGCGCTGTTGACTGCAACAGCCATGCAAGTGCAACAGCCTACCCAATGGTGTATCGGTGTCTTGCACGTTCGCGTTCACCTGCGTGTCGTCTTTCGCCCATAGCCGTTCAACGCTTCGTCCGTATGCAAAACCCTGATTATTTCCTGGAGGGCTTTTTGAAGCTTATAAAGCGGTATGACAAATGTCTCAATGTACTTTGTACTGATGTGGAAAAATAAAGTTATGTTTTATTTTTAATGTCTCATTACATTTTTTGTCTTTCATACACATCTCTGTCCACAGTCGCCAGGAGAAACTTATTTTCCGACTGCCCCTCGTATTTAAAAAAAGAAAATGAATAAATTAAAAAAATATCCGTGCATTTAACATTTAATACCTAAAAAACTTCTTACTTTTTTTTTCTTTTGATAAAACTAAAACTAAATTTATATGCTTGCGCACACATAACATAATTACATAATTTTCACTGATTTTTCACTTGTTATTATAAAAATTAGAATTGGAGCCTTTATTAATTACTTAATATTTATTGTATACCCTGATTACCGTAATTTCCGGCGTATAATCCGCGGATTAAACAATTATATTTCGACCCAGAAATTTTATTTTATATAATGGAACATACTAGATCGCTGTAAATATTTTACTTCAACCAGAAGGACCCGTGCGAAGCTTTCGCACTGCAATCTTTGAGATTATTTCCTGGTACGTTTTAGCACTAATTTTTAATTAACTGATTTTTTTAAAAAATCATACAACGCGTTTTAACAATATGTGGGTGTACTATCTCAGAAACTTGTTCAAAAACTTTTCGAATGATACCTCATTCAACGTTGTATGTTTTGTATGTGCATAGAAAAAAATATGTTAAAAACAGAAATAATATATATCATGATTGTTTGTGCATAAAAAAATGGGAATAGATTGCCAGAAAAGTTTTTGACAATTTTTTTTCTCTCGCCAAGGTCATTTCTCTAGGTTGCCAAAGCTCCTATACAGAAAAAATCCCTGACGGCTCGGCCTACAGGCACAGGTAGATTTCGAAGACGCAGAACGTGGGGCGCCTGTTTGTCGGGAATTGCTGAAGAAATGACCTTTTTGCGATGATGCTGCAGTTGGAACCGCCTACTTCGAAACCAAACTTGTTTGCAGGCGGAGCCAGCAAGGATTTTTTTTTTTTTTTTTTTTTTTTTTTTTTTTGCTATAAGAGATGGTCCTATAAAAAACATGTCAATATAAAAGTTTTAGATAATATTAAGTGGATTTATAATAAATTTAAGCGGATTTGAAATCTTGGGAATTGACGAAGTTATGAATTTTTTTCTTCTAAAACCCCCCTTCCCCCCCCCCCCCCTTAAGGCAATTTTTAATTATATCAAAAATCCGTCATACATAAATTTTCGGCCCTTCTCCTAGAAGTAATAATAACTTCAAACGGATTCGATACGTATCATAATTAAGAAATTATGGGGTGTTTTCTGTTTTCACAAAAAGTCCCCCCCCCCCATTCCTCCCCCCCTGGTTCGATTTTGCCCATTAACGAACTTGACCAAGATTTTATGCCCCTTGATTTTATGTATAAGTTTCGAAAAGATGCGGGAGTTGGAACTGCCTACTTCGAAAAATAACTTGTTTGCAGGCGGAGCCGGCAGGGATTTTTTTGTTTTTAATTTTTTTTTGCTATAACGGTTAGTCCTATAAAAAACTTGTCAATATAAAAGTTTTAGATAATATTAAGAAGATTTATAATAAATTTAAGCGGATTTGAAATCTTGGGAATTGACGAAGTTATGAATTTTTTTCTTCTAAAACCCCTATTCCCTCCCCCTTAAGGCAATTTTTAATTATATCAAAAATATGTCATACAAAAGTTTTTGGCCCTGTTCCTAGAAGTAATAATAACTTCAAACGGATTCGATACGTATCATAATTAAGAAATTATGGGTTTTTTTCTGTTTTCACAAAAAGTCCCCCCATCCCCCCCCCCTTGTTCGATTTTGCCCATTAACGAACTTGACCGAGATTTTATGCCCCTTGATTTTATGTATCAGTTTCGAAAAGATGCGGGAGTTGGAACCGCCTACTTCGAAAAATAACTTGTTTGCAGGCGGAGCCGGCAGGGATTTTTTTTTTGTATAACGGTTGGTCCTATAAAAAACTTGTCAATATAAAAGTTTTAGATAATACTAAGCGGATTAATAATAAATTTACGCGGATTTGATATCTTTTGAATTGACGAAGCTGTGATTTTTTTTCTTCTAAAACCCCCCTTTCCCCCCCCCCTTGGGGCCATTTTTAATTATATCTAAAGTCTGTCATACATAAATTTTCGGCCCTTCTCCTAGAAGTAATAATAACTTTAAACGGATTCGATACGTATCATAATAAAGAAATTATGAGGATTTTTCTGTTTTCACAAAAAGCCCCCCATTCCCCCCTCCCCTTGGTTCGATTTTGCCCATTAACGAACTTGACCGAGATTTTATGACCCTTGATTTTATGTATCAGTTTGGAAGAGATTTATGCAGAATTTTTCCAGTTATCGTGGTCAGAAAAAAGTGACATAGATAGATAGATAGATAGATAGATATATAAACTTTTGAACTGGGGGTGGTTTTGCGTTCTGGGAGTCATGATCGGCGTAGATCTGCAAAAATTTTTCAAAATTTCCAACTTAGGTGAGAATGTAATAGGTAGTATTTCTTACGAAATCTACCTAAAAGGGGAATTATAACAAAATTTGAAACACTGAATCTGACGTTTAGGGAATTTATATGAATTCATTTCCTCAGATTTTGAAAAACTGTTCCAGAAATGTCTTATAAATCAATATTTGGTACACCAATTTTTTGCAACCTTATGGGAACATAAACATGGGATGTTCAAACTTTGTGTTTCAGCAGCTATTTAAGTGACGTCAGACTTCGCTGGCGTATTAACAGCGTAATGAAATATTAAAAAATAAATACTTACAATTTTTGTGAATCCTAATGAGCTGTATATCTAAAAGGAAGATAATCCTTAAATTACGCATTCTACTGGTGCTCCGATACAGTACTCATATACACAGCCAATATTAAAAAAGGAAAACAAATAAAAATAACTGACGCACGTGTAAAAATTAAATAAAATCCCAATTAAAAGCTCGATATTTTTCAAAAAGTACGCGCAAGAAATAAATTAACAATCGTATTTCAATTGCATTATAGGATGACGTCATCTGATAATGCAGTATTTTATTTTGGTGGTAACACTGATTTGAGAAAACCTTTCATTTCATTTATGAAAACAATTCCGATTTAATTTTTAATTAACTACCATTTTTGTTCAAAAACATGTTTTAACGAATTGTTAAGTGTGCTATGTCAGATGCCTGTTCAAAATCCGTTCATATGCTATTTCCTTCGTCGTTCTGCGTATCGTATTTTCTGAGAAAAGGGGATATTGACAGGAGAAATAATATATATGATTATTAAATAAAATTTCTGGGTCTAAACATAATTGTTTGATCCGCGGATTATACGCCGGAAATTACGGTACATGTCAGCGATTACTTTTTTTAAAAACTAAATCATACGTAAGAGGAATTATTTTTTTAATAAAGAATTCAGAAAGTAGAGGATTTCAGGAAAAATTAAATTATTAAAAGTAGTTTTATGTTAAAAAAAAACAACAACTTGAAGCGATTGCGGAACAAACACGTTTGCACTTAAAACAATATAAATAGTTCAGCGTTTCAGGCCCGTAACTACCGCCGGGGCACTGCTCCGGGGCCCCAAACTGATGGTTAAAAAATTATTGTATTTTAATATCAAATCTAACTTTCTATAAAATACCCAGCACCTAGCTAAAAGTTAATAATAAAAAAAATCCATCAAAGTACTAGAGTAAATGTTTTTACGTGTCCGTTCAAATACTCCAAACGCTTCGCATGCAAAAGCATCTCTAGAGCAGACAGCAGAATGTCGAGTCTAATGTGTCATGTCGCGCCAGGTGCCTGCCGAGTGATGAGTCAAGTGCAGGCTAGGATGAGCAGTGAGCTAGTGCTATTCATGATGAGTCATTCATTTACTAACTGCTCATCAATATCGGACTGTCAGAGCAGTTGAGAGTCGCATAGTAGTGATAGTACGATAATTTATTACTTAACCCCATCGTGACGAGCGTCTTTTACGGAATTTTTAATCTTTTACCACCGGTTTTTCAACACAGAAATTTTCGCCAAATTGAATCGCAGAAATGCTGTCATTAAATAAGGCAAAGCTTACAATAAAAATTAACTAGTGGGAATAATCGAGGATTCTGAGCATCTTATGCGTCACGTATACGTGTCGCTCGTCCCCAAGGGGTTAATCTTACTTTGCTTGTGTTGAGATAATAGTTTATATTATGAAACGAATTCGGCACCAGCCAAGTGGAAATAAACTAGTCGTTGGGGACCACCGTAATACTTACCCATCATGGATATGCATAATGTAAAATATTAAAATAAAAATGTGTAAACTACTTATAAAATGCATTGCAATTCAAATAAAATCGTGGCTTGATGACGTCATAAACTTTCAAGGCTCGAATGCTGAATTGCTTGAAAGAGGTTTTTCCTTATAACTCCAAAAATAATAATCCTATTAACTAGCGGTTTATTGCATCTGATTAAGCATCAAATTTCCAATTAAAATATATCTTTAAAGTGAAATTTGGATGAAATACAGGGTCATGAAAAATCGAAGAGTGCGGAAAATAGGATTCCAAATATCTCGGCAACTAATTATCCGATCGACTTCATGCTTTATGCAAAATTTATGTTTTTTTATTGTCTTTTATATTCATTTCTTAAAATAAACAATTTCGAAAAATTTTATATACCTTTTATCAGAACGAATATTTCGAGAGTCCGAAAAAAATAGTTCCGGTTAATCGAGGTTATTGAAATGAAATAGGCTTCTTCCCATTATTACATACTAAGTACATACCAAATTTCAAGTCTCTATCTCAATTTTTTCGGGAGATAGAGCGTTTACAGACACACAGACGGACGGCAAATTTTTTTTTCTAAAAATATGTTTTTCGGAATCTCCAGTGTCTGAAACGTGTAAATCCGTCAAAAAAAAAATTTCGATTTTCAAAACGATTACAAGACTTACCCTATACTATGTATGATGGGTAAGTAAAAAAAGATAGACTCGAAAAAGAAGAAACTTTAAGGCTGCAAAAAGTGCGAAGAAGTTATCAACATGGCTGGACAGTGGAAATCACTCTACAGGGAATGGTGATAAGAAAGGTATGAATGGTTTGCTTTATTCAGTGTGATGTGTAATTCATGTAAAAATAGCACAGTCAAACTTGAATAATTCGAACGTGTATAATTCGAAATCGTGGATAATTCAAATGTTTCTGTCGGTCCCTTGACATTCCTATAAAACACAATCAGTGGTGGATTAAGCACTCAAGAGGCCCCAGGCGCAATTAAATTTTGAGGCCCTCCAAATATTTTCAGTATCCCCATAGTGTGCATTTTTTAGTTTTACAATTAGAATTACTGAAAGTGTATGTTGTTAATTCCATACGATATTATCTCTAATTGGAATATAAAGTTCAAATTATTTTCTATCGCATGCTAATAAAATATTGAAAGTATTTCCCATTCATTACATTATCATAATTTTTAGAACTAAGAGATCACATTTTTATTTAGCTTTTATTTCGAAAATCACTACGTTCTGTTTACTAAACTATCACTTCATTCTAAACAAATGTGTTTTTCACAAATATAACTGTAGGATTTTTTCTTATCAATACATATTCTTTTTTTTTTTCAGTAAAGTTCTTGGTAAATCTTTTAAATAATTACTGAGTTATATCAAAGAAACATTTTAGTAATACAAAATCATATATATTTTTTTAACTATCAATTATAATTAATCTGTTAAAATTAATTGTAAAAACTATTAATTAATGCGACAGATTGACTGTTTTACATTAGTCGGATTTGCCCCCCCCCCCCACCCCCCCAAAAAAAAAATATTCTTTCGCTACGGCCCTGTCTGAAAGTTATCCTGTAACTGTCCATTTTAAAAATAATAACTATATATATATTTACACATTATTAGCGAGAAACAGATTAATATATTTTTGTTACATCGCTACACCAAAGTAACTCTAAACCTCTGTGTTATTTCACACATAAACTCCACCCACCGCCGGTGTGACAGGCATTCCTTTTTAATGTAATCTTCCATGCAAAAAGAAAATATATAAAGGGCGGATCATTGTCTCCTTTCGTAGTAAATAGTGTGTTAAAATTTGTTACGTGCAAGCACAAAGAAGTACTTCAAGCAATTAATACCCATTTATGGTAATAAATGAGATTTGCTTTTTGTGAGGGCGGTAAGAAAAGAAAAGGCTATGCCTAGGACGGAGGTTCCGCTTGTTCTAAATTTGTGGAACTGAATGGCTCCGCCCGAAATATACCTTTTTACCCCTCTTTATGCACTGTAACAAATATATTTTTAAATATTTATGAGGATAACGATAGCACAAGTATGAAACATGCATCTCAAAATATGCTGACACATTTAATTTTCGACAGAAAATAGTATCTGAATATAAGTATGTTTATTAAAAAATATATATATTATTGAAAGAAATTTATTAAATAAAAAGCAATTATATGTCTTTAATAGTTTTAAGACATATTTTGATGTAACAGAATTCGGTGAAGATTTTTTGATTTTTTAAAAAATATATTCAAAAACTGTTTTTATTGAAGAATTATCAAAAAAAAAAAAAAAAAAAAAAAAAAAAATTCTTAAATTATATTAATATTTACAAACGGTCGTTAAGAAAAAAAATATGATTAGATAAAGAACAACATTAAAAAAAAAAAAAAAAAAAAAAGAAAGAAAAAATGCAAATTTGTTTCAGTGGCACATAGCCCGTGCTTATCCCTTTCGATGACTACATTCAAACTGCTATCAAACTAAACTTAATCTTGTATGTATGCAGGGCTACAAGAGAATAGAAAGATTGAAGAAAAAAAAAGGATTACTTAAAAAAAAAGGAGGGGTGGAGGCATCTGAGTTTTTTTCAGTCATGTTTGGTTTTCCAATGAGGCTAAATTTCTGCGTAATACTCTAGAAATATTTAAAAATGCCCTCCTTTTTTCATAATTTTAGTAGAGTATTTCTACTTTTCCAAAAAGTCTCTAGATTTAAGGGTTTCCAAAATATCTCTAAGGAGATATTTGAATTTCCACAGTTTTAGGTAATATGAATTTGAATAAATCATAAGGATGGATGACATCGATATTTTGCGATATTTTTCTCGAATATTAAAATAACTCGAACGTAAATCATTCGGATTATTAAAATAACTCACTATGCCCATCACTAGCTCAACAAAGAATTAACCAGCTAACCGCTTAAACGTAAAACGTAAATTCGTGGTTGATTGTGAATTTTACTGGTATATTTATTTATATATACTATTGCGGTTCTGAATATGAAATCCAACGCGGACTTTTTAAACCACAGATTTTCAAAGTCTATAAAAAAAAAAAAAAAAAAAAAAAAAAAAAAAATCTGAGGAACCCCGATATAACGTCCGTAAAAAAATATCAAAATTTCGTTTAGTTGGCGATTTATCACCGGTTGGAGACGGAATGAAATGAACCCTTTCAGGGGCAAAGTACTTATGTTTCTGAAATGTTGAAATCATTGAGTCACACCGGGATTTAACAACAAATTTATTTCCAAATAAGTAAAAGATTTTCTCTTCACGTATATTATAAATGTAAAATTTGATTCTAAAATTCCGGTGTCATTGTGGCATTTGGGAATTAAAATTAAGTGGAATATATTATATCTCACCGCCCTTCAAGGGGTTAAAAAAATACGCTTTTATGACAAATACGCTTTAACCCTTAATTGCATTGTGATGTAAATTTCCATCACTTTTTATTTAACTTTTAATAAATAAATCAACTTCTTCGCCACCACTATATTTATATAGAAATATTAATTGAGTAAATTTCACGTGAACTATGTTGCTGAACAAAGTTAAAAATCTATCTTAAAATTTCTGGTGTCCAATATATAATATATGTATTAAAAACAAAATTGTAAAAGAAAATCTCATGCAAAGAAGGGTTAAGGAAAAACTTTTTCATACTGAACTTGTTTATGCATGTTTAACTTACATAATAAATAAATTTTCATAACTACAATTTTGTGTACACATTTATACGTATGTATAATTTAATGGAATTTAACGATTGTATTTTACGATTTAAAACAAAATTTAAATGGATTAAAATTGTTTCAAGTTCAAAAATAAGACCGATTCTGAACATTGTCAATTCAAGAAAGTTTTTGTTGCTATGGAAACAACGACTTCTTCGATATAGAAATGTATAACGAATCCGCTTGTCATCTTAAAAATTATTTGTACAACCGTTGAAGCCATTTAAATTAGAAAAAATCGTGGAATGGAGACTAAAACAATAGGCAAAATTTCATTCAATCGGTAATAAATAGAGAAAAAAAACGTGAGTGGTTTATTTTATCTGATTATTATTATTTTTTTTAAATTAATAATAATGCAAAAAAAGAAGAGAGTTGAAAATGTCGAACGCAAAATGCAAAGGATTCTGAACAAGAGCGTATGGTATCATGAGCCACAGAATTAACCCATTCGTATAATTTTTTAAGCTTCGCTATAACATGTAATAGATATTTGCAGCTTTCAAAACATAGAACATGTTTTTTTCAGTGGTAAAAATAAATAACTGCAACAACAAGCAGTTTGTATATATTGTACAAAAAATAATAAATATTTCATCGTTTAAGTTTAAATTCATTAATATTGCGCATTCGAATAATAATTTTACAAACAATTTAAAATGCATTAAAATCGTTTGCGTTTGGCGAAGGAAAAATGTTGCTAGCCAAATCGTGTGTTTTTGCGCCAAATACTCGAAAGTATTTTTTTTTTTTTTTTTTTTTTTTTTTTTTTTGGTAGATTTTCTACTGGGATTCCGCAGCTAAATTTCACTGTTCCTTTATTACATACATGTGTAGCTTCATTAGCATTTTTTTCGAAATTTTCTGAGTATGTGCTTTAAGAAGACCTTCCTTGTAAGAGACTTTAGGATGCAGCAACGTGTTTAAATGTGCTTAAATGAACGTAACTATTGCTAATGTGAAAGAATTCAGTTATTATCAATAGTCACGTTCATTTTAGCGCGTTTAAACACGTTTCTGCATCCTAAAGTCTCTAAGTGACGTGAGGGAATGCACTTACTTAAGTCTCTATTTTTAATATTTTACTATGAGCGTAGCTTTGCAACACTTTTATTTTTACATACATTGTATATTTTGATGTATTTTATAATATATGTAAAGAAGAAAGTCTTGTACGATTGCGCTCATATAAATAATTGAGTTAAAATTAAGAGAAATTGCGTATTTTTCATCTAAAACAACGAATAATACGAACTTTGAGCCATATAAAAACGAACAAAATGCAAAAACTGTTGTTGAAATCGTACAGGATAAATCTTCTAATATTAAAAAGTGAAATAATTAAGTCAGTACAACAGTATCGAATTTTAGTCATATTTCATGGGCCAAAAACACGTCTTATGGAACCTGATCCTTTTTAAGAGCTTAACTTGTATTCACTTAAATTTTGAAATTTAGCTTACTTTGTAAAAAAAAATTATTTCTTATTAAACCTAATTACTAAAATATAAGGTATCCTCTTTAATAAAAAAGGTACGTGTTGCTGACGACTGGGATCGTTGCCACAGATTAATCTCGGAAAATGAAACATTTGAAATTACTGAAAAAATTAATTGCTCGAAAAGTATTTGTCAGAAAATTGTTAGACAAATTGCGTTAGAAATGTAAAAAATTGTATTTTTCTTGATTCCTCTTTAATAAAAAGGTACGTGTTGCTGATGACTAGGATCGTTGCCACAGATTAATCTCGGAAAATGAAACATTTGAAATTACTGAAAAAATTAATTGCTCGAAAAATATTTGTGAGAAAATTGTTAGACAAATTGCGTTAGAAATGTAAAAAATTGTATTTTTCTTGATATAAATTTCAAATCCACTGATTATGTCATTTTTCAAATATTGAATTTCAAAAATGACCAAATTTCACAATGCATTACCATAGCGAAAACTTCATGCGTAAAAAATAATAATAACAGCAATGTGTCAGCACGAGTCACAAATTATAGTAAGTGAAAACTTCATGCGTAAAAAATAATAACAGCAATGTGTCAGCACGAGTCACAAATTATAGTAATCTTATTATTATTCTGTTAAAAAAATATAAACGTGAATTATGATGTCACGAGTGCATGATTTTTATTTAATTCTCGATAAATACTAGATGCGCCATTTCTATTTAGTTGTGAATAATATAGGTTTATTTCCGTTATTAAAAAATGTAGCTATAAAACATATAAATCAATGGAAAATGGTAGGTAATAAATTGTAAACGTAATAATAAACCGTATTAAAAAAACATAACTTAGTGAAATAAGTATCCGTTTTTATGTTATTATAGGATATCTAGGTAAAGGTAGAGATTACTTTAAAAAACACGGTTAAATTCACCGATATATTTCTTTTGATTCAAGGTTCTTTTGGAGAAACCGACCAGCGCAGCGGGCGTAGTCTGCTAGTATATATAATACGTGTACTACACATGTTAATTATATAATGCAGATAAAATTCTGATTTTTAACATAGTAACATATGAACTTAACTTCGTAGTGGAAAAAAAATGTAATTTATTAATTAAATGTGAAAAAAATAATTTTCAGTCACACTAATGCAATTAAAAGTTGCAATTTACTTATGGCATAAAGAAAAAGATGATTACTAATGATCAAAATTTATTATAGTTTTCTTTAGTCGTATTTTTAAAATAAGAAAAAATCAGAACATATTGATTTAATTCGAGATCAACTTTTAAAAGCTTCAGCTATATAACTTTAAAATTTCATTTAATGTAAATTATTATTTTTTTTCATAAAATTTTAATTTAGTTTAATCAATTTTTAAGGAGTTTTTTGTTATATCCACTTAAATTTTGAAATTTTGCTTCCATTGTAACTGAAATTAAAATTTCTTATCAAATATAATTAAAATATAAGAAATATATAATACCGTGTAGTACACTGCAGATAAAATTCTGATTTTTAACATAGTAACATTTGAAATTAACTTTGTAGTGAAAAAATAAATAAATAATAGAATGTGAAAAAAAATAATTTTCAGCCACACTAATGCAATTAAAAGTTAATTTACTTATAGAATAAAGGGGGGGGGGGGGGTTAAGGATAAAATTTATTATAGTTTTCTTTAGTCATATTTTTAAAATAAGAAAAATTCAGAAAAATAATTGGGGGAAAGTTGGGTAGCTGCGGACGTCGGGTAACCGCGGACATTTCAATTTCTAAGGAATTCAAAGTGTTGCGTAAATAAAGAGTTATTGTAAATGAACGCCCTCTGGAGTCGAAACAAATACAGTTTAATTGTGACGTGGGCGCCGAGTAAGTTAGTCGTGAGTGAGTGTTTTGTTTTCGTCAATAAATTTTCGTTGCTCCTGTCAAACTTTATTGCAGATTATTAAGAAAGATTAATTAGATCTTATTTTAGATTATCTTTATTAGACTTTAAGATTGTGTTTAGATAGATGCATCGGATTTTTATTATAATTGTGATCTTTGTAAGGCCAAAAAAGGGTTGGGACACCATTGATTAATATGTCCGGGGCTACCCGCCGTTTTTTGTGACGCCAAACAAATAAGGCCAAACTATTTTCAGTATATTTCGTTAAATAATTCGATATTATTAGCAATGTTTAATTAAAATCATTAAAGAAGTCCTTAATTTTATTTTAAGTATAAAATAAAGCCAGAAATTTCATTCATTTGTTTTTTATTTGCAATTTATCCAAGTGTCCGAGGCTACCCGATCTTCCCCTATAAGAAAAATTCTTATATTCAATTAAAAGAAATTACTTTATATTCACGAAATTTTAATTTTAATTCATACCATACCGCAGCTTCAAGTAACTTCTCCAACACCATTTTTATAGGTGCGTTCGTAATTATATAAATACGCAGCACCTACAGTTGTCTGTCTGGTCCGTCTCTCCGCATATAACAACGCAAAAACTACCCAACCGAATAGTTTGAAATTTAATATATGTAATCGTTGCAGAATTTTGTCGAGTCATTTCAAATCGTATGAAAATCGAACCAAAACTTTAAAAGATATTAATAAAAATATTTATTAAGAAATTTTAATGTTTTTAAAATCGGCACTTTCTTGTTATAGCAGCTTCCGAGGATTAATCGTCAAGCAACCGAGATGTATCGCCAAGTTATCTGACATGTATGAATTCAGGACGTATTGATTTGATTCGAGACTTCAGCTATAAAAATCTAAAATTGCACTCAATATAAATAAACTAAAAATTATTAATATTTCTTTCGTAAAACTTTAATTTAGTTTTAACAATTTTTAAAAGCTTATATAATTTTTTTTCTTTTTAAATTTTGCTTGCTTTATAATATAAAATGAATATTTCTTATCAAATTTATCTAAAATATAAGGAATATATAATACTGTGTACTAAATATACTAATTATTTCCATGCAGATATAATTTTGATTTTTAACGTAGTAACATTTAATTTTAACTTAGTAGAGGAAAAAATTGTATTTAGTAATATAATGTGAAAAAAGAATTTTCTCTTTTTTCCCCCCTTAGTTTAAAAATGAGCTATAATAAATTTTATCTTTAAAAATCACCTTTTCGTTTATTCAATATGTAAATTTCAACCTTTAATTGCATTAGTATGACTGGAAATTATTTTTTCACATTCTATTATTAAATTACAAAATTTTTACTACAAACTTCAGTTCAAATGTTATTATGTTAAAAACAAAAATTTTATCTGCATTGATATAATGAATATATCTAGTACACGATATTATAAATTCCTTATTTTTTAAATACTTTTGATAAGAAATATCCATTTTATTTACAATGCTAGCAAAATTTCAAAATTTAAGTTAATATAAGTTTTTAAAAATTCATTAAACTAAATTACAATTTTACGAAAGAAATATTAATAATTTTAAGTTTATCTATACTGAATGGATTTTTAAAGCTATATAGCTGAAGCTTTTAGAAGTTGATCTCAAATTAAATCCGGATTTTTTTTTTTTTTTTTTTTTTTTTTTTTTAATATGCCTAGAAAACTACGATTTCAACAGAAAGTACGCTGCAATTTGGTTAGCCGGGCGCTAGTGATATATATATACATGTATGTATACACACACACACATATATATACACTCATATACATATATATATATATATATACATACATGTATATATAGGCCCCACCAGTGGCTGAGAGGTTCTGCTCTCAAAGCTGGTAGACGGGATGTGCTGGGTTCTAATACCTGTCGCACTCGTCGACCTAACCGTTCGGAGTTTTCCGTGGTTTTCTTCGAACCTTGCCGTAAATACGGGTTAGGATCCCTTAGAAAGACGCCCACGGAGGGCACTCACCCCTAGGGCCTGTAACCCTTGAGTAGATAATCGGCCGTCATAAATCAACCAACCAATCATATATATATATGTGTGTGTGTGTGTGTGTGTATATATATTCATATATGTAAATATATCACTGGCGCCCGGCAAACCGGAAAGTACCTTTGTTTACGCTAACTGGGGATAGATGGCGCCAAAACAAAGCTTAATATCGAGGACGAGGAGCAAAGGTTCTGTCTATTAGAACTTCTTTGTTTGTTGTCCTGTCCTATTTCACTCCTGGCCATTCATAGTGCGAGCCAGCAGCCAGCCCGTGCCCGCATAACAGATAGTACCCAGTACAGTACTTTCTTCACCACGTGTTTATTTCCTGGAGATATTTTTGGATTTTCAGTTCAGGTATAGATCAGTTTCAACCACGTGATCACCAGCCCACCAAAAGTTATCAACCAATCATAATCGTGGATTTGTAGCCTGTATTACGAGCCAACCAATCACAATCCACCATCTTTGATGGGCAAACAAAAAACAAACCCAGTTGCTAAGGTGGTTGCTAGGGTGTGACGTCAGTTGAAACTGATCTATGTTTATTTTGTTTTTATATTAAAATATATTTATTGCGACGAATAGGTTGTATGGTGTTACCCAGTTGTTAACCCTCGATTTTCCAAGATTATTTATGTTGATTTCTGGATTTCTCCTATCTGCTCAATCACTTTTAATATTTTCTGTTTTTTTTTTTTTTTTATATGTTTCCAACGATCCTTGAAAATGATCCTTATGTCAGAAAACTTTTTTTTCTTTCCAATATGGGTTTTTTGTATACAATTTCATTTTAAATAATATTGGTTGAGATATCTTATTTCAGTTGCTCTTATAGTGTGCTACTGTTTTTAGTTATCAAAAAAGGTAGAAACAGACAGTAATGAAAGTATCATTCAACATTCAACTGAATTCCTCTCTCTCTCAACTTCTATTTTTAAATAAACATTAGGAAAATCTTAGAAAATCTTCTTTTTGCTATTTTTATTTTAAATTGTTATTGTTATTAACGTTATATTATTATTAATGATTTTTATTTACACAAAGTATTTTTTATAGAATAGAATAGAGACTTTGAAGTCGCGTGGTCAATAGCAGAACGAATTCTTAGAAAAACGATTGTCATGAGAACATTTATTTTTTTAAGGATTATATATATATATTTTTATCTCACATATACAAACGTTGTTGCACTTTTATAGGTGAAGCGCTGTTATATCTAATAAGTAAAAGTACCATTATTTCAATTATGTTTTTATGGATAGGTGCAAATGTTATAAAAGGTGAAAAATTAGAAGAGTATTTGATTAAAAAAAAAAAAAAAAGTTAAAGTTTTAGCAGTAGTGAATGCAATTTTAAAACAGACAGTAGAACTGATTATTTTGACCGAAAAAATAATAACATTTCCATGCATGTAGGAAGCGTGGGTTCTAGAAATAGGAAGACAAGATGTTTTAATTAGGTTTATTTAGTATTAATTATGCACTTTATCTATTAAAATTGCTCATAATTTTACTGTAAAACAGAACAGACGCTTATTGAAAAAAAAAAAAATCGTTGCAACTGTATTTAAAGAATGATAAAATATTTCTATGAAATATAACTTTTTCATTATCTATTATTCAACTTGTCATTTATTTATTATTTTTTTTTTTAGTTTTTTAACGTGAAATAGTCCGTTATAGAGGGATTTTGTTTTAATTGGCTTTATTGCATCTAGAAAAAAAATGACCATTTATAATAATGATTAATTAATGCTCATCTATTCATTTATGATTTTTTTTAATTAATAAAAAATATTAATGTTTTTAAGTTCAAAACAGTATTCCGTTATGCAGCGGTGTGTTATAGACGATTTCGGTATAGATGGGTTTCATTTTACATTATTTTTTTTAAATCTCTTTCTCCCTCTCTCTAATATTAAACAAACCATAATTTGCCGAACAAATTAAAAAAAAAAAAAAAATATTTCCCACAATGTTTAGGCCCGAGAAGGGGCAGATATTAAGATATTTCATTCAGTTGGTTTTACATTAGATATTAAATTTCTGGTAATAAATAAGGTTAAACAAATTGAACTTTAAAAAATAAAAATAAAATCATCAATCAATATATTTAATCCATCCGTAAAACTTAGATGTGTTCGAATGAAATTGAAATAAATCTTTGACTGTTTTAAAGGCTTGTATTTTGCATGTACCTTGTCATTTTACATACACTAATCATAAACATGTTAAAGTTTAATCTGTAATACAATAGTTTGCAGCTTGTGAAGCTTATAAATGAAACAGTCAAAGATTTATTTCAATTTCATTCGAACAGATCTAAGTTTTACGGGTGGATTAAATATACTGATTGATTTTCCTTTTATTTTTTAAAGTTCAATTTGTTTAACCTTATTTGTTACCAGAAATTTAACATCTAATGTAAAACCAACTGAATGAAATATCTTAATATCTGCCCCTTCTCGGGCCTAAACATTGTGGGAAATATTTTTTTTTTTTTTTTTTTTTTTAATTTGTTCGGCAAATTATGGTTTGTTTAATATGCCACGTTTTTTAATAACTACTGCATTCAGACGAACTCATTTCAAAATTAATAGAGCGTACCATCATCAAGCTTTCGTTTATGCGGTATGGCATCACAATTTGTGATGTAAATTTAGCAATGGTTAATACAAAATGTTTCACCAGTGCAGTAATGCAGGTTGTTGTAGTTTGGACAAAAACTTCCAATCTGAGGATAAAAAAATCAATAATAAAAACATGAAAAATCAATTTTACTTAATTTTAGTTATTCAGTTTTCCAACAAGGACGCTATGAATGCATAAGTAAATTGGGTTGAATTTTTAAAGATTATACTTAACAACAATATAGCTTCCATGCAGTAAAACATTTAAAAAACAGTTTTACTTGAGTTTGGATACCCTATATCTTCACAGGTGGCGATATAAACGCAAGAAAAAATTATTCCATAATTTTAACCTGGGGTATAGTTCCGGTATTGGAAAACGTAAATAAATCCATCGAGTTTTAGTTAAGCAATTTTCCACCAGGAGCGTTACGTAGAGTAAAAAAACGATTGTGAAAATTTTTATCAAAATGTAAACTTTACCGAGGCAGGAACTTTTTCTGAAAACATATTTAAAAAAGGAAAACAAATAAATTTTATTAATATTTGGTTACCTTATTTTCTCTCAAGGGGGGCTTTAAACGCAAAAGAAAGATTTGTTGAATGTATATAATATACTTTAACTTGGGATATGATTGTCATATAAGAAAACATAAAAAAATTATTTTAAAGTGTTAGTTATGTAATTTCCCAACGCTGGTGCTTCAAGAATAAAAATAAAACATACCATGTGAAAATTTCTAACAAAACACCAATTTCAGCCTGTCGGAAGTTTATTATGAAGTTTATTATAAAATAAATAAATAAATATTCATTTACCCTATTTTCCTCCAGGGGGGGGGGGTGTTTAAACGCGAAAGAAAATTATGTTGTATCTGTACTACGCATTTTTAACTTCAGTATAGCTGTCATACAATGAAACATAAAAATTCAATGTTGCAAACAAAAAATAAACCAGCTGGTGAGATCGGGCTGTGTTTGGTTAAAATCAGCTTTGTGTTCAACTCGCCAAACTTCATTTTTTTCGTAGACTTATAAGTCTTTTGCAGATCGCAAGATTTTCTGTTCAACTTCAGAAACTTTAGGCTTCGACCGAAGCACTTCCTTAAAGGTGCGGGATTAATTGCGAGAAAGATCTATGTAACCTGATTGGTTAAATTTTGTTTTCGAGAACGTTCTATGGACTCTGATTGGTTGAATCATGTATCTCAGCTCCTATTGGGAATTTCTAGGAAATTCCTTCAGATTCTGAATGCCAATTCTTTCGCCAAGCTTCGCCAACATTCTTCGAAAATTCGTCATATTGGCGACATTATTTCATTTAGCGCCAATAATGTGTTTTGGCATTGATAATCTGAAAAGTCATTTTCCGGCCAAAAATCGTCTATGTCGTTAAATTTGGAGAAATGTTGCCAACTTTACGAATTTGTTTACTGCCAACTGTTCAGCAGCTGTTCCAACCTTTATTTCCATTGAAATGCATTGACACGTAGAAATCACAACATGACCCACTAATCGAATTTTTCCGAACATGTCGAGTCCAATGTTTTCTCGTACACCAAAACGGTGAATACAAAATTATCGTTAAAGACATCTTTTAGATAAAATTTCCATACACACACACACACACGATTTGCTCGTATTATAATATATGAATTGGTTACGCTATTTCCACCCACGGGGTGGAACCACTATACATGCAAGAATAAATTTTGTTGAATCAGTAATACCTAATTTTAATTTGGAGCATGGGTGGCATATGAGAAAACATAAGAAAAATACATTTTAAAGTTTTAGTTAGGCAATGTTCCACCATGGGCGCTACCAGCGTAAAAAATCCTGTGAAATTTTTTATTAAACATAAATTTGATCATGGCAGAACATTATTCACATAATTTATACAAACCCGCAAAAAATCAATTTTTAAAAAATTTAGTTACTACCTTATTTCTCACCAGGAGACGCTGTAAACACAAAAGAAAATTGTGTTGAATCTGGGCCAACTACTTTAAATTTCAATATAGCTATTATACAATGAAACATAAAATAAATCAATTTTATTTAAAATTGAATATATTATTTCCTGCCAGGGGCGGTATAAATAAATTAAAAAAAAAAGTAACTTGCAAAGCAAATTAATAAAAATAAATTTATTTCCAAAATTTTAAGCCCGAGAAGGGACAGATATTAAAATTATTTTATTTAGTCAATGCTACAATAATGTTGCATTTTTATATTAAATCTTGTTCCGTCTATTTAATCTTAAAATATTAAATTTAAATTTGAAACATGATATTAAAGCAACTTTAAAACATTTCATTTAGTTGAAATGAAATCTAAATAAATCTTCAACTTTTTTAATTATTTGAACTTCTCATGTTTCTTGTCTGCTAGAATTTGCTACAATACAAATTTTGCATAATGCATGTAAAACTGAAAAAAAGTTGAAGATTTATTTAAATTTATTCCAACTAAATGAAATTTTTAAAGTTGCTTTAATATCATGTTTCAAATTTAAATTTAATATTTTAAGATTAAATAGACGGAACAAGATTTAATATAAAAATGCAACATTATTGTAGCATTGACTAAATAAAATAATTTTAATATCTGTCCCTTCTCGGGCTTAAAATTTTGGAAATAAATTTATTTTTATTAATTTGCTTTGCAAGTTACTTTTTTTTTTAATATCTCAAGTTTTTTAATAACAAATTAATATGAAGCAGATAAGATTCACACAAGGCAAGTATGTAAAAGACTGCACAGATCAAAATCAATATTGGTAATATGAAATAAACAGTTCAAACTTTGATTATTCTGTAAACAATTCAAATAATAAAAGTAATTTTTAACAAAAAAAATATAACGGACTTCAACGGATTGTTTCTTATCTTCATAATGATAATAATAAACGAATCATGTTCATTTTTGCAAATAATTTTATTTCACTGTGCAAAATACGTTTGCAACTACTTTGGAAAGAAACGGTAAGTGGTGTGTGAAAGCTATCGATAAAATCTTGTGTTGTTTTATCACATAATAAGAAGTGTAAATATAATAACGAGTATATATGAGCAGAATGTTCTCGAATATAATTGTAAACAGTGAATGTGTCAAGAGTTTTTGTTATATAATACAAATAATAAGAAAACAAGCTGGCTTCGCATGCTAGCGGACCCCTAATTTACATCGGTGTCTCGAATCTTGTAAAACCTTGAACCGAACAAACCTCCGACTCGAGTCCCCTCTGCCTTTGGCACTGGATAATCCCTTAGTTTGCACATTGAATGCTATAAACCTCTAACACAACGAACGTCCAACCCGGGTCTCGCTGCCTTTGGCACCGTATACCGGTCGTGCTACACACGCACCGGATGATCCCTTAATTTGCACATCGAATAGTATAAACCTCTAACTGAACGAACCTCCGGCTCGGGTCCCCGCTGGTTTGGACGAACAATGTTAAAAACGTGTGCATTGTACTTCTTAAAATGCTGAAGGCAGGAATTCAGCATCATTATTGTGATTACTCATTAAACGAACTTTTTGACTGAGTAATTAAATTAGAAAGCTTTTTCCTGTACCAGCAACTCCGCTTACAATCAGATTTATGGGTGGAATAGACGGGTCTTTCTTTTGTTCTTCTACGTGCATTATAATTGATTCAAATATTTTCCTTTGATCAGCATTCATTTTCCTTGTTCAATTTATCTTCATTAATAACAATTTCTTGGTGAGTTTCAAAGTTATCAAAATCTGCGGCTATCATATCAACGTCTTCATTTGGTTCTTCAATATTTTCAAGCTTGTCGTGCAAATCACTTTCTTGTTGCAACTTTTCAGCCAAGTTGATTGCAGCTTGCAGTCGTTGTTTTGTTTCGCGACATTCTTCCATCTCTGGAAAATTTTTCGCATTGTGCTCAAAGGATTCACGGTAGAGTTTAAATTCTCCCAATAGGTCTTATTCGTTTCGCCAAGGCTTGAACAATATTAGAAATGAATTATAGTACAACTCAATTCCAGCGTCCGTTTTCGGGTTATGATTGGGCGTTTTCAAAACAACTGGTTTCAAATGTTTTCTGAACCAACTGAGGTTTTCTTTTAATTCGTAATATTCTACAGACTTTTGGTCTACAGTCGTTTGTATTAGTACCTTAGTGGCCAATTCGTATAAACACATGTTTTCTAATTTGTCATGTCGATTCGGGTAATAATCATCAATCAAATTCCGACAGTAAATTTCAGTAGATCGTTCATCCTCTTTTGCCAATAAAATTAAATCATGGTGACTTTCAGTTTTATTCGTCGGTCTTTTTTCATGTGGTATTTAAGTATTGCACAGCATCCCATGAATAGAAGCATTTATGGCCAAGAATTTTGTCTACGGCTTCGTAACTTCCAGTTTCTCGATTAATCAAGTTTTATCTCGCAAAAGGGCGTAATCTGGCACCGAGACTTTTGTTTTCGTCAATGGTATTCCAAATCTCTTCCTTACGATTTTTTCAGGTTGGTTATATAACACGTAATGTAATGATTTAACACCAAACTGGGTTCTCCAACAAACTGGATGTCAATGTTGGCGGCTCACATAAAGAAAATCGCGGGATTATAATCATTGATCCAAGTTTGTTTTTCTGATCGTTTCAAACCATATAACTTTGTAACATGGTGTCCACCTTTTCGAGATAAAATGCAGTCTTTAACAGAATTTAAAGTTCAAAGTTTCACCAAACCATACTTGAAAATTATGTGTAAAAATATGCAGCCTGATTATGGCACATTATTGATGATACTTTTGGGCTAGCCGGGAGCCAGTGAAATATATATATATACTAGCCGCCACTGGCGACCAGTTTGGTCGCCCTTAAATGTATGTTAAGCATTGTAACAAATTATTTTTATTCATAATTTACTTTTTTCCTTAATCCTGAGCTAAACCGGAAAAATCTAATAGACAAATCAAGAACTTTTGCGATCGTGGTAGCATTTCGTATATTTTTTGTTATTATGTATTTTATCTTTCTTGACAAAAACCGCTTAACCCACTTTATAATAAATTAATCATTGTGTGTGTGTTTTATAATAAAATTGTGTGTTTTTTAACATAAAATAAACTATTTCATAATAAAATAAAAGTACATGCTGTTTTAGTAATCTCTAATAGGTACCTGAAAATGGGATTTTCTCGCCAAAATGGCGCAAAACAAAAATCGCGCCAACGCCGTTGCGTCTGTGACAGCTGTTCCAATTTAAAATACATGACGTTCACATTTTTCTTTAAAATAGAAAATAGATAAATAAGAAATAATATCATAAATCAAAACATTTGATTTCAAAATTAAAGTATCGTTTCTAATTTGCACACGCGAAAAATAAAAGCTGACAATTCGTTTCGAAATTTGATCTATTAAATATTATTACATGAGTTCAACTTACGTCCAGAAAAGATGAAGTTGAGTTGTATAGAACAGAATTATGGTAAACTTTGACTGTCTCACTGGTGCGGATTATTTTTTTTTACACCAGGCAGCGGTCCAAAAATTCATGGTTTAATATTTTAAACATTCACAACAAATGAATTTTTTTTTTGTTTACTTTCATGGATAGAGAATTTGAACTGCGAACCTAATTTAAACTGAAGTTATTGCAGAATGTATACATAATTGAACGTAAGTCATTTCTCAAATATTAATTTCTTTTGAACGATCTTTCTAAAAATGTAACTTTTATGCAGTTTTATTCTAAAAAATAATTTTGAATAAAAATGGCTGCCTGACACATGAAAAAGTTAAGTGGGCATCCCGGAACTGTTGATGACAGTCACATGACTTACGGTTTTATTATATATATATATATATATATATATATATGTGTGTACTTCACTGGCACCTGGTTAACCGAAAAGTACCAAAAATATTATAGCAACGATATGAATGCAGTGTAAATGTGGATATGATGAAGGTTTTTCACAAGATCGCAACAACCACATCAAACATTTATCGTCAATAAGAGCCCACTCAATCTACCAGCACAGGATTTTTCCCTTTATTGTATAACAATTATTTGTTTTCTCATTTTAAGTATATATTTGTGTTTTAATTTGAATAAAATAGTGCTTAAAAGTCTGTAATTTTTCAAATGTTATATTTTTTAAATGCTCACTTTTGTTTCAACATTGTTTTTTTTTTCTTTTTTCTTTCTTTCTTTTTTTTTTTTTTTTTTTTTTTTTTTTTTTCAAAGTGTTTTGATTCACGGGAATTTCATTTTGCGCCAACTATTACACTTGGTGACAATGGTTTTTGTATAACGGAAAAGTACCGAAAAAATGATTTACATTCAATAAAAAACAAATCACAATATTTGGCACGGTTTGCATGACAACACGGTTTGTAGACAACATCTGCTCGTCAGGGTTGAAATAATTGGCGCATTAGCAAACATTTTGGCATGGTGTTGGTATAACGGAAAAGTACCAAAATAAAAGATACAGCACAAGATATACAGGAACGACTTAATAACGACGACATTGAAAATTAGGTACTTCTCTATTATCCCGTCGACCACTTTTCACAACAAAAAACTATCACCTACTCAAAGATTAAACGCCAAAAATGCAGTCCCATTTACTGGATGTCAGAAGCATTATACGTGTTTGTTATGTCATCGAGTGGTTTTTAATTCGACATTTGCGTGTATTATTCATTATGTTTTACTGACTTATTAGTTATTTCATTAATTAAAATAACAATTGTGTCCGTAAATTCTTATATTTTATTTATTTATTTATTTATTTTGATATTCCAATGGTAACGTTCTCCAATATGGTTTTATATTCATTAATAACAATTTCTTGGTGAGTTTCAAAGTTATCAAAATCTGTGGCTATCATATCAACGTCTTCATTTGGTTCTTCAATATTTTCAAGCTTGTCGTGCAAATCACTTTCTTGTTGCAACTTTTCAGCCAAGTTGATTGCAGCTTGCAGTCGTTGTTTTGTTTCGCGACATTCTTCCATCTCTGGAAAATTTTTCGCATTGTGCTCAAAGGATTCACGGTAGAGTTTAAATTCTCCCAATAGGTCTTATTCGTTTCGCCAAGGCTTGAACAATATTAGAAATGAATTATAGTACAACTCAATTCCAGCGTCCGTTTTCGGGTTATGATTGGGCGTTTTCAAAACAACTGGTTACAAACGTTTTCTGAACCAACTGAGGTTTTCTTTTAATTCGTAATATTCTACAGACTTTTGGTCTACAGTCGTTTGTATTAGTACCTTAGTGGCCAATTCGTATAAACACATGTTTTCTAATTTGTCATGTCGATTCGGGTAATAATCATCAATCAAATTGCGACAGTAAATTTCGAGCAAAAAAGTAAAGATACAGCACAAGCTGTACAGGAACGACTTAATAACGACGACATTGAAAATTGGGTACTTCTCTATTATCCCGTCGACCACTTTTCACAACAAAAATCTATCACCAACTCAAAGATTAAACGCCAAAAATGCAGTTCCATTTACTTGATGTCAGAAGCATTATACATGTTTGTTATGTCATCGAGTGGTTTTTAATTCGACATTTGCGTGTATTATTCATTATGTTTTACTGACTTATTAGTTATTTCATTAATTAAAATAACAATTGTGTACGTAAATTCTTATATTTTATTTATTTATTTATTTTGATATTCCAATGGCAACGTTCTCTCGTTTATTTGGCGTTACAGTTTGGCGATACTTTTTTGTTATGAAAAGTGGTCGACGGGATAATAGAGAAGTACCGAAAATTGTTTGCCGCATATTTTACGTGAATTACATGAAATTATGAAACACAATTCTTTTACACAAGCATATAAAATGCTTAGTGAGTTTGAACGTTAATAGCAGGAGCCTGTTAGGCGATACAATTTTCCAATCTCTATATTCCCTCTTTGTCGATGAATAGTATATGAGTATTATTTCAAATTTAATGTGAAAACCACGATTTCTACCCACGATGTCCTATAACGGACATTTACGCTAGTATGAAAATAAAAACAAATAAGCATGTTTGTCACGTGATTTATTTAATTTGAAAGAATTCTGTTACATACATTATATCCAAATATTTGAAAATGTCCGTTTATTTAGAGTGTGATATCGTGTTCCATTTTTTGAAACGTTAAAAAATCTAATTCAGTTTTATTTTGATCGTGGAAATCTTTCAATTGACAAATTATTGCTGTGGTCAAATTATTATTATGGTTTTTGAATTGTTGGCAACAATAAAGAAACATACAGAAAAACGTCCATTTATTCCCAGTGAAAATTATGAAATCTTGAATTATTAAGAAAAATATTTGAATAACGTAAATAAAACATAGCTTATGTTACTTCCTGGATTATAATTCATCTATATGCAACGGCATTTAATCCATTTTGATCCTGACGTCAGCCAAATAATTTCACTATTTCACATTTCAAATTTTATTAGAATTAGCACACAGTTAAAATTTTGTGGCAACGCGTACAAAAAGTGGGAAAAACTCTAGTAAATTAACTCGTTCAATGGGATTTGCTGTGTTAAATTAACATTAAGATGTCACACTGGAAATAAATAAGTATTGCGCTGCCGCGCAATACTTAATAAGTAAATTATGTTGAACAAGTACAACCTATTTCATAATAATCATCTACGCAATTAATTAAACTCTATAATAAAACCGTATGTCATGTGACTGTCCTCAACAGTTCCGGGATGCCGCTTCACTGTTTCATATGCCAGGCAGCCATTTTTATTCAAAATTATTTATTCTAATAAAACTGCATAAAAGTTACATTTTTAGAAAGATCGTTCAAAATAAATTAATATTTGAGAGATGACTTACGTTCAATTATGTATACATTCTGCAATAACTTCAGTTTCAATTAGGTTCGCTGTTCAAATTCTCTATCCATGAAAGTAAACAACAACAAAAAAAAAAAGATTCATTCGTTGTGAACGTTTAAAATATTAAACCATGAATTTTTGGACCGCTGCCTGGTGTAAAAAAAAATAATCAGCACCAGTGAGACAGTCAAAGTTTACCATAATTCTGTTCCATACAACTCAACTTCCTTCGGATCTTTTCTTGATGTAAGTTGAACTCCGTGGTTGAACTCATGTAATAATATTTAATGGATCAAATTTCGAAACAAATTGTCAGCTTTTATTTTTCGTGTGTATTAATTAGAAACGATATTTTAATTTTGAAATCAAATGTTTTGATTTATGATAATATTTCTTATTTATCTATTTTCTATTTTAAAGAAAAATATGAACGTCATGTATTTTAAATTGGAACAGCTGTCACGGACGCACCAGGGTTGGCGGAATTTTTGTTTTGCGCCATTTTGGCGAGAAAATCCCATTTTCAGGTACCTATTAGAGATTACTAAAACAGCATATACTTTTATTTTATTATGAAATAGTTTATTTTATATTAAAAACACACACACAATGATTAATTTTTTATAAAGTGGGTTAAGCGGTTTTTGTCAAGAAAGATGAAATACATAACAACAAAAAATATGCGAAATGCCACCACGATCGCAAAAGTTCTTGATTTGTCTATTAGATTTTTCCGGTTTGGCGAAGGATTAAGGAAAAAAATAAATTATGAATAAAAATAATTTGTTACAATGCTTAACATACATTTAAGGGCGACCAAACTGGTCGCCAGTGGCGGCTAGTAATAATAATATTTATTTAAACTTTCGTGCAAACGCGCGCGTTTGCTATGATAAAAGAAAGAAAAGAAAAACCAATGTTCAACCGGAACTTTTACAACATAAATTCGATTTTCTCAGCGACCGTCAAACATACAAAGATAAAAAAAAAAATCTAAATTAAGTTTTACCAAGAGGAAAAAAATAAAACAAAAACGAAGTTAATCCCCTCAGTGGAACATTACCTGTAGTTTGTTGAACTTTGTGTCTTCATTTTTCCGTTTAAAGTTAAATAAAAAGCTACAGTAAGCTACAATATTTTTTTGAATGCTATCATTTTATTCGTCTCGTCGAGTTCTTTCTTTTAAAAAAAATCACTGTCGTATGTCAACTGGTTCGCCAGAAATTTCAGAAAAACGTTTGCATTTTCTATTTCTTAAACATATTATAGCAAACGCTACCACGTTTACTATGATAATATTTATCAATTATTTCAAATATAATGTGAAAACCACGATTTCTACCCATCGTCCTATAGCGGGCCTTTACGCTAGTAAGAAAATAAAAACAAATAAGCATGTTTGACACGTGATTTATTTAATTTGAATGAATTCTGTTGCATACATAATAATAATATTTATTTAAATTTTCGTGCAAACGCGCGCGTTTGCTATTATAAAGAAAGAAAAGAAAACCAATGTTCAACCGGAGCTTTACAACATAAATTCGATTTCCTCAGCGACCCTCAAACATACAAAGATTAAAAAAAAAACCTATTCTAAGTTCTACCAAGAGGAAAAAAATAAAACAAAAACGAAGTTAATCCTTCCAGATAAACGTTAGCTAGACTTTGTTGAACTTTGCGTCTTCATTTTTTTGTTCGAAGTTAAATAAAAAAGAAATGTGCCCAGTTAAACTGAGGGCATTGAGCTCACAGGCTCTTCACACTAATTGTATATTATACTCTTATTTCAAAGAATCTTCTAAAATAAAAGCGTAAGTCATGTGACTGTCATCAACAGTTCCGGGATGGCCGTTTCACTTTTTCATATGCCAGGCGGCCATTTTTATTCAAAATTATTTTTTCGAATAAAACTGCACAAAAGTTACATTTTAAGAAAGATCGTTCACAATAAATTAATATTTGAGAGACGTTCAATCATGTATATATTCTGCAATAACTTCAGTCAAAATTAGGTTCTCACAGTTCAAATTCTCTATTCATGAAAGTAAACAAAAGAAAATAACAAAAGATTGATTCGTCGTGAACATTTAAAATATTAAATCATGGAGGTAATCATTCGCAAAGCAAGTTCTCCGCGAATGAATTTTTGGACCGTTACCTCGCGTCAAAAAAATAATTCGCACCAGTGAGACAGTCAAAGTTTACCATAATTATGTGCTATACAACTCAACTTCCTTCTGGACCTTTTCTTGACGTAAATTGAACTCGTGTAATAATATTTAATGAATCAAATTTTTAGCATTTTTAAAATCGCTAATACAGCTTTTATTTATCACGTATACAAATTAGAAACGATACTTTGATTTTGAAATCAAATGTTTTAATTTAAGATATTATTTCTTATTTATTTATTTATTTTCTATTTAAATAAAAAGTGTGAAGTATTTTAAATTGATGTAATATAAGCATTTTAGATTAAAGTTAAGTATTTTAAATGAAATGAGTGACAGGTTTGTAATTTAAAATTAAATTAATGTAGTATGAATGATGGTGATGGGAACAATATTTGGCGATTTATCATCTGCTCCCGGCTAACAAAAATACTCATAATTAAAAAAGGAAATAAAAATAAATAAATGATAGTTTGATGTAAATAAATATTGATATACATATCAAAAATAATTTATAGAACTAAAAAAAAAAAGTAAATAAACAATAATTTGCATAAAATTTTTTTCGCCAAATTGGCAGGGGGAAAAATCGCGCCAACGTGCATATCTGACGCCTGTGCCTAAAAAATATGCGAAATGCTACCATGATCGCAAAAGTTCATGATTTGTCTATTAGAATCTTCCGATTTGGCGAAGGATTAAGGGAAAATTAAATTATGAATAAATGTAACGTGTTGCAATGTTTAACATACATTTAAGGGAGACCAAACTGGTCGCCAGTGGCGGCTAGTGTATAATAAGACGTCAAATTTCTCCCCAGTGAAATCTCTTATAAACTGTTTGACAGAAATTTTTCTCCTGTATGTAACTGATATTCATCCTTATTAATCAGTATCATTTCCATTTTTTGTTATAAATATGACATTATATACCCCTGTTTCCTGTATTTATTCATACTGATGTTCCTTGTATTATTAACAAATGTATTACTGCTGCTGAACTAAGAAATGCTTTTTTTGTCACAAATATGGCGATGACACACAAATAGGCTTTCTGCTTGAATTATAACCAAATATTAGAAAATGTCCGCTTATTTAGAGTATGACGTCGTGTTGATCCCCCCCCCCTTTTTTTAAACTTAAAAAAAATAATTCAATTTTATTTTGAACGTGGAAATCTTTCAATTGAAAATTAGTTGCTTTGGGACAAACTATTATTACGGTTTTTGAATTGTTGGCAACAATAAAGAAACATAGTTAAATTTTATAGGAACTAGAGGGCTCTGCCCCCTGCTTGCTACGCTCACCAACCCCTGTTCTGATTTCACAGCCTCTTAAAACCTGGTAATGTATCCTGTTTTAAAAAGATGATGATGATGATATCACGAACGGCGACTTTCTTCTGTAATCAGGTTATAATGCTTTTTTATTTAACTGGTTATAATTCTTTTTCATTTAATTCATCTTTTTTATTTTTAATATTCATGTGTAAACACAATTTTTATGACGTAATTTTCTTTATATCCTGTTTACAACACGTGATCATTTAATTATTATTTTAAACTTTCATTATTGTTTTTAATAGTCTCTCTCTCGCAAATGCATATTTTATTTGAGATAAAACATAATCCTTTGCGCTTATTTAGAAATTGGCAGCAATATAAAATAATGACTTTTTCAATAAAAGATTTTTTACACGATTTTTAAGGATTTTTTTTAGTTTTTATTGTCTGACCGTGATAATTTTTTTAATTTCTGAAAGCTTGTTATATTTCGCGTCTGGTGGTATGATTTTCGAATTAATTTCTGAAAGCTTGTTATATTTCGCGTCTGGTGGTATGATTTTCGAATCCGTAGGATGGTGAGAAAAAAAGTAATAGCTCCTCAAAAAAGTCCCTAGTAAAAAAGCGATGAGAATAACCCGGAATATCTACGCAGAATTTGATTGGTCCATTTCGTTTTTGGCTCAGTTCCAGATTACTTTTTTTTAATATAGAAGGAAAATGTCGATTGATTCCCAATAAAAATTATGAAATTTTGATTTATTAAGAAAAATATTTGAAAAACGTAAATAAAACATAGCCTTGCTGCCAGGATATTCAATGACATTTAATCATCCGTTTTGATCCTGACGTCAGCCAAACAATTTCACTATTTCAAATGTCAAATTTTATTAGAATTAGCCAGAGTAAATATTTTGTGGCAATGCGTACAAAAAGTGGGAAAAACTCTAGTAAATTAACTTGTTCAATGGGATTTGCTGTGTTAAATTAACATTAAGATGTGACACTGGAAATAAATAAGTATTGCGCTGCCGCGCAATACTTAATTACATCCAATGCTCGTTTTTAAATTTTATAATAAGGGTGTAACGAATATTTGGCTCTCGTGCCGCATATTGAGCAGTAGTTGGCCGATACTTCGACCGATTATTGGATATTTACTTAAATACACTCAATATCAGCCGAATACATTCACCTTTTTCTTTTCTTTTTTTTATTCCAAAATATGTATTTTCTCTAGTGGTGTACCGAGTAGTGCTTTCGCTTTGGCCGAGTACCGAGAATTGTGTTTAAGAAAGAATCACTAATGCGAACATGAAGTATACTTAGTGGTAACACTTCTGTGTGTGTGTTTATATATATATACCTAATTATAAACATACTTCTTGAGTATATAATCTAATCATATTTTTTAAAATTAATTTCAATTTTTGAAAGTTCATTTATTGTGGACCTTTTAAAGACAATTTTTGTATCTTCAAAAATTTTAAAACAGTAGCATTATTTAATATATATATATATATATATATATATATATATAAAAGAATTGATATATAAAAAGTTCAATTAACCAACATGAAATTAAAACTGATTATTTAACACATCTTTACCCATTTGTCATTTTGATACCTGAAATCTGTCTATCAAAAATGGTTATCGCTTGTTGTAACAATTCCTTGAATAATGCAAAATGTTTCATATTTTTTAAAAGTACCTTATTTTCTTTTGATTAAAAAAAATTGGGTAATTTTGTGTAATAGCGGCACTTGAGGATGAATCGCCAAGCAACCAAGATTTATCGTCAAATTTATAAAGCATGGCTCTAATTTTCTGACACATTCATGAATTCACTTTCATTCTAAAGTTCACAAAATTTTCAGCTATTCTGATTTAGATACTAAAAAGTCAAATAGAATTTTCTATAACATGATAAGAATCGTAAAAGAAAATGGTTTCAAGGTTTGAGATTTAAATCACTTTTACAGATACAAAGTATATCTGTAAATTGGCACATCAAGGAAGATGTGCCAATTACAATTCAATATGTCACCGAATCAATTTTAATTTCCATTTAATTGTATTTCTCTTTTTAAATTTATATGTATATGCAATTTATATATATATTTGTATGTAGTATGTACAGTCGAACCTCGATAACGCGAACACTCAAGGAGAAACTTTTTTTGTTCCTGTTAAAAGTAGTTCGTGTTATCCGAACTTAAATACATTACATATAACTGGACGGGGCCATCGGAAATAGTTCATGCTAAAAGTAATTCGCATTAAGCGTGTTCATATTAACGAGGTTTGACTGTATTTATAATTAACGTATATATAATCAACATGCATATATTTTAATAATATTATTCAGGGATCTATTTAGGAAAAAAATGGGTCCTTTAAGAACTCTTCACAAAATTTTTCATTTCAAAACAGGACCCTTCACAAAATTATTTTCTCTAAAACAGGACTCTTCACAAAATTCTGTGTCCCTTAAAAATAGGACTCTTCACAAAATTCTGTGTCTTAAAAATAGGTTTTTAACAAAATTTCCCCATCTTTAAGCCGAACATTTGACAAATTAACCTTTTAAAAGTAAAATCTGACCTGTCACTTTTACATATATAAAGAAAATATCTGTATTTTACATCCATATATCTTTTTAAAAATGTATAAACAAGAACCTGGATATAACGATCATTTCAAATTCACAAAATCATGATTAGATTTTTCACACATATAAAAAGCTGTTCACAATTTCACAAAAACCGGACCCTGGGGAAAAATGTCTGAGACAGACCGCTGTTGTTATTCGGTCACCGAAATGTTCGGTATTCGGCCATATCTATTGGTATAGATATGTTACCATACTATTGGTAACATTCCTAATTAATGAATAATTTAATCTTTTACAGGGTTGGGGTTTTTTTTTTTTGTCCGCAAAAGAGTATTTTTACCAGGACAGTGGCAAAAAATGGCAAATTCTACTGGTCTTTAATGTGTAGTAAGATCTATAAATTAATAAGGAAAATAATGGTATAAACAATAAGATTTAATAACATATCAATTAATATTTTTTATTTAATTTGCTAATTAATAAATATAATTAAAATAGTTTTACATATTTTAAATGTTTGTAAAATAAGTGGGATCCAGTCTAATACTTAGGAATTTAAGAACTAAATTAAAAATCAGATATCTAACTCTTTTTTCAGAAATGAAGTATTTTGTCAGCCATTAATATTGTTTTAACTATCAAAAGGTTTTATATAACTTTGCTACTTTTTTTTATGTAATTATTTGATGAAACTAGTCTGTTACAAATAAAAATTATAATTAAATTAAATTGAAAATTATATTTTGAAAAACATCTCTATTATGTCTTGTTAGGAAATTAGAATTATTTTCTTCCCTCTTATTCTCAAAAACAAGAGACAAAAAATTAACAATAGTTTTCAAACTTTTCATAAAATATGAAATTAACTGCGAACTAATACTCTTTCTAAACTAATTTATTTTTACACTATACCAAAACAGTAAAAATTAGGTTGTAATGACGATATCACTGAATTAGTTGAAATGTAATAGTGTTTTGCTTTAAATATAATTTTATATTAGAATTTTGGGAACAGCTTCGGCATTCGCCTGCAGTCCGCCATCTTGATTTTTAAACCAAAACACATTTGTTTTCTCATTTCCAAAATAATTTTCATCCATATTTACTTATTATAAACACGTTATTTAATTTTATTAACTAATTTATTTATATTTAGTAATAAAAGTTAAAATGTTTTGATTTAAGAACCAAGATGGCTGACGGCGGGCAATAAATCAAAACATATTCGTTTTGTTTCTCATATTCGAAATAATTTTCATCTATATTTACTTATTATAAACACGTTATTTAATTTTATTGAATAATTTATTTATATTTAATAATAAAAGTTAAAACGTTTTGACTTATAAAACAAGATGGCTGACCGCGGGCGAATGGCAAAGCTTAGCTGAATTTTGAATTTAGAATATACGTGTTTATTTGAATTACACATATAAACATAAACGCTTTACCCTGCACAGTTCTATTTCTATTATATGAATGATCCTTAATAATTATTGTATAAACATGAATAAATAATTAAGTTTTCTATTTATTTATATACCGTATATACTTGTGTATAAGTCGAAGAATTTTAGACAAAATTTGGGAGTTGAAAATGGCGGGTCGACTTATATACGAGGAAGTAAAAAAAAAAAAAAATTCACCATAAAATTCAAAAATTTTAATGAAAGATATAGCTTACTGGAACACGTGCTATGCAACAATGCATTTTTAGCAGTCTAAGAAGTTGTTTACCCTTGTAAATAAGTCTTGAATAGATTTTTCAAAGATTTTTCTTTCTTTTCACGTATGATTAAATTGATCTGAATAGGTTTCAAAATAGTTTAAGCCATAGGCGTAATCTGGCGGGGGCAAGGGGGGGGGGGCATGTGCCCCCCTAGTTTTTCAGAAGCAGGGGAAATACTTACATTTTGCCCCTCCAGTTTTTAGCACTTTCCAACCTAGTTGAAAAGTGCTTATGACTTCGGTTTGTCTGGCCGTCTGCCGTCTGCCGTCTGCCGTCTGTCCGTGCTCTAACTCCCGTAAATATGCTCGGATTGCTCTGCAATTTTTATATGTTATTGTCGTTATCTATAGCATGTTCCCTATTTCAACGGAAGCATGTAGCACTTATAGTTTTTTTACAGGGACACTCAAAAGAATTCCGTTACATTGCGGTCTATGGGGAAAAATCATTTGCGGCTTATTTAAATAATGTTTCACTATTTTAAACGCATTGTAATTTATATATATTACTAAGGTGCATTAGAAGAAGCTTAATATGGAACAGGGTGTGCATAGCACTTATAGTTACTTTACAGGGACAGTCAAAAGAATTCCGTTACATTACGTCTATGGAGAAAAATCGTCTGCGGTTTATTTAAATAATGTTTCACTATTTTAAACGCATTGAAATTTATATAGATCACTAAGGTGCATTACAAGAGACTTACTACGGAATATTGTGTGTATAGCATTCATCGTTCATTTACAGGGACACGCAAAAGAATTCTCTACTGTCTGTTAACAATAATTCCTGGAAGTGCGTTTTAAGTTATTGAACGCGATTTTAATTTTAACTTGCTTTTTGTCTATTACGTGGTGTGTATAAATTCTTTAGATCCTATACAGGGCAGCACAAAAGTTCGCGAACACATTTCTGTTTATTGACAAACTATAGACGGAGAATTTTAAACTGTGCTACGCGTTTCCTAACTGAACTAAAATTATCATCCTATGTAGTATATATACAAATCTATAGATCCTATACAGGGCTGAATAAAAGTATTCGGATATTTTTCCGAATATTGTATATGTTGGAAGTTCCTGAAATTATGTTTTTAAATATGTTATGCGTTTTCTAAATTGTTTACTTAGATGTTAGCTTTTAGCTTATTAAACGGTATGATTTGTAAAATTATTTTGGAAGCGTTGGAAAGTGCTATGTAATCTATGCTTGACGCATGATTTTTCGTTCTTGTTTGTATTGTTTTGTGGTTAAAGCATAGTTTTGTATTTTAGTTTTGTTTACATTTTTAAAAAAAATTTAACCATTTATTTGCTATCTTGGGTACGAACTAGAATCAGTAGTGGATAATTCCGAATACCCATAATTAACGTTTTTGCGTTCATAGCAGTAATGTCTGTCTTCCTACCTAACAAAATTTTTAATGCCGTAATCAAAGTTCAAGTAAAAATATTTTCCTTGCTTTTTTTTTTAGAAAATTGGAACTTATTTTTCCTTTTTAATTATAATGCTGTTTATATGCACGTGTGGGGTTTATCTCTTGATTACTGTCTCTGACCATTGTCATTTTCTTTAAGATAAAGTAACCTTGGTATAATATGAATACAACCATACAACTCTCTGATCCTCCCGGCTATATCGTCCCCCTGCTTCAAGATGCCAGTCACAGATTAGTAATTCACGGTGGCCCTAGAACTTTACAGGATTTCACTGGGGAGATTTATCGTATCAGAAATATAAAGAACAAGTTCTGTTTATAGAACAAATCTTTGTTTAATAAGGTTTTTAAGTACTGAGCAGAAAAGTTTCAATGAGGTAGACATCGAGCAGTTTAATTCAAAGGAACAGAAAAATCTGCGATCTTATTCAGTTTGTTAGTATTCACTTGTTTTTGTGACATTTTGAAATTCTTAAATGTAAAAACATATTCATAAATATATTTCGCATTTTAACTTAAGTGCAATTGAAGAATACGAGAACAAAGGAAATATTCTTTTGAGAAATCGAGACAGAAGTATCGGAAACTTGACATTTTTCCTTCGTTCTTTCACCAAAATACTATACATTTTTATAAAAAATTTTACTTAATATTTTAAAAACAAAAACAATATTTAAAAAAACTGAATATTTTTATTTGGGTCTTTAAAGTTTAATCCACTTTGAAAATGTGTAAAATTAAAAACATTTCAATTAAAATAAACAAGTTGAAAACTGTATGATTTTAAATTTGTGTGTTGATAAATTATTTGGATTTATCTGAAATCAGTACGAACGGGATTTAAATCCTATAAAATTATCAACTAAATATTACTAATTTTACAACGTTCTGAAATATCACCAATGATTAAAGTATCCTATACAAATTATTCTTTTTTTATCAACATCTTTTAAATTTATGAAGTATCAACTTTTTTTTCAAATAAGTGGGTATCCATATGAAAAACAAGGAATAATTATTAAAGTTATAATTATCAAATGCAAAATTAAGGGAAAATATAAAAAAACTCGCCCAGTTTGTGGAAAATATATTTATAATTTTAAACAATAATGTATATACAGTAAAACCTCCAAAGTTGACCACCTCCCTATGTTGACCACCTCTCTATGTTGACCGAAATTTATTAGTTAGAATGGTCACAATGCATTTTCAATGGATATTTACCTCTCTATGTTGACCACCTCCGTAAGTTGTACGTTGACCACTTTTTAGTATGTTTTACTCTGTAACTTGACCACTGATGTTTTCTTCAATTTGCTTTTTACTCCGTTTGTTCTCCATCTGGTTTCCAGGAATTTCTTTATCAGTCATTCGGCTTATCTGAGCAACACTAGCGAATTTTCATTAAAAATGGCGCAAAGAAAAGCTCTAAAAGAACTTAAATTAAAGGAGAAAGTGGAACTTCTTGATTTTCTGGAAAGCAGCAGCCAAAGAAAGACAGTGGAAAAATTTGGTGTGAACAAGACAACTGTGAGCAACATTTTAAAACGCGAAAACGGGGGACACTCCAAAGAAAAACGTTTCTCGACGCTGTGAACGAAGCCACGTTTCGTTGGTTTAAAGAGATGAGATCAATCAATGCAAGAATATCATTGGGACCTATGCTTCAGGAAGTAACAAAATATTTTACAAAATAATTCGAAATAGAGTACTTCCAAGCGTCAGCAGATTGGCTTGAAAAATTCAAACTACGATACGAGATTTCTCAAAAAGTTTTGCGTGGGTAATCGAATAAGGTTTCAGCTGAAGTGGTGAAGAAGTTTATTAAAAAATTCCCAGAGTTTGCTTAAGGTTTTAAAGATGAGGACATCTTTAATGCTGATGTGTACAGTCTCTTCTTTAAAGCAATGTCTGATAGAAGTCTAGTAATGAAGGGTGACACTTGCAAAAGAGGAAAACTTTCAAAACAGCGTTTTACTGTTCTTCTATGTATACTAGTATGACTGGGGAGAAATTGAAACCTACGGTTATCGGCAAATACGCAAAACCTCGTGCATTTAAAAATGTAAAACTTGAATACTTTCCTGTTTTTTGGAAAGCTAATAGATCCGCTTGGATGACCAGTGCTTTATTCGAAGAGTGGGTTAGAGGAATTGACGCAGAAATGAGGAAAAAGAAGCGGTCTATTCTACTTACCGAGGACAACTGCCCCAGCCACCCAAAAGTCGATAATCTTACAAATGTGAAGCTATTTTTTTTCCTCCACACAAAACTTTGAACACCCAACCTTTAGATCAAGGCATTATTCAGTCCTTCAAAGTACATTACAGAGCTCAACTTCTGGAATGGGTGATCATGCAAGCACAAACCTGTGATGCTTCTGGATTGGCATCGTCAACAGCTGCGTCAGTAAATGCTTTGAATGCTGTTCATTGGATTAATTCTGCTTGAAATAAAGTTACGCAAACCACAATTAAGAACTGCTTGAAGAAAGCTGAATTTGTTACATCTACAACATCGGTGCAAAAGGAGGAGCTTCCTCTATCTACCTTGCCAGTTTTTGATGGAGGTGATTTTGAAGATTATGTTACATGGGCGATGAGTTAGTAACATGCGTTGAGCCAGACCCAGAGGCAATCTTCAATGAGATACTCTCTGCAACTAAGCACAGCGAGGACACTAAGCTACAAGAAATGGACGGCAAAGAGGATGATGATCCAAGTGACGACAAAACTGAAAAGTACCCAAGTCTGAAGGAAGACGATGTAAAGCGCATGATCGAGCAACTTAACCCTCTCGGCACCGATTTTTTTTTTCCAATTTTGGGAAAAATTACTTTTACGCTAACAAAATTAAAAGTAGCTATCGAAATCACAGAAGTTACAGTTTACTGAAATTGAACGAATGTGTTCTTTACAGAAATCTAATGAATGTAGTTATGTTGTGTGTTTTTCCTATGAAAATAGTCTAAGGAAGAATTTTTTAAGACGTTTGGAAAATGTCGTATTACAACCAGATTAAACAAACATAAAAAAATTAGTAGTATTTTTTATCTTTTATCACAAATTACTAATTCGGAAAAGGAGTCCCTAATTTAAATTTAAAAAGTGAAACATATGTTTAACTTAAAAGAAACGCCAACGGTTTACTAATAATTAATAAAACTTTTATTAATATTATTATTATTAAATGTTGAATCATAAGTAACGTCATAATAGTAAATGTATCGACATATGCTACATCACTATTAGGTGCTGGAATTAACAAAAATATTTTTTTTCTTTCAAATATTGCAATTCGAAGTAGGAGTCTCATGAGGCCCAGGGTGACGAGAAGGTTAAAGATTTCGCTGCAGAAAAATGCCCAAGCATGCTTAATGAACTTGTAAACTGTGAAAGTGCTTTTTGCAGTTACCTGATGAACAGAAATAGGACTCAAACAAAAATTGAATTATTCTTTCAAAAATTGTAAAAATGTGCTTTACCTTCAGTAAAAATAAAAATGAGTAAGTGCTAATTTTTTTCTAAATTTTTCCTTAAAAAATACAAAAAAATTTACAAATTTTTTTCTAATATTGTACTAAATATTTTCTAAAAATTCCCTAAGTTGACCACCTCCGTATGTTGACCACTTAGTTACAGTCCCTTGAGTGGTCAACTTATGGAGGTTCTACTGTATATTAAAACGAATACATATGTGTACTTTTAGGAACATGGTTTTTATTAAAACTCAAATCCATACTGGCTGTTTTCGAATGGATTTTTTCATTTATTTTTGTTCAGAAAAGTATCCCATTGGCAGGTGATCTTAGGTAGAGCTCCTATAATACAGGCTGAATCATACCGCCATTTAATAACCCAGCGGACCAAAAACCAAGCTAAAACCGGTTTGCTTACCGTACTAGTGGACCGCGAGTGACAGTAACAGGGATGGCAAACACCTGCTCAGGCGGTTTCCTAATGCTGAGCTAGGTCACAATATGGCGGTTATTTTGGGCAACATAATGGATATGCGTCAGCTCCCCTTATAGGAGCCTTAATCTTAGGGGCCATCCATAAATGACGTCACGCTTGGAGGGGGGGGGGGAATCATGAAATTGTGACAAGGAAGTTGGAGGGGGTAAGAAGAAGTGTGACATCACACATTTTGGTTAAAATAAAATCATTAAAATCAGCAGATTAAATTTTGAAGCTATTTTGAAATTACCAGAATTTGAGTGTATTTTTTAATCAGACTAAAACAGCTTTCACGTGATTTGTTTTCTCTTATATTCCTTTCTTTTCAAAAAATAAAAAATAAAAATAAATATTTTATTACTAATTGTATTACTTTATTGTATATTAATTATGTTTTTGTCGTAAACCTTAATCTTATTTTATACAAAATAAATACACGAATAATTTTTATTGTTATGCTCACAAATTAAAACTTATAGTTAAAGTTGAAAAATAAAATTTGAAACATGATCTATAACGTAGTGCTTTGTTTCTGAACTCCAAGTATATGTCTATGTAATATAGCGTGACATGTGACAAGGGAGGGGGGGGGGGGTATGGTGAAGTGTGACACTTTGTGACTAAGGTGGGGAAGGGGATAAAAAATATTGAAAAAAGTGTGACATCATTTATGGACAGCCCCTGAAACTATGTAATCTAACTGTTTTTCAAATTTTCTGAAAAAGGCAAAAGATTTTTGAAAATGCTGTCAAAGTGGGTGTTTTGAACTGAATTTAGAGTTGCGTCAGCGCAGGAAAGGAAAAAGACTGCCGTATTGAGACAATAATCGCTTACAATTCAAAATTCAATTCATTAATCGGAAAAAGAAAAAAAAATGAATAAAAATCACTTTAATAATCGTGCTTGCAAATATGATTTTATATTAAAAAATGAGTCAAAATGTAAAGTAATCATTGATTTTGAATCATTGAAAAGCACATGGAACATTTGTAAAAATTAATTTCTTATGCATTATACTTATGAAATAAGACTTTAGACCAGAACTTTTTTATACTTTATTTCAAAAGGCTATATGCACGTGAGAAATGTTTCATACCAGCCATAGCTTATAGAACTTTTAAATAAAAAAAAAAAAAAAGGAAAAAGAATTTCAACATCCATACCCTTAACGAAATTTATTTATTTAGTTTATTGAAATGTAACTAACTTGCCAAAGCATAAAAAGTCTCAATATAGTATTTATTATTATTATTATTTATTTTTTTTAAGTTGCTTACAATAATATTGCAATTGCAAATAAGATTTGAAATTGTCTAGAATTAAAACTTATCATATAACTTTTCATAGAAACCAAATTAAGCTGCTCTTTTATTAAAAATTTTAGCTAATCGTGTTAATTAAACTTATGTTTTTCACAAACCATTAGGTAATGTTTGATAATATGAAGTTTAAAAAAGAAATATAATCCTTAGTTTTTAACAATTTCCATAAAGTAGTTGAAAAGTATTTATGACTTCTGTTTGTCCCTCGGTCTTTTTCGCAATTTGTTCGCGCTCTGATTTTCGCTAATATATAAATATATTTGGATTTTCACTATATAGGGTAGAGGTCTGGATGGGCCAAATTTCTAGTCCCGAGCCTGGCTCGACTCGTACAATATTTTTTGGCCCGGCCCAGCATCAAATTTAAAAGTTCGTCCCGAGACCGGCATGGCCCGGTATAAAATCTAAAATCTCGGCCGGAGTCCGGCCTGGTATAAAAGCTAAAAATTCGGCACGAGCCCTGTCCGTACAAAAAATTAATTGGCCCGGCTAGACTGAATTTCTACAAAACATGCCAAAATTTTTGAAGCAACAATATCTTACAATTAAAATTATTCAAAAGCACTGTTACTCATGCAAAGATTTTCTTTTCGGATTATACTCGAAATGCATAGAGTGCAAAATATCAACAATATTAATGACCACTTACTAGAGATTGTCCCCAACTGCCAGATAGGGATTTTGTCGAGAGCAGTGTCGTTGGAAAGCTCTTACCAGGGAGATCAATAAGGAAATGAATACAACTACCAGTCCGAATGCAACTAGTGATGAGTTATAGGACGACGTATTTCTGTCATTTTTGATTTCTCCAGGTCGTTAATTATGCAGGAAAGGCACTCTGTGTGGTCATGTTCACAAAATGTGGTCACAATCTTCTGTTTCTTACTGGAGAGAACATGGAACCTTTACCAACTTCACACTAGCAACAACTGTACTGTAAGGTGTCTTTTCTACCAAACAGAGTGTCTCTCCTGCATAGCTAGCGACCTGCAGAAATCAATAAATGATATAAATTCATCAGCCTATAACTCTTCACAAGTTGCATTCGGACGGGTAGTTGTGTACATTTTCTTGATCCCTATGGTAAGAGCTTTCCAACGTCACCACTCTCGACAAAATCCCGATATGACAGTTGGGGACCTTCCCTAGTTAGACAATTACGTACATAAACACTAATTTAAAAAAATGACTTAGACAATTACATTCAATTAAAGAATCATTAAGCAAAATCAACGTAGTTTAGAATGAAAGAAAAATATTATAAAAGAAAACCATAATTTTAAAGCTCTACAAAGAAAAAAGATAGATTTTAAAGATATCTGTCTAATTTATTAAACCAAATTAAATATCTGTAGATTTCGCTAAACAAATGTACAACATCACTATAATATTTTCAAAAATAATTAAATAAAGTTCGAGCCCGACGTGGGCACGAGAGGAAGAATTCTGCAGGAGGACCGGGACCGGGCCCGGCCTGAAACCCGAGATTTATTTCATTGGACTTGAGCCGAACCAGGCCTACAATGTATTGTTCATGTGCCAGGTTGGGTCAGAGTTTTACTTTTGTCCAAAGACATAGGTCGGGTCTAGACTTCATTGTTCCAGTGCCGTATAAGATATCAGTCAGTGGCTATACTGTAAAAATAGAAGTTTCAAATTTGTGATATTCTATATTTCCTTATCAAAACTTTTCTGTAACTGTATTCTGCTATATTTACATTTAATTTGGTTTAATAAATTACAGGGACATTTTTTTATTTACTTTATCTTTGTAGAGTTTAAAGTTATGATATTTTAAAATCACCTTAAAAAAAGTGTAAATTAGTATATACGCCGGTGGGAAGGGTTGGGGGAGCAGGATAATTAAATTTACTTTACCACTGATGATTTGAAAAAAAGAAAGTAAAATTTATTCTTCGTAAGTGACACAAAATAATTAAACACTAAGAAAAACAAAAAATAAGAATCTTTCGAATGTGGTTCTGCTCTCGGAACCCCTGTGGAAGACAATTTTTAATTAGGTTTTTCTTTTTACTTTTATGTGTTTCAAATTTATCTTAAACAGGGGTTTCAGGGGGCCAAGTCCTCTGGAACTATCTGTGGCACCTAAAGGTCCAAGCCTTCTTGATTGTTCTGTATAGATTTTTAGGCTGATATGTATAAAAATTGTCTTGTACCGGGAGTTCTGACAAAAAAATACTTATTTTAGATTTTTTTTTTCATGTTTATATTCTTCGTTTTAAAAAAAGTGCCCTGGTTTGCGAAGTATAGGCACATCTATAACAAAATACTGACCCCCTAGATTTCTTTCTGCTTATCTCGGTATAAATATTGATTTTTTAATGAATCTCTATTTGTATATAAATTCCTGAATCCTGAATTATCATTAATACCGTTAATCCACATTCCATGGCTTGGACACTTAAAAATCTGAAATATGCTATGCAGTGAAATCTTCTAAGACAGAATCGCATCGGAGAGAAGAAAAATCCGTTACAGACAGGTTCCATTCTTAGCTGGTACATAATCTATTGTAAATGCATTATAATCTTTTCGCACGGATTATTATATTCAATTTGCACGGATTAAGACATTTTCCGTTTAAGACAAGATTCCGACATACACATTTTAATTTTCAGAGGTTTTACTGTACATTATTATTATTACTTTTTTTGGACTAGAAATTGTATGTAAGAGTTAAATATAATTTTAATTATAGCATAAGTGCAATTTAAAAATATATACATTTTTGAAAAAAATGTTCGGCTGGACCTCATTTTACTGCTTTTTGCAAGTATCAGGACAGGCCGGTTCAATAATTTTCATACAGGCTGGGTCGGAACAGGATCTGAAAATTTCGGCTCATGGAGACATCTAGGAAGAATGAATTTCAGGTCCAGATCGGCCCAAGTTTGCAGAAAAGAGTAATGCCCGGGCCCGGCCGGAAAGAGTTGAGATCAAGCTCGACTCAGAAAGAGTGAAGATCAAGCTCGGCCCAGACCGAGCCTCGTGAATGTGAATTGGCCCGAGCCCGTAAAGACTTGTTATATATATATGCTATTGAGACTTACTACAACACATTCATTATTGAAAATGCAGTATATAGCTGTTATAGTTCGTTTGCAAGGACACGAAAAGTTTTCCATTACATAATGATATATTGGGAAAAATTGTTTGTGGTGCATTTTAGTGATGTTATGATACATCAAACATGATCAAATTTATATGTGTCACTGAGGTGGGCTTATAGCACTCTTTCTATAGAATATGAAGTAACTAGCATGTATGTATTTCGTTTACAGGACTGACTATAAACTATAATTGCTGGAAGTGCGTTTTCAGCTGTGGCGTACATTTTAAAAATTAACTAAATTTTAGTGCATTACGCCGTGAGTATAAATTCTACAGATCATATACAGAGCTGCACGAAAAAAGAAAAATGAAGCACTTCAGTTTGTGGACGTTAATTCCTAATGTATGTTTTTAACTGTATTTGGCATTTTCCAGTTGAATTATATTTTATTATTCAAAGGTGCTTATAGAATATAAATAAATTCATATGGCAGTGAAAAAGAAATTAAATATATTGACGCCTATGGATGGTAATTGTTGCATGTGCAGGCATTTCAAAATTAATCAAGTCAAATTTTATTGCATTATTATCTGCCATAGACATTAATTCTTGAAAATGGATTTTTAACTGTGTTCTGTGTTTTTTAAATTGTTTATTTAAATATCTCATTTCACTGTGTGAAAGAATGAACTTTCTTAACAGTATTCTAATACGGTTGGAAAATATTTGGCAAATCTATAACTGATGCACGTGTTTTTCTTCACTTGAAACATTGTGAAGTAGAGCTCAAATTTTTGGAAATTTAAGGCCAATATTAATTTTTAAATTCTTAAACTACAATTATTCCATGTACCCTAAAATTCATCACAGCAAAATTTCTGAGTCATTCCAATCAGAACACTAGCAAGAAGTTTTTTTTTTGTTTGTTTTTGTTTTTTTCAAATATAAACTTTCGTTATTTGTTTCCACTCTGAATAAAGGCTTTAAATATATTTATCTCAACTACTTTCCTCACCATTATCCCCAACATTTAAAAAAATCTTCGAAAGCCCAAGACTGTGACAATTTTTATTAAATTTGTTTGAATTATTTTCTAATTGAACATTTCATCAGGCATAAGAGATATAACAGTCGAGCATTCAATATTTTTAAACATTCCTTTAAAAACATAAAATGTGTAACTTAGGATTGTCCTTATTTTTTCGTATATAGTTAAACATTTAAAATTTTGTTTAAATACTAAAATTTTAAGTATTTAATTTATTATAATTATTTAAGTATGTGTGAGTGTGTGTACGCGGTGACGGGATGGAGGGGGAGGGGTGACATTTTTTACAAATGGTCTTCGAGATTTTTGCCCCCCTAGTCTTAGAGCCCAAATTACGCCTATGGTTTAAGCTTCTCCAGTTTGCATAATTATACAGTTTTAAAACGTTGAATTAAAAAAAAAAAAAGTCTGATTAGAAGTGTTTACTAAATTAATGAAAATTTATTATTTATTTTTTTTTCTTCGATTACAAATCATTTTTCAACATGCTGCCAGAAATGTGATTCAACTTATACACGAAAATTCAATTTTTTTCAAAATTTTGCATAAGAATTTGAGGGGTCGACTTATACACGAGTATATACGGTAATTTTATTATTATTATTATTATTATTGATAATTTTGTTATAAAAAGTTAATATTCTTTCATGAAATTCAAAAATTATACTTATTTAACTTAAGAGTTCAAAAATAAATTTAGAATATTGATTTTTTAACTAAGAATTAAGTTTTTTTTTTTTTTTTTTTTTTTTTTTCCCCATCAAATATTTATTTTTATTTTTTCTGTCAGGAAAAAAAAATAAAAAAATGGACATAGCCTCCACTTTGGAAAAAACCTATTTTTGCCGGGATGGTTTTTACCAGGTTTTTTCTACCTATCGCAAAAACTTACAAACCCTGGTATTTTATTATTAATTTGTTATTATTTGGTAATAGTTTTTCGTTTAAGGCAATTCTTTAATTCACTCTAGCTACTTTCTGACACTTGCCTGAATTTGCAAGCCCATAAATTCATCATGTGCTTGTTAATCAGAAATCGATTAGCATCTGTTTTTTCCTTAAAATGCGAAGGGTTTTTCTGGAGATATTGTCAAAAATGTGTTTTTAACCGAATTTCCGGACGCGACAGCAATTGAAGGGTCGCCAAACGAAAACAATCCACTATGATTGAAGATGTAATACCAGGGGTCGATGCAGGTTTTTTTTCTTGGGGACAATTTTGTGAAAAGTAAAGGTTATTTTTGAGAAATTTATTATGTTTTTGTGAAAATTATCATTTTGTAACAAAAGTTGAGATCCAGTTATGTTAGTAAAATTCGAACCAAGCATTTATTAACAAAAACTTTTAAAAATCCCTTTGCTGAAGTGTTTCTCTCTAGTGAACTTGTTTATTTACAAATTACATATTTTAAAACATCACAAAAAATAATTAATAAATAGTAAATTTTTATAGACTACAATTTTGTGAAAGGACCCACTGATGTCGCTGGATCCTAAAAATCCTGGGACCCAGGACTTTCAAATATCTGGGTCTCTTTTTTATAAAAGTTTGTCCCCATCTATACTAATAAAAGAAAGTTTCGCTCTGTGTGTGTGTGTGTCTGTCTGTCTGTGTGTGTGTCTGTCTGTCTGTGTGTGTGTCTGTTGGCGATGGCTAGCAAAATCTAGACTACCTAGAAGTCTAGAAATTTAGGTGTGGATAGTCCAAGGTCTGACCATGTGCACCTGAGTCTCAGAATTTTAATATTTTGATAATTACTCTAGATATTAATTAGAATATCATTAAACATCGCTTCTAAAATGCCGTCTTTTAAATCAAAATGGCTAAAGAAAAGAACTGTTGTGGATTTTCAAGCCGAAATGAACGAATTCGAAATTATTTTACTAATTAGCGAATTTTAAGAAAACTAATTGAGATATCAATTTGAAAATTTCTGAGCATATGTAAAAAAATATTCTGCATCCGTCTATGCAATTTTTGAAAAATTCGGCCGGTAATTTTTCTTAATTTATGCAAAAAACTGCTAAAAATCTGCTGGCGCCAGTGAAAACCATCCGAGAAATTTTCAGACAGGGATCGACTTTCATTAAAAACTGAATTACAAAGAGATCTGTTTCTCTGGCCGATCCCTCTCATTTAGTTTGCGAAAATGAAAGGAAATAAATGCCAAATTTTACTAATGAAGAAATATTTAGGTAACTAAGATATAGATTTGAAATTGAGGTCGGGAAGGGAGTGTCATCTGCCGGCTATTTTAGCGTAGCGTCTTCGTTATGTTCTAATTATCAGAAAAATGTAATTCTTTTTTTAATGATCGCTTTAATGTACGTGACGGTGGTTCTCTTGAACAAATTATTCATTACTAGCTGACCCGCCCGGCGTTGCCCGAGCCCTTGTAATAAACTTAAATCTCTTAAAAAACGGAACTCTGGCCACGGTCTACGATAGCTTCGGAACCGTATACCCGGCATGCTCGTACGCTCTAGAAAATCTTTTATTTCCCCCTACCACCGCCAGGGGAGCATTCTGTTCTAAACAAACCTCTTTCCGAACGAACTTCTGAGACAGGTCCCTGCTGCCTACGTTACTGTATAGTAGGCGCACTACAAAATTGAGCTGGTTTCGAGAAGATTGGAACATTATTAGCCCAATTTTGCAATAAGGCACAGTTAGAGAAAATAACCTTGAGTGAGGTGACGAAGGGAGGAGATGTTCGAGTGTCCTTCAGAAAATGACTAATTAGGAGGCCCACTATGCATGCATAAATATTCGTTCGTTTTGTTAAGCTAGGAACTTAATTACAAAGTTGGCTTAAACTCTTATTTGTAAATAGTGGTAACCGCTACTCATAAATTTAATTTAATGTTATAAAGGGTGACTATTAAGTTAAATATAATGTTTGGAATCACTTGCGTTGAAATCGGAAAGATAGTTGCTGATATATAGAAACGGGGCATAGTTAGAGAAAAACCTTGAATGAGAGGCCGGGGGGGGGGGGGAGGGTTGTTCAAGTACCCTTCAGCAAATGACTAATTAAGAGGAGCACTATGCATCTTTCGAAATTCGATCGTTTGCTTAAGCTAGGAACTTAGTTACAAATTTGGCTTACCCAATTATTCGGAAATAGTGGTAACCGCTACTCATAAATTTAGTTTAATGTTATAAAGAGTGACATTTAAGTTAATTATAATGTTTGGAATCACTTGTATTGAAATCGAAAAAATAGTTGCTGAGATATGAAAACGGAGCATAGTTAGAGAAAAAAACCTTGAAAGGAGTGCCGGGGGGAGGGGTTGTTCAAGTGTCCTTCAGCAAATGACTAATTAGAAGGACCACTATGCATCTTTCAAAATTCGTTCGTTTGCTTAAGCTAAGAACGTAATTACAAATTTGGCTTAAACTATTATTCGGAAATAGTGGTAACCGCTACTCATAAATTTAGTTTAATGTGATAAAGAGTGACTATTAAGTTAATTATAATGTTTGGAACCACTTGCGTTGAAATCGGAAAGATAGTTGCTGAGATATGGAAACGGAGCAGAGTTAGAGAAAAAAACCTTGAGGGAGGGGTGGGGGGGTTGTTCAAGTGGCCTTCAGCAAATAACTAATTAGGAGGATCACAATACATCTTTAATGATTGATTCATTTGGTTAAGCTAGGAATTTAATTTGAAATTTGGCTGACAGTATTATTCGGAAATTCTGGTAACTGCTTTCTAGAAATACACCTTGAAGCTTAAATGTAATTAGACCCTTGCCCCTCCTCATTCCCGCAAATATAAAAAACAATCTGTTAAATAAAGTTTTAATCTCCATCATAATAATAAATGTCATGTAAAAAAGAAAAAAAAACTTAAACCCGACTAATTGTCATGAAGAAAAATATGCCTGCAAAATATTTCAATCAGTGGGACGTATGTGTAATTTGTCATGCACAGGTGGCGCGACAATCGCATGGCTCCTCTACGTTGATAACTTCAATCCATGTTCACATTATTTAGTTAGAAATCCTTATTTATGTATCGCTACTCTGGTTTATTTAATTACTTCTGTGTAGAATCGATGCAACCAACCAGTGAACCAACAAACCCAAGAGAATAAAAGCGTATTTTTAACTAGCCGCCACTGGCGACCAGTTTGGTCGCCCTTAAATGTATGTTAAGCATTGTAACAAATTATTTTTATTCATAATTTATTTTTTTCCTTAATCCTTCGCCAAACCAGAAAAATCTAATAGACAAATCAAGAACTTTTGCGATCGTGGTAGCATTTCGCATAATTTTTGTTGTTATGTATTTCATCTTTCTTGACAAAAACCGCTTAACCCACTTTATAATAAATTAATCATTGTGTGTGTGTTTTATAATAAAATTGTGTGTGTTTTTAATATAAAATAAACTATTTCATAATAAAATAAATGTATATGCTGTTTTAGTAATCTCTAATAGGTACCTGAAATGGGATTTTCTCGCCAAAATGGCGCAAAACAAAAATCGCGCTAACCCTGGTGCGTCCGTGACAGCTGTTCCAGTTTAAAATACATGACGTTCACATTTTTCTTTAAAATAGAAAATAGATAAATAAGAAATATTATCATAAATCAAAACATTTGATTTCAAAATTAAAGTATCGTTTCCAATTAACACACGCGAAAAATAAAAGCTGACAATTCGTTTCGAAACTTGATCCATTAAATATTATTATATGAGTTCAACCACGGAGTTCAACTGACGTCAAGAAAAGATCCGAAGGAAGTTGAGTTGTATAGAACAGAATTATGGTAAACTTTGACTGTTTCACTGGTGCGGATTATTTTTTTTACACCAGGCAGCGGTCCAAAAATTCATGGTTTAATATTTTAAACGTTCACAACGAATGAATCTTTTTGTTGTTATTGTTGTTTACTTTCATGGATAGAGAATTTGAACAGTGAATCTAATTTAAACTGAAGTTATTGCAGAATGTATACATAATTGAATGTAAGTCATCTCTCAAATATTAATTTATTTTGAACGATCTTTCTAAAAATGTAACTTTTATGCAGTTTTATTCGAAAAAATAATTTTGAATAAAAATGGCTATCTGGCATATGAAAAAGTGAAGCGGCATCCCGGAACTGTTGATGACAGTCACATGACTTACGGTTTTATTATAGAGATGAGAGTTCTTTGTGCATTTTAATTAATATTTCAGAAAGTAATTAAAATATTAAAATTCTGAAGTAATGTTGCAACAGGAGAGGGTTTGGACTACCTAAATCTAAATTTCCAGCTTTCTAGGTGGGCCAGATTTTCCTAGCCATCGCCAACAGACACACACACACACACACACACACAGCGAAACTTTCTTTTATTACTTTAGATATTTGCGGGTATGAGGAGGGAGGGGGTTAACGCCTTTCTCTGAGATTGTAATTATCTCGGACCCGGGTGCTAATATCCGAACCCTATAGCTTACAGCCACATTGGCAAGCGCCAAATGATTTGGCGAGAAGACCGCTATTTCGCGCATGCGCATAACTATGTCAAGCAGTTCAGCGCGTACGCTACGTTTAGCAAAGCAATGGCCGACGCGCGAAATTCTAAAAGATAGTCACGTTTTAGCATTATTGGCAAATCCAGCCACCTCATTGGTCATTTAGTTGTATCCTTTTCAGAGAGTAATCCCTTGGCGATAGGAAAAACGTCGCCAACGCGTTTGTTTATTTCTATGGTTAGAAAAACGAAGAGGAAAAAATGAAGTTGTAATTTTGAAGCGAATGTTATCTTCAGCTTTCATTTAAAATAAACCACTGAAAATAAATAACCGAAGATAGTTTGATGACATTTTATAAAACTAGAGTGGAACGGTTTAGATTTTAAGCTGCATAAATATTTTAAAATGATACGACAAGTACTTCTTCCAAAAATGGAAATAAAAAATAAAATTTTCCTTTTTGCTTTTTTTTTTTTTTTTTTAAATCCAAAAGAATAGGAAAATTCCCGCATTCCTCTAGAAAATTTAATAACTATCGTTAGAAAAACCTTTTTCTACAGTTTAAGATAGTGTAAAAAACATTTAAAAAGTATATATAAGCTCTCATTCAATAAATATAAGCGTCAATACTGAGCATTTAAAAAAAAATCTGTCTAAAAGAAATTAATTAAAAAACGCTGTAAGTTTTTAAATAAATTTTAAACAAAAAGAATAAACATTACAAAAAATATTATAATAAAAACGTTTGTATAACTAAGTTGGTTTTGGTCTTATTTATGCTACGCTGTCCTTTTAAAATAAAAGTTTAATATTATATATATATATATATATATATATATATATATATATATATAATGGGATTATATATATATATATATATATATATATATATATTATAATGAATCCATGATGTTATAATTTGTAAAGGGGTAGCGTGTGGCCTTTTCATATGGATAAATTTCATTAAGGTACTACTAAGTGATTTTTATTTAAAAATCATTTTCGAGTTTCTTAATATTACAAATCATTATAAACAATTTTTTTCAGCGTAATTTCGTTTCAACTTATAATCAATTAATAAATCAATGAAAGGTCCAATCTTGTACAGTAATTAGAAATCTTAACATGAGTTCTTTTGCACTCTTCACAAAAAATTCAAGCGATGACCTTGCCGTTGCCTTAAGAGAAATCCTCTCTCTTCAAAATGTGTCAGCAAAACATTTTCTTCCCCACCGGGTTGGGAAATCGTCCTGAGAAGAGTGTTTTCCACCAACACTCGTTCTCCTGCCAAAACTCTAACTAACTTCCCCTCGATTCTCTTTTCCGGTCCCCTTGCTCGAACAAAAGATACTCCGATCACCAATCAAAAAAGTTTTAGTTCACGTCATTAGTTTCGATTTTTAAGTCATAGGATAAACCATTCTTTTGGGGAGGTCTTCCTGAACTTTAGAATGTTCACACGGCAATTCCTCACGATCCGAGACCCCACATGTAGTCGGACAGATCAGAGAAATATCTTGCTGTCTAAGCAATTTCAGTTCACAAGATTGATCGAAGCTCATCTTTTTCTATTGTAGTAAGTGACGTTCTTGTAACAACACAGCGAAGCGTGAGAAAAGTTCTCCAACTCTTGGGAATTTCTAGCCTTGATTATTTTGCATAATTAGCAGACTGTGAGAGATTTAATGAGATCGTCACAACACCCCCACCATCAAAACATTTTCCGGGTTAAAACGCGGAAAATCTGCAAAAAAAGGATTAGCTCGACATATTTGAGTGGCTCAAATAACATTTCAATTTAACCTCACTATATACATAAGTGACCCAATTTCTTATATACTGTTTACCTTTGCTTGAACATCTAGCTTTAGAGACTTTTTTTTTTTTGAAAGATACTTTTTTACTACACATGCCAAAATAACAATAAAACTAAAAATAATCAAATATGTACAAAAGATTGGATTTTACTCAAAAACTTACTACTGAATTTCTTTACTTGTGTTTGCCGAACAATACGTTTTACACAACCGTTCAATTTCTTTAACAAGAGTGTCACAAAGGCGTGAATTTCCACTGTCCCTACTCTCTTTCAACAGAATTTCGAAGGATTTTAGAAAACTCTTTGTGAATCCGCTCACTTCCTCCAGATTAGCTTTCGAATGATAACCCTTCCTGTCAACACTCACTTCCATATTTTCGCGTTTATTTTTCGAATTTCCCTGCCGGTCGAAAACCAACTCATCTACTTTCCTTGACCTTTTCAAAAGGGTTTCTTTTTCCCCAATACACTGAGAACGGTGGTTCTTCATTTCGGGGGGAATGACGAAAGAATTTCTTCCTGCCCTTGGGGATCTGTTAAAGGGTTTATCTCAATCCCCGGGTTCTCAAAACTGGAATTAGTTTGCGATTTTTGCTTTCGCTTTATCTTTTCATTTATTAAAGCCTGCGTCTTATTACCTAAGATATAGTGTTTAATTTTAGAGTGTCTAGGCAGGATTGCCGCTTTCGTATTTACATATCCGAGACCTTTTATTTCCATTTTTATACGTGCCACTCTAAATCGTTTTGGATATTTATCAAATGTCTGTTTAAGCCAAACATATTCATTGCCTAATTTGCTTTTATTTACCAAATTCCATGGGCAAACACAATACGAGCTACCTGAATCTCTAAGTACACACGCCTTCTTCCCATTTATTTTGTTTTCACTCAAAAAAGGTCGGAACAAGCTTTTGTCTTCGCTTATATCGCCTAAGTGATTTATGCTCTCGAATGCTTTTACTTCCGTACTATCCCTTTGTCTTTTCGGACAACGGGCCATTAGGTGAAATTCGCTGCCACACGTATGACAGCGCCTCTTTCGTTCAAAGACACGTTCCCTGTCTTTAATTTCTTTGTCTCGCCAATTTATTTTTTTGTCGGAATTTTTTTCTTCTCCAGAATTTTCCTCGAGTTTCGTTTCTTCTGATTTCCTATCATAAAAAGATCTCGCATTCTCTTTTTTATCTGAAATCCCTTTTACTGCCTCATATTCGTCCAGACATTTAGCTAAAATTAAAGGGTCTTTGTAATTTGCCCACGAATCAATGAAATGCTCTTTCATTTCACTAGAAGCACGGAGCTTGATTTGGTCCGTAATCAATAAATTTTTAAGACTACTGAAATCCGTAACACCTAAACCATTCAACCAACCCTCTAAATAACTGTTGATCTCAAAGATAATATCCTTCCACGGAGCATCTGGATTGCGTGGATGTTTCATTAATTTTTGACGATACGATTCGAGACTCATGCGGAATCGTTCTAGCAAAAACTTTTTGACGTATTCAAAGTTATCCGTCTGATCTTGCGGTTCCCTTAAAATTAACTCTGCAATTTCGACCGGCACTAAAGCTAATAAATGCGTCACTAAGTCACCTGTCTCTATTTCCGCTTTGGTCGCCTGTCGTTCGAACAAATTTAAAAACAAAGTTATATCCGAGCGTTCTGGATCAAATCGATGCATGATTGTTCGGAGCGGCAATTTAGGTGGGCGTTCCGACCCGGCACTGTTAGTTGAGCTACGTCTATTTGCATCTTGCGTCAATCTAAGTTGTTCTAACGTAAATTCGCGTTCTTTTTGTTTTTCCTCTCTTTCTCTTTCTTCTTTCTCCCTCTCATATTCCCTTTGTTTTTCCTCATATTCCCTTTGTATTTCAGCCTTTTCCCTTTCTTTATTCTCTTCTCGATCTTTTATGATATACGCAGCTTGCGTAAAGGCAAAATCTCTGTCGTAATCCTTAGCAGCTTCGATTTTTTGGATAATTACCGGAATCTTGTCATTTTTCCCTATCTCCACTCCTAATTCTTCCGCTAAATTCTGCAAATCAATTTTCCTGCACTGTTTCAGATCAGTTACTTCTTGCATTTTAAAATTTTAAGCAAATACAATATAAAGATGAAAATAATATTTTCGCTCGCTAACTTATGCAATAGGGATTCTAACACTTTATGAAAAATTTTCTGCTACTACCCACATAATATTAACAATTTTAAATACAATTCAATTTTGAGGAATAATAAAAATAGTATACATATAAAAATAAATTTTCAATATTGTAAAATTTTAAATACACTGACACGTTTTTGTGTCGATCATACAAATTAAAAAAAAAATTTAGAAATTTGAAATTCTGTGTTCATAATTCAACCAATACTTGATATTTCTGACACCGCAGGTAACAATTTTCAGAGTTATAACAAAATGAACACTTTTTGCAACTGCTAAAAATTTTCTTAACATCACATATGCAAAATATTTTAGTATCAAAAACATCTATTCTTTCATAAATAATGGGAAAGTAAAATCTTTGAAATCTTTCAATCAGGAATTACTAGACAATCGACTTATATGAAAAGTCGGAATTTTTACCTCTTTTTTTTTTTTTTTTTAGAAAAAAAAAGAAAAATTACACATTTAGCCTAACCGTCCCTCCTTATATTATTTTACTGCCAAAAGAAAAATTCACACTATCAAATTTTATGCTTATAACAAATACACATATATTTTTCCAAATATGTTAAAATTTATTAGATTTAAAAATTTATCATAATCTATCATAAATTAATATTCAAATAAAAATTTTCTCAGAAATGAATTTTCCTCACTAAAGAATATATAAACAAAATGAGAGCCACTCAAAAATGAATTGAGCTTACCTTTTCTACAGTCTTTGTCTGCATTATCTGTCGCCGGTTTCGGGTCTGGCCTAGACGTCGTCGATTTCACAGGTTATCTCGGTTTGTCGGCTCCTGATGTTTCCTAGAAAGGGCTTGCTTCGGACTTATTCTCTGTAAACACGGGCTTGCTTCCAGGACGGAACTGCGGTCTGTCGTGACACTGCAAGGGCTTGCTTCGGTCTCTGCTTTCCTCTCCTGAACTGGCGTCAGATCTTGCGCGCTTAGATGCGGGCGGGCGTCACTGCTACTGTCTGGGCTCTCTTCACTGATGTTAATCAATTTTTGTTGAAGTATCCGACCCGCTTGCCACCAGCTATAATGAATCCATGATGTTATAATTTGTAAAGGGGTAGCGTGTGGCCTTTTCATATGGATAAATTTCATTAAGGTACTACTAAGTGATTTTTATTTAAAAATCATTTTCGAGTTTCTTAATATTACAAATCATTATAAACAATTTTTTTCAGCGTAATTTCGTTTCAACTTATAATCAATTAATAAATCAATGAAAGGTCCAATCTTGTACAGTAATTAGAAATCTTAACATGAGTTCTTTTGCACTCTTCACAAAAAATTCAAGCGATGACCTTGCCGTTGCCTTAAGAGAAATCCTCTCTCTTCAAAATGTGTCAGCAAAACATTTTCTTCCCCACCGGGTTGGGAAATCGTCCTGAGAAGAGTGTTTTCCACCAACACTCGTTCTCCTGCCAAAACTCTAACTAACTTCCCCTCGATTCTCTTTTCCGGTCCCCTTGCTCGAACAAAAGATACTCCGATCACCAATCAAAAAAGTTTTAGTTCACGTCATTAGTTTCGATTTTTAAGTCATAGGATAAACCATTCTTTTGGGGAGGTCTTCCTGAACTTTAGAATGTTCACACGGCAATTCCTCACGATCCGAGACCCCACATGTAGTCGGACAGATCAGAGAAATATCTTGCTGTCTAAGCAATTTCAGTTCACAAGATTGATCGAAGCTCATCTTTTTCTATTGTAGTAAGTGACGTTCTTGTAACCCCACAGCGAAGCGTGAGAAAAGTTCTCCAACTCTTGGGAATTTCTATCCTTGATTATTTTGCATAATTAGCAGACTGTGAGAGATTTAATGAGATCGTCACAATATATATATATATATATATACTATTTTTTTACTAATCTACTTCAAATAAATAATACTCTAAGCCATCTCATAATATCGCAGATTTTTTTATTATGAATCTGATGGTATTTCGCATACGCGTACACGTACAGTTTTGAAAATCAGTGGCGTAGCTACGTGTTCAGCGCCCTGGAGCAAGTACAATTGGATGCCCCTCTTCTCTTCCTGAAAAGGTTGCCCAAAATTTATTTTCAGGTTTAAAACATATATAGTGCAGTAAAACATCCTGCTATAAATGAAAAATTTTCATGATGCTGATAGAAGGAATGCCATAGCAAATATAGTATATCTGCTAAGGGGCTGTCCATAAATGATGTCACACTTTTTTTTCAATATTTTGACCCCCCCCCCTCCCCCCCTTTGTCACAAAGTGTCACACTTCACCCTACCCCCTCCCCTCCTCTTGTCACATGTCACACTATATTACATAAACATATACTTGCAGTTCAGAAACAAAGCACTACGTTATAGATAAACTTTAACTATGTGTTTTAATGACATTTGTGATCATAACAATAAAAATTATTCATGCACTTATTTTGTATGAAATAAGATTAAGGTTTACAACAAAACATATAATTAATATACAATAGTAATAAAATATTAATATGAAGGAGCAATTGATTTTTTTTAAAGAAAGGAATATAAGTAAAAACAAATCACATGAAAGTTGTTTTAGCCCCGATTAAAAAATACCCTCAAATTCTGGTAATTTTAAAATTTAGTCTGCTGATTTTAAATGATTTTATTTAAATCAAAATGTGTAATGTCACACTTCTTCTTAGCCCCTCCCACCCCCTTGTCACAAACTGTCACAATTTCATGAACCCCCTCCCCCCCCCCCCTCCAAGCGTGACATCATTTATGGACGGCCCCTAAGACAGAAACATGTCTAAAACGGAATTTCTCCCAGTACCTTGCGATTCCGTCTTAATAGATTTCATTGTACTTATTTTGAAATTAATACAATTTTTTTTGCTATAAAACACATCCTGTAAACCTATAATGCACATGCAAATGCCCTCATTTATGGTTTTAAACGTTCTTTACAATTTTCACGAATTCAGAGGCATAAAACAATAGATTTATAATGTATATTATCTTAAATAAAAATTTTGATAAGTCAAGTTCAAGGAATACTATAGTTTCATTCATCTAATTTTTAGCTAAAACAAAATCGGAAAGCATTGAAAAAATATTCCGTTTTAGACAGGTTTTCGTATTAGTAAGTATAATCAGGAAAAATTTCTGTAAAAGACAAGATTTCGCTTTCACAGGTTTTACTGTATATTTTATATATTTAAAAAAATGGCGAATGTAAAAAAAATATTTATACAAATAATTTCGTTCCTTTGTAATTTTGCGCCCTTATTATTCTCGCGCCTGGAGCAATGTGCTCCAACTGCTCCACGGTAGCTACGCCCCTGTTGAAAATTATTGGTGAGGCTCACTCTTTTTTACACAAAAAGTGTATGTAAGTGTAAAAAATATATATATATTGCCAATTTAATGTTGCTTTTTTTTTAACTCCCTTTTAAAGAAATTAAACAGAATCGTATATTGATAAATAATCACAAGTTAAATAAAACATTAAGACAATATAAAAATTCGAATGTACAGACCCGTTTATAAAATGATTGATACTCGCTGATATTCGCGAATCGTTTATAAGAAAATCACAATGAAAGTTGACTTTAAATAACGCCTTTTTTTTTCGGATTTTTTTTTTTTTTTCATTTTTTCTATAAAAAATTCAAACGGTGAGCATTTTATTCTATTTTTTTAGAAAAATAGAACATAAAGGAAAAAAGTTTTCCTAATGCCGTCTATCCTTATAACAAAAGAAAAATAGGAAAAATGGAACATTTAAAAATTCTATAAAATACTAGAAAGTTAAAAAAGAAAACAAAAAAACTAAAAATTTTTATATTAAAAGGGGAAAACAAGGGAGTCCATTTTAGGAGTTATTGGTGGGGCTAGAGCACCACGAACCCATGCAACTCTACCCCTATTGGTATTTCTATAAAGGCTGTATTTTCCGAATAACCTTAATATGCATAGGCGTACGCAGGAGTGTGCAGAGGAAAGCTACTCCCTGCCCCCTCCCTAAATCTTTGAATAAGGTAAGAATTTAAAGAAAAAGTATATAGAATACAAATATCAAAAGTTGCATGTAATTCTGATAGAACATTGGTTATCTGATTATTGCATGGTTGCAATATGTTTTACATCCTTTTATTTAATTTAACTTGGTTCGTGTATCTGAAGATGGAATTTTGAAATCGATTTTTCATACACTTCCTGATAGGCTAAAATTATAAAAAAATCCCTGACGGCTCGGCCTACAGGCACAGGTAGATTTCGAAGATGCAGACCGTGCTATTCATTGGGAATTGCAGAAGAAAGTACCTTTTTGCCATAATGTGGCAATTGGGACCGCCCACTTCGAAATCTACTTGTGATTGTAGGCGAATCCAGCAAGGATTTTTTTCTTTTGCTGTAAGAGTTGGTTCTATAAAAAACATGTCAATATAAAAGTTGTAAGTAATATTAAGAGGATTTACAATGTACTAAGCAGATTTCATATCTTGTGAATTGACGAAGTTATGAATTTTTTTCTTCTGAAACCCTGATCCCCCCCCCCCTCCCCTTGAGGCCACTTTTAATTGTATCAAATGTCTATCATACATAAATTTTTGGCCCTTTTCTTAGAAGTAATAATAACTTTAAACGGGTTCGATATATTAAGAAATTATGGGTTTTTTTTTTCTGTTTTCACAAAAAGTCCCCTCATCCAACCCCCCCCCCTCCCTTGGCCCGATTTTGCCCATTAACGAACTTGACCGAGATTTTATAACCCTTGATTTTATGTATCAGTTTGGAAGAGATCGGAAAGAGCCGGCAGGGATTTTTTTTTTTTTTTTTTTTTTTTTACCTATAAGGATTGGTTCTATAAAAAACTTGTCAATATAAAAGTTTTAGATAATATTAAGAGGATTTATAATAAATTAAAGCGGATTTCATATCTTGTGAATTGACGATGTTATGAATTTTTTTCTTCGAAAACACCCCCTTCCCCCCCCCTTTGAGGCCATTTTTAATTATATCAAAAATCTGTCATACATACATTTTCGGCCCTTCTCCTAGAAGTAATAATAACTTTAAATGGATTCGATACGTATCATAATTAAGAAATTATGGGTTTTTTTTCTGTTTTACAAAAAGCCTCCCCCCACCCTCCCCCCTTGGTTCGATTTTGCCCATTAACGAACTTGACCGAGATTTTATGCCCCTTGATTTTATGTATCAGTTTCGAAGAGATCTGTGCAGAATCATTGCAGTTATCGTGTTCATAAAAAAAAAAAATTATATAGATAGATAGATAACGTTTTGAACTGGGGGTGGTTTGGGTTCTAGGAGTCATGATCGGTGTAGATCTGCGAAAAAATTTGCAGAAATTCAAACATAGGGGAGAATGTAATAGGTAGTATTTCTTACGAAATCTACCTAAAATTATGAACACACAAGTGTTTCCGATGGCAATACAACATCTTAATATTTTTAGAACGTAATTATACCTTAATCTTAAGGCATTTTAACGTGAGCAGGGCAAAGCTGGTAAACTGCCAAATATTATTTATAGTTACAAGTGTAAACAAGTTACCACAAAAAATGGACGTTATGCGCCAAACCATGTTCTCTAAAATATACCAACTGGCTGTGAAAATGCACCAATGAAATATTTAAACACTAAAAAATATAATATAAATAAAAAATAAAGAGTGTAATTTAAAAAATACATGCTTTCCCCAATTACTAGTTTAAAAATTAATTAAATCATGATTATACGTTGTGAAAACAATTTAGAAATCCTGAATAGATAATTTAAATAATCCTTTTTCTCTTTCCTGTTACCATATGTTAAAATAAGAAACAGAGCAAAAATTATAATTCTTATTAAATTCACTAGTTCGCGCTTTCTACCAAGCATAAATCAAAGCGGTGAATTTTCCCTAATCGGGGGCCACGTCAAATTAACACATTGTAATATAATTTTTTTTGGAAAACATGATTTGCAGTCATGAAATTAGGCGTGATTTTTACAATAAGCATTCATGCTTATAAAAAAGTGTTTAAGAGAAAACTTTTTTTACTTTCATACTTATTTTATGGGGGAGAAACCCTTATATGTTTTTATCTACAATGCCATTCTTTAAAATTAAAGTACATGATAATTAATTCATTTCCCAATTAATTTGCCCACCAATAATGCCCCCGTTTTTATCCAAACTGGATAAAATTAGGTAATAATTTTAAAAACATTATTGATGTTTTTTTTCTTAAACAAATTTTCTTTTGCCGTTTTTCTGGTGTTGAAGGTAGATAATTCCCCCCCCCCCCCCCCCATAGCTTTTTTTTTTTAGATTTTACTATTTACACTGATATTTAACGAGAATTTATCATATTTAATATATTTTAATACTATCTTAAAGTCTAGAAAAAGTTCTTTCTGATGATAGTTATTAACTTTTTCTTAAGTTAATTAGGTTAACATCTCTGTTGCTTTAGGTTAATTTCTATGAAAAAACAGAAGCATGATTTAATATTTAATTTATTAAAATGAAATAATGTATTAAAACGTCAGTTCATTTTCTGTTTTAAAAATCTACATTTAAACGAAATGCACAATAAATAAAAAAAAATAATAATAATTACAACTTTTAAAATAATTTACAGTTGTTTGCTGTGAGGTAATAATAACCAACAGTATGAATAGCGGCCATACTAATTAACATTTATTATTAGTCATGTTGTCTTTAATTACTTACATTTAAAATAGGAAAATCAGACACCAGTTTGGACGTAGCATTCAAACATTTAAATTTTTTGACATCATCTATATCAAGGACCGTCATTGAAACGAAACTGAAACTATATTTGTAAACTGTTCAATTTTCGAAAATTTCCCAGACAGGAACTGCGCCAAATGTAAAACGCCAAGCACCAACAGCGTCTATGGCACGTGACTGATAATAGCGAATGAGAACGCAGTTCAAGCCGATAATGCTAAAACGTGACTATCTTTTAGAATCTCGCGGCCGACGCTGCAGTGTTTTCCTACGAGAAACTAGAGATAAAAATAAATAAGAAAATAAATACCTAGCTCTACCACACATCAAGCAGATACACGATCAAAATACAGGTATGTGAAATAATTTCAGTGTTCTGTATATTAACGTAATATCCTTTAGATATTGAAAAATTTTCAAGATAAGACAGGCCATTAGAAATCGATGTTGATAGTTGAGACTTTAATCTTGTGAAAATTAAATTAATGTCGCACCAATTAACACTACCTGTAAGATACAGTTACTTTTATTTTCCGTTGCGAAAGCGTCTTTGAAGACGCCAATTTCGTTATATATATTTTTTTAGTTTTTGTGATGGAAGGCAAAAAACTAACAAAAATCTTCATAATTCTACATTCCGCAAAAATGTCGCTTTTTTTTTTTTTCATAGAGTTTTCCTTACTAATCACCCACGAATAGTTTAGTCAGGGGTCGATGCAGGGTTTTTTTCTTGGGACCCATTTTGTGAAAAGTAAAGGTTATTTTTGTGAAATTTATTATATTTTTGTGAAAAATAACATTTTGTAACGAAAGTTGATATTCAGTTAATCAAATTCGAACCAAGCGTTTATTAACAAAATCTTTTTTAAATACTGTTGCAGATGTTTTCCTCTCTGGTGATCTTGTTTGTTTACAAATTATACATTTTAAAAGTCAAAGAATAATAAATAAATAATAAATAGTAAGTTTTTATAAAATGGAATTTTGTGAAGGTGCCTATTTTGTTAAAAGGGATTTTGTGAAGGGGCCCATTTTATCAAATTGATTTTTGTGAAGGGGCCCATTTCACTAAATTTATTTTTGTGAAGGGGACCTAAATAGGCCTCAAATTTTGTCTGGATCGACCCTTGTTAGTGATGCTACATATTAAGAATTATTAACACGACATTTTGACATTAATAAATGTGTCTTATCTTGAAAAAAAAATGTTTATAGAGATAATAATAATACAACACTGAAATTATTTCACATTGTGGTTAAATTAGAGTTTGGATGCAAGAATGTATGAGTATTGAGTGAATAAACATCCATTAACATAGAAAAGTTAGGTAAACATAAACTATTGGTAAATAGTAACATGAATAAAGAGTAACCTAATGTTTCAATGCAATTAATTTCTGTAACTGTAAATAAAATAAATGTATCATTGTGCATAAACATGTACAAAAGTCTTAACAGCATAATCACATTTTTTCCCCCTATCTTGAAAAAATAAATACAGTAAAGTTTAACCACTGTTTATATTATATTTATTTATTTATTTATATTAGTAACATCCTCCTCCCCTCCCACTCTTTATTTTTAAGTGGGAGTCAAACCATTTATAATATAAATTTAGGCTTAAAAATTCTATCATAAATTGCAATGAGGGTTTTATTGAAAGTTGAATATTCATTTAATGTTTTCAACTTGTCAGTTTATATTAGTATGGAGACTTTTAAAGTGTATTTCTGAAAATGTGGAGTTTGATTTGAATTCAGAGACTTTTTAAATGGAAGAATTACACTTTACCTACATAATAGAAAGTTGCGACCATAACATTTTCTCATATTGCTGCTTTTGTTGATAGTGGCATGGTGTAGCCAAAATTATTTAAAATATATTTATGTATAAAAATAATATGAATTATTTAGTAATAAGACTTTTTGGTACTTTTGTCTTATGGCGTCCCTCAAAGATAAATCACCAAGTGACCAAGATTTATCGCCAAAGTATAAAGCATGTGTGACATAATAATATATGATCAATATAGCATTTTGTGACATATACAGGGGTCAATCCAGGAAAAATCTGGGTCTATTTAGGGCCCCTTCACAAAAATCTATTAAATAAAATGGACCCCTTCACAAAAATCTATTTGATAAAATGGGCCCTTTCACAAAATTCTATTCCATAAAAACTTACTATTTATTATTTTGTGATGTTTTAAAATGTGTAATTTGTAAACAAACAATATCACCAGAGAGGAAAACTTCAGCAAAAGGTATTAAAAAAGCTTGTTGATGAATGCTTGGTTCAAATTTGATTAGATTTCATCTTTTGTTACAAAATGTTCTTTTTCACAAAAATAGCCTTTACATTTCACAAAATGGGCCCCAAGATAAAAAACCTGCATCGACCCCTGATATATAGCCAAGTTATAGTCATGTGATGTGTATATGTTGTATATATATATATATTATGTGTATAAGTGACATAAGATGTATAATATGTATAATGATCGTCGTTCAGGAAATGACGTCTGTCAATTATTCATGACATAGTAGCGGACGAGTCCATTAGCTCTCGAACGGTCAAACTGTTATCGTGGTAAATTGTAATTTTCCATATTTAAAGCTCTGTCGCTTTTTTTTTCTTTGGTAGCACAGCGTTTTTTTCTAATTATTATGTTGTTCCAATCTTTATGAATTCTTTAGTTCCTAAGATTTAGTTTGTTTATTTCAGTTTTGTTGAAATAACATTTTTTTTTGTAAATTAACTTCATAGATAAAATAAATAATAAAAAAAGCTTCAGAATATCAATGATAAAAGTATGCACATTCTTTGCCTAACAGACCCTGTAATATTATAAATTTTTATATCTCAAATTTCAATGTAAGAGTGGGGGTTGAGATTATGTTAAAAATCTGCTGCCATAAAAATAAACACAAGGTTTCTAACATTTTTTTTTTCAAATATTAAATAACCTTAATTCTAGAGTAGAATATAGCTGGTCTACGGCATTTCGTCTATTTTTAGGATTGTCCCCTATGAAGAATGGACCATACCATTAAACTTTGTTAATATTAGTTAAATTTTATAATTATGTATTAATAATAAATATGTATATAATACATATACGTATGACTGCAGATAGGTAAATGTGGCCTTCAAGCTCATTTCTCTTATAGGCATCTGCACGGATCAAAACGTCCCAGTTTGACCCGTACAAAAAAAAAAAAAAAAAAAAAAAACGATATAAAAGCTAAAGGTTCGACCAGATCACAAAACGGCCCATACAAAAAGTTATTAGGCTAAGCAAGGGTCCTGCTGAATTTCTACAAAATTCGCCGATATTTCTGAAGCTATATTATCCTACAGTTAAAATCATTCAATAAGTATATTTACTTATGCATACGTTTTATTTTCAGATTATTCTCTAAATTCATGGAATGCAGAATAACAACAATATTAATGACTATTTAGATATACATAAACAATAATTTTAAAAATGTTTGACAATAATAACATTCCAGTGAAGATACATTAATAAAATCAACTTAGTTCAGAATGGAAGAAAAAGTTGATGAAAGAAAATCCTAATTTTAAAGCTCTACAAAGAAAATAATATATATATATTTTTTTTTACTTTCTTCTATATTTACAACAAGAAAGTGTTATATTCGTGGAAATTTTTGACGGATTTATACTTTTTAGAAGATCCTGAACACGATTTGACAGTTTATAGAAAATGTCTGTCTGTTTGTGACAAAAATTTTGTGGGCGCTCTATCTCAAGAACTAATGCACGGAATTTAATAAAACTTTAGATTCAGGTAGTTCCTGATATAAATTGGTACTGATTAATTTTTGGTGTGAATTGGTCGACAGGTGACGCTGCTATATTGCATTTTTTACAATTTCCGCAATAGCTCTATCTCAAAAACTAATGCACGAACTTTCATCAAACTGCAGATTCAGTTAGACGGTTTCGGGTTTTGTTTTGACTCTTACGGGTTGGTTTCGGTTTAAACCAATTTTTCAAAAGAATGTCAAAAATAATTTTCAAGTTAAAATTCTATACACAATAAAACCTCTATAACGCACACTCTGGAAAAGCGAGCTCCTCTACTTAGCGAACACTTTTTCATTTCCTAACATTTAAATATGTGTAAGATTTTACGTTTGAATAGTGGAAGTGTCTACTATTCAGACGTATCATTCACCTAATCTACACTCAAGTAACATATGTATGCGTGCATAAATTATCACAGATACGATACATGCGTTTTTGTGTGTATCAAAAACGAAATGTTAATAATGTATTTCATATTCCGAGGGAAGAAAAAAAATTTCGTAACTATACCGCAAACAAAGAATAATCTAATGATCACATTTCTTATATACATTTTATTTCTCATGCAGTAAATTGAATATATACTTATTCATATTCAAATACGTATTTATTTTTAGCTGAAACATAGTTCTTGTTCCACATTTTTGTGAAAATCCCATCAGCCTAGCTTCCAAAAAACGCAAATCTTGCCCGCAAGAGTTATTTTAGAGTGAACCCGGCCCGCAGACAGAAAATTAGTCGCCCCGACCCGATTTAGAATTCTATACAACGATACCGAGGCGTCCCCTATTCAGAGGTTTTACTATACATTTAGAAAAGAATATAGATATGTCTATTTTTCTATATAAAAGATAAAATTGGTATTAGAGATATAATTGCAGATTACTTTTCATAAATGCATAAAAACATGGTTTACTTTCCTTTCATCTCGGGTTCGGATCGGTTGCGGGTTGAAATATTTCGGGTTCAGATCGGGTTGCGGGTTGACTTCAAATGGAATTTGCGGTTGGGGTTGGGTTGCAGGAGTCTAATTACCACTTTACTAGCAGGAAATAAAGGATAAGTTTCGGGGAGACTTAGATCCAGCCATAGATTGAAAACGGTTTTATATATATATAAAATCGTTTTCAATCTATACGGTTTATATATATATAACTGGCAGACTACGCCCGCTGCGCTGGTCGGTTTCTCCAAAAGAACCTTGAATCGAAACGAAATATATCGGTAAATTTAACCATGTATTTTAAAGTAATCTGTACCTTTACCTGGAATATCCTAAAATAACATAAAAACGGATACTTATTTCACTAAGTTGTGTTTTTTTAATACGGTTTACTGTTACGTTTACAATTTATTACTTACTGTTTTCCATCGATTTATATGTTTTATAGCTACATTTTTTAATTACGTGAATTGACCTATATTATTCACAACTAAAAAGAAATGGTGCATCTAGTATTTGTCGAAAAATTAAATAAAATCATGCACTTATGACATCATAATTCACTTTTATATTTTAACAGAATAATACGGCTACTATAATTTGTGACTCGTGCTGACACATTGCTGTTATTATTATTTTTTTATGCGTGAAGTTTTCGCTATAGTACTCCATTGTGAAATTTGGTAATTTTTTTAATTCAATATTTGAAAAAGCGCATATTCAGTGGATTTGAAATCCTCTAAAATAAAAGCGTAAGTCATGTGACTGTCATCAACAGTTCCGGGACGCCCGCTTCAAAATGAATTCAATTGATTGTCATTTTTACCGTTTTCGAACCACGGAGAAAACGTAGACTTTAATCGCGTGCAGAGAATAAAATCAGAAAACATCTTTGACATCATTCATTATGAACCTATGAAATTAGTTTTAGAAGTGTGACAAATATTGTGAGCTCGCTATTTATTGAACGTGAATCATTTTATTATTATTATTTAATGGTATCCACGCAAAAGATCTTAATTTGCTATTTTTCGAATTGCAATATTTTTTAAGTTATAACTTACATTTTTCATTCACGCCGAGATGAATTTAGCCATTTGGCAGTTACCTGCTGACGATGAAGCTGCAATAAAATTGTTTCAGGACTATGGAATTGTACATAAAGTTTTTTTTTGTTGTTGTTGTTTGCGAGATGCCGGCTACGACATTAACAATTTCATGCCTGCAATTTAAATTGAGTTTCATTTTATTATTTTATTGCATAATATTTATTTCTTTTTTCATTTTAAGTATATATTTTAATTGGTTTAATAAGATAGTTTGGGAAAGTTTGTAGTTTTCAAATGATCTTTTTTTTTATGATCACTATTGCATCAACAATTTCATTTTTAATTTCAAATGTTTCATTTGGTGCCAACAATTGTGCTTGGCGAGAATGATGTCAGTGTAACAAATGTGCCGAATTGTTTTTATTAGTGCAAGAGAAAAATGTAGAGAATATTTGCATTCACTGTTGTCTGGAATTATCGGAAAGAACTTTTCTGTGGAAATGAAGCAAAAACCCTTTGCCAACTTGTGTGTGTTAGCGTGCGTGGTTTGGCGCAAAACTGATGTTATTGTTGTAACTATTATCACTCTCATAATATTGAAGCTACATTGTTGCCAGCATCGATCATTTTTGTCGCCAACCTTGGCTATGAACCCGATTATGAAAGATTAACGAAAAAGAAAAGTATTGCTGATTTTGGATTAAATATTATGCGCGCAACATTTTTCTGGGAAAATTTTTGTCTAATTTTTTTTTCATATTTTATAAATTGTTTTTACGTTTTTCGTCTTTTAGCAATCGGATTTCAATCTCTATAGAAAATATAGTACATTTCCTCCTGTTCTCAAAAATTTTTTTTGGTGTTTTTACAGTTTACATACTGGTCGCCATATTTATGGGTTTGAGTATGCACGAGGCTCCGTTATAATTATTGCTGTATAATTAGTTTATAGGTGAGAAATCCACAAAGCTCTGTTAAAATAACTGTCGTTATAAGCGTTCATGTACGCTAAATTCCCAGAGTCCCGTTATAGGATTGGTGTTTTAATGATTTATGAGGCGCGAAATACACGGAGTTACGTTATAGTTATCGCTGCATTGACCATAATACGGTTGCGAAGCACACAGGGTTCATTATTTTGATCACCCAATTAACAATTTATGGGTGCGAAACCCCCATTTACAAAACTCACCATATATCTTAAGCTATCTAATTTTTGTTTATTTCAACCGGAAGCTCTCTCTTTTCCCAAGATTAAGACTGGTAGGGTTAAGCAGGTTTCTGTTAACGGGCTTATGAATACAATTTATTTTTTATGTCGTGAAATCTTTATTTGTATGCTTTTTTGATATTTTTATGAGATATTTTCGTAATACTTAAAATAAAGTATTTTACTTATTTCTTTATTATCTGTTTGCATGTAAAATGCACTTTGTGAGCCCTGTCCAATGCCCGGGCTATACGCAGCAAAAGTCATCTGGGCCCATCAAGCGAACGTCTAGACGGGCGAAGATCGGCTAGTTTATATCAAGAAAAATACAATTTTTTACCTTTCTAACGCAGTTTCTCTAACAATTTTCTGACAAATGCTTTTCGAGCAATTAATTTTTTCAATAATTTCAAACGTTTCATTTTCCGAGATTAATCTGTGGCAACGATCCCAGTCGTCAGCAACATGGTACCTTTTTATTAAAGAGGAGGATTTATATGTTTTATAGCTACATTTTTTAATAACAGGAATAAACCTATATTATTCACAACTAAAAAGGAATGGCGCATCTAGTATTTGTCGAGAATTAAATAAAAATCATGCACTCGTGACATCATAATTCACTTTTATATTTTAACAGAATAATACGGTTACTATAATTTGTGACTCGTGCTGACATATTGCTGTTATTATTATTTTTTTACGCGTGAAGTTTTCGCTATGGTAATGCATTGTGAAATTTGGTAATTTTTGAAATTTAATATTTGAAAAATGGCATAATCAGTGGATTTGAAATTTATATCAAGAAAAATACAATTTTTTACCTTTCTAACGCAGTTTATCTAACAATTTTCTGACAAATACTTTTCGAGCAATTAATTTTTTCAGTAACTTCAAATGTTTCGTTTTCTGAGATTAATCTGTGGCAACGATCCCAGTCGTCAGCAACACATACCTTTTTATTAAAGAGGATGGAGAGAGATGAACTCCATTTCCAATACAGAATTAACGTATGTTTCTTTAATTATTTTTATAAATGCTTCAATAACCGAAAGCATGCATATTATTGTCACGTCGCAGGGCCGGCTCAACCATCGGGCAAACGGGGCGGCTGCCCACAGGCTCGCGTTGAAGTCTTCTTAGGGGCCCTGAGCCTCTCTATGCAATTCAAAATAACGTTATTCTGTGTAAAATAATGATATTACTGCTCTAAATTTGTCTTTAAATGTTTTTTCACGAAAAATGTTAGTATTGTATTAACTTTATTTCTTACAGTCAAAGTTGATATATTTGTCAGGAAATAACATTAAATTCAAAAAATAAATATTCAAATTATTCTAAAGGACAGAATATTTTAAGAATTTAAAAATAATTATACACATTACATGTGAAAGAATTCGCATGTTATTTTCATACATTTTATACTCTAATAAATTATTCTATGCTATATACAATTTTTAAAAAGGATTTTTAGTAGTCGAATATTGCAGTTAGAGACGTTTGGCCCCACTAAGTAATTTACCAGGGGTCTGCGCTACATTGCGCTGGGCTCTGATACAATAAACTTTTAATAAATTTTATAAAAATTTGTCTACGTTCCAGAACAGGAAATCCTATAAATTGTTTATTTTCATAATTCCATTTTTTAGAAAATCTCCAAATTTGTCCATTTGATGTTCCATTTTTGTGTAATAAGTAGATTATAATATAATACAGTATATTTTCACTTTGTATCTTTTTAAGATTTTTTTTTTAATGTCATATTTAACACTTTTATTTTATTTTTATCCTTTTGGAATATTTTATGTTTCAAGTATTCTTAACCATGTACTTTATTTTTTATTTAATTTAAGATTTAAAATTCATATATATTAATGCAGCATAGTTGAATTAGAATGCAATGTCTCTACTTTGAATTTTCCTGCTCAATGTGTGTATATCTGAAAAATTGCATTTAAACACTAAACTCTTAGGTAGTGAAAAGTTAATTCTTGAAATTATTTACAAATTAAATAACAATGGGAATCCCGCATAATCTGAAAAATAAACGTTTTAGCCAGATATTGAAAATTTCTGCATACTAATTTTGTGACTGACTGATTCATAGAATTTTTCTTATTACTATTTGCATTTTCCTCTCTTTCTTTCATTCTTTTTTAATAGAGTGAAATAGAATATCTACCACTCTTTCAAACACCTCTTCCCCCTCTCTTTCTGAGGTCAAGACAAGGGGTCAAAAGACGTTCAAACATAGGAAGAGGGTTGATTCCCCCCCCCCCTCCCTTCAAAACGAAAAATACGCCTCATATAATCGCTACCCAACAGTGATATCTGATCCCTGTTTAAACTGTTCTGTTCTAATTGGAGAATTTTTCTGTCAATCATTTGTACATAGTGACGCCTAGAGATCTGCACGGGCCGGGCCGGGCAAGGCCATATTTTTTCTGAAGGCTCGGGCCGGGCCTTACTTTTTCCTAAAGGATAAGGCCGTGCCTTAAATTATTTTTTCCGTACAGATCCGGGACTGGTTTCATTCTTCCTAGTCTTCACGCCTCAAAATTTTTAGTCCTGGTTTTGATCCGTATGAAAATCATTGTCTCGGCGTGCCTGGTCCGTTCGAAGGTCAGTAAAATAAGATCTGGCATAAAAATCTTTGCAAAACATGCATACATTTTTAAATCGCCATTATTTTATAATTAAACATTAAAATTTATTCTTTTTAAAGAATAGTAGATTTATACACTTATTAAAATATAGTAAAACGTGTGAAAAAGAACCTGCTTATGACGGAATCCTGTCTTAAATTGAAAAATGTGTTGATCCATTAAAAATGAATATACTAATACGTAAGAAAAGAATATATAATACATTTACACCTGCTAAGAAGGCAAATTGTCTATAACTCACTTTTTTTTTCTTCCCTATGCAATTCCATCTTAGAAGATTTTACTGTATAGCTTTTTTCTGATTTTTAACACTTCAATAAATGGAATATGGATTAACAATATTGATGATAACTTAAACACATACATACAACAAATACAGATTTATTAAAAAAATAAACATTCCAGCTTGCGGCACCTCTATAAAAATGAAGATTATAAACATGAAAAAAAAAAGGCTAAGATAGGAATTTTTGGTTAGATATCCTCCTACGAGGCAAATTTTTAACCAAATCGACGTAAAAATTATGTTTTGTAGAAATTCACTCGGGCCGAGATTTTAACTTTTTTCCGGGCCGGACCGGGCTCGGCCCGAACTTTTAACTTTTAAATCGGGACGGGCCGGGCCAATATTTTTTTTTGTTCGGGCCGGGCCGGGCTCGGGCCGAAATTTTAATTTTTGTATCGGGCCGGGCCGGGCCAAATATTTTTTCGTATGGGTCGGGCCGGGCCCGGGCCTGGAAATTTCGGCCCGTGCAGACCTCTAGACGCCTACATACAACTGACCAAGACGAGTATTTTATGAGAAACGAAAAAAGATATCTGTGAAGCGGCCCCTTAAGTTAGCAAGAAACAAAAAAAAAAAAAAAAATATTAGCAATAATATGGTTTTTAAAAATAACTTTCACAAAAGAAATTTCATTGCATGAAATTGCATTAACTAAAATACGCCAATTGGCAATGGACACAATTACGAAAAATTACTTAACATGTTTAAGAATCTCTGCATTAGCGAACATATTGCAACTGATAAGCAAACGGTCATGAAGCATAAATGCTTAAATAGGTTAAGCGGTTTTTGTCAAGAAAGAACATAACAACAAAAATCATGCGAAATGCTACCATGATGGCAAAAGTTCTTGATTTGTCTGTTAAAATCTTCCGGTTTGGCGAAGGATTAAAAAAATAAATAAATTAGGAATAAAAGTAACGTGTTACAATGTTTAACATGCATTTAAGAGAGACCAAACTGGTCGCCAGACGCCAGTGGCGGCTAGTCCTCTTTAATAAGAAGCTATGCGTTGCTGACGACTGGGATTTTCGATAATCGTTGCCACAGATTAAACTCGGAAAATGAAACATTTGAAGTTACTGAAAAAATTAATATCTCGAAAAATATTTGTCAGAAAATTGTTAGACAAACTTCGTTAGAAAGGTAAAAAATTGTATTTTTCTTGATATAAATTTCAAATCTAATGATTCTGCCGTTTTTCAAATGCTGAATTTCAAAAATTACCAAATTTTACAATGGAGTACCATAGCGAAACCTTCACGCATAACAATATATTGATAACGGCCATGTGTCCTGACGTATACTGGCTATAGCACGAGTCACAAATTATAGTAGCCTTACTAATCTGTTAAAATATAAAAGTGAATTATGATGCCACCAGCCAGGAGTGTATGATTTTTATTTAATTTTAATATACTCATCTTAGAAATAAGGGTTTGGAATTTTTTTTCGAATGGGACTAATAAATTGGCCAATACTGTATATTATTTTGAGTTTAAAAGAGGAAAGATGGGGGAGCGCTTTATATTATTTAGGTTTTCTCAGGAACTTTTGGTCTGAATTGAAAGTTTAATATATCAAAACGTCAGAAATTAAGTCAGCAATAACTCTAACGACTGTCCCTCAGTTCGTTTGTATAGATTTTCATTTAAAAATATAAAATCATTCAACATTGATTTTAGGTAATTTTAAGGCTATTATCACGGGCCCGGGCATGTCAGCTAGTATGTATATAATGACGTATATTGAAATAATATGTGTATATATGATGCATATTCATATATAAGCTTTTCGATGATCTTGGTAAAATCAGAGCTGAAACTTTAGCATAACTGTAATTGTGAAGGCCACTATAACACGAAACCATCACAAAAGGAGGCTTTACAGTTTCTTTCTTTCTTTCTTTTCTTTCTTTTTTTTTTTTTTTTTTTGTGTGTGTGTATAATGTACAGCAAAAATTCTATTTTATCGCGCATTTATTATATTATTATTATAATCGCGCATTTATTATATTATTATTATTTTATGTGTTCTTGCAGTGAACACATTTTTTTTTCTGAAGCAGGTCAAATTTACAATAATAAAAGAAATGTCCTATCTGCTGAAAATGTAGAATTATTATCGTGTTTTTATACCATAATTTGTCATACAGCCAATTTAATTATTTTTTTAATTGCATTTATTCTATTTTCTGTTTTTACACACTGCTTCTTTATCCAAAATCACAGTCCTTTCCTACAGTTTTAAAAATGACTTTTTTTCAAAAATATAAATATAAAACTAAACTTTAATTTACATTACTTTTGCATGTTTTTTTTTTTTTACCTTTTTCTATGTTGATAAATTTTTAAGTACCGAGTAAATAGTTTTTATGAATTATGGCATATACCGGGTGTCCCAAAAATGACTGATGGATTTTAAAATTCAATAACTAGCAAACGGTGATAGATATTAAAGAAATTCTTGCAGGAGGGTTATGTACGATGTCGCGAGTTTTTTTTACTGTGAGTCTTGATTTTAGTTCGAATTTCAAACAATAGATGGCGCTGACAGCGGTTGGCGCTCATTCGAGGCCGAAACTGACGTCACACAGCATTGATGCGAAGAAAGGAGATTAAGGCTATGGAGTGGGTCTCATTCGCCAGTACAATCTTGCTCTCAGGCCCCAGTTCTGAACTCATTCGATATGATTTCAATGGAATGCGTTGTTGCAATGAAAACAACAAATTCTTCGGTAGTGGAATACAGCGTTCAGATCAGGGCATGAATTTAACAAGCAGTATACGAGTTGCAGTCGATTTTACATTTATGAAGTTTTATTTTCCCGGATTAAATTACTTTTTATGGCCTGATTTAAAGAATATTTTATTCATCGTATTTTAAAACTACTAGGTGAAATAAACCATTTTCAATAAATAGTGTACACTCTTTTAAAAGTACTCACTAACAGATTGCATAGCAAAATAACGAATGAAGATGTGACGGATTCGATTTCTGTGCAGCTCTCACATACTTGCATTGCCGTCATTTTGCGAAACTAAATTTTCATATTGGTTAGATAAAATTCCCATAAATACTCATAAATGTAAAATCGCCTGCAACTCAGATACTGCTTGTTAAATTCATGTCCTGATCTGAACGCTGTATTCCACTATCGAAGAATTTGTTGTTTCCATGGCAACAACGCATTCCAATGAAATCATATCGCATGAGTTCAGAATCTGGACCTAAGAGCAAGATTGTACTGGCGAATGAGACCCACTCCATAGCCTTAATCTCCTTTCTTCGCATCAATACTAAATGACGTCAGTTTCGGCCTCGAATGAGTGCCAACCGCTGTCAGCGCCATCTATTGTTTAAAATTCGAACTAAAATCAAGAATCACAGTAAAAAAACTCCCAACATCATACATAACCCTCCTGCAACAATTTTTTTAATATTTGTAACCGTTTGCTAGTTATTGAATTTTAAAATCCATCAGTCATTTTTGGGACACCCGGTATGTACACAGTATTCTAAAATTTACTCCAGTCTCAAAAAAATCTTGCATAAAGCATAAATTATGAAATTTTTTCCAACACTTCCTGAACACTTTTACAAAACTTCGCCGTTTATTAGGTAAACGATTTAGAAGCCGCATAACACATTCGAAAACTAAAATTCATCAATTACTACCAATAATAGAACAAAATATCCGAATTATTTTGTGTATTCCTATATAGGATCCATAGATTGGAATGTATGTTTGTATGTATGTACACAGTATTCTAAAATTTACTCCCGTTTCGAAATATCTTGCATAAAGCATAAATTATGAAATTTTTTCCAACACTTCCAGAACACTTTTACAAAACTTTGCCGTTTATTGGGTAAACGATTTAGAAAACGCATAATACATTCGAAAACTAAAATTTATCAATTACTACCAAGAATAGAACAAAATATCCGAATTCTTTTGTGTATTCCTGTATAGGATCTATAGATTGGAATGTATGTTTGTATGTATGTACACAGTATTCTAAAATTTACTCCCGTTTCGAAAAATCTTGCATAAAGCATAAATTATGAAAAATTTTCCAACACTTCCAGAATACTTTTACAAAACTTCGTCGTTTATTAGGTAAACGATTTAGAAAACGCATAACATATTTGAAAACCAAATTTTATCAATTGTTACGAATAATCGAACGAAATGTCCTGTATAGGATCTATAGATTAAAATTTATACTTGTATGTTTATATGTATACACAGTATGCCAAAATTAACTTCAGTTGGGAAATGCATAGCACCATAGAAAATTCCCCTTCAGCAATTTCCGTCAATAAACTGAAATGTGCGTAAGATCATTTGAGTAGCCCTGTATATGATCTATGGAATTTATATACACCAATTAATATACAAAATATTAGTTACATTTAGAAACGCGTAACTCAACTGAAAACGAGTTACCACCAATTATTATTCATAGACAGTACTAAAACCAAATTCTTTTGAGTGTCCCTGTAAATGAACAATACAGTCTATGCACACCCTATTCTAAAGTAAGTGCCTTGTAGTGCACCTCAGTGATACGTATCAATTTGAATATGTTTAAAATAGTGTAACATCATTAAAATACGCCGCAAACGGTTTCCCCCGTAGACTGTAATGTAAAGGAATTGTTTTGAGTATCCCTGTAAATAAACCATAATTGCCACACACTTCCATTTCAAAATCAAACATGCCATAGTAAACCTCAATAACATATTACATACTTGCCAACTTGTACACTTTTGGAGTAAAATTTACACTTTTTGATCAGTTTTTACACTTAAGATACTTATTTTAAAACTTTTTGACAAAGTTCCTCCTAAGTTTTATTTTTCTTTCCTTAATTTATTAATTACTTTTACTTACCCTATAACAAGACTTGACCATAACTTGACCCCATACGTAGTATAGGGTAAGTCTTGTAATCGTTTTCAAAATCGAAATTTTTTCTTTGACGGATTTGCACGTTTCAGACACTGGAGATTCCGAAAAACATATTTTTAGAAGAAAAAAAATTTGCCGTCCGTCTGTGTGTCTGTAAACGCTCTCTCTCCCGAACAAATTGAGATAGAGACTTGAAATTTGGTATGTACTTAGTATGTAATAATGGGAAGAAGCCTATTGAATTTCAGTAACCTCGATTATCCGGAACTATTTTTTTAGGACTCTCGAAATATTCGTTCTGATAAAAGGTAGATAAATTTTTTCGAAATTGTTTATTTTAAGGAATAAATATAAAAGACTATAAAAAAACATAAATTTTGCATAAAGCGTGAAGTCGATCGGATAATGAGTTACCGAGATATTTGTAATCCTATTTACCACACTCTTCGATTTTTCATGACCCTGTATTTCATCCAAATTTCTATTCAAAGATATATTTTAAAACGCTTAATCAGATGCAATAAACCGCTAGTTAATAGGATTATTGTTTTTGGAGTTATAAGGATGTTTCTTTTTAGCACTTCAGTAATCGAGCCTTCAAAGTTTATGACGTCTTCAAGCCACGATTTTATTCCAATTGCAATGCATTTTATAAGTAGTTTACACATTTTTTATTTTAATATTTTACATTATGCATATCCATGATGGGTAAGTATTATGGTGGCCCCCAACGACTAGTTTTAGTTTATTTTAATAATATTTAATGCAAGGGGGGGGGCATTTAGTACTGTCAAATAAATGAGTTCAAGTTTCCTTGTCAAAAATCACCAGAGGGAATCTTTTAATTTTCATCTAAAAGATGTCACGTTTTGAATAAGTTTTTGCTCTGGTATTCTTTAAAAAGCAAAAATTAAGTAATATAAACTATGTATATGTGTCTTTAAAATCATTTTTTAATAAGTGTTATAATATTTTCCATATTTTTCTGATCAAACTATCTTTATAATGGTAATTACAGAAATATTTATCAATATTCATCTATTATGTTTTTAAAAAGAAGTGTAAAATAAAATGTCGCTTATATGTTACTTAAAATATGGATTATGTGGGGCTTATGATGTTCTTATTAAAAAATAAATGAGAAAAATGTGTAAAATACTTTTCACGTGTCGTTTTACACTTTGCCGTTTTCAAAAGTTGGCAGGTGTGCATATATCAATTACATGGCAATCCAAGTATATTTACGCGAATTAGAGCACGGATAGACGGCAAACAGACAAACCGAATTCATAAACATTTTTCAACTATCTAGGAAAGTGTTAAAAAGTGATTGATCTGTTATATAGAATAATTATAATATTTATACAAATTTTAGTTATGAAAAAAATAAGTTAAGAACATTTATATTTTTAAAATTCCTATATCCTGTAAATTTTTATTTAATTTACTTGTATTACATTTTTTTTTTCCTAGAATATAAAGCTATTAACAATTTGAACACAAGTCGCATTCGATTTGGAAGTACGGCTGATAGTTGCAAGTGAAAACTTCATCAGCATAAACCTGAAAAGACAAGATATATTGAAACATTCCATTGCAACATTTATCTGTAAGTGGAAAATGTTCCCTTTCATGAGCTGTTTTAGATCAGGAAATCGACATTACTGGCAACTACCAGACGGACTACCCATCGGTGCGGAAACTGTCAGTAAGAACTTTCTGTTTCGTAATGAATCATGGAGCTATTTTGCCCGGTTTGAGGACAGGGGTGAAGGCGAAATGCTTTGGATTACTCTGAGTTGCACCAGTGACATCGTTGCCTCGTTCGATGTGAAATGTGGAATTTCTGAAAACTTTCGAATACATATCGAGTCAAAAATGTTGGGTTCTAATAAAACTTGTCCTTATTTTGGAGAGATTCAAATTAATCGTTCAGAGCTTGTTGATCTGATAGAGCTGAAATGTCTTGTGCACTTCTTTATTGATATCACGGAAGAAAGTAATGAGGAAACATCGAAGAGAGAAGATGAAAGAAAAACACTGAAAATGAAAGCTAGTAAGTAATTTCATTTTTTGAAGAGTTAATTTTTTTTTTTTATTAGGGTTTCGTTCATCTCACGAAACCCTATTACTCCCACTCCGTTGTCTGTCCGTCACAGAGCCATTCTCAGAAACAATGTAGCTTACAGAGTTGAAACTTCGCATATATATAGCTGAATACCAGCTATGGAGCTCAAAATATTAAAAATTGAAAAAAATCCTATTATTTTAATAAATAGAGATAAAAAACCAAAATTCTAACAGCTTTTTCCCATTCAATTTCAACATGTTTCGTTATAGCAGTTAACAAAAATTAAAAATCCGCAATGAAATTCTTTCTACAATAATTAATTTTCTATTGAACGATTTCTACGTGAAACATGAAAATGAAATAAAAAGTTTCCCCAATTGAAAAAAAGATAAATATGAAATAAAATTGATTGAAGTCATAGTGGTAATAAAACGGAAAATTTCTAAGATTTCTCAATAATACAAGGAGTATGTGTATGTACACAAAGCAGATTAGTATCACGTCATTAGAGAATTAAAAAGAAAATCTGACGTCCTATTAGAAATTTAACGAATTTTTCAAATATTTTGAGAATAATACAAAGCGAGTATCAATATGAGTAATAGAGAATAGTAAATATATGAGTTTGAGAAACATATTGAATCGTGATAAAAATCCGATTATGGAAATATTCGCCTATTTTAACATTTTGAAGGTGTACAACACGTTTAATTTTGAAATATTTTTTTTTAATATCGCATTTAGTCCGCATGACAGATATTATTATGACAGAATATAATAGCGGGCTGGTTTAGATATTCGAAAAAATAGACCGGTAAATTTTTACTTTATAATTTTTTTTTTTCTAACTGAAATTTATTTGGATTTATTAAAGAAAGGAATATTAAACGAAACCCTTTGAGCGATCTTCGATCACACTTACCCACTTGTATTGGCTTGTGTAACCAGATTTGGATTGGTCCCAGCATTGAAAAATCAGTATTTTTATAAGTTAACCAATAAAGTCAAGTCAATATTTTTTTTTTTAAACCACAAATCCTCCTTTAATATACAACTAGATGGAACCCGTCAAAATTTGTCGGCAAACAACTTGATAGTATCATAAAAATAAAATTTATAGTTGCTTTAACTTGACAAATATCATAGTGGGGAACATAATATGATTAAGCGGTCACAGACCTTTGCAATGATATATAACATGAGGTTGTGTGCAAAATTTAGAAAGTACTCCTTGTGGGGGGGGGGGGGGGGGCAAAGTGGGGAGATGGACATCGGAGATGCACAATATGATTAAGTGGCCACAGACCTTTCCAATGATATATAACATGAGGGTTGTGTGCATAATTTAGAAAGTACCCCTTGGGGAGGGGCAAAGTGGGGAGATGGACATCGGAGATGTATAATATGATTAAGCGGTCACAGACCTTTCCAACAATATATGACATGAGGGGTGTCAACAAAATTTAGAAAACTACCCCTTGGGGGGGGGGAGGCAAAGTGGGGAGATGGACATCGGAGATGCAAAATATGATTAAGTGGTCACAGACCTTTCCAATGATATATAACATGAGGGTTGTGTGCAAAATTTAGAAAAGTACCCCCTTGAGAGAGGGGGGGCAAAGTGGGGAGATGGACATCGGAGATGCATAATATGATTAAGTGGTCACAGACCTTTCCAATGATATATAACATGAGGGTTGTGTGCATAATTTAGAAAGTACCCCTTGGGGGGGGGGGAAGTGGGGAGATGGACATCGGAGATGTATAATATGATGACGTCTCAAAACTGATTAAGTTTACAGATTTATTTACGGTGTTACAAGTTATAGATGCAATATTTACAGGTTCAATTTCATTACATTATATGGTACTTTTCAGATATATGGACATCATTGTCGCCAAGCATACATTTACATACATTATGCATTAGCATACATTTTGGCATGGTGTCCATATAATGGAAAAGTACCCATTATATTGTTTGTATGTATACAAATCTTGTATAAAACATTAACCTTCTCACAGTCGTGAAGCGATATATCCGTTCACTATGCTCAGGTTTCACTGCAATAGAGGCATTGTTTAAATTTATATAATTCTACAAATATGATGCAGTTTTAAAATATCAATTAATGATTAATACTGTCAAGGAATATACTCATATACGTAATTAAGTTTTTTATACCAAGTTTGAAAATTCATCTTTTTTTGACATTAAAAAAAAAAATAACAGAAAAAATATTACAAATTTGCCCATTTGCTCGGCGGTCAGATGATTAAAGTAAATATTAATGATTAGCGGGACTGGTTCTATCTATGAAGTATATTATTTCGCCCAAAAACCCCCAACAACAAAATAATTACAAAGAATAAGTAATTGTCTTTAAATATACAAAAAACAATGTGATTAATGGCCAGGTTTTTTTTTTATATATAACATTTTTTATATACAAAAGAAAAACCGAAATAACTTCATTCATTTCACCTGAAATCAAAAAGTTTTTTTTTTTTTTTTTCGCATAGTGCTGCAGATAGACATTGCAGATTAATTTCGTAGCTTAAAAAGAAATGCTGGGCTTATAAAAGTTGTTAAAATTTAGTGTGTCTCTAGATTTATTGTATATTAAAAAAATAACAGAAAAAACATCACAAATTTGCCCATTTGCTCAGCGGTCAGAGAGTAAACATTAATGATTAGCGGAACTGGTTCTATCCATGAAGTATATTATTTCGCCCAAAAACCCCCAACAACAAAATAATTACAAAGAATAAGTAATCGTCTTTAAATATACAAAAAACAATGTGATTAATGGCCAGGTTTTTTTTATATATAACATTTTTTATATACAAAAGAAAAAACGAAATAACCTCATTCATTTCAGTGAAGTGTGAAGCATCATGTATGTATAATAAGAATTACGTGAATTATTTGCTGTACTATAGAAACAGAAGGAAAAAAGCGATTGGATTTGGATTTGGCAAAACGCTAGAATCGAAATCGACACCTAGATATTTATGCTTAACATTAAATGAGCCTAAATTTAGTTTCGACACCTAGTTATTTATACAAACTACATAATAAATAAAATAAATACCTTCAAAATACATATCAGCCATGTAGATAGCAATATCTGTTTTATCAATCCGAATCTCCCTCTGCAGAATAACAACAGCCCTCACCTCATTGGCTGAAACAAATCTGTCTGTAGAGAGTAAAAGCCTCTAGCGGATTGGCTGAATGCTCGCGCAAGCGTATAAAAGGCATTTTTGCATGGAAAACTAAAAAGCGGGTTAGCTTTAAGTATATGGATTGCCCTACAACTTTTCTTCCTCCCTGTAAGTGTAAATAAGTGCCTAATAAGAGATTTGTTGCCAACCTGATAAATCATGGAAGTTGCACTCCGGAAAAAACCCTTCATCATATTTCATAAAAAATAATCCCTAATGTAATTTTTCAGGATGCTTATTAAATAAGGGTGCAACTCAAACGTGAAAGGTTCCATTCTCCCATTGGTTGACAAAGAAACCGGAAGTCACTTGATTTTTATATTTTTGTACAACTTTGCTTAAAGCATATTCTGTCTGTGAACGATATAGCGCGGTGGTTAAAGCACCGGACTTGTAAACTGAAGGTTTTAAGTTTTGTCCTCTCTGATTTAAAAAAAAAAAAAAAATCCTTTTTTAGAGTTTTGTTTAGATCTTTACGGAATTAATTAATAAAGATTATTTACTTGATTTAAAGATCAGTATAATTTTTTTTAAAATTATTATGTAAATATATAATAAATCTTAATTAATATTATATTTAAATATATATAGTTAATGTTAGTCATTAGTATTATACTTAAATATATATAATTAATAATATTTAATAGTTTATTTAAATATGTGTGTGTGGGTATATACATATATAATTAATATTTATTATTATTACTTAAATATATAATTAATATTAATAAATATTATTATTTAAATGCATATAATTAATATTTTCACTCAGTGGTTTGTAATACATTCTCTTCCATTTTCAGTAAATAATTAATAAGACATTTAAGAAAATAGGCCAATATATCTTAAAGAAAAACTTGGAATTTTTTTAAATGTAACCCAAACAATGAATTTTAGTTTTGGATGATACACTTTGTAGAACCCCAAACATTACATGTACGTATGTTTAGGATTAACTAAACTTTTTTTTATAAATATTATCTGTTATTAAAAATACATAATAGAAACGTATGCTTCTTGGTTCTTATTAGAATCCAGAAGTATTGATTTTTTAATTTTTTCCATTTACTGTATATGCCTACATCAATAATATAATAAAATATCATTGTGATCTCAATAAATTTTTGAAAACTGGAGTAGCAAATAATATCTAAATCATATAAAATCTTCGACTATGTTAGAAACACAGACATACATATATAAAAATTATGCAGACATAATACAAATTAAAATAACTTTTATTATGTTTTTTGACACATGTTTCGACTCACTCCGAGTCATTTTCAAAAACAAATGAGAATATTCCGTAATTGCACGGGCTTTGAAGTTATTATTTAAAATGCTATACTTTAATTTTCATGTACTTTTTTTTAAAATTACACCCGTTATCTTTTATTTTTACTTGGTTGTTTATTTTCATATCTGAAACCATGTAGTAACTCGAGCCATAATTTCGGTAAGTTAAATTAATGCCGCATCGTTACATATTGTATTTAAGCGTATTAGTATCTCTATGGTTTCTCTTATTATGGATAGATAGCATAGACCGGAGGGGAAAATTGTTTTACTTTCATTGAAATTTATAAATATAATAATATAAAAAAAATTAATAGTATAACAATATGTCCTAAAATGCTAATTTATCTTATAAAAATCTTAAAAGTAATAAATTTGACAGTGATTTTGTTATATTAATATTATTTTTAGAAAACTATCCAAATCGTTATGCTGCAACGTATGTAAATCAACTATTTAAATATCAGAATCGCTAAAAAATGGCCTATATTTTTCATTAAATAATTTCATTTTATAAAGAGCACAAATTTAATTCACTTAGTAATTAATAATGCGGAACAAAAATTTAACTTGCATGTTTAGAAGTAATTTTATGCAAGAATAAACAAGTACATTTTTACATTCAAATTTATTTTTGACGCCTATATTCTGTAGCATTTTACAAACTATTTTATATTTATCAATTTAAACTAGCAACAGATTTTATTTTTAATACTGAATAAGTTATCCTTTTTTTTTTTTTTTTTTTATTAAGTAGTAGTTTTTTAAAATTTTATTATGAATTTTATATTTTAAAAATACAAATAAAAACTTCAAACGTCTTTTTCTCAAAATGACATGTTTTACTCTTACGCGCATATCTTCCAAAACCGTTTTAAGTATAGCTTCAAAAATATATTACACTACCTAAATATTGACATAATCATGAAAATGAACTAAAATGGTGAAGCTGTGTTTAGTATAAAAAAATTATGAGGTTAAATGTGTGTAAAAATTAGTGGTTTTTCTAATTAAAAGTTAATTACTCTTTATCTAATTAGCCGTTTACCAAAGTTTTAGTTCAAATTATAGTCCAGTGTAGTATGTCTATTTTCAGATAACTTTTATGCAAATTCCATGAAATTTGCATGAGTTATCGTGCGCGGAGAGAAATGTTATCCAAATTAAAAATTTTAATTATTACTTTGAAACACTCACTTTGAAATTTTTTTTTTATTATATTATATCCAAATTAAAATTTTTTAAACACAGTTCAATATTACCGAAATATACTCTGAATTTTGGTGCTTCTAGAATCAGTACCCTTTTTCTTTCTTTTCTTTTTCTTCATTTTCTTTTTCTTTTTTTTTTTTTTAATGTTAAATTCTTGACAAATTTTGCATGTTCTGCGACAGTTAAAGGTGTACTGTTCCCTTAATGTGATTGGTGATTTTTTACACTTGCATATATGCAGAAAATGTATGGGTGAGAGACAGAATAATTCTTGTCTGACAACTAGGTCTGTCGACTAACTGTCTGACGACTAATTGCAACTGAAAATAATTGGGTGTTTGTCTGAGGGAGTGGGGAGGGGAGCTAAAAAGCAACAAATTGAAAGTTATAATGTCTAAAAATAATTTACGGTTCGTTTAAAATAAGTGATAAAATTTACTTAAAGGGCTTTCTTTTTAATTCGGTCAAATGTGCGCGTGATTGGACACACGGGGCGGGGATTTTAGAACTATGAAACCATCGGAAAGGGGGGGGGGGGTAAATTTCGAAAAGAAGGACAGGAAGGCCCCATATCAAAAAGCTTAAAACGAACTCTCAATTCCCACTATGCAATTTTAAGGGCGGAACGCTCGGCCTTTTTTTAAATTGGCAAAATGCTTTCCGCCATTTTAAAATGTAGTAAAATGCACCATTAGACGTACGTATCCAAAGATTTCTAGTAAAAAAAAAATTTCAAATATATTCTAAATCCGTTCATCCGAGAACTTGAAAAAATTATACAATTTTCTCGTTTCTTAAAGATAATCACAGAAAATTATTTACTGATGTTGTAATTTAATTGTACTTTCTATTTTTAAATCATTAAAACATTCAAAATTAATTTTACTTTATTCATCATACTTAAAAACAATACACATTTCTCCCCCTTTTTCTTTGTTATAATTAAAGGCAATAATATATTTATTTTGTCTTGCAATAATGCCCTTTTCTAGTGAGCTAGTATCTTTTTTTATTTCTAGAATGAAGAAATTCAGATAATTTAAAAAAAATATTTCCGGTGTGTAATTTCTACCAAACATGGACACTCTTCAAAATGTTAGCTTACTACGAAAGAATAAAACGAAAAAAAAAAAATAGTTTCCTAAAAAAAAATTCTATTATCTAAGTTAAAATAATTTTGAAGTAGTGAGTTTAGCATGACAGAAAAATTATCATTAAGTGCTAAATCAGTCACTTATATTCAAAGGATTTTAAAGAAAACAGTTCCAATGCATAGTCTGTAGCTTATCGTAACTGCAAGAGAAGCCACATTCACGAGTTTAACTTCAAGGATCTGTTTGGCAAAAAATTGAAAAATTGGGTTCTTTTGAGGACCCTTCACAAAATTTTTAATATCTAAACAGGACCCTTCACAAAATTTTTAATATCAAAACAGGCTTCACAAAATTTTTAATATCTAAACAGGACCCTTCACACAATTTTTAATATCAAAACAGGACCTTTCCCAAAATTTTTAATATTAAAACAGGACCCTTCACAAAATTCTTTGTCTTAAAAATATACCGTTCACAAAATTTTTTCATTTCCAAATTGAATCTTTCACAAATTTAATCATTTAAAAGTTAAATTCTGACCTGTCACAAAACAGCTGAAGACGCCTAAGAACCTATTATCTTAGTTTTACATAGATAAATGATCTTGTTAATGTATAAACAAGAAACTGAATGTAATAATCATTTCAAATTCACAAAACTATGACTAGATTTTTCACAATTTTACAAAAACAGGACCCTGTGAGAAAAGCTTGGACAGACCCCTGAGCTTGCTATGAGAAAATAAAAATATTTGAAAAAAAAAAAAACTCTAAATTTTTCATTTTGTTGGTTTTAACTAGGCAAGAAGGGGTTGGTGCGATCTTTGTACACAAATCAAATCAAGTTGTGTTGCTAACTTTAGTGATTTCCTTTTCTTTTTGTAGATAAGCGGAAGTTAGAAAAAGACTACGAAGATCTACTGCTTAATGGCGTACACTCTGACGTTACTGTAGATGTGAAACACAAGAAATTCAAATGCCACAGAGGTATTCTAAGTGTGCGGTCACCTGTCTTCTCCGCCATGTTGGAGCATGATATGAAAGAAAAAGCGAGCGGTGTCGTAAGAATTGAAGACGCAGAGCCAACATCATTTCAAGATTTTCGATTTTCTCATTTATTTGTACACGGGGAGCAGTGACAATCTGAACTGGGAAAATGTGACTGAACTGTACAAACTCGGAGATAAATATTCTGTTGGGGACCTTAAAAAATTGTGTGTGGAGCAGATGAAGAGAGACATTTCAATACAAAACTTCTGTGAGTTTTTCTTGTTATCCCAACAACGCAATGATTCTGAACTGGCTGAGATGGCAATCCAGTTTTTCTCGGAAAAATGGGAAGAGATCATGGAAAATGAGTGCTGGCTGACACTCTTGTCTGAAAATCCAGTTGAGAGTACTGTGTTGTTGAAAGCGTTTGGAAAGAATAAGAAATAGTGAAGTTTTCCAGCAATTAGTACAAGACAGTGCTTTAAAAATAATAAATGTAGTTTTTTTACTCAATAAAATTTTTAAATGGCAAGTCACAGGTGGCTTTTTCTGTTGAAAAATTCTTCATCTGTTATTTTATATTTAAAAATTAACTTCAGTTTTGCTTCTATTATTACATATTGTGTTATTACAAGCTGTATTTATTTCACTTTATTACTACATAATATTACTATTATCTTATTTATTTATACTTCGATGCCATTACATTAAAAATTTTGATAATATATCTCTCATTATTATTTATTTTACATTTACATATGTGTCCATGATATTCATAAGGTAGGTGACCCAAAGGTGGCCATAATTAAGCTTTGAGGATTTTTTTTTATATAATTTAATGGTTGTGTGTGTCTGGCTGAATTTTTGTTTGTAAAATTTTATGGTTGTGTGTCTGTCTGAATTTTTGTTTGTAAAATTTTACATTTATCTCTAACACATATCGGGGATACTTTTCTTTATAAAATAAAATGTAATTACTTTCATAATACAATTTCAAAATTGTAGCTTGTGGGCCACCTTTGGCGTATAGTATTCCAAAGGTTACCCATGTATTGAAATCACTTTTAAAATGTGAAAAAAATAGTCGGCAAACTATTTTGCTTACTATTATTATGCTCTGATTATCCTTTCTTTGTTTTGATATCTTTGAAGTTTTTCTTCTTATCTTATGACACGAAAATACCTTGAAGCACTTTTTGTAGACGGCAGTTCAGGGATTTTCTTCTGGGAATTACTGATTCTTTTGAGTGATCTCTAATAATAACAATAAATGGTAATAAATTTTTTCAGATATATATGCAAAAATTTTGAAAATCACCCTAACTATACTAATTTTCACATTTGTTTTCTAAGGTGACCACCTTGGAAACATGCGTATGGTCATCTTTTACACGACATAAAACTATTAATCTGATATATTTCTTAGAATTGAAGTAAATGTGGTTAGAGAGAAGGAAACAAATTTTTAAAAAACGTATCATACCTTATAGTTCTAGGAATTTAAACACGTGTAAATTAAAATATCTTCTCTGAAAATCAGAACGACTACTCCTCAAAAGTGAAATCACTGCATAAAATGTCGGAAGATCAAGGTAATCTCTTTAAATTCAGCCACGTGCACTGCAGATGCATGATTGACAATGCAGTAGCACCATTTTGTGTTTAAAATTAAAATTAAATAAGTATTAAATTTTCATTTTTTTTAAGGATACAGTGGACTTTGAAATTCGCAAAAATGCATCAAAATGTAGATTTTCCATTTTTAATGTAAACGTTATATATATAATAATACCTACGGGATGCAAAAGTTTTTTTTAAATATGTTGATTTTTGCCGGAGTTATAGCTATTTTAATTTTGACAGATTTAATTTTGATACATCCCTTTGTTTACCTTTCCGCCATTTTTTTTTCTTGTTTCTCGTCGTAGATTTGCATAATCTAAAAGCTGTGAAATCATATTTACATGATTTTCTCGAGCTTAATCCATGTTATTTTCATAAAGTACATATATTTCTTTATTATTTGGCAACAGAGTATTTTAACTGTGACCTAAACTGGTTGTTTCCGCGTTTGTTTTCGTATTTTGAATTTAGTTGCAGTTCTTTCTAGTTGTAATTTTAGTTTTAAAAAAGTTCTTTTAAGAACTCGAATTGCCTGTTGTTAACAACAACGACTTTTAGAATATATTTAAAACATTTGTTAGGGTAATTTACTAAATTATCTTTTTATTTTGTTTGGTTTCGGAATGCATTTCCGGAATGTACTCCAGCATACAATTCTCCGCGTAAGAAAAAAAAAAATTACTCAGAAATTTCCTAAGTCTCCCTATTAAAATAAAAAAAAAAAAAAATTCTAATTCAATAAAATGAAACTATTTCAACCAACATCATGCTACAGTGCACACAATTTCCAACAAAAGAAAAAAAAATGCTTGAAAATTTTCTAAGTTTCCAAATTAAAATTAATAAAAGAAAAATCACAAATCCTCCGCGTCTTACGGTAGACATTCCACCTCCACCACTCAACACCGGCACGGTCATCTCCACAGTGCAGGTGGCGCCAAACCTCCATTATCATGCTACTGCATGTAAGTGGATAGCATATAAAGTAAATTAGCATAAGGGGGGGGGGGTATGGAGGTGCTCGCGTGCTGCTGGTGGAGGTAGAATGTCAACTGTAAGACGACGGGAGTATTTTGAAAAAAAAAAATTCGTTAATTTTAATTTTTTAATTTTAATTGGGGGACTTAAAAAATTTCGGAGAATTGTCTACTATAATATGATGTGAGTTTCAACGGATTTATTTTAGAGAATTAGAAATTTATTTTTTAAATATTATTTGGGGGACTCTAACACGAGGTGGGATGAAATATATATATATTTTTTGTTTAATGGAATAGAAATTTATTTTTTAAATTTTAATTGAGGGACTTGGAAATTATTTTTTCGAGTAATTTTTTTATCTGGGAAATTGTCTGTACAGTCGAAAGCAAAATGAATTGAACACCAGTACCTCCGTCATAAATTTTCAAACCGTTTTTTTTCAAATTTTGCTTTCCATTATTAGATTAAAATAGGAACCCATTAAAATGGATCATAATTTGTGTAATTACTAAAATAGGTGTAAAAATAAAAAGGTTCTAAAACACTAAAACCAGTTTAAGATGTTAAAAATCATTCATCGGTGTCTCGAGCGCTTTCGACCAGAACCAGGCCATCATCAAAGGGTGGAAATAAGAAAAAATTCTAGAATATTTTTTTTATATATATTTAATTTTATTATTAGATCCAACTTATCATCAAGAAATATATTCAAAGATGACAATCTTAAAACCATTATTTTTGAACACCTTTTCTTCAAAACACTGTTGAAGAACGCTTTAAAATTTGTAAACGAGGGCAAAAGAGACGTGCAGGGAGGGGAAGGGTGAACAAATCATTTCTCGACCGACTGTACTCTAGCACAGCAATAGTTTAAGTACATTTGTTTTATTTTGGGGAATTGGAAAAAAAATTAAGGTTTTTTTTTAAGCGGAACTATGGTATGCGGTTTGGAATATGTGTTAGAGTAAGTTATTTTCGCGGGAAATATTTTTTTCGAAGTTTGGTTTGCGAGATGTACTTAAAAGATAGTAATAATAAATATTAATTTAAAATATTAATGATCGGACTTAAATGAGAATTTTTTTTTCCTTAACCGTTAAAACGTGTTACCGGATCATACTGTGAGATGTATGAATTATGCTGCACTAAAGTGTTAGAGGTCCCTTCGATATATTTTAGGCTAACAATATAATCTTCAAAAAATACAGAGTGCTCACAAAGATGATACTAATGAATGAAGAATTCTATCATTAATGCAAAATGGTAAGTAAGAAAGTAAATAAATATGTAAATAAAATAAACAAGAAGGAAAAATCCTGCGTCGCGGTATAGTTTATGAAGCACTTTCCAACGTTATTGCAATGTTATGTGAAATAAGTTAATAATTTTTAGCTCTTTTTTACCATCTAGTGCAAAAATGACAGTCACATTTTACTTTTAAATGATTAAAGATTTTGGGTTTGAAAAATTAGGATGAATTTGAATTAAATATCAATTGTAAAAAATATATTGTATTTCAAAGAAATGTGTTAAAAACTAAAGTTACAAATAATGAATTGAGATCTTTTTTTTTTACTTTGAAAATGATAGTAGTGTAAACAATTATTCTAGTAATGTAAGCAATTGTGATTATGGAACTTGCATGACTCTTCAAAGTTTTTGCGGTAAAAAATTTAGTGATATAATTAAATGAAATAATTCATTTAATTCAGAATGGTGTTTTAATGGATTATTTTTGAGAATATTTAGCCATTTTTCTAAACATAAATATGATGTTGGCATAATTCGAATCGAACTGCAACGTATTTTACTTAAATAAGACCTACCTATATCTTTGAGACCATATCGTACATCTCCCCAACAGAAAAAGAAAGTTAATAGTCAAGTTCGAACTTTGTTAGAATCAGGATTAGTTAAAGAAAGTAATAGCTCATATTCTGCGCGTGTCACTTTAGTTATGAAAAATGATGAAGGTGAGAAAACAAGACTTTGTGTAGATTATCAATCCAATAATTCCAAGTTCAAATCGAAGAAATGCATTATACTTTGCGGTTGGTGTGTAAGCGTAATCGCGCTATTTCAGTTAATGTGCTAGAGAAATATAGAAAAAAGTTTTGTGATGGCTACAATACACTACTTTTTCGAAAATATTGTACAAAAGAAAAAAATGAAAGACACGATAAAGGAAAAAAATAAAAGTGATGTTTGAATAGTCCTTCGGTCACAGAAACACGGGAAACAAAGACGGTGCAGACACTTTACCGAACGCAATAATAAAAATGAAAACACGATTTAACTGAAAAGAGGAAGCAAGTTACAAATTACTTAACAAAAGGCAGAACAACATCGAGACAAACGTTCTATGAATATAAACAATTTCTGAATCTTTTGGTTTAATATTGTCAGTACATTATCCTCACTAGAACAGATAAGTTTCGTTAATAAAACAGAATCGATTTCAGAGGGTAAATTAACAAGTGTGCATTTTTGCTTAATTAACTGCGGTAGATGAACTGTATACAAGTGTTTAATAAGTTTGCTATTAAAATCAAAAGCTTTTTCTTTTACATTTTCTAACTGAAAATCATTTAAAACACAATGTGTATAATTCTTTAAATTTTTTATTTGCATGATAGAATTATTATAATTTAACACTAATACTGTATTGTTAGCAGTAAACGATGAACTTTTATATTTTAAATTAAATCCAAAAATTTTATATTGGAATTCATACAATGTTGAAACATCCATAAAAATTGTATTTGTTGTTGGAAATTTCTTCATTCGTAAATACATTGTGTTTGATCTCTTCAATATGTACATAATACTGTTTATAATGTCGTTTTAAAGTTAAAACTGTAAAATCAGCAAGTTTAATCCGAAACACGACAAAAATGCGAGATTTGCCATGTTTGGTTTTGGAAATGTCATTCACACATGGGATGGGAGGGGATATGTTATGTAATTGTTCACTAATATATGTAATGCTAGTTGATTGTTCTTGTAACTGCTGATTTGAAAAATTTAAACCACTTGTGGGCGGTGAGGTAAGATATGTTTCCAAATTTTTATCTAGGTCCTTAAACATTGTATCCGAAAAGCCTATAGCAGAGGTAGACTCACAGCAGGTATCGGGGAAAGACGTTTCGTCATTATCACAGTTAGCGAATATTGGGGTTGTAGAATCCTTAACAATATTATGTTCTGCATCATACAAGTCCATGATAGGGGATAGTGTTTCATAGTTCTCCTGTATATTAGATTTGGGTAAAAATTCATTTTTATAAAAATCGGAATTTTCCATAGGTTTATCTAAACGTTGAAACTTTGTTGAAGAAGCCATTTTTAAATAACAAACAGTAAAAGGTTCAGTCACGACAAAAGTCAACAGTAAACTGATTATATTATATCTAAACAGTTACTAACATAGGTTAAAAAAGAGTGACGGTTACAGTTTAAAGCAAGTTTAAAAGTAAACATGACGTTATAGCTTAAAGATTAAAGTTGTTCATTTAACGAAAACGAGCAGGGAAGACCGAGCTATGCTCGGTCAATATTAAATTTGAGTTCAAATATCATGACCCATGACCAAAATGACCCACTAATTAAATATTCTCGAACATGTGACTTAGCCCAACAGTCTTCTCGTGCCGGAAAACCATAGGATGCAAAATTTAGTGAAAATTGAGCCGCTTTTTAGATATTGACCCACAATGACCCAGAAATGACCCACTAATCGAATTTTCTCGGACATGCGACATAGCCCAATGCTTTTATCGTGCTCGAAACTCGTAGGACACAAAATTTAATCAAAATCGTTAGAGCCGTTTTTTAGATAAAATTAATTTGACCCAAAAATGACCCACTAATCGAATGTTCTCAAACATGTGACCCAGCCCAATTGACTTCTCATGCCCGAAAATGGTCGGATGCAAAATTTCGTCAAAATCGTTCGAACCGTTTTTTAGATACAATTAGCTTGACCATGACCCAAGATGACCCACTAATTGAATTTTCTCGAACATGTGACCTAGCCCAACAGTCTTCTCGTGCCCGAAAACCATTGGGTGCAAAATTTAGTGTAAATTGAGCCGCTTTTTAGATCTTGACCCAGAAATGACCCACTAATCGAATTTTCTCGGACATGCGACCTAGCCCAATTTTTTTATCGTGCTCGAAACTCGTAGGACACAAAATTTAATCAAAATCGTTAGAGCCGTTTTTTAGATAAAATTAATTTGACCCAAAAATGACCCACTAATCGAAAGTTCTCGAATATGTGACCCAGCCCAATTGACTTCTCATGCCCGAAAATGGTCGGATACAAAATTTCGTCAAAATCGTTTGAACCGTTTTTTAGATGCAATTAGCTAGACCATGACCCAAAATGACCCACTAATCGAATTTTCTCGAGCATGTGACCTAGCCCAATGGTTTTCTGGTTCCCCAAAACGGTAGGATACGAAATTTCGTCAAAATCGTTAGAGCCGTTTTTAAGATAAGTTTTGCATATATATATATATATATATATATATATATAACCACCCACAAGATTTGCTCGTATTAGAATATATGATGTATATTGCTTGTTACATATAATATCTAATGATTTATAAAAGCGGGTATGGCAACACAAGTTACTTATTAAATGTGTAAATAGTTAATCGCGTACGATAAAAAGTATAATCATACGTATGTAATTAATAAAAATTAATTATCGATATGTATATTTAGTAAAATAAGTTTGTTTAATTACACAAATGTATAATTAGTTAAATCGATTTATTGTATAAAAGTAATATGTGTAAAAGAAAATTAACAATATAGATTATACAAAATTATATGTTTAATAGTATATTAATTTAACTAACATATGTTAAACAATAATACATAAAAAAAAATTAAATATATAATTTAAGTAACTTTTATTCAATTTTTACTTCTTGTAAAATCCAATTTTAATAATTTTTTTTTTATACATAGTGTATGATGTCGATTAGTGTATACCTTGTTTAGAATTTACAAGTCCATTCACTCACATAATAGTGATATAATATAATCATATTGAAAAATAAAACACAAAAGCTTTTTCACTTATCTATTATTTATTTAACTATTTAAACATATACATTAGGATATACAAGAATATGTATATGGTTCAAATAAATTGATAAAGTCAGTATTTCAACAAGGTATAGTTTCATTTTTTATAGCATTCTGTAAAGTGCGTACACGTTGTAATAAATTCGGTAAATGGGTTAAAAGTTCAGTACGCTGTTCAGATATATGTTCTTTGGGTGAGAGATGAATTTTTCTATGCTTCACTAAGTCAAATCTGTGATTAAATATTTCAGAACAATCGACACATTTATAGTGTCTGGCAGCGCCGAAACTAGCCTTTTTGACGCCCGGGGCAAACATGGATTTTGGCACCTTTCGGAAAGAAAATTTCGAAAAAGCGAATTTTTTCTAAGTTTCTAAAATTTAAAGTATATAATCAGATAATCTGTAATACTGAACTAAGTAATCAGCTTTGTCAAATACTGATTCATTAAAACCTTGAAAATGGAATCGAAAAGAACCGAAAAATATTCCGCTTTATACAGGTTTTCATCTCAGGAAGTATAATTATTGATATTCTCAGGGGCGGATTTAAAGGGCCGCGATGGTCTCAATCGCGAGGTGCCCCGCATCCAAAGGGCCCCCAAAATCCTCTTTTGAGTTCAACGACAAAAAATATTTTTTTGATCAAAGGATTTTCTTAGCACTTTTTTTAATTAGTATTGCTACATAATTTTCATGTAATTTAAATAGAATATTTTTTATACCACTTGCTATTCCCAGAAATGTTTTAGTTATGTTTAAATGTTTTTCTTTGTCATCTTTTCTATTAGCAATTATCAGAACTGTGAACGGTTGTGGGTGAGACTCAAACTTTTATTTGAGCTGAAAGGAACCCTGTTACTGTTAGAGACTTTTATGACGATTTAATTACAGAGATTCTGAGTCTAATTAAATAAGATCTGATAAATCTAAATCTGGATCGTGACACTGGGGCTCCTGATTTAGGGGTCCCCCACACTTGGTATGCTGTTTACATAAAGCTGATATTTAGAATACATTTGACTTTGTTACTGATTATAATCGATATTTTGCATTTTTAGAGTAGGATAAGATTAAAAACAAAAAGAAATTGAGCTTGACTATTACAGGGGCACACGATGTATTTGCCCCGGGAATTTACATCTAGATCTAAAAATATAATTACTGCAAAAGAATGGGGCGGCAAAACACGTAAGAATAGAAAAAAAGACGATTTTTTTTTTGGCAAAGATAAAGGCAGAGACGATTTTATTAGCCATGGTACCCTGTGCGAGGTTCTTTTCTGCGTCTCTACAAATGCTATATTCTTAAAAAAGAAAAAAAGGGCAGGAGAGGATACTATTTTATCTTGCATATGTTTCATCCCCTTAGTTTTTAGTGTCGTTAGCAATAGCCGACCTCGTGCCCTTTAAAGCCGGATCTGTATGTAAAAAAGTAATTGTAACAAATGGTATGACGGCATTTTTCATTTATCTGGAAATGGCCAAAGGACGAGAAAATAATTTGGGAGGATAAAGACAGGGGCGGCTGCGGTTTTATTAGTCATAACAACTTGGGTATGGTTTTCTCCCTGCACCCCTACAAATGACTTTTTTTTTTTTTTTAAGTTTTAACAAAGAGTTTTATTTTGCGTATTTTTCAAATTATCCTTTCAAATATTATTTGTTTTTAGTATACCAGGCAGTTGCCCAACCTCGCCTCCTCTAATAATACTAGATTGGATTTCGATAAAAAAGTAATTTCAGCAAAAGTAACAGGCCGGCATATTCCAGTTACTGACAAGGGCGGCAAAACGCTTAGAAAACTTTCGCAAAAATACGAGTAAAAAACTTTTTGGCCGTCATTTACGAACTGTACAATTGGTACAGTCTTATCTAAGAACTGCACCCTTCTACTAAATTAGCGGACTGTACAACTGGTGCAGGCGCACCTGTGGACCTCGTTCACCCTGTCTGTCGCTCCTTGTCGCGTAGGAACGCTGGTTCCAGCGACAGACCCTGTAATTTTTTTTGTATGTCTTTAGTTCCTTCCACCTGTCGCGTGGGGCTTTGCCCGGCAGGACCAGCCATTGGCGAAGCTTGTACTGCCACGTTTAATCCCTGCGTGCCGGGGAGCTAGCCGGGGAAGACATTAAACGCTCAACGGCTGGGTTCGCTCTCAGCCGAGTGGTCTTCCTCAGGCATTAACATTAAAATTAAAATTAAAGTCAGGGGCGGCTTCAGCTTTACTAGCCATGGCGCCCTGTACGAGATTTTTTTACTGTACCTCTACAAATGCTATACTTAAAGGAAAAGATTTTACTGAGAATTTTACTTTGGACATTCATCCCCCAATTTGTGTTTATTGTCTAGGGCAGTTACCCGTCGCCCATGACAGAATGGAAAAAGAAGAAAGCTCCACTCTGTGAGAAAGGGGAAAAAATAGAACCGCCTTCATGGAATATTTTTATCTAATAGAAAAGTCAAAGTGAGGGAATCGTTTGCCAATTATCCATGCTGGACAGGACAGTGCTGTACCATATCCAGACGACGTTGAACAGTGTCATATACAGACATGAGTAGGGACTGACCTTGAAAAATGTCAGTGATTCTCCTAAACCACAGGAAGAGATTTAAATGATAGACGGCATAGACATGATACATTTGGAATGAGAGAAAGAAAATAGCCTAAGAGAACAGTTCGTTTTTTATTTATTTGCTATCTTGTATTGTAGACGAATCTTTTTATCTATTTGTCTATTTTAATGCATTTGGTTCAGTTTTTCTTTTGGATTTTCCGGCTGCGAGACTTTTTATACAAATTTCATATATATATACATTTCTATATCAAACAACAAACAAAACCTGCATTTGGCGCCCCTTCGCCTTCTGTTCTGCTGGCGCCCGGGGCACGTGCCCCCTCTGCCCCCCCCCCCCTTAGTTTCGGCCCTGGTGTCTGGTAAACGGTTTAATATGCCTTTGCTTTTGATGAGTTATTAAATTTTTATCACATTGATTACATTTATGCATAACTCCTTGTTTAGAATGTACTAAGTTATGCTTTTGTAAGTCGCTTTTCTGCACAAAAGATTTCGAACACATTTTACAATTAAAAGGTTTCTTTTCTAAGTGAAATTTCATGCGTCTAACTAATACATTTTTTCACGAGAAAGTCTTACTGCATTTCTCACACTTATACGTGGCAGCTGTCTTGGGATGAATTAGCATATCATCCCATAAAGCACTCTTTGTAGTAAACAGATTATCACACTTAGAGGTTTTTTTTCTATATTTCTTAATAACATATATTTTTTAGTAAATACTTTTTATATGTATCACAAGTAAAAGGTAACTTTTGATCGACTTGATCTGATAAAGAGGCCATCGGTTCCTTATTCAAAACAGGTTTAATTAAAATAGTAGAGTCGATTTGCTCCTTAAACTCCGATGTCAAGGCTTTTCTTATCTTGGTTGGTTCGTCTATTACTATGTCTTGCATTGTACTTATCCTATCCTAATAATATTATAAATCCGATTGTGTGCAAATGTTAGGCTGAAGCCAGCGTCAAAATGGAGAATTTAATGATCATGTATCTTTGCATATAGGTTGATTATAATCCTCAATTGAACATAGGCTGGTTTTTGTTCATTGTATTAAAATATTTTTCTTAATAATTCCAAATTTCGTTATTTTCATAGAGAATAAATGGACATTTTTTCGTATAATATTTTAAAATGGTTAAATTTACTTTACCGTTGCTAATACTTTATCGTTGCCAAAACTGAATCAAAACCCAGAATAATGATTTTTACTCAAATATTTATTTTCAAATGAAAAACTTCCACGTGAAAAATGAAAATGAAATTAATTATTTAAGAAACAGAATATGAAATGACGTCATATTAGAAATAAAACTTGAGTTTTCAAATATAATACAAGGTGCATAAATACGAGTAAGTATGGAAACGTTCTCTATAATTATTCTGGTAGATCGTATTTGAAACTTTTGAATGGATACTTTTTAAAAATTGAATAAAAAACTTATTTGTTTTAAATTATTTTTTTTTTTTGAAATTTGAAAGTGCAACTTTTATTTTCAGTCTACAACATTACTATTAGAAAAAAAATTCAGAAGGTATGAGTTCACAGAAATTCCGAATTGTCCCCTTGAAAAGTCAAATTGCCCCCCTGAAAAGTCAAATTGCCCCCCTGTGGGGCGTACGCCCCCCGTTGGGAACCACTGGCGTAATGCAAAAGCAAAGAAGATATCAAAAAGTAATGAATCTTTTCTTCCAGCCGAATTGTGTAAACTTGAACAAGCCGATCGTGCCAATTCATAACATTATAAACGTGAAAGCGCGTTGTATATAGTAGAAGAGGTTTTCACATATAGGTAGAAAATTTTCGAGAATAGGAATGTTAGGGGTCTGTAATCGGGTCCATAGCCAATTTGCTTTTTTTATCAAATGAAATTTTGCGTGGTAAACACTTAATGGTATTTTAGATGATCATTTCATCGCTCACCTTTGATGCCAACTATGACTGTAAAACATATTAAAAAATATCAGACGATAATTTTCAAATTTTCTTATTATTTCATGACGTAAATAGACATCCTCGCTCATACTTTAAACCTAAATTAATCATACCATTGTCGTCCAATTTTTCTTCTGAATCCTAACCCTTAATCATAACCCTAATCGTATCCTATCCTAATCCTAATAATACCTTTAAACAATATTCTTTGAAACGAATATATAAATAAAATGAATATCCATAAATGGAATAAATGGAAAATAGAATAAATAGAAATGGCAAAATAAAATAAGAAGAAAGTACATTTATTCGACACTTAACCAAAGAAAATGCGCAAAAAGTTTCAAGCGCACGAAATAAAATAATCCTACATATACACTAACAAAAATATGTAAATTTAGCTCATCAGATTGGTGTTATTGGTCTTTATTTGTTTATAGTGTCCTTGACGTGATACAAAAAATATCGAGGTTAAATTGGGCAGAATTGAAAGTACTTTCTAGCAACCTTTATTTAAATTTTAGAATCGCATCAGATTGTTATATCTTTATGAAATATCTATCAATCTGTAAAATCCACAAGCAGTTCGTTCAATATTTACACCACTTAGCGAGAAGCATTTTATTTAATATATACAGAAACAAGATATAAAATAATAATGTAGTAAGAAATATATAACACATGTCTATACAAATAAAAAATATAATAATGCCCATTTAGAAATTAATACATATACAAATTTTACACCAAATACCACCTAAAATGCACTTGTATTGAAGAATTCTCTCAATGTTTTTTTTTTTTTTTTTTTTTTTTTTTAATTTTTTGTTCGTTTTACGAAGAGTACTGGGCCCTTCTTTTTTCATTGGTTGCAGTGTCATTTTCGTGATTGTATATATTATTTGGCATGAAATTTCACTTTTTTAAGACTGTGGGTTATGTTAAGGTCTCTATAGCAAAGAAATACCGTATTGTCTCCTATAAAATGTGATAACGATTTGGTTAATTATATATGTTTTTAATTATCGAATGAAATGCTTTGCTAAATTAATGAATTTATTCTTTTTTTAATGTTACGTGAACGAAGTCACGGGTAACAGCTAGTTTAATCTAAATCAATTAAAATCGCAGATCACTTATGCGGAGAAAAAATTAAAGCGTCTTAACAGTGCAGAAACAGTATGAATATTATTTCAAATAAAACTTTTCATGAATATTTATTTAATTGTAGAGGGCGCGCATGATTAAAATAATTAAAAATAGCGTCACGTGATATATATCTTATACAGAAATTAGCCTGTACGTTAAACATAAGTAATTAAGTAAAGTATCTTTTATTATACAGTGGGTGATTTCAAAAGTTAAGTATAAATTTATTTTCCCTATTTTATGTAAAAGTATACAAGGGTAATGTTTTAATGTATTAATCGTGGCTTAAAATACAATGTTAACGAGTAAAAACATCCGTTCATTATATGGTATTGCTAATAAGTTATATATCACGAAAAATAAATTCATAATATTCAATTTAGTGAAATAATTTTTATACCTTAAACTACACAAAAGAAGTATCGTTATCAGTAAGAAAACATAGGGATGTTATCCGCAAATAAGTAGTTTCCTGTTTTTGCTCTGGTAAACAACAGATCTATTTTCAAACTCGATAATCGTTCACTTTGAACTTTGAACTTTGAAGTGGGGGGCTTTGAGACCTATAGCGGCTTGGCTGTCGTCTCGAGTGATCCGTCAAAACAATCTTCAAAACAATTTTCAAAATCCATGAAGGGACACTATTAAAACCGATTTATGCGGTGTAAGAAACTTATAGTTGACGCTCGGAAGTCACCAGATGAAATAAATTTATCCAAAAAGTTCGGAAAGCACCGAAAACAATCACTTTTTAGATTTGTGGCGTTCCAGGATAAAGCGCGCTGTTGCTGATATTTGATACAAGGAAAAATGATGTGCTCCAATGAGTCTGGGACATGGCATGCACTGCAGTTACCATCTTCCGCTATATTAAAGCGAGCCAACATAGCAGGGGTGATTACCATCTTACATAGAAGCCGAGAAATAAGTACATCCTCACGTCTGTTCAAAGCCCATGAATGGGACTGTGTAATGTTGGGAATATTGCCATGTGACTGTCGGTATTTATTAGCGAAGAAAATCTGATCACATTGCCGCCGTATGTTTGATTTGCACGAGCGAGACAAGTCCTCTGGAGAAACCCAGTCCAGCAAGGCATCCGCGTCGGTAACATTCCTGGCCAGGCAATCAGCTTTTTCGTTGAGGGGAATCCCTCGGTGACCCGGGACCCAGTAAATATTAATGTTTGATACATGTTCAGCCAGTCTCTGAATTTTGTTATGCAGCCATATTATTACTTTAGGAGAACGCCAATTGACACACTGAAGGGCCGATAGTACCGAAAGGCTATCTGTAAGAATGATGATGGAAGAAGTCGTGGATGTCAGCTCATCAAAAGCCGTGCCAATGGCTAGAGCCTCAGCCGTGAAAATAGAATTTGTATCATTTACTCTGTATCTGAATTGGTTGTTTGAGGAGCAGCCGGCAATCGAAGTAGCACACGTCGACTTTGAAGCGTCTGTAGCTATGATTTCCCAAGGACTCGTGAACTCTTGGATGAAATCTGCGAAGAGAGAAGATACTGCATGAGCTGCAAGGTCTGTTCTTTGGAAAAGGAAGTCCGATAAGTGATATTGCACTAATCTCCTATTAAAAGGCAATGGAAATTGGAATCGTATCAAACACTCTGGCCGGCAATGAAATTCCTCGAACACATTCAAAACGCATGGGTGACAGCTGGCGACAGCTTGAAGCCCGTTGTCCCAGAGCGGGGACCACTTTCTTAAAGCCAGGTGCTTAATCCAGAATCCGCTCGCGAGGCCTTTGAGCCTGTCGCCGATCGGAACTACACCAGCATGTTTCCGGAGTATGATGTTCGGGGTCCACTTTGGAAGCCCCAAAGCTACCCTAATGGCACTTGTTTGCAGGACATCGAGCTTTTTCAGAACAGAAACGCGTGCCATGTTGAGTACCGCGGCCCCATACTCAATGCAGCTATAAACTGAGGCGGACGCCAGCGTCAGCAGGTGTCTAGATCTTGCAGGCAAGTGATTTTAACATGCCGATGCGGCCAAATACTTTTCTTCTCAGATAATTGACATGGCTGTTGAAACCTCCCCGGCGAGCCACATGGAATCCCAGGAATTTAATTTTGTCGCTCCACTCAATAAGACCCCCGTTGATGCTGAGGTCAAAGTCACATAGTGCATTCCTTCGAGAAAGGTTAATAGCGTGGCACTTATCAGAGCGGATGGACAGTTTCCAATAATTGTACCACTGGGTGATGAGACGCAGAGCTTCTTGTAACTTTGCCTGGCAGGTGACTAAGGAATAGTGTATGCAGTAAATAAATATATCGTCAGCATATATCAGAAACTTGATGCCTTCTAGCACCTCGAAAAAGTCATACAGAAAGACAGTGAAAAGAATCGGGCTTAATACTGCACCGTGGGGAACTCCTCGACCAGTAGTGCGAGGGGACGACTGAGAACCCCTCCAGAGCACCTTGATACACCGACAGGACAGGAAGCGGTGGAGCTATTGGAGTATTGGACCAACAATTCCAATCTCAGCACACTTGAGTATCAGGCCATCGATATATACAGAGTCGTAGGCTGCTTGGATGTCCAGCGAAATTCCCAACACAAATTTTTTGTCCAGTTTAGCCTGCTTGATGTCAAGGTGAAGTATCATGATTGCAGCTTGGCTGTCACGGAACGGTTGAAACCCAAGGTGGCACGTGTCGAGGATATTATTTTCGAGGAGGTGATTGGAAATTCTGTTAGCGATCATTCTCTCGCAGATCTTGCACATGACAGATGTAAGAGCAATGGGGCGATAAGAAGTGATATCAGATTTAGGTTTGTTTGGTTTGAATATCGGTATGATCAGGGAGGAGGTCCACTCGAGAGGGATATCTCCGGTAGTCCAGATTGAGTTGTAAATACAAAGTAGTCACTCCAAGGCGTGGTCGGAGAGTTCCTTAAAGAATTCTGCGCTAATTTTATCCTCACCAGGGGCTGTGATTTTCGTTCGTCGAATGGAGTCTTTAAATTCTGTCATTGTAAGAAGGCGATTTAGCTTTTCAGATACATCAGCACCGAAGGTTAGAGGGATGGGATCATGAGAAGCAGGCTCGCTAAAATGGTCTGGAAAGAGCTCCGCTTGAGTAATCGCCTCAGAGCTAATGGAGTCAGCATGTCTCAGGCAGAGGTGGGAATCAGGAGGCGAGGACTGCCGGCTCTTAACTTTTCTGAAGACTTTATAAAGGGTACCCTGGTCTTTAGCGTTACGGCACACAGAATCCCAATAACATCGTTTAGCATCTCGTGTCGCTTGCCGAAGTTTGGCTGCAGTCTGTTTGAATTTTGTCCAGAACTCCGTGGACACAAGCTGGCGGGCTTTCTTAAGGAAATATCTCTTCTGTCTCAATAAACCGCTGCATTTGGTTGACCACCACACTGGGAGGCCTTTTGTAGGGTACTTCCTTGAAAGACTATGGTTATGCACAGCATGGCGAACCAGATTAAGAAAAGAGTTATAATTTAAATCAGGCGAGTGCAATAGGTAGTCATTTACCATCCGGCAGATTAGAGGCCATTTGTAAAGAGTGGATCCTGGGTGTAAAGGTGTCCTAATTTCCACCTGAATATTGATAGGAAAGTGGTCGCTATCATACGTGTCCTCTTCTACATGGTAACAGTGGCGCAGCCAGAATTCGGTTCTAGGGGGGGGGGGTTGAGTTTATAATAAAGATGGTCGCCGGTTATATGAATCATCGGTTAATGGAATCAATCTTTTAAATGAATGAAATCATAATGCTTTTCTCCGCAATTACGTTGGTTATGATTCATTTAAACAGCGTTTACAATATTAGAGTTACAAACTATAAAATGCACCAATGAAATAACACAAAACTAAGGTTAGATTTATAAAGTGTTTAAAAATGATGAGGGGAAAACTTAAAGATGGAAGAACACACTACAGCAAATAATTTTTACATAGAAAATAACAGAGTTGGAATCCATTTGTTCAATCAAAAATACAGAAGGTTTCATTACAAGAGAATCACGAATTCTTATTCCTAACTTTAATAATAATGAAGCAATTTTAACAAAATTTTCAATAGACTTACTTACCTTGCTTTTGGCCAAATGTAACAAGTCATTTAGAACTTTTAGGGCTATAGTCTTGAAATTTTATATGAATGTTACTTAAAAGACGTAAATGCTCCCCAAAATTTATTTTTTCAATTCGAAATTTAAAAGAATGCAAGAGTAAGAAGTATTCTAAAATTGTGATTTATGTGACACAATTGGTATGAAAACTTGGAATTTGGCATGATGATTACTTTTATGTAGTAAATGCTTCCTTATAACATTTTTAAAAACATTTAAAAATTTAAAAGGACGAAATGAGCTGAAAACTTTCTAAAAGTGTTCTAAATTATGATTTAGTTGAAACTGTTAGTGTTAGAAACTTGAAATTTAGTATAGAGATTACTTTTAAGATGGAAATGCTTGGCATAAGAATTTATTATAAATGGTAAATTTAAAGGTGTGAAACAGCTGAAAGCATTCTAATCTTCATTTATTTAGAACCTCACGTCATATCGGGCCTTTCGAAGACGATCTTTTTTCTATGCTAAAAGTAACTAAACGTCTGTATTTCGGCACAATCCATTAAAAGCATCTTGGAAGATCAAAATTACAGTGTCTACAAAAATTTGGAAACGCTCTGATGAATAAAAGTATTTAAAAAAATCTGAGAATTTTTCGATGACAATGCAAAAAGAAAGTTAGGTATTTTGCCGTGGGTTTTGCTCGGCGTCGGCTCATGTTTTCAGTATTAAATGTGACTTATTCTTTTTTGACGTGACTCTGTGACTCTGTTGTCTTCGACTTTAGTCAAAGACTTAGACTTTTTTCACGGAATTTTAAAGAGGGGTTGGATACAGTTATATTTGCAATCGAATAAAATTTCAGAGAGTTCGGACAGTAATTTTTTTGTGTTGTTATTTTAAAGGACACGTCGAAAAAAAAAAAAAAAAAAAAAAAAAAGACGTGAGAAGAAAGCATTTTTTTTACAGCTAGATATCAATATTTTTCCACGGTCTGTAAAACCATTATATTTATAACCATGGCTTTGCAAATTTGATAAAATCTGGTAAACAGTAAAAAAATTCTATTTACCAGCAAAAAAATATAACCTGCTCCCCTCCGAAGTCACTAATTTTCAAAAGCACAAAAGTTTTTTATCAATTAATTCAGAAAAATAATAAGCCTATTGTAGGATTATTAGTTACATAGTTTAGAACAGTTACATCATTTAAAAAGATGGTATAAACAAAGTTTTCTAATGAAATTTATCAAAATTATTTATCTATGAAAAAAAATGTAAAGGCTGCATTAACCAGTATGTTCAGGAAATGCTGATTGCCGAAGGTTTCAAATGTCTGGATAAGTGAGTGCTGCAAAATCTATATCTGATGAGGGGGGCATGGATGAAACAGTGAAGCAGGTAAACAATTTCTGCCTATTTTCGTGTCGAAGTCAGTCATATAATTATTTTTTATTAATTTAAAATTTGCATTTGTTAAACTTATTTTTACCTAATTAAAATGCCGAAAAGGAGAAAAAAATGCCATTTATGGTCCTTTCTTAGGTCAATTTTTGTACAAAAAATTATAATAATAATAATAATAATAAATCGGGTTAAATAATTTGGTGGCTAGATAGAAAAACTAGGTCGCCAGTGGCGACCTGCCGACTGCATTTGTCAAGACTGATGAAAAATTTATAGAATTCAGACAACTGGGATTATTTTTTTTAAACTATGAAACGAGAGACCCTTACGAGGAAAAAAAAAACAAGAAGGTGTCTTTTAAAAATGCTTTTCTGTCTAATAATCAATATTTTTTAGTGAAAATTTCATTTAAAAATATAAAATTGATATAAGATATATAATCATACAAATTTGAGGTAATTATCATGCGCCCAGGCACCGCCGGACGGGTCAGCTAGTATAATTTTAATGACATGCAGATAGCATTCGTTAAAATGTAATAAGTGTAAATCAATGCATAACTAATATATTGCTGATCAATTTAAATTAATGCATGGTTAGCGTAAACTTGTGAGTAATTATAGTTAGTATTTTTCTAAAAAAATGCATTTAACGCCTTTTCTTTTTTTTTCAAAATCCATACTCACAGGCAGGTCTTAAATTCTAGGAAAAAAGAGTACCGGAGCTCATACATACACGCTATAAGCAAGAACCCGAAGGCTCTCATCCTGTGAAGAAACATATCGGAGACTTGAGGCTTCCATGAAATAAAATATTTTATTTGAAGAAAGATAATTGAAAAAATGAGACGGACCCCCAGCACTCAGAACGTCTATATCTTCACATCATGAAAACTCAAAATCGAATGCCTTTTTTTGAGATGCCACAAATTTATCCGCGTCGACCCATAGGGTACAGAAGAAAATTCGTTAGGGAGAAGCACATTCTAATTTTTTTGAACGCAAACCGCCAAACCAGATTACCATATATCAGCATCTTTATAACAACAGAAAACTAACTTTCCGAACTTAACATCTGCAGGAATTTTAGCATGCAGATGTATCGAGAAATAGACGCTGCATTTTATCTTTCTTTATTTATTCTGTGATCCAAAATGTATGTTTAAATTATGCACGCAGATGCCAAAGTGAAAATGATTTCATTTCTCTTTTCTCATATGAAATATCATTTCACATACGAAAGAAAGAATTTAGACATGTATATTAATTGAGAAAGGATCACTTCAAGCTGCAACAAAAGAGTTTAAGAATTGTTGAATTTTAAATAGAAAGGAAAGAAATTTTCTTTTCACAGAAGCGCGATAGAATTAAAAATAGTTAAAAGAAGAACCACAACTAATTTATAAAATTTAAACGATAAATATATGAATCTCCATCATAAGCAAGACGTCGTTGCTACATTACCAACAAATGAAATATAGTCTTTAAATTTGTGTACAGACCCCCTACGAAACAAATGATTCGAAAGAAACACCGATTGCAAAAATCTGCTCATAATCGAAAAATAGCTTTTTATGACTTTAAGTACTTTTTTTAAATTCTTACTTTTGCAAAGATTTTTTCTCTGGGTACGCACGTCTTAGATATAACTGAGAGCAAAAAACGCAAAAAAAGCCGCTTGAAACTGAGAGAGACTTACAAAGTGTATGTTTTTTTTTTCTCTGGAATTCGATGATCTGTTATTGTTTCAAACGTGGAACAAAGACAGAAATGCAATTAAGAAATTGACCACTGTATACTATATAACTCAAAGCGTCTGTGTGAGAGTATATGACCCATCTTGTACTATAAGATGTCTCGACAAAGTGACGCAGTCCAAAAATCAAGTTTTGATATAACCTATGCGTGTAATATGCGCATTCACAGTTTTAAGTAGAATTTAATTAAAAAAAGCGGTGGATTCTGCCAAGGCGGAAAGGCCAAAAAACTTAATTTTAACTTTAGTAGTTTTGATTCATATAAGCGGCAATTATAGTAATTTTTTTAGCTCTGGGGGGTGTTTTAACCCCCCAAACCCCCCCCCCCCCTTGGCTGCGCCACTGCATGGTAAGTTGTGCCAGCGAACAGATCAGCTGAACATGGGGAGAGGTCAATCAAAGAGCATGTCCCACTCGGGGCAACATGTGTTGGATCAGAAGAGTTAATGAGACAAAAAGAGCTGTCGCAGAGCCAGTCCACAAAGACTTCAGCAGTACGGGACGATACCTGGGATTCCCAGAGTTGATGATGAAGGTTAAAGTCACCTAGGATTAGAGTCGGGCCATTAATCTCACGGCAGATCTTGATTATGTCAGTAGCAACCAGTCCGGAGCCAGAATAAATATTGATAATGTTTAAATGAGAAGAGCCAAAGTGACAGCGGACTCCCATCAATTCATTCGCCGAACTATGATCAGAAAGATTGATACGAGCAGAGGACCATTTATTATTTACTGCAATGGCCAGTTCACCACCTGGGCGGCCCAGCCTGTCTGACCTATACAAATTTTTTCCAGGGAGGGAGACATATTTATCCGGGGATAGAAAGGTTTCTTGGATCGCCAAAACATCAGCCTTAAAAAATGGAGGGCAGCATAGCCAAGGAAGTTTATTCATAAGGCTGCGGCAGTTCCATTGAATAATACTTATCCCCATATATGAAGGGAGAACCAATAAAATAAGAATGACAACACAGGCCATAATATAAAAGTTACCAAGGCAAGTTGCAATTCGCAATCGCCGGCCAACAAAACGTGAAAGAAAACATATTCGTAACGATAGGTGCTACTTCGTTTGAGAGCCGCTGTCTTGGTTCAGGCGTTTACGTCTCTCAGGTGAAAAGTCATTCCATTTTGCTAAACAGTTGACCAGCATATTACTAAGATCAGTGATGGCTTCCGTAACCTTCTCCGACTGTTTGGAGAAAAGATCCACTATAATTTTCAACATAGTATTAGTTCGTACTTCTATAATTTTTTGGAATTCTTCCACTTCCGTTTTTTGTACACTTGCTACTTTAGCATAAGTTTTGGCTTCAGTTTTGGGAGAGAATTGCCTACGAGCCTCTATAAAAGACAGAAAGTTCTGACATTTGAATTTTAGTAAATCGATTTCCTTAAGACGGAGAGAGCATTGATTATAGTCAGCCCTGTGTTCTTCTCCACAGTTCGTGAAAGATATTGGGTCTTTGCAAATTCCGTTATGATGTTTACCACAAGTGGCGCATAACTGCTCGGATTTGCAGCGAACTGTGCTGTGGTTAAACTTGTAACATTTTGAGCATTGGCGTGGGCGGTCAATGAATTGTTGAATACGTTGGACACAGAACCAGATTTTTATATTTGGGGGGGAGGGAGGTACCAGGGCTACACTAGATACCGGGCTTGCTCATTCATTATCATGACGTCACAAATGGTGGCTGGCCGCTACCAGCGATTGGTGCAAAGCGAAACGACAAAATTAAAGACATACAGCGATTGGTACAAAACGACGGGCTCGTCGCTTTGCACCAATCGCTGGTCGCGGCCAGCCACCTTTTGTGACGTCATGATAATGAATGAGCAAGCCCGGTATCTAGTGTAGCCTTGGAGGTACCCAAGATTGTAATAAGGATCGGAGACATTTCGTTTTTACAATCCTTCTTCAGAAAACACCGTAGTTCGAGAATGTGCAATTTATTTGTTTCCTCAATCTCCCGGGCAATATCCGCTAATTGTATTGCGACCGGCATGTTAAACAGGAGAAATCTATTGGAAATATTATCCCATATTATTCTGGATGATACTGGGACTCCAAGAAATGAAGTGATTTTGCTAATGTTTATGGCACACATTTTGTCCTTTGTTGAGAATATTATGCTTATGGACCGGGTAAATTTTACATTGTCAATTTTCTCAGCATTTTCAATTTTTGATCTTATTTCCGTTTGTACATCCCGAGGATTACGCTTGGGGATTGCCGCTGATTCTTTACTTGTTAAAAAAATATTAAAGGCCTTACCTCCATTTTCTGCTGCTTTTTTCAACAATGTTTCAACTGGTGCTGAAGACCGGATCTATCGGAACTACCGAGCTGGAGTCAAATGCTGCATTGAATACTGAACTGTCGATTTCCGAGCTGGAGTCAGAGACTACATTGAAGGTGGAATTTGCCATGCCGGCACGTAGACCAGCTACGCAACACTAATTGACCAAATCCAGTGCAAAGTCCACTATTATGTTAAAAATCGGCACAGATATATAAATAAATACGCTTACCCTAGTTAAATACTCAATATAGCACCAAAATAAATATCAGCAGTAGTAAACTGCCGCTGGAAATACAGAAGCAAACTTATCACCACAAACCAGCCGCCACGTTGGTAAACGCCCCCCACAACAAAGCGAAGAGCTCACCACCAACCGTCGACAATGCCTAATAGGCATAAAAAAAAAAAAATCGATAATCGTTCAATTTTAGTTTAAAATCTGAAATACTTTATCAATAAAACGGTAGTATTTTGCATACAATATGTAAGTTGTATTATAATAATTGTATACATGTTTAATGAAATAGATGTATAAAATTGTCTCAAATTCTTAATTTTTTTATAAAAATAAAATAAGTTTCTACATTTTCTGAAGAAAAATTATAAAACTTTCCGAAAACTATACTTATTTATTCCTTATACATAAATAAAAACAGACACATGATAAAAAACCAAACAAATATTTATTAAATAATTACGTTAATTTATAAATACATTGTTCAAATGCTTATTATAAAAGTCTACATTCATAGATTCAAAAAATAAATACGTATAATTACATGTACATTTCTCTAACAGGTTTTTCACAAATTCCTTAATGTTGAAATTTAACAAAGCACTGTCAGCACACCAGTTAAATTGTTTTCTTAAATTATATCTCATACATTCGTGATCCATTTCAACTGGTTGTCCGATTGAACATAAATAACAGTCAAACGTGCGATATACAGATCTCTCTAATGGACTTTACCCATGTGACGTCAGCCGCGGGTATTCAGAAGAAAAACACCAATAGGCGTGCAGAACATTTTAGCACTGCTTCCCCTTCATCCAATAAACAGTCTTTTTCGGAGGGTAGATACCCGCTGCGGCCTGGGTGTTGCCATTCGTGGGTAAAGTCCATTCATGATCGAAGCATTCTAAAAAATAGTCCATCGCCTCTTTCTATGTAAAATGAGAACATTTACATTTTTTTAAGTTTTTTAAAACATAAACAGATAAAAGCTTTGTTAAAAAAGTTTGAATAAGACATTCGCTAATTTGAATGCAGTTTTTCTCTAGTTTGAGAAATTGTTCTTTTGTCAGTAGTAAATAATCAGGTTTCAATAGTTTTTTCAGTATGCATGATTCCTTATCCACATAAATCGTTAGTAAGTCATTGTTACATACGAATGTGTCTTTTTCAGAGTTAAAATTAAATTTAGCCATTTTCGTTTCAAATTTATCAAAGGTTGCACACGATATTGTAATTCCTTCATTTGTAGGTAACAGTTTACCACTACTCTCAAATTCTTTATATTTCTGAATGTGAATGTTTAACTCACAGTCCTTATTCATTTGCACTTCGACAATCGTATCCTCACCTAAGTCCCAATGGTATGGGGTAAAAACATAAATATTGAAATATTCTACTAAATTCGCTGATTTCTGAAATTTCATAGTAAGATTTGTTAAGCGAAGTAGTCATTTTCAGGTTTAGAAGTATCCAAAAAGCAGGGTAAACAGATAGGTGATCAAGCAAATATCAGCAAGGTTTTAGGCAATTAGAAGAACAATCGTCTAAGTCAAAACTTTAAACAGTAAATTCATTATGGTGTACAAGCTTCTTATATGGCTATTCTTATTATTGTAAAACAGGATGTTATTCTACAAATGTCGTCATATCCTGTTTTATTAACTTATAAATTTTTCAAAAATCTTTAAAAGAAGTAATATTAGGTTTTATTATTTATATTAATTGTATGGCGCCTTCGTAGCGTAACTGGGAGCACATTTGGATGCTAGCCAACAGGTTGACAGTTCGAATCCGACCATAACAATAATGGTAAGTTAAACTTTCCTTTTTAAAGTATATAATTAAAAAATTCTATTACAGTATCCTTAAATCCCCACTTGGTAAGTTAAAATTTGCTTTATTATATTATATAATTTATGTTACAGAATCTCTTGTATGCCAATTGGTAAGATAAGCTTTGCTTTACAAGTTTATAAAACCAACAAACCAACCAACCTTTTACAAGGTTATTTCATATGTTATAAATACATTCAAATGTGTTTGTAAGTTTAAACATTAAAGTTTATCTTAAAGCTTAAATTACTTTTCAAAATTTATAATATCATTAGTACTGTATAGTAATAATCCAATATGTTCAATCACATGACATTTTTTTCTTAAATATCTTAAATCATGTCTAAGAAACATGGACTCACGGCGTGTTTGTTTAAACCTACTGCAAATCAACACATCATGAGGTCATTTTGTCAGGTTCGAAGCCCGCTTCATTTAAATGTTTGTTAAAAGCTAATAATTTTTAAAAAGGGACTACGCTATTTCAAAGTGAAAGTTGTAGTCGAAATTTAATATTTTCTTAAATTCTTAATTTCTTACATTCTGTGAATAAAAATATGTTTTAAGACGTATGCATGTCTTGTATTTTATTAGTTCACTTCAAATATACATGTTTGTGTGTGTATGTGACAAATAGTTTTCTATGTGTCTGTCTGCCTGCATGTCTGTGTGCCTGCCTATCTGCCCATATGTCGGTTTATAACTATAATTATTTACATGTCTCACTTTAAAATTTTTATTAAGTGCTATGCTATAACTAAATATTTCCATTGTAAGCGGTTTGGTAAGAAACTTTAAAATTAATTATTTAGTGCTAAGCTATAACTTAAATTTCTATTTCAGATTCCTATGTATGCAGTATGGTAAGACATTATTTTATTTAGTGGTATGCAATAACAAAATTCTTTTACAGATTCCTTTGCGAACAGTTTGCTAAGACATTTAATTTAGTGCATGCTATAACTTAAATTTCAGAAACAATCATTTTCTTATTCGATACTTAACGATAGAGGACGACACCACTTTAAACTTTCTCTCTCCTAAAATTTAAAAAAAAAGAAAGAAAAAAATAATTGGGGGGGGGGGGGTAGGGTAGAGGGATAGTGGTCATACTCTACCATCACCGATACCTTGTACTATAAGACATTAAAAAAAATTTTGTGAATTAAGCTCCTCCCCTTTAAAAAATACCCCTCTACTACAACATGCTGCCCCCTCCTAAAACCCCCTCTCCTATAAGTACACCCTTTCGCACCACTCTTGATTTTAAGTTTGAATTTTACCATCGTACTCTAAGCGAACAATTCCACTCCACAGCTCCACCACATGGGGTGAAACACTCTTTTTCCTACTACTTGCGTTTGCGAATGAAAATTAATTTTAAAATGTGTCAGAAATTCATAACAGCATTAACAAAATATTGGAAAATTTATATTTTCATTATTTTTCGCAAAATAAAGGATACCAAGTACCCATAAGGCTGTTCTAAAAAAAGATTTTTTCCTGCTCAACAATACGAAACTTTCTAACACATTTGAAAACAAAAGCATGAAACTTGCAGGTATGCCACTTTCAGGCAGAACAGTTTTATCATTTTCCGATAAATGAATTACATCTTGAGTTATAAGCGATTGTTGTCTCATTACCACAGTTTTTTTTCCTTTCAGGTGCTGTTGCGTCCAGAAATTTGGTTCAAAGAACCACAAACTTTCACATCATTTTCTGAAATTTCACCTGCCTTTATTGAAAAATGGAGAAAAATGTTCGATTACATAGTTTTTTAATGAGAGCACCTACTTATTTGATACGTTTGCGAACAAAAATTAATTAAAAATGTCTCAGGAAGTAACCAATTTGGATTTGAGAACAAACAGCCTTAAGGCAGTTCTCAAATTCCATGCTCAACAACGTGAAACTTCACATTTTAAAACGTAAAGGCATAAAATTGGCAGGCATGACGATTGAAGCGATTTGGCATCGAATGGCGTTTTTAATTTTTTTATAAATTAATTACTTATCGAGTTATAAGTGATCTTTGTCACATGACGACAGAGTTATTTTCCTTTCCCACGCTGTCGCATCAGTTCAAAGTTGAAACTTTGAAAGTATTTTCTGATTTTTTTAAAAACTTTTACCAAAAAATTAAAAGCACCATTCAAGTACAAAATTTCTGAATAAGAACACATGTCAATTTCATATATTTCCAAACAGAAATGAATTCAGAAAGTAGCTTTTTTTTGGATTTGCGAACAGTCTTAAAGAATGTTACAAATAAAAATTATGAGTAAATCAAACGAAAAAAAATAAAGAAAAACAAGAGAAAAGTGATATATTTATCCTTTATTTACAATAAGTAAATGTATATGTTTTCAATAATACGTATAGGTCATAAAACACAATATTTTACAAATAAAACCATTTAACAAGTAAATAACAATTAGATTTCCCATTAACTTCAACAAATAAGGGAACAATATAAATGCATTTAACAACACTAACATTACATAATATACATAGTTTGGAAATTGAATTTCAGTATACAAAATAAAATTTAAATGTGGGGAATAAACAGACAGTTGTGCGAATGCTTAGATGACAGAGCAATGCCATGGAACAACAATCATGCAAAAAAGAGGTTTTGAAGAATGTATTTCAAAATTTTATATTGAATATATACAAGATGAGGAAAAGTTCACATAACTTCGACAACAATGATCTAGATCTACATAATTTTTAAAGACAAAGAAATTTAAAAAAAAAAAAAAAAAAAAAAATTCACCAATATTTAGATATTGATGTCATTGGATAAAGAAAACCATTTTTTTTTTCTTTGTTTATACGAGATTTTATATTTTAGAAAATATAGAATAAAAGTACAGGGAAACATGGAGAGTTGTTTGGTTATCTTTATTAATGAAGCATTAAACAAATGTACAAACGTAAAATTTAAGTAATTTAGGTAATTCATCTTTTGAAATAAATGTTTTTTTTTTTCTTTTAAGTTGCTTAGCTTATATGATTCCATGGGATCTAATCTCAGTACTGTCAGAAAGAAAAATCAGTGAATAATAACATAATTTTGACGTTTTTTCAATTTTATTAAAGAAAGTATGTATTTATGACATGATGTTTCACCGGCAGATGAATTATGCTGTTCTGTGATTTAGGTACCCGAAATTTCAGACCAAAAATTTTTAGTATTAATAAATTGCTTCCCCTTTATGTAAAGCTTTTTTTTTTTTTTTCGAAACACGTCTGTGTGAAATTTATAAATTTTGATTTAAAAACAAGCTGTCTGCTTCAAAAAGTTATAATTCAAAGCTTACTTTTGAATCTAAAATTAAATGATTAACTGGTTCAAAATTAAATGGTTAATGTGAAGTCTGCTTACATAAGTTTTGTATTAATTACTGCAAAATTTCATGAATTAAATTATATACACAATAAAAATGAATAATTTACTTATAAAAGTGTTTTTCCAAACTGAAACAGTTGGGATATGAAGCAACAAATTTGTAAAATATATTTTTAATTAATAGAATGTGCATATCTGACATAAATATTTCTGTATGACTTGAAAAGCACCCTGTATAACTTCAAATGTTTAAATTTCAAGAATTGTTTTCAAACAATTGCTTTATATATATATATACACACATATATATGTATATATATATCCTGACAATTCTCATTAAAGAGAACAAATGCAGGCTGAGGCTAAATTCAGTCAATATGCAAAATGTTCAACCAGTTAAGTGTAACAAGTAAACAGCAACAGAAATAAACCAACCATGACCAGTACATACATGAATATATTTACATATTCATGCATTAGGATGTACATTAGAACATGCAATTTATCTTCATATCCTACACCTTTCTTCATAAAACAAGAAAAGGGAATGAAAATAATATTTATTACATTTTCAATCTAAAGTCACCTAACTATTTCCCAGGGTCCGGTGATATATATCAACAGATGATGATATATATCCTGACATATATCCGATATTTATTTTCAAAATATCATGATGCTCGATATTTTAGATATTTTCATTCAAAACAAGTGTAAATGCATTTTTCAACTGCTATTGATTCTGTCCTTCTGTAGACAAAGAACTTTTAATAGTGACTATTTTAGTCAAAGGGAAAAAAAATATTTTTTCCAACATTTGAAGCTGCATTTTTAAATGTAGAATCAATAGTTATATAAGACAATATTCTTAAAACAGCCATTGAAAGATAAACTGTCTAATTTAGATAACTAGTTAGTTAGAGATCATTAGAAATAATTTTTCAGTTTTGGTTTAGTTCAGTTGAAACTGCACTACAGGTTAAGGACTGAAAAATCTGACAAGCTTACAAAGCTGTTTAATTTTTTTAATAAAAAAAAAATATTATTTAAAATTTTGTTTTAAAAACATAAAATTTTCTTTATATTTGATACAGAATCTTATAGTTAATTTTATGATGAGTGTAAAAAAAACAAATTGTGTAATATTTTCAAATAAATGTTCCTCTTTTCAATTAGTTGATCTTCAGTTTTGTTGTAAGTGAAAAAAGAAAAAGAAAAAACTTTCATGTTAAGTGTACTGTGTGTTTGTTTCTAATTTGTATTAAGTTTGAAAATATTTATTTATAATCAGCAGCAAGTTGAATATTTTGGAAATATCGGATATATATCAAAAATATCAGATTTATATCAAAATACAGGATTTTTTGAAATTTTGGAAAAGATCATGATATTTACGAATCCTGCAATTTACATTTGTTGTAATAGTTTTTTAGAAAAATCCTAATGTAAATCTTTTTTAAATGTAGAATAAAATTAGGTTTATTTCTATCCACCCCCCCCCCCCCTCCAACCAAAAATTAAATAAATTCTAAGGATCACAAGTACTACAAAATGCTACACTGAACTGTCACTCAGCTAGTAAATACATTGGGAATTGTAAAGAACAATATATAAATCCACAAGAAATTTTCTAAGAGAAACTTCATAGACTTTTAAATATAAACTACCAAATTCTCCAAAAGGTAAAATTATATATTTTATTTATTTTTTAACCTTAGCAAGCACACTATCACAAATTTTATGACAAACATGACTTTTTCCTACACCTTATTCTCACAGATGACATTGAAAAATTACATTTTTATCACCGATATGTATAACTTCTCTTCTAAGACGTCACCTATGAAAAATCTTGATTCGTAATGGTGTAACTATTGCTTGCCAAAAATATGTGTCGTACCTACTCTTGGAAAAATTTTAAGTGTGCCCACAACAAGATTAACTAAAATAGTTGCTGTATCAAGCACTATTACTGAAAAATGGAAATTTTAAATTTTAACAGCAAACATCTATATTTGTCATTATAAACTATAGAATATCAAAAGGCATGCAAGCAAAAACATGTTAATAGATAGAAATATCATTATATGTATATAGGAATATTTTCTGTATACACATGAAAGTAATATTACCTGTACAGAAAGGAAGTTTTTTCTTTTTTTAAAGTAAGATATTAATGAAAGCATGAAACTTACAAATGAAACTTTTGTCTACAAAAAAACAAAACTTTTAAGATTACTTTGGAAAAGGTCAATATTCATTATTTTATAATGAATTACACTTATATTTTAAAAAATATTAATAATATTTAATTTAAACAATTACTTTTTAAACACAATTAATAAACAATTAAACTTGAGAAAATATAATATCCATACATAAATTCAAATATTTTTATTAAAGAATTTATTTTAAGAAATTGCTTGTTGAAAGTTAATAATCTTCAATTAATTTAACATCAATTTAATGAAAGTAAATTTTACCTGTTTAACCACAGTAAAATCTTAGTTCCATATGATTACTAAACAAGAATATATAAAAATATATATTAAGAGTATTTCAAATTATTTTCTTGAACGTGTTGTCTTTACATGTAACTGAAAGGCTAGCATTTATATGCACAATGTTTCAACTGACATAATTTATAAATTAAATTATTAAAAATATCAAAACCATGGAGAAAAGTATCCTTTCTGTACAGATAACTGGCATTATGCTCTGGAATATTTATCTACAGAAAATGTACAGGGTTTTTCATGATTCATTAAAGAGCATTTATTTTCTCAATGTAACATTTATGATAATAATTTCCTCCAAAGTTTATCAAATAAAAATAATATTAAATAAAAAATAAAAAAATAGTGCGAATAAGAAATGTTCCAAAAGTAATTCAATTTATTTTTTAAAACAAATAAGAAAAATCATATTATATAGAGGAAAATTTAATCGAAACAATTAGTTTTTAAATAATACTAAAAATAAAATAGTAATATCTTATACTCAGATAACAAAAGAATAAAAACTTTAAAATAAGAAAAAATATGACTGCACATATTCAAAAAATGAATGATTGACAAAATAAATGCCCTAAAAAGCTAATAAATCAAATACACCAGTACAATATAATATATACATCGACCTCAAAAATCTCAAATGTACAATAATACACATATAACAAATTGAGCACCGTAAAATCACACATTTTCACAGTATGTGCATTAATATACAAAGCTCAAAATATATATACGATATGCAAACTTGTCTCTCATGAACAATATACGTAGAACTCGTACTAATATATGACTTCAGTTTTGTGTTAGAGAAAATAAGTAAAGCATTTTACTACATTGTTAACTATGATATGTTTGCAATAAATAGGAGCTCTGCATTTTAAACTTGATTTTCATCATCGGTATGATGAAAATGGTAAAATATCATGGCTCCATAAAAGATTGTGTTTGTTCAACTTTAGAAATGCATTTTCTAATCACTGAATTTTTAAAAATAATTCCTACAGACCTACTTTTAAAAAATTTTAACACCTAATTTTCAAACAATTGTTGTGTAGACAAGACAATAAAATATTTTGCATATAAACTTTAAAAATTTTAATAAAGTTTATATAATTATGTAATAGAATGCTATATCAAGTTATAACAATCTCTTCTTCAAATCCACAGTTAAAACCTAATAATGCTATTACAAAATCCAGAATGAAAAATATGTAGGGTGCTTTGAAAAATAGGACAAACTTTAAAAAACAGTACAGCTCACTAGAACAAACAATTTTTGTATCGAAAATCAGGGTATCAATCCATTTAATCAGCTAAAAATATAGAAGGTCTTACTTCAAGCCAAATCTGTGTTCTTGTTCCTAACATTAACAATAATGAATATACTTCAACCACTTACCTCATCTCTGTCATTATGCATGCAACCAAATATTTTTTTTAGGTAGATTTCGTAAGAAATACTACCTATTACATTCTCCCCTAAGTTGGAATTTTTGAAAAATTTTTGCAGATCTATGCCGATCATGACTCCCAGAACCCAAAACCAGCCCCAGTTCAAAATTTTATCTATCTATGTCACTTTTTTATGGACACGATAACTTCAATAATTCTGCACAAATCTCTTCCAAACTGATACATAAAATCAAGGGGCATAAAATCTCGATCAAGTTTGTTGTTCGTTAATGGGCAAAATCGAACCAGGGGGAGGGGGGGGGGGGAGGGGAGGACATTTTGTGAAAACTGAAAAAAAACCCCATAACGTCTTAATTATGATACGTATCAAATCCATTTAAAGTTATTATTACTTCTAGGAAAAGGGCCGAAAATTTATGTATGACAGATTTTTGATATTATTAAAAATGGCCCCAAGGGGTGGAAAAACGAGGACTTTTAGAAGAAAAAAATTCATAACTTTGTCAATTCACAAGATATCAAATCCGCTTAAATTTATTATAAATCCTCTTAATATTACCTAAAACTTTTATATTGACAAGTTTTTTATAGGACTAACCCTTATAGCAAAAAAAAATTAAAAACAAAAAAATCCCTGTCGGCTCTGCCTGCAAACAAGTTAGATTTCAAAGTGGGCAGTCCCAACTGCGGCATCATAGCAAAAAGGTAATTTCTTCCGCAATTCCCAACAAACAGACACCCCACGGTCTGCGTCTTCGAAATCTACCTGTGCCTGTAGGCCGAGCCGTCAGGGATTTTTAAATATATATACTTCATCCTTGATGACTTTTCTTGTGCATGTAGAAGTTTTTAGGAAAATTATCATATCTTGTTAAACTATACAAGATTTTGTTATACAAAAGAAACTTAAGGTTCAGAAAGACTAATAAAAAAAATTGCTAGTTAAAGATTTTTTAGTAACTAACATAACCTATTTAGTAAAAAAAATCATGAAAAGTGCTGGAGCTGCACAGTAATTTTATAAGTGACAGTGTGGAATATTTAGTTTAGCACTGATAGTGGCCACTAATTTGGTTGATGCTAGTTTTTTTCATTGCAGGTCGAGTTCAGGTTAACAGGCTACTTCACTCAGGCAAAAACACCCACTCGCTAATGTTAATCCTATGAGGGAAATAATTTAGGATATCTCGTTCGCATTTCAGTATTTTTTATTGATTTTTTTTGCATTGGATGGCTAGGGTCAATCTCTATACACACTCCTTTGTACTTTTTTTATTTTGATTACAAGTTTTTTTATTAAGATACTTTCATTTTCGCAACCGGTTTCGAAAGTAAAAGTATCCCCAATAAAAAAAACTGCAACAAAAATCGAAAAAGTACAAAGGAGCGTGCATAACGGTCGACCTCAGCTATCCAATGCAAAAAAAATCATTTAAAAATACTGAAATGCGAATAAGATATTGTAAATTATTTCCCCCGTAGGATTAACATTAGTGAGCAGGTGTTTTCACCTGAGTGAAGTACCTCTTAAGGTGGACATGATTTTTCAAAAATGTCTAGAATATTTTTTCAGTTGAAAAAACCATATATTTGAACATATACATTACTACGTATATATATGTATGTATTAAAAAATGAACATTACTATTTTTCCGTAATTGTATTAAAATATGATTCAATTTTCTTCCATTTTGGGTTTGAGTCAGGTCCAAGTTGAAGTGTGTCTGGTTCAGGTCAAGTTGGAAAATTTTTTTCAAGTTCATTTTGACTTTTAAATAGAATTTCCAGGTTCGTGCCAGGTATAAAACAACTCACCCAGGATTCAAATTTCATCCCAAGTTTTCTATGCAAAAAAATATTTGTTTGTGCTCTAGCACCTTTTGAAAGTCTGTCCTATCTCTGTGAAGCACACTGTATTTAAATTGTAGATTTTAAAATCCAATTTCATTTCATACAATGATGGGAAAAAAAAAAAAAAAAAACTTAAACACATTATCACAGAAACTACCTATAAAAGTCATATTAAAGTTCAACATTTTAGTTTTTGTTTTTCAAAATATCACCCATAAAATTTAATGTCTTTTTTAATATTAAATTTATTTAGAAACTTTTATATCTAGGAATCTGTAAAAAGAAAAAAAACCCGGATATAATTATTTTTTGAACATAGAGAGAGCAGAGTAAAATGCATTGATTGCACAGAATAATTTTCAGTATCACATTTGAATATTCAAACATATCTCAACAATTAAATATACTAATATATTTAAAATTACACTAATATGTTTAAATTTGACACCTTGACAGTTCACAATCAAAGTAAAAGAGGAATATGAAAAGAAAAGAAACAGTATAAAAATACATAAACTAGATTTGAGGATATTTATTATTATATGAAAATAATGGATATATCTTGATTGATATGTTATCATGTAGACATTTTTGGCAAATATCTCCACCAGTAATTTTACAATATTGATTTAAATTTTCATTTAAATTAAAACAATCTATTTAAAGCACAATATCATTTTTTAAGAAAACAAGGGAAAAAAAGTATATTTTATAGTCTATTTTTCACAGTTTTTAAGTAATTTGTAATAATATAAAAAAAAATTTTTTTGTTAGCTTCATTTAATAATTAAAAAACATAATTACACTTAACTTATAAAGATATTACTATATTTAAAGTATTAAAAAAAATAATAATTTTACTGCCAAATTTTGCATATCATACTATTTTATCAACAATAGGAAACATATTTAATAATACAATAAGAGTTACATCCAAAAATATTTTTACTAATAATTTTTTAATAATTTCTAATAGTATTAGTTTAAATGTTTCTTCAAGTCCATAATTTTTTTATTATTTTTAAAAAATAAATTCCATTGGATAAAACAAGAACAAATTGATTTAACTAAATAATATACAATATATTACTGGTTGAGAAAAATGTTTGAGCTGCTGAACAAAAACAAATTTTGTAAAATGTACAATGTTCATATTTATTAAAGCATTTTTTAAATGCATTGAGTGAGCACATATATTATTCGTTATTTTGTTTATACATTATTTAATAATACAGAATCTAGTAATTTCTTTAAATTTCATTTCATTACAAAGGCACTGCAATGTTTAATAAAAAGGATTTCAAACATTGTTTTAGATTTTTGTAATTTTCTTTTAAAATGCATGCATAACGTTCCATACACTATTTACTAACATAACTAATATATATTTGTTCATATTAATCTGGACTCAGTCAACTTAAGTTATCTATTTCACAAAAATAATCTTATAACAACAACAAATACATAGTATTTCAAAATTTTATTTAACTATTTATCTCATAAAAATAAGTAGCCTAACAGAAAGATAATCTTTCAAGTGTTATACATTTTTATAAAAATTCTACCATACAGCTTTAAAAAAATTATTTATCTATTAAAAACAAGTGTCATAAATGAAGATAAATTTAAGAAGATATTCAAATTTATCAAATAATATTAGGTATAATATCTTTAAAATACATTTTGTAAAAGAAAACATATAATCAAAAGTACACAGAAAGTCATTTTCATTTACATAAAATACCTTTTGCAGCCATTAGTATATGTAATGTATGACAGACACAGAGCCTTTTTACCGCATGGGCAAATCAGGTATTTCCCCAAAGTACACCCCAAATTTATATTACATATAGGTTACTAAATTATTCTTAGCATAAAAAATAAGTAACAAGTTTTTTTTTTTTTTTTTTTTTTTTTTTTTTATACATATAAATAATTAATATAAAATTTTATTTGGCATGTTTACTAGTGTAATAAATGAAGTTTTAGATACATTAAGCAGCAATATACCCCTTTTATTTTTCTAAGACCATTTTTCGAGCTTCATTAAAGTCTAAATTTGTCCCAGGTTACTGTCCCCAGAAATTTTTGTTTTGTCTCCTACCATACATTACCATAAAAAAAATAGATACAAAAAAAAAAAAAAAAAATTCAACAATTTTTACATTTATCAACAATTATTTCAAAGTTTTGCACCGCTAAAGCATAGATTAATGGGCTAGTAATTCGAATAAATAAAAATTACAATAGATTAACAGTAAATTTATTAAATATTTTGATGAGGGAAAGGAAAGGCATAAATGCAAAAAATAGTTAATTGATACATATATCTAATTAATGATGTATGTAATTTGCGATAGAAAAAATACCTCAAAGTCATTATTAGCAATCAACGAGGCTTGTTATAATTTTGTTTTATTTAAGCTTATAATATAAGTTAGCATCTGTCATTATTATCAAAATATTTGTTAAAAAAATATTTTTGCTAAAGCTAATTTCCTAAAGAAACACTTAATTTCAGCAATTGCTACTTATAGAACTTTTGCAGACAAAATGTGTGTATGTTGTACAATAATGAATGCTTTAAAATGGATTTATTTTTACCTAAATATACGTTGAATTTATAAATGACTGAAATGAAGCACCATAAAGTTGATAAAATTTGATTGTCAGAGTCTCACTAACATATTAAAAATGCATGTTCATGGAATTGAAATATATGTAGCTTATACAAAATTTGTTTCATGGAAATGCATTCAAATCAAAGCTTAAAAGTTTCTTTATTACATTTATATACTAAAAACTTCCTTTTTAGCTTTATATGATATGCTGAAAAATATTTATTTAAAAACAAAATAAATTGTTGTAAAATTATATGATATAGTTTTATATATATATATATATATATAAAATAGCACCTTTACATTACATAAATTTAATAAAAATACCTCTAATACTTTCATTTGAACTAGCAAGTTTTGAAATTTGATTTATATATCCAATATTTTAAGAAATAAATAAAAAGGATAATACTATTGGCTGCAAAATAAAATTAGACTCAATGTCTTTGTTTAATATATACTAAAAAATTCAAGTCAAAAAAGAATTATTACATTCATTTTATTTAAAGATAACTTTATTTTTTAAAATATTGATTCATTACAAAAGCTTTTCAAGAAGTAAAATGTGTTTGGGTGAATACAAGGAATGTGAAAATAATTTAGGAATGTAAATGACAAAGAAATTACTGGAAGTTATAACTTGTACTCTTAATTCTTTTTTATCCAACCATGTGATATGTATTTTACCAACTGAATACAATATATATATATATAAACTTGAATTTCAATGTGAATATCTTTACTGGAAATTTGCATATTTAAATGGTGTGTTCTGAAACGAAAAATAAAAAAATGTAAAACATTAAAATACAAAATAAACATGTAATATAATCAATAAAGTGTTAGCTAAAAAAAATTAATTCAACAGCAATGCTTCAACGTATGTAAAAATGTATACAATTATTCTTTTTTAATTCTTGAAAAATCATTATTCTTTATTTATTTTCTTTTTTTCTTTTTTTCAAGGACATATTTTATGTATTTTACACCCTATAACTTTCGATAAACCTCATTTAAAAAATTACAGCGAAATTTGTAATTTATAGTTTTGCAAAATTAGATGTAACATTACATTGATACGATAAATCATTTTTATTTAGCTTTTTATATGTTAAATAACCAAAACTTATTTCTTTTAAATGCTAAAAGGGGTAAATTAACAACATAATACACAGTAAAATAACTTTTATTAGGCTGTTTGACGTGATTCGTCTCACTCCGAGACATTTTCAAAAACAAATGAGAATATTCCATAATTGCACGATCTTTGAAGTTATTATTTAAAATGATATAATTTAATTTTCATGTATTTTTTTAAAATTACGCATGTTATCTTTTATTTTTACTTAGTTGTTTATTTTCATATCTGTAACCATGGAGTAACCCGAGCCACAATTTCGGTCAGTTAAAAGATACTGCATCGTTACATATTGTATTTTTGTGTGTTAGTATCTCTGTAGTTTCTCTTATTATGGATGGCTAGTATAGACTGGAGGGAAAAATTATTTTATTTTCATTGAAGTTTATTTGGATGGTTTCTTCTTGACATAATCTTGCCAGGTCTGTGGTTTTTCTATTTTACTTAATATCAGCTATATGTTCCTTTTTTCTGTAACTAAATTTCCTGCTGGTCGTGCCAATTTAGTAATTCTTAGATCCGTCTTCTTTAATAAAAGGCATTTCATATACTCCTGAATCATGTCAAACAACCTAATAAAAGTTATTTTACTGGGTATTATGTTGTTAATTTACACCTTTTAGCATTTGAAAGAAATATATTATTACAAGGTGTTATAATTTATTATATTGTTAAACAAAACCTCTTAAATATATAATTTAAGTATTGTAAAAAATACGAATTCATTTGGACTATCTGTTATGGTTGGCGGCTGTTGACCGATGGCTGGCGTCCGGAGCCTGGTGAGCGTAGTTTTTCCAGCTCTACTTGTGATTTAAATTTCGAGTTTGAAGTTAGTTATTTTGGTAGTGGTAGTTGTAGAATACATTAATAGTCGGGATATAGTGTTGTTTTATTTGTTTACATTGTTGTCAATACTGGTGATATTGATAGGTGGACTTTGAAACGGCCGGTGGGCCTCAGTTTCCCTTCCACAGCAATGGCGGGGTCTGCGTTCACGATAAAAGAGAGTCCTGTCATTGACAGAGAGGAATATAAAAAATATAATTGGAATGATGGTAGAACAGCAGAGGAGCAAATAACCATAATATCGGAGTTGAAAGAATACGTGATGATTACGGAATGCGAACATGGAAATTTTCAGAAATTGAACCCAATGCAGGTGAAACAGGAGATTAAAAAAACATTCGACAGACACAGGGAGATCGACACATTTCGATACACGCGTAACAATAAATTACTCATAACTACCAAGAGCTATGAATGTGCCAAGGAAATTGTTACAAAAAAAAAGATATTTGATAGACAGGTCAAGCACAATCTCATGAATGAGAATATTACTACAAGATTCCTCATTTTCCGAATTGATGTTGATATTACACCGAAAGAAATACAGGAAGAGCTTGAAGAAGAAAATGAACTTTTAGTTCAAAATGTGAAGCGCTTCTTAACACGAAAAGATGGTCTAATGGTTCCTACTGGAACAGTACTAATCACAATTTACGGTCATTCGATTCCAGAATATGTGAAAATGTTTTATATCAGACAGAGGAGTAAATTGTTTGTAGACCGCCCGAGGCGGTGTAACATATGTCAAAGTTACACTCACGGATCGAATAAATGTTCATATGGTAAAAAATGTAAACGGTGTAGTAAACCTCATCCTGAATTAAACTGTACTGAAGTACAAATACAGTGTGCAAACTGCGGACAAGAACATGAAGCAGACGATAGCGAATGTATCGAGAGGAAGAAGGAAGCAGAGATCTTAAAATTCAAAAGCGAAAATCATATTACCCTGGCAGAAGCACGCCGACAATACAACTTGAAATCATCGAACAGCTACGCGGCAAAAATTAAACAACATGTTGTGAATGACACGGTGGAGGAAAATATCCATAAACTGGCTATAATAATAGAAGAGAAATTTGAAAGTATGATGCAGGTAGTCATGCATCTATGGGGAGTAGTGGAATATGCGATTCAGAAAAGTGAAGTGGTTCAGACAAGTGATACTCAAAAAGCTACAGGATCGGAAGATAATGCCGAAGAGACGACTGAGTCATCCAAGATTATTAAAAGGGACGTCATGGCGGAACTATACAAAGTTTTGAAGAATAAAAAGTTTAAAAAAAATGATCATAATCAGCTCAGCGGAAACATCCAGATTCAAGCTTCCCCGGACACTGAGGATATGTTGACAGATGTGGGATAAGAATATGGATGCTTGCGGAACGGAAAGTTTATGTGTGTTATATTATAGTTATTATGGACTGTCGAACGCTGGGTTTTACTTTTTGTGTTAGTGTCCTTTATTGGGGTAAGTGTTGTTCCAATTTCCTTCTTTGTTTTTATTTCTTCTTAGTTCTATTTCTGTGATAGAATTTATTATTGTGCATTCGATTGCGTTTTGGTTGTTTATCATGGAGAATTTTATTATACAGTGGAATATCAGAGGGATTAGGTCTCGCTTGCCCTGGCTTAAAACTGGGAGGCTGCATAGGAGTGTGGTCTGGGCATTTCAGGAAACTTTTCTTAAAGAAAAACATGTTATATCTTTCAGGGATCGGAATATATTTCGTTTTGATAGACCAGAACATTTCTCGAAAGGGGGTGGTGGGCTGTTATTAGCGGTTAAAAAGTGTATCCCAGTCAAAATTATAAACTTACCTAAAATAACTCATGATCATGAAGCACAGGGAATTAAAATCTGGTACAAGAATCGCTGGATTGCAGTTATCAATATTTATGCTCCTACTGGTTTTGTGGCGATTAATTGGTTGGAAAATATCAGCAACATTATTGGGGATAATTACTTTATTCTTGGGGATTTCAACATTAACTTCCTGAACTGGCATCATAATCCGAAAAATAATAAACTTACTAATCTGGTTAACTGGATTAACAGGAGTAATGTGGTGGTAATGAATATGAATCATGAAACTAGAGTGCAAGGGGGTAAAAATGGGTCTCTGCTGGATTTAACTATGATTTCGGATAATCTAGCTGGAGAGTTTGAAGTAACAGTACATTCGGATCCTATGGGGTCTGACCATTATCCAATTGAGGTTCGGTCTGTTCGTGGTGGAAATGCAGATAGGATGGAATTTTGGCGCTTGATTCATTGGTCTAAAGTAGATTCGTTGGTTGCGGACTTTGATGAACAAGTGTATGAGGAGGGTATAGATAGGTGGACCAAAGCTATTACCCAGGCAATTGACTGCTGCACTGAACGGGTGCCACTTCAGAGGGGAAATATTCCACCTTGGTGGGGGGTGATCTCTCGGAGACTGCTGGCGCTAAAAAGGTACTACCATAGAAAGGCGATTAGATCATGCCAAATGGAAGCTTGGTGTAAATACAAGCTTTATAATGCTAAGCTAAAGAAACAAATTAAAAAGGATAGTAAAAAATTCTGGGACACTGTTACTAGAGAAGCAGGAAGAGGACCAAAGATTTTCAAGCTAATTCGTAGGGTCAGTAATACGGGTGATATGGATACGAATACGGATTACTGTTTCCCGAACTGTCCGCCAGATGCTAAGTCCCAAGCGAATACTCTTTCTACAGTTTTTCAAAATAGTCCGGTGGGACAGCGCATCCCTATTGATTTTTCGGGGGATGACGGAGTGGATCTTACATTCACTAGGTTTCAATTACAAAGCATCATCAAAAAAAGTAAATCTACGACTCCTGGTGTTGATGGTTTAAAAATGAGCTTTTACAAACAATTGAAGGATAGAACATTGGCTCAATTACTAGAGATGTATAATGCTATAGCACAAACTAAGATTATTCCAGAAACTTGGAAAGAGGTCACTATGATTCCTATAAAAAAACCGGGCAAAAACAGAAACGATGTTGGGGGGTATAGGCCCATAGCTTTAACGGTCACCAGTAAGAAAATATTTGAAAAATTGATTTTAGAAAAAGTATTAAACTGGAGTATGGAAAAGAAGTTATTCCACAAAAATCATTATGGGTTTATCCCTTTCAGGGACTGTGAGACAGCGGCTTATAAGATTTACAGGGACATTAGGATTGCAAGGCAAACAAAGCGGAAAGGTTTTTTGGTGGCCTTGGATATCAAGGGGGCTTACGATAATGTCTGGTGGGATGGTCTGTTCTATAAATTAAAAAACTTTGGCTTGGGGGCTGATTTAAGCGTTATACTTCGCAATCTGGTTCAGGAGTTGCGGATCCGGGTTAAATGGAGGAACTCACTTTCGGTGCCTTTCCAGTATCATAGAGGGCTACTTCAGGGGAGCCCACTCTCGCCATTTCTGTTTGCTATTTACCTGGCTGATATTTTTGAAATTTTTGACTCGTGTATTCAATGTGTAATATATGCAGATGATATTTTTGTTTACGGCTATCATGATAATATCTTGTGGCTAAAGGGGATGTTGCAGGATAATATCAATAGAGTAATACAGTGGTTACAGGCTTGGAACCTTGAAGTGAATCCCAGCAAATGTCAAATAATGCAAATTGGGAGATGGAGGGAAACGGAAGCGGAAATGTTCAAAATTAAAGGCCAGGACGTGTGTTTCTCTGATTCTATCAGAGTTTTAGGAGTGTACTTTAATCGACAGGGGAATTTACAGGATCATATAGCAATGTTGCGGGAAAAATCATGCAAACGTTTGAATATGCTCAAGGTGGTTGCTGGAATGAGCTGGGGCACAGAAACGAAATATATATTACAAATAACTAAGAGTATGATGGGATCTCTTCTCGATGGTAACCCTCGGATTTTAATGCATGCGAACAAAACTGAAGGCAGGCAACTCCAGGTGATTCAAAACATGGGGTTACGTTGGGCCAGTGGATTGCCGAAGTGGTGCCCAATCCCTATCTTATTACAAGAGAGTGGTATGTGGAGGAGGGAGTTGAGAACGGAGTATCTGGCCATTAAAAGATCCCTGTCAGAAATCAAAAATCAGGAATACACGGAGGTGTTATCGAAAGAACTAATCTACAGGGAAAGGAATACTCTGCCAACCCAAGGCACGAATATTACTGAAATGGTCACTTACAAGTGGGGAGGCAGAATTAAAGATCAGTGTCAGATTTTTCTCAATACATGGGCGTTCCAGAACAAAGATTTTCCCGAGGATGTCATCAAGAATTCATACTATCAGTTCTCTCAATTGTATTTGAACAATACGGTTTTCATTGCTACTGATGCATCAAAAGATGATCACAAAACTACGATCGGGATGGTTAACCAGAACACTGGAAGTCACTTGGCATTTCAGATTCCCAATATTAACTCAATATTTACGGCAGAGGCTATTGCATTGTTGGTGGCCATAAAATATTATACGGGGAACGGAGGGAGTTATATGATTTTTACGGATGCTAAGAGTGTGTTGGAGGCGCTACAAAATGTCAACCGGAAGTCGGTAGCTATCATTACTCAGTTGAGGGAGGAAATTAACAGGAAGAGGGCGGATAAGTATTCTTTGACCTTTATCTGGGTTCCTGGGCATAAAGGTATTGAAATCAATGAATGTGCGGATAACCTGGCCAGGAATGGTCCTTATTGTAATGTAAGTATCCCGTGGTTCTCGGCGGAGGATTGGATGAGGGATATCAGGAACAATAAGCAGAAAGAGTCAGACTGGAGTTGGGAGTTATATAGGAGAAGTCATATGGGTCGTTGCTGGGATTATGTCGATATTGGATATCCTCATCAGTCGTTGCTACGAAAGAGCGGTGTCATTTTTGCCAGGTTCTTGTCTAAGACGGTGTTAACTCTATCTCGGCGTAAGAGGTTTTTAGGAAGTGGGATTGCAACTTGTAATCTATGTGGTTTGGAGGACCAAACAGAGGAGCATCTGGTATTGCGGTGCAAAAAATTTTCTGGCATTCGCGAGCTTGTGTATCGGAAGGTACGGGTATCGAATACGTCTTCGTACGAGGATATTTTTGCGGTGGCAGGAAAGAAAGGTGGAGAGTGTCTGATGTGGTTATCTCGGTTGTTGGACGAGATTTACAATTATTGTCCTGGTTGGAAGTAGAGTGCAGGTAGGGAGTGTGTCAAGGATGGCTGTAGTTTTGGTGTCAGCAGTCGGTAGAATTGGTTTAACTTCGGGTTAATGTGGTAGGTTTTCTGGTGCATGTGGAGTAGGACAGCTACATAGAAATATAAAGCTGCTCACCGGGCCTCCGGGTCAAAACAACAACAACAACAACAACAACGAATTCATTTGAAATTAATATGTTTATTTTTTTTTCTAAATTTTTTTTTTATATTGAAACATTTTTGTATCATTAAATGTGTATGACCTAGATATATCTCACATTATTACAAAACAGAACAAGTACAGTCATCTAAAGTAAAAAAAAATAAAGTAAAGAAAGGAGAGAACACATCCTATTTTAATCACTAAAATGTCCCAGAAAAAAAAAAAAGAAAGAAAGAAATGGCCATTTCACTGGAAATTATGTCTTCTTTCAATTTATGTTTTAAAAAGTAAGTTTAGAGGGGTTGTCTTCATACTGAAATTGTACCAAACTCTGAAATTTCCAATATGAACACTTAGTTTTGACAGCATATTTGGCTTTTTCGGCAAATTTTACGAGGGTAAGTCATTAAGTAACTTACGAAAGATAAATAATAACTTGCAATGACATTCACTTCAAAACTATTTTTATTTCTCAACATATTCTCCACTAGTATTTATGCACTGATATCACCGTCCGTTTTATCAGTGCCCCAAGACCAGCTGCATACAATTCTTTGGGTTGCTGTCTCAGCCACATTAGGACTTCAAGTCGAACCTTTTCATCATATGTGAACATCATCTTACTTCCAAGATGTTTTTTTAGTGGACTAAACAGATGAAAATCGCTTGGGGCTAAGTCAAAGCTGTATGGTGGATGTTGAAGAAGTTGCAAGATGATCTTCACAGATGATGAAAAGGTTCAACTTGAAGTCCTAATGTGACTGAGACAGCAACCCAAAGAATCTTATGCAGCTGGTGTTGGGGCACTGATAAAACAGTAATATAAGTGCATAAATATTGGTGGAGAATATGTTGAGAAATATAAATAGTTTTGAAGTAAGTGAATATCATTGTAAGTTATTATTTAATTATCTTTTGTGACTTATTTAATGACTTACCCTAGTACTTTAGAAGAGTACGAAACCAGAAGTAATTCAGTTGAGTAATTTAGGAATTATGAAAGTTAAAGTTTGAAACACCTAACATTAAATTCATTTGTAATTGTTGTAAACGAGATTGGAATGAGGGCAGGTTTTTAAGTATAGATCAAAGACTATTTGACAGAATGAATCTATATTTTAGACTCTCATATTTGAAGGTTTTAGGGATAATTTATGTTACTGTTATTTTACAATTCATTTTTTTGTTACTTTTTTTTCTTAATTAATAATTTTTAATTAAATGTCATGTAGCACTTCACTCCTCTCAAATCTCAGCCTATCTGGTATATCTACAATCTGTATCTATGAATGTTTTTAGTAAATTAAGATATGGGATTTAAAAATTAAAGAGGTCCAAGAAGGAATTTTATGGAATTTTACAAGTTCATATGAATAGTTTATATCTTATGGACAGCATGACAAACCTATGTTTTTATAAAGTGGTCAAGTTATGTTTTTTATAGAGTGATAAGTGTACTTTTTAAACATAGAATTTAAGATTTTGTAGAAAACTAATATACATTTTTTTTTTTTATAATAATGGAATATAATGGATGTGGTTAAGTGTGAGTTATCTCTTTTCTGTACAATAATGCCTGGTGAGGATTGGTATGTTTTAAAAAATATAAGTGTTATACAGACATTAACCCGTTAAGCACCACGGCGTACCTGCATATGTCATGAACTCTCCATTTGCAATACCAGGATGTATAAGTGTACATCCTCATTTTAAGTCCAGATTGTAATGTTCTAACCAATTTGTACTAGAAAATTCTATTATTCAGTTATTAGATTAATTTCGATATCTAATATATAATAATTGACGGGCAGAATTTTCCGGTATGAATTGGTTTTCCCAAACAGAAGGAACTTTCCGAACAACCCAATATCTGGTATTCAGCATACTATCACTAAATTAAATATGGTGCTTAAGAGGCTACTTCACTCAGACAAAAACACCCGCTCGCTAATGTTAATCCTACAGAGGAAATATTTTAAGATATCTCGTTCGCATTTCAATATTTTTAAGTAAATTCTTTGCATTGCATAGCTGAGCTCTATGCACGCTCCTTTGTATTTTTTCGATTTTGATTGCAAGTTTTTTTTATTAAGATACTTTCACTTTCGGAATTGGTTTTGAAAGTGAAAGTATCCTCAATAAAAAAAAAATTGTCACAAAAATCGAAAAAGTACAAAGGAGTGTGCATAGAGATTGACCTCAGCTATCTCATGCAAAAAAATCATTTAAAAATATTGAAATGCGAATGAGATATCTTAAAATATTTCCTCCATAGGATTAACATTAGCGAGCGGGTGTTTTCGTCTGAGTGAAGTAGCCTCTTAAGGGGTTAATCAAAGAATTTGTTTTGTTTATTATCTATCTAAAATATAAATATACTTATAAGAATTACATACCTACATCTGTAACAATTCTTGTGGATCTAGAGACATCTGATTCAGTGATAACTGGTACATTGGGACTTGCTCTTGATCCAGCATTTGAGCTATGTTCACTTCCACTACTGCTGGTACTTCGTTTTTTGCTTAGCATTGATACTCCCATAGTTGGCAATGTTGGTGAACGCAGGTCGATGAGAGGAACATCCTCACCATTTTCAGATGTCACCGACTGACACTTATATGTGTACTGAGGCTTAATTTGAGTTTCAACGTAATAATAACAACTTCCAGAAGATGATATATTGCTGCCAGAAGAGCTGCTGTTCAAACTGCTACTGCTACTAAAATTATGGCTTTCGTTAACAGAGTTATTTGTGCAGTTAAGGGAATTAAATGACTCGTCATTACTGAAATAGAGTGTAGAATTCATATCTGATTGTTTTTCATCCGTGATTATTTCTACAGAATCACAAAGTTCAGAGTCATCAGTCTGAGAAGAGGAACATTTAGTTGCAGTAGGTGAATAAGCTTCACTTGGAGGTTTTGGTATATTCATTATAAGAGATGAAATTGCAGGTTGTATATCCTTATCATACATATTTATAAAATTATTTCTCTGATCTTCATCATTCCCATTATAGTTCAGTTGTGAAGAATTACTAAAAGTCTGTTGTTGATTTTTATCCCGATTAACAGCTACTGGTTTAAAAGCAGAACAGTTATCAAAATGGTGGCTTTTTAAAGAAATATTTTCTTTGATAGGACAAAATACATTATCTTTGATGCTCTTGAAATTAGGATTGGCAGTTATATGTAGATTGTGTTCTGGAATCCTATTGTCTATGATATCATTATCTTTGCAAGGCAGTTCAGGTTCAAATTCCTTTTCAGCAGGATATAAAAAAACTTTTTCATCACATTTGTCATTTTGTATGTCATCTATACATTGAGTCTTTTGATATGGTATTGTCTCATACATATGGTCTTTTTCACTTTGTTCATCGGGGTAATTCATGCCTTTTTCATTTTCATATGGTGCACTAACACTGCCTTTGTTGCTTGTTCTTGATGTATAGAGATTGTGAATTTCTTGGCTGGTAGCAGATTTAAAAACATGGTGATTACCATTTCTTGAAGGTAAAAAAGCTGATGGAGGTAAGTCAACTGGATGCTCTGTCACTGAATTAGTGGCAGGTTTTTCAGGATGAAATTCGTCATTATAAGGAGGAGGTTGTTGCTTTTGAACAGGGGGAGGTGCTGGATAATGATTAGTTTTTGGAGGTTTTTTTGGAGGAACAATATTTCTCATAGCAATATTTTTAAGTGCTGCAGTATTTTTTAATTCTGGAACAGGTACTGTTCTTTGCTGCTGATATGAATTTTGAGCTTTCATGTGATTCATCCTCAAAGCATGGTACATCCTAAGAGCTAGTTCATCAATAACTGCAGGATTTGGTACATTCATCTGTCCTCTATATCCACCACCATTCATTTGGCTTTGTAAAAAGTTTTGTCTCTGGGCTAACATACTATATACTTCAGCAACTTGCCTAGTGAAGTGGGGGTCTACTTCAGAATATGAAGGAGGAACATTATGTACTGGTGCTTGTTTAGTAGGTTGACTGTCATCAATTAATTCTTCATAAATTTCGTATTCTTCATCTGAACTGCTATCGTCTGAATTCATAACTAAGTTATTGAAACTTAAAGATTTTCCTGAAGGTGAGTAAAAGGCTTTTGGGTAATTAGTTTTTGGGTTTCTAATTAGAGAAGAGGGATTATGAGAAGTCAGTTTAGCCATTTGTTTAGCTCTCTGATAGTGCTGCAAGTTATTTCGAGGTGGATTGGTCAATGTTTGTGCATTTGGTTTAATATTTGCCTGAGGAATATTGTTGTTATTCATTCTAGATTTTAATGATACAATTTTGCTTTCATGCATTTCGTATGGATATTGAGGTATTTTGGCATAATTTATACACTTGGGATGGATGTAATTGTCCGGCAGTTTAGGAATGTCTTTATATTTCCAAGCTTCTCCATTTGAGGGATGATTTAATACAGATTCTTTGGTTGGTTTTACAACTAAGCCTATAAAAAGAAAAAATATTAGGATTTAACTAACATAAATTTTTAATTATAAATATCAGAAATAGTATTTGAAAGTTTTTTTCATTGTGTAAATCATGATAACATAGAGAATATCGATCTCCCCCCCCCCCCATTAAAATGAGAAATATATCCTTTTTCAAATGACATCTAGACTAATGAAAATATAGGACATTTAAAATGCCGAGATTAATAAATCTAATACATAAGTCATTAGAGGTTGAATTTTTCATCGGAAAATATTTTACAGAAATTCTTACACTTTGAATTAAATGTGAGAATCTCTTTAGAAGTTAATCTATTGAACAGTGTAATGTCTCTAAAAATGAGAGTTAAAATAGTTTGTTAAAACATACATTTCAAAAATTAAAATTCAATTGATTTTTTTTTTTTTATTCGAGCTCTGAAAATTGGGCTAAATTATCTCCTTTCTTTCAAAAAGAAAATTTAATAGAAATTATTATAAATGATTTTATTATAACATTTAAATGGTTTATAATAATTATAGAATGTATAAAAGTTCTGTCGATAAAATTTTCAATCATATCAAATTTTCGATCAAATCTGCTGACTTCTGCTAGTATAAATAACTTTTTAATTAATTTTAATAACACATAATATATATAAATATATATATATATATATATATATATGCTGTATGATGTTTCTGTGTTTCTTTTAGGATTATACATATATATATATACAGTAAAATCTCGTTACAACGAATCTATAGAGACCACTGATTAAATTCGCTATAATGAAATATTCGTTAAAGTGAAAATATTTTTTTACTGAAATAGAATAATATGACTTTTTTTACAATCCAAAATATATTCGTTAAATTGAAAAATTCATTAAATCGAGGTTCGTTGTAACGAGATTCTACTGTATATATAAATTTAACTCATTGGTTACAAAAATTTATATAATATTATTCAAATTATTGCACAATTCTTGAAAATATATGTTTACACTTTATACAATTTTGTAGCTATTTCTATTACAATATAGAAGCAGGATCCCAATAATTTCTTTGAAATCAAATACTACAAGTTTATGGTTACCATTTGCACAGGAAATAAAAAAATATTGCTTAAAACACTGTGATCATTTAAAATTTATGAATATTGAATTAGTATTACAAAGGTGTCAGAGAGGTTTGAAATTAATAAAAAATACTTTAAGTTGTATATATTATTTTAAGCTCAATTAAAAGAGAAAACAAGATTTTTGCATTTTTCACAAAATATAGTACAATAAATTAAACTAAATTATTTGTTTTACATACAGTTTGGATCAACATTTTTTTACAAATTTCCCAGTATATGCACAGATTAAAAAATTAAAAAATAAATATAAATTTTTTTATGAAAATTAACATTAAATGACAATAAAATGCCAACACCTAGCAAAATAAGGTAATTTTAAATAAGTTTAACATGCACTCATGCCATTCAACTTCTTTATGTCAGATTGCACAGTTTATTTTTATTTACTTTTTAATTCTCAACATGTACTATAACACATAATAATACTATAAAGATAAGGCAATTAAAAAAAACATAAAAATATTTATTACCTGTCTTTTTGCCCATCATTTGATTTCGTTTTTGAACTGAACTCTATAAATATTAAATTATAACAAAAAATCAAATAAAAGAAACCAAATAATAAACAAAAGAAAAATTAACACTTAAGAAAACTAAAACTTAAGATTTAAAAAACAATAATAATAAAATATATAAGTTTTATGAATAAAAGAACAAATAAAGATAAGAAAATTTAAAATTCCAATTACTTATTAAGTACTGAATCACTCATATAAATTATTTTGTAAGTCAAAATAAAGAATACTTTTCAGTTGTGAATAATAATGATAATCAATATGTTATAAATATGTTATACAAAACATGTTGAAGTTTATTCAAGAGTAAAATTGATAATGATAACAACATTTTTATTCTAAATTCACAATTAATGATATTTTGAAAAATGGGCAATTCTTGAAACTGTATCTTAACATAAATTACCTCTAAGCCCATTTTTTTAATATCTTATATTTAAAAAAAAAATGGTTTATTTCTACTTTTGAAAAATCTTTCATTAAGTCAAATGTGAAGGCATTTATTGGCCAACAATTACTCAAAACAACTAAAAGTATGCAGAAACAGGTAAGCGATTGCCCTAATAGATGTCAGAGTGGATTGATTATGTATTAACCCAAATAATAAATTATATGAAATTATTTTTCTCCCCTTATCTCAATCCCTAATTTTTATATATTAATTTTCCATTCTTATTTTTATATATTAATTTTCCTTTACTTATTTTGTAGAATGCATTAAATATAATTTATACTAATATGAAATAAAATAAAACTGATGAACAAAAACTAATATTTTTGTTGACATCAAACCAATCTGTAATTTGAAAGTACTTACATGCTTTGGTGATGTTGCAGATTTATCACTCTGAGTACTGCTCACCCTAAAAAATTGAAATCAGCATATTATTTACACAAAAGAAAAAAAAAAGGTATGAAAACTTTACAAAACTACAAATAAATTCAAATAAATTAAATTAAAAAAATTAACAATATTTAATAATCTGATTTATTTAAGTTTAATTTGACATTTTGCCAGAGTGGATTGATAATAAATGTTGTTTTATATTCAATGAAAAAAAAATCTATCTAATTAAAAATAATAATAATAATAACAAAACAAAACTGATTACTCGCATATTTTGTTAAAAATTAACTAACAAAAATGGTGTAAATTAATCTTTTTCAAACTACACATATACCAGTTCGTTGAGGTAAATTATCATTTTAAAATGCTACAGCATTTAAAAACTAAGCATTTTCATATGCTATGAGTTTAAACTTCATTACAAAAATACATGCAATAGTGTGTCAATTATCCAAACCCTGGGACCAAGCCCACTTTGAAGATGCAAAATTTCAGATAAGTGGGCACGTGGTCAAAGATAACACATAGTCAAAGACTGTAACATTAAATAAAAAGTGATTGCATCACTGCTGTGAAACATTCAAGTTGCAACAGGAGTTTTGATTATTCAGTTTTACCTAGATTATAAACATCTCGTTGTGATGTGTAACCCTGAAAGAACTGTTAAAACATTTTAATCTCATTTTAAACAAGAAACTTTCCTCTTAGAAGCTTCATAATGTAGGTGTGTAGACACAGCGAAATAATATGAATACTTGTGGTTTTCTCCACTCCTTTTTCTACATGCACTATGAATAGATTATCTTCGCATATACGCTGTTCTTTCCTTTTGAACTTTGAACATTTTGATGTTCTTCACTCAGACCATTTTTACTGGTTTAGCTGTATGTAGTTGCAAAATGCGAACAGATTAATTTTCTCTGGGAACTTATATTGTATTTCTGAATTAACCAAGATATAAAAATCCTACGTTTCCAAGCTGAGTCGCTGGAATCTTTTACCAAAGGAATACACACTGACATATATATTTTATGTTATTAATAATGTTATTTTTATTTCTTAAAGCAGTGGTGTCTTGTGTATTACATGCCAACCAACTCATAAGGAATTATTGTGAATTACGTGGCGAGTAAAGGATTGTACATCTGTTCAATGAATATAATAATGATTAGGATTTCGGAAAGTATCTGCGCTACTGAGAACAGGTAAGAAATTATTTATTCCTGTTTTTATTTATGATTGACAATTATTGAATCAAGCAATACCAGCACACTCATTATTAAGTTAGATACTATATGTATATTTTACAAGACTCATAAGATAAGTTTTGCTTTTCTATCAGAAGAAAAGTGTTCTTTTTATTTTGATATCCATTGTTAATGAAGCAGTATTTCCAGTGTCCTCTTTCTTTTACGATAACTTCTTGACAAACAGGATTGCTTTGAATGGATTCTCTCTAAAAAAATAACCTTTTCTGTTTATCAGCCCTTGCATCAGAAGAAAGAAGGGATTTAGATAGCATTTGTGGAGGATTTCTTCTGTTTATGGACAATTCAGGAGATAAGATTTGTTTACCCAATAAAATTATTGCTATTTAGAGGCTGTGGAGATGATTAAGCCGTTTTTGTAGCATCTTCAGGAATTTATATTCCCCTATCCTCTGGCATTTCATAAAACTTACTTTGGGTTAACTGTTAAACATATTGACTGCAACTGCACCATAAACCAGAAAATGCCAATTTTTTTGTTTTTTTAATGTTTTTTTTTCTTTCTAGAAATTGCAAATATTTCCTTTTTTTATTTAAAAAAATAATAATGATATATCTAAAAGGTGGATTAAAACTTTGTGCCGTTATATTAAAAATAAATGTGCAACGTTAAATTAGCACAAATTAAAATCATTTCTAATGGCAAACAGCTGTTTCAAAGCCCTTAAGCTCTATCTTCAGTGCCAACTCTAAAGGTAAAAACGAATTAAAAACTCCTAAGCCATGACCGCTTGCCTGCCATCTCTCGCCCCGCTAGAAATGATTTTAATTTGTGCTAATTTAACGTTGCACATTTATTTTTAAAATAATGATATATGTTTAAATCATAAAATTTAAAATAAATAAGATGTTGATAGAGGTTCGGATAATTGGATGTTCAGTTAATTGGAGTTCAGATAATCAGCACTCTAGAGTATAATTTGATTTTGATCTTAGATATGTGATTCAAAATTTTTATTACAGTGTGGAACCATTTATTCAGAATCCAGAACTGGAAAACCAGTTATTCAGAATAGCATTTCCAACTGACTGCTTTCAGAATCTTTCCAGAAAAAGTGCCATGCAGTGCCAGTTTGACATGTGCATTGATTGATAAATTACCATATGCATTGTAAAACTTGAAGGATTTGAAATGGAAGCATATTTAGTTAGATATTCAACATTTTGAGTTCTATGCAACATTATTGGTATTGCCAGATATTGCCTCTTTCAAACTCTGATTAATCTTTAATCTTGATAGGATCTGAGCCTTAAACAGAGTAATCTAATAATTTGAAATCAGTAACAATGTTACAACCACGTATATTCTACAAATCTCATCAAATGGATGCTGCTTTAATGTTCAACTAGTTATCCAGAATACATCTGGCCCTGACCATTCTGGATAGATGGTTCTATACTGTATTTGCAAATATTTTACTAAATATAAAACAAAGTGTTAGAATCTACTTGAACAGTAAACATTTCATATATGTGATTAAAATGCCTTCATTATTAGCAACTTTATTAAATACAAGATGCATTGAATAAAATTATTTACCTTTCACTGAAAACTTTTGTGTTTGCAGCTCGTTTCAATCCTCTTAACTGAAAGAAAGAATAATTAACAATTACTAAAATTGTTTCTTAAAACAGAACACAAAGAAATTATTATTATTATTTTTTTTTTTTTTTTTTTTTTTTTTTTTTTTTTTTTTTTGCAAGAGAAACATTTAAAACAGTGTGGATGACAATTTACTTGAAAACTGAAATTTTTAATTAGTAGTCATAGATTAGGTAGAAATTTCTAGATTAGTCACTTTTTTTTTTCTTGCAAAATTTTTGTTGAACTAAATTCAGTTTATTAAAAGACTTTACAGAGATTATCTAATGTTGTAACCTGTGACATATAATAACTGCACTGTATACGCTACAAAAAAAATAAAAAAAATATGGAATTCAGTGAACTTCAATACATATGTGTGTATTTGGATAATATAATATTTAAATAATACTTTTCTATATTTTTAGAAAAAATTTATATCAAGTGAATCTTTCCAAAATATTTTCCAATTCCCAACTATAATCAAGAGCAAAAAAAGTGAACTGCAGCCTATTTATTTTATTTATTTGCCATTCTTTATTTATTTTTCCCTTTTAGTCATCAGATAACAAGTGGATATTTTCAGGCTTATTTGACAATGTTTTTATACAAAATTTTGCATGGTATGATGTATTTAAAATGAAATTATTTACAGAAATTTGCAAAAAAAAATAAAATAAAAATAAATCTTAAAAGAGATGTTATAGCAAAAAAGGTTTTCCCTTCACATATTGCAAAATTCTATGTTAACTTATGGAGAACCTTAAACATAAGATGACTTATTATCTAAAACAATTATCAAAATTCTGTTCTTACTGTCAGAAAGTTGACATCTAATGTGTATATATTGCATTTTTAAAAATTTTCCTCCTTAATTTTTAAATATTTTTTAAATGACAATAAATTTTTAAAATTTTTACTTGAGCAAAATTTTCAAAATATTTTGCTTTTTTAAAAAAATTTAAAACTTTGATGAAATAATTTAATTGTGGTATAAAGGTACTGAAAGTTGACTTTTTGATGGTGAAATCAAAATTTTGGTAACTGTATTTGGTAATGAGTAATCCTGTTTTAAAATTTGCATGGAGAAAACTTGTTATGAAGAAGAACCTTTTAAAATAAGATTTAAACCCTGCATGCACTATTTCAAGAACACATTTAATTTTTAATAATATGTTATAGGCCTGTATACTTTTGAGCATTTTAAAAAGTACAGCAAATTTTTACCTCAGATAAAGATGGGCGACCTTCTCTAAATGGAAACTGAAACATGTTTCCAGAGGACTTTTTAGTCTTTGGTGATCCAGTAGATCTTGGACTCTGAGGTGAACCACTTTCCTTAGGAGATGAAGGAGGAGCAGTAGTTGAATCTTGGGAGAACAGCGTCAGAGCATGCTGTAGAAGCCCAACTATAAGATAGAAAAAAGTTAGCATAATTTAAAATCCACTCAGGTATTCATCAACCAATCAGAAAAAAAAATATTTTTTTAAATTCTAGTTTCAATTATCGAACTCAATTTATTCCCAAAGCACAAAATATAAGAATGACAAAAATTGTCTCTGTCAATTACATGATCAAATTTTAGAGAATAGAAAATGTGAAAAAAAAAATTCTACTACTAAAAGCTGCAGATTTCTTTACACCTTACTTATAAATGGGCCAAACTATGCATTCATATAAGAAAATTTTAAAATTGATAAATTATACTTAATAGATAATTTTTTTAACTCCAAAACTTAATCTAGTTGTAACTTTATTTTGAGAAATTTTGAAACATTTACCCCTTCGGGACCGGTGGCTTTTACACAAATTTTATTCGGTTGGCACCACTTTTTTTTAGAAAGCTACCTTTACTTAAACTATCACAAAAATGCTCTAATTAGAGAAAGTAAATATTACTTTTATTTTTTACTGGTGCCTAAAACAAATTCTGTATGCTCTTTTTGAGGGTGCATATATGCACCCATGGTCCCGAATGAGTTAAGGCATATTTGTAACAAATACTATGTATAAATATACTAAAATCTACTGGTATTTTTTTTAAAATTATTATTATTATATCTTTATAGTACGATAATTATGCCAGAATAAAGGAAGTAGTATCATTAGCTGTTTATAACTCAAAATAAAATAAATATAAATGGTTTTAAATTATTACCTTCAGGTTTCTTTTTCTGTTTATTTACCCAGTCAGCAAGTTTACTTTTTGGACTCTGGCTTCCAGATGGCACTGTATCTTGTATAATACTGGCATCAGTAGTTGCATTTTGCTGCTGCATGGGTGGCCTTAATGGTGGTTTTGGTGGCGGAACATTCTGTGCAATTGATACAGGTACAGATTTAGCAACACCAGCTCTAGCTACTGTTTCAGAATTTTTTAAAGCCTCTTGCCTTCTTAGATGACCTATATTAAATTTCTCTTGAGGGGGACGTAAGAAAGGGCTTTTAGGTTCCTTGGGTTCAATTTTAGCAGGTTCCACAACTTCTTGAGGTTTTGCTGATTCTGTCTCTTGTTTAATATCTTGATCATCTATTTGGAGGTCTCTTTTGAATACATTATCCTCTAAATCAACAGTTTTGTTTGGATCATAAGATATTGTCCTTAACACAGATTCCTTTCTTTTTGAATTGCCACCAATTAATTCTTCTAAACTCACAGGAGCATGAAGAGTAGTAGGCGATACACCAGTAACAGTTGCTCTCCGGCGTAATCTATTTCTGGGTTTATTGACAGCAAATAATTTTTCTTTATCTACAACTAATGTTCCATTTACCTCTGAAATGCTATTAGATTCGCCTCTGTAAAAAAAATAATAAATATTTTAATATTTGGGGGGGGGGGGGGGACAAGAAAATCTAGTAAAATAATAAATACATTAATGTCAGACTTAAAAATTGACAATAGACTGCTTTTTATAGTTATCTAATATTCCACACATGAGACCCTTTGTTGTACAGAAAGCAAAATTTACAAACAAAACAAATCAGTTTTTATTTATATATAAAATAAAAAATCTTTTTTGACATACATAAATCATTCTCATATGACAATTAACAGTTCCCTACATCAGGTGGAATAAAGTGTGCATATAAAGAAAGAACAGCACTAAATCTGCAAAATTATACTACTATATTATCTATTCTGTTATCCTTGTTATTATATGCATGTTCGAATTCATCTGATGGAAAATGTTAATTAATTGTTAATTAAAATATAGTAATGGGGTAGGGTTGTTTGTTTGTTTTTATGCATTAAAATATAATTTTTTAAATAGTTTTTTAGCCAGCAGCATATCAAGAGGATGATCCAAAAGTTACTAGGTATGTCAAGTAATTATAACTTTTTTACTTTTTAAAATTGTTTCTCTTTTTTAATTTTTTTATGATTTAGAATCTTGACACTTGTAGTTTTGCAATGTACAAATACATAGTTAGACAAACAGTAGCAGTGATAAAATTTAATTTTCAAAATCAACGCTCAATTATTGTGTGCTGAATATCTTGTGGTGTAAAGTTAAAACTTAATCAACTAGTACAACATAAGTCTACGGCAAAACCTTGCTACTAAAAATGTAGAAATAAATTGCATGTTGCCATCTCTATGGTAGAATTTCTCACATTAAAATAAATGCACTTTTCTCTTTGAATTGCAATAATTGAGTATGGATTCTGAAATTAACTTTTTCATCATTCATGTATCTATTGTAAAGCTACAAAGCATACAGATTCTAATATAAAAGAAAAAATAAACTAAATCAAAGTTATTGACTTTTAAAATAACCTAGTAATTTTGGGAGCATCTGATACTTTGCCTATTACCAGTGTAGCCTAACATTTTCAATGATTCATGTAGAATTTGTACCCATTTCTCCTATTACATACAGATTTCTGAATAATTCACCAGCTTGATTGGCTATCTGACATGCAAATAGTTCACACTAATGACAGTAAATTGATAGAAAATTAGTTTATTCAGAAGTTAGATTAGATGACTCATCTCTATGTTTCATTAAAGGTCACTCTCATAAAAATGTAAATAAGTTTAACACCTGTAGTAAAAGAGCTTCATTAAACAAATTTAAGTTCATTAATTTTGAACTAAACCAAACATGTACTTGTAAAAATAAATAGAAACTTTACCATTTTTCAAATTGTATAAATATTAGATAAATTATCTTACAAAATCTACACATTATAAATATATGCTTGCTTAGCCATCAATAATATTATCTATGACAGGTATTTCTAAAGTAAGTACCGTTTTAAAATAAAAGAGAAACAAGTATAATTTTCTTACCAATTTTATTTTTAAATGAAAGCCTGTACCTCAATCTATTTTTCTACGTAATTTCCACCAATATTAAACTTATTGTATCATACAACCAGTTTTTGAATGCCCTCTTTAGAGAAGTCCGCCACCATTCTCTCACAATTTCATACTGCATGAAACCCGAGGAAATTCATCAAATAATGATGAAATCATAAAGCATCTGTCCTTGTTTCACGCGTTTGTCAACTTTCTGCACCAAATCTTCAGTAATGACTGAAGCTCGCCCACTTCGTTTCCCATTATGAACATTCGTGCAGCCATCTTTAAAAACACTAACCCATCTCTGTATCATTCCACTGGTCATAATGTGTTGTCTGTAAAGTTCACTAATCTGACAAAGAATTTCAGTAGCTTTCACATCTTCAGCACCAAGAAAACCAATCACTGATCGTATTTCACAAGCAGCAGAATTCTCAATCAGCAGAGCCATTTTAAATGCTCAAAAGCAAATGTTAACACAGTTGAATGTTTGCATAATGGTGCCTTTGGCTTGCCAACAGATATTGGTAAACAGCGCCATATGCGGAATGCCGACCACAGTGCCACTACACCAGAATTTCAAAACGGTACTTACTTTAAAAATAACCCTCATAATAACACATACTTTAATACTAAATGAGCTTAAAAATAGATTTAACTGAAAGTACTTTTTTTATAATTATTTTTCAATGTATCATAATAATTAAATGTTTAAGTAAAAGATTTGATTTTAAAATAATATTTAATCTTTAAGAACATTTAAGAAACAATAAAGAAGACATTATTAAAATGATTTATTAAAACTCAAGATAAATAAAAAGTTGATAACTTTATTGTGAAAAAAAAGTACTTTCCAGCGTTGCAGGTATCTGGAAAATCTGCTATGTAAGTTAGGTGTATATATAAAAATATTATTTCATGTACATATAATTATTGTTTTACAATTTATTTCGTTACAATCATACTTCATTTATCTTGATTAAGTGAATAAGCTACATCAGATGAACATAAAGCTAAAATTTGTAGGTAGGCATTTAAATTTTTTTTTTTTAATTTATTATACAATTTAGGCCAATTTTTCTTAGAAAGTCTACTTGGAAAGCATTCAATCCAACAAAATTTGATAAAAATGGCCAATCATTAATAAAAATAATTATAAATTTTATTATAATTTAATTCATATTTAATTCATATAATTATTCCAAAAGAACCATCAAATCAGAAAAATAAAATTACATTTTTAATATTTAAATTATCTATTTTGAAAGTCCTTAATATTTTAATTTTAGATCAGTTCTTTAAAACACAAAGACAAAAACATCAGACATGTGTTATAGACAAAATATGCGAAAAGTATAAAATAAAAGCAAACCTTGTTCCAGGTGATTTAGGACATAAATCCCTGATATCTTTTCCTTTATTCCATTTGTAGAGTTTGCGAAATGCAGTCTTTTTAGATGGTATGCGGTAAGGCCACAAGGTAATAACCTAAGAACAAACAGGTACATTTCAATAGAAAATTTATGATGCATACAAAATACAGAAAATATTTTTTTAAACATCATTCTTCACTCTTATATTTTTATTTCTAAAAATTGTTACTTAGAGGTAGCAAATAACAACAAAAACTTAAGAATTAAAAATTAAGATTTGTATTTCAGAGTATATATTTTTCAAGAACAATTATCCCCATCTCTATTTATAGTCTTTATTTTGGCATATAAAAAATTAATGAATAATACGGCATAGATGAAAATATTTACTTACAAATATTCAAAAATGAAAATAATTTCATTTCTTAATTAATTGGTCTGTTCTATGAGCTATTGCCTTTTAAAAAAATATATTCCTTGCTAAAGAAATATTTTGATTTTTTGTTTTGCTGTATAAAGAATAAAATTATTCTTAAAACAAAATACATGATAAAAAATCTATCCCAAGTCGATCCAAAGTTCAGAAGAATCTGAAACCCAGAACTTTTTTTTTTCACAGTTTATGTGATACATGGAATGACAATTACAGAACGGAGGAATCTCAGTTACAGGTGCACTTTGTACACTTGTTTTTTCTTCAGTTAATTGAAATTTTAGATGAAAAATATGTATGTTTCTGAGCACTGGCATTGAAGGCTTGGAGAAAAAGCTATCACCTGTCCCAAAAGTGGTAAATGAAGACAAAATTCCAATCAAGTGCCACATCGAATTAACGAAAGTATCTGCGAAATGGGACAGCAGAGCCTTTTTTTTTTTTTTTTTTTTTTTTTAGATGCAAATAATGCAAACTTACAAAATTCAAAAGATATTTATCAAAAAACAACCCAAACATTTAAAACAATTAAAATTGACTGATTCATTTAGGAAGAAATAATTAACAACATAACTTTTTTCTCATTTTGTATAAATTATGTAAATATATATTTTTTTCCTTTGGAAATTCTTAGTTAGTGCATTGGATGAAAAATAAGAGGATTTATTTTATTTTATTTTTACAGATTAATATGATACATAATTTTTTCAAAATTTTTAGTAGTTAATTTACTATATTTTTATTAAACATATGCTTATTTCAAGTTGTGCACTTTTCATACGGATCGGAAAGATGAAAAAATCTAAAATGTGGCTAGCCTGAAGGATTTTGGATTTTCAGTCCTGTATAGTTGCTTAATTTTTCCATCTTAAAGGTGGATTTAAATTTTATGCACTTAAATTTAAACTTATAAGGATTTCATAATATTAAATCTACATTCTACAGGAAAAAATAAGACAATTCTAAAGGGAGTTGATAAAACTTAAATGCTTTTTAAAGATTCTTAAAAATGAAAATTAAATATGTCACCTTAAAAAAAAAAATCACACAAATTTTCTAAAGATGACTATATATAACAATAAAATCTATATTCATGTAACATGTCATACTGTAAAATATTTATACGTAATAAATAAATTATTTCAAATGAATTAGAACAACAACATCAACAAAAAAAGCTTAAAAGATAAAGTTTTTAATATAAATCAACATGTATCAAGTTAATTATGATATATATTATAGTTAGATAACTTTAAGCTTTGGGCATTAATTTTTTTTAATTGTTTACAGAATGTAAATATAAATTAAAATGGGAAAAAAAATATATGAAAAGAAAAGTTTATAAAGAAAAATAACATGAAAAATTATTCAGTGTAATATATACATAATATTGATACTTATTAAATATTGAAATATGAAGGCCTTTTAATTACCTGTCCAAGGACATTTGGATGACGAGGACGTTTCTTTAAAGTTAGATGAACCTCAGTTGGATGCTCTTTCATGGCACAGATGATGTTTTTTACCTGCCATCCAATCTGAAAATTTGAAATTTTCATTTACTAAAATTTTTGCCTAGAAGATAATAGCATTATGGTAGTACACTATCAATATTTAACAAGTAATACTTGTATATTACTTTGTGCTTACAACTTTATACAGTGAAGCCTCAATTATCTGGGTAATGACAAAACGAGTTGGACCGATTAATTAAATGTAAGTGGAATTTGTCAATTTTGAAGCTTATAATAATACAAAGAAACATTAAAGTATAAATGTTTTATAAGACTTATCATATGATTGAAAGAATTATTATATAGTTTGAAAAATATTATGAGATTCAGAATTAAAGAAATGTGTCATTTCTTATTTTAAAATACATATTTTTAAATACAATATGACTTTACACAAAATAAGAAAGGTATCATAAAGCTAGGAAAAGAAGAAATTTTTGAGTACTATATCTCACATAATTACTACTATTCAAGATAATAAGTGTAAAAAAATCAATGTTTCTTTTTTAAACATACCACTTTGTTATTTCAGACAAAAAACAAAACAAACAAAAAATTAAAAGAAATAGCTTCGACAGATAACTGAATACCCAGTTAATTGAACCATGGATAATCCAGGTTCCATTGTATATTTATCAGCATAAAAATAAATTTACTTCAATAATAATAAAATATTATATACATTTCTCTTATCATCTATCAGAGATTTTTAATGTTAAATTATATCATTGCATGACAAATTTTTTAATGAAATAACTTACGACAGTCTGATAATTCACTTGCACAATTTCATCACCTTCTTCAACTTTTCCAGAACGATATGCAGGGCTCTAAAAAAATTTTATTTTCATAAATTACAATAGTATACAACACACATGTAGTATAATTTATATAGGGTTCACACTACAGAAAATCATACTAGCTACATTTAAGGGGGATTTTTTTTTTCATCTTAACCAAGCTTTTAAATGGGATTTTTGAAAAACTTAGCACATATTGCAGCTTTTTAAAATATTGAATATTCAATACTACACTCTAAATCAAAGTCTGTTATAAGCTGTTCTTTAGCTCTATTCTTATTAACTGATATAGTAATACTTTTTACATTTATAGCTTGACTCATCTAAACAGTGATATTCTATGTATTTGTAATTTTTTTAAATGAAAGTCTTTAAAACCCTACTGTCCTAAGGCAAAAAATGTATATAACTCAAGATGTAATTAATTTATTCGAAAAAAAAAAATCTGTTTGATTACAAATCACTTGAATAATCATGTCTGCAAGTATCATACTTTTATGTTTAAAAATCAGTCAGAAAATGTAGAAACTTTTGTGTTATTGAATGAGGAAAAAATATTTTTCTTCATTCAACAACACAAAAGTTTCTACATTTTCTGACTGATTTTTAAACATAAAAAGGCAGTTCTGAAAAAAAATATTTTTCCTCATTCAAAAACACAAAGTTTCTACATTTTCTGACTGATTTTTAAACGTAAAAGTATGATACTTGCAGACATGATTATTCAAGTGATTTGTAATCAAACAGTTTTTTTTTTCATTTTCGAATAAATTAATTACATTTTGAGTTATATACATTTTTTGCCTTAGGATAGTAGAGGTTTTTTCCTATGCTGTTGCATTGGGAATTCAGTTAACTTTGGCATCATTTTCAGAAAAATCTTTTGTTTTTATCTAAAAAATGGAAAAAACAGTTTCATTACACAGTTTCCTAATAAGAGCACATGCCAATTTGGGGTATTTGTGAATGGAAAGAAATTTAAAAATGTGTCAGAAAGTAGCCAGTTTGGATTTGAGAACAGCCTAAAGAATATTTTTAGTTATACCATCATCAATAACGGTATTTTTATTCCAATGTAATTTCCAAGAAGATGGCTAATTAGTTAGTTGTTTTGGCTGTTATGATTATCTTCTGTGCATGAAGTCTAATTAAATTGGGATATTTGCTAACTCTTTCACTGCTTGATAGTATAACTGTGGGGAGCATAGAATCAACTAGTAGACACACTGGGAGTGAAGGTGTTAAGAGGTTACTTCATTCAGGCAAAAACACCTGCTCGCTAATGTTAATCCAATGGGGGAAATAATTTACGATATCTCTTTCACATTTCAATATTTTTAAATGATTTTTTTGGCATTGGATAGCTGGGGTTAATCTCTATGCATACTGTACTTTTTCGATTTTTGTTGCAGTTATTTTTATTGAGGATACTTTCACTTTTGAAACTGGTTCCGAAAGTGAAAGTATCTTAATAAAAAAAACTTGTATTCAAAATTGAAAAAGTACAAAGGAGCATGCACAGAGATTGACCTCAGCTATCCAATGCAAAAAAAAAAAAAAAAAAAAAAAAAAAAAATCATTTAAAAATATTGAAATGTGAAAGAGATATCGTAAATTATTTCTCCCATAGGATTAACATTAGCGAGCGGGTGTTTTCGCCTAAGTGAAGTAGCCTCTTAAGTGGTAGTGAACTAACTATGAACATCTAAGCATGAATCAGTACACAAAAACACCTGAGACCTCTGGACTAGTAGTCAACATTCTTATCCCTAAACAAACAGGCAGGCTTTCAAAAGAAAGAAAAAAATCAGAAAAATATACTATCACAACAAAGAAGTAATTATGCAAATCTTGAATGTTTTTAATAAAAAATTTAAGTATAGAAATTATTATTTTACTTTAAATTAATCTTTTTTATAATTTTTGTCACCTCATGGACAAAAGGTGTAGACAATGTAAATTTCTGGTTGATTAATTTGCAGAAAATAAATCAAAAATATAAACAAAATTATCATTTTTTTTTTTTTTTTTTTTTTTTTTTTTTTAATATATTACACCAAAATTAAAATTAGTAGATAATTTTCGTAGATAATTTTCGTAGATCGTTTCAAGTAGATAATTTTCGAAACTTAAAATTGTCAGTTCTTTCATTATTTATTATCATACCTGAAATTTGATGTCTTCAATGATATGAATCCCAGTGTACAAAGAATTAATATGGACACCCTAGAAAATAAATCACAAAAATATTTCGTTTAAAATAGCAATAAAATTATATCAATTCAGAAATGTAGTATTAATACTGAAAAAATTAAATCAAACAACTTAAATATTAATGTTGTACTTTAGTTATTACATTTAAAAACTTAAAAACTTTTTGCCAACAAATATAGCAAAAAAAGGTGTTTAAATTATTAGTTTTATTTGTGGTGGTTGGCTGGTGAGGAGAATCCTTTATATTTATAGTTAAAACAGTAGTAGTTAAAAATAATCATAGAAAAAAATACATAAATCAGTATATATATAAATTACTATATTATAATTAATAGTATTGTGGAAAAAATACTATTGTGTTAAAAAACTTTTTCTCTGTTGTAAAGTCGTTAAAAAACAATTATAATTGAAAAAGAAACTTATTTTAAAAGTGTCACAAATTAAAAACTATGTTTTTTTAAACACTACAAAAAAATTTAATGGACTAACTCAAACACTATCTTATTATATCGGGATATTGTAGATTAAGTTTTAAAATTTTATAATTAAAAGATCTTTAAATTTAAATAATTTTTTTCTTTTTTTTCTTTCACTTTTATTTTAATTTCATATTATTATTATTATTATTATTATTTTGTTAGTTTTTGATTTTATAGAACTTATTTAACTGAATTATCTTGACTGATTTCAACATTAAATAGCACTTAAAATAAATTCTTCTATTTAAAAACTGTTTGCTTCAGTGTGTTTATCATACATTTCTCTATTAAACTACCAGTTTTCATGTTTTTACATGCAATCAGTTTTGCAAAATAATTCGAAGATAAAGTTTGGAATTTTTATAGTTGAAAAATCTTTAAATGTAAATTTTTTTTTCATATTTTTTCTTTATTAATTTAAAATATATCAAAACTGTATTTTGTAATTAACAAACAACATACATATTTTCATAAATTTAACAAGCAACAAAAAACACTGCAGCATTGGAGAATAAAACTGCATCCTTACCACATCATCATCAACTTTTCTTTTTATCTTGGCTACTTCTAATGAGGCAGGTTGAATGATGAGGGAATCATTAAATTCTTGAACTATCTTATCACTCTGAGCAGCAAGTTTCAAGCACTGAAAAATAAATAAAGATGTAATTTTAGCATGAGAATAACCATAATAATTTTGTGTAATTAATAAGATTGAAAGTATGAAACTTTTTTTGAGGAAAATAAAATATGAAACTAGTTTTTTAAATAAGAGAAGAATATGTATATATTGTTCTTTTATAATTTAATACATCTACTGAATTTGTAATTGTTTTTTGGCAACATGTGCAGAGTTGTCAAATCATGCATGTTTTTCTGGATTTTTTATGAGGACTTGAATTATTTTCTATTCACTTGAATCTTTTCATCTCTTATTTCATTCATTTTCTAAGTTTATTAATGTGTGATTGCCCAAATTTATTATTTTAGCTTATTATAGCTTCTACAAGGATGAAATTGTACTTTTTTGTGTAATCTGTGGTAATTTGGGCCTGGAGATTCTGCCACAGTTTCACAAATATTTCATTAATTCACTATTTTCCATTTTCATTTGTCTTTTCTTGGTTATACTTTTTTATTGCTTCTTCTTTTTCTGGATATTATTCAAATAGGTATGTGATCTTATTTCAATTTGTGATTTTTATTCCCCCATTTGTGTATGATGTTTCTGTGTTGTCTTATAACATTATATATACAGAGTGTCTCAAAAGGATTGAAATCTGCTTTAACGTTTTACTTAATGCCTAAGGGAGGCCACTCGGCTTGGCAAACCATGCCATTGAGTATTACGGCCTCCCACGGATGACTTCCAGGCACGCAGGGATTAGGTGGGTGACTCCAGTGGTCGTCAGGCAGAGAGAGCGCACCCAGGGGCCTCTAATGTAACATACATTCGTACCTCCAAGAAGAGCGCCCCCGATGAACTGAACGTCCACACAGAGGCGGAGACATGAACACTTTAATGTTTTACTTGTTCAAAGTATATAGGCAATGTAAATTGCAAAAGTGTTCAAAATTAGGTAGGGAAAGGGGTTAAATCAGCCATACTCAACCTGCGGGCCACATGTAGCCCAGAGATCTTTTATGTGCAGCCCGAGACACATAATCATTAATCCATATTTTAAAAAGTAATTGCGATGTGCATAAAAATATTTGTGACGTCTACTGTTGTTTTATATATGTTATTGGGAAGACAAAATCTGTCTTGTTATTTAAAATTAATTAAAAATTATTTTAAAACATCTTAAATGTTTTCTTTGTCAAAAGTTCTTTCACATGTAGTCCTTTCTGTTCTACAGTATAGTATACATATTCAATGGTTGGAGTATCATACTTGAGATTGACCTCAAGTATGATAATCCAACCATTACATATGATTTAAAAAAAAAAAAAACTTTTTTTTCTCTTTATTATAGGTATAGTAAATATTTCTTAATCGTCAACACCAATCATACATAATTCCAAATTAATTAAATTTGCACTATATATTTGTACAATTAAAAAAAAGTTTTTTCATTAATCAAAAGACTGACTTACTAAAGAAATTCTCCCTGTTTTACGTAGCTTTCATTACAAAAAGCTACCTATAGCAGCCATTCGTAAGGAAAACAATTCCAAAAATTTTTGGTATATTTTCACCGATCATGACCCCTCCAGACCCCCAAATCACCCTCCATTCAAATGTGAATTTATATATATATGATTTTACAGCACTATTTCCAAACAGCAAAACTTCACAGCATATTTCTACAACATTTACAATTGATATCTACCACGAAGATTATTGTTCGGAAATAGTGGTGTTAAAAAAAATGAACATTTCTTCATGACAAACTTTCAACCCTATATATAATGATAACTTTGTTATGTTGTTTTGTTATACTATTTATGTTATTTTACTAGTAGTTTAATTATTCTCTTTTTTACACTTTTAACATGGGAGTAATCGCGCTGGGTATGTCATACCCAGGTTAAGTACAGTTCATACAGTTTTTACCACGTTTTTTTGAAAAGTAAACTTTCTTTATTGCAGAATTTGTAACAATTGTATCCAGTGATGATTATTACTTGTATTTATTGGTGACAAAGTAAAAAAGTTCATACACTGGGTATTCGTGATTTCTCCTGGGTTAAAAGCATGTTGCGACCCACCTAACTTCGCAAACAAATGTATACAGCCCGCGAGAAAAAAAGGTTGAGTATGGCTGGGTTAAATTAATGAAATATTCCTGCCAATAATTTAAAAAAAATTACACCTTTTACATTTTTATACGGTCTCCAGGTCCTATAAATTATAGTTAGAAAATTGTTCTCCATGCTCTGAGAAGTAAAATAGTAAAAAGTCCATTTTTCTAAGACCAAAACTCATCGAGTTATAATACTTTGAATTTTATCAAATTTCGGAGCTGTCCAGCCCAAACCATTTATTAGTACCAAAAATTTCCTAAAAATTCAAAGCATCATAACTCAGTGAGTTTTGGCCATAGAAGAATGAAATTTTCACTGTTTTACTTGTCATAGCATGAGGAAAATTATTCAAAATATAACTCATAGAACTCAAGGTTCATATAAAAATTTGAAATTTACATCTTTTTGAAAATTAATAGCAGGATTCTTTCAATAACATGATCTAAATTCCTATCTTATTTTGAATACTTTTGCAATTTACATTGCATGCTATCTCCGAAATGTAAGAAATTAAAGTGTATTTCAATCTATTTTGGACACCCTGTATGTGGGTATATATATATATATATGCTAAAAGATTTGGCAGAAGCTAGCATTAATGTAGGATTAAAAATAAATTTGGAAAATCCTAAGGTGATGTTCAATTCATTTGCATCAAAAAAGAAAATCATTTACAACAACACTGAGATTAAAGAAGTGCAAAGTTATGTGTACCTTGGACAGGAAATGTCATTGGACAACAGTATCATGAATGAAATTAATAGAAGAATAAGAAAAGGATGGAGTGCTTTTGGGAAGAACAATATTATTCTGAAGAGTAACATGCCTCTTTGTTTGAAAAGAATGGTGTTTTACCCAATGTGTATTGCCTGCACTAATTGCCGAAACATGGACGTTAACAAAACGAATGTTACAAAGGTTACAAACTACACAGCGAAATATGGAAAGATGTATGCTAGGCATAACTAGAAGAGACAGAAAGAGAATAAGCTGGATAAGAAGTCAGACGAAACTTTTTGACATCATTGAGAGAATTAAATGGCTAAAATGGAAATGGGCTGGGCACATTGCAAGAAGACAAGACAATAGATGGAGCACAAACACCCTACAGTGGTATTCCAGAGATGTAAAACGACCAAGAAAATGACCTCAAGTAAGATGGATTGATGAAATCAGAAAAGTGGCCGGTGTTAACTGGATAACTAAAGCACTAGACACGAAAAAATGGAAAAATCTGGGAGAGACCTACACCCAGCAGTAGATTGAAAATGGTTGATGATGCTTATGATATATAATATATATATATATATATATATATATATATATATATATAATATGTGATAAATATATATATATATATATATATTATAATTCAAATTTTAGCATTATATGAAAATTTATATACTTACGGTTTCTTTGATTATCTGATGAGGATTTTCGGCAAACTGATCTCGCTGAGCAGTTGAGACCAGCTCAACACTAAGCTTTAAAATTGTTTTTCTTACATCAGAATAGCTCTCTTGCCCAACAAAAGGATACCTGTAAAAAGTATATATAAATATTTTAAAAAAATGTTCATAAATAGAAAAATATGTAAATTTATCAAATATATGAATAATCAACTATGGCATAATATTGAGCCTTGAACTTATAGTTTAGTGTAATTGAAAGATTGTATCAGTAAAAATTTTTCTTTTTGATTCCTTATTTAGCTGGATATTAAATGAAAATTCATGTTTACTCTAATATAAACAAAATTAAAATGAATAAATTAAAATATTTAATTCTAATTGCCTGAATTTTTGTACCATTACTGACAGTACAATATTTTCACATTTTTCTCTATTGTTTATGATAAATATGTGAATAGGAGCAAAACTGGAAAAAAAATTGATACCAAAGGTTTAATTAAACCTTTAAATCACAAGTCTAATTTCATAATAAATGACAAAGATTAAGCTAGATTACAACTCTCGGAAATTATTAATTTACTGCTAATTAAAGATTTATGTATAACATATCATCACATTAAATGAAATCTTCTGCATTTGTTTGAAAAATTTAACCATGTAAAAATGTAAATACAGCCACAAGTTATTGAAGTCATGAAATAAGATAAATAAAAACACTGGGTGCAGTTTATTGTTGAATTGTACTTCAATTCTTTCCACACAAACTAAAAAGTGAAACAAATTAATATTGTGAATTTAAAATTAATCACTAAATTCTTAATAAAAAGTACTTTAACTATGTAATGAAGTACTTAAAATAGTAATTACTGTAATTATTCACATAGTGCATATATATGATAAGAATTTACTTTAAACAAATAAGTGAGAATCTAAAGCTGGATAAAACATAATGCTTAGCAAGAAATGTTATGACTGAAAAAATTTAAATGAAATTTTAACTATACAAGAATATATATATTTTACTTACCCATCATACATAGTATAGGGTAAGTCTTGTAATCGTTTTGAAAATCGAAAAAAAAATTTTGACGGATTTACACGTTTCAGACACTAGAGATTCCGAAAAACATATTTTTAGAAAATAAAAATTTGCTGTCCGTCTGCGTGTCTGTAAACGCTCTATCTCCCAAAAAAATTGAGATAGAGACTTGCAATTTGGTATGTACTTAGTATGTAATAATGGGAAGAAGCCTATTTAATTTCAATAACCTCGATTAACCGGAACTTTTTTTTTGGACTCTTAAAATATTCGTTCTGATAAAAGGTATATAAAAATTTTCAAAATTGTTTATTTTAAGAAGTGAATATAAAAAACAATAAAAAAAAAAAATTGCATAAAGCATGAAGTCGATCGGATAATTAGTTGCCAAGATATTTGGAATCCTATTTTCCACACTCTTTGATTTTTCATGACCCTGTATTTCATCCAAATTTCACTTCAAAGATATATTTTAATTGGAAATGAGACACTTAATCAGATGCAATAAACCGCTAGTTAATAGGATTATTGTTTTTGGAGTTATAAGGATGTTTCTTTCAAGCAATTCAGTAATCGAGCCTTTAAAGTTTATGACGTCATCAAGCCACGATTTTATTCGAATTGCAATGCATTTTATAAGTAGTTTACACATTTTTATTTTAATATTTTACATTATGCATATCCATGATAGGTAAGTATTATGGTGGCCCCCAACGACTAGTTTAATTATTCTACAGTACTCTAAAAAGGATGGAATACCAGTAAAATGTTTATAACTTAAAAAAAAAATACATGAATGGATTTCTGGAAAGTCCAATTCAATCAATATGAATTTCTTTCCTATTTTCAATATAAAAACTTACTTTTTTTTATTTAAGAAAGTCAAACAAATCATCCTGGCCAACCCAGATTAAAGAAGCTGATATACTGCCCAGTGTACAGAAAGTAGATAAAAATAATTTTTAATTGAAAACTGTTATTTTCATTTATTTATTTTTACATTTAGTTTATTTTCTTGAATTGCCCGAAAACTACACCAAAAAAGCATTTTTGGTACTTTTGTATTAGCTGCATGCTAGTGCAACATTTCATTATTTATAGCAACCTTTGTGATTTTGAATTTTTTCAATATTTAAGAGCACACAGTTTCATTACATATCTGTTAAGTTTCATGTTTTATTTACTTATTTGTGAAGTTTGGAATTCATTTGTCAGTTTAGCTATGAAATGTTGCCTGGAAACAGGCAAATGCTGAATTAATTACATTATTTTAAGTGCAACGGGTTAATCTTTCATAGTTAGGTTGCACATAGGTTTTAAAAAATTCATGTTTGAAAAAAAAAAAAAAATATTCCGGAAGATGTAAAATTTGAAATTGTGCAATGTTTAGAAATTTAAAAAACTGCAGTAAAAGCAAAATTTAATGATAGGCACTTTTAATATGATGTCAGCATTACTCAGTTACACATATGCTTGTGTTTTATAATACAGATTGATTTATTATTTGTAAAAATACCAGCTGCAAAAAAAAAAAAAAAAAAAAAAAAAAAAAAAAAAAAAAAAAAACGTGGGTCAAAAATTTTGTAGTAAATATACAGTAAAAACTTGTGAAAAAAGAATTGTTAGGAACTGATTTAAAAAAAAAAAAAAAGAAAAAGGTCTTAGTAGATAGGTTTATATGGCATTGCTTCTGTCAAGACCATGAAAATTTTCTGTTTAAGGCTGGATTCATTTACAGCTGTTTAGGATTCGATTGTATCAGAGTCAAACTCAAAAAATTTGCTTAAAGTAAATATGAAACCCGACAAAGAAAAAAATTCGTCAACCCCAAACTCAGCACATTTTAACCCGAACCCAAAGTGCAAGAAGATTAATCTATATTTTAATACAATTATGGAAAAGTAGTCTACAATTATGTCTCTAATATCAATTTTATATTTTTTGTATAAAAATGAATACATATGCAGTCATTAATGTTCAAATATATAGTTTTTTTTTCATAAAAAAATATTTAGGACTTTCTTTTGAAATATCGAGTCAACCTGAACCCAACCTGAAAGAATCAAAACCTATCCTGAAATGTTAAAAGTCAACCTGAACCCACACTGAGAACCTGAACTGCAGGTTGGGTCAGGTTCAGGTAAAATCGGGTAACTCAACCTGATACAGGACTCTTATTTCTATTTTAGCAGGTTTTGTTTTTCCATGTTTTACTGTACATTATATTTTAGAAATAGAAAAAAAAAGTAGAATTTCTTACCTGTCCAACCATGATATCAAAGATTTGACTAGATTGATAATATCTGACACAGCAGATAAGGTCGCTGCAGATACCCGTTCCTTTTTCCCAGTATCAGCGAAATCTTGGACAACTCGCTTTAAGTCATTAAATAAGCTCTGAGCTTTGCAACCTAACTTCAGAGCCAGTGATTGTAATGTTTCTGAGGTTAGGTTATAATGCTAGAAAGAAAATAACACAAATGTAATTAATGTTTCAGAAATAAAACAGGAATAAAATTCAACAGTTTTACCTAGAGATGTAATAAATATTTGGTTGTTTTGATAAATGTTTGGTCTGATTGAATATCCAAACAGATATTTTCACTTGAGTGTGACAACCTGTGACATAGGAGAGGGGAGGAGTAAAAAGTACACAAAATTTACATGATGTAATAGTAATTAATGGATGACAACCTTAGTAGCAACTGTTTAGTTACTACTGTTTTATGTATTGTATTGTGTGTAATATGTATTATATTTATTAAAAGTTGTATTTTCTGTAAGTATGCTGTATAGCATATCTATTTTAAACTGCTATATGAAAGTATGGAAGTATCAATTATGCATTTATAAATTTAGTCAACTTTTCAAAACTAAAAAATATCTTATAAAAACTTTACTTTCTGCTCCCTAATGTTTGTTGCACTGGCTTCAGTCCCATGTGATCCATGCCTAAATATCACCTTGATTGTAATCATAATCTGCTGTCATGTCATGTGTTTTTGTAAACTCAAAGGATCAAATTATTTTCTAGTCCAAAATAACTGCTACAAAGTTTTTTTTTTATTATTATGGTGTTTTATAACAATTTTCTTATTAGATATGCAACTTATTCAACAACTTTAAACATTACGAGAAAATATATTTCTATTACAAAATGCTCCTCTTTAAGGCTGTTCTCCAACCAAAAGTAACTAATTTCTGACATATTCACAATGATATTTTCATTCATAAATTGCATAAAATTTCTAGCTATTTTTATCAATTACTAAGAAATAGAAGTGTTTTTCTATTTTCCTATAAAAAGCAATTTTTTTCAGAAAGCGTCCAATTTTGCATATTAAGATTACTTTTAGAATGCAACAGTCTGAGAAAAATCATCACCAGGGAACAATGAATTATAATAAAAAATGTACCTCATTTAAAGCAAAATTTAAAAAAAACACTTTTCATTTTTTATATACTTAAATAACAATTTTTTTAAATTTAAAGTTTTTGCATGCAAAAATCAACTTATGAATACGTCAAAAAGTTTTGTGTTATTGAAAATAACTTTAGTCAGATTTGGTGCTATACTGTGGATGTGTAAATACTTAAAAAACTATATTTGTACACACAAGTTTGTACATGAATATAATAGTAAAACTAGAGAAGAATGTCAAAATCAATGATACAAGATTTGGTGAAATTACCTTTCAATTTTCAATGGAATGACACTTTGCATGAATTAAAATTAATTAAATTTCTAATTCGCTAAAATAAAACCGTTGAAATTAACCTCGTACTGTAGTAGACAATTCTCCACAAAAAAAAAGGCTTTGAAATTTTCTAAGTTCTCCAATTAAAATTAAAATTAATTAAATTTCTAATTTGCTAAAATAAATTCGTTGAAATTCACCTCGTACTCTAGTAGACAATTCTCCGTGAAAAAAAAAATGGCTTCGAAATTTTATAAGTCCCCCAATTAAAATTAATTAAAATAATACTCCTTATCTCTACCAACCTGCCATGAGTCATCCCATTCTACCCTCCCAAGTGACGCATGCCTCTTATCTACGCCACCACCCTCCGAGATCCACCAAGATCCACCCTCCGAGATCCACCAAGATCCACCCTCACAGATCCACCTCCGACTCCGAAGTGTTTTACTATCGGCCTTTCTTCCCTACCAAGGGAATAGCAAGGAAGAATCAAAGAAAAATAATAGATCTTAAATGAAAAACTGTTAAAAACTGTTTGTAAGCAGTTCTTCCTGGGTCCTGTCTTCACGAAACTGTGAACAGCTTTTTACATTTCTGAAAAATATAGTCATAATTTTGTGAATTTGATATGGTCATTATATTCACGTTCTTGTTTATACATTTTTAAGAAGCTATATGTATGTAAAATACACATATTTCCTTTATCTATGTAAAAGTGACAGTCAAATTTTACTTTTAAATTACTAAATTTGTGAAAGGTTCATTTTGGAGAGGAAAAAGTTTTGTGAAAGGTCTGTTTTTTAGACAAGGGAATTTTATGAAAAGTCTTGTTTTAAAGTGAAAAGGTATGTGAAGGGTCCTGTTCTGAAAGGGAAAAGAAATGAAAGGTTCTTAAAAGGACCCAATTTCTGACTAAACAGATCCCTGGTAAGAAACATGATCATGATATAAGAAAATAATTGCATTATAGCTATATTAGACAAGAGATATTAGTTCAACATTCCACCCAATGCAAAATTATGGCTAACAGAATTCAATTGACCTTGTTGAAGCAGACCATATTTTTACATAAACAACTTTTCTGTGCTCATATAAAAAAATATTGTCCATTTTTTTCATGATCAGCAAATTCAACCAATAGGGAAAAAACATCCAAAGGTGTGCATACTTATCTGGTAGCCCTACCCATTCTAAACATGATAGACAACCCTACAAAGAGTTCAGAGAACCTGTTCAACTTCTGCAACTTCCAGACAAAACTGAGTGAACGTGCTTTATATAATGTTTACTGTACATTTTTTTTCTCTCTAATCTGATATGGCCATTACTCAACATGAAATATGGAATTCCAAATTATGTGTTGCTCCATATTTTTATATACAATACTGAATTTTTTTAATACTTTTATTTATTTTTTGTATTATTATAAATTTTCTTATGCAAGAATTTATTTACCCCATGACATATGTAATACCATTTAATTCCGAATAGATTACAAATAAAAATGTAAAAGAAATCTGTCTTAGATAAATTCTATAGTAATTAAAATAAAATACTTACAAGTTGTCTAAGAAGTTCAACTGCTTCCAAAACTAATTCTTGATGACCAATTTTGGTCATGTTCAAATTAGTCAGGTCATCTCTGGCTAGTGTCAATAACTGACACCCATTCACTTTATTATTAACAAAAAACTGGGTATAGGGTTGGATCTCATCTTCAAGCCCTGTAAGTAAGTAAATAAATAAATAAATAAACATTGCAAAATTTAAATGACAAAATATTTCAAGATATTTAAAGTCACTATAATACAATGTAAAGTGATTTCTGAAAATTTAGAGCTTCAACCAGGGATATGGTGGAGGATATATAGTAGTATTTGCTATATTATATACCACATTCAGAACTGGTTTAAAAAGTGAAAGCACTCCCCCATAAAAAAACCTGTAAACAAAGTTGAAATATTAAAAAGTGTCGATTGCAAAGATCAACATCAGCTATCCAATGCAAAAAAAAAAAAAAAAAAAAAAAAAAAAAAAAATCGTTTAAAATGTTGAAATGCAAACAAGATATTTCAAAAGAACTGTCCCATAGGATTAACATTACTGAGCAAGGGGCTTTTATGTGAGTGAAGTAGCCTCTTAATCTTAAATAAGGAGAAGTTTACTATTAAACAAAAGTGGTATGATGGCACTATGTTTAGTAGAAGTAAAAATATTCTACCAGCAAATGTGGCTGGTAAGTATGATTTTCTACCAGCCACAAATCAAAGGGCGAGAAAACATTTCATAAAATAGTTTTCTGAAGTAAAATTTTTTTAAAGAGATTTGACCAAAGCATACTTATTATGTAATACAAGTTTTATTTGCAGTTATTTGAAATGATATCATCTTGCCTGATTTTAGATAAGTTAATTAGATCACATCACAAGTTTTTTTCCTCACCATAATTTCATTGCATTTCCTAGTTCAAATTGCTGAATGAACAGACAGTGATGAAACTAGGCATGCAGGGGGGAAGGTGGGGGGGGATAGCTGCCCCGGGTATTAGACTTGGGAGGATATGAAAATAAGGAATTATATAAAGATTAAAAATCACATAGACCATCACGACAAAAAAAAAATCAATTTTGGGTTGTGATACTTTTCTATCAGTAAAGAAATATGTATATCTATATATTTTTTTTTATTTCTTCCAAATTAAGAATTTCAGCATTTTAGAATTAAATAATTTTATATTATGTGCAAAGATATACATTTGTCAGCTGAAGATTAATTAATTTCCAGTTTACTAAATGTCGCATTACAAGTATTTGAAAAAGATTACATTGGCTCCGCCCTTTCCAGACTAAACTTAAAAAAATATAGGCTATACGCCAGCGAAGTGATGACGTCACTGTAATGGCTACTGGAGACAAGAAGTTTCGGTTTCCCGTTGAGCGTTAATGTTAGCAAAAAATAAAGTCGTGTTAACAGTATTAAGAAATTTTTTTAAGAAATTTCTGTTACAGTTTTGCTAAATCTGAGGTAAAGCATTCATATGAATTCAACAAACTTCTGATTAAGTGCGTCATTTTTTTTTAATTCATCAAAAACGATAAGCCTTCATGCAGAGCATCAATGGCGGATGTTTTGAATATTTGAATGTAATTTAAAAATGTTTTTAAGGTTTTAATTTCTTTTAGTTGATATTTCTATTACTCAGGCATACTCTATGTTAAGTTTCATCTGAGTTAAATTGTGTTTCTGCTAGATTTTTTTTCTTTCTTTCTTTTTCTTTTTTTTTAGGTAGATTTCGTAAGAAATACTACCTATTACATTCTCTCCTAAGTTGGAAATTTTTAAAAATTTTTGCAGATCTACGCCGATCATGACTCCCAGAACCCAAAACCATCCCCAGTTCAAAAGTTTATCTATCTATCTATCTATCTATCTATGTCACTTTTTTATAGACACGATAACTGGAAAAATTCTGCATAAATCTTTTCCAAACTGATACATAAAATCAAGGGGCATAAAATCTCGGTCAAGTTCGTTAATGGGCAAAATCGAAGCAAGGGGGGGGGGGGGGCTTTTTGTGAAAACAGAAAAAACCATAATTTCTTAATTATTATACGTATCAAATTCGTTTGAAGTTATTATTACTTCTAGGAAAAGGGCCGAAAATTTATGCATGATAGATTTTTGATATAATTAAAAATGGCCCCAAGTGGGGAAAAAAGGGGGTTTTAGAAGAAAAAAAATCATAGCTTTGTCAATTCACAAGATATCAAATCCGCGTAAATTTATTATTAATCCTCTTAATATTATCTAAAACTTTTATATTGACAAGTTTTTTATAGGACCAACCGTTATAGAAAAAAAAATTAAAAACAAAAAAATCCCTGCCGGTTCCGCCTGCAAACAAGTTTTTTTTCGAAGTAGGCGGTTCCAAATCTCGCATTTTTTCGAAACTGATACATAAAATCAAGGGGCGTAAAATCTCGGTCAAGTTTGTTAATGGGCAAAATCGAACCAAGGGGGAAAATAAGGCCTTTGATTGTTTGTCCAGTTACGAAGAAGCAAAGAGGTACGGTTATGTGTGCCATAGCTATAGAGTTTATTAAAGTATTTCGTTAAGCTTTTTGTGAAAACAGAAAAAACCCATAATTTCTTAATTATGATAGGTATCGAATCCGTTTGAAGTTATTATTACTTCTAGGAGAAGGGCCGAAAATTTATGTATGTCAGATTTTTGATACAATTAAAAATTGCCTTAAGGGGGGGGGAGGGGGTGTTAGAAGAAAAAAATTCATAACTTCGTCAATTTCCAAGATTACAAATCCGCTTAAATTTATTATAAATCCTCTTAATATTATCTAAAACTTTTATATCGACAAGTTTTTTATAGGACCAACCGTTATAGCAAAAAAAAAAAAAATAAATAAAAAAATAAAAAAAAATCCCTGCCGGCTCCGCCTGCAAACAAGTTATTTTTCGAAGTAGGCGGTTCCAACTCCCGCATCTTTTCGAAACTGATACATAAAATCAAGGGGCATAAAATCTCGGTCAAGTTCGTTAATGGGAAAAATCGAACCGGGGGGGGGGGGGGGGGGGCTTTTTGTGAAAACAGAAAAAAAACCCATAATTTCTTAACCATGTATCGAATCCGTTTGAAGTTATTATTACTTTTAGGAGAAGGGTAGAAAATTTATGTATGACAGATTTTTGATATAATTAAAAATTGCCTTAAAGGGGGGGAGGGGAGGGGGGGTTTAGAAGAAAAAAAAATTCATAACTTCGTCAATTCCCAAGATTTCAAATCCGCTTAAATTTATTATAAATCCTCTTAATATTATCTAAAACTTTTATACTGACAAGTTTTTTATAAGACCAACTGTTATAGCAAAAAAAAAAAAAAAAATTCTGCTGGCTCCGCCTGCAAACAAGTTAGGTTTCGAAGTAGGCGGTTCCAACTGCCACATCATCGCAAAAAGGTCATTTCTTCCGCAATTCCCGACAAACAGGCGCCCCACTGTCTGCGTCTTTGAAATCTACATGTGCCTGTAGGCCGAGCCGTCAGGGATTTTTTTTTCTTCATTTGGTGTATTATTTACATAAATTTCTCTGCTGAATCGTAAAGCAAGGGTCATATTTTAATATATTTACTTGATATTCCTGCAGTTTAAATGTATTTTTCAGTCGTTTTCATGTTATTTGTGTTGTTTTTTTTTTCTTAATTATTTTACTTGATTACCGAAAATGTCTATATTCAGTTGTTTACTTTCCTAGTATTTAATAAAATTTTATAAAGATAGTCAATCTTCCTGCATGTAACTATGCGATGACCGCGCAAAAAAATATAATCCAGAATCATTTGATAAAATTATCATTAGTGGTCTAGCTGTTAGAAAAATTAAAAAAAGAAAAAAAACCCAGCAGAAACACATTTTAACTAAGATGAAACTTAATATAGAGTACGCCTGAGTAATAGAAATATCAACTAAAAGAAATTAAAACCTTAAAAACATTTAAAAATTACTTTCATATATTCAAAACACCCGCCATTGATGCTCTCCATGAAGGTTTATCTTTTTTTTTGATGAATTAAAAAAAAATGACGCACTTAATCAAAAGTTTGTTGAATGGATATGAATGCCTTACCTAAGATTTAGCAAAACTGTAACAGAAATTTCTTTAAAAAATTTATTAATACAGTTAACACGACTTTATTTTTTGCTTACATTAACGTTCAATGGGAAACCGAAACTTCTTGTCTCCAGCAGCCATTACAGTGACGTCACACTTCGCTGGCGTATTCTTTGGATACTTTTTTTACTGATTGATTGGGCAACAAATATATTACAAGCCTTGCAACTCTGCTCCACATTTTTTTTTTTTAAATAGTGCATTGTGGAATTTTTTTTTGTACTAGTTATGTCTAAGAAACTGATCATGTCTATGATGTCTTCAAGTTTTAAATTTAAAAAGAAGCTAAAGAATGATAAAATGACAGGCTAGATCAGGGGTCGGCAAGTAATTTTAAGTAGGGTCCGAATACTTTTGAAAATTTTTATCGAGGTCCAGAGAAAAAAAACACTAAAGTAATATTAGTACTTATTAATTTTAAATTGTTATTTTTATACATACATACATACACTATAGAATAGAAAAATCAGGTATTTGTTATGAAAAATTACTATATACACAAGTATACGTTCTGAAAAATTTTATATACACATTATAAAATAAAAAAAATCCCTGATGGCTCGGCCTACAGGCACAGGTAGATTTCGAAGATGCAGACTGTGGGGTGCCTGTTTGTTGGGAATTGCGGAAGAAATTACCTTTTTGCCATGATACGGCAGTTGAACCGTCTACTTCGAAACCTAACTTGTTTGCAGGCGGAGCCGGTAGGGATTTTTTTGTTTTTGCTATAAGTGTTGGTCCTATAAAAACTTGTCAGTATAAAAGTTTTAGATAATATTAAAAGGATTAATAATAAATTTAAGCGGATTTGATATCTTGTGAATTGAAGAAGTTATGATTTTTTTCTTCTAAACCCCCCCCCCCCTTTTGGGCCATTTTTAATTATATCAAAAATCTGTCATACATAAATTTTCGGCCCTTCTCCTAGAAGTAATAATAACTTCAAACGGATTCGATACGTATCATAATTAAGAAATTATGGGTTTTTTTCTGTTTTCACAAAAAGCCCTCCCCCCCCCCCCCCCTGGTTTGATTTTGTCCATTAACGAACTTGACCGAGATTTTATGCCCCTTGATTTTATGTATCAGTTTCGAAAATATGCGGGAGTTGAAACCACCTACTTCGAAAAATAACTTGTTTGCAGGCGGAGCCGGCAGGGATTTTTTTTGTTTTTAATTTTTTTTTGCTATAAGGGTTGGTCCTATAAAAAACTTAAGCAGATTTCATATCTTGTGAATTGACGATGTTATGAATTTTTTTCTTCGAAAACACCCCCTTCCCCCCCCCCCCCCTTGGGGCCATTTTTAATGATATCAAAAATCTGTCATACATATATTTTCGGCCCTTCTCCTAGAAGTAATAATAACTTTAAACGGATTCGATACGTATCATAATTAAGAAATTGTTTTTTTTTCTGTTTTCACAAAAAGCCCCCCCCCACCCTCCCCCCTTGGTTCGATTTTGCCCATTAACGAACTTGACCGAGATTTTATGCCCCTTGATTTTATGTATCAGTTTCGAAGAGATCTGTGCAGAATCATTGCAGTTATCATGTTCATAAAAAAGTGACATAGATAGATAGATAGATAAAGTTTTGAACTGGGGGTGGTTTTGGGTTCTGGGAGTCATGATTGGCGTAGATCTGCAAAAATTTTTCAAAAATTCCAACTTAGGTGAGAATGTAATAGGTAGTATTTCTTACAAAATCTACCTAAAAAGCAGATAATTGTTGAAAAATTAGTTCGAAAAATTACACTTGCGGTCAAATTGAAAATTTTTGGCGGTCCACGATTTGACCTTCCGCGGTCCGGATGTGGACCGCGGTCCGCCAGTTGCCGAACGTTGGTCTAGATACAAGCAACTGTAGGAAGGTGTGCTACAAAAATGTCTCTGATATGTCTGTGAAGTACAAGAGAAATATTCGATAATAATCTTGGAATATTATAAAAGTCCAATCCTGAATATTGTAAGTAAATGGTTTAGCATATTTTGTAAATTGTACACTTCTTAACCCTTTATGCACCGACGGTACTTTAAAGTGCCACTAAAAGAAACTTGTTATAAAATTCATTTAACACATATATTGTCAATAACGGAAGTTAGAATGAGTTCTAGCCACTTTACTTTATCATGTTCCAAGAGTACACAAGATTCACGGTACAAAGCAAAAGTATTTTTAAATGAATATTTTCTTTTTCCAATTGTAACTGCGCAACTTTTTTGATGTTGAAAGTTTCAGTTCTGAAAAATTTCTATGTTTATACGTAAGGCCATTACTTTTGTACATTTCTTAATTCTATAAAATGCTGAAAACAATATTGTTAACACTGCTTAGAATTATTAAAACTGCTTAAAATTAATAATTGTTAAACAATTACCTGTCTAATTAGGAAAATAATATATATTTTTATGATTTAATTACTAATTCAGTAATCCTTCTAGAAACAAAAAGGAAAAGGTGGTTAATTCCCAAAAAGGGCACTAGTTCAATAGGAAGTGGTATTATTTCATGAGGAAATAAATATATTAGTAATCTGTTTATTTAGGATATAAGGAAAAAAAAAGTATATACATTTTTTTATATGATAAATATAGTAACATTAACTTTTTAAAGATTTTATGAATTACAAATTGAAATAATTTAATTAAATTACAATATCTTGTTTTTTATAGAGAAATGAAGTTCTATAATTTTTGCAAGAGTCTTGGACACACAGATTAAGAAATACTGTGGTATGAGGAAGTTTTTTTGCAAGGAATCTCTGTATAGAACTAAAGGTGAATTTCACTTTTTTTTTTTTAAAGCAGGGTGAGAAATTTTATTAGTTAAATAACAAAAAAATATATCATTTGCAGGTCTTTTTGCATTTGTTCTTAGAAAAAATACTGTTAATCATCTAAATCTAAACTTACACACATGTATGTGTATGCTAACGTTAATTAATAATAATTATTATTATAATATCAAAGTGAGTTACACCCATTCATACATACAGAGTAAATATAAGAATAGCCAGTTATATTTAAAACCCTCAAAATATTGAATAGCAGCATTATTACCACTCAGCGGGGATTATTAGAATTCAGTGTTTCAAATTTCTTTTAAAAGAAAAAGTTTTGCTGCCTTATCAATCTCTAACTAATTTCTTTATTTAGTGTATATGAGTTCAAAAGTAAATAAATAAATATATATATAATACTTTCTGTACAATTAAATATACATATATATATATTTCAAAAGTAGAATGAAAAAATATACTAACTGCATTTATTCTTTTACTTGCAGAAATTTCTTATACTTGCATGCTTATTTTATACAAAAGAATAAATAATTTGATTACTTAAAGGAAATTGTGACATTGCAAATTATATTAGATTTAAATATCATTTTTGAATGAAGTGCTTTTTATGACAGATAAAAACTTGCTTTTTACATATTAACTGTACTTATTTATTATTATTATTATTATTTTCATCAAGCATAAGGAATTAAGCTTAGAAACAGTTATTTAAAGCTTTTTGTTGTTGTTGTTTATTCATAAGCCAAAATATCTATAGAAACTTTTGAAATTATGTTATCTTGGATTTTAATACTTTTTTTTGTCATTTTAAAATTTAGAAAATTTATGATTTTAATCTATGATTTTTTTAAAAATCCGTTTATTAAAATCACGATTTAAATCACCTAATTAAAATTGTTGACCCCTATATATAATATTACTAAATTTGAATTCATTGTAATGACATACTTCTGTCATGAAGTGTTTACTAAAATTGATCAAGACATGAGATTGGCTGATTTGTAAAGCACATAAATGATCTTATTAAAACCTTAGATTTACAGAAAGGCTATATTGAAAAAAAAAAGAGCGGTTTTTTGATGAATTTTGTGAAGATGAAAGTAGTACGATTTCTAATGAGTATAAATCCAAATTAATGAAGTGATGGGTTAAATCCTGCCTAAATTAAGAAGCAATTTTGACACCATACAAAATCTTAGAAGCATACTTGATTTTCTCTATAGGAATCTTTTCCAAAATACGAAGAAGAGTAGCAAGTATATAGTGAACTGAACAGAAGCAAATATTTCAAAAAATGATAAACCTAAAAATGAATTACTTTTGGAAGTGGAAAGCTTGAAATATCCTGCATTAAAGTTAGATCTCTAAATGAAATCAAGCTTGCTATTGATCTACTAAAAACTAAAACTTACACCTGTATTTAGACTTACGGATGCTTATCTAAATCTAACTACTACAGTAGAAGATCTTTATAACGCAATTCTATTCTATATAATGCAATTATCTACATAATGCACAACTTCTCAGATATAAACAATGATTTTTACAGTTAAGAAGCACCTGGATTCCACATTGTAGAAAAATTGCTACTCTCTAAAGGACTAAGTTTGATATATTATTTCATCTTTATCTACTTAATGAAAAAATTGCTATTATTACTATATAAATTTTTGAAAAAATGTAGTATAATTATTTGGTCCATGTTTATAAGGAAAATTTAATAATGTGTGAAATGATCTACACTATGCAAAAATTTGTAATCTGCACAACTTCTGGTCCCAAGGAATGCAATATAAACAATAAACATCCTCTACTGTATTGTTTGTCGACCACAAGAATAGCTCCCGCCAAGAAGTCTGGTTAGTGGCAGTCGCTATAGTAACAAGACCTGTCCATTTCGAATGGGGAATACGCGTGTGAGGAATTGTCGGAATAAAAGGTTAGATCACGTCATTCTTCTTCTCAGATCTACAGCAGTTGCGTTATCTTATTTTTGATTTAATTTTGCTTTTACTTTTAAAATTATTTGTTCCCATTTGTTTAAATAATTCTGTTAATTTGTTAAACTGGAAAGATGCCCTTTCAGTTTAGAAAGGTGAAGTCTTGAAATCGCAAGCACGTAAAATCATATATAATGTTGCGGAATTTTGTTCCAGTGCAGCTCCATCTAAAGATGTATTAATTCCACTCCCACAAGCTCCGAAACGGGCTTCCCGAGCAAGTGGAGTTTCTGAAGCTACAATAAAAAAATAAGAAATGAAGTTTCTGCATTGGGCTCATCGTCAGATTTAAAATCACTTGGTAAACATCGTAAAAGACCTAGTGAGCGAAACTGCGAAATAGATGACTTTGACAAGTGCGTTATATGTCAAACGATTCAAGACTTTTATATAACAGAAAGAAAAGTACCATCGCTCAGAAAATTATTACCCGTGTTGAAAGAAAAAATTGGATTTTCGTGGAAAAGAGACACATTGTGCAAAGTCTTACATTCAATGAATAAAATTCTAAAAGTTTAGAAGGTATTATTATTTTTTATATTTTTAATGATAATTTCCATCCTTGCAAATTCTTTGAAAATAAATACTGAAATCTATAATAATCACTGAAGATCGGTCATTGTATTAATAATTTAAAGTCATTGATAATTATTAATGGCTATGAAAATATTAATTTTCAAACAATTATTTAAGTTAATTTCATTTCATTTTTACTGTAATAAATTTCATGATTAATTCCTATTGATTCATATTTTATTTTCATTTGTAAAATCTAAATATTATCATATAAATAATTTATGAAACAGTTTTCTTTCACTCGATGAATCGATTAAAATAATTACAAAAAAAAAGTATTAATAATAAAAACATCGCCAACACTCCCTCAAGGTGCTCAGTAAACTAATGTGAATGCCTATCTTCTGACTTCCCCTGTCAAAAATGGAGCGAGTCTTGTTTCCATGGCAACAGACAGGCGCAGACTTCTTGGCGAGAGCTATTCTTGTGATCGACAAACAGTATATTGATATATTTCAGACATATTTGTTCATGTTTACAAGGTAAGTTTAATGATGGGTGAAATGTAATCTATGTAACGCAAAATTTTATAATAAGCATAAACTCTCGTCTCAAGGTGTGTGTTATAAAAATCTTCTACTGTATCTCAAAATTTTACATACACAAACTGTATATGTCACTTCTAAATAAAGAAGTTTTAATAAGTTCAAACTCATTAAATTATATGTGAGCAATTTAACAAGAGAAACTAATAATAAGTAACAATCACTTAAAAAAAAAAAAACAGAACTTTATTTATTTTGTTTGACTTATAAAAATAAATATTAGAATTGAAATACATTTCTTTTTTATCTATTTTTAAAATACAAATTTTTAAAAACAGAGAGAAAAAGTTAGTTTATATGACCCATTTTTACAAATAGCTTTCAAAAGCTTTAAGAGAAATTTATGTGCCACTAGTGTTCCCTCTAGGATCTTTATTAAAGGTACAGTGCCCTGCCCTATTTTTAAATCAGCAAAATGCATCCTGCCCGTTTTAAAAATAGTGCAATGTGCCCTAATTGTACCCAGAGATTTCTTGTAAAAATTTCCTCCATATAGCAATATTATTTATAAATTTTTAATTAATCAAGCTTTTTTGTTTACTAAATCTGCATAGACATGAAATAAAATTTTGTTATTTTAATATTCTGATGCAAATTATTTTCGTATCATCATATCTAAGGTAAAGAACGGCATAACAGTAGCTATACTTTGTCACAGTATTTAATTTCAGTTTTAATCTTTAATGATTTTTACTTTTATTTTTATGTGATTTTGTTTAATATGGATGAATGAAACAAGAAGGATTGATATTTCTTCATTATTATGGATATTTAGTACTGCATTATTAATTATAATTTACTTAACCTTTATTTTTAATTTTCTGGACTTTTATTATTTTACATAATTATTTTAATGATTTACTTCAATTATTTTAATATTTTACTTAATTATTTTAATATTTTACTTAATTATTTTAATATTTTACTTATTGTAATGATTCATTATAAATTCCAATACTTTACTACAGTCAAATGACTGTTTAAAAAATGTAAACAAAACATTGACCAGAAATCTGCACAATCCCTGGTGCTAAGCTCTGAAGATTTGAAGGAGTTTACTGTACTTATATCTAAAAATTAAATATGTTTCTTTTTACTCAACTAGTGCCTTTTTTAGTGACTAGCATCCTGCACACTTTCTTTCTAAAGTAAACATTATGTACCACTATATCAAATCCGTTCTGATTATTTTTTCTTTCTTTAGTATAAAATTAAGAGAGATGTACAACAGAAGAAAGTTTGTTTTTTAAATCTAAGCTTATGATTTGACTGGTAAATGACAAATTGAAATTTACAGAAAAATTAATGAAATACTTTATTTACCCATTAAATCACATTAGAGGGGATACCTTTGATAACAGTAAAAACAAAAACAATGTGGCAAATAAAAGTTTCAAATTTTAGCTTCTTCAAATTAAAATAGACTCAGAATTGTATTCTATTGTAACACATGCTACCACTAATTGCAACATAAATGTTTTGATTTTTTTTAAATATATTTAGACAGCCTAACAAATTCTTTTTTTTTTAATTGACCTTCTAAGTTAAATATAAACATTTAATAAAATAAAAATTATAAACATTTAGGAGTAACACGAAATGTAGCCAAATGAATAAATATATATAAATATTTCTTACAATATTTTCCGTAGCCTGAAGTTTAAGAAAAACCGCCTAAAAATTCACTTCTCCCATCAGAAAATTAATTTACTAATGGTGAGTAAATTTATGTAATCCCTCACTTCTCAGCATACAAATTTTAGTTATTTATTTTCCCTACAGAGGTTTACAAACCTTAAATGCCTTTGATCCTACATAATCCTGAAAACATTACTTTTGGTTACATTCTAAAATACTGAATAAACAATTCTCCTTCTGGTTTCTGTTTTTAAAAAGTGTTTTTTCCCCCTTCTTCTACCTTACTACCCCTTCTTACTCCTTCTACCTTAGCGCCAAAAAAAAAAAAAAAAAACAGGCAATTAATACCTTAAATCAAAGTTAATAAACATAAAAATCAATTAATTCATAGTTGATCCTTATATATGTACTTTATAATATTTAGCCAAGATTGTTGAATACATCAAAAACAAATTTTACGCTTCAGCAGACAGTTGTGGCTATTTATAGACTGCAAGATACAATACAAAACAAAAACCAAATGTTTTAATACAAGCAACTATTGTTGGTAGATTAAAAAATATATATGAAAAAAACAATAAATTATTTTAAAAATAATTTTTACTTTATTTATATGGCTAAATGTCTAATTCGTTTATTTTTAAGCATTAAAATTCTATACTCCGTTCGCTGAAACGAGATAACGAAAGTAAACAAATGCGCGTGCGGATTGGCGATGCTTAAACCTGGCGCTGTGCCAGAAGCGCCAATTGTTTGAGCCTCTGCTTTTTTTCTCAAACGGCTGTTTGTTTCTTGTCTTTCACTTTTAAAATTGACGATTTTTTTCGATTGATTTGGTATTTTATATACACAAATGGAGTGTGAAAATTCTTCTTTGAGCCCGCCTAAGAAGAGAGTAAAAAGAAAAGCTTTGAGTAAGGTGGAGAAAGATATGATTTTAAATGTATACAAAACGGAACTTGAATCGAATCCTGAACTTCCGATTTCTCATATAGGAGATAATGCTGCTCGTATAACAGGCGTAGGTAAAGCTTCTGTTTTTTGAGTGTTAAGAGAGTATAAAAAATGTGGTGTGTTAAACTCGCCGAAGAAAATAAAATTACGTAAACGTGTTTTAGAAAATATAGATGATTTTGATAGGAATGCTATTAGGAGAAAAATCCACGAATTCTTTTTGAGGAATGAATTGCCAACTATAAATAAAGTTTTGGAAGTTGTAAATGATGACCCTGATTTGCCAACCTTTAAAAGGACAACATTTTATCATCTCCTGAAAGAATTAAACTTTAGATATTCACGGAGAGGACGAGACAGTACTCTCATTGATAAAAACGAAATAATTGTGTGGTGAAGAAAATATTTAAGGCAAATCAAATCTTTCAGAGAAGAAGGGCGCAAAATATATTATATGGATGAAACTTGGTTGAATGCAGGCCATACAGTTAGTAAAGTTTGGAAAGATACCTCAGTAAAATCATCAAAACAAGCATTTTTGTCTGGTCTTTCTTCCGGATTAAAATCTCCTTCCGGAAAAGGAAAACGGATGATAATTACCCATATTGGTAGCGATTCTGGTTTCGTGGATGGAGGGCTTGACTTATTCGAATCAAATAAAAATAAAGATTATCACGAAGACATGAATTCAGAATGTTTTGAAAAGTGGTTTGGTGATATCTTATTTCGACTGGAAGATAACTGTGTGATAGTAATGGACAATGCTCCTTATCATTCCCGAAAATCAGAAAAAATACCGAATACTTCGTGGAGAAAACAAAAAATTGCTGAATGGCTTTTAACAAAAAATATCCCTTTTGAGGACGGAATGTTAAAAGCGGAACTGTTGCAGTTAGTGAAGCAAAATAAAAATAAATATGACAAGTACGCTGTCGATGAAATGGCAAAAGCACAAAATAAAACTGTCTTACGATTACCCCCCTATCATTGCGAGCTTAATCCTATTGAACTGATTTGGGCACAAATAAAGAACTTCGTTGCGAAAGAAAACAAAACATTCAAAATGCCTCATGTAAAAGATATATTCTCTCAAAGTATCAGCAAAATTGGCACTGAAGAATGGAAAAGATGCATTCAACATGTAACCAATACAGTGGAAAAACAAATAAGGGATTTAGATAATGCTATAGATAATATAGTAGATTCCATGGTAATTAATCTAGATTCAAATAGTTCCGATACTTCAACTTCATCTTCTGAATGATTTATGAGGTAAGTGGGCTTCAATAATGTAAGATATAAATAGTTTTGTATTATTTTGTATTTAACAAAATTAACTCCTGATGATTTTTATAACAATGTTGAATTCAGACGGTTTGCCCCGGGAGGAAATTCCGTTCGGGGCATTAAAATGTCCCCCTCCCGAAATATTTCAGATTTTATACTTTTAATGGTCAAAAAGTATAATCCCCCCCCCCCCCCCCACCTGCAACTATATAATGTCTCGTCTGGAGGCACAGAAATCCCTCCAGGAAAAAGTATGTCTGAATTCAACGCTGTTTAAAATAAATAGAGAATAATTTATATTTTGACGTCTTAAACTTTTACATTTTTGTTTAAAATCTCGATGTAAATCGGTTAGCAACTTGTGTTGTTTTCATATAGTTATCAAAATAAATGTTTAAAAAATTAACAAATCGAAATAAAAAATAAAATTCGCCAACCTAGGGATTTGTGCCAAATGTGTGGCTCCTTGACGATTTTTCTGCAACCCATTTGTTTACTTTCGTTATCTCGTTTCCCTGAACAGACTATATATTTGCCCAAAGTATGAATTTAAAAAAATGTAAACAAAGATTAAATAAACATGATCTGTAATCTGCAAAATGCTTGGAATCAAGCAGTGTGGATCAGTGGTCTTCTACTATCATATATTAGCTCAAAGTTGCTTTGTAGATAACCCTGATCATTTGCATGTTTGCTAAGATGCTAAGTTTAACATTCACACAATCTTCTTTAAAAAAAATATATAAATAAATAAAATTGCTAAACTATGAAAAATACTCTGCCTAAAACTCAAAAATTCCCATACAGCAATTTCCATGATGGCTGAGCTTTGGGATTAGCCTGCTGTCCGCCATCTTGTTTTTTAAAGCAAAACATATTTGTTTTGTTTCTCATTTCCAAAATAATTTTCATCCATATTTACTTATTATAAACACATTATTTAATTTTATTGACTACCTATTTATATTTAATAGTAAAAGTTAAAATGTTTTGATTTAAAACATGAGATAGCTGACCGTGTGCGATAAATCAAAACATTTGTTTTGTTTCTGACATAATCAAGTTAAATCAAAACATTTTAACTTTTATTATTAAATATAAATAAATTAGTCAATAAAATTAAATAATGTGTTTATAATAAGTAAATATGGATGAAAATTATTTTGGAAACGAGAAACAAAACAAATATGTTTTGATTTAAAAAACAAGATGGCAGACAGCAGGCTAATCCCAAAGCTGTTCCAATGTGATTTTACAGTCAGTTCTTAAATTAAGTAATTAATATGCATATTTCTTTCCTCCTACCTAGGAAGATCTATGTGGTTCTGGAATATTGCCAAGGTGTTGCTTGTATAAAGGCATAGAACATGAATTCTGTTATTATAAACTTGCGCCCAGTGCTGGAAAATTATTCATAGTATCCTTCTTATAGTTCGGTCGTAAAAGGAACTGAATCATTATTGCCAAAGTAGGTGGCTTTTGATATAAACACATACATAAAGCAATACTTATTCAGTCAAAATGTTTTATTTCTAAAATATTATACACACCACACTTAATATTTGGTCTACAGAACTTCTGAAACAGTTAGCTTTTCATTATAACAAGAATTTCATTAAGATTGTAAAAAAAAAAAATTATCCTATAAGACGATTACAAACAGAAACACACCAACATGATGTTGTTTGTTTGGTTAGTTGGTTGGTTGGGGTGCTACACACAAGAGAGAAAAAATGAATATTGATTGATTGATTGAATGAAAGGAGTTTTAAAATCTGTACAAATTATCTCAGAAGAGTCACCATCTTGTCATAAATATTAGAGCTTAGAAACCATATTTTAAAGATAGAAACCATATTTTAAAGATTTCTATACCCAATTTTTATCATTTTTTTTTCTAATTAATATATTGAAAAGTTTCGTCTGTTCATATCGAATCTTTCAACGATGCATTCGATTACGACGTATCATTTAGAACGTTTCCAGCCTCTCTACCAACCAACTTACCAACATAATACAAGTGTCGTAGTTCACAAATAAATGCAATCTTTTGAAATTATTAACATTAATTCTTTCTATTAAAGTTTCATTTTATAGTAACTTATATTTTACTGTTTCCAAAATTAATGTATATGCTCTCGAAATTGCTAAGTATTTTGAAAAAAAAAAAAAAAATATTTCTGTTTATTTACAAACGCACACAATCAAGAAATATATAATTTTAATTCAATGGTACGATAGATTTATTTTCCGTTAAACAGTGAAAAGTGCATATAATTTATGATACATATAAATAATAATATTATTTCATATATTTAAGAAATGCATTAATACATTTAATTAGTATGGTTAGAAAATCAGAAGTTTATTTATAGTTTTCTAAATATTAAAATCATAAGTGTATTTATAGTTTTTTAAATATAAGTTGAAAATTATTTTACTAACCACAGAAGCAAAAGACACTGGGGGCGACGAATTATTTGCCTCCATTTCTGCATTGGTGACTATAAGTGTGGTGCATATAAAACAAGCATATTGAGCCGTTAAAAGTTTGCATAAATCTTTCTTATTACCACTTTTGTCCAAGCAACAAATTAGTGTAAAAATGTTTTTATATAGAAATTGCGTAAAAATATTTTGATTGAATAATCTAAATCAATTATTTAAATATCTTTTATTTCTGACATTTTTAATTTGAGTATAAGAATTCAACATCCGTTGCCTGAAAAAATATAAAATTATCTCTATGTCTATCTCTCTCAAAAGAGCAAACTAATGATAATAATTTATTTATAAACAATAATTATAAAAATCATAAAACTACAATTATCCATATGTATAAAACTATTAATATAAAAAATATTTAAATAAACTTTAACAAAAAATTATCTAAAATAAAATTCCTCAGTCACGCAGATTCAATAACGAAATTAAATAGCTGCAAATTAAAGTTAAATCCCACACCGATTTAATAATACATATTCAAGCCTTTGTAAGCTTGTAGTAAAATTATTTGAAAATTAGCTACTCTAGCCAGTTATTAAATATTTAAGAATTAAATAACTTTAAAATTACAAATAATGATTTTACTTTACTTATTAAACATTATTTTCTATAGTGTACTATAGAAAAGTATATAAGGATCTATATACTCGTCAATGTAAAATATTATTTTTTAACAGAAATGATGAACTCTGGATAATTATTTTTATTTACCATACATTTTATCTTAAAATAATAATATCAGATAAATAAATAAATTGTAAAATATAAAAATCTTGAAAAAATACTGGTAGATAGATTAGATTATTTTGTGATTTGTTGCATAATAAAAAAATAATAAGTAATCTCTTCCCCCTCCCCTCAAGAAAAAAAAAGTTTAAAAGTTAATAGGCAATTTTTTTTTAAATCACTCCTTTGCCTTCCTTGAAAAGGAATAATGAAAACCATCGAAATATATTTTAAAAATAAACATTAATGCCAGAGTTGAATTTAAAATGTTTACTTGAATTTTCATCATAAATTAATATATATATATATATTTGTTAAAAAAAAAAAAAAAAAAAATGTCAATCAAAACAATGTTGACATTCAGTAAATCTCATAACGTCCAAAGATTAACATCAAAATGTTTATCTTGTAGGCAGTAAACAGTACACTAAACCTGTCAAAACGGAACCACTACATAACGGAATCCTGTCTTAAACAGAACATTTTCAGAGTTGTGACGAAAAAGAGATGGAATCTGTTGCAGGTAGAACGTACCTGTTGAGAAAAAAAAACCCTGCCTATAACGATTTTGTTTTCTTATCCCTCTGCGATTTTGCCTTAGCAGATATTAATGCATTTTCCACAACACTACAACGTTATTTTGTACTGGTTTGTTAATGTGAAATATTAATTTTAACAAAATCAACGCTATTTGATAAAAATTTTCGTCGATCTTAATTATTAAAAAATACTTAATGGATTTTAAAGTAGCAATTACCGTAATTTCCTGTGTATAATCCTCAGATGTGTATAATCCTTAGTTTATTAAACAACTATGTTTCGATCCAGAAATTTTATTTTATAAAATGTAACTTACTAGATCGTTGTAAATATTTAACTTTAATTATTAAATAAAATTTCTGGGTTTAAACATGATTATACACCGGAAATTACGGTACATTAAAATAAATTGCATCCTTGTTTTAATTGAAAAAAAGAGAGAGATCTTATCTAAAACAAGTACTAATGTTAAGAAAGTACTATTCTAATTTTAATTAGAAATAGAATTTAAAAAAAAATACTTGAATAAAAAGCATAAATTAAAATATATATATATTGACAAAGCAATTTTCTTCTTTTACTGTCAACAAATTAATTAATTATTGTTAAATTTTATTTCACATTTTTATTCAAAATTTATTTGAATACATTAAAAAAAGGGTTGAAAAACAGCTTTCTTAGATTTAGATGTTTTACTTGAATCAAAAACATAATTACAAAAAAATAAATTACAAAACAGCTTTTTTCTTTTACTGTCAATCAAAGTAACGCGATATCATACAATTGCTGATAACCAGTAAATGACATGATATCCAAATGTAAACATTCGTAAATAGTTCTTGATATCACAGAAATTTTCATTTATCTTATTAATAAATAAATAAATTTTGAAGATGCGCATACATTAAAACAAATTGATCCTTTGCATTCAATGAATATGAACAATGAAAGCATGAAAGTATCGTCTAAAAAATATATTAATGCCAGTGTTGGATCAAAATTTTACTTAAAAAAATATTTAAAAACAGCTTTCTTGGATTTAAATGTTTTACTTGAATCAAAAACATACATTAAAATAAATTGATCCTTTGCATTCAATGAATGTGAACACAATGAAAGCATGGAAATATCTTCTAAAATAAATACTAATGCCAAATTAAGATCCAAATTTTACTTGAATAAATTAAGAAAAAGTTTAAAAAATAGCTTTCTTGGATTTAAATGTTTTACTTGAATCAAAAACATTAATAATAAAAAAAATATATTGAAATAGAGTTCTTGAATTTCAATTTTTACTTGAGTCAAAAAACATAAATTAATTTTAAAAAATGAAAATCAGCTTTCTTGTATTTACAAAAAAATACTTGAATAAAAAATATACACTATATATATATATATATATATATACATATATATATATATATATATATATATATATATATATATATATATATATATAAGAAAGAAAAAAGACGGAAAAACACAGTCAATCAAAGCAACCCGATGTCATACTGTAGTGTTGACAGTCAGTAAACCACATGATACCCAAAAGATAAACATCGATAAACAGTATTCAATATCACAAAAAAATATTTACCTCGAAGCCAATCCGCTACATGCTCGGGATTCCACTCTGCAACATTAACATAAGCCATTCTCTTCGCATGTTTAGTTACATATCCAAATTAATGATTAAACACATCGGAGAGGATGTTCCCACCACTAAATCCAACAAGTGAAATCATGCGCTTGTCCACACAAACTATGTCATCCTGCTCTTCGTTATCCACTGATTGTCAAAGGTTACCACTGGCGTGCTCTTGGGTGAAATATTTTCCCCAAATCCACTTCACATCATCAGACGATTTAATTGGCGAAATTAACGGACGGAACGATTAAAAAGTAACCATATGAAATTCTGTAGCAGATATCATCCTTCAAGAGCATCCAAGCAACTAAAGCGATAGGCCAAAAGGTGCCGCATCCCAGCCGAGACATGGAAAAGCTGCTCTAATCACTGGGAATCATTCATAAGAAGGGTTGCTAGAATCCAGCTGTGTTTTCGTCGCCAAGCAAAAGCTGCAAGAAGTGAGAGGGCATTTAACTGGATACTTTCGCAATCTTGACATTGCATAGAGGGAATTTAGGGAGGGGAGATTTTTTCCTCACCCGCCGCCTTTTTCTGCATCGAAAATATTTTGTAAGATTTTTTTTTTTTTCCTTTATGGAGTAGTACTACTATTATACCCGTTCTTCGCTCGAGAAACAATGAGGGGAAAGGTGTGGATCGCATAGAAAATACTAAAAAAAAAAAAAAAAATGTAATAATAAATGCCGAACGAGACGGGTAAAAATATCTGCATTTATAAAAATGTAATTTACTGGGCATGCGAAGTAATGAAGGCCAAATGAGACGGGTTCTGCATTTATTAAAGTTCAATTAAAAAAATAAAAAGTAACAATAATAATAATAGTAATAAAGGCCAAATGAGACAGGTAAAAACATCTGCATTTATTAAAATTTATTTTATTGGGCATGCAGTTTGCACAGAAAACATTAAAAAAAAATTAACTTGCATTTATTAAAATTTAATTTACTAGACATGCGAATCGCACAGAAAACATTTTAAAAACATATAAAATAACAAAAATAAAACAGTAATAAATGCCAAATGAGACGGGTTCTGCATTTATTAAAGTTTAATTAAAAAACATAAAAAGTAACAATAATAATAATAGTAATAAAGGCCAAATGAGACAGGTAAAATATCTGCATGTATTAAAATTCAATTTTCTGGCCATGCGAATGGCACAGAAAACATTTTAAAAACATGAAATAACAATAATAATAGTAGTAAAAAGGCCAATGAGACAGGTAAAAATATTTTTATTTATTAAAATTTAGTTATCTGTGCATGCGGATCGCACAGAAAACATTTTAAAAACATAAAAAATAACAATAATAATAGTCATAAAGGCCAAATGAGACGGGTAAAAATATCTGCATTTATTAATATTTATTTTATTGGGCATGCGGTTTACGCAGAAAACATAAAAAAGTAACAATAATAATAATAGTAATAATGACCAAATGATACGGGTAAAAATATCTGCATTTATTAAAATTTAATTTACTGGGTATGCAAATCGCACAGAAAACATTTTAAAAACATAATACAAAAAAAGTAATAAAGGCCAAATAAGACGGGTTCTGCATTTATTAAAATTCAATTAAAAAAACATAAAAAGTAGCAATAATTATAATAGTAATAAAGGCCAAATGAGACAGGTAAAAATATCTGTATTTATTAAAATTTAATTTTCTGGGCATGCGAATCGCACAGAAAACATAAAAAAAAACATATAAAATAACAATAAAAAAAGGTAATAAAGGCCGAATGAGACGGGTTCTGCATTTATTAAAATCCAATTAAAAAACATAAAAAGTAACAATAATAATAATAATAGTAATGAAGGCCAAATGAGATGGGTAAAAATATCTTTATTTATTAAAATATAATTTTCTGAGCATGCGGATCGCACAGAAAATATTTTAAAAACATAAAAAGTAACAATAATAATAGTAAAAGGCCAAATGAGACGGTTAAAAATATCTGCATTTATTAAAATTTATTTTATTGGGCATGCGGTTTGCACAGAAAACATTAAAAAAAGGTAACAATAATAATAATAGTAATAAAGACCAAATGATACGGGTAAAAATATCCGCATTTATTAAAATTTAATTCACTGGGCATGCGAATCGCACAGAAAACTTTTTAAAAACATAAATAAGAAAAATAAGAAAGTAATAAAAGCCAAATGAGACGGGTTTTGCATTTATTAAAGTTCAATTAAAAAACATAAAAAGTAAGAATAATAATAATAGTAATAAATGCCAAATGAGACAGGTCAAAATATCTGCATTTATTAAAATTCAATTTTCTGGGCATGCGAATCGCACAGAAAACATTTTAAAAACACATAAAATAGCAATAATAATAATAGTAATAAAGGCCAATGAGACAGGTAAAAATATTTTTATTTATTAAAATTTAATTATCTGTCCATGCAGATCGCACAGAAAATATGTTAAAAACATAAAAAGTAACAATAATAATAGTAATAAAGGCCAAATGAGACGGGTAAAAATATCTGCATTTATTAAAATTTATTTTATTGAGCATGCGGTTTGCACAGAAAACATTTTTTTTTTTTAAGTAACAATAATAATAATAAAAGTAAAAAATACCAAATGATACGGATAAAAATATCTGCATTTATTAAAATTTAATTTACTGGGCATGCGGATCGCACAGAAAACATTTAAAAACATAAAAAGTAGTAACAATAATAATAATAGTAATAAAGGCCCATGTGAGACGGGTAAAAATATCTGCATTTATTAAAATTTAATTTACTGAGCATTATATTGATAAGATTATTAAAAAAATTGCTTTGTGCGAAACTTCATCACAGGTTTAAAAAAAAAAAATGATTTTAAATAAACTATACAAATTAGGGATCGTAAATATTACGATATTCTCGAAAATATAAAAAATCTCCGATATTTTGATATACGTATATTCGATGTTTTCAACCTAGTCAACATACTGCTGATTAAAAAAAAAATAATAAAAAAAAGACTTAATATAAAATAGAAACTAAAACATATTGCACCTAACATGAAAACTTAGTTAAAAACAATTCTAAATGTATATTTCTTTCGTTCATCTCACGAAACCGTATTCTTCCAGCTTGGTTGTTTGCCCGTCACAGAGCCGGTTCTCAGAAACTATATAACTTAGAGGCATGAAATTTTGTGTACTTATAGCTGAATACCTACTATGAAACTCAAAATCATAAAATTTTGAAAAAAAAAATCGTATTATTTTAATATAGAGAGATAAAAAACCAAAAATGTAACAGCCTTTTCCTATTAAATTTAAACATTTTTCATTATAGCAGTTGCCAACAATTAAAAACCCACAATAAAATTCTTTCTACAATAATTAATTTTCTATTGAAAGATTTCCACGTAAAAAATGAAAGTGAAATAAAAAGTTTCACCAATTGAAAAAAAAAAAAAAAAAAAAAGATTAATATGATGTCATATTGGTAATAAAACGGAAATTTTCAAACATTTCTCAATGATACAAGGAGTAAGAGTATGTGTAAATACAGAAAGCAGCTTAATATGATGTCATTAGAGAATTAAAAAGAAAATTAATCTTACGTCACATTGGAAGTTTAACGGACTTTTTAAAATGTTTGAGAATAATACAAAGAGAGCATCAATATGAGTAATAGAGAAAGCAAGTAGATATAACGTCATATGAGTTTGGGAAACGTATTGAATCATGATAAAAACCGATTATGGAAATATTGGCATATTTTAACATTTTGAAGATCTATGTACAACATGTTTAATTTTGAAATTGATTTTTTTTTTTTTTATATAATATCGCATTTAGTCCACATGACAGATATTATTATGACAGAGTATAAAAGCAGTCTTCGCCCGCTATCGGACTGGTTCAGATTTTCGGAAAAAATACGAGAAAAACAGACCGGTAAATTTTTACTTTATAAAAAACCATTACCTTTTTTTTTTTTCTTCCTTTTTGTGGAAAATGAAATTTATTTGGAATTATTAAAGAAAGGATAAAGTGTTTTGAAAGGAATATTAAACGAAACCCTTTGTGCGATATTCGATCACACTTACCCACTTGTTTATTTTTATTTTTTTGTTTTTTAACACTTATAAATAACAAAATTGAAGATTAACTAATTGAAAACAGAAACAATTAGTTTTATACAACAAAATTTTAAAAAGAAAATATTTTTTTCAATAGAAAAATCGGAACATGAATGTAAGCTTGTCTGCTTTTTCATTCCCTAACCTGCTGTACAGTTTAAACTGAACAATAATCAGACCAGAAAGGATTATTTCTAACGGAAGCCGCAAATAACTGCAGGGGTGATTGTGTTCCGGTATTTTGTACACCACTAAATTTATATAGCAATATTCTTAGTGTGTCATCGCAGAATTTATGGATTAAAGAGGAAAAAGACTGCTGTATAAATTTAGTGGTGTACAAAATACCAGAACACAATCACCCCTGTAACTGATTATCGAAATTGGACAGTTTATATTTCAATGGCTCTTCTAAATTAATGCTGTCCAACATGATTATTGGTTCTACATTTAAATATTCAGCTTTAAACGTAACACCTGCAAAAGGTTTATTTATTTATTTATTTATTTATTTATTGAAAGGGGGTGGCGGCGTAAAAAAGCCACTTCCAGAGACAAAAGTACTTTATCTACAGAATGACGCAGTCAATAATAGTTGAAAAATTCATTTACACCTGTTTTGACTGAAAATATTAAAAATATCACCCACAGTGATATTTTGAAAATAAATATCGAATTTATATCGTTATATATATTCATTGATATATAATACTGAACCCTGATATAAATTAACAATTTATTAATAAAAGTATTAAAAAAAACGACGTCGAGGGAAATATATATATCAATATATAAGAAAAGAAAAGCACAAAGAATTTTTATTACATATTTACTATGCAATCAAATTATTTCCTTTTTTTTTCCTTTTTCTTTTTTTTTTTGCTAAATTTGTTTGGAAATTCATTTACACCTGTTTTGACTGAAAATATTAAAAATGTCAGCCACAATGATATTTTGAAAATAGATATCAAATGTAGGAAAATATACAACAATATGATATTTTGAAAATAAATATCGATTCATGATATATATCACGCTATATATATATATATATATATCACCGAACCCTGATATAAATTAACAATTTATTCATAAAAATATTTTTTAAAAACCGATAACGGAAAAAAAAAGCGAAAAAGGAAAGCGCAGAGATTCTATTTTTACTATACAATCAAATTATTTCAATATTTAGAGCTGCATGATTTCATGTAGAATAATTTTTTTCTGTCATTTATTTTTTTTTTTTAATTTGTTTAAAAATTCATTTACACCTGTTTTGACCGAAAACATATATTTTGAAAATATATATCAAATATATGAAAATATCAAACAACATGATAGTATTTTGAAAATAAATATCGAATCATGATATATATCTCGCTTATATTTATTTGTTGATATAATCCCCGAACACTGATACAAATTAACAATTTATTAATAATAAATAAATAAATAAATAAATAAAGACGGCGAAAAGAAAAAAACATAAAAAAAGGAAAGCACAACGATTCTTCTTTTACTATACAATCAAATTATTTCAATATTTAGAACCATACGATTTCCTGTAGAATAATTATTTATTTATTTATTTATTTATTTATTTATTTATTTATTTAATTTGTTTAAAAATTCATCTACACCAATTTACACAATTGTTTTGACTGGAAGTATATGAAAATATCACACACAATGATATTTTGAAAATAGATATCAAATACATGAAAATATCAAATAACATGATATTTAGAAAATAAATATCGAATCATGATATATATCACGCTATATATATCCACTAGCTAACCCGCCCGGCGTTGCCCGGACCCGAGATAATTACAATCTCAGAGAAAGGCGTTAACCCCCTCCCTCCCCATACCCGCAAAAATAATGAATAATTTGTTCAAGAAAACCACCGAAATTTTTCTGATAATTAGAACATAAGGAAGACGCTACGCTAAAATAGCCGGCAGATGACACCCCTTCCCGACCTCAATTTCAAATCTATATCTTAATTAGTTACCTAAATTTTTGTTCATTAGTAAAAATTGGCAATTATTTCCTTTCATTTTTGCAAACTATGGAGGGATCGGCCAGAGAAATAGATCTCTTTGTAGTTCAGTTTTTAATGAACTGCCTGAAACTTTCTCGGATAGTTTTCACTGACGCCGGCAGTTTTTTGCATAAATTAAGAAAAATTACCGACCGAATTTTTCAAAAATCACATAGTCAGATGCAGATTTTTTTTTTACATATGCTCAGAAATTTTCAAATTGATATCTCAATTAGTTTTCTTAAAATTCACTAATTAGTAAAATAATTTGAAATTCGTTCATTTCTGCTTGCAAATCCAATGCGCCGGCTCGTTTCTTTAGCCATTTTGATTTAAGAGATGTCATTTTAGAAGCGATGGTTAATGACAATCTAATTAATATCTTGAGTAATTATCAAAATATTAAAATTCTGAGATTCAGGTGCACATGGCCAGACCTTGGACTATCCACACCTAAATTTTCAGACTTCTAGGTGGGCTAGATTTTGCTAGGCATCGTAGACAAACACACACACACAGAGAGAGAGAGAGGGGGGGGGGAGGGGGAGAGCTAAACTTTCTTTTATTAATATAGATTGATAGATATTACTGAACTCTGATACAAATTAACAATCTAAATATAATAAAACACAGCGTGTTGATTACGGTGCGAACCCATTCAAACAATGGATTACTTCCATTGTTGATGAGAAAAGAGAAATAATGAAAAATATTCAGACACGTGGCTTTTGGGATGTATATATTTTTTTAATTTGCAGGTTAAATTTCGCTAAAATATTTCTGCACATATGTACTTTGCTTTTATAAGTGAATAAAAACTCTTATTTACTGTGCCGTCACGAGTGTAGCGGCTATTGGGTTTATTTTATCTTTATCCATTATAATTTTATTTATGCCATTTTTTTTTTCATTTGAATTAAATAGAAAAAAATATTTATTTGAATTCATGGTGGTTAAGCATAAAAGTGCGTACATAAAGTACGTGTGAAATGTTTGCGCCGATGAAAATGACGTTATGCTTAGCTTGAAATGCATTTTTACATTGATAAAACTTTTTTAAACAAGTGATATCATTAGGCCAAAATGACGTAATTTTCACAGATTTTTCAATTGTTAATTATAAAAATTAGAATTGAAGCCTTTATTGATAAAATAATAAAAAAATAAAATTATTAAGAGTAGTGTTAAAGGTGTTAAGGTAAGAGAGAAAAAAAAAAGCTTGAAACGGTTACAAAACATTACTACGTTTGCACTTAAAACAATGTAAATAGTTCAGCGTTTGTTTCCGACAAATATACCATAACAAAATTAAGACTGCATAATGAAACACACATTAGAACTATATCTATATCTGTTTCATTTTACTAATTAAGAAAGATCTGTAATTTATTTTCTGTTCTGTCATCTTATATATATATATATATATATATATATATATCATCATCATCATCAACCGTTTTCAATCCACTGCTGGATGTAGGTCTCCCCCAGATTTTTCCATTGTTGCCTGTCTAGTGCTTTAGTCATCCAATTAACACCGGCCACTTTTCTGATTTCGTCACTCCATCTTACTTGAAAGTTAAAATTCCAGAGCATCTGAACTTAACGTTTCAGGCAAATTTTCCTTATTGTCGATGAATAGTAATGTAAACATGTTTATATTTCTTAGAGTACAAGTCAGTCAGTAAAAGCTATTTGTTCTGATATTGCATTCAATATATATAGGTTTCCTTTTACTAATTGACACGGATCTGCAATTTCTCCTCTGTTTTGCCATCTTATTTACATTTCTGAATATATATATGAAACGAAGCGTGTTGCTCCGTCGGTGGGTCCTTGATCGCCGGGCCGGTGGCTGCGCGGACTGATGGCGGCTCCGTATTTACGTCAAAGCGCTCATTCTGATTCCCTTGCATGCTCTTGTAGTCCTGGGCCGTGAGCGGGATTCGGTTAAATTCCGAGTGAATGTATGTCTGTTTAAAGGAAGACACCGTCTATTACGGAACCTGGTTTATTTCTTTTTCTTACATGCATCCTTTTAAACCAGGCCCATATTGGCGTGAGAGCTGCTTTTTAAGTCTGTCTGGACATCGAAGGTTCGTCCATCGCGAGGCAATTCCGAGAGAGCAGATTGGCGTGGATTTGTTTAGATGAGGGAAATCGTAAAAAGTTCGCTCCTGATAGCCGTGTAATGGTATAAATATGAGGTTTTTGCATTATTTCTGCTAGAGGTCGTCTAAGTCAAAAGAGGCGTATTTTTAATTTTAATTGGCCGCGAGCTGAGTGATTGATTGTGCGGAATAAAGGCGTTGGCTCCATCGGCCGATCGGATGCCGCAAGACTTTAAAATTGCGTTAGCGTCAGCACAAATATTCTTATGAAGAGTCAGAAAACGATCTTTGAAAGTTATAAGATGCGATGCAGGAAAACTAATTTAACAGGGGCGACGGCATTTTCAATCAATTGAAACACAATTATTAAAGCATTTAAAAGTTTTGATTTAAATTTCTATTTTTTAAAACGGTAATTTAAAATTTTAAAAGGGGCAAAAAGGGATTTTGCATTTTAAAAAGGGGTTTAGCTTTTATCCTTTCATATCCCCCCCCACTAAAACAAGAGCCACAGGGCTCGCCTGCAAGACCTGTGGGTCTTATCTCGTGAATTTAACCCATGTTTTTTAGATTCTTATTTTCTCCAGCTCTCAAGTAATTTCTCCAGCTCTTCAGTATTTACTTCAGCTCTCAAGTCAATTGGACCTATTTTTACATTTATATATCAAATTTACATAAAAATATTGGTTACACTAAAATATTGGAATTCTTTCAATGGTGCTGCAGCAAAACAATAATGTGTCTCGAGACGACATATCTTGATTATAACAGTTGTCATAACATAACTGTGTTTGTAGTGTTTCCCTTTCTTTCCAGTTTTTGTTTTAAAGTTTTTGATATAGTTTGTTGGGAAACATCCTTTTGTGTATAATTGCAAATTGCAACCATAAACTATATAGTATATTAAAATATTCACAGGTAAACATACTGAAAACTATACAACATATGCAAATGTAAAAAATATTCAATAATAGACAACGTTCAAATGTAAAAAAAAAATATTCACAAATACAAAATATTAAAATGTAAAATATATTCACAAGTACAAATTATTCAAAAATATAAAATATTCAATAATACAAAATATGCACTAATACTATCAACAAAATATATTGTATCTCAAATGCAATTTGAAAAGCTTGCATTTCTAGAAATATTGAATTTTCACACTGAGATAAAATAACAGTAAAATATCCTAAAATACTAATAACAAAAACAAATTATATTTCTTCGTATACCTTTCCGTTTTGTTAGGGACTTAGCTACTTCTATGATGCAGCCTTAGGTTTATATCCATGAAAAAACAACACTAAGTTGTTTAAAAAAAAAGAAAACTACAGCTAATAAAAACTAAATATACACTTGCTATAATTTTCACCATGCGCAGGGTCAGTGCGATATGGGTTTTAATACTCTGAGGGGAATATCACCCAAAAATGTGCCACTCGCACGACAGAAAAAGAAAAGTGGGTAATCGATATTCACCTGCAGAGGGGAAGCGAAGCAGTTTTGCCAGATTCTCCGTTCAACCTGGAAAGAGAATCTGGGAAAACAGTCCGGCTAAAGATGGGTGGCCACGGAGCGGAGGACCCCTTCATGTGTCATCAATTCGTCATTATAATATTTTAAAAAAAAATAATAAAAATTCTAACAGTACTTTTAAACTGTCACCATCATTCTACACTGCTGGGGAGATAGGTTACACGCCCAGCTGGGTCCTCATCCAAATGCTACGAGTAAGGGGGACGATAGGAAAGCAAAAATTAAAAAAAATTGACAGCTGAAAGAGATAGATGGGGTTTATTCATGGCTGAGTTTAAGATTTTGAGGAGGGTGGTAGTATCTTAACTTGGAGGAATGGACAATTTCGGAATTTCTCTTAAAATGTGGGCTGGGTTTATCAATTTCAAAGGATACATCAGAAAGTTGTTTTAAAATGGTGTATGGGCCAGAATATGGTGCAGTCAATTTACGGGTATTCGGATAGTGAAATTCTTCATACATCACAATGTCACCAACTTTAAACTTTACAGGAAGGAAACGAGCATCATAACGGACTTTATTCTTTTTATGGTAAGCAATTGTTCTCTCTTTAGCCAATTTTCTAGCTTCTTCCACAGGGGGATAGTAACTATTATTTGGTAAAGGGGGATCATATGGTAAATTTCCTAAAAATAAATAGCTAAGGGTGAATTGGGTTACAGAATGAGGGGTGTTATTATATTCATATAAGACTTCATCTAAAAGCTTAGTCCAGGGTATTTTCTTGGATGTGGAATTGACTTTACATTTTAATCTAGTGACAATAGTCTGATTTAGTCGTTCAATTTTCCCATTCGTTTCCGGGTGATGGCTGCTCGTCAATCTGTGTTTTATATTGTAATTACGAAGAAATCTCCTAAACCTGGAAGCTGTAAATGCTCCATTTCTGTCGGTTAACAATCTATCTGGTACTTGTATCTGAAATAATTGTTTCAAAATGTTTGTATAAGTTTCGGTAGTTACACTTTTTGAAGGAAAACCCCACACATAGCGAGTTGCATGGTCAACGACTAAATGCAAATATTTTTTTGTAGAATTGTAATAATTAAATCCGCCAATAGAGTCTACTGCCAAACATTCAAAAGGTATCTCTGTTGGGGGCATTAATTGCAATAAGCCAAATCTTTTTTGTCTACATTTTTTGTTTATCTGACAAGTGTGGCAGTGTTTTACAAAATTTTCAATGTCCTGATTAAAGTTAGGCCAATAATATTGCGGAGAGATTAAATTTATCATTTTATAAATTCCAGGGTGGCCAAATTGTGTGTGGGTTTTTTCTAATAGGGGTAAACGTAAAGACATGGGGACCACAATCTTATACAAACCTTTCTTTTTAATAACAACAACATCATTTATCTCAGTGTACTTTTTACCATCAATTGTTACATTTTCTTTCTTCTGATTGTCTCTTACTTCATTCAAGTCAAGGAGATGTATAATATGGGGTAAATTTTCTGAAACAGGTTGTCTAGATAGCATATCAGCTTCAACATTAGTGGAGCCTTTCTGGTATTTAATTTCATAGTCAAACATACTAAGTTTTAGGGACCAGCGGAAAAGACGTCCTCTTAAATTTTTAACACTTTTGAGCCAGGTAAGTGCCGCATGATCTGTATGTATGACAAATTTTTGACCGTGTAAATAATGATAAAATTTATCTAAAGCATCCACAATCGCCAAACATTCTAACTCCGTAATTGCATAATTTTTTTCATAATCGCGAAGATTTCTAGAGTGATATGCTATAGGATGTAATGTTCCTTTTTCATCAACTTGTTTCACTACACATCCCACTCCATGACTTGATGCGTCTACAAACAAATGACAAGGTGTTTTGGGATCAAACAACTTTAAGATTGGTTTTTCAATTAAAGCATTTTTTAATTTTTCAAAAGAATTTTGACAATTTTGGTCCCACACATAAGGGACATTTTTCTTCAACAAATTGTTGAGAGGGTATCGAATGTTAGCATACTTTGGAATAAATTTGTGATAAACATTTATAGATCCCAAAAAACGTTGTAATTCTTTTACATTCGTTGGTGGTGTTAATTTCTTAATCGTCTCTATATTAGGGTTGTCAGGTGTGATACAACCGTTCGAAACTTCATATCCTAGAAAATTAATTTTGGATTTCACAAAATTACACTTTGACAATTTGAGTTTAAGGTTTTCTTGAACACATATATTAAATAATGTCTCTAAATGACATAAATGTTCCTCTTCATTTTGGGAGAATACAATAACATCATCAAAGTAACTACAGGCAAAGTCAATTTTGTATTTATTAAGAATTCTACGGAGGGTACGGTTAAACCAAGCAGGTGAGTTTTTCCATCCAAACGGTAAACGATTCCACTCATATAATCCAAAGGTGGTGGCAAATGCCAGCTTCTCAGTGTCTCGAGGGTGGATAGGAATGTGCCAATATCCACTAGCTAAATCAAGAGTGGAAAAAATTTTAGCATGCGCCAATTTATCTAACAGGGTGTCGATTCGAGGTAAGGGTTCTGCATCTGTTTTTGTAATGGCATTTAATTTTCGGAAGTCAATACATAACCGGGTTTTCTTCCCTTCTTCACGTTTATACACCAAAGTTACGGGTGATGAATAAGGGGAATAGCTTTCTTTAATGATACCGGCTCGCAATAAATTTTGAATTTGTTCTTTAATTTCCTCTTCTTCCTTAGGGGAAGTGCGATATGCTCTTAAAGAAACGGGGAGATCTGATGTTAACTGTATTCTCTGGGGTTCCATGTTTACACAGCCTATATCATATTTATCTTTGGCGAAAATACAGACATATTTGGCTAGAAGAGCAGGTAATTGTTCTCTGACAGACTGAACATTTTGCACATGGTCAGTGGTCTCGAACAACTCCGGCTCAAAATTTTCTTCGAATATCTCTGCATTTTCAATTGCTGGCTGGTTAGTATATACTTCTGATAAATGTAAAGTATGGTGAGACGCATTTGTTGGAATATGGTCCATGAGAGGTACTTTCTTATTATCTTGAGTTATTTGCATTTTAACACAGTCAATATTTAATCTAAACAGTTTGCAATGGGGTAGCCCAATCAAAGCATAAGGTAACTGATTGTTAATTATAAAAAGTTCAATTCTCTTAGAGATACGTCCTAATTGCAAACTAACAAGGCATTTTTCTTTCAAAGCAAGAACACCTTGTGTTTGGGTGACTGGTATACTCTGCTGAACTTTACATATTTTTAGGTTAAGTTTATGGGCTAAGTGACAAGGAATAACACTAATCGAACTCCCAGTATCGATCAAACAAGGTAGTGAGTCTTCATTTTTTACATAAGTAACTTTATGACAATCTCTATTTGATTTTTTATAGCTAGCTTTTTCTTTTTGTATATGTCCGGACATAAGAAATCGTCATTGATTACTAGATGTATTTCGGGATGACTCATTAGCGCTATGATCTTGGTTGGGGTTCGGCAAAGTCATATTGTGACTAGGGGTTGGTACTGCTAACACTTGTTGTCGAAAAGGGCAGTTTCCCACCCAATGATACGCATTTGGTATTCCGATATTAAGACAAACTTTGCATGGATAGGGCGGCAAAGTGGTCTGGTGGTGTACATTAGGTCGTGGTGGAACATTTGAAGTCGGTCTAAACGTATTTTGGGGATTTCTGGCTTGATTTGATGGAAAAGGTCGAATGGGGTGTGTTTGATAGGGAACTCTGTAGTTCCACTGCCTGTTAAAATTCTGTCCATTCTCATATGGAGGTCGGTTTGGGCGCCATTGGCGATACTGATTGGGGTTTTGGGGGCTTGCTTCAAATTTGCTCTCATTTCCCTTTCTGTCCAGTTGCAGTTTGCTAATTCTGAAAACTAATTCACGCCATGCATGTGTAGTTGAGGGGTTGCCTGCAATAACTAACTTCTGCATTTCTAATGGCAAGCCCTCCGTTAACCCTTCCAGGATAAGTTTCTGCTCTAAACCTAAGGTTCGGCCTACTTTAGTCTTTTTTTTTGATAATATTCGTTCAAGTCCTCTCCAACTTTATATCTAATACGTGAAAAATCAGTGAGAGAAAGGGTATCTGGAATTTCGTAGTGTTCATTAAACAAAGTGACAAATTCGGACCAATGAAGTACATTTAGACAATTATTAATGTACAACGTAAGTGCACTGTCCTTTAAATACTTCTGTATGTGCCTAATTTTCCAGCACTCGTCTTTTCCCTGTCCTATACAGACACTCTCGAAATAGGCTAACCATGGTATCCAAGACATTCCATCTTGCGGAGAAAACGCAATGATATCGGGGTCTACTGACGTTTTTGGGTTGGCGGATACTGATGTGTGAGCAGACCCAGCTTGAGCTGACAGGGTCTGTCCACCTAACATTGTTACACCAGATGTCTCTGGTGCACCTCCAGATTCCTGACTAGACTTCTGATTATTTTTCTCTTCAGGATTATTAACGGGATTATCATCTTTGCTCGAAATTTGATTTTTTTCTTTTTCGGGGTCACCTGATTTGTCTGTTAAATCCTCTACTTCTTTGGGAGGTGTTGGGTTACTCATGATAGATATAAATACTAAATATCACTGAATTACACAGAAATATAATACACAATTAAAGCACATAAGAATAAAAATGAAAAAATCTTTCAAACTATTTAAAATTTGTAACACTATATCTGTAAATATCTGTTAAAATCATCTTTTTAAAATTAAAATCCACCTTAATAATTTTTTTTTTTTTTTTTTTTTTCAATAACTTGAATTCAATAAAAAAAAATTTAAATAACCTCACTAACTATAAAGTACGTTGCATATAAATCATCTTTAAAAAGTTTAACACTTAATAATAAAAATATTATAATAATAATAAAATTTTCACTTCTGCTAAAATATTTTCAAACTGTCTAGAAAAATGATTTTAATATGAGGTTTAGTTAATATTATTTTTCATTAAAATCGTAATTATCCGTTCAACACAACTAAAGAATTTTCATAAAAATCACCATTCTTACTCTTTCATCTCTTTAAAATTACGTTAAACACAATACATAAACAATTATATATTTGAACTTAAATAGCTGACTTAAAAATAATTAAAGTTTTCACACAAGTAATAGCATACTAAAATAATCCTCTTTAATTTATTTTTGGCATGCATAAAAAATTAAATAAAAAGTTTGAGAACCACTGCCTCTCACTAAAAAGATCTTAAAAAAAATTTTTTTTTTTTTTTTTTTTTCTTCTGTACGTTAATATCAAAAGTACATACCTTTATACGCCTTTGCTTTAAATAAATCCATGAAAAAATTTACCTCTTACTTTTTTTTTTTTTTTTTTTTTTTTTTTTTACCGCGACGCGAAACAATAATAAATTAATTTCACTGAAATATTTATCTCTATATCTTCTTGCACTGCCCACAAAAATACTTTTTCCTGTAGTCACGTGGTTTTTGTTTTTGCTGAGGGCAGTTCTGATTTATTTTTCTAAATAGTCCAGAAACCAGAAACCGAAACATCTGAGTCACGAGTTCATTTCTTTACCGGCGCGCTCTTGAAAATTGAAAACAGCTGTGTAGTTGACCTACTTTTCATCCGATAAAACACTTCGATTCTTGCCGGCAGAATGAAATACTGCACAAGATTGAGAATGAAGAAAAGTTAATGATTCACTTTCCTTTTGACGAAGGGAGATTAAGTACTTTTGAGTTTTTGGGATAAATTCCGTAAGTCTTTCATCGTATGCTGTAAGAATTTTTCACGGAGGTATTCGCTGTGATTGACGGGCGTAGATTACGTAACTGTTTAGTTTTTGGGATTTTCCCGTTGAGATGAACTGTCCTACTCGACTTCTGAAACGAAGCGTGTTGCTCCGTCGGTGGGTCCTTGATCGCCGGGCCGGTGGCTGCGCGGACTGATGGCGGCTCCGTATTTACGTCAAAGCGCTCATTCTGATTCCCTTGCATGCTCTTGTAGTCCTGGGCCGTGAGCGGGATTCGGTTAAATTCCGAGTGAATGTATGTCTGTTTAAAGGAAGACACCGTCTATTACGGAACCTGGTTTATTTCTTTTTCTTACATGCATCCTTTTAAACCAGGCCCATATTGGCGTGAGAGCTGCTTTTTAAGTCTGTCTGGACATCGAAGGTTCGTCCATCGCGAGGCAATTCCGAGAGAGCAGATTGGCGTGGATTTGTTTAGATGAGGGAAATCGTAAAAAGTTCGCTCCTGATAGCCGTGTAATGGTATAAATATGAGGTTTTTGCATTATTTCTGCTAGAGGTCGTCTAAGTCAAAAGAGGCGTATTTTTAATTTTAATTGGCCGCGAGCTGAGTGATTGATTGTGCGGAATAAAGGCGTTGGCTCCATCGGCCGATCGGATGCCGCAAGACTTTAAAATTGCGTTAGCGTCAGCACAAATATTCTTATGAAGAGTCAGAAAACGATCTTTGAAAGTTATAAGATGCGATGCAGGAAAACTAATTTAACAGGGGCGACGGCATTTTCAATCAATTGAAACACAATTATTAAAGCATTTAAAAGTTTTGATTTAAATTTCTATTTTTTAAAACGGTAATTTAAAATTTTAAAAGGGGCAAAAAGGGATTTTGCATTTTAAAAAGGGGTTTAGCTTTTATCCTTTCATATATATATATTGTGACATGTTGAAAATTTCACATGCTCACATGCTTGGAAGATAAAGATAATCCCTTACGAATGAAAGGCCTTTTGTGAATTGTCACTATTCAAGTAAGAGTACTATACAGAAGGTTGACAGGTGGACGTGAATCGGATAAACACTTACTTGGAGAAATGGGATAATCTCCTAAGAATGAAAAATAGAACTAGAGATTGGGGTCTTTCATTGTCCACGGGAGATAAGAGACTGGTGCAGGTGTGGGAGTGAAAGAATGCTTTCTGCAGAAATTCCTGGAATGCAGGGAAAGCCCCTAGGAAGTGAAATTGCAGACGGAGTTGGATGTTGAAGGGGTTAGGGAGAGGTTCGCTTTGAGAGGAGGTCAGAAAGGCTGGTTTCTGAAATGAGGCTTATACAACGTGGATATGTTCATCGGATTTTTTTACTTATAATTTTTTAAATGTTAATTTAAAATAAAGTTTTTTTCGTTTCAAACGATAAATGTATTTCATTAATTATATATACATGTGTTCACGCTACCACAGCTATAGTATAGTATATATAAATAATTGGTGGCAGCAAATGGGATATGTAATCTAGAGTAAATTAGATTACGGATCTATGTTAACCTGATTAAACAGATGATGAGCCAGTGGAAAACGGACAAGCAGAGTTGTGGATTCGTGAAGTCTAATTGGAGTCGTGGTTTTTCTCGGAGTTCTAGCAAGCAGAGAACTGGTAAAAGAACTTTATCGACAAAAGCTGTGTAGTGTATGGACAGTCAACTATAGATTTGGTGATACGTGTTTGTGCTTCTTAATATATCCAGTGGAATGAAGATATGCGGCGTACCGTCTAAGTTATCTACATACGGATCTAAGGTGCAATTAGTGCCTCATCAGCAAAATTTAGTGTCTTCAAATCTTCAAACATCTGTGTGTGCCATCTTTAAAAGTGCTTGGAAGCCTGGTATCAGTGTGGAGGAAATATCTGCATCTGAAGGTAAGCTCTTTTATGAAATCTTCTATAGAGGTCTGTTTTAAATTAAATTTTGTGTATAAATTTTAATTTTGGGGAACAAAACTCTATGAGAAATTTAAGAATTCTAGGGAAGCTATTAATTTGGTACTTAAATTTTTAGTTAGAATTTTTATGTTTGTTGATTTTCTGGTATCTGTTTGGTATAATATTGGGTTAAGAAAATTATATACTTATGTATATGTTAAAATTTACTTGGGGTATAGTAAATTGTTATTGATTAATTGAGATTATTAATCAGGGTATTTTAATCATAATTTTGTATAAAACTTTTGGAAATAAGAGTTTTGTTTATATACATTTTATTTCTTACAGTAATAAAGTTATAGCTTAATTTTATGGGTATACTGTGGATGATTATGATTAATGTTACAAAATAAATTCATGTTATACTGTACTGTTGGGTATAAAATTTATTTTGGGGGATATACTCAGTTTGAAAGACGTCACTGTTGCATGAGAATTTGCTATATTAAAATTGTGTCGTTTTTGAATACATTATTATACGTATAGTGAAGAAAATTCTATTTCTGTGTTTATTGTATTATTGTAAATTGAATATATCTGATATTTTGAAATTTATTATATTTTGGAGGAAAATATGGCAGAATATTTAGGAAAATATAATAAAAGTGTCTTGCTGTTATTAGCAGAGGAATTTGAGACCAGTGTGTCAAAAACGTGTAGAAATAAAGCTATAATTCAGGCTATCGTAGATGCAGAGGATTATGATGAAAGTTTCGCTAAAATTCGATTGCAATATTTTATTGAACAGGAGGCGGAGCGGAAAGAGCAGGAAAAACAAATCGAAAAAGATCGTAAAGAAAGAGAGAGGCAAATTGAATTAGATAGGATTGAGCAAGAGGAAAAAGATAAACTTAGGAAATTTGAGTTAGATAAACTTGAAAAACAACTTGAGGCAGATAAACTCGAAAAACAGCAACAACTTGAATTACAAAAACTTGAAAAACAACTTGAGGCAGATAAACTCGAAAAACAGCAACAACTTGAATTACAAAAGCTTGAAAAAGAACAGCAATTTGAATTAGAAAAATTGCGTATTCAAAATTCTGCGGATATTGTTAGTGTTTCATCTAATGAATCAAATGTAGATTTTCATAGAACTCCTAAGGTAAATTTAAAGGATTTAGTTCCGCGCTTTGATTCTAAATTAATTGATATAACTCTTTTCTTTATGATTTTTGAAAGGCAAGCCGAGAAAGCTAAAATTTCTCAGGAAGATTTGGTCAGTCAATTAATTCCTTTGTTACCTTCTGATATTGCCGAAATTATTGTAAAACAACCAGCAGATAAATGTGATGATTTTCAACATGTAAAGAAAGTTTTGTTAGATAGGTTTAGGCTAAGTACAGGCGCCTTAAAACAAAAATTTGAAACTCATCAAAGAAAATCTGGTGAATTATGGGTGGATCTGATTTATGAGTTAAGAGGTTATCTAGATAATTGGTTAGAGTCATTAGAAGTGAGGGATTTTGAATCCTTAAAAGAACTAATGCTCACGGAACAGTTGAAAAAACGTGTCCCTTTTGAAATAAAAGAAAAATTTATGGATGAGTGGGAGGAAATAAAGATTGCTTCTAAACTTGCGGAAAAATCGGATAAATTTGAGAGTATAAGAAGAGAATTTAACAGGTCGGATAGAAAACCGTGGGAAAATAAATCTTTTCAGGATAAGCAAAAAGACAGCTTTAATTCTAAAAGTAGAAAGGAAATTAAACCAAAATTGGAATTTGAGAATACGAAAGAGTGTGGGAAATTTGATCAATTTAAGAAGGACAATGCTTTTGAAAAGCAAAGACAAGTCCAATGTTATAATTGTTTGGCCGTGGGCCACATCAGACCAAATTGTCCTGAATTGTTAAAAAGTAAATCTAATTATGAGGATAAAAGCATAGCTTGGATTGTTACTAGTGATGGGAAAAGTGTAAATAATAAGGAAGGTGTGGAAACCGAATTACCTATGGTTGATTTATGCGTGAATGGTAAGAAAGTAAAAGCGATTAAGGACACAGGTGCGCAAATTGCGGTTTTTGATGCTACAGACATTCCGTGGAGTGCTAAGAAAGTGGGAAATGTTTTTCTTATACCGGCCCTCGGAAATAGACAAAAAGCGGATTTGGTGACCGTGCCGATTGCTTTGATAGAAGATGAAAAAGAGTATGTTGAAAAAAATGTGGTGGTTGCAGTTGTGAGAAAACTAAATTCTCCGCCCCTTATAACACCAGCTGTTTATGACTTATTAAAGTTAGGAAATATGGAAAAGCAAAATTCGGTGTATAAACAAGTGGGGAATCAAAGAGAATTAAATGGGCAGGGAACCCTCAGATTATCTAGCGATCATGAGCAAAGGGTTGTTAGAAAAATGGTTGTGAATGAAATCTGTAAAAGGGATAATAAGTCTGTTAATGAGATAGAGGTAAATTCACTGGAAGACGTGACTGATAGGTATTTGGAAAAAGGGTCTAAATTGATCGATACAAAAGAGGGTGCGTCTAAAAAGGATGGTGATAAAAGGTCAGGTATTGGAGGTCAATTTCGGGAAAAGAATTCTGAGCATGATGTAAATATACCCAGGTATTTTGTCGGTAGTATGGGATTTATACATGTTAGAAATAGAATTAGAAAGAAATTGAGTTCATCTATGACTGTGGCCAGTAAATTTAACTCTAGGATGAAGGAAAATAATAGAGTAAATTGGGGGGCTAAATGTCAAGAAGATGTGAATAAGAAATCAAAGTTAAAAAGAATGGAGCATTCTTCTTTTAAAACGGATCACAAAGAAAGATTTATTGAAATCAAACAAGATTTTGAAAGGAAAAATCATGATTATGAAGTTGTGAGGCGAAAATTATTGTCAAAAAGATTTTCTGATAGAAGTAATATAGATATTGGTTTTCGGGAGAATTATCTAAATTAAGTTTATTCTAAATTTGGGAGTACTCATTTTTGTAATATCTGTATTGTGTTTATTTATCATTTAATGCTTAATATTATTTTCGTAATAGTAAAACTTCATTAATTTAATAATTGCATAATTTAGTATGCTTTCTTTTTGTTTGTAGAAGTGTCTAAATTTAGGCTTTTAAGCAAGTTTTTAAGAGAATCGTTTTAGGCATTGTGTTGTATATAGATTTTTTTTTATTATTACTTTTTTTTGTTAGAGTCATGTAAAGTGTAATCTGTATTTGGTATTATATGTATGTGAAGTATTTCAAAATTGTTTCTTAGGTCATCAATTGTATAAATTATTCCTGGAATTATACTTAGGTATTGTAGGTGAGGGAGTATAGTAAATCCTATTGACAGTGTGGTCTATCAAATACTGAGTATAGAAATGTGTTTGTATTCTATTGGGATTTCGTGTATTATTTTAAATTCCTTTATACTTTGACCTCTTTAGAAGTTGATTGAAGGAGCTTATTGTATTCATGTATATGCCAAATTTCCTGCAGAAATTTATCCTTAGGGGGGAGGAGTTGTGACATGTTGAAAATTTCACATGCTCACATGCTTGGAAGATAAAGATAATCCCTTACGAATGAAAGGCCTTTTGTGAATTGTCACTATTCAAGTAAGAGTACTATACAGAAGGTTGACAGGTGGACGTGAATCGGATAAACACTTACTTGGAGAAATGGGATAATCTCCTAAGAATGAAAAATAGAACTAGAGATTGGGGTCTTTCATTGTCCACGGGAGATAAGAGACTGGTGCAGGTGTGGGAGTGAAAGAATGCTTTCTGCAGAAATTCCTGGAATGCAGGGAAAGCCCCTAGGAAGTGAAATTGCAGACGGAGTTGGATGTTGAAGGGGTTAGGGAGAGGTTCGCTTTGAGAGGAGGTCAGAAAGGCTGGTTTCTGAAATGAGGCTTATACAACGTGGATATGTTCATCGGATTTTTTTACTTATAATTTTTTAAATGTTAATTTAAAATAAAGTTTTTTTCGTTTCAAACGATAAATGTATTTCATTAATTATATATACATGTGTTCACGCTACCACAATATATATATGGGTTACATAAAATTTATTTCCTTCGCAAATCCTTCACATTTACTTCACATTAGTCCTTTAAATTAATCTAACTTCTGACATAGTCAGTATTTCCTTAATTCTTAATAATATTTATTCTTATTTAATGTCCTTTTAAAAGTATTAACCCGTATATTAATAATTATCTTATTCCAAATCTTAATTTAAAATTTTAAGTTCATTCGTAACTTTTATCAGCTCCCCAATCTTAAATTCCGAGGGACGCTTTCTCATTTCGAATGTTTTTAAAAAAGCCATTTTTTTAAATTATTATTATTCCATGCTCGGTTTCGCGCGCTAGGTACTTTTCACTTCAAAATTAATGCGCGGCTCGAGAGGAATTCTTTCGCGTTAGAGCTTCTCCCTCGCGCCTCATTCGCTGGGCTGGAGCTCGCCTCTCACTCATTGGTTTGTGCGCACGTGACGTCGTATTTCTGTATCACTACGCTCCGTGAACAAAACTTGCTTGCACGCTTTGGAGATAAGATTTTTGACGTGTTTGGAAGTGTAACCAAATGGGTATCTGGTGTTGTAGTCTCGTAGAATTTTCATACAGTTCTTTAACATCTATTAAACGAGGTAGTGAGCCATCGTGAAGCCTGAGGGCTATAAGTTTATACCTGTGGGAACTGTTACTGCATCGCTCTTATTCATAAATAAACTATTTGTCTGGAAATTGGCTGGTCTTTATTGGAGAAACTCTTGTGGAATTTCATCATTGCCTCACCTCTTCGCCATGATTATTGATATCGACTGCAACCTTCTATATCTTTAACAAACTGCCATTTTCTCGAGGAATATTACATCTCGTGGACACCATCATCTTCGTAAAGACACCATATATATATATATATATATATATATATATATATATATATATATATTCATTCTGTATATATATAAGCAATATCTGTATATATATTCTGTATATATATAAGCAGTAATACGCTGCCACGCATGCGCTGTAGCGTATACTGTTAATTTTACGGTATAATACTGGCAGCTGGAGTGCCAGTATTATACTGTAAAATCAACACATTGTTTTTTCAGTCTATTAAAGATAGCTAATATTAATAATAACCTGTGATTATTAATAGAATGAGCCAGTTATTATTAATATTAGACGGAAATCATTAATTGATTTCCGTTAACGTCATGCCATTATTGTCATTTACAAAAAAAGGAACAAGAATCACCTAATCACCATTGATTGTAATTTGTATTGGACCGGACCTCGCAATTCCTATTAGCGACCCATTTCCATTCTCGAGGTGCTTTTATCGTAAATGACAATAATGACGTGACGTTTTTCCAGCGATTTAAAGCAATAAGCAACTTTGTTCTTAAAATAACAATAAAAAGTGAAAATAAATTAAAACCAGTCGACCCATGCAGGATTTCGCACTGCAGTCTGATAATTTTTAGCAATATCTAATACTTTTTAGATGCATGTTTAAACTTCTAAAGAAAAATTAAAGATAAAAAGAACTGCAAACAACATTAGTCAAGCCAGAATATCATCTCATTTATTCCCTCAAAGTTAAAGTAAAAATTGATTAAAGATAGGAAACGGCAAGCGCGAAAAAAGAAAAAATAATAACAATGGTATCGTTTCTTGAAAAACACGGACCAAAGAAAAATAAATTGAATGCATTTAAAATACAATTTAATGTAATATATCAAAGCATACCTTTTAATCTACACGTGAAATATCACTGATTCGATCGATCGATGGTGTCTCTTTCTTCTAAATATTTTAATTTCAGTTTTGCTTTTCAACCATAAATACAAAATAAACCCATGCGGAGAATTCATGCTTTATCTTTTTTTGTACTATTTATATTTTTATACTCATTGTTGAGCATCCTATAATGCGGTATTTTAATTTTTGTGGCAACATTAGTTTTAGGAAAACTTTTCATTTAATTTATGAAAACAATTCCGATTTAATTTTTAATTAACAGCAATTTTTAATCAAAAAATATGTTTTAACGAAATGTGAGTGTACTATGTCAGAAGCGGTTTCAAAAACCTTTCGAGTGATACCTAATTCGTTGTTGTGCGTTTCGTAAATGCTAAGAAAAAGGGATGTTGACAAAAAAATAATATATATGATAGAACCAAACTGATGATGCTGCATTCCTGACCCACTAACTTACATGCATGATATGATTTTAGAATCTGCTTGTTGTAAATGTCTTAATGCGATATACTGTGGCGTAGCTAATTGTAAGAAATTGCTGAGAAAGTAAATGCGAAAGTGATTAGGGAGATAAATTATGCGTTAACTCTATAAGTCATGAATGTGCTTACATGAATGATTTCATTTCACGCGTGTCCATGCACTCACAATAATCTGTAACAATAAAAGAACGAATTCGTCTATGCATCTGTGTTTGTGTAAAGTAAACAACTGTGACGGAAAGGTCCACAAATTACTCGGGGGGGGGGGGGGGGGGGTGAGCGAGGAGAATTTGATATTTTCTTGAATTTTTTTTACCGTTTTGTATTTTTATTTGATTTTTGTGTATAAATTCAAATGTATTAACTGTAATAATTTTTTTAGTCATAAAACTTTTAAATTCCTATTTTCTATTTGAAAATTCATGAAAATTCATCATCTAATCATAAGCAGCTTACCATGATTTGTAAAATTATTACTAAATAATTTTTTAATTGTACTTCTCTTCCCCCCGAATGTTACAAAATATTTTCTACACTAAAATATCTGAAACACTATGATTGACTGATTGAACGATTGGAGTGATCGACTTGAAATCTATTTAAACTCTTTTTCCATTTAATATCTATTTCTCCGGAAACATCTATCCAAAAAACTGTCGGTAGGTTATACGATTGCTATAATTACACAATTTTAGTATATAGATTGGGTTTTTAAATTCAGTAATACGGAAATAATAGGACTCCATCTTAAATAGGCCGTAATCACCATGGCAACCTAGAATCATTACCTGTGTCATGGGATATAATTGAATTAATTACGTATGATAGGAGTTAATAGAATGAAGAAAACTTTTATTCACATCTTTTTAATTTTTGATTCGATTTTCATAAAATTTGAAATGACTCGGCAAAATTCTGCAACGATTATATATATTACATTTCAAACCATTCGGTTGAGTAGTTTTTGCGCTGTTATATGTGGGCAGAAGGACGGACGGACTAGACGACGACTAGGTGTACGTATTATATAATTACGAACGCACCTAAAAAAATAGACTTTTTAACACATATCTCTGTAATTTGCTAAACTAAAAAGAAAATTTCTAAGGTTCCTTTAAGAAAAACACCATCACTATTATTTTTACGAAAAAAAAAAAAAAAAAAGAAGAAGAAGAAGAAAGAAGAAAATAAAGAAAAATACTATCACGACATGGGCCCCAACCAATTTTCTTTTATTAAACTTGGACCAGGCCTAGAAAGTCTAGCCCAGTTCTTGAACCGTAAAAACTAATCCCCTATCCCTCAAGGCCCGTTTATGCAGTAAAAAATAAGCACGGGCCCGGCCCGAGTCGACTGAAATAAAATCGGCCCGAACACAGACGGGGTCTGCGAAGACTTCTAAATGACGCGTAAAGGAATTTGCTGTTTCCTGAAAGCTATAATATTCAATTAACCTTATCTTATATTATTATCTTTATATTATTATCTGAAATATTTTATCTATTAAAACTATTTTATTATCAAATCTGTTATCTTTAATATATATGTAAACAGCTATCAGTAATGCAAAGCTGAAAAGCAGGAACTTTTCTTGTGGTCTGAGACAGTCATAAATTCTTTTCTTTCAGCGTTTAATTACTTTAAATCACTTGGAAAGAAAATAAAAACTACTAATTATTTTTCCCAAAATCAGAGAAATGAAAAATTTAATTAATTTTAAAATCCAGGGGCAATCCAGAGACAACTACCCTTTTCTCCCTCTCTCCTAGTGTTGTCAGGTTCCCTGCGGCAGCGTATTACTGCTTATTTTACTGTTTATTACTGTTAATTTTACGGTATAATACTGGCAGCTGGGGTGCCAGTATTATATTGTAAAATCAACACTTTTTTTGCAGTGTATAGATTATAAAATACTTTCCAACACATTCAGAATACTGTAACAAAACTTGACAGTATTTGAAAACACAATTTCAGCAATCACTACCAATAGTCGAACAAAATACCCGAATTATTTTGTGCAGCCCTGTATATGATCTATAGATTTGTATGTATACTACACAGTGGTACTAAAATTTCTTTGAGTTAGGAAATACATAGCACAATTGAAAATTCCCTTCATCAGCAATTTCCTTCAATAAACGGAAATTTACGTGAGATCTTTTGAACAGCCCTGTATATAATCTATCGAATTTATATACCCCAATAATTTTTGAAAAAAATTAGTTACATTTAAAAACGCGAACCACAACTGAAAATGAACTACCATCAATTATTGTTCATAATAGACAGTACCGTAATCAAATTCTTTTGATTGTCCCTGTAAATGAACGATACATTATATGCACATCCTATTTCACAGTAAGCGTCCTGTAGTGCACCCCAGTGATATGTATAAATTTGAATATGTTTAAAATAGTATAACATCATTAAAATACGCCGTAAACGATTTTTTCCCATAGACCGTGTAACGGAATTCTTTTGAGTGTCCCTGTAAACGAACCGTAAATGTTACAACACTCCCTTTTGAATACCAAACATGCTATAGTAAACCCCAATAACATATATCAATTGCATGGCAATCCGAGTATATTTACGAGAGTTAGAACACGGACAGACCAGACAAACCGCATTCATAAACACTTTTCAGTTATGTTGGAAAGTGTTAAAAAGGTGGGACAGCGGCTTCTAAATCGGGACATAAAAATACAGTAAATCCTATGAAAACGGGACTTTTGTATAATAACGGAATTTTGACGGAAATCTGCACTGTTGGTGAAATGAAAACCATACAATTATACATACTAAGACGGGATTTTTCTCTGAGTATTTGATATTCCGTCTTAGTAGGATTTTATATTACAGTAAAATCTGTGAAAGCGGAATCGCTAGGGAGCGAAATAAAATCGCATATAGGAAAGATTTCGCATTGAGCAATTATAATTGTATTCCTTGATTTCTCCCATAAAGACCATGAAATGTTTACGTTTAAGGGTTCTTTCTCTTCACACACTTGAAAACACTGGCTCGCTAATGTTAATCCTATGAGCATTATTTTTCTAATATCTCGTTTGCATTTGAATATTTTTAAACGATTTTTTTTTTTTTTTTTTTTTTTTTTTTTTTTTTTGCATTGGATAGCAGAGATCAATCTCTATTTCCGCCGTTGATTACTTTTTCGATTTTCTTTGCGAATTTTTTTTAGGAAGATACTTTTACTTTCGAAACCGGTTCCGAAGGACCAGGATTAGGCTAGATTTTTAGATGTCTGTACGAACTGGGTTCGGGCCGTTTTTCTTTCATGAAACACAGGCTAGGACTTCATTATTTCTGGATGTGTCAGACTGCCATTTTTTTTTTTTTAAACAGTGTTATTGTACATTTGTTTATTTGTTAACGGAATCTGTAGAAATTTATTTTGGTTTTATAAATAAGATATATTTTTTAAAATCTACATTTATTTATTCCTTTATAGAATTTCAAAATTATGATATTTTTAATAATACTTGTTTCTTCTCCTAATCTATATTCAATTTTTTGTCTAATTTGACAATGGTTTGAGAACATATAATTGGAAAAATGCTGCACTTTTGCTAGTCTGTCTCGGGGTTTGGGAGGGGCTTCAGCCCCCTTAGCTCCCCCCGTGGGTGCACCACTGATTATGTTACGTGTACAAGTTATATCGTATTAAGTATTTATTGTATTATATTTGCTGTACTCGATGCAGACAGCATGGCACTAAAATAAATGTAAGAAAATTTGTGCATTATGAAATATTGCGCAGTGGTTCCACGGAACAGATCTTTGAACTCCTGAAAATCGAGATGTCCCGCGGGACACATGGGGTCCTGTTAAATCGGGACACCTGATACCGCTACTCCCTCCTCTTATTGCGCCTATGTTCAATGACGTATAATTCCTAACGATATCCTTTATGTATATTTTAAGTTATTTAATAATTTTTTTGTTTTTTCTTCTTTTAGAAATCTATCCAAATTACAATCCTCATTCATAAGACAATTGAATATTCGATAAAAATATTTGTACAACAAAAAATATCTGACATTTTTCTTATATTCCCTTTAACTGAAATACCTTCTCTCCCTCACCCAACCACTGCCTTGCAGGATGTACGGCTGAATAATAAAAAAAAATAAATATAATAACAGCAAATAAAAAAAAATGTATAATTTAACTGCCAAAGTGAACGATAAATGCGCCAACTTGGCACACCTCTTCTAACTAACGAGTCCGATCATGGCGTGGAAAGAACCGTGAGAGCAGCGTCGAGCCATGGGAGCGCAAACCTGTTTATCTACGAAAGAAAAGTCCCCCCTCCGGAAGTTCCCGGTCAAATCAGGGGGGCAAAGGAGACTACCGACTTCTATGAGGACCTGTGCGGATGAATGATTTGCTATATGGAAAATAATACATATAAGAAAAGATGTGCGTTCTGCCAAAGTAGTTTCAGTTTTTTTTTTTGGTTATACGTAAAGTACCGGTGGCAACGTTTCGCGCGCGACACACATACTAATGAATGAGTGGGAAAGGATTAAATAAATGAATGGTATTGTGGTGGGAAAAAAGGTTTAATTGACTTCATTTCAGATTCTTGAATGGAGTTCGAGTTCGAGGTAGTGGAACAGAATTTTCGATGTAATTATCTTTTCTTTCTCTCTTTCTTTCTTCTTTCTTTCTTTTTTTCTTCCGAAACAATTAATTATTATTATTATTATATAAATATTATCATTTCCATTACTTTCAGTATATTATCTAATATTTTTACAAATAATCTCTTATATAATTTTACTGTTGTCAAATCCGCTTTTTAATGTACTGTATGTACAACTTCGATCAATTTATTTATTTATTATTTTTTTTTCTTTTTTAATATTTGCTGGAAGATAAAACAACCGATAATAATAATAATAATAATAATAATTATTATTATTATTATTATTATTATTATTATTATAAACGTAAAATAATTTTTTTGAATTTTTTTCTGTTCGAAAAAAAAAACGAAAAAAAATTATTAAGACAATCCTTCTGTACCTAAAAGCATCGTTGCCAACTTTTACAAATATACTTAAAATTTAAATGTTTAAAAAGTTTTTTTTAATTTACGAAATTTTCTATGCATAATAGGTTATTAAAATATAAAGTTACATCTGGAATCTCCACATATCCACTCCCCTCCCCTACCTCTCTCTTTCATATAAATTTATTCATAACTTTGGAAAAAAAATAAACTAGTGATTGATAATTATTTTTTGTTTATTTATTTATTTATTTATTTAAAACATTTTTTAGGTGGTCTCATGATAGTTTTTATACATTTGAAATTGGATACTTTTAGAATGAAAAAAAAAAGTTGGCTGTTTTTTACATAAATAAATAAATATTTCTCTGAACGTAATCTGCATTTTTTTTAAAAAGAAAGTTGGTATAATTTTTAATATGTAGGGGATGTTATTCGAAAAATGCTTTCATATTCGAAAAGAAGGCATTATTCGCAGTTGATTGGTTCATTCTTTTTCCTTCTGCGACAGACGGTCCTCAAAATAGCTTGGGATATTTAAATTAGTATATTAAATACCCCTGAGGGTATGTAAATTAATTAGGGTAATTGTCAAATTTGCTCTGTTAACTATTTAATTATAAAAATAACAGGGACATTGAAAATTAAAATGCACAATTGCATGACATGGTGACATACGTCCGTGACATATTACCGTCTGTATTGTTACAATAATTACTATAGTGTAGTAACAGTTACAATAGAATTGGGTTGTTATCAGAATAGGACTATAAATTAGTCTTATTCTATAGTCCTGGCAAGGGCGGATCTAGAGAGTCTTCAAGGGGGGGGGGCGATATCAGAAATTTGGAGGTTAATATCCGACCCGCAATCTTGGTCGGGTCGGGCCTATTTTTTTTAAATTGCGGGTCAGGTTTACTTCTACGTTTTTGCTACGGGTCGGGTTTGGGGCGGGCTGACTCCTACTTGTTTACTGCGGGTCGGGTTAACTTGTTTTTTGGTACGAGATGGGTTCGGGTTGGGTTAATTTTTACTTTTTTTGCTGCGGGTCGGGTTGATTTCTCTTCTACATTTTTCCTACGGGTCGGGTTGACTTACATTATCGGGTTGGGTTTTTTCACTCTTGCGTGTCGTGTTAAGATTGACCCGATTTTTTAAAAGAATGTCTAAAATATTTTTCCGATAAAATCTATATGCAGTAAAAATTTCATAACGGACAGTCCCAAATAACGGGAAGCTTTATGTAGGGAATACTTTTTAAATCTTTTATTTAGTAAAACCTCTGAATTACGGGCACCTTGGAGCTGTCGAATTTATCCGCAAATTCAGAAGTAATAGCATGCACAGTAAGACCTCCGTACGGTCACTCCTGAAGAGTGGAGACAGTCCCCAATACAATTATTTGCATATTTTTGTGAACTCCCCCGAGTAAGAGATAAATTCGATAGCACCGATGTGTCCGTTATTTAAATGTTTTACAGTATTTGAATATTTATGAGTATATATATAATAGATGTTTATATTTCTATATAAAAGAAAATTGAAATTAGAAATATAATTGCATACTACATTTTATAATTCTATTAAAATTTGGATTAATTTTCTTTCATTTCGGTTTCGGGAGAACAAAGATATTTTTTCGTGGTTCGGTTATGCTTACAATGGAATTTTTGGGTTCGCTTAGAGACAACCAGATCCGCGCAGGTCTTTAGGTGGAATTTTAAGTTGTATGTTAAAAAGGTGGAGTTCTTTTAAATGGGATTTTTGTAGTTTCTTAAAAATTGCCCAGTGCGCGAAACTCCGAAACATCGCTGTATTAAAAATTACGGTATAAGAAACTACAGTAGTCTCTAGGGAGCGAGAGCAAATTTTTGAATTGCTACGGGCGCTTAAAACACAGCCTTTGCTACTGATCTTGTATTCTTGTATGTGTATGAATAGTAATGAGTTTGTAAATGTGTCAGAAAAAAAGTGAGTTTGTTTTTGAGAACTAAACTTACAATTCATTAAGGCTTATGGCCTATAGCCCTGTTTTTTTTTTATTATAATGGGCCCTGGGATGCTATAATGCCCCTGTCAAGTTGTCAGCCTAATGCGGGAGGGACCATCAATATTTAGTCCCCAAATAAGCTTGGTGCTCAATTTATAGATCCCGAATGGATTAAGGCCTGAGTTAGCCTTGATCAGTCCGCAGTCAAACTGGGAACCTGTAGCCTGGTAGCGAGTAAAGCTGAGCATTACACTACTGGGCTTACTGTTGTTGAGAGTATTAACAAAAGTAATAAACAAATGTTTTAAATGTCTTTACCTTTTTAATCTTTATCACCCTTTTTTTAAGTGTATTTTTTTCATAATGGAAGAAGCCCAATTTATTTAAAATGTTTTTTTTTTTTTTTTCATTTTTCCCCTGAATTACATATGCTTCGCCAGTTTTTCTCGCTTTTCGCAACAAACACATCAAATTTTGAATGTGAATCTCTGCTATCTATCATTTTGCACATGTAAGCAATTGCTGTATCACTAGATTCTTTTTACTCTCACTGCTAGTAAATTACGGGGTGTGGAAGACCGGAGGGAGCGAAGATTATCGTAGGTTATGCTAACTTGAAACTTGCCGCCAACTAGACAGATGTAGGGATAGGTACAGTGAGGCTGGGCGAGCTCTTCTCCCTGTAACATCGCCTATGACGCAATCGACGTATTGGACCTTGTAATAAAACTCCCAAAGAAACAACGAACACTTCGAAGATAGAACTATAGGGAAGAAAGACATCACATTACAGTACTAATAAAAAGGTTGTTCAGATTTTTATTAAAGTTACACAGCGGTAGGACGAAAAATATACAAAGAATTCATACAAACTTTTTTTAGAGGCAATGTGTATCTATGGGCACTCGCGGAGATACCTTTTAGAAGTCGCATAAGGGCTCAATTGTTTGAAGGCTAATATAATCATAGAGACAATTTTAAGCTTTGATTGATCGCCACATTTCAGAATTCTGTAAAACAAATACTAACTGGGTATAAGACTGCTTGTTTCTTTATATCAAAGATCAGTTCTAATTCAGTAAAGACTGTTTTGAAACTTATTAACGAAACATATATTCAGTAGCTATGGGACGCTGGCTGAAAGAGGCATTTCGAAAAAACATTAAAACTAGCTTAGATATCACGGTTAGAGGTCTACACTTGCCGAAATTTCCAGCCTCGGGCCAGGCCCGACCTGTACAAAAAATATTGGCCCGGCCCGGTATAAAAGCCTGAGCTCGGCTTTGCCCGCTCTAGTATAAAAGCTAAAAGTTTGCCCGGATATGCCCATACAAAAACTTAATTGGTACTTCACCGCCAGACTTAATTTCTACAAAACATGCCGATATTTCTGAAACAACATTATTCTACAATGAAAACTATTCATAAAGCCCACTTACTTATAAGTAGATTTTTTTTCAGATTATGTTCGTAATTGATGGAATACAGAATGAAAACAATATTAATGACAGTTAGATAATTGTGTATATAAACACTCATTAAATATTTGAATTGTACAATTACATTCAGATGAATATTCATTAATATTAACGTAGTTTAGAATTAATAAAGAAACAAATAATAAACAAAAGTCATAATTTTAAAGCTCTACAAAGAAAAAAGTACATTTTTTTAATTCTTTTATATATAACAGAAGAAAGTATTGTAATTGCAAATTTTTTCGATTTCCGGTTTTCGAAGGATTTACAGCGAAAGATATCCCGAAAAACACGTTTTTACAAAATGCCTGTCTGTCCGTGTGTGTGTCCTCTTCGTATCATCGAAAGTGTATGAAGTTGTGCATAGAATTAAACCAAATTTCATTTATAGGTTTTTGACTACGGCTAGCAGGTCGAACTTAAATTTGGGGATATTCCGCCGGATGCGGGCTCTGTAATAGCGATTTTTGTGCCATTTTCATTGTTGTATCATTGGAAAGTGTATGAAGTTATGCATAGAATTGAACCAAATTTTATTTATAGATTTTCGACTATGGCCAGCAGGTTCTAATTGAATTTAGGGACATTCAATCGGAAAGGGGCACTGTAATAGCGATTTTTGTGCAATTTTTTGTAGTTTAACATCGGCTGTTCATGCGGCGAAGGTAACCCGGCGCTTAGCAAGCAGATGACGTAAAACAGAATTCCGTGATAGCGAATTTTGAAGTATTAACATGTATGAGATAGAAGAAAGTTTTGGGACTGTTTAAAAATATATCGCTTTGATTTATTAAACCAAATAAAATTTCTAAAAATTATGCTAAAAAAATGCACAACATCACCATAATTTTTACGAAAACAAAAAAATACTAGTATGTTGTGACTATCACAAAACTTTCTTCTATATAAATCAAATCGTCTGCAATAAAAATTAAATGACAACTTATTCTTTCTTGAGATATAGCTAACGCGGAAATCGTGAAAAACAGATCATAGTGGCAACATCTGTTGGGCGGTATATACCGAATTCTCATAAAGATTTATTTATACCAAGGTCAAACATAATCTAAAGTTTAATGAAATTCCGTGCGTTAATTCTTGAGATGTAGCTACCGCGAAAATCGCGAAAAATGCAGCATAGCAGCCCCACCTGTTGAGTAATTTAAACCAAAACCTCATCAGCACCAATTTATGTCAAGGTCTAACTGAATATGAATTTTTATTAAATTCCGCGCATTAGTTCTCGAGATAGAGCCCCCACAAAATTTGTGTCACATATGTATAGACAGACAGACATTTTCTAAGAACAGTCAATTCGTGTTCAAGACCTCCTAAATTGTAGAAATACGTCGAAAATTTTTACCAATCCAATACTTTGTTCTTGTAAAGATGGAAGAAAGTAAAAAATACCACCCGAACTTAGGCTCGGGGGGAAGAATTTAGAGGTATGTATGCACGAGTCAATAATGGATTTCATACGGGTTGAGTCAGACACGGGCCGAACTCTTAACTTTTATGCCGGGTCGGGCCCTGATCTGAAAATTTCGGCTTCTGCAGATCTCTAGGAAGAATGAATTCCATACCAAACTCGTCCCGGAAAAAAGAAGTCTAGCTCGGCCCGGCTCGAGTCTACAGAATATAGGAATACCCGGCCAGGAAAGAGTGGAGAACAGGCAAGGTCCGAGTTTGCAGACCTTTTATTAGCGCAGGAGGGGGGGGTGGAGGGGGGAGGCGATCGATCTGCCATTGGTCGCAACCGGACCGAACTTTCAGCTTTTATGCTGGGCGCAGTCCTGAAAATTTCGGCCCGTGCAGACCTCTAGAAAGAATGAAATCTAAGCCAGGTTCCACCCGATAAAAAAGAAGTCTGCTCCGACCCCAGTCTTCACAAAAAGCAAAGTCCGGTCCAGGCCCAAGTCTCCATAAAAAAATAAGTCCCGGCCCCGACCCGACCCTTAAAGAGTTAAGACCTGTCCCGGCCCGACCTGGGTCGGGCCGGCATTCGTCACAGGTCTTTTCCCGTGGAAGCCTCTAATGTCGGTTTACCGACCCTTTTTTAGCCCAAGGGAGGGGCGATCGCCCCATCGCCCCTCCCTTAGATCCGCCATTGAGTCCTGGGATCAGAATCGGTACTCTGGGCAACTGTCTATCGTCTAGCAAAGAGATCACATCTAAAGGTCAAGTTATACGAGTCCAATGCTTCACCGACTGGGCTACAGTACAACCAAGGACGGCTAGTATACTAGTAGAAATGGCGCTGAGGTCTATTACCGTCTCTATTGTTACAATGCAATAGAAGATGTTACAATTACGATTCAAGACGGTAATGCCCGGGCGAGAATTTTTTTCAGCGCTTCTGGAGATTTGCACGGCTCGTGCTTGGTTCGAAACGCGAGTCTGGTCCGATCTCTGAGTCATAAACAGAACCCGCTTAGGACGTAGAAATAGGGGAAGCCCGACGTTACTCAGCCCCCCCTCTCCCTATTACTCTACCAATTGCTTTGTTATTTGCTAAATCTATTTTCCGTATGCTGCAACAATTTGAAATTTTACCATCAAAATTTCGAGTAAATAACACTTTTAAAATAGCGAGCTTCATAAGTTAGATAACAATTTTGTAAGGAAAAAAATGCATTTTTTTACAAAGGGGTAAATTTGGGGGCCCCTTTGTATTTTTTTGGGTAAGCATGGGCTTTCCGAGCCTATTCGGTAAACAGGCCCTGGTCATAACATTTTAAAAACTGTTATACCTGTTGCTTCTTTTTGTCAGCCGCCCCTCAATTTTTAGCGTACCGGGCGGTCGCCCGACTCCATCCCTCCCTTTAAGCCCGCTTCTGTGTGCCACGGCCCTTACTTAGCTGAATTTGTTACAAGTCCTACAGACAAGCCATGCTACAAAATACTACTTTTGCAGCACGGTTAGTACTTTACTTGAAAGCGAGTTGAACTACCTGAGAATACCGTGAGCTAAAATGGTACATAAATTCCATGTACGTGCACGTAAAATCCTTGGTATCGAATGTTCTCTCGTCGCAAGGTTAGGAGGTGAGAGAAGCGTTAGGAGCCGAGATTTCCCCATTCGATAACGATCAAAATTAGAAAAAGGTACTTTCACTTTCGAAACCGATTCCAAAAATGAAAGTATACCATTATTAAGAAAATCTGCAACCAAAATCGAAAAAGTAAAAAATGGCTTTATTCGAGATCAACCTCAGCTATCATATACAAAAAAAATCATTTAAAAAAGATTCGAATTCAAACGACAAATTTGAAAAAAAAAACAAAAAAAAAACCTCCCATAGGTTTAACATAAGTGAGCCAGTGACTTTGCGTAACTGGAGTCATTTTAAATAAACCATAAAACAGTAAAAATTTGACTGATCCGTTGCAACGAAATGGACAAACTAAATTTGTTATGAGAAAAACAGTAAAAAAAAAAAAAAAAAAAAAAAAAAAAAAAGCTAATAAAATATTAGTACAATTTTTTGATGATTTTTACTTTCAGAATTATCAAATTGTGAATAATTAACAGTATAAACTTGAGCTCGAAATTTCCATGATTGGAACTTATCTACAATAAGTCCCATTTGTGTGAATTGTCAGTCAGAGTTTTTGCTGTTTTCCTTTCATATTTTTTAACCTTTCAATCTTCTCTGAATAAACTCAAGCAGTTTTCTTGTGTGTTTCTCGTGTTCAACCCCTGAAATAAAAAGGCCTGCACTATTCACCCCTACAGTAACACTGCTATGTATCTGTCAAAACCCCTCGACTCGAGAAAGAAGAGGGGGAAAAAAATCCTGAAACTTCCTGATGATGATTGAAATAACACGTGAGAAAAAATAGGATCCCCTTCAGACGATATATATTTTCTGCCACCCCCTATGTATTTTTTTTATTGTTATTTTATTTATTTCTCCTTTTCAGGCAATGCCTCATTAAAGTTCACAAGGAGGGGAAGACGGGGGTTGCAAAAAGGATGTTTGGATTAAATTTCTCAGTGTTTGTCAGAAAGTGGTGGAAGAGAAATGCGGGTGTTGGGTACTAGGTCTGGAATTTGTAAGTTTTTGTCACTTTTTTGGTTAAGGCGGGAAAAATTGTGTAAAAGTGCCAGAGGTGAACTGAATAAGGAGATTCAGTGTGAGCAACTTTACCCCCAAATAAACTTTTCTTACAGTTCCGTACTTAAAAAGTAACAAGTTCGAAATTGTACGTCAAACGTGAGCTAGTTATATAAATATTCCGATCTTGATGATTTTTAATTCTGTGAAATGAATTCTATCGTCTGCAGATTAATTTCCGTCATAAAATAAGTATCTCGGTCGCTTGACGATTCAACCTCGGAAGCTCCTATAACAAGAAAGCACTGATTTTTTTTTTTTTTTTAAAGATCAAATTTCTTAATAAATATTTTTATTAATATCCTCTAAAGTTTTGATTCGATTTTCATAAAATTTGACATGTCTCGACAAAATTCTGCAAAGATAATATATCTTAAATTTCAAACCATTCGGTTGGGTAGTTTTTGCATTGTTATATGCGGACGGACGGACAGACAGACGGACGGACCAGACGACGACAATAGGTGCTACGTATTTATATAATTACAAACGCACCTAAAAACGGAACCATTATAAAATCATTAGTGTGTCTGTCTGTCCGTCTGTCTGTCACAGCCGTTTTTTCTCGAAAACTATGGAACGTGAAAGTTCAAACTTCGCAGAGTTATAAAGGTTGTTGACCCATTTATTTATAGATTATTAGACATTCACAAATATTTTTAGGAAAAAATTAGGGGGCTAATTAAGTTACTTGGAAAAAAAATGTATATCGTGTGGGGCATCGTTCGAAAAATCTCGTAACACCGAACACAAAATATATTTGTTTTAATTTAAGGTATTATATTTTCAGAGATATTGTTGAAAATGTATTGCAAAAAATATGCTCCCCGGCCACCCCGTATTTCTGAATCTACTGAAACTAAAATTATGAAAAAATTAGAGGTACTAGGAGTTTATTTAAACCTTGCAGGAAAACTATACATATTATCCTAGGTCACATAGATTTTGAGAATATTGCATTTTTCCGTTACACACAAACTTTACTTTGCGGGCGCTCGAGGTACCTATCGACGCGAAATCATCCAAGGATTGTTCATAACGAACTTCGAAAAAAATTGTCCATAATTAGCCGATATATTAATTAAAAACCTATATAGAAAAACGCGGCATGGACCAAGGCGGCGTTGCAGCTTTGCGACCGCCTTTCGAAGAGCGCTTGTCAAGTTTAAACTTTGTACAGGTCTTTGTTTTAGGTATCTAAAAACTCATACAGGATAGCGATATTTGTTACTATTTAGGCTTCATATCGCTATGAACGTTCATGGTATATCCATCTATACTTTGCTATTATATATAGCTATTCCCAATTCTACGTTGTATAATTCCTTACAAAGTCATATTCTTTTAGCAACGATTTTTTGTAATATTGCAGTTAGTAATTAATATATATATTGTACGAAACCCTTTGTGTGATGAACTTGACCGATTATTTTAAATATCAATCTTCTTTCATTTTTGTGTTCACACCTCCCCTTATAAATGATTTATTTTTACAGGGCGACCTAAAAACCTTTGAACCAGTGCTTAATTTGCGCCGGGGCTCACTAGAGTTCAGCTCCGGTACTTCTTTTGTTTTGCTATTTAAATATTCATCGAAACCCACCGGAGCTCATAAATGCTACGCTTTGAAGCTCACTCGAATAGAATAATACATGACAGATGACACAAGGACATGATGAAGTCATGGAACAATGCAAAAAGTTTCATATAAATGAAAAAACAGTTTTAATGGACTTTAAAATTTTGAGATCACATTGAATTAAAAACAATTGATTTTTCGAAACTTTTAGCATGGATACCTTGATAAGTTACAAATCCACTGCAAAAATAATTTTACAAAAATTCCAATTAGAGCAGAAGTTATCGCTGAAAATATCTTGCATAAAAACATTTGCTATTCTGCTAAAAGTTAACTTTGAAGCCTTTCTGTATTTTTTTTTTTTTGGCATTGGGCGCACTTTTGTTTAAAAGCTAATTATCACAGACCTTGAAATTTTGCATATTACTAATTTTCATGCATACTTTTATACTGAACCTAAATTTAGCCTGATTTTTGTCATAGAAAATTGTGTATTAAAAAATTAAATTTAAACTTTTTTGGTAAATTTAATTAATATCATATTAAAGCCATTAATTGTGTTAATGAATTTGAATATACTTTTAAATTTAGGTTCAGCGTAAAATATAGTAGTATAAGTGAAAATAAATGAAATATTAAATACGTATCAGTATTAGAATTTTTAAAAACTTGCGCGTTAAATGCATATTTTAGAATTCTTATTTTAAAAAACACATTTTTTGTCGTTATCATTTAATTAATTAATATTGATAATTATGTATTTTTATTTATTTATTTGTTTATTTATTTATTTTTAACCATAAGAATTTGTGAAAGTATAGTAAAGAAAAAAAAAATGTATTTCATTCATTGGTTTTGAAACCACAGAGTTTTTCGTATAGGTTTAATTATTGTCATTTTCAGGCTGCTTAACGTGATCTGTCCCCTCTTAAGGTATCTTATGGAGAAACTAATGAAAAGTTAACTCAAAAAATTGTTTTCAATAACTAATGGTATCCCTGTGTCAAGTATAAATGTGAAACGAGGATTTTAAATTTCAACTATGAATTTAATTTGTACCCCATAACGTGCTTCACTTAACATCAAGATACTTTCATTTTTCGAAAAGGTTTCGAAAGTGCAAGTATCCTCACAAAAAAATTCGAAAAAGTAAAAATGAAGCGTACCAGAGATCGTCGTTCAGAACTCATTTGCCAATCAATGACTGTAAAACAGGTTTTCCCGCAACAACTGTAGCGATGAAGAAAAACTCTCCTGTTCGAATCTGTTTGCGGGTTGACTTATTATTATTATTTTTTTTTTTTTGTTTGGCACAGATATAACCTATATGACGTGAAAAACTACTTATTCATCAAGACTCATTTACTAATTGGAAATATTTCGCAATCAATGACTTTGAAACAGATTTTCCTGAAGAAATTATAGCAACGAGGAAAACTATTTTCTGGCTTGAATCGGTTTGCGAGTTGACTTCAAACAAAATTTTCGGATTTGGCATGGATATAACCTCTAAAAATATAGACTCTAAGACTTGGAAAACAACTAATTCATCAATGGGTCATTATAATTAGTCATTTGCCCATCGGTAATCGTTTAGCCATCAATGACTGTAAAACAGGTTTTCCTTCAGCAAATATAACTACCAGGAAAAACTCTCCTGGTTTGCGGGTTGACCTCAAAACAAAAATTTCCTGGCTAGGCGTAGATATAATCTCTAAGATGTGGAAAAACTTATCCATCAATAGGACATCATCAGGTCTCATTTGCTTTTTGGTACTAATTAGCAATTAATGACTTTGATACAGATTTTCCGGAAGCAAGTATAGTACCGCGGAAAAATATATTCTGGTTTCAATCGGTTTGTGAGTTGGCTTGAAACAAAATTTTCGGATCCGGCATGGATATAACCTCTGAAGCTTATCTATGGCATGGGAAACTACTTATTTATAAATTGGATATTATCAGGATTCATTTGCTAATCGGCAATCACATAGCCATCAGTAACTGTAAAACGGGTTTTCTTTGCAGCAAATATAGCAACGAGGAAAAAACTCTTCTCGTTTGAATTGGTTTGCGGATTGGGGACTTCAAACAAAACTTTTGGAATCGGCATGGGTATAATCTCTAAAGGGGTCCATGACATTTAGCCGACAACAATTTAGCAGACAGAAAGTAGCCGACAGGACGTTTAGCCGACAAGTACTTTTAGCCGATACGTACATTTAGCCGACAGGACAATTAGCCGACAAGGTCAGTTAGACGACAGGACAGTTAGACGACAGGACAGTTAGCCGACAGAGACAATTAGTTGACAGGACAATTAGCCGACAGAGTCAGTTAGACGACAGGACAGTTAGCCGACAGAGACAATTAGCCGAACGGACAATTAGTCGACTGGGACAATTAGCCGACAGGACAATTAGCCTACAGGACATTTAGCCGAGAGGACAATTAGCCGACAGGACAGTTAGCCGACAGAGACAATTAGCCGACTGGGACAATTAGTCGACAAGACATTTAGCCTACAGGACATTTAGCCGACAGGACAATTAGCCGACAGGACATTTACACGACGGGACATTTAGCCGACAGGACATTTAGACGACAGGACCAAAATACCCGACATGACATAAGCTTACGGAACATTTAGTCGACATTAAGCATGTGTCACGTGACTTTTTATACTTGCATTTTTAAAAGGGGTCCCATCTCAGAATCTAAGAGGCGTAAACATTCCAAACTTGCACAGGCGACGCAAAAAAAAATCAGCTTTGAGAAATTCTAAAAATTATTCGTATATCTTAATTACAAGCTGAGATATTATTAATTATTATTTCACTAAATGGTTTATTTCTATTATATGCTTATTTTAAAAGGCAGTTACGTGCTGTTGTGGAATGCGGAACTAACAGACCGCGATTTAATTTGAAGTAGGAAATCTAACAATGCGATCTCTCCCCCCCCCCCGTGTGGGTAAAACATTCTCCCCCCCTCCGCATAATTTTTGACGCGGCCTCATTTTTAAAATTTATGTAATGTGTTATAAAATACCGTAAAGTTTCAAACAGATCTCCTTATTATATTTCCTAATTTTGTTCGCTCCCCTTCCCCTCCCCCTACCCCGAAATGTGACGCGCCATTCTGTTTTATAATTCTTTACCATGTGTTATAAATTATCTTAAAGTTTTAAACAGATCGCATTGTTAGATTTCCTACTTTAAATGAAATCGCGGTCTGTTAGTTCCACATTCCACAACAGCACATGACTGCCTTTTAAAATAAGCATATAATAGAAATACACCATTTAGTGAAATAATAATTAATAATATCTCAGCTTGTAATTAATATATACGAACAATTTTTAGAATTTCTCAAAGCTGATTTTTTTTGCGTCGCAAGTTTGGAATGTTTACGCCTCTTAGATTCTGAGATGGGACTCCTTTTAAAAATGCGATTATAAAAAGTCACGTGACACATGCTTAATGTCGACTAAATGTCCCGTTAGCTTATGTCATGTCGGGTATTTTGGTCCTGTCGTCTAAATGTCCTGTCGGCTAATTGTCCTGTCGGGTATTTTGGCCCTGTCGTCTAAATGTCCTGTCGGCTAATTGTCCTGTCGGCTAAAAGTCTTGTCGGCTAATTGTCCTGTCGGCTAATTGACTGTCGTCTAATTGTCTGTCGGTTAAATGTCCTGTCGGCTTATTGTCTCTGTCGGCTAATTGTCCTGTCGTCTAAATGTCGCTGTCGGCTAATTGTCTTGTCGGCTAAATGTACGTGTCTGCTAAATGTACTTGTCGGCTAAATGTCCTGTCGGCTAATTGCTGTCTGCTAAATGTCTTGTCGTCCATTTAGTTTTCGGCTAAATGTCTGCGACCGTCTCTAAAGATATATCTTCTATGACTTGAAAAACTACTAATTCATCAATGGGACATTATAAGAACTTCAGAACTCATTTGCTAACTGGCAATCATATCTGTATTTAATGGTCTGTATTTTATGAAACGTAGTGTTTATGGGTATGGCCGTATAGCTATCACATGGTATATTATGAAACGCAGTGCGAAATTCAAACCATTACGTGCCTTTATTACGTGAAATAATTAAATGATAAAACAACATTTTTTAATATAAAAATCATACGAAAGCAATTAAAAGTATTCATTTGTAGAGGTAATGTTATAAGTCGTGTAATGCTACAATTTGTTTCTTGCATTTAAGGCTGTTCTCAAATCCAAACTGGCTACTTTATGACACATTTTTTAATTCATTTTTGTCCGCAGATATAGAAAATTGGCAGGTGCTTTTATTCAGAAACTTTGTAATCGAAACACGTTTTCCATTTTTTGGCAAAAGGCAAAAGATCTTTCAGAAAAGACTGTCAAAGTCGGTGATTTGAACGAATTCCGGACGTGGTAGCACAATAAAGGCGAAAAACGTGTTACATGACTCGAATCGCTTATATAACTCGATAAGTAATTTATTTATCAAGAAATGGAAAACTCATTTCAATTCCAAACCTCTTCAAGAGCCAGGTCTGCCAAGTTTATGCCTTTGCGTTTAAAAGTGAGTCTAAAATTGTGTCAGAAAGTTTCACGTTATTGAGCAGTTCATTTGAGAACCACCTTAATATTTCTGCGGTATGGGACGGAATAGCAAACTTTTTCCAGGTACATATGTACAGAAATATGAAAGTATTCATTATGTGGTGGCTTGTCTTGAACTCCTGATATATTTACTAACATTCAAAACTGACTGATGTATTCTTATTAAAACACATTTTGTGATAAAAGACCGAAAATGATTGTTAAAAATAAATAGTTTTTAGCGTAACAGCGTAGATGATTAATTTTGTAAAAGTCACGCATCACAAATGTATGAGTTAAATTAAACCATTTTGCATTTAACCTACGTAATATGTATGAGCTATTATCTGTATTCGAAGGACATTAATAGACAATTAAATAATGCGCAGTTGCAAAACGAAAATGTAACATTCATTTCCGGATTATGGCCATTGTTTTGAGAAATTTCATCAGTGTGCGTCACACTGTTGTCCAGATTGCTTTCGTAATGCAAAAGAAAATATATATATATATATATATATATATATATTGCAAGTGCATTGTTTGCATGTGCATTGTAAACAAGAAAGAAAAAACATGTGTTAAGCAAAGATTATGAAGCACTCTCCAACACATTCAGAATACTATAAAAAAAATTCACAGTACAATATGGTAAAAGATTATGTCTAAGTGAAAAACTTGGAAATCTCATAATACATCTCATATAAAACATTTGAAAACCCAATGCCAGCAATAGTAAAAAAAATATCCATATTATTTTGTGCAGCCCTGTATAGGGTCCACAGATTTTTAAATATTCTAAAATTTACTACAGTAAGGAAACGCATAGCGCAGTTGAAAATACCCCTACAGCAAATTCCGCCAATAAACGGATATGTAATCGAGATCTTTTGTGCAGCCCTGTATAGAATCTAGAGAAGTTTTATATACCAAGTAATATGCAAAAGTTAGTTTAATTTAAAAACGTGTACCACAACTGAAAACGCACTTCCAGCAATTGGTATTCAATTATTATTAATAGAGAGTAAACCGAATTGTTTTGCGTGTCCTTGTAAATAAACGATTAATGCTATGCGCACCATACTCTTGTAGTGCACCCCAGTGATATATATCAATTTCAATATGTTTAAAATGGTGTAACATCATTAAAGTACGCTGCAAATGAATTTTCCCCGTTGACCGTAATGTAACGTAATTCTTTTGAGTGTCCCTGTAAATGAACTATATAAATACTACACTCTTCATGTTCGATACCGAACAAGCCAAAGTAAACCCCAATAACATAATCAATTGCATGGCAGCCTGAGTATATTTACGCGAGTTAGAGCACGGACAGACGGCAGACAGACAAATCGAATTCTGAAACACTTTTCAAATATGTTAGAAAGTGTTAAAAAAAGACAAATGTTTCTGAATATACCAAAAAATAACATAACCAAAAAACGATAATATACAATAACCTCTTTCGAGTTACACACGATTCAGAAAAGCATCCTTTATCTTTATAGAAATCCTACAAACTAATAGAATTTCGAGATTTAAAGAAGCGTTTATAAAAACAAAGTTACTTTGGCTCTCACTGATTTTTGGAAACGTTTCCGAGTGGTTTTTTTCAGTGCAGTAATCAATTTTTTCAACCTACAATATAGGTAATTTATTAGGATGCTATCAATTCTCAATTCAACATTTTCAGCTGCGTAATTGAGTGTATATGTGCAAGAGTAACAAAATAATATTAATTTTAAAGTTAATGTTAATGCTGTTAATTTATCATGTTTGTCTGTGAAACATGTTTGTTGAGCATGAAAATATTTACTAGGAATTTGTTAACATCCGAAAAACCCATATTCCGGGTGGAGAAAGCTAATTAATACACTATAAAAACTAGTCGGATGTGCCAATCCCAAAACTTTCTTCTATCTCACACAGGTTTCGCATACACTAAAAATAATCAGCACCAATTTATATCAAGATCTAACTGAATCTAAAGTTTGATGAAATTCCGTGCATTAGTTCTTGAGATATTAGCTATCATAAAAATCATGTAAAAAGTGATATAGCAGCGCCACCTGTCGGGATATCTACACCAAAACTTTATCAGAATCTATTTATGTCAAGGTCCAACTGAATCTGAAGTTTGATGAAAATAAGTGCATTAGTTCTTGAGATAGAGCTATTGCGGAAATCGCAAAAATTGCGGCATAGCAGCGCCATCTGTTGGGCGATTTTCTCCAAAAACTAATCAGCACCCATTTATATCAGGGAGTAACTGAATATAAAGTTTTATTAAATTTCGTGCATTAGTTCTTGAGATAGAGCGCCCACAAAATTTTTGTCACATACAGACAGACAGACATTTTCTAAAAACAGTCAAATCGTGTTCAGCACCTTCTAAAACGTATAAATCCGTCGAAAACCGGAAGTCGAAAATTTTCATGAATCCAATACTTTCTTCTTGTAAAGATAGAAGAAAGTAAAAATACTCGGAAACGTTTTCGCAAATCAGTGGCAGGAAAATAAACTTTGTTTTTATAAATTATTTTTTAAATCTCGAAAATATATTGGTTTCTGAGGTTTCTAAAGATAAAAAAATCTTTTCAGAAGAGATTATTGTATATTTTCGTTCGTCGTTATGTTATATTTTCTCAGATTAAAAAACTTGCTTTTTTTTTTTTTTTTTTTTTTTACAGTGTAAGCATCCTTTCGATAATTTTGTTTCTAATTTGAACTGATAACAGTGTAAGGCAATGGTAGAGATTTTCGTTGGTCGAATTAAACAAATATCTAGTTTACCTGATTATGACTCGGTGTCGGTCTTAGAGTCATGTATCAGAATATCAAACAAAGATTTTTTTAATGTACTTTTTATGTTAATTAATTTGTATATCAAATCGCAATGCGACGCACTTCAAAACTTGAAATCGAACCCTCATTGTAAATAATAATATACATACATGTCAACATGAGCAAATGTGGCAGTTTTGTGTGCGCCAATATAAACGTGCAATTTTACAATTCCACAGATTAGTCAACTAAATATCAAGGAACTTACCAATTTAATATACAGGGTGAACACGAAATCTTTCTCTGATTATAAATATTTATTGTACAAAAATTATTATAATTAAACATATGGTTGTATGGATACATTGTAAGTGCATTTATAAAGTTTTTAATAAGACTACATAAAAATATAATAAATTATAATACCTTCTAATAATATGTTTCTTTTAGATGCTAAAAGGTGTAAACTTACAACATAATATACAGTAAAATAACTTTTATTAGATTGTTGACATGTTTCGGCTCACTACGAGCCATTATCAAAAACATATGATAGCATTTCAAATAATAACTTCAAAGACCGTGCAATTATAGAATACTCTCATTTGTACCTTTTAGGAAATAAAGAAATATCAGACCACATACTTCATGAAATTTCAGCGTATGCCCCCTTAGTAGCACAATGGCCTCCACACTCGCCTGACTTTACTCCTTTTGATTTTTTCTTTTTGGTCTACATCAAGGACAGAATTTTTGTCCATACCAGTTGCTGACGTTGAAGAACCGAAGGCTAGGATGAAAGATGCTGTGTGTACTGTTACAGAAGACATGTTACAGCGAACAATACTCGAGAACTCTAATACCACATTGACATTCTCCGAGCTACCAAGGGGGCACATGTTGAAATTTCATGAAGTATGTGGTCTTATTAAAAACTTTATAATAGCACTTACAATGTATTCAAACAACCACATGTCTATTTGTAATACTGTTTGCACAATAAATATTTATAATCAGGGCAAGATTTTGTGCCCACCTTGCATACAGGGGGTCCCAGAAACATTGACCTCGGCTTTTAATCTTTAAATATTGATAATGGATATATATTATAAATTACAAAGTTACGTAAAAAGAAGTACAGAATTTTATAAATCGATTAAAAATTTCAGGGGATTAAATCTGAAGAAATACCAAATTTAAATTCTTATATGGCCCCCCATACAAAATTTTTTTCCCAAATGAGTAAAATGTGCCCCATACACTAATAAGGACATGTACAAAATTTCAGCATTTTATCATAAAAAGTCACATAGATAGGTTTAAACAAAGTTGATTAGGGATTAATTGTAAATTAAAATGTAAATGTTTAGAGCTAGAGTGCAGATAATGCGACGCAGAAATACACCATAAAGAAATAAAATATGGCTGTTATCTTTAGTTTTATTTACAGATTTACAAAACTATGCTTCCTCAAGAATATCTTGAAAATTTACATTATGAATTACAGATTAAAAGAAATTTTTGCATAATGCAAATATCTGCATTGGCATGGATGGAAAACATTTTGAACAACTTTCTAATCTTTGCGTAAAAGTATTAGTATTTCTACACAGTTCAGATACTTTTGTACCAATAAATAGCACAATTATTATTTATTTATGCAATCATTGTTTTCTTTTCGTAATTTGTGTACGACGCCTGAAACGCGATCACCCGACATGATTTTTCCCCTTTGCGAACTCATATACAGGCATCGAGAAGTGATTTAAGTCAGCATTTATGTGTTTTCGTATATCTGCGACTTTTTATGATAAAATACTGAAATTTTGTACATGACGTTATTAGTGTATGGGGCACATTGTACTCATTGGGAATTTTTCGTACAGGGCCCGTATAAAAATTTAAATTTTGTATTTCTTCCAATTTAATCCCTTGAAAATTTTAATCGATTTCCTAAAATTCTGTATATTTTTTACATAACTTTTAATTTATATTGTATATCTATTATCAATATTTAAGGAATAAAAGCCAAGATGAATGTTTTTGGAACACTCTGTATAGTATATATGTTACGGTGAATATGATTAATCCGGTCATTATTAATAATAACCGGTTATTATTAATAATGACCGCGGTTATCATTAATAACCGCGGTCATTAAAAAAAAAATCGCGGTTTAAAAAAATCCTCAGAACATTTTATTTAAATATTAGTTGTGGGAAAAATAATACAATGAACAATAGTAAATCACTCACTAAATGACACATGTGATATTATTAGAAAGTTTGTTTACATGTATTATATTTTGTGAAAAAATGTGTATTTATGACTATTATTAATAATAACCTACTTTTATGTCCGGTCATTATTAATAATAACAGGTTATTATTAATAATGATCAGATTAATCATATTGACCGTAACACACACACACACACACACACACGTAGGGGGGAGGGTTTTTATAATAAAAAAAATTCTCCGAACATTTTTATTTAAATATTAGTTGTGGGAAACAATACAATGAACAATAGTAAATCACTCACTAAATGACACATGTGATATTATTAGCAAGTTTGTTTACATATAGTATTATTATTTTGTGAAAAAGTCTGTATTTATGACTATTATTAATAATAATCGACCTTTATGTCCGGTCATTATTAATAATAACCCGTTATTATTAATAGCGTCATCAGAAATCATTAGTTAATCGGCACTTATCAAACCATCAGTGACTGTAAAACAGGTTTTTCCGCAGCAAGTATAGTAAAGCGGAAAAGCAATTTCTGGCATTTTGTAACCATGCAGACATGGAAAAAAACAAGAAAGGGGGGGAATGTTTTTTTTTTTTTTTTTTTTTTTTTCCCGTTAACCTTGTTAAAATCTGTCTTTCTAATTGTATATGAATAAATAAAAATTTTTTGAAAATTTGATGACGCATTGATGATGTGACATTGAAAATTTGATGACGCCAGCGAAAGTGTTATTCTATTTTTTTTCCCTAATCCTATTTAAAGAAAAAATAAATTTTCATGTTTGAAAATCTACGCGGTTTTAGATGTAAAAGCAATGCAAATGTAGGCACTTCTGTTGTTTTTAAAAATGCTTTAATTAATAAGTATGATACTACGTATTATAGTTTGATTAATAGTAATGTACACGTGGAAATTTTTAAGACCGAAACCGAACAGAAACAGAATTTTGGATATCTTCCTAATTTCGGCCGAAAACAAAAACAAAACTGTCTTAATTTTTTAAAGTAATTAATAATTAATTATACGAATCTAGAATCATATTTCTAATAAACATACATACATGTGTGTGTATGTCTGCGTGTATAAGTTTCAAATAAAAACAAAACATAAATAATAATTATATTTATTATTTTATAACAATCAATTATCATTAGACAATTATCAATAATTAATTAACAATGTAGTTAAAAAATGAAGAACAAATTGAATAAGGAATATTTAATCTTTTACTATACACTGATTTTCAGTTTTTTACTATTTTGCATTTAAATTAATTGTAAATAATTACTTGAAAGTTCTTTTTTTAAGAATGTTACATTCAGTATGTTTAAAAAAAAAAAAAACATTTTATAAGTTATAATTGCTGTTAATTTAGTAGATATTTAAATATAGATATATATTTAAATATTGTTGAATATTATTATTAATTATATGAATTTTTCATGAACATATTTTTGTTATGAATATTCTAAAACATTCAATATGTTTTAGAAAAACATTAACTATTTTATAATTTATAATTACTATTAGTTTAGTAGATATTTGAATATAGATATATATTTAAATGTTGAATATTATTATTATTAGTTATTTGAAATTTTGCTTAAACGTATTTTTGTTACAAATAATAAAGACATTTATGTTACAAAGGTTTAAATAATATACTTCTATAACATATTTACTTGACATTTTTATATATTCATGTAACTTTTTATTTATATTATATTGTATTATAAACAACTCTATATTAAAATTTGAATTATAACAAATTACTGACGTGAAACATGGCATTTTAACCACATCACAATATTTATATAACATATTCAATATTTTTAATTTTTTTTTGTAAAATATTTATAATATTAATATTTTAATTATATTATGCCACTCATATGAAATATAACATTTTAGTTTCCGCTAAAATAATTCCACTAAAATTTTCCTACCCCTGTTAAGTCTGCAGATTTTAATGAACACGTGGAAGGTGTTTTCAAAGTTTAGTCATATATGCATCTCTTATAATTTGCACTCACGCCTTGAGTCATTATAACTTACAATTTAGAAACAGTGACAGTTATACATGCCTCCGAAAAAAGAGCCAGAACTAAAATGAACCGGATCCCTGACTCCCCCCACCCCCCAATATCATTTCATTGTAGAAAAATAATTGTGTGTGTTTTACTAATTTCAAATGAAAAAGTGGTGGGAAATATTCAAATTTATTATTTTATTTTAAAACTTATGAACTAGCAAATCTGAAAAAATTTTCATGCTGTCCAGTAAAAAAATTGGGTATGTTGGGGCATACACGCATGCGCACATAGGTATATTACGGGGAGAGTAAAATATTTTTAGAATTTTTATTGTAGAAGTTTACAGAAAGTTGGAAATTTTTATTCAAGAAATTTACTGAAACTTGGAATTTTTCAATTACAAGACTCAGTAATTTTATAGATGGAAGTTAATATTAATCTATTCGGTTTTTATTTCTAAGCGAAATTACATTAACCCTTTGTATCACTGCGATGCATATCTACAACATACCCAAAAGTCAATGTTACCTAAACAGTCGGCTTTATAAGATGATTTATTTATTGCTTCTATCTTCCAACACAATAGTCAATAGAAATTTTCCGTAGAATTCTCAACAGTCAGTGATACTGAATTAATTTTTCATGCCAAAGTTTTATTTATAGTTTGAGCACTTTCGCATCGTTATTGCTAAAATGAATCTCATAAATTTTGTAAAATTAAATAAGCTGGAGACTTCCAAAAATAGATTTTTTACAGAGGTAAGTTCGTATACTTTACACTTTTTTATTAAAAAATGGACACAAATTGTGACAAATGTAATTTTCTGTTAATTACAGATGTGAAAAAACACCTTTTAGTCAATATTTATTTATTTATTATTATTTTTTTTTTATATGCTTAAAATGATGTATTCTGAGTAAACATTTTTCAAATCGGAGTTGTTGAGTCACAAAAGGTTAAAACCAAAATTATCCTTATTAAATTTTGAAGAAATTTTACTTTTAGCACCAAGCAGTTACATATATATTTTTTTTTTCTCACAGGTATTTGAACAAAGTTCGTCACAGAAACTTTTGGACCTGAACTCTGAGATGGAACCACAATGCAAGTCTAAACCCCTGAAGTAAAATAAAAATAATAATAATAATAATACAAAAAAGAAAGAAAAAAGAAAGAAAAAAAAGAAAAATACTAGTAATACATTAAAATCTTTTGGTGATATTAACTTAAACAATATAATTAATTATATTTACAGCTTTTTTAGGTGCGTTCGTAATTATATAAATACGTAGCACCTATTGTCGTCGTCTGGTCCGTCCGTCTGTCTGTCCGTCCGTCCGCCTATAACAACGCAAAAACTACCCAAACGAATGGTTTGAAATTTAAGATTTATTATCTTTGCAGAATTTTGTCGAGACATTTCAAATTTTATAAAAATCGAATCTAAACTTTAGAAAATATTAATAAAAACATTTATTAAGAAAAGTAATTTTTTTTTTTTAAATCGGTGCTTTTTTGTTATAGGACCTTCCGAAGTTTAACCGTCAAGCGACCGAGATACTTATTTTATGACAGAAATTAATCTGCAGACGATATAATTCATTTCACAGAATTAAAAATCATCAAGATCTGAATATTTATGTAACTAGCCGTAGTACGAACGCACCTCATTTGTCACGTTTGAAATGCAATTTCCAACTTGTTTTTTTTTTTTTTTTTTTTTTTTTTTTTGAGTAATATGTATTAAATCAGTAACATTCCGTCATCTCCAAAGGCGGGGCAAGGTGCCTACGCTCTTTGAAATTTCCAAGGAGTATGTTGTTGTTGTTGTTGTCGCGTCAGATAAAGTGCCATGGCACTTCTCTGAAAGAAGGGGTGCCAGAGCCTCAAGAGAGGTTGGTCTTCTATTCTAGTCTCCTAATTTTGAACCAATTCGAAATGAGAGACCTGCACCTGGATTGGCACCCCCCAGAGGTATCGTTTTCAAACTTGGAGTACATTGGAGCCACGAACAGATTTTACGTGCACCAGCTCCCATTAACGTATATGGGTCCCACAGCAACCGCAGTCAAGAGAGGTTGTCACCCTCCCAAACTGTGACCATGGTCGATGCTGCTTCACTTTCGGTGATCTTGATGGGAACCGAGTTTAATCGTCTGCGCCACTGCGGGACTTCCAAGGAGTATGACACCACTATTTTAGTTAGGAAATTTTCTATTTAATATATAAATGAAAGAATTTATAATCACCTTATTTAATCGTAGATGTTGTAATATTTTTCTGTGATTGAATAAGGCGAAAAATTATACTACAAAATTGTGGTAATACCGTATGTAGTGTGATAGGAAATTCATCAGATATTTGCAAATTAATAGTACGGATGGGGACAAAATGAATAGTTTTGGTTTCGAAATCAATATTTATTGAGTGTTTCAGAAGCAGGTTTTCTTGATACCTTAAGATTTTACTAATTATATCCGTAGGAGTTTAGGGAATGGTTTAATGGTTTCCTTTATGAATTTTATATTATTATTATAACATTGGAAGATATTAATACATATACTTATACATTATTATTATATAAGTGTTCCCTCGGCTGTGAATTTAGTAGTTTAGTAAGGCTACAAAGATTGAATAAAGCTGTTTTACTGCGAATCGATCGAAAGTAGTTTTATGTTTGGATGTTGATTTCTGTAGTATTTATAAATTGGTAAAGTTAAATAAAGAAAACAAATGGTCTTCCAATTATATGATAAGATTGCTTTATATCTTGCTCCGCCTTTGATGTCAGTCTGAAATATTGATATCTAGAGACTTTTTAGGTAGTGTGAGATTGACTAAATATAACATGAGCGTACACAGTAACCGAGAACTTGGCGGGTCTTTTTCCGGAAATCAGAATAACCCACTCTCACCATATGTCTTTGAAAAAAAGAAAACTTTCCCATCCTTGTACGAAAAGGAAGCAGAGGGGGGACTTGCAACCTGCCAGAACACGCGTTTGCGCGGGAAATTTTCATAGTACTACGATACCAGCTGTTTCCTTTATATTATTTTGAAGGAGGTTGAACATTCGGTAGTTCACCCAACGTATTACGATGCCGATACAATAGCCTGATAGTGAGTCATGCTTCCAGGTGCAATATGACGTCAGCTGCAAAAGGTGTCAGCAGGTACGAGAGTACAGTGCAGGGAGCGGGCTGTTTGAATTGCTAATTTCCAAATGGAATCAAGCCAGAGATCCAGACGATATTTTTTTGTTTGCTCGCAATTTTTTTTTTAAATTGTTTGCGGAAATTTTATTAAAATATTTGAAGTTTAAATTCCATTGCTATAAGTTCCTAATCGGTACCATATTTAGAATAAATCAGGTTCAAATTTCTACATGGACGAGTGGGGACATTTGTCCGGGGACCCCATAATTTAAAGTTATCAAATTTAGTAACAGTAGCCCGTTTTTTTCCTTTCTACTTTATTTGAAAAACATCCTTTTATATATATTATTTATGTATATATATAATTATATCTTTATTATCAGTGGCGCAGTCACGTTAGGATTTTACTTGGGAAGGGTTTTGGATCATTTTTGTTCATAAAATGAACAATTTCTTTAATTTCGTTCATACAAGAGTTTTTAGTAAATGCGTGACCTATGAAATTTTACATAATGAAAAGCACAAGCAGCCAAAAACAATCCAGTATTCAGATCTTCCAGGCTTCATAAAAGGGGCGCCTTCTTCAATTTTCCCACAAAAAGAAACAGCGGAAGCAGTAACACTTGTACTTTGATGTTATTTTCCTTTCATTCATTTTGCACTGAAAAGCTTCTATTATGAATCCTTGAAGAAGATGTATAATTACATTTTTGGGGGGCTATTTGTGTTTTTTTCTTTGTTTTTGTGCATCGAGTATTCATCTGAGAAACAAACAAGTTTTTCATTGCTAAACTGAGCGCTAAGCTGACAGAATGAAAAATGTCCCAAGCCGGGAATCGAACCCGGGACCCCAGAATAGCGCTTTGAGGTTCTATCCATTGTAGTCAATGGCTCTACCAATGAGCTACAAGGAACGATATCCCAACTCGGCATCTCTCATTCTTACATATGCCGGAAAGGTTGCAACCGCAGCACAAGATGGAAACTGTCATCCAGAGCACAAAAACCCTGTGGCAAATTTTTTAGACGACATTTTTCACAACATTAGACGACAGTTTTGAAAAAAAAATTGTCACAGGGTTTGTGTGCTCCTGATGACAATTTCCATCTTGTGCTGCGGTTGCAACCTTTCAGACATATATAAGAGTGAGAGATACCGAGTTGTTCTATCGTTCCTTGTAGCTCAGTGGTAGAGCCTCAGATCGCTATTCTGGGGTCCCGGGCTCGATTCCCTGCTTGGGACATTTTTCACTCTGTCGTCTTAACGCTCAGTTTAGCAATAAAATATCCACTTGTTTGTTTCTCATTGGTTTCGGGCGAATTTAACTCCTGAAAAATTAATTGGAATTCACTTGTATGTATTCATCTTAACACAATGAGTTTTGTATGCATCTTATCAGTTTTTAAGTGCTCTGAGAGGGGTTTTAACCCTTAAACACCTCTATACCCTGCGTCAGTGTTATTACTGTCGTTTTGATCAGAATGTTGTGTATTAAAATTGAAATAGCTCTAATGTTAGATTTTTATAATATTGTCATTATGCTTGTCATCATCAGAGTGAAAAAACTGTAACTTAGAAAAAATATATATATATATCTTTAAGATATTCATATACATTATTTTTAGAATCCAATGATAGCGACTTTTCTGAATTCTCTTTCTAATGTACGAAAACATTGATTTTTTAACTCATATATCTCTCTTATCAATGTTGCTTCAGTCACATCCAGAATATTGTATTGGATATTAATATAGTCATAATCTGCATACAGTCACTGACTAACAAAATATGTTTGTGTCTAATTGTGAGGGCCCCCATGTCAGTGTCTAATGATTAACGGTGAAGCAAACTTCCACCGGTATTTTATAAGAGTATTTTGCGCCGTATTCGAGACAAAAATTCTGCGCTTAAAAAAGGCGAATTTTTCTATACTAAAATACTAGTAGAAGTTTGCTCCTGTGGTGGTCAGGCCATGCCCACTTGTCAGTTTTGCCTACCCCCCCACCCCCTCGAGTCAAAGTTGGGCGCTGCAATACATTGTCGTTGCCAATTTCTCAACTGTCATAGGTCTGAACTCTGAAGTACAGTAAAAATTGTTAAGATTGAATAAATAACTTTAAACTTCTATTTAAATGTGCTGAATTTAATTTTAAAATTCAGCAAAACCTATGAAATCGGAACCTGTCTGCAACGAAAAATTTCATTCTTCCAACGAAAATAATACAATACAGTTACAACAGTCATTGCACTTGCTAAGATCGAAACTTGTGCAAAACGGGATATTTTTCCGGTCGCTTCCGATTCCATAATAGCTGCTTTTACCTGTATTAGAAAGGTATGCTGTATGCTCGGTGAGAATTTGTGTTATATTTTTCAGTCTCACAGGTGTGATAATGCAGTAAAAACTTGATAAAACGGAATAAATAATTTTAAACTTTTTTTTTTTTTTTTTTTTTTATAATGTACTGTATTTAATTTTAAAATTCAATATAACCTATGAAATCGCAATCTGTCTACAACGGATAATTTCATGATACAAAAGAAAATAATACAACACAGTTACAACAGACAGTGTACTTTGCTAAGACTGAAGCTTGTCTAAAACGAGATATTTTTCTGGTCGCTTTCTATTCCCTGTTAGCAGGCTTTACCTGTATCAGAAAGGTATGACGGCGGGAATGTGTGTCATATTTTTCAGTTCTCATAGGTCTGATACATTCCAGCAAAGTTTGTTAAGATGGAATCACATAATCGCAAAGAATTGAAAAAAAAATATCCGTTTTAAACAAGTTTCCGTCTTAGCAAGTAATATGTATTTGGTTACTGAGACCATAAAAAACTTCCGTTTAATACAGACTTCGTTATATAGAGGTTTCGTTTTCAGAAAGTTTACTGAATTTTGTGAAGTAAGCTTTAGTTAAGATATACAGCTAAGGCAAATATATTTAATTTAAAAGCATTTCTTTTCATCTATATTTTCCTTAGAAGGACAGTAGATATAAAATAAGAGTTCTACGCCAGCGGTGGATGCGGTGGTGACCTCTGAAGGTGAAGTTCAAGGTTACCGGAAGGGACAGGTGTGGATACCGGAAGTAGCAGGTTGGGATAACAGGCATGTTGAGACAGGAAGTGAACAGGAAGTACGATCGGAAACGCGAAAGGAAGTTTAACCGGAAACACCACAGGAAGTGAATGCGATAAGGAGAGAGGGGGAGGGCTTATTTTTGTGGGGGGCTTATGCTAACCTGAAATAAAAATGGAATTATTTCTTACTTTGTAAAAATTTAACATAAAATGTATCTTTTTTTTTTTTTTTTTTTTTTTTTTTTTTTTTTTTTTTCACCTGAAATAAAAATTTTATTTGCTAACTAACATCTAATATAAAAATGGAAATCTTTCTGACTTTGTTTTACTTTCTAAAAGTTTTACATGAAATTTATTTTAAGACTGGAAACGCGACAGGAAGTAAGACCTGAAACCGGATTAGACATGCTTTTTCCAAAAAGGGTTTTCAGGAAGCAGTAAACATGTTTTGGGAACATGTTTGGGAGCTTGTTGCAACAGGAAAGGCAGTTTAAAAGACCGGAAGTGATTAAGCGATAAGAAAAGTACAGGAATATACACGTAGATTTTGTTCTTTGTAGAGGGTGAAATTTTATTTTATTTTTTATTTAAAGAGTTTTCTTTTTCTTTTTTTTTTTTTTTTTTTTTTTTTTTTTCTTTAAAGCGTTTAAAATTATTTTTTATATTATTATTATTTTTTTTTTGGTAGTGTTTTACGTATTATTTTAATTTTTAGTGACATTAGAACCTGCAATTTCTGTATCACACATGTCTTATCTTAGGTCACCAAGGATGTGTGTGTGTTGTTATCTCTTTAAATGCGAGAGATGGTTACTTCAGACCTGCGTTGAGATATCTTTATCATAGTTTTAATGAACTGCAGGAAATTGTCTTTAGCTATTGAGTAATTCGCGAGTTTTGGTTTAATATGAATGCTATTACATCTGTTTGTTTAATTTACAAGCACATTTCTCTTACAACACTCTGTCAACAGATCACTTCCATATTCGAAATAATAATTTAGAGGGAAAATTTTTACTTTCGATACGAAATTTTATTTATAGAGATTGACGAAGATAGTATGCCTAATTCTTTCTTGTACATTTCTTGTACAACATTATATTCGAAATAGAGTTTTGTTACCAAAAATAACGTGTTTATACATTTTAAAAACGAAAGCAAAGTGATTTTTACAAATGTAACTATAAGCTACACCCACGCATTTGTGTTATTGAATTAAATTACAATGCTTAATATTGTATTCACCATACTATTTTCTTATAAAAGCCGTTTCACAAACTTGTGTGCTGAAATTAATGTGTCATTTTTAGGGGAAAAAATTAATTCAAGTCATTGAGACTAATCCTTTATGGGGGAAAAATTTGTCATACTTCTTTGTGTTACATTACATCTTCCGTTTTTTAAGTTTACAAATTTGTGGACTAACTTAAATAATCGTTTTTAGGATACTTAAACAATATATATATATACTTTTTAATTATATAATTTTTTTTAATTGACTTGTAATATAGCTTTTTTTTCTTAAAAGGGTACTGTAGAATAACTTATGTCACAAATACTACATCCTTCTTTAGTTAAATATGTTTCACTTAAGACATGACAAAGTGTCTTAGAAACATTTCATTTTGGAGTTAAGTGATTAAAGAAGAAAAATATTATTTATATAAACACAACACATAAGACCAGTGACTGAGAGGTTCTGGTTTTAAAGCTACTAGACGTTTGGGTTTAAACTTCTCTCGCGCTCGTCGACCTAACCGTTCGGAGTTTTCTTCGAACCTCGTCAATACGAGTTAGGAGCGCTTAGAATGACCCCTAGAGTGACCTATATCCCAAGCGTAGATAATCGGTTTTAACAAATAACCAACCATCCACAACACATAAGACATTTTAGATCATTACATAAGACATTTTAGATCATTACATAAGACATTTTAGATCATTACATAAGACATTTTAGATTATTACATTTAGTTAAGAAGTGATTTGACGTGCAAAATATTATTTATAAAATCATACAATAAGAGAATTTTAAAGATTTTTTCCTTTTAAATGAACAATTTTTAGTGACTATTTAACTTATTAAAGAGAGCGGGTATTTTGTTTAGAGTTATACGATTAAAATAAATTTTCAATAGATTTGACTTTATACAACCAACATTTTAAAAAAAGGGAATGGAATCTAGTTTTTATAAATTAACGTTTTTCAATTTTACAAATACTTCACACCCCGTCTTTTTTCCCCCTCTTTTAGTAGACTTTACATACATAAGACATAAAAAGCGTTTTAGAATACATCATTTAGAAATTAAGTGGTTTGATAAATAAAATATTATTTATAAAAGCAATAGATACGAGAGTAATAAGGATTTTTACTTACATATGTACGAACTTCTGATATGTAAGACTTTCTAAATCATTGTGCAAGAATTAAGTGGTTATTGAACTTATAACATTACATGATGAAATAATCACGTGACGTATTTTTAAACCAATAAAATGTCAGTATTTTCAAACAAATAAAAAGTTAGTATTTTTACACGAGCGCCCTCTATCATTATATAAATTTCAATGAAACGAGTTCATAACATTCTACTGTGACCTGATATCGTTGTAATAGGTTGTATTTTTCATTTAAGTTATTGTGGAACGAGTTATGAATTCTTATGTTGGTGATGTAACCAACTTGGAGTGTCAACACTCATCACCAGAGTTAAATAATCAAGAGATGGATTCTACACTTTTATCCAAAGAAGGACTCGTTTCGAATTATGAAGTGAAACTCACCTCATCAGGACTAAAGAAACAGAAGTTACCTCATGTGCGTAAGATGTGTAACACAGCATTTCCTCGAAAAGTTAACTTAGTGTTTCATATGAAAAGTCATCTAAAGGAAAAATCTTTTTGCTGTGAGGTGTGTGCTGAAGTTTTTTCACAAAAGAGTGATTTACGTAAGCATCAAAAGATTCACAAATTGCCCAAACAATACAAGTGTAGTGATTGCAACGAGATATTTTCAAGAATGTCTGACTTATTAATACACAAGAAGACCCATAAGATTCGTAAACAATATTCATGTGCAAAGTGTTGTGAAATATTTAAGTGTGAATCGGATTTTTTACAACATTGTGATACTTTTCATAAAGTTTTACCTAATATTGCGAAATCACCCTGTTTAAAAGATTTGTTATTTGAACTTATAGTGAAGCTTATAGATTAGTTCGAACTTATAGTGAATTAAAAGACAAAATGATATGCAAAATATATGAACTAGAATTAACAGACCAAAACATACATGTACATGCTGAGAATGCCTTTTTAAAGTTGTACAACGGCTTTGAAGATTTCACAGAACGAGTGTTTAATTGGACATTACGAAAAATTTTGAAATTAGAATTGATTACAGCTCAATATGACAGGCTTATTTGATTTGTATTATTTTAAATGATTAATAAATAGTTTGATTGCGAAAAAAAGTGTTTTCTTTAGCATACACTGTGTGACTTTTAAACTAATGTTGTGTATTTTGAATGTGTCAGACAAAACAGGAGTGTGTTGACATTTAAAAAAAAAAAAGATTTTACATAATATAAAAGTTTTACAATAAAAATTGACTTACCTAAAGTTTTTTCAAGATAGTCACGATATATTTTCCATTACAATTATTTTAAGGAAATAGAATTTAATTTTGTTGTGAATAACACATTGTTGTTAACATCACGTGGTTTGTCTTATCATAACTATGAGATCCTAAGATCACTTCCTATTAACATGATAACGAAGAGTAAAAAAATGACTAATGCAAGCCTATTTTCCTGCCTAAACTTGTTATCAGCTTGCATGAGTGACTCATCTTTACATGTGTGGATTTGTATGTTGAAAAAATGATTGCTATGTTTAACCCGTGTAGACGATTTTTATCCGGAAGCTGTTTAAACTACCAAATTTCAGATATCACACATTTTACTAGAACATTTAAATATTTTAATGTCTTTTCGCCCGCAAATTGGAAACTTAGGATTATCACCTTTACATCGAGACATGGAAGGTAGAAAAATAATAACTTTACACTTAGACAATATTTTAATTTAAGAAGAATTAGACTTAACACATTGTTAGAGTTTCTTTGAAAAATATCTAGTTGGTTGTAAATTTTAGAAAATTCGACCTAACGAAATTAACACACTTAAAAATATCTAGTTGGTTATACATTTTATAAAATAAGCAACAAATAAACATTTCGATACATTGACAAAAGAAAATAATTAAGTTTAAGTAAACTTTACACTTAGACAATATTTCAAACTAAGAAAAATAATAACTTTACACTTATATAATATTTTCAACTAAGGAAAATTAATAACTTTAAAAATCAGACTTAACACATTGTTAAAGTTTTTTTAAAACAACACAACATTTTCAAAGCAGTGGAAATAGTATACCTGAAAAAAATTCAACTTAGTGGAATTTAATAGTGAAATTTTTTAACCTCACTCATTTAAAAAATAAAACTTTGTAAATTTTTTCCATTTTTAAAATAAAACTTATTTAAAAAATAAATAAGCAACTATTAAACATTTTGAATGTCTTAGACAAAGTGTGAATAAATTTGTTGAAATTATATAAAACATGAAAAATTTCATTACTTTTAAAAGAAATTTTATTTTTGGTGAAATAAACTCGAGGTATTTATTATATGTTACTTAAACTACATGAGAATTGATTGAAAATGTGTTACTTTTAATCACTCACAAGATAAGACATGATGTTACAATATACACATAGGAATGACATAGGAATTTCAGATGGGTTTTTCTCCCACACATGACGTCACTGATAACATATTTACTGATCAAGTCATAAAATCATAGTTTAGGGTAGGTTTTTAAGCAAGAAGTTTAGTTGAGATTTAAGATATTTGAGAAATATAAACTACAACTTTGGCTACTTTTTGAAATTTCCCCCTACATAAGAAAAAGAACATAGAAAAATAAAATGAAAAGTCGTATTTGAATGGAATCAAATTATTATCCTTTCACTTAACAGCTGAATGCGTCGGTAATTACATCACAAAGGCACTGATAACAACTGATTGAATATATTGTGTTTCTTTTTTAAGGTTAAATTGATTTAATATTCAAGTTATTTCTTAATGATACACTTAAAAACAATAAACTTAATTAGCATTCAAAAAGCAAACGATCACATTATTGTGTAAAACAATCAAATGTTTTAAAAGTCACGAGTTAAAATTTGAAATGACTTAGAGTTTAAGTAGAATTTAGATGTGAACCTTTTAAAATGAAATAATAGTTTTTTGTATCGCCCTCTATCGGTGGGTAATAGAATTAAGAGATAATTAAAAGTTTTAACTTGAATTCGAGCCCACAACAAAAATTATTTTTCGGTTTTATAATTTAGGGTAGGTTTAACTGAGCAAGCCATGATATTTCAGTATTTATAGACGATTTAAGATATTCGATAAAGGAAATCATCTGAATTTTTAATTTAATTGAAGGGTTTACTGCTTAAAGTACTACAAAATGAGTACAACACGATGCATAGTTTTTTAATTAATTATATTTTTCGAAAGGTTAAATTGACTTATTGATAAACTTAGGATTTATGTTTAAAGTGAATAAATTTGACATGTTAGGTTCACTTAATAACAGAGGGTTGAATAAGTTATTTTTAATAAAAATAAAGTTTACTAAAAGTTTTTAAAGTTAAAAAAATATAGTTTTAAAAAATTTAAAGTTTACAAAAAGTTTAAAAATCTTTAAGTAAATCAAAATTAACTTTTTAATTTTAACTATTGAGAGACTATAATCTAACTGTTTATCCTTGTAACCAACTGGTGCATATCAACTATATACTCTGTATCTGCATATGCGCAGAAAAACATAGACATTTAATCTAACTTGAGTTCGACTTTAAATTATTTGCCAACTTTTTAGTTTAATTACTATACACAACTCGATTACCTTTCCCACAAAACACCTTTCAGAAACAAAACAGAAATTAACACTTACCGAAAAACACGTCCACTTTGGGTGTTAGTCTTCACTCAACTAACGTTTCTCCCTTATCTTTGCTAGGGGGCGCTGCAATCGCCGCTAGAGGCGTTAGTAGTCTTCAGGTGTGTGATAAGAATAAACTTTAAATCCAACTTACACTCGCTCAGTCATTCTTGCTTCTCTCTACCTTGCTAACAACCGTTTGCTGCTGGCTCATTGTTTGGTTGTTTAAACTTGTTGAATGACGTCATCATGTGTTTGTCTAAACTTGTCCAGTCTTGTTTTGATGCAGTACGTCTATTTAGATGAGTCATCACTCGCTTATCTTGGTTGACTTGTCCAAACTTGTTTTTGTGTGGCACGTCTATTTGGGTGAGTCATCGTTCGCTTATCTTGCTTTACTTGTTTGAACTTGTCTAGTATCCACCACCTCATGTCTTTTGTCATAGCTTGAATATACTTTACACCAATCACTTAAATATAAAAGTCTTGTCACAACTTACTTAAACTTTGATAAAAATATTAATTATTTATAAATTTCATCAAATTCTTATTTTTCTGATACATTTACTATGTAATTTTCGTTCAAAAATATGGTAAAGCCCGATTTTAAATCGAAGTCTAAGATAAATTCCCCAAATTTGTAACATTTTAACACTAATAATAAATATTGTAAGCACCCAGTACATACAAGTTTTGTAAAAATAATATTACTTATAGCTAACTCGTTATGTCCCATGATACAAAACTTCAATATAACTAAAATCAGTGTTAAACGAAAATATAATCACGTGTCTTTATATATTATTTTGAAATGCAAAGCATTATATCTAAACGAATGATATAAGGAGTAGTTAGAATAGTTCTTATATTTTTGTTAGTAAAAAATTTATACACATTATCTTACAAGGTTGCAATATTCAACACACGGTTCACCATATTTAAAAACGATTCACCATGATTTAAAAACTTAGTAACATATTTTAAATTTATAAATTTAAATTAAAAATACTTAAGTATTTATAATTGTTTATTTATAAAAATATGTTTTAATTTAAATTTATAAATTTAAAATATGTTACTAAGTTTTTAAATCATGGTGAATCGTTTTTAAATATGGTGAACCGTGTGTTGAATATTGCAACCTTGTAAGATAATGTGTATAAATTTTTTACTAACAAAAATATAAGAACTATTCTAACTACTCCTTATATCATTCGTTTAGATATAATGCTTTGCATTTCAAAATAATATATAAAGACACGTGATTATATTTTCGTTTAACACTGATTTTAGTTATATTGAAGTTTTGTATCATGGGACATAACGAGTTAGCTATAAGTAATATTATTTTTACAAAACTTGTATGTACTGGGTGCTTACAATATTTATTATTAGTGTTAAAATGTTACAAATTTGGGGAATTTATCTTAGACTTCGATTTAAAATCGGGCTTTACCATATTTTTGAACGAAAATTACATAGTAAATGTATCAGAAAAATAAGAATTTGATGAAATTTATAAATAATTAATATTTTTATCAAAGTTTAAGTAAGTTGTGACAAGACTTTTATATTTAAGTGATTGGTGTAAAGTATATTCAAGCTATGACAAAAGACATGAGGTGGTGGATACTAGACAAGTTCAAACAAGTAAAGCAAGATAAGCGAACGATGACTCACCCAAATAGACGTGCCACACAAAAACAAGTTTGGACAAGTCAACCAAGATAAGCGAGTGATGACTCATCTAAATAGACGTACTGCATCAAAACAAGACTGGACAAGTTTAGACAAACACATGATGACGTCATTCAACAAGTTTAAACAACCAAACAATGAGCCAGCAGCAAACGGTTGTTAGCAAGGTAGAGAGAAGCAAGAATGACTGAGCGAGTGTAAGTTGGATTTAAAGTTTATTCTTATCACACACCTGAAGACTACTAACGCCTCTAGCGGCGATTGCAGCGCCCCCTAGCAAAGATAAGGGAGAAACGTTAGTTGAGTGAAGACTAACACCCAAAGTGGACGTGTTTTTCGGTAAGTGTTAATTTCTGTTTTGTTTCTGAAAGGTGTTTTGTGGGAAAGGTAATCGAGTTGTGTATAGTAATTAAACTAAAAAGTTGGCAAATAATTTAAAGTCGAACTCAAGTTAGATTAAATGTCTATGTTTTTCTGCGCATATGCAGATACAGAGTATATAGTTGATATGCACCAGTTGGTTACAAGGATAAACAGTTAGATTATAGTCTCTCAATAGTTAAAATTAAAAAGTTAATTTTGATTTACTTAAAGATTTTTAAACTTTTTGTAAACTTTAAATTTTTTAAAACTATATTTTTTTAACTTTAAAAACTTTTAGTAAACTTTATTTTTATTAAAAATAACTTATTCAACCCTCTGTTATTAAGTGAACCTAACATGTCAAATTTATTCACTTTAAACATAAATCCTAAGTTTATCAATAAGTCAATTTAACCTTTCGAAAAATATAATTAATTAAAAAACTATGCATCGTGTTGTACTCATTTTGTAGTACTTTAAGCAGTAAACCCTTCAATTAAATTAAAAATTCAGATGATTTCCTTTATCGAATATCTTAAATCGTCTATAAATACTGAAATATCATGGCTTGCTCAGTTAAACCTACCCTAAATTATAAAACCGAAAAATAATTTTTGTTGTGGGCTCGAATTCAAGTTAAAACTTTTAATTATCTCTTAATTCTATTACCCACCGATAGAGGGCGATACAAAAAACTATTATTTCATTTTAAAAGGTTCACATCTAAATTCTACTTAAACTCTAAGTCATTTCAAATTTTAACTCGTGACTTTTAAAACATTTGATTGTTTTACACAATAATGTGATCGTTTGCTTTTTGAATGCTAATTAAGTTTATTGTTTTTAAGTGTATCATTAAGAAATAACTTGAATATTAAATCAATTTAACCTTAAAAAAGAAACACAATATATTCAATCAGTTGTTATCAGTGCCTTTGTGATGTAATTACCGACGCATTCAGCTGTTAAGTGAAAGGATAATAATTTGATTCCATTCAAATACGACTTTTCATTTTATTTTTCTATGTTCTTTTTCTTATGTAGGGGGAAATTTCAAAAAGTAGCCAAAGTTGTAGTTTATATTTCTCAAATATCTTAAATCTCAACTAAACTTCTTGCTTAAAAACCTACCCTAAACTATGATTTTATGACTTGATCAGTAAATATGTTATCAGTGACGTCATGTGTGGGAGAAAAACCCATCTGAAATTCCTATGTCATTCCTATGTGTATATTGTAACATCATGTCTTATCTTGTGAGTGATTAAAAGTAACACATTTTCAATCAATTCTCATGTAGTTTAAGTAACATATAATAAATACCTCGAGTTTATTTCACCAAAAATAAAATTTCTTTTAAAAGTAATGAAATTTTTCATGTTTTATATAATTTCAACAAATTTATTCACACTTTGTCTAAGACATTCAAAATGTTTAATAGTTGCTTATTTATTTTTTAAATAAGTTTTATTTTAAAAATGGAAAAAATTTACAAAGTTTTATTTTTTAAATGAGTGAGGTTAAAAAATTTCACTATTAAATTCCACTAAGTTGAATTTTTTTCAGGTATACTATTTCCACTGCTTTGAAAATGTTGTGTTGTTTTAAAAAAACTTTAACAATGTGTTAAGTCTGATTTTTAAAGTTATTAATTTTCCTTAGTTGAAAATATTATATAAGTGTAAAGTTATTATTTTTCTTAGTTTGAAATATTGTCTAAGTGTAAAGTTTACTTAAACTTAATTATTTTCTTTTGTCAATGTATCGAAATGTTTATTTGTTGCTTATTTTATAAAATGTATAACCAACTAGATATTTTTAAGTGTGTTAATTTCGTTAGGTCGAATTTTCTAAAATTTACAACCAACTAGATATTTTTCAAAGAAACTCTAACAATGTGTTAAGTCTAATTCTTCTTAAATTAAAATATTGTCTAAGTGTAAAGTTATTATTTTTCTACCTTCCATGTCTCGATGTAAAGGTGATAATCCTAAGTTTCCAATTTGCGGGCGAAAAGACATTAAAATATTTAAATGTTCTAGTAAAATGTGTGATATCTGAAATTTGGTAGTTTAAACAGCTTCCGGATAAAAATCGTCTACACGGGTTAAACATAGCAATCATTTTTTCAACATACAAATCCACACATGTAAAGATGAGTCACTCATGCAAGCTGATAACAAGTTTAGGCAGGAAAATAGGCTTGCATTAGTCATTTTTTTACTCTTCGTTATCATGTTAATAGGAAGTGATCTTAGGATCTCATAGTTATGATAAGACAAACCACGTGATGTTAACAACAATGTGTTATTCACAACAAAATTAAATTCTATTTCCTTAAAATAATTGTAATGGAAAGGATATCGTGACTATCTTGAAAAAACTTTAGGTAAGTCAATTTTTATTGTAAAACTTTTATATTATGTAAAATCTTTTTTTTTTTTAAATGTCAACACACTCCTGTTTTGTCTGACACATTCAAAATACACAACATTAGTTTAAAAGTCACACAGTGTATGCTAAAGAAAACACTTTTTTTCGCAATCAAACTATTTATTAATCATTTAAAATAATACAAATCAAATAAGCCTGTCATATTGAGCTGTAATCAATTCTAATTTCAAAATTTTTCGTAATGTCCAATTAAACACTCGTTCTGTGAAATCTTCAAAGCCGTTGTACAACTTTAAAAAGGCATTCTCAGCATGTACATGTATGTTTTGGTCTGTTAATTCTAGTTCATATATTTTGCATATCATTTTGTCTTTTAATTCACTATAAGTTCGAACTAATCTATAAGCTTCACTATAAGTTCAAATAACAAATCTTTTAAACAGGGTGATTTCGCAATATTAGGTAAAACTTTATGAAAAGTATCACAATGTTGTAAAAAATCCGATTCACACTTAAATATTTCACAACACTTTGCACATGAATATTGTTTACGAATCTTATGGGTCTTCTTGTGTATTAATAAGTCAGACATTCTTGAAAATATCTCGTTGCAATCACTACACTTGTATTGTTTGGGCAATTTGTGAATCTTTTGATGCTTACGTAAATCACTCTTTTGTGAAAAAACTTCAGCACACACCTCACAGCAAAAAGATTTTTCCTTTAGATGACTTTTCATATGAAACACTAAGTTAACTTTTCGAGGAAATGCTGTGTTACACATCTTACGCACATGAGGTAACTTCTGTTTCTTTAGTCCTGATGAGGTGAGTTTCACTTCATAATTCGAAACGAGTCCTTCTTTGGATAAAAGTGTAGAATCCATCTCTTGATTATTTAACTCTGGTGATGAGTGTTGACACTCCAAGTTGGTTACATCACCAACATAAGAATTCATAACTCGTTCCACAATAACTTAAATGAAAAATACAACCTATTACAACGATATCAGGTCACAGTAGAATGTTATGAACTCGTTTCATTGAAATTTATATAATGATAGAGGGCGCTCGTGTAAAAATACTAACTTTTTATTTGTTTGAAAATACTGACATTTTATTGGTTTAAAAATACGTCACGTGATTATTTCATCATGTAATGTTATAAGTTCAATAACCACTTAATTCTTGCACAATGATTTAGAAAGTCTTACATATCAGAAGTTCGTACATATGTAAGTAAAAATCCTTATTACTCTCGTATCTATTGCTTTTATAAATAATATTTTATTTATCAAACCACTTAATTTCTAAATGATGTATTCTAAAACGCTTTTTATGTCTTATGTATGTAAAGTCTACTAAAAGAGGGGGAAAAAAGACGGGGTGTGAAGTATTTGTAAAATTGAAAAACGTTAATTTATAAAAACTAGATTCCATTCCCTTTTTTTTAAATGTTGGTTGTATAAAGTCAAATCTATTGAAAATTTATTTTAATCGTATAACTCTAAACAAAATACCCGCTCTCTTTAATAAGTTAAATAGTCACTAAAAATTGTTCATTTAAAAGGAAAAAATCTTTAAAATTCTCTTATTGTATGATTTTATAAATAATATTTTGCACGTCAAATCACTTCTTAACTAAATGTAATAATCTAAAATGTCTTATGTAATGATCTAAAATGTCTTATGTAATGATCTAAAATGTCTTATGTAATGATCTAAAATGTCTTATGTGTTGTGGATGGTTGGTTATTTGTTAAAACCGATTATCTACGCTTGGGATATAGGTCACTCTAGGGGTCATTCTAAGCGCTCCTAACTCGTATTGACGAGGTTCGAAGAAAACTCCGAACGGTTAGGTCGACGAGCGCGAGAGAAGTTTAAACCCAAACGTCTAGTAGCTTTAAAACCAGAACCTCTCAGTCACTGGTCTTATGTGTTGTGTTTATATAAATAATATTTTTCTTCTTTAATCACTTAACTCCAAAATGAAATGTTTCTAAGACACTTTGTCATGTCTTAAGTGAAACATATTTAACTAAAGAAGGATGTAGTATTTGTGACATAAGTTATTCTACAGTACCCTTTTAAGGAAAAAAAGCTATATTACAAGTCAATTAAAAAAAATTATATAATTAAAAAGTATATATATATATTGTTTAAGTATCCTAAAAACGATTATTTAAGTTAGTCCACAAATTTGTAAACTTAAAAAACGGAAGATGTAATGTAACACAAAGAAGTATGACAAATTTTTCCCCCATAAAGGATTAGTCTCAATGACTTGAATTAATTTTTTCCCCTAAAAATGACACATTAATTTCAGCACACAAGTTTGTGAAACGGCTTTTATAAGAAAATAGTATGGTGAATACAATATTAAGCATTGTAATTTAATTCAATAACACAAATGCGTGGGTGTAGCTTATAGTTACATTTGTAAAAATCACTTTGCTTTCGTTTTTAAAATGTATAAACACGTTATTTTTGGTAACAAAACTCTATTTCGAATATAATGTTGTACAAGAAATGTACAAGAAAGAATTAGGCATACTATCTTCGTCAATCTCTATAAATAAAATTTCGTATCGAAAGTAAAAATTTTCCCTCTAAATTATTATTTCGAATATGGAAGTGATCTGTTGACAGAGTGTTGTAAGAGAAATGTGCTTGTAAATTAAACAAACAGATGTAATAGCATTCATATTAAACCAAAACTCGCGAATTACTCAATAGCTAAAGACAATTTCCTGCAGTTCATTAAAACTATGATAAAGATATCTCAACGCAGGTCTGAAGTAACCATCTCTCGCATTTAAAGAGATAACAACACACACACATCCTTGGTGACCTAAGATAAGACATGTGTGATACAGAAATTGCAGGTTCTAATGTCACTAAAAATTAAAATAATACGTAAAACACTACCAAAAAAAAATAATAATAATATAAAAAATAATTTTAAACGCTTTAAAGAAAAAAAAAAAAAAAAAAGAAAAAAAGAAAAAGAAAACTCTTTAAATAAAAAATAAAATAAAATTTCACCCTCTACAAAGAACAAAATCTACGTGTATATTCCTGTACTTTTCTTATCGCTTAATCACTTCCGGTCTTTTAAACTGCCTTTCCTGTTGCAACAAGCTCCCAAACATGTTCCCAAAACATGTTTACTGCTTCCTGAAAACCCTTTTTGGAAAAAGCATGTCTAATCCGGTTTCAGGTCTTACTTCCTGTCGCGTTTCCAGTCTTAAAATAAATTTCATGTAAAACTTTTAGAAAGTAAAACAAAGTCAGAAAGATTTCCATTTTTATATTAGATGTTAGTTAGCAAATAAAATTTTTATTTCAGGTGAAAAAAAAAAAAAAAAAAAAAGATACATTTTATGTTAAATTTTTACAAAGTAAGAAATAATTCCATTTTTATTTCAGGTTAGCATAAGCCCCCCACAAAAATAAGCCCTCCCCCTCTCTCCTTATCGCATTCACTTCCTGTGGTGTTTCCGGTTAAACTTCCTTTCGCGTTTCCGATCGTACTTCCTGTTCACTTCCTGTCTCAACATGCCTGTTATCCCAACCTGCTACTTCCGGTATCCACACCTGTCCCTTCCGGTAACCTTGAACTTCACCTTCAGAGGTCACCACCGCATCCACCGCTGGCGTAGAACTCTTATTTTATATCTACTAAGGACTCGATACCCTTCATTTTTTGAAAAAAAGATGAATATACCAATTTTCCAACTTTTTGTCTAAAATGCATTTAGACATTCCTGGTATACGCAATACGTAAAGATCCGATTGTTATAAATATGTGAAAAAAGGTATTTTTACTGGATTCATTTCCCTTTAAATGTATCATAATTGCAATCTTTAAATTCCTTTTTTCATTTTGTCTTTCTTCAATGTATCGGTATAATCAAAATGTTAAAACTTCAGCATCTACTTTATAATTGATTCGCTATTTTTTTTTTTTTTTTTTTTTTTTTTTAATCGACGATCCTGAAGATGCATGGTTCATTTCATTAAATTATAGATAGGATTTTCAGTAATATAAATAATTTATATTTTAAAAATAAAAATGCTAAATAATTAGTAAATTTTTTACTATATTTTTACATATGTCAGGACATTTTATTTATTTTTTCTTAAACCAATTAACTTTTTGGATATTAGGTCCTTACAGTTATAGAGTACAATTGAGAGGGTCGGGGCAAGAGAGTGTTAAATCACATTTTTGAACTTCTGAGATATATCAAGTTGAAAGTTAGATCAAATACTCAAATCAAAATATGTAACATAAAGTTTTTTTTGCCAATTTCGGAGTAACATTTGAGATATTCTGAATAACAATATGGCATTACTTAAATGATATTATATTAATGATATACACTTTTTGGTAAAAAAGTTCTAGAAACATCTGGGTCAAAAACGAAACGTGGGACATATGCTGCCACCTAATGACATTAGAAAAAAAATATGTAGAATATTATAATTTACAATACTAAGCAACATATTATAGTGTCAGATTTATTTCACCAGAAAAGTGACTTGCCATTTTTGTAAGAAATATATAAGAGAAACATAAGATAAACATTGTTGCAAAATTTTACATAACCGTAGAAGAAGGATGGTTTTAAAATTTTCTTTCCTTTCTTTCTTTCTTAAAAAAAAAAAATAAATAAGAAATTAATAATTTTTCAAATTTTGTCACAAGTCACAAGAATTGCATTTTTTTTTCTTGATTAAATCATTTTTTCATAAAACCCTTTCATAATATGTCAGAAAAAAGTGACTTGCCATTTTTGTAAGAAATATATAAGAGAAATATTGTTGCAAAATTTTACATAATCGTAGAAGAAGGATGGTTTTAAAATTTTCTTTCTTTTCTTTCTTTCTTTTTAAAAAAAAATAAATAAGAAATTAATAATTTTTCAAATTTTGTCACAAGTCACAAGAATTGCATTTTTTTCTTGATTAAATCATTTTTTCATAAAACCCTTTCATAATATGTCAGAAAAAAGTGACTTGCCATTTTTGTAAGAAATATATAAGAGAAACATAAGATAAACATTGTTGCAAAATTTTCCATAATCGTAGAAGAAGGGTGGTTTTAAAATTTTCTTTCTTTTCTTTCTTTCTTTTTTAAAAAAAAAATAAATAAGAAATTAATAATTTTTCAAATTTTGTCACAAGTCACAAGAATTGCATTTTTTTCTTGATTAAATCATTTTTTCATAAAACCCTTTCATAATATGTCAGAAAAAAGTGTCATGAAATATTCAAATAAAAAAAAAGTTCAAAAGTTACCGAGTCCACTTAAGATTTAACTTTTTTATAGGCTGGTAGTGAGTCATGCTAAAAGTCCAGGTGCAATATGACGTCAGCTGCGAAAGGTGTTAGCTGAACAGGTCTGAGATTACAGTGCAGGGAGCGGGTTGTTTGAATTGTTAATCTCCGAATGGCATCAAGTCAAAGTTTAGATCCAGACGATTAAAGAAAAGAAAATTAAAGATATTTTTTATTATTTGCGAATGTTTAATTATTTGTGGAAGTATTATCAAAATATTTGGTGTGGAAATATCAATGCAATATATGATGCTATGCGCTTTCAGAATTTATTCGAATATTGTGTAAAACTTATGCATAACAAAGGGGAAAGAGATAGAATAAACGAAAAACATATTTAAGGTTACTTATATGTTTTTTAAATAATTAGTTCTTCATAACAATAACTCATAGGAGTAGTAATTTTTCCAACTGAATGAAAATGCGTCCAGGCCGGGATTTGAACCCAGAATCTTTGGCTTTAATTGCCAATGCTATTTAACTATCTGGACAGAATCCCAGCATACACAATTCACTCAGGCAACCTTTTGGTAATGACATCAATTAAAAGAGAACTGGTAATTAAATTAAGGAATAAATTAACAACATGATAATAGCACATATGTAAATATATGTGTAAATAGAAGACAGCTGTTCTGTTTCGGGGTTTCTAAAGCCCCTTCATCTGTGCAAAAGTTAAAAGACATGTTTTAAACACTTACATCCATTTTTAACCTTTGCACTGCTGACGGGGCTTTAGAATTTCCGAAACAGCTGCCTGCCATTTTCACATATATTTACATTTGTGTTATTATCACGTTGTTCATTTATTCCTTAATATAACGGCACAAAGTTACATTAAGGAATTTTAACATTCTTTCATTTTAACAATTGGTAATTAAAGCAAATGGTTCTGGGTTCGAGTACCGGCTTGGACACATTTTCACTCAGTTAGAAAAAATTACTACTCATACGATATATTTACCAATCCGTGTATGATTGTGTTAAAATAACTAAAGAATAACAATAATGTTAGAGTAGACTAACTCGATAAAAAAGGCAGCAAAATATTGTATTACTAAGTACACTGAACTGAATTTGCACGCAAAATTTGAACTGCAAGAGTTCACTCAGACAAAAGAATCAAACTAGATAAAATAATTTAAAAAGCAGGATTTAGTTTGAAAACCAGTCAGAAAATGCAGACATAATCTAATTCCACACAGCTATTCCGTTTCTTGCTCGAGATACGAGATTCTTCGAACAATAGAAATAAATTCTCTCTTTGTCTAGAACGGCATGATTTAATTTAGCCTAAGTGAATTAGGTGACATTATTTCTCCGTCCAGGGGACAGTCAGCTGGTAAAACTCTTTCCATAAAAAACCATAAATTCCTGAAGATAAGGAAATGGTAAATCAAACGGTTCTATTTTTCAATTGAGATAGAGCGAGAACGATGTTTTCAAATGGCAATAATAAAAGATTGCGGGGAGACTTAAAGCAATTTTCGTCAAATAAAATACAAATGGAATAATAATATTTTTGATTGCCATTGTCTTATGTATGTAATACTCATCCTATGTGTGTTCTTATGTTAAAAATGGCAGTAATTCTGTACTGTATTGTAAGCAAATTATATGACCAGGCCCTGATTAAGACATGTGGATCATCAAAGGGGGTTTTGAGCTCCAAATTTACTAAAAGTTGTAAATCTTTTATTTAGTATTTTACAGCAGGATGAGTTTAAAGACAAAAGATATATTTATCTAAATTTTTATTTATATTTTGATAGTTATATTCTAAAGAATATGCAGGTTTTAATCTTTTGCGACATTATAGGAAGAGGGCCCAGAGTGAACACTAGACCCTGGACCATGCTTTGGCTTGATCGGGCCTTGTATATATGAGATTATTTCTTATAAAGGGTGTAGACAGCTGTTAAACTCTTTCCATAAAGAAGCATATAAATTCCTGAAGATAAGTAAATGATACAACTGGGCTGCGCCGCCAGGGGCCTGAGGGCGCCCGTCAGACACGTCAACCGCCGTTCCCAAGTTCTGAGGAACTTTTAACTAGTACGACCAGGGGAGTTCCTGTATACTCTACGGGCCGTCGGGAGCTCCGCACCTGCTGGCCACCCCCATTTACCCAAGTGATTGACGACATAGGTCGCTGAGATTTGCGGTGGAACCCACCCTCTCGGGAGACCACCACTTTTGCACTTGGAGATGAGCCGGAATCCCCCAACAGCTTCGGAGCAGGACACCCAAGAGGGAGACAGGTCCTAAACCTTAAGTCGTGTTTTTCCGACCCGCACTTGCTTCACCAAAGTTCGAGGGATGTGAAGTGAAGATCTACAAAGATAGACACCTCTCCATAAGGAAATGGTAAAACAAATGGTTCTATTTTTCAATTCAGATAGAGCGAGAACGATGCTTTCAGATAGCAATAATTAAAAGATTGCTCTGGATGAATCAAAGCAATTTTTGTCAAATAAAATACAATTGAAATAATAATATTAATGATTTTCATTGTCTTATGTAAGTAATACTCTTTCTATATGTGTTCCTATGTTAAAAATGAAGTAATTATGTATTGTATTGCAAGCAAATTATATGACCAAGCCCTAATTAAGCCATGGATCATCAAAGCCGTGAGTTTGATCCCCAAATTTAGCATGTTCTAAATATTTTAATCGGTTTTGGACCTAGGGATTATAAATAAGTATTTTGTATTTTAGATTAGGATAATGTTAAAGAAAAAATATATATTTATCTAAATTGGTATTTATAAATCCATAGCTTATAAGGTTCTCCATAGGTACTCCATAGGTTTTAATCTTTTGCGACAGAATTACAAAAGGGTCAGAATGAACACTACACCTTGGGCGCCTATTTTGTATTAACAAATTGTCACTAACTTGCCTTTTAACTAAAATTTCAAAATTAAAAGAAAAAGTTGTTTATAAAAGCATTAATTCGGTAATCTATTTAGTTTCTGTCAAAGGAGGAGTTAAATTTTTTCAACGAAATTGATTATTTTACACGTGTTTACATCATTTACTACGTGTTTCTACGTGCATTTACTACGTGCGGACAAAAAATGTCCTCCCTTGGAAGTCCGCATTAACGATATAGTTTACTGTATATCTAACTAAAGCAGTATACAAACAGAGATTATGTAAAGAGACAGACGTAGTTTTCAAAGTCCAAAAACATGATTTTTTTTTTTTTTTTTTTAAGTAATTTAGAAAACATTCTGAAAGTGATTTTTCTCAACTCCAATACACGATTGAGTTCTTCGATAATAACGTTTCTAAAAATATTTTGTTTTTTTTCGCCGCTAATATTTTTTCAAGAATCTTTTGACTGCATATATATTAGCGTGCGTGTTTCCTCTCTCTTGCAGTATCTCACACTCACAGATTTACGTTTCCAATTTGATATATGATGCTCATTCATAATAGTAATTTATATTAATAAAAGAAAGTTTCAGTCTGTGTATCTATCTGTATGTTTGTCGGCGATGGCTAGGAAAATCAAACGCACCTAGAAGTCTGATAATTTGGATTTAGGTAGTCCAAAGCAGATCCTGATGTACCTGAGGCTCAGAATTTTAATATTTTGATAATTAGCCGAAATATTAATTAAAAACTCCTTAAACATCGCTTCCAAAATGCCATCTTTTTCAGAAAATTGTGCAAAAGAAATATCAAAACTGCAAAATGGGGTGTTCTGTGTTGCGACGGTCAAAAAAGATTTTGGGTTTTCACGAAAAAGGCCGGGCTATACTGCATTGACTTTTAACTGCGCCTTTTCGAAGCACGTCGAAATAAAATAATAAAAACTATTAGGTCTAAATTTGAAATAAAATAACAAAAACTATTAGGTCTATCGACACGCAAATTTGCAGATCTAGATTTAAAAATAAATAAATAAATTAGAATTCCGTAAAACAAACAAACAAACAAAAAAATATATCAACAGTAACTTCTCCAGATATTAATTAACAGAAAATTAACTTTCCTTTTGCAATTAAAATGATTTATTTTGCAAAGACACCAGCTTTTATTTTAAAGGCTGGCATTTAGGCATTTTCGCGCTCAAAGTGAAACAAACCACAAAATAAAATGTAGTTTTCGTGCTACACTACAGTTCACTACAGAGTTTTCGTGCTCTATAAAATTATTAAAAATATATAAGATACGGATTTTAAAATTGGTATATATACGCAAACTCACGTGCTGATTACAAATATCGAAAAATCGAAAAAAATCGGCCGGTAAGTTTTTATTTTATCAAAAAAAAAATATTTCACTTACTTTCAATAAACAAAGATAAAAATAAAAAATAAACAATGCTTTGAATAATTAAAAACCACACTCACAAATTTTAACGTATCTACACATTTTTTAAAACTAAAGATAAGGCTTTGAAAATTAATATATATATACGCAAAATCATATTTTATTTAAGAAATTCGAAAAATAAACAAAATCAACCGGTAAAGTTTTATTTTATCAAAAACCTAATTTTATTTTATTTTATTTTATTTTATTTTTTCTTGTAATGGTAAAAGAAATTTATCGTACTTTTATCCTATCTTGAATTCACAGACGTTAGAATGGAAGACGGGCTGGCGGGTTAATTTTTACCCCTTCAACCTTTGGTTACCACTATTTCAGAATATTTAATCTCCAGCGGAAGGAGGGATTTTCTTGGGTTCTATGGTCCCGATTGCAACGGGGTTTGGCTCATCGCTCATTCAACTTGATTTTCGATACCATTACAGATTTTAGCTCCACTTTCCACCAACAGGGGTGCATTCCTATCTCGGGCTCTATGGACCCGATCACAACGGGGTTTGGCTCATTTGACTTGGTTTTCGATCGCGTTACAGATCGAAAGCTGATCGAATCGACACAACTTCAATTTATCGCAACTTCTTCAGAAACATATATTACTATCTAAAAAAATTGTTTACGAAGATAATGATTAATTTTGAATAATTTACAACATTGACCCAAAATAAAATTATTTGAAGGTAAAGTAACTAAAGGTTTTTAGGAACTAAAAAAGAAAGCTATATGTTCTTTTTCATACAGACATAGCTCAACTTACCGCAACTTATTCAAAGGATGATTTTCTCTTTCAAGAATAAGAATTATGTTTGAATGATGTAAAAATTAATAGCATTCAACTACCGTTTGTTAGCAATATTTGAAGATATAGTATGTTACTTCATTAATCTCAAAACATACGCTCTGTAAATACAGATTAAATTTACTGCAACTTCTTCAAAACATTAAGTAACAATAATTTTTTTCCCACCCTTAAAATACCAAATTTTGGATGATTTAAACTATTACCGTTTTGCCAGTTTAATTAGGACCATTTCAAGATAAAGATAATGATTAATTATCTGTAAAATGTCGCTATACATTCTATAGATACAGCTGAAACTTATATTTAGCTTCTTCAAAATACTATATACAAGTGAAAGCATTTTTCAGAGAACAATGCAAACAATCAAGTAAGAGTGATTTTCCCTCTTCAAATTATTCGATGCCACCTCTACTCTTCTTCAAAACTTAAACTTCTTTCCATTGTTTTTCGAGAGGAGAATTAAGTTTTCTTTCTCTCTTTTAGTTTGTTTCATCAAAATTGTCCTGAGAAGCAGTAAAAATCGTCTGCCATACTTCCAACAATAGAAAGAAAGTTTAAATCACGAATAAAAAGAGTGAAAGAAAAAAAAAAAGAAAGAAAGAGAGAATGACAGGAATTTATGCCAAGGTTATTTCAAATACATTCTAAAGATTTTTTTCCCCCTTTAATGTTGAGATTTTTTCCTAAGAAAATTGATAAATCACGCTACTATGGGCATGTGAGAGGCATGACCTGTAAATGCGGTCCTTAACATTTGTTTGTGCGGCCCAAGAGAATATTCTAAACGTGCGGGCTACCTATTTTTTTTTTTCGGAAGCAGTATTGTTGGATAAAAGGTAGTTAATTTTTTTAGGGTAGGTTTCAAGGGTATATAAAGGGTCATCTAATAAGTACTATGATTTTTTTAGATATAATGTGAAACACATCACTGACCCAGTTTAGAATAACTCCGCTTTATGGTCGTTCAGTTGTTTTGTTTAAGATTTTTTAGATATTTCTTTTTTAACCCCTTCGTAACGAGCTCTCTTTTCTTTGATTCCGTCAGCATGTTGAAAATATGAATGCAATATCGAGAAATCTTTTCAAATTCATACAAAAAAATATTGTATGGGACTCTGTAAAAGCGGGATTTCTATGATATTAAACATAATGACTAGAATATTCTAATATAAATTTTCCAATTTGTTTAACTGAAACTTTTCAAGAGTACGATGATGGTCCAATTCCAAATATCTACAAATTGGCAAATTTGGCAAACGTAACTGCTTTGACGTGTGCTAGCTCCTGAAAAGACATTTTTGACAGAAAAAAATAAAAATAATAACAAGAGGGGAAAATTCTGCTATAAGGCCGAATATAGATTGCCACACACGGCTTTTATTTAAAAAATAAATAAACTAGCTGTAACTCAGAATAAAAACGCAATGACAACAAACAATTTTAAAATATCTAAATAACAAATAAAAATTCCCCTGTTAAAGTGTTGAGTTGTTCAATAACCATTCGATTTAGAAAAATATTTTTCTACCACTGAGCAATTTTTTTTAATGAAATTTAATTCATGTTGCTATGGCAGCAGACGATAAAACGATATCTTTGGAATAAGGGAATAAATAGAAGAAAAAATTTTGTTGATGTTTGTGATAAAATGTTTTTCTTTATTTTTAAAAAATGTATCTACATAATTCACTTTTATATTTTAACAGAATAATAAGTTTACTATAATTCGTTACTCATGCTATGGCCAGTATACACGATACACGTCGAGCCACAAGAGCCACAATGCCTTTATCATTATCTTTTTACGCGTAAAAGTTTCGCTACGGTACTCCATTGTGAAGTTTTGTAATTTTTGAAATCTAATATTTGAAAAACGACATAATCATTAGATTTGAAATTTATATCAAGAAAAATACAATTTTTTACCATTCTAACGCAGTTTGTAAAACAATTTTGTGACAAATACTTTTCGAGTTATTAATTTTTTAAGTAACTTCAAATGTTTCATTTTCCGATATTAATCTGTGGCAACGATGGATTGCTGTGACTTTTCATAAACATGAAAAATGATAGAGATTGAAAGAATAAGCCACCCTGTGTGTGGCTAAAAATGAAATTGTATGTAAAAAATGTTCAGAAATTGTTAATTTGGTTGACACTAATGTTGATACACCGGCGAAGCAGAATGAGACAACACAAATGAGATTATACATTTCTTTGCACTAAACAAAGCTCAATGTTTAAATTTTCTTTTGTAATAACTATACTATTGTGTTATTTAAATTCTCAATAAAAAGTAATAAAGCAAGTAATTCCCCCCCCCCTATTAAAGTATTAAAGAACAAACTTAAAGTAAGATAATAAGAATAAAATTTTGAACCTTACAAACCCCCCTCCGAAATATGTTTCTGGATATACAGAACCTACAGCCTTGTCTTCTTGTCTATACATTTATAAAATTGAAATGTCTGTCTGTGATTTTCAGGAAAACAATTATTTCTAAGTTCATATTTTTCAGATGTCTGTCTGTCCGGAATAGGTTCAAAAACGGTTCCAGAACTAACACTAAACTTATTAGGAGCAAATAGAGAATATTTCAGGCTACAATCTTCAGTTTGTGGCATTCCCATATCTAAAAAACGGGGAGAAACTGGGAGAATCAACCAATCTCTGAATGATCAAAAACTCGAGAACTAAATGATCGAATTTAAAGAATCTTAAGGAGATTGAAAGGTCAAATTAAGATTTATAAATGATAATGACTCTTGGAATATTTTTAAGACGCAAACATGCAGAGTCTACAGTAAATTTACTGAATATTTTATGTGCTATTTAAGAGAATCTTGGTTTTTCAGGACTCTGTAAATTTACATAAAATAATTGATTACCAGCAGATTATCCGTTATTTCACAGACATTTTTTTAACAGTACAGAAATTAGTTAAATAACCGCGAAGCGTATCCGTTTTACACAATACTAGGGAATCCAACCCAGGCTTCCCGGGTTCATGAGCATAGGTAAAAATCTTTTATTTTTATTTTTAATCTAATTTAATTTAATTTTAATTTTAATTTAATTTAATTTTTTTTTAATTTTAATTAATTAATTTGTTATTATTTTTTATATATATAGATATTATAGATGGATCTCTAATAGATTTTTACATTTGATATATATATTTTACTAGATTAATTTTGACACAATTATTCAAATTAGCAAAGAAATCATACGAGTTGTAATTGTTGTTGTTGATTTCTTTGTCAATTTGAATAATTGTGTCAAAATTAATCCAGTGTAATCACGTATCCAGCGTTTACTGGAGTTCCATTACATGCGATTTATTCTGTTGAGCTGATTAAAATATCAGACCAGATACTATGATCAATAAGGTTAACTGGATGAATTATGCCCTCCAGATTCGACCGGGATAGCTCAGTTGGTAGAGCATGGCGGCTTCAGCCAAGAAATCCCAGGTTCGAATCCTGGCCCGGACATTTTTCGTCCAGTTGGATAATTACAACTCGTATATATTTTTTAGATTATTCCGTAAACAAAAAGCATTTTTATATAAAAAATATCAATTATGTATTTGAAATTGTGTGTACAATTTAGTTCTGTTAGTTATTACAATTGTGTAACAATTTAGTTCTCAAGTAGTAAGAATTAAAATTTATCCCTAGAGCACCCCTCGCTAAAGCTTCTAGGATTTAAAACACAAATAAAAGGCAATTCAAGTCTCCCCAGATATTGTTGCCTTTGCCAGGTTGAAGACTAAAACTTTTTTAAAGAAATGTAGAAAATCAAACGCTCTGTGTACGTGCAAAACACAAAAGAGAAGGTTTTGTTAGGGATAAACTGAGTGTATAATATCTCCCACCTTTTTCAAGTACCCAGGTGTTGTATATAATTTCCCCGACTTCAACTCCTATTCCATGGCAAACATCACGGAAGGTGTTTGACCTGCGATCACCTAACGTGTCTGAACAGAGTCTTTTGTCGCTACTTATTCTGATATTTTGTATAAAAGCTATGTATAAAAGATATATACTTCACGTTCAAACGCGTTTTTGCTTTTTAGGAGGAAGAGCAATAAAAAAAAAATAATAGTAAACCAATTTGTTTCAGGCAAAATGGCTATGAGTGCCAGCAAAAGGAAGCAAGAGAGAAAAATTGTCCATTATCTGGATTTTAAAATTTAATTTTTTTTCTCACTGACGATTTTGAAAAATAAAAGGTAACCTTTTTTTTTCTTCCCGAATGATTTAAAACAATTAAATAATAATAAAAAAAGGAAATAATAATTTTTCGTCACTGGTATTCAGGGACAGAGCCTAATGAAGAAGAAAAAAGAAACAGCTTCCTTTTTCTTTTCCTTTCTTTTCTTTCTTTCCTTCTTTTTCTTTTTTCTTTCTCTCTTTTTCTTTTTGTTTATTTAAAGGGGGGAAAAAACCCAAAATAACTTTAATAATAAAAGTATATTCAGAACGAAAGATTCGGCTTTGCTTATCCACAATAAGAAAAACATTTTTTCTTATTGGTCGCCTTATAACTTGGTCGCCGCGACCAAGTTTTTTTTATCTGGCGACTAAGTTGTTTAATCTGCAAATTTTAAAACAATAAAATCAAAATTACTTAACTGACTTCGACAGGAAAATGGGCAAAAACTTGCTTTCCTGCTCCACTGTTCCATCGATGTGCTCCTCATCAATCAGATATATATTTTGTAGCAATCAACTATCCGCACATTTGAAGCCATTTGGCAATCAGCAAAACAGCATTTCCCGAAAATGCCGATTGAATCAGCATTTACATTATTTCTTTTTCTTTCTTTCTTTTTTTTTTTTTTCAGAGTTCCTAATTTTGTTAAGTTTCGTTAGAATACTTAGTTGATGTTATCTTTCTAAATTATGTAACTAATAATTCTAAACTATGCTTTTTTTTTTTTTTTTTTTTAATTAATTCATAAAAAAATTTTGTGCTTTTTGAAAATCGATAACAGGAGAGGGGATGGGCGAGTAAATATTTTTTACTGGCTACCAGATTTTACTAAATTTGTAAAGCCCTGTTCATGACAGGATATCGTCCTGGTAGCTCAAATGGTAGAAAACATTCATGTTACACGAAGGGGCCGAGTTCGATTCCCGGTCTGCACATTTTTCACTCTGTTGGTTATACGCTTCGTAGCAAGTAAATTTTCATATATTTTGTTATATTCATTAATTTCCAGCGTAATTTCAGCTCAACGGAAAATTGAACTAGATATATATATACAGGTTCTCCGATGCTGGGATTTAGTTCGTCTCATGTATGTCACTAAACATGTATGTTCCTGAATGACTTTCCATCCTATGCGGCAAAGTTGCAGCCTTGCCAACATACAGGAGTGCGAAATGCCAGACTGGCTGTCGTCCTGATAGCTCAAATGGTAGAGCATTGGTGCGTTACACCAAGTGTCCGGGCTCGATTATCGGTCTGGAAATTTTCACTCTGTTGGTTGTACGCTGCGCATCAAGTTAAATTTCACATTCTTTGTTATATATATATATATATATATATAACCATAAATGAAACATTATCATAACACCAACTTAAACAATGAAATAATAATTAAGTATGTAATAATTAGTTGACAGATTCCCCAACACACTGAATATGGAAACAAAAACATATTAAAAGAATAAGAATTTAAATTAAAAATTGAATAAATGGAATGAAATGAATGAAATGAAATGAAATTTGTGGAATTTAGACAGAATTATCAAGTCCCAAATGCCTAAATACCACAAATAAAATGAAATGAGAGATTTCATCATCATATTAGCCAAACATTGCTAAAGAATATGATTTTGGGACTACCTTCTCATAAACAATGAATCAAACCTGTGAAAAAATAAAAAATAAATACAATATTAAAAAGGAAAGAAGCCATACCTATAATATACAGAGAAAACATTAAATAGAGTCAGAAAGTATAAAATCCATTATGATTAAAAAAGATACCTGTGAATCACAAGAACCACACATGAAACCCAACCAAAACTAGGGAATGAATTGCAAAAAAATCATTACATGTTGCCAATTTTAGAAATAGAAAATGCTTTACAATGTTGCCAGAAATGATGTTAGAATAATATAAATATTGTAAAGCAAACAGGAACATTAGTGCTGTCATCTATATTGGTAAAAGTGAATCTAATCTGAATAAAAAGTATTGGATGAAAATTAATGTTTAATAATTAAACCAAATTACTATCTTAACTGATAGCAATTATTTAAATAATAAATAAATGAAATTAATTAATAAATAGAATATCTAATTACATTAAAGTAATGGATGTATTAATGAATAATTCTATGTTAAAAATAAGTTGTAAGATGGAAAAATTAATAATTAAAGCAACATAAAAATATATGTACCATTAAATGACAAAAACTATTAAATAACTGTGACAAAAATGCAACATCACATAAATTAAATTAAAATAAAATACTAAATATTTGAATTAAGATACAAAGAATTTAAAATTAATATTAATTAAATATTGAAATGAATTAGTAACATATAATGTTTCTTCATACAAAGTTAAAAAATTATAAACACTTAATATAAGTGGTAAGGGTAGAACGTTTAATAAAAATTAAAACATATTATATTAACACTTTAGAAAAGTATACATTATATTAGAAGTTAATATGATATGATATTGTCCACCGTAGGTATTAATCCAAGTCATTAGATCAAAAACATTCTTAATATTAATGAATATAAATTCATTTAAATTAATTAAATAATGAATATGTAAATATAACTAAATTAATATACATATAAAAATATCACATCACAGTCCATTATAAAATGTGTAATATCAAACAATTGTGTAAATAAAAATGCCCCATTTTTTTTTATTTTTTGTTTTAAATAATATAAATTAACCATGCGTTTTTTCACATATATAATATATATATATATATATATATATATATATATATATATATATATATATTGAAAATGCTTCTAAAGTATATTAAAACCCGTAAAAAATAGTAAATTGGGATAACAGTTTTCAAACAAATCGCATTTGAAAAACATATTTTTTTCCTATTCTACGGTTTAAAAATTGAAATTAAGCGATATTTACAAGTTAAAAAAAATGCTATAAAAACGAAATTTATTGGTCAGGTGTTGCCACCGTCAATCTGACGTCACGTTATTCACGGACATGTTTTTGCTTTATAATATAGATTATAATCTCATAACTTAATTGTGTAACAAATTACAAATAATTTATTTTAAGCCTATAAAATATTTTGACATTTTAAATAAGTTATTATTATTATTATTTTTAAATAAAAGTAGATAAAAGAACTGAAGTGAAATGATAACTGACTATTTTATATATATATATATATTTTTTTATTTACCTATTTACAGCTGTGTGATGCAAGCAGAGAAAGTTGAAAAGATAAGTCAATGGCTTACACTTCCCTTCTGCACGTGCGTAAATTTGAGAATCTAGGAATTTCATGGCTAGAAAAGAAAGTAGCATCGGTCCCAAGGAACCTTTCAAAAGAAAAAGCCTTTGTTTTCGAGTTTCTGGTGTTTAGTTTCTTTTTGATTCGTAAATCATAAGTGCTCATGGATATGACGGCAGAAAAGGTTTCAAGAGATTCACTCTTGAAATATTCCAACATAAATGCTTTTTTTTCTTCCTTTAGAATTCTGTTGATAAGAATTTTTGTTTAAGTTTTGTATGGCAATATTTCTAGAGGAACGATTTGAATTTCTATAATCTTTTTCTTTTTTTTTTTTTTTTTTTTTTTTCGTGTGGAACTGGAAACTTTGGTTATTGATTTTTATTCTGCATCGTTTCTAAAAATAAATAATTCAAAATATAAATAAATTTTGAATTTGGACCTCGATATATTTATTTTTTTCCTATCAAGTTAAACCAGTCGATTTACTATTTAAATTTTACTGTTTAAAGTCGAGCTGTTGTTTTTCATAGAAATCTGTAAGGCATCTGATAAAAATTGTGTTCAAATTTCCAGGCAATATTATTTGAGAAATAATTTGAATTTCTACCATTTCTTTTCCCTTTGTGGAATACCAAAATACTCTTTTATTGATTTTTATTTCACTTTAGTACAAAAATTAAATTAATAAATATCATATATGAGTAAATAAATATCATATATTCTGTTGCCAACATCCTTTTTCTATGCATCTGAAAAATACAAAACGATTACTGAGATGTCATTCGAAAGGTTTTTGAACTTGCCTTTGACACGGTAACTCACATTTCATTAAAGCGTTTTGTTTGTTTAAAAATTGCAGTTAATCAGAAATTAATGAAAAGACGTATGAGCAAGTAATCTCGTCTCGCCCGAGTCTACTGTAGAGTCCAGCATCTGGTCTGGTAACTCGATTTTACACGAACCCAATCCGTGGTTCAGGTCGAGTCGGGTTAACTTTAAATGTTTCGATTTCTTGTCGGTTTCGGGTAGCCATTTGACTCTTTCAGGTAGGGTTAGGGTTGAGCCAGTTTTTCTAAAGAAATTCCTGAATATTTTTCAAATGAAAACAAAACTTATATATTTGCATAAGTGTATATGTGTTCATTTTTATACAAAACAAGTAATATAATTTTTTTTTTTTTTTTAAAGTCAATTCCTACTTTTTAATCATAAATTTATAAAATAAACCCGTGCAGCATTAATGTCCCACGTTATCTTTATTGAACATTTTTTTTTTATAATCATCGTTGCGGTATTTTATTTTTGTGGCATCACTAATTTGAGGAAAATCTTTCATTTCATTTATGAAAACAATGGGAGACATTTTTTTCTCCCATTTAAAACTAAAATTAATTAATTAAATTTAAGTAATGAATTAATATTTGAAAAAACTGTATTAACATCCAGTGTCATCCACTACAAGTTTAAAAAATGTATTTGAACTTGAGTGGATGAATAGAAAATATTTTATTATTTTATTAACGATTGAAAATTTGAACAAGATATATAAATACATAGAGAGTATGAGCTAATAGTAGGAATTGAAAAAAGAAAAAGAATTGCATTATATATATAAATGTATACTACTTTTCCATAATTGTATTCAAGCATTCATTAATTTTCTTTCCCTTCGAGTTCGTGTAGGATTCGGGTTTGACTATTTCGGGTTTTATGCCGGTTATGGGTTGACGTGTTTTTGGGTTTCGGGTTGACTATCAGCAACGCGACCCATGCAGGACTCTAGTTCACTGCTATAATAAATTTCTAGAACATGCTTGATGTTTTCAAATAATTTTTATTTAAGTATACTGAAATAGCCTGTAATTTTATAAAAGGAAGCCAATTTTAAGTAGCGCATATAATAATTACTTCATTTCAATTAAAAAATCCATTTTCGCACGAATATTAAAAAGAGATATAAAACTTTGCTGAAAATTACGTCATATTTAAAACGATACATTTAAAATAATTTTCTTATAAAGTCGTTATAAAATTCCGGGAGTCAGCAACATTGTTTACTTAGTCATTTTATACAAACTGATTTTAAAACGTTTAATTGATCTTATTTAATCAACCGCGAAAACACCCTTTAAGTGTCGCGACAGCAGTTGATTTGGCCTTAAAATCCAGCAGTCAAAGAGAAATGAATGGAAACCCGATTACAAAAGATCGCCTTGATCATTTAAATATATTTCAAGTTTCCGTACTCCTTTAAAAACAAAGCAAATTAGCGTGTTTTAGAGTCTGCGGTATCGGAACGGAGGTTGAGGAGCGTAGCTCGCAGGAGGAAGAAAAAGAATTATTATTATTTTTAATATGACTAGTCATATTATTATCCTAGTCATATTTAAAATAATAATAATCCTTATTGTCCAAAATTTTTGAAATTTTTATGAGTTATAAATATAATATTTCGAAGCCTGTGCATAAATTTCGTGCTAAAATATTGATATTTAGTTGTTAAAAAACAATGTTTCTAAATCCCCTAAATCTCATTATTTCTAAACCAAAATATTACACATTTCTTTTAAATGCTGAAAAGTGTAAATTAACAACATAATATACAGTAAAATAACTTTTATTAGATTGTTGACATGTTTCGGCTCACTCCGAGCCATTTTCAAAAACAAATGAGAATATTCTATAACTGCACGGTCTTGGAAGTTATTATTTGAATTGCTATCATTTAATTTTCATGTACTTTTTAAAAATTACGCACGTCATCTTTTATTTTTATTTGGATGTTTATTTTCATATTTGTAACCTGAAAATAAACAACCAAGTAAAAATAAAAGATAACGTGCTTTATTTTTAAAAAGTACATAGGTTACAAATATAAAAATAAGCATCCAAGTAAAAATAAAAGATAACGTGCGTAATTTTTAAAAAGTACATAGGTTACAAATATAAAAATAAGCATCCAAGTAAAAATAAAAAGATAACGTGCTTTACTTTTAACCCTTCTTTGCATGAGATTTTCTTTTACAATTGTGTTTTTTTATACATGCATTAAATATTAGACACCAGAAATTTTAAGATAGATTTTTAACTTTGTTCAGCAACATAGTTCACGGGAAATTTACTGGATTAATATTTCTATATAAATATAGTGGTGGCGTAAGAAGTTGATTTATTTATTAAAAGTTAAATAAACAGTGATGGAAATTTACATCACTATGCAATTAAGGGTTAAAAAGTACATAGGTTACAAATATAAAAATAAGCATCCAAATAAAAATAAAAGATAACGTGCTTTATTTTTAAAAAGTACATAGGTTACAAATATAAAAATAAACAACCAAGTAAAAATAAAAGATAACGTGCGTAATTTTTAAAAAGTACATAGTTTACAAATATAAAAATAAGTATCCAAATAAAAATAAAAGATAACGTGCTTTATTTTTAAAAAGTACATAGGTTACAAATATAAAAATAAGCATCCAAATAAAAATAAAAGATAACGTGCTTTATTTTTAAAAAGTACATAGGTTACAAATATAAAAATAAGCATCCAAGTAAAAATAAAAGATAACGTGCGTAATTTTTAAAAAGTACATAGGTTACAAATATAAAAATAAGCATCCAAGTAAAAATAAAAGATAACGTGCTTTACTTTTAACCCTTCTTTGCATGAGATTTTCTTTTACAATTATGTTTTTTTATACATATATTAAATATTAGACACCAGAAATTTTAAGATAGATTTTTAACTTTGTTCAGCAACATAGTTCACGGGAAATTTACTGGATTAATATTTCTATATAAATATAGTGGTGGCGTAAGAAGTTGATTTATTTATTAAAAGTTAAATAAACAGTGATGGAAATTTACATCACTATGCAATTAAGGGTTAAAAAGTACATAGGTTACAAATATAAAAATAAGCATCCAAATAAAAATAAAAGATAACGTGCTTTATTTTTAAAAAGTACATAGGTTACAAATATAAAAATAAACAACCAAGTAAAAATAAAAGATAACGTGCGTAATTTTTAAAAAGTACATAGTTTACAAATATAAAAATAAGTATCCAAATAAAAATAAAAGATAACGTGCTTTATTTTTAAAAAGTACATAGGTTACAAATATAAAAATAAGCATCCAAATAAAAATAAAAGATAACGTGCTTTATTTTTAAAAAGTACATAGGTTACAAATATAAAAATAAGCATCCAAGTAAAAATAAAAGATAACGTGCGTAATTTTTAAAAAGTACATAGGTTACAAATATAAAAATAAGCATCCAAGTAAAAATAAAAGATAACGTGCTTTACTTTTAACCCTTCTTTGCATGAGATTTTCTTTTACAATTATGTTTTTTTATACATATATTAAATATTAGAGACCAGAAATTTTAAGATAGATTTTTAACTTTGTTCAGCAACATAGTTCACGGGAAATTTACTGGATTAATATTTCTATATAAATATAGTGGTGGCGTAGAAGTTGATTTATTTATTAAAAGTTAAATAAACAGTGATGGAAATTTACATCACTATGCAATTAAGGGTTAAAAAGTACATAGGTTACAAATATAAAAATAAGCATCCAAATAAAAATAAAAGATAATGTGCTTTATTTTTAAAAAGTACATAGGTTACAAATATAAAAATAAACAACCAAGTAAAAATAAAAGATAACGTGCTTTATTTTTAAAAAGTACATAGGTTACAAATATAAAAATAAGCATCCAAATAAAAATAAAAGATAACGTGCTTTATTTTTAAAAAGTACATAGGTTACAAATATAAAAATAAGCATCCAAGTAAAAATAAAAGATAACGTGCGTAATTTTTAAAAAGTATATGGAAATTAAATGATAGCATTTCAAATAACTTCCAAGACCGTGTAATTATAGAATATTTTCATTTGTTTTTGAAAATGGCTCGGAGTGAGCCGAAACATGTCAATAACCTAATAAAAGTTATTTTACTGTACATTACGTTGTTAATTTACACCTTTTTGCATTTAAAAGAAATATATTATTACAAGGTGTTACAATTTACTATATTGTTACCAAAATTTTACTTAAACAACAGTTAAAAGGTTAATTTAAGGTATTCAAATTTTAGGGCAATAGCGTAAAAATAACTTTATGTTATATGTGTAATAAGAGTGCGCAATGTTAACCCTATGGATTTTTTTTTTCAAACTGATTATTTTCCCTCTAAATCTCACAGTTTCTAAATCAAATTTATACCGACCATTACCTAAAAGGTTATTATATTGTATTCAAATTTCAGTACGATTGTATAAAATTAAGTATATATATTTTTTAATCAAAATGTGGGTAATATCAATCCTATGGGCAAATTCTCAGAAGAAACAAAATTCGCCAAAATTGATTTTCGAAAATGAATTTTTTTCAAAGGGTTAATATTTGTATTTATTTTTAAACGGAAGGTACAGTTGGAAAGAGAAATGAACGTACCATGTGGTTTAGTATTTTTCTTTTTTGAGTATTTTGATTTCTCGAGCGGATGCTTAATTTTGAAGTATTCCGAAAAAAGGGAGAGAGGAAGGTCGTCGTGTACATTAGATGTTTTGAAAAAAATAGTCGTTATTGTTCAAACTCTTTGAAATTTTTATAAGTTAAAAATATAATGTTTTCGTAACCTGTGTAAAAAATTGTGAACAAAAAATTATATTTAGTGCTAAAAGCGCTTGTAAAAGAAGAGTTATTTTTTCAGTTCGGCTCGTTTAATAGTTTAACAAAAAAAAACAGTTCTTATTGTCTAAAAACTTTGAAATTTTTAAAGGTTATAAATATAACGGTTTTACAGCAAATGAAAAAAATTCGTGAAAAAATATTGATATCTAAGTTATAATAGAACCGTGTTTTCTTCTCGCCATTTTTTTTTTCTGTTTTTGTATTCGCGTTGAGTCCCTTAACATAATAATAATAATAATAATAAAAACAAGTTCTAATATCGTCCGAACTCTTGAGAATTTTTATTGGATATAAATGTAACGGTTTCAAAGACCGCGTAAAGATTTCTTGAAAAAATATGGATACTTAAATGTGAAAACATGAGTCGAAGCGGCACCAAAGCGGCCCGCGATTTTGCGTTTGAGCGAAAATTGCGCAATTATTTTATTTTTTTAAATACTTTGACTTGTCCGAACGTTATTTTTATAGGTGATGTAACGCCGGTGTGCTAAGAACGTTTAAAAATATTGTGTCGAAATGCCAAAGTTTAGTTACTTTTAACGTAAAAAAAAAGAGTGTCTCCGGGAGACGCGAAGTGACCTGCTGTCATGATTTTTTTCGAAAAGGTTAAATTTCATATTTTCGAAAACGAATTACACCATTGTGGAGAAGAAGGTCTCCGCTTTAAATGGGTATTTTTACTTTTTCCGTATATCTGAAATTGAGACAGACGGGAGCGTCGGCGAAAGGAAGAGAGAAAAAAAAACAGCGTAATCGAACTTTTTTAAAAGGGTTAATATTAATATTTTTTCGAAAGAATTGCGGTGTTTTAAACATAAAAGTATTAAATTTAAGAATATGTCTTTCGTTTTTCCGTATCTCGAACGGATTCGCCGATGAAAAACAGCGTCTGGTTCTTCTCTGCATCGCACTTCCGGTGGTGCAATAGGGTACATTCTGCTACGCTTTTGTCAGCGAGCTGATTTTTAATTAATATCTCGGCTAATTATTAAAAAATGAAAAATCTGAGCTTCATGTGCATCAAGACCTGCGTTGAACGTTCCTCAATCAAATTTTCTGACTTCTACGTACGGTAGTAGATTTTCCTAGCCATCACACATACACAGGCACACAGACAAACATCTTTCTTTTATTAGTATAATACATAGGGGCCGTTCAAGTATTACGTAAGCATATTTTTAGTCATTTTGTACCCCCTCCCGCCCCTTGTAAGAAAATATAAGCAAATGCTAGACCCCCCCCCCCCCTTGCTTACGTAAGATTTTATGACAGTTTATACATCAAGACTTCTTGACAGATAAAAAGTTACCAATAAATTACATTATTAATCATACAAATTTATATAAATAGGCATATAGAGATTGTGATATCAAAAAATACAAAATGGTTTTAATATATTGTTGTTTATTGCATTAAACAAACCATTGTTTAAACCACCAAATTCATTGTTTAATGCTTATGTAAGAACTGTCGTGACCCCCCCCCCTTCCCTTTGTCAGAGAAAATAAGCAGACTCTGGACCCCCCCCCCCTCCCCCTTTACTGCTTACGTAATACTTGAACGGCCTCATAGAAAATCCAAATGATCTTTAGCAAATCTGCTGAAATGATGATGATAGGAACGCTGAGAAAAGACGAACTTTTGTATTGAATACTTTATTTCGATTTATTCACATCAATAAAAGAATTGAAATTTCTCTTTCGGCAAGCTGCTGTCACCAGAAATCCAGTTTAAAATTAAGGTTTCGCGGTTTATATAAAGAAGGGCAGATGATAGTTTATCTCCCGTTAGAAGCAACACTATAGAGTTAAAAAAAAAATTAAAAAAAATATTCCTCCTCTTCAGTTATCTGTAGCATCTTGAGTCAACAATGTCGCCTAATCTAAAAAGAAAAAAAAAATGTGAGGAGAATGGAGAATCTCTGCTAAGGAAATATGACACGAGTACTCCATTTTTTTAAGATTTTGTAAGTGTAGAGTTTAGTTTTTTAAGTTTTTCTTTTCCTCACCTTCTATTTATTATTTATTTATTTATCTTCAGTTTATCTCTGAGACCGCAGAAAAATGTTCTTTTTTTTTTTCTGAATAAAATTGAGGGAGAATTTTTCAGTTTTTCTGTGCAAAATTTGCAGGACATTTTTTACTAATAAGTTGATAGAAATGTAGATTGCATAAAAAATGGGAAAATGTGACGATTTCCAATTAGATAGACCGCACATAGGCGAAATCGAAGCTAACGAAAAATGAAGGCTACCGCGGTGCTTTACGCTTGTCTTTTTTTACAGACTGCCGGAGTCACGTGATGCTCGAATGCACCAATGAAGGTGTACGAAAAGAGCATCACGTCACTCTACCGGTCTGTAAAAAAAGATAAGTGAAATGCACCGCGGTAGCCTGTCTTTTTCGTTAGCCTCGGGCGAAATGCAAAAATGTTTTCGCGGCTTTGAAGTACAGTCAAACCTCGTTAGTACGTCACTCACGGGTCCACTTAAAAATGACATACTAAGCGGAGTGACTTACTAAGCGTAATTTGTATTAAATGTAAAATGAATTTCAAAATGTTTATATAATAAGTATAACTATAACTAAATTACATCATAGAATAAGAATTGGAATTCATAAAATGGCTGACAGATTAAGGAAAGTATAGTAAGTAAGTATGTTACATAATATTTAATTGCGCAATGCAATACGGATCCATTTGTTACCGCCTTAAAAAATAAAACATCTATTTTTGTTTGATGGCAGTTTTCTGAAATCAAAATTTTCTCTCTCTAAGGAATATTAGCATTTTATATTCGCTGTCTGTAGTGTCCTTCAAAGACGAAGTATAGCTCCTTAGTTCATCAATGTATTCTAAGAAGTGCATTTCGCCAGCCCCCTCACCACCTCACATTTTTTCGAAAATATTACCTATCGTTTATATCTCGTTTGTACCCGTTTGTACCAACAATTTTTTCGTTTATACCTCATTTGTACTAGAGCGAGGCTAACGAAAAAGACAGGCTACCGCGGTGCATTCCATTTATCTTTTTTTTACAGACCGCTAGAGTGACGTGATGCTCTTTTTGTACAATTTCATTGGTGCATTTGAGCATCACGTGACTCCGGCGGTCTGTAAAAAAAGATACGCGTAAAGCACCGTGGTAACCTTTCTTTTTCGTTAGACTCGGTACTAGAGTAAGAAAAGGTTTTTAGTGTGGGCCGCCGTTTCTCCAGCCCCCCCCCCCCCCCCCAATAAAAACTTTTTATTACTCTATTACAGATGAGGTACAATCGAAAATATTGTTGGTACAAACGATGTTATAAACGATTGGCACTAACCATTTTGTAAAACATTGAGGTGGGGGAGCTAGCCGTTTCTCCATTTCGCAACTATGTTTTTTGCAGCAAATGTGGGGTAACTTTGTAAAATGCTGCCTTAGTTTATATTTTTACGTCTTCAGTGATGTACGAACTTTGAAAACATCATCATTAATCAAAATTTATAATAAAATTACACGAATACACCGAAACCTCCCAAGTTGATATAGGGTGCCCTTATATGAGAGTGGCGACTTACGCACAGGACGCATGTTCAGAGTGTGGTTCAAACAGAAGTTTCTGTCCAAACTATGGCATACCTTCATTCCAGAACTTGGCGAAACTCGCCCGGACGAGTGAGACAAGTTAACAAGCATAGGCAATAATGGAAGGCTTAGCGATACGTTTTTGTCCAAAATCATCTCAACCAATCAAATTTTATATCCCGTATGTCGCCATTCTCATATAGAAGCACCCTAGTTTGATACTCCCATAATACCGTTTTTATTTAAGTTAACTCGGATCACTTAATTCACTCCGTGAGTTCCACAAACTCACTCAGTGAGTGAGTAGAAATATTTTATGACTAGCTATAGTCCACTACCATTCACTCTGATTGGCTGTTGGGGTTCTCTGTAACTGATTGGATGTTGAGGTTTGTTTTAAATTATTCGCATGTCCATATTTCCAATTTGTTCAGATCTCATACACAGGGATGTAGGGAATACGGTGGTATACACCGTAAACTTTCTGGATTTTTTAAAGAACCTATGTATCACTTAATTGGATCACTTAATTCACTCCGTGAGTTCCACAAACTCACTCAGTGAGTGAGTAGAAATATTTTATGGCTAGCTATAATAGTCCACTACCATTCACTCTGATTAGCTGTTCGGTTCTCTTTAACTGATTGGATGTTGAGGTTTGTTTTAAATTATTCGCATGTCCACATTTCCGATTTGTTCAGATCTCATACACAGGGATGTAGGGAATACGGTGGTATACATCGTAAACTTTCTGGATTTTTTAAAGAACCTATGTATACCTCCTGTTTCTCAAATAAATCTACAGTGTATAGTGCCCTGTGCTTATAGCGTGTACTCTCTGATATTTTACGACTACACTACTGCTCATACACAATTAAATTCCGATGAGTTAATTTAGATGAGTTTTACAATGTGAATTCCAACCGTGCCAACTCCAAAATTCGAGCTAAGTTAACTTAAATCACGTTAGTGTGAACACAATATAAGTTGGACACCTCCCTTGGTTGATAGTTTTTCTTAGGAAGAGGAACTACCACTAAGAGTAGCATTATGTCCACCTCTCTAACAATGTTTATTTTTCATGGTGGTGAAAAAAAAACATTGTTTAAGAGGAGAGACTCACGGGGTGATTTTATTATAAGTGAACAGCATTGTTTTCGGTGATGGAAAGCAATAACCAATTATGTTACTTAATGAAGCGAGAATAAGATTGGAAAGCGTATCATAATTTCAGCTAAAACATATTTCCTCTTTATTATTACAGTAAAACCTCCCTAAAGCGACCACACTCCGTTCCATTAAAATTGGTCGCTCCGAGAGGTGGTCTCTTGATGGAGGTTGTGATATAGTTTAGAGTCCGAGTGATATCTGGCGGTTTCGGAAGTAAATAATCATAATAACTTTGCGTCGTTTTTTTCATCAGATAACCCATAGTTCTCCTCCCGTGTAAAGATGCATGGCAAGAATAATAAATAAACAGATGATTTCCATGGAATGTTTTTATTCTAAGAGAAAGAGAGTTGAACGTTTGAGGTGGCCCCCTCGGCACTCAGAACGCAGTTCACATCATGAAAGTTTAGATCTTCTCCGTACCCGAGATAAAAAGGATCTGCCCTAATTTTTACAATACATTCGCCGATGCTTTGTTTTCCACACCAAATATACATGTGTATCGCACATTTTTCGCCAGAAAGAATTTCGGACAGTTAGGCATCTGGCATATTAATTTACAGGGAGGAATGAGTGCCATGCCTGGCTACTTATTGCTATTTTCGTAATTTTTGGAGCAGCAATCTAATGAATGTTATGAGAAAGAAGTCAGATGTGGCTTTCTGTATATGAATTATTTTGATGAGCATATAGAATTTTGGCAGTTGGGAATTAATTAAAGACAGCATTTACATTGAAACCAGGAAGTTAATATTCTGCTTGGTCAAAAGCGTAAATGTAAAAACGTTTTGAATTTATCATTAAGTTTTCCAGACAGAAAGCAAAGTTTGAAAGGATAATAATGAAAATATCTAACGTACATATTGAATAATTTTGCAGCTGCATTTTTGCAGAAAAGGAAGATCATTTTTGCGGTTAGAAGCCAGACATAAAAATGATAGAAAAGAAACGCTAATGTATTTGATGAAATATAATTGCTTTTAATCTTTAAAATAGAAAGGGTTTAAATAAAAATTTAATTAATCTTTAGGAAACATAAGGGAACTATAAATTTTAAATAATACTGAAAATATGTATATGATCTTCATCATAGGGGTCACGTTTAAATCTAGTTTTTGATTGTTGGAGATAAGGTAACAAATGGAGTTATGAAAACTAACCTAATATTACCTAATATTACAATAATAAAACCTAATAAAACCTAATATTACGTTAAATCTGTACGTTAAACATAAGTAATTAGGTAAAGTATCTTTTATTATACAGTGACAGATTTCATAAGGTAAGTATAATTTTTTTTCTCATATTTTATGTAAAAGTATACAAGTAATGTTTTATTATTTATTCATCGTGGCTTAAAATGCAAATTTAATGTGTAAAAACATCCATTCATTATATGGTATTGCTAATTAAGTTATATATCACGAAAAATCATATTCAATTTAGTGAAATAATTTTTATACCTTACAAAAGAAGTTTCGTTATCAGTAAGAAAGCATAGGGATGTTATCCGCAAATAAGTAGTTTCCTGTTTTTACTTTGGTAAACAACAGATCTATTTTCAAACATAAGTCGATAATCGTTATAATATTCGCTCAGTTTTGGTTTAAAATCTTAAATAATTTATTAAGTAAAGGGTAGTATTTTGCATACAATATGCAAGTTGTGTTATAATAATGGTACACATGTTTAATGAAATTGTCTCAAATTCTTAATTTTTGTAGAAAAATAAAACAAGTTTCTACATTTTCTGAAGAAAAATTGTAAAACTTTCCGAAAACTATACTTATTTATTCCTTATACATAAATAAAAACAGACACATGATAAAAACTAAACAAATATTTATTAAATAATTACGTTAATTTATAAATACATTGTTCAAATGCTTATTATAAAAGTCTACATTCATAGATTCAAAAAATAAGTAAGTATAATTACATGTACATTTCTCTAACAGGTTTTTCAAAAATTCCTTAATGTTGAAATTTAACAAAGCACTGTCGGCGCACCAGTTAAATTGTTTTCTTAAATTATATCTCATACATTCGTAATCCATTTCAACTGGTTGTCCGATTGAACATAAATAACAGTCAAACATGCGATATACTGATCTCTCTAATTCATGATCGAAGCATTCTAAAAAATAGTCCATCGCCTCTTTCTCAGTAAAGTGAGAACATATACATTTTTTTGTTTTTTAAAACATAAACAGGTAAAAGCTTTGTTAAAAAAGTTTGAATAAGACATTCGCTAATTTGAATGCAGTTTTTCTCTAGTTTGAGAAATTGTTCTTTTGTAAGTAGTAAATAATCAGGTTTTAATAGATTTTGCAGTATGCATGATTCCTTATCCACATAAATCGTTAGTAAGTCGTTGTTACATACCAATGTTTCTTCTTCTGCAGAGTTAAAATTAAATTTAGCCATTCTCGTTTCAAATTTATCAAAGGTTGCGCACGATATTGTAATTCCTTCATTTGTAGGGAACAGTTTACCACTATTCTGAAACTCATTATATTTCTGAATGTGAACGTTTAACTCACAGTCCTTATTCATTTGCACTTCGACAATCGTATCCTCACCTAAGTCCCAATGGTATGGGGTAAAACATCAAAATACTGAAATATTCTACTAAATTCGCTGATTTCTGAAATTTCATAGTAAGATGTGCTAAGCGAAGTAGTCATTTTTAGGTTTAGAAGTATCCAAAAAGCAGGTAAACAGATAGGTGATCAAGCAAATATATAGCAAGGTTTTAAGTAAATAGAAGAATAATCGTTTAAGTCAAAACTTTAAACAGTAAATTCATCATGGTGTACAAGCTTCTTATATTGCTATTCTTATCGTTGTAAAACAGGATGTTATTCTACAAATGTCGTCATATCCTGTTTTATTAACTTATAAATCTTTAAAAGAAGTAATATTAGGTTTCATTATTTATATTAATTGTACGGAGCCTTCGTAGCGTAACTGGGAGCACATTTGGAAGCAAGTCAACAGGTTGACAGTTCGAATCCCACCATAAACATAATGGTAAGTTAAACTTTCTTTTTTAAAGTATAAAATTAAAAATTCTATTACAGTAACACGAAACCCCACTTGGTAAGTTAAAATTTGATTTACTATATTATATAATTTATGTTACAGAATATCTTGTATGCAAATTGGTAGGATACGCTTTGTTTATAAAACAAACAAACCAACAAACCTTTTACAAGGTTATTTTATATGTTATAAATACATTCCAATGTGTTTATAAATTTAAACATTAAAGTTTATCGTAAAGCTTAAATTATTTTTTTAAATTTATAATATCATTAGTACTGTATAGTAATAATTCAATATGTTCAATCACGTGATACCTTTTCTTATATATCTTAAATGGCAAATAAGAAACATGGTCTCATGGCGTGTTCGTTTAAACCTACTGCAAATCAACACATCATGAGATCATTTTGTCAGGTTCGAAACTCGTTTCATTTAAATGTTTGTTAAAAGCTAATAATTTTTAAAAAGGGACTACGTTATTTCAAAGTGAAAGTTGTAGTCGAAATTTAATATTTTCTTAATTTCTTACATTCTGTCAAAAAAAAAATATGTTTTAAGAAGTATGCACGTCATGAATTTTATTACAATTAGTTCAGTTCGTATATGCATGCTTGTGTACGTAACAAATAGTTCTATATGTGTCTGTCTGCCTGCCTATCTGCCCATATGTCGGTTTATAAGTATAATTATTTATATGTGTCACTTTAAAATTTTTATTAAGTGCTATGCTATAACTAAATATTTCCATTGTAAGCAGTTTGGTAAGAAACTTTAAAATTATTTATTAAGTGCTATGCTATAACTAAATATTTCCATTGTAAGCAGTTTGGTAAGAAACTTTGAAATTATTTATTAGGTGCTATGCTATAACTAAATATTTCCATTGTAAGCAGTATGGTGAGTTACATTTAAAATATTTTATTTTATACTATGCTATAACTAAATATTTCCATTGTAAGCAGTTTGGTAAGAAACTTTAAAATTATTTATTAAGTGTTATGCTATAACTAAATATTTCCATTGTAAGCAGTATGGTAACACAATTTAAAATTATTTATTAAGTGCTATGCTATAACTAAATATTTCCATTGTAAGCAGTTTGATGAGATACATTTAAAATTATTTATTTTATACTATGCTATAACAAAATTCTTTTACAGATTTCATTGTAAGCAGGATGGTAAGATACTTTAAAATTATTTATTTAGTGGTACAACTTAAATTTGTATTTCAGATTCCATTGTAAGCAGTTTGGTGAGATATTTTAAAATTATTTATTTTATACTATGCTATAACAAAATTCTTTTACAGATTCCATTGTAAGCAGTTTGGTGAGATATTTTAAAATTATTTATTTTATGCTATGCTATAACAAAATTCTTTTACAGATTCCATTACGAACAGTTTGCTAAGACATTTAATTTAATGCATGCTATAACTTTTACAGAAGCAGTCATTTTTGAATTCCATAACTATTAAACCTTACGATAGAGGACGACACCACCTTGAACTTTCTCTCCCCTAAAATAAAATTTAAAAAAATGGGGGGGGGGGCAGGGGTACGGGGTAGGGGGGCGGATAGTGGTCGTACTTTACCATCACCAACACCTCGTACTATAAGACAATTTTTAAATTTTTAAATTAAGCCCCCCTTAAAAAATACCCCCCCCCTACTATAACATGCTGCCCCTCCTAAAACCCCCTCTCCTATAGTACACCCTTTCGCTCCACACTCGATTTTAAGTTTGAATTTTACCATCGTACTCTAAGAGAACAAATCCGCTCCACAGCTCCACCACCTGGGGTGGAACTGTCATTTTCCTACTACTATGGAGGTAAAATTAACATTGAGCCTATGGGATTAAATTTCGTTCCATAAAAAATGGTTGTTTACGGAGGTGGTGGTTCAAAAGAGGTGATCACAGAAGGAGGTTTCACTGTATATGGTTTGAAAATATTTGACAAATTTGACAATACAGAAATTCAAATTTAAATGTACAAAATACCATTTCTCGAGATTCAATTTCATCCGTCCTCCAATTTGTATGTTTGGAAACAGTTGTATACTAGAAAATAGAAACATATGTTGTCACAGACAGACTAACATTGTTTTATCTATCGACACTCATTCTCAAGTCAGGGACAAGACAAAAAACGGTAATCTAATACTTAGGTATGCTTAGACATTGCATATCTTCCCGAGGCTAACAAAAGAACAGTTAAATACCCCTTCTGTAAAGCTTTATTATGAATTCATGTATTGTTTCTCTTGAAAGAGTATCAGCTAATAACAAGCATAAACGAAACTAAATGAATGCATCTGCCTATTGTTAATTGTTATCGTTGTACAAATTAGGAGAACCGAAAAAAAAAGTTGTTTTTCATGTAGTCATCTAAAGTTATTAAATGATCCTTTGAATATGATACACAAGCAGATACATTGATGATTACAAAAGGTTTTAAATGAAAGGATTTCTACTGATGTTAATAAATTTGATCTTCTAACATTATTTAATTCGTTCGTGTAAAAATGTGAATATTATAAATTTTTATGAGATTATACAGTCGAACTCGTTTAACACGAGCCCGGCTAAAACGCGGACATGGTTACAACAAATAATTTGCACGTTAAAGAATGGTTCATCATTTAAAGTACAAAGGACGTTCCATAAAAACTGAGAGTAACATCTAAAAAAAAAATCAAGAAATATATTTATAGCAAAAAATACATTATTCTTTTTCAAAATACATTCCCTCAGATAATATGCAATAATGTGCAGACGGTCCCATCGTTCAACCCACTTTTCAAAATAAGTAGAGAAGCGTTTTTCTGGAAGCTGCTTTAAAGAATCTACACTGTTGAAATAACTTCAGAATATGTATTAAATTTTCTGCCACGGAGCTTCTCCTTCAACGTTGGAAAAAGCTAGAAATTGCATGGTGCGAGATATGGACTGTAAGGGGATGTGATATTATTTTAATGTTACATTTACTAAAATATTGCTGAACAGAAGTAGCGACATGCGGGCGAACATTATCGTGATGTAATGTCCAATTCCCTACCAGTTCATGACACTTTCTCGGTATATGTTGTCGCAAAATTTTCAAAACTGAAACATAATATACACCATTCACACTAGTTTTTGGAGGCACAGCATGCTGATAGATTACATCTTTATGATAAAAGAAAATAGTCATCATGACTTTTCCAGCAGATTTGGTTTGTCCGATTTATTTTTGGAGGCCGAGAATCCATACACTTGTTGCGGAATTGGTAAGGGTATCAAAATGATGTATCCAAGTTTCATCACCTGTTACTACAGTCTTTATGAAATTCGGATCATTTTGAAGCATCTGTTTGAAGCTGCTGTTCATTGTCCGGCTTGGGGCAGTTGAAAAATTAGTTATGCAATTTACTTGTATATGTTGTCTATGCTGGGCTTGTGAAAAATGCCGTCTAGAGTTTGCCACAGGGTTTGTGTGCTCTTGGATGACAGTTTCCATCTTGTGCTGCGATTGCAGTCTTTCCGACATATGTAAGAGTGAGAGATGCCGAGTAGGGATATCGTTCCTTGTATCTCAGTGGTAGAGCTTCAGAGCGCTATTCTGGGGTGCCGGGTTCGATTCCCAGCTTGGGACTTTTTTCACTCTGTCGGCTTAAACGCTCAGTTTAGCAATAAAAAACCCACTTGTGTGTTACTCAGTAGTTTCGGGAGAATTTCACTCCTAAAAAATGAATTGGAATTTACTTGTATGTGTTGTCTATGCTGGACTTGTTGTGAAAAATGCCGTCTAGAGTTTGCCACAGGGTTTGTGTGCTCTTGGATGACAGTTTCCATCTTGTGCTGCGATTGCAGTCTTTCCGACATATGTAAGAGTGAGAGATGCCGAGTAGGGATATCGTTCCTTGTATCTCAGTGGTAGAGCTTCAGAGCGCTATTCTGGGGTGCCGGGTTCGATTCCCAGCTTGGGACTTTTTTCACTCTGTCGGCTTAAACGCTCAGTTTAGCAATAAAAAACCCACTTGTGTGTTACTCAGTAGTTTCGGGAGAATTTCACTCCTAAAAAATGAATTGGAATTTACTTGTATGTGTTGTCTATGCTGGACTTGTTGTGAAAAATGCCGTCTAGAGTTTGCCACAGGGTTTGTGTGCTCTTGGATGACAGTTTCCATCTTGTGCTGCGATTGCAGTCTTTCCGACATATGTAAGAGTGAGAGATGCCGAGTAGGGATATCGTTCCTTGTATCTCAGTGGTAGAGCTTCAGAGCGCTATTCTGGGGTGCCGGGTTCGATTCCCAGCTTGGGACTTTTTTCACTCTGTCGGCTTAAACGCTCAGTTTAGCAATAAAAAACCCACTTGTGTGTTACTCAGTAGTTTCGGGAGAATTTCACTCCTAAAAAATGAATTGGAATTTACTTGTATGTGTTGTCTATGCTGGACTTGTTGTGAAAAATGTCGTCTAGAGTTTGCCACAGGGTTTGTGTGCTCTGGATGACAGTTTCTATCTTGTGCTGTGGTTCCGACATATATAAGAGTGAGAGATGCCGAGTTGGGATAGCGTTCCTTGTAGCTCAGTGGTAGAACCTGAGCACTATTCTGGAGTCCCAAGTTCGATTCCCGGCTTGGGACATTTTTCATTCTGTCGGCTTACACGTTCAGTTAGCAATGAAAAATGTTTGTTACTCAGTAGTTTCGGACAAATTTCACACCTGAAAAAAAAATTATTTGAAAAATTAATTGAAATTTACTTTATTTTCTTTTTGCTTACGTAAGGAAGATGAAGAAGAAGCTGTCACCGTAAGCATGGGCAATCAATCGCCAAACTGTGGCAACACTAATGCACTCCCTCCTTAGTTTTACAATATTTATTTATATTACTGCAAATGTTATTTTATATTATTGTAGCAGGCAAGTGTTTATTGTTGAGATAATTTTTTTTTAATGCTTGAAAATTATTTAAAAAATCATAAAAAATTAAGTAGTTTTCAAATAAAATTTATTGGAAAGTACATTTTTTGGTCTAATCGAGGAGGTAAAAATTTAAATTATGCAATAATTAGAAGCGAATGGACATGCGATAAAAGCGATAGCGTATTGTTATAAAGTCAGCGTTACTGACGTACATGCTTGTGCTTTATAATATCGATAACTGCCTATAGGTAATAATAATTTTTGAAATCATTTTAAAAAGCTTCTCCTAACAAACTAAAATTAATTTTTTTCACCCATTTTACTCTTAACTTAAATATTGGGATAGAGTAAAAAAAAAAAAAAAAAAAAAAAAAAAAAAATGCTTGAAAATTATATAAAATATCATAAAAATTTTATAAATAAACTTGCAGTTTTCAAAGAAATTTTATTTGAAAATATATTTCTTGTTTCATTCGATGGGGGAAAAATGGAAACTATGCGATATTTAGAAGCGAGTATAGTATGTGCGACAAAAGAGAAAGCGATAGTACAGGTCGTTGTCACCATTGTTATGACGGTAGCGTTACTGACGCATACGTTTGTGATTATAATATCGATAACTGCCTATAAGGTGGTAAAGATTTTTAGAATTATTTTGAAAAACTTTTCCCGACAAGCTATTTTTTTTTTTTTCACCCAGTTTACAAAAGCGACTTAGCTTAAATATTTCTCAAACTGTAATATATTTTACGTAGCATTATTTGTTTATTAAAATGTTAACCATCTCATAACAATTACCATTGCTTTTGTTTTCCCCAAAGAACTGCCAATCGATAGTCTATATATAAAAAAAAAAACTTGTAAAACTCGTGTTTTTTTTTTCTTTCTCCCCCCCCCCCCCCCCGCCTTTTTTTCATCGATGAAATGACTGAAAGACTGAAAATATATGAGTAGTTATATGAATTGTTGATACAGCATTCACCAGTTACATCTTATCCCATTCTCATATCTTTGCTGAGTCTTCTATTGCCTCTAGTCAATCAAAAGTGATAATCGTATAAGCTACTAATTTTAATAGTGCATAACTCATATTTCAGGAAGTTCTTTCAAAGGTCACGTTTTAGGAAAATACTACGTGCGATAGCACTACCATAAATCTATTAAGAGATTATCTTCAACATTAACGTGTCTATGCTCACTGCTGGAACTCGTTGAAAAACCTCAATTTGGACCCCAACTTATTTTTGAAACTATTTAGAAGCAAAAATAAGGATAAATGACATTGTTGCTTTTTTTCTATCTTTAAAAGAAGGATTCATGGACAAAAAGGAATTGGATTCAGGAAAATTTTTGATTTCCAGTATTCGACTTATTTATACGTTTTAGAATGTCCTGAACACGATTTGACTCTTTTTAGAAAATGTCTGTCTGTGAGTCTGTGACCCTGTCTGTCTGTGTCAAAAATTTCGTGGCCGCTCTATCTCAATAATTAATGCACGGAATTTAATAAAATTTTATATTCAGATAGTCGCTGATATAAATTAGTGTTGACTAGTTTTTGGTGTAAATCGCGCAACAGGTAGCGCTGCTTTGCTGCATTTTTCGCGATTTCCGCAATAGCTCTATCTCAAGAACTACTGCACTGCATTTCATCAAACTTCAGATTCAGTTAGACCTTGACATAAATAGACGCTGATTACGGTGTAAATAGCCCAACAGGTGGTGCTGCTATGCTACTTTTTTTCTTGGGATTAGGGACAGGTCTTATTTCTGGACTCCATATTTATAACTTAGATCTATGGGGATCTAATTTCTACCCAAATGGAAATTCCATTTATTTCACAAATATTTTGCGTAGTTATGCACGACATTTATCCCAAAACGAATTTGTTGCTTGCTTACACTGTAAAAAGAGATAAATGTTTCTTAATCGACGAAAATATAATACAACCATGAACGAAATCATAAAATAACCTCATCCGAGTTACCTACGATTCCGAAAAGCGTTCTTTATCTTTAGAAACCTCATAATCAATACAATTTCGAGATTTAACCCTTTATGTACCAAATTATGATTTAATGAAAATTTCGCCTTCAAAGCGTTTTTCCTGAATATTTGAAAATATTTAAGAAAGGTGGATTTAACTTTGTGCCGTTATATTAAAAATAAATAAACAACGTGAAGTAGCACAAATAAAAAGGCAAACAGCTATTTTGGAGTCCTTAAAGCTCCATCATCAGTGCCAATTCAAAAGATTAAAACCGATTCAAAAGTTTAAGCCAGTTTAAGCTTGCGTCTCTCGGAGCTTTAGGGGCTCCGAAACAGCTGTTTGCTATATATTTTTATTTGTGCTATTTCACGTTGTTCATTTATTTTTAATATTTGAAAATATGTTTGTATAGATTTCTTCAATCATTAAATAAATTTTAGAAATGTTTCATTTATTTAAATGTAATTAAGTAAATCAGTATTTACAGGGATTTTGTAGACTATTTACAACTCTACGCAGACCATTTCTTCAGGATATTGCTTTTAGCAAATTATAGAATTAGGAAATGTACAAAAGTAATGGCCTTACATATAAACAGAGAATTTTTTCAGAACTGAAACTTTCAACTGAATGTCTTTCAACATCAAAAAATCTGAGCAGTTACAATTGGAAAAATAAAATATCCATTTAAAAATATTTTTGATTTGCACAGCGAATAGTGCTTTTGGAAGATGATAAAGTAAAATGTCTAGAACTAATGCTAACTTGCATTACTGGCAATATTATGTGTTTAATGAATTTTATAAAAAGTTTCTTTAATGGTACTTTAAAGTACCGTCGGTGCATACAGGGTTAAAGAAGAATTTTTTAAAGCAAAGTTTCTTTTGCTGTCACTGATTTTTTGAAACGTTTCCGAATAGTTTTTATTATACGTATTAATTAGTTTTCTCAACACAGAATATCGGATGCTGTCAATTTTCAATTAAACATTTTAAGCTGCGAAACTGAATTTATAAATGCAACAACTGTAAAATAATATTAATTTTAATTTTAATGTTAATGCTGATAATATTTCATGTTTGTTTGTAAAACATGTTTGTTGAACATGAAAATGTTTACTTGAGAACCGATAGCATCCGAAAAACCTATATTCTGTGTTGAGAAAACTGATTAATTATATTATAAAAAACTATTCGGAAACGTTTTCGAAAATCAGTGGCAGCAAAAGAAACTTTGTTTTTATAAATGCTTCTTTAAATCTCGAAATTATATTGGTTTCTGAAGTTTCTAAAAATAAAGTACGCTTTTCGGAAAGTGGCGAACTCGGAAGAGGTTATTTTATAGGTTACTTACGTATTATCCGGGCCAAGTCAGATACAACTCAGCCAAGCATGACGCCAATTATACTAATTACAGTAACCCCTATTTTTTGACAAGTATATAGTTTATTTATTTATTATAGTGTATAGTTTCTTAGTTTAATTTATAGTTTATTTTATTTTTATTATAGTTTATAGTTTTTTGTTTATTATTGTTTATTTATTTATTCATTTTATATTTACCATTTTGAACAATTTTATGTATTTAACAATATTAAATTACTGTTTTGCATATTATTGGCAACGATAAACAAGATTGGCAATTGACAACCATTGTTGGCGATCTATCTCCTGGCCCGGATAATATATAACACATGGGCTGATAAGTTCCCGGTCTGGCACACAGATGGCGTTGGATTCGCTGAACCGATGTTTTTTTTTTTTTTTTTAGTAAATACTAACCTTTAAAAGGTAGCAGAAAAAATGTCATGACGATTCGCCGTGTGGATAAAACGTTAGAGTGGTTTTAATTGAACGACTTTGCTGATAAACAAAAAAATGGATAAACAAGACTTTCAAGAATTGTTATTAGATGGGAAAAAACACCGTTCAAACAAAAGCTTGGCTTGATAACCGTTACCCGGACACTGCACCAGGTAAATCAACCATTATTGACTGGTTTTCCGAATTTAAACGTGGTCGTACGGACACCAGTGATGCACCACGCAAAAGACTCTGGAAAACATCAAAAAAGTCCACAAAATCGTTTTGGGGAACCGTAAAGTGAAGTTGCAGGAGATAGCTCAGATTCTGAAGATATCCAAGGAACGTGTAGGTTTTATTTTGAATGAACATTTGTCTATAAAATGGCTGTTGTCAAAGTGGGTGCCACGCTTGTTGACTTTTGACCAAAAACAACAACGAGTCGATGATTTTGAGCACTGTTTGGAGCTTTTTCGTTATAAAATTATGTTATTTATTATAAAATTATTATTATTTTTATTTATTAAATTATTATTATTAAATTATTATTATTATTATTATTATTTATTATTAAAGTTATGTTATTTATTAAAGTTATAAAGTTATAAAATTATGTTAAAAAGTTATGTTTTCTTTATTAGACCGGGAACTTATCAGCCCATGTGTTAAGTACTATTTTATATATTTATTCGTGGTTATATTATGTTTTCCTAAATTAAGAAACATTTTTTTTTATAACAATGTAACGAGATGCTATAAATAGAGTATGCTACAAAAAGAAAAAAGTAAACAAATCTGTCTTTTTTTTTTTTTTACATTGTATCTCTGTTCATTGTAACTCGTTGAAAAGCCGCATTTTGGACCCCCAACTTATTTTTGAAACTATTTAGAAACAAAAATAGGGGTAAGTGACATTGTCTTTCTTGGGATTAGGGACCAGACCTATTTCTGGACCCCCTATTTATGACGTAGGTCCATGGTGATCCAATTTCTACGAAAATAGAAATCCCTCTTCGCAAATATTTTGTACGGTATTTATCCCAAAACGAATTTGTTGTTTCCTTATAGAGTCTGATTATCCAAAAGGTACGGGAATCACCAGCTTATCCTTTAAAATTTAAGAGAGGCCTTCAATTCTAATTTTTTGCATTGCATTTTTAGGCGTTTTTTTTCTTTCCTTGTTTGAGAAAGGAAGATGAAATCAACAGTCAACAGCAAGAAACAAGAACGAAATATCATGCGTCAAATATAGATTATGTAACACTTTTCAACACCTCCAAAATAATTTTACAAATCATTACCGGTCAATAAGGTGAAAGATGACATCTAAGTAAACAAGGTCAAGGTCAAACCGGGTGGCCGCCCTTATTTGACGACTTATATCTAAGATTATCAAAAGCTATTATCAAAAAGAAATTTTGTTAAAATAATACTTCAAATGTTTACCTGTACTAAACATACTGTTAATATAGTGATTAGTGAATCACACTTTGGGAAAGAACTTCTCACTTCTCAAATCCATTAAATGATTATATTGAAGAATAATCTATTTACATGATATATTTACAGTAGAATAAAGTTGCTTCTTTAATCGCTAAAGATTTTACACTCAAAACCCATGGGGCTACTGTCCAATGCGGCGCCCTGTGAAGGTTTTCATGGCGCCCTTTCACATGATTCCTGTCACTAGAAGGTTAAAAAAAAAATCCATTTCAAAATATGTTTATTAAAATCATTATTATTCCCACATTATTTTTTTATTATAGACGGCGTTAAATTTTCGGCTCCTTTCTCTTCCAAATATTTTGACAGGCCTCTCTCTCTCTGGAAAATGTAATTCTAAATTTACTATGGTTTATGTTTTTTTCTGGTATTATTTTTCACATTGGGCTCAGCGTACTAGGGTCCTTATGGCTCACATTGTGAGCATTATATTGCATCTTATAAAATATTGCATCTTATATTACATCTTATAAGACATGTGCATATCGTTACTCCCTACAAGTGTTGCCAGTTTTGCCTCCTTTTTTATTCAGAAAATCCGAATTCATACTAGAAATTCCGAATATATATTTTCCTTTATTCAATGACAAGCATTTTAGGATTTCTTAAAGAGAAAATAAATTCCGGTGTGAATTTGGAATTTCTGGAAAAAAAAAAGGGGGATGCCAAACTGTCAACTCTCGGACATGTGAAAAATGCCACCCTTCAACGCCGTGTTGAATTCAGACACTTTTCTCCGGGAGGGATTTCTGTTGCCCCCCGGGGGGGTGGGGTACTCTGTAGAGTTCCGGGATGGGAATTGCACTTTTTATCCATTAAAAGCATAAAATTTCAAATCTTCCGAGAAGTGACATTCCAATGCTCCCCCTCTGGATTCAACACTGCTTCGACGTTTGCCACTAGATGAGGTGCACCCATGTTTATTGAAAGGTTGGACAGACCTGCTATAGGGTACTTCCCGTTGACCTAGAACCTTAAAATTTGACACGAAGGAAGGTCTTATAGCACATGTATAGGAAAAAAAATTCGAAAATCATTAATTTATAATTCTATGTCGTTTTATTATGTGACAAGCTCGTGAATTTCAATAATCGGTAATAATGCCGAATTCCCCCTACATGTATTTATTTTATGAGTCTTCTTGCACGTGGTTTCTATCAAATTATCTTTCATTGTTGTAAAACCATTGATGCAACTCTCATACGCTTAAAACTACATAACATAGTCATATCCATCTGCGTTGAATTATCGACAAGCTTGGCAACACTTGGCGAAATTTTGCCAAAGTTGGCGGCGAAAATAGATCGTCATAAATGAAGCCAACTTGGCGATAGCTGACTAATTTTTTGAAATTCCCATTCAAATTCAGTCTGGATGACAACTGGTAATATTCTATAATCGGGTTCCACACATTTTAGCTTCATGTGTTTGAGTAAAATTAGCTGCCTTTTCCTCCCGGTAAGGAAAGACGTCTCGGAAAGACATTTTAATTTTAGTGAAAAATCGATTACAAAATTCCATCTTTACATACAAAAACCAGTATGTTTCTTTTAAAGGCTAAAAGATATAAACTAACAACATAATTTACAGTAAAATAACATTTATTAGATTGTTGACATGTTTTGGCTCACTCTGAGCCATGATCTAAAACAAATGAGAATATTCTATAATTGCACAACCGGTCTTTGAAGTTGTTATTTGAAATGCTATCATTTAATTTTCATATACTTTTTAAAAATTACGCACGTTATCTTTTATTTTTACTTGGTTGTTTATTTCCATATTTCTATGGAGTAACTTAAGCCACAATTTCGGTAAGTTAAAAGATGCTGCATCGTTACATATTGTATTTTTCGTGGTACTATCTCTATGGTTTCTCTTATTATGGATGGATAGCATATACTGGAGGGAAAAATTATTTTACTTTCATCGACTATTATACTTAATATCAGCTATATGCTTCTTTTTTCTGTAACTAAATTTCCTGCTGGCTATGCCAATATAGAAATTCTTAGATCAGTCTTCTTTAATAAAAGATATTTCATATAATCTTGAATAATTCTCCAAATTAATTGGGTCAATTTTACTGCAAATGATATTCTTTAATTTCTGAGGGGGTTTGGCTTTTAAGCAGATATTGAAACGTTGAAGGCTGTATTTTAATTTTTCAAAAAAGTCCAATTAATTTTGAGAATTATTCAGGAGCATATGAAATACCTTTTATTAAAGAAGTAGGTTTTATAATTTCTTATATTTTTACAAAAACCAAGTTAAACCAAGGTAAGAAAAGAATGTAATTAAATAAATTACAGCTTTGCGATTCAATAATTACAAGAAGCATTGAAGTAAAAGTAGCAGTTCTTACTTTTGTATATCTGTCAAGAAACTAAGGTACTTACTAAGCCTTACGGTAATATGACAGAACAGTATATGGAACCTCCAAGGCGCGAGTCCCACTGGCACTTGTCCTGTTTTTAACACTTTCCAACATAGTTGAAAAGTGTTTATGATTTCGGTTTGTCTGTCCGTCTGTCCGAGCTCTATCTCGCTTAAATATACTCGGATTGTCATGCAACGGATATATCTTGTTGAAGTTTACTATGGTCTGTTCGGTATTGAAAATGAAGTGTTGTAGCTTTTACAGTTCATTTACAGAGTCGCTCAAACATATTCCGTTTCATTATGGAGCCCCACCAGTGGCTGAGAGGTTGTGCTCTCGAAGCTGGTAGACGGGAGGTGCTGGGTTCGTTCCCAATCGCGCCCGTCGGCCTAATCGTTCGGAGTTTTCGTGGTTTTCTTCGAGCCGTGGATTTATCCATGCGTAAATACGGATTAGGTTCCCTTAGAAAGACCCCCACGAAGGGCACTCCCCCGGGCCTATATCCCTAGTGTAGATAATTGGCCGTCAATAATCAACCCAACTCAACCCAACCGTTTCATTATGGTCTATGGAGAAAAATCATATTTGCTGTGTATTTTAATAGTGTTACACTATTCGAAACCTAATGAAATTTATATGCGTTATTGACGTGCACTACAAGAAGGTTACTTTAGACTATATTACGTGCAGCTCTTACAGTTCATTTACAGGGGAAATCAAGAGAATTCCGTTATATCGTGGTCTATGAGGATAAATCGTTTGAGGTCAATTTTAATAATGTTACACTGTTGTAAACATAATGAAAGTCATATGAATTTCTGGCAAGCAGTAAAACATGTTTTCTGTATAGTGTAGAGTGTGAATCAATTATCATTCTTCTACAGGGTCACACAAAAGAACTCGGTTAAAGAATGGTCTACGGAGAAAAACTGCTTGCAGAATATTTTAAATTATGTTATGCGCTGTTTCAAACATGATGAAATTAATGTACATTACTGAGGTTTATTACAAGAAGCTTGCTGTAGAATATGATGTGCATAGCATTTATCGTTCATTTACAGGGACACACAAAATATGCGGTATACAGTACTGTATCCGCAGTATTGTCTTCAGGGATAATTGATGGAAGTGCGTTTTCTGTAATGGTATGAGTTTTTAAGTTTTACTAAATTTGTTCATACTACGTAGTGTGTATAAGTTCTACAAGGCTACACAAAAGTATTCGTAAGCATTACCGAGCATGAGTGTGAATAGCTTAAAAGTGTTTTTTTTTTTTTTTTTTTTTTTTTTTTTTTTTTGGCCTTTTTTCTTGTTTTCTTTTCTTTTAGAGTTACCTCGGAACAACGGCCCACCTTGATTACATTACCGTATGAAACAATCCATTGGTAGCAATTATTGTTTTAGACTTGAATTAAATGTTACGAAGAGAAAGAGATTGGCAGTTTATGGTAACTTCCGCCTCTAACGCAATCTTACAAGAAAAATAAAATAAAATAAAATAAAAGGGTTGCGAAAAAACATAAGAGCCCTAAGTCTACCCTCTTTCCGTCCGAGATTAAATTTTCTCTTGATTGTGGGAAATTTTCCCCGTGACAGAAGCTGTATGTCAAACATAAACGTTGTTCATTTACCTCTATCACCCCCGCTACGGAAATAAAAAACGGGAAAAAGAAGGAAATAAAGCTGAAACCTCCCACGTTTTTTAGCACTTTTATCGTGGTTGACATGCATTACCGTCTCTGGTTTGTATATCTGTCTGTCTTTTTCTCAGCATTAATTTTCGCAAAAATAAAGACGTGCGGAAGTAAACTTTCTTTTGGGAACGTAATTCTCTACTATACAGGGTGTATCATAATTCTCTCCGGGGTGGTGTTGCCAGGTGTCCCAATTTTCAAGACCTTTAAGACCCGTCACATAGAACCAATACACGGGATGCCATAAGTCTAGATCAGCCGTACTCTACCTTTTTTCCTTGCGGGCCGCAAACATATATTTGTGACGTGAGGAGGGCCGTAACACACTTGCATAATAATGAAAAAAATATAGATTTCTATTGCAAATGCCGCGAACACTGTAGTTTTGAAATAGTGGTATAAAACTTTTTGCTGCCAATTTTTTCTGCGATAAATATTTAACCCCAATAAGCCTTATTAGCTATATGATAAGTATAAACTGTAATAATATAACAATGCAACAATTCCAAATTCTCTAAAAAAAAAAAGAAAAAAAATCAAGAGATTTTTTTTAATAATTTTATTTCTCAATGCAAAAACTTTTTTTTTAATGTAGCAATATATAGTGCAAATTAAATTAATTTGGAATAATGTTTGTTTAGTGTTCAGGATTAAGAAATGTATACACTACTGTAGCACAAGTAAAACTATATGTAAAAAGAACTTTGACTAAGGAAACGACATTTAGGATAATTTAAGGTAATTTTAAATTAGTAATTATAAATAACAAGAAATTGTCTTCCCATGAAAATATATAAAAGAGCAGTGAAAATATTAAAAACTTTTTATACACATCTCAATTAATTTTATCAATAGTGATTAATGATTATGTGTCTCGGGCTGCTCATAAAAGGTCGCCGGGCCACATGCGGCCCGGGGGCCGCAGGTTGAGTATGGCTGGTCTAGATTGTCCTTTACGTATCTATATATATTAATTCTTTTAAGTATTATGCTAAGGTCTTTACAAATTTGATAAAATCTGGCAGCCAGTAAAATATTCTAAAAGTCTCTAGTCGCCAGTGAAAATATTTACTCTCCCCCCCACTCCCTTCCCTTCCGCGATCATTGATTTTCAATAACCACAAAAGTTTTTTTATGAATCAACTGAGAAAAAAAAATAATAACAGACATAGTTTAGAATTATTAGTAAAATAGTTTAGAATAGTATTCAATTTTATATAAACGTGTTGAAAAATATCGAAATTAAATATCTCAAAAAAAAAAAAAAAAAAAAAAAAACAGATAGGTAAAGGCTGAATTAACGGCATGTTCGGGAAATGCCTATTGCCGAATGCTTCAAATGTCCGGGTAGTTCGGTGCTACAAAAAAAAAAAAAAAAATCTTTATCCGATTATGCATATTTTTTTGCATTGTATCCAATTTTAGGTGCCACAAATGTTGGACTAACACTATTTCTTACTGTTTTGTGGAAATCTCTCCCCCCTCCCCACACACACATATTACCCGCTTTTTTTTTTTTTTTTTTTAAGTGATCTGGTAATACTACTCGGGAGTTTGGAAAAGTTATTCTTAAAAACAATTGAGCCTACCTAGTCCAAGGGGCCGCTTCACTGAAACTCCCCGATCACGAAATCTCCATGTTAACCTATGGGAAAACTTAGAATCGCGATGACTCATTACCTAATATAATTATTGAAATACGGTTTTCACCATCAGAAAGTACACGTCAGGTGCCGACGGTGTGCGTTTTTAAAAATTGTCTCTTTAAACTTTAAGTGTTTAAAAAACCCCTATAAACTTTGAAATTTCCACTTGATGAAATTTTATCATCTTCTTAAAAATACTTTAAAACGCACACTATCGGCATCTGACGTGTACTTTCTAATGGTGAAAACCTTATTTTAATAATTATAGTAGGTAATGAGTCATCGCGATTCTAAGTTTTCCCATAGGTTAACATGGGGATTTCGTGATCGGGGAGTTTTAGTGAAACTGCCTCTTAAAGAAGAGCGAGTTCTGCGAGATGACTGTGCAAGATTTTCATATTTTCCTTTGTACGAGATTACTCTGCGAACTTCGTGGGGAATACTGCGAATTCCCTAAAAAAGTTCTCCCTGAAGGCGTCGTTCCTACAGCTATACGGCCAAAACTGGCAGATTTTTAACAACAAATCCAAATTTTAATGAGAAAAATAATTCTGCGAATTCGTTACTTTTGTGGATGAATTTTACAGAATTCTTTTACTTGCAACATACCAGATAACTAGATTAAGTAAACGATTTTTTTAAGACGCTTACTCTTCGCACAATCAAGTAAAAATTCCTCAAGTGCTTAGGAACTTACTAAAAGTGCTTACTTCCTCTAGTGATAAAAAAAAATAAAAATAAAAAATCTTTCTATTTTATTATCTGAGTTGTTGAAGAAGAGGATTTGATGTGATGTATGGCGATGTTTACTGAAAAGATAAAGCACGGATATTGAGAATTGCCTTCTTAGAAGATAATAAATCATTCCACTAAAACCCAAAGAACGCTGTAAAATAACATTCAAGAATACGGATAAGGTCGGAAACGTAATAAATCAGCATTTAATCAATGCTGGTTAAAAATTGCACTTCCTTTGTCAAAAAATTGCTTTCTAATACAGGGTAAGCCGAAATGAATATAGCGATTACAAACGGCTATAACTATTTAATGGAAAAGAATTTATCGATAAGATTAACACAGAATGTAGACGGAACTTCAAAATTTTGTATACATACGTCCTGGATGTTCTATGGGACTTCCCTTGGTCACACGAACAACATCTAGACGGTAGTCCCTTTCACGCCATACATTCGGAAGCAATTGGTCAGTCACTGACGTAAGCACATTACAAATGCGTACTTTGAGTACTTCAATTGTTTTGGGCATGGGAGGCACGAATGTCTTTCACATAACCTCATAGATTAGTCGAAGTGGAGCCGACGATGTGTTCTGCTCTTGGCCACCGAGATCTCCGGACTTGACACCCTGCGATTTTTTTTCTATAAGGTTATGTGAAAGACAAGGTGTATGTGCCTTCCATGCCCAAAACAATTGAAGAACTCAAAATACAAATTAATGTGCATGCGTCGGTGACTGAACAAATGCTTCAGAATGTATGGCGTGAAAGGGACTACCGTCTAGATGTTGTCCGTGTGACCACGGAAAGTCACATAGAACATCTGTGATGTATGTATACAAAATTTTGAAGTTCCATCTACATTCTGTGTTAATTTTATCGATAAGCACTTTTCCATTAAATAGTTATAGCCGTTTGTAATCGCTATATTCATTTTGACTTACCCTGTATTTTAAAACTCAGTAATTTTACCAATGCAAATTTTTAAAAATACATATATATATATATATTTTATAGCCACGTGTTGTTTTAAGAAAATATAATAAAAATTAAAATGTCAGTAATAAAAAAGAAACAAATATGTTAATTTATCTTAATTACATAACTAATTTAAAAAATGTAAACTCAGAAACCAGATTTTTTTGGGGGGCAGGTTTTTGCCTTAGCGCAGTTATTTATAATTGTATGGCATTCCTTTCGTCCGGACCATATAATTTTTACTTTAAAGACCAGATTCCGTTATAGACAGATTCCGTTTTCACAGGTTTTACTTGGCACCAGAACATTTATTTTTACGCCTGAGGCAAATACAATGAATCAGAGAACGTACAAATGGATAGTTAATGTTTATGTTTGTCAACAAACTGGCTTATTGCGTGTCTAATCAACTTAACGTTGGAAAAACTTCGAGCTAAATTACCCGTAGATTCTCTAAATTACTCGTATTTTTCACGTAGTTGTAATACACCATATTATGTGTTGGAAATAATACATTATGAATAACTAGATCTACGGTAATTGTTACTTTCAGGGGCGTAAACCACCCTAGTCGCATAGGGGGGTGTAGACTCATAAATTTCCGAGTACTATGAAAAACAAAATGTCGACTAATATATGTATATATATATATATGTGTGTGTATATATACTCATGCCCAAAAGTTTAGCATATATGATAAAATCGAAGAAAGGAAATTGTAACTATGTTACGAAATTATTAAACTTTGAATTAAACTTTGTAGTTTGTATACGAAATTCACTAGATAATTATGACTTAGCGCAGCGGTTCCCAACCTTTTTTCTCTCACGTACCACTTGCTTAAACATTTCATTTATGCGTACCCCTTTTCAAATAAACCCGTCCCAAACATTTTTGAAATTGTTGATTAGTAATGTTCTGCTAGTTACCAATATTAAATGCAGTTCTCTTCAAAATCCCACTTTTCAATTCCATTCAAATCCATTTTGAATCATAACACAATATCAACATAAAGTCACTTAAAACACTAAATATTAGCTAAAGACTTCAAATTAAATACTCAAAAAGCAGTGACGAAACTAGAGGGAAGCAAAGGGGGCATATGATCCGGGCATCTGTGTGAAAAGAGCAGCCAAAAGAGAATTCCATACGTTTTTTGATACAAAAAAAAAGAGCGAAATTTGGACAAAAATGACCTGCAATTGGACAACCCAAAGTAAAGTATTTTGGATTTTATATTCTTAGCTTTGAATACGGCTGTTTTATCATTAAGTGACACGTAGAGCGCTAAACAATACTTGATTAGCGAATTCATCCAAGATACTTACGATATCTGTAGAGTGTCTCAAATATGTTTGAATTGGTTCAGTATTTTGGATGCTTTCGTAATGACAAATTTTGAAATTTTTTGCTTTTGTGTGTCCTTCTAAATGAACTATAAAAGCTACATACTTGATTAACGAACTCATACAATATACTGGCTGATCAATTTACTGTCCCAATCAAGGTTAGAATTGGTTCAGTAATTCGGATTTTATCGTGATGACAAGTCTTGCGTTATGTATATATGTATAAACGAAATTGTTGCAATAGATCAAACTTAAAAATATTAAGATTTATATAATTTCTAGCAATTTTTTCATATTTAAAATAAAAAATAAAAGCAATGAATCGAAAACTTCTGTTTATAAAATTATTTTAGAGAGTAGTGGAGGGATGCGCCAAAATTCATGCTTGCCCCGTGTGAAAAATCCTAGTCTCGGCCCTGTCACAAAACAATGCACGTTAAGGAGTGCAAGTAAGGTAATTCTAGTACAGGCCAGTCGACATACCTGCTTTCAAATATATTTCAAATGAAATTGTCGAAACCTGAAGCCCTGATACGATTCATATTCTGTCTTAGATATTTCTAGAATTAGTGGAAAAAAAGGAGTAGTTAAAGGAAGAACACATGCGAAATTACAAGATTTTATTAGAAGTGAAAAGAGATAAAGGCAACAAATGATCAACCAATTACTAAGTTAGGCATTTTTCTTTCTTTTATACGAATATTCCATTTTACTTTTACACAGGTGTCTCTTTGTAAACGGAAAATTTAGATTTATTTTTCCGTTTTCATTTTAAGTTGTACTTTTTGCGTTATCCGTCATTACCGATGTAATTTTCACGTACCCCAGGTTGGGAACAGCTGACTTAGCGTATCGAGACAGCAAATAAGTTTTAAAGCGCTATGATGTTGATTCCTTTTGAATTATTAATATATGTCTCTAAAAATCAGTGGTGAAATACTATGATTAATATGTGTAGAAAATTGCGGTTTGGAACTCCAAACTGCTTTGTTTGATAGCGATATATCTTGTTTCTAAATGTACAAAATTTGATGAAACTGGATTGAAGAGCTGCGGATTCGTTGCCCATTTTTTTTTTTACGAATGAAGGGTTTAATGCATTTTACTTTTCTGTGTATGGCATACTTATTCACATGGACTCCACTTCAGATAGAAATTTCTAAAGTTCTGTGTTAAGTATAAGGACTCTTGATACCCGTGTACGTCTACGACATTAAAAAAAAGCAAAATTTAAAAGATTGAAATTTTACGAATGAAGAAAATTCATATCCGTTTCTTAGTACTTCAATAAAATGTAATCAAATTTTATACGTTTAGTAACAAGATATATCGCTATGTAACAAAGCAGTTTGGAGTTCCAATCAGCATACACATATTAATCTTACACCTTGACCCGTAATTTTTAGATAAATTTATTATTAATTGAAAAGGAATCAACATCAGACCTTTAAACTTATTTGACTATCTCGATACGCGAAGTCATAATTATCTTGTGAATTTCATCTATAAAATTTAATAATTTCGTAAGATATTTAAGATTTCCATTCTTTGTTTTTATCATATATACTAAAATTTTGGACATGAATGTATATATATTCATGCGTGTCTTGATTCTAATTGGAGAGAAACTTACTTTATAAATATACCAATACATGTTTTAATATTAATCACAAATTAAAACTTGTTTATAAGATAAGTAATTTCAATATATCCTTTTAAACACTGTGATCATCAGGAAAAGCTTGGAAGAGACGTGGACGTTCTATCTTACTATTTTTTAGAAAGCAATTAAAATTCTTTAGCATTTCTTTCTGAGTAAAATTGAAATTTGTTTGCTTTGGGAATATTTTAAAGACATAAATTTGTCAAAAATACGGGATTTCTTAATTTAAGTTTATAATTCTTTCTAACGACATACTTTAAAGCAGTGTAAAAATTTGGTGTCATGCCTGTTTTTTCCGACTAAGCAAAATGTAGTAATAATAATATATATAAAAAAATCGAATACAACTGGTTACGGGAAAAGAAAACGGACGTATTATTTCTGATAGAAGTAAACTCGTATAGATTGTAAAATATGCAGATTATTTCGAGATAAACATTTAAAGTATTTGGGTGTTTTCAACTTTCATCCTGTATCATATAAATTTCTTGAAACACATTTTTAAATCAATAAAAAATTACGTAATTTGAAAATAAATTGCAAAAAAATTGCAAAACAAAATCACATCGTTTTTAAATAAACTAAAAAGGAGACACAAAATTAGTTAGCAGAAAAAATAAAACCATAATTATTTTCGAGTAAAGGTAAAATTAGTGTAGAGTGGAAAATATCCAGATTTTGATACGCAAAAGTACTAAATATTTGCAATTCTGTTTTGAATTTTCATCGTATATCACCTAAATTCCGTGATACACATCTCTAAATAAATTTAAAGTTAGATACAAAATGGAAGTTTCTTCACTTCAATCAGTATATCTTGAAATTTCCAGACTAAAAAGCTTTCCGATTATAAATAAATACAGCTGGATCTCGATATCTCGAAGTCAAATGGCACAGAAAAAATCGAAATATCAAGGTTTTCGATCAAAATATCAAGGCTTCAAATAAAATTAACACTGCTGGAATATGTATATAAATATCTTTTTCGTCATATCAAGGTTTTGAGTTTTCAAAATATTCGACAAATCAAAGTTTTTCTGTATAGTTTTATCAGAAAAAGAAAATCCGTAATATTTCCGACTAAGAATAAATTTATACAGGTTTTCTTCGTTCTAAATTGTTTTTTCATATTTTTCTAACTAAAAACTACATTAAAAAAAAAAAAAAAAAAAAAAAAAAAAAAATCCGACTAAGAATATAATTCTATAGGTTTTCTTCGATCTAACTTGTTTTTCTTATTTAATAAAAACTACAAAAGCATTACTCCAATTCATAAGTTTTATAGGCAAGTATACATATATTCAGTGGCGTAGCTACATTTTTTGGCGCCCGGGGCAAGAACAAACTTTGCGCCCCCCCCCCCCCCTACAAATAAAAAAAAATAACCGATTTTTTTTTTCTAAAGGCGAAAAAGTCCTTCCGGCTTGTACCGAGAGGAAAAGGTAGTTCTCTCTTCTTAGTTTTTCAGAATTCAGTTAATCTTACTCAAACACAAGAAGCTAAATCGCGTGAACCTGACTATCGAAGATTCCTAGTTAGCGTCAATACTGAATTAGGTGAACACTTAGCTTTAGTCCAAGATGACTTCATGTAAAGCGGCCTACTTTTATCGGCAAATTTCGCGATATTTAGCCAAATACCGCGTCATACAGTTCAGTTATATACACTTTTAGAATTTAAATTTTTCAACCATCGTTTTTTTTCCTTGACACTTTTTAAGGTGCATTTCATAAAATTAAAAAGTTAATAAAGTTAGTAAAATTAATTTTAGTAGAACAATTAGTTTAGTTTCTAAAAATAAAATATTAAGTAAAAAGTAATTTTTTTTTTTGTATTTTAAAATTTGTAATGACATTTTAACTAATTAACTTTTTGAAAATCTGGTCATTACAGTTATAGAGCACATTTGTAAGGGAAGTATGAAAGAAAAATATTGCGAAAAGTTAAAAATTGTAGGAAACGTGTAGTTTTAAAATTTTCTTTAAAAAATTTTCAATCAAACATTTTTAACACATTATCAATTGGATCACAATAATTCATTTTGCTTTATTAAATAATAAAACTTTCATAAAACTATTTCATAATTTTCAATAAAAACTACATCTTAAAATTTTACAACGGTACACCCTGTTTGCAAATTTTTATTACCGTAAAACTTTTACTTTGATTATCACAAAGAAAAAAATGGATATATATCTTTGTCCATTCAGATGAAATTTCGTTATTTTCTGTCTTTTTTGCTTTCTTTTAATCGTGATTTCTGGTTTAAAAAACAATCTAAAAAACTATTTACAAACTTTATGAGTTTGTTGTTTAAAAGTAACGGTGTAACTTTGGTTGCGTCCCGACACTTATAATATTGTGGCTATAAAAATATAATATTGAGGCTTAGCCATAAAAAGTATGTAGATGATCTCTGCAATAGCATACCTGACTTATAATAAATCCCGGATATAACGAGCGGGGAATTTGATTTCCAATATAGTAATCCCCCAAAAGTGTGGTATATAGTCTGCCCCGTTTTTCTGGTAGCTTTAATGAATTTTTATTAATTTTATAAAGTTTTCTCTATTTTAAAAAATATTTCTTAAGATCTAGAAAAAACATTTTAGTTGTAAAATTATCTATGATTACCATTATTTTTACCTTTCGAATACATCTCTTTACTTGTGTGTCTTTATTCAATAAATAAAGATTTCATTCGTAATGAATTAATTTATTTTTATTTATTACACTCTTTTATTAAACTTAACTTGTTCTTTATACGAAAAGATGACATTATCTAATTGATTTTTCAGTAACTTACTGATAGGCTACCATATAAAAATTATGTATGCAGGTATATTTCCTATGACAATACATCATTTTAATATTTCAAGAACTTAATTATAAACTAAAGCATATTTAAACCTTAAATGCATACTGCAGACCTGTCCAACCTTTCAGTGAGGCAGCGCGAACCTTAGCTTGTAGCACATAATCAAGGGCGCCATTATTCATATGATTCGAAAAATGCAAGAATATTATTTCCCTTTAGCAGTGATAGTGATTCCCACATGTCTACGGGATACACAGACAAAGTGGTATGCGTTATTAAGATGGTATGTTATGTACAGTGGTTAATCATTGGCGTCCTAAGTTGGAGTTGGCTCATCTAAAAAATTTAACAAAAAACATATCATAGTAAATTTAACGTTAATTTTTTCCGAGGTTTGGGGATAAAAAAAGGGGGGAGCAATTTTAAGGACTTTTGCATGTAAAGGAGGCAAAAACCTTAATAACACCTGTAATAAAAAAAGTATGCAAATGTTAATTATTTTAACGCAAATTAACTTTGCAGACGGAATTTTGTTTAAAAAAAATCTAGAAAAGTTGAGGGGCGTAAAGAAGGGGCGCCTAGAAAATCTTCAAAGGGCGTCATGGCGCCCGCGGTTGCCGCGTTGGACAGCCCTGCCATAGTGTATCAAATTTGCAACACTTTTTATTTAACTTTTAATAAATAAATCAAGCTCTTCGTAACCACAATATTTATATAGAAATATGAATCATGTATAAATCACATAAATATGTTACTAAATAAAGTTAAAAATCTATCTTAAAATTTCTGGTGACTTATCCTTAATATAAGTATTAAAAAAAAACTAAAAGAAAAATTCATGTATTTAGCCAGCCACAGACGATAAATTGACAAAAAATAATCTTTATGGTTACAACTGTTACGAATTACAAAAATAATCGAGTTAATTATGCGCTAAACCAAGCTTTCCAAAATATCCCATTTGGCTGTATAAGTGCAACGATGAAATATTTTAAGGATTAAAATGTAGAAAATATAAATAAAAAATAAAAGGTGCAATAATGAAAAATTTCCCTATGTTGGCTATACGCCTATTAAGCAATTAAAATTTGATTATTATGAATGCAAGGCGTGTGAAATTTTCTATGGAAAACTTTCCAAAGTATTAAATATGAATTTATTCAATTATCGATGCTGGATTTTCTTTGATTTCGTGTTTGCCCCAAAGTTGGTGGCTCACGGAAAATATTCCATCTTGTGCTGCGTTTGTAGCCTTGCCAACATGTTATACTGAGAAAGTTCCATGCTGAGTACCGTTCCCAAATGGTTCAGTTGGTAGAACGTCAATGCGCTATAGACCCGGGTTTGAGTCCTGGTTTGGGTACTTTTTCACTATGTTGGCTATACACCTATTAAGCAATTAAAATTTGATTATTTGATTATAATGAAAAACCCTCTTGTCATTAAATAAATTACGACTATACGTTGTGAAATCAGTTGAGAAATTCTGAATAGATAATTGGTATAATGCTTTTATTTTCTATTGCATAGCTTTAAAAAAATAATAAATAAATAAATAAATAAACTGAGCAAACATTATAATTAAAAATAATAGTAATAAAATCACCAGTTCGCACTTTCTACCAAGCGTAAATCAAATCCGTGAATTTTCAATTGTCGGGGCCCATGCCAAATTAACGTATTGTAACATAAAAGTTTTTGGAACTACATGAATTGCAGTCCTGCAAAGTGTGATTGTTAAGATATGGAATGCTTATAAAAGTGAAATTTAAAAAATATATTTTTTTTACTTTTATTATTGTTGATTAATTTAAATTAGAAGACTGATTAATCATGAAAACAACACTGTCTGTCACTCAAATAATAGAAGAAAATTTACCTTTGAAATATAAAAATGCACATTTCCTCTTTAATGGGCCTAGGTAATCTTCTTTGCAAAAATGCCAAAAATATCAATTTTCGAATCAATTTTTGTTTAGAAATGTATTTAGACATCCCTAGTATATTCTGGGAAAGTTATCTAAAGATCCAAAGATTTTAAATGTGTGAAAAGGGTTTTTTACTGCATCGATATATTTCACTTTAAATGATTCAGAGTTTCAATTTTTTAAATATTTTTTTCCTCAGTTCCTTTTTTTTTTGACATTTTGCTACTTTTAACTTTTGCAATTTTTTTCCTACACAGATTACACAATTTTATTTGCATTTAACAGTAAACAAAGCTAAGAGAATAATTTTGATTTTACTCCATTTCCACGCAGTCATCTGTACTGACCGTACTTGGAAGACTGAAAAGTCCTGTTTTGATTTTTATACGTTTTAAGAAGGGAAAAATTGAGGCAGGTCGCCCACATTTTATTATTTTGTTTTTCTCAATACCACTTCCACAGAAAAATGGAATTTACAATAAAGAAGAAATAATATATTTACTTGCAGTTCCTTCAACTAAATTCATTTTGCACTGGTTCAGAGAAGGCCCCATTACACGAAAATATTCAGATGAAATGCTAAGAACACAAAAATGAAAGCGAAAACTAATAGAGAAATAAATAAATGCTCTTATAATATCAAAATGTGAAGCCACATGGCCCTTCGTTTTATAAGCTGGAGACAGTCAGGAGCCCCCATCCACGATTGCCACATAATAGATCTCTCACTCCCCCTCCTTCGCCGAATTTATTCAAAGCAGTTCTTCACACACACACACACACACAAAACGACCAACAATCCGTATTTATTGTCAAAATACGTGAGATAATTTCTGTTTAAAGCGTCTTTCAAGTTGACTCCCCGCACCCATTTAATCATTTTGTACCTCCTTTTCAGGTACGCAATCATGCAAGGTACAAAGTGTGTTAAGCCATCGCTTTAAACATTTATAGAAGATTTCTCTTTTGTTATTTGGATACAATAAAATATTTTCACTAAAGAAAAAATTCATACACACATCAATAAAAAAGGTCAACAATTTTTATTTATTGTGAAAATATGTGAAATAATTTCGGTTAAAAACCTCTCTCGATTTGGCGCCCCTTAGCAGCGGCGCCCGGGGCGGCCGCCCCCCTTGCCCCCCCTTAGCTACGCTACTGCATATATTTACCATTTTTTTTTTTCGATTAAACGTACTTTTTTCCGATCGAACGGGAATTTTTCCGACGATTTTTTCGTTTTTCCAATGAATAAGTTTTTATAGGTTAATACCATTTTTTTTCCGACTAAACGAACTTTTTTCCGATCAAACGGGAATTTTTCCGACTAATATTTTCTTTTTTCCAAAGAATAAGTTTTTTATAAGGTTAATACAATTTTTTCCGATCGAACGGGAAATTTTCCGACTGACTTTTTCGTGGAGGGGGGGGGGGGGGGGGGGGGGGGGTTGCACCCCCCATACCCCCCCCCAGGATTTACGCCCCTGGTTACTTTCTGCCTTCACCTAATCGAGAAGCACGTCTTTACTTGGGTACGTGACGTCACATACACATTATCTATACAAATGGATTGAGAATATATAGAAGTTTTTTGGGTGAAAAGTATATGATGTTACACAAAACAAGATGGAAATTGTACGTTAAACGGGACAAATGAGGTGCGTTCGTACTGTATCTAGTTATACAAATATTCAGATCTTGATGATTTTTAATTCTGTGAAATGAATTATATCGTCTGCAGACTAATTTCTGTAATAAAATAAGTATATCGGTCGCTTGACGATTCAACCTCGGAAGCTCCTATAACAAGAAAGCACCGATTTTTTTTTTTCAAATTTCTTAATAAATGTTTTTATTAATATTTTCTAAAGTTTTGATTCGATTTTCATAAAATTTGAAATGTCTCGACAAAATTTTTGCAAAGATAATATATCTTAAAATTTCAAACCATTCAGTTGGGTAGTTTTTGCGTTGTTATATGCGGACGGACGGACGGACCAGACGACGACAATAGGTGCTACGTATTTATATAATTACGAACGCACCTAAAAAGGATATTTCTGTTTTCAAAATTGAAAAAAAAATTCTGTAAGAAAAATGACGTCATTTTCAGGGGCTTTTAATTAAGGCACACGTCTAGATTTATGAGAAAAATAATTTTGCTTATTCGTTATTTTTGTGGATGAATATCATAGAATTATTTTACTTGAAACATACCAGATAACTAGATTAACCCTTTATATCCTGAATTAATTTTCCAGCTACTTTTTAATTGTATTTTTGCATCATTGGATAAGTTTTGGTGCAGAATAAACATAGGAAAGAGGAAAATCATTTTTATAGTGTTTTAGTGGTTAATTATGCAACTGTAACCACCATAAATTTTCTACCCTATGATATAAAATAAAATAGTAAATTTCAAATTGTAAACTTCAAATAAAATATAGGAAATGTTCATCTGTAGAGTATAGAAAACAATAGAAAATAATAGTACTAAATAACCGGTAATAAACCACTAAAATTACTCAAATGAAGAACAACATGCACGTCAAATTCTATTGCAAAATGGATTTCGAATGTAGCGTGGCAAATGTAAAATCCCTACAATGCAAAGAAAGAGGATATGTGCTTGAATTTGCTATCTCCTGCCTGCTGTCAGAAATACACTCTTTGTGCCATTGTGAATACCGTTAGGAAAAACGGTCATATTACGAATATATAGGTGTTTTATTAAAGTGGTACTTATAAGTACCGTCAGGATAAAAAGGGTTAACAAGCAAACGATTTTTAAAGACGCTTCTTTTTGCATAACCAAGTAAAAATAAAGTGCTTAGGAACTTACTAAAAATGCTTACTTTTTCTAGTGATAAAATAAAATATTTCTATTTTATTATCTGAGTTGTTGAAGAAGAAGCTTGCTGTGATGCATATGGCGATGTTTACTGAAAAGATGAAGCACGGATATTGAGAAGAATCATTCCGCTAAAACCCAGAAAACGGGAGGAGATTGCTGGGAGTTGAAACAGAGATCTCATGAACAGTAGGCGAGTGCGTTAGCTGTCGAGCAAAAGGTCAAGCCAGTTATTCTAAGCTAGTAACTCGCTTTATACTGTTCAAGTGAGATGAGATCGCTACACACTCCAACCCCAGTGAGGAAGACGTCTTGTTGACGTCCAACGAGCGACATGCACTCGTGAGTGATGCTGTCGTATGCATATGTGATGCACGGGATGACAAGTTTTGTGCTTTGAGCATTTGAAAGACTTTGCTTGCAGAAGAGGATTTATTTAGGGCTGCCATCTATTGGTTATGAGACCAGTTGATTGTTATTGTTGTGTGTTTGTCCGGGTCACCAATGAAGAGAGTAGATTGGCACCGGTGAGAGTTGAATTAGAGATCTCATGAACAGTAAGTAAGCGAGTGCGTTAGCTGTCGAGCAAAAGGCCAAGCCAGTTACTCTAAGCTAGTAACTCGCTTTATACTGTTCAAGTGAGATGAGATCGCTACACACTCCATCCCCAGTAAGGGAGAAGTCTTGTTAACGTCCAACGAGCGACATGTACTCATGGGTGATGCTGTCGTACGCATATGTGAAACACGGGATGGCAGGCATTGTGCTTTGAGCATTTGAAAGACTTACAGGGGATGATTTATTCAGTGCTGCCATCTGTTGGTTATGAGATCAGTTGATTGTTGTTGTTGAAGGTCGTTGCGTGTTTATCCGGGTCACAAATAAAGTGAGTAGATTAGCGCTGGTGAGAATTGAACCAGGAATCTCATGAATAGTAGGCGAGTGCGTTAGCTGTCGCGCAAAAGGCCAAGCCCGTTTCTCTAAGCTTGTAACTCGCTTTATACTGTTCAAGTGATATCAGATTGCTACAGGTTAATCCAAATCGCGGCTTTTCATTCATGTATAACAGGAAAAAAATTATACTACATTTAGATCAAAATGACATCGATTTCAGTGCTTTTTCGTTTCAAATATGCTGAGATTAAAGCTCTAGTTTATAGTTATTCAATGAAAACCTGCATGAGAAGAACGATTCTGTGTGATTTGTTACTTCTGTGGGTGAATATTATGGAATTATTTTTTTCAAATGAACCAAGTTAATAATTAAACGATTTTTGAAAGTGCTTGCGTAATCAGATAAAGCTTTTCCAAGTGCTTTTATGTCTTATGATGGAACGTACTAAAAATGCTTACATCCTCTGATGATAAAATAAGACCTTTTAATTTTATTATCTTAGTTGTTTAAGAGTATTTGCTGTGATGTGTGGTGATGTTTACTGAAAAGATAAACCATGGATATTAAGAATTACCTTCTTAGATGATAAATCATTCTGTTAAAACACAGGGAATAGTGGGAAATACCTTCAAAACCCTTCAAAACCTTCAAAAGCCCAAGAATAAGAGGAAAAATACAATAAATCATAGTATTTAATCGATGTTTTATTGAGCTTGTCTGTAAGTTTCTAAAGAATTTAAAAAAAAAAAAAAAATCAGGATTCTTCACAGGAAATTGTATTTCAATATGTTAAAATTAAGTTATCAAAGGGAATGGAAAAAAGTCGCTTTTTGATAATCATGCATAATTTTCAGAAACTTTTTATCTTGTGCATTTTCTTATAATATATTAATGAACATATAAGGAGCAATGCACGAACGCATGTGTGTATGATTTGAAAGTAATTTATAGTAACAAAAGAAGCCAGTCTGTTTGTATGTCTGTTGGCAATGGGAAGGGAAATTCATCGCACGTAGAGGTCTGCAATTTCGGGATGTATAGACGCATAAGGATTCGAATACATATGAGATTAAGATATTTTTGATAATTAGCCGAGATATTAATTAAAAATTATCATCAAACACAAATGAATGAGCTTCAATTTTCTTTAGTTTGTCGGCATTATATGATCGCTTCCATGCATGTCCGGGGAAAACGCATTCTTCAAGCGCAAAGGTAGCAAACGTTTTTTTTTCTGCATTTTAAAATTACGATACCCGGCTCCTGTGGGAAGGGGGGGGGGGAGAAAAATACGTCCGTGTTCATGGTACCTTTCTGGTACCGATGGTACTTTTCATAAAAAAAAAATTAATATTCACTATTAAGAAAAAAATATTTTTGAAGTTCGTTTTCACATTTTTCGTCTTTTATGCTCTTTCAAATCGCAATCTCTGGGTCCCGGATGGAGTTATGTAAAAAAAAAACCCCTACTTTTAAGTGTTTTTTTCCCGGTGGTAGCGGTATCTTTTGTTTAAAAAAATAATATTTACTATTTCAAAAATATATATTCTGGAGTCGTTTTTATATTTTTCTTTTTTTATGTAGTTTTAAATCACCATCCCAGTAGCCTGAATGGAAAAAAAAATACCAACGTATATAAGGTTCTTTTCTGCTCTGAACGATACGACCTTACATTAAAAATATATTATATAAATATTTGATACTTAAAAAAATATTTTTTTTGAAGGTCGATTTCCTGTTTTACGATTTTTCTGCAGTTTAAAATTGCAAGGCATTTTGCCCGGATGGAAATCCTGGACGGCACTCCCTTACACAATTCACTCAAACAGGACAGCACAGAAGGGGAGTTGATATGGTACAAAATATTGGAGCTGGGCTCTCTTAAAGGGCCTTCTACGGATGTTTCTTTTAAATATAATAGCAAAAAAGTCTAACAAACTCTTTTTTTACGCAAAATTTTAAAGTTAAAATAATTAGCAAGTAAAACAAAAATGTCAGAACTTGAGTTGTACACATCAATGTTTTATACAACGCTAAGTAAAAATAAATAAAATTTCTATATATGATAAATCCTCAGCAATTGTGCAACTATAGAGAGGCTAAGCTGGTGAAATGGCAAGACCTCCAGTTTCAGAGGATTCCGTGGCAGCTAAAAGTCGATATACAACCACTGAGCTTTTGACCGCAGACCAGTTAATTTCTTTCTGTATTTTGTTAATATTATAAGGAAGTATTAATTATAAGCAAATGTGAATTACTTTTAAAAAAGTAATTATTTATCAAGGTCTATTTATTGATATCATATTTAAAAGAGCGCTTTCGAATCATTACTGGGGCAAGCTGATTCTTTCTGCAGCCATGCATTCAGAAAACACCTTGCCAGCAAATAGCTCCGGTTAGAAATCTCATACAACTTAACATATTAAATAACAGGCTAAGGAATTCCATTATACACATGGATAAATCATTACGAAGTTATTCATTTTTAACTCAATCATAGTATCTTGATGTAATTTTAAAAGGGATGCGAAAAGATTTACATCGATGCGCATGATTGAGTTGAAAATTAATAATTTCATAATAACTTATATTTGTCAAAAATATAAATTAATTAACAAAATAAAGTAAATACATATTTATTTATTTAAAGTGAACGAAAAAAAATATTTGAGTTTGGATTCCAAAACACAGCTTTTATCTTTAATAAAATGAATAATTTTGTTTTTATAAAGGTGACATCTTTCTACACATTTCTGGACTAAGTTTTGCCGAAATGTAAGCGTCTAAATCAGCCATACTCAACCTTTTTTTCTCGCGGGCCGCAAATATATGTTTGAGAAGTTAAGTGGGCCGCAACACACTTATAAAAAGGTAAACAAAAAGAGCAATTAAATTAGCAAGATAATATAAATAGTATAACAAAGCAATATAACAAGGTTATTATTATCAATAAGGTTAAACGTTTGTCGCGAAAGAAATTTTACAAAAATATTTAACACCAGTATTGCTAAACAATAATCTTCGTGATACATTTCTTTTGCAAATGTTGTAGTATGCCGCGAAGTTTTGTTGTTCGGAGATGGTGCTAAGCAAATTTTTTGGTGCCAATTTTTTATGAGACAAACGTTTAACCCTAAAACGCAGTATTGGCTGTAATAATAAATATAAAATGTATTAATATAACAATGCAGAATTTCCAAGTTCTAAAGAAAAAAAAAAGGAAATTCTCTGTAACAGGATTTTCTCTGTGTTCTTTTGCTTAATGCAAAGAAAGAACTTTCTTTTTGAATTGTAGAAATATGTATAGTGCAAAATTAATTAATTTGGAATAATGTATGATTGCTGTTGAAGATTAAGAAATGGATATACCACTGTGCAGCAAATAGGTCTGTAAAAAAATGGACTAAGAAAACGACAGTTAAGATGTTTTAACACAATTTTAAATGAATTGTAAATAATTTTGTCTTCCCATGAAAATAAAGCAGCAGTAAAAGTTTTAAATACTTTTTATGCACATCACAATTATTTTTTTTTAAATGTGGATTAATGATTATGTGTCTCGGGCCGCACATAAAAGGTCTCCGGGCCACATGCGGCCCGCGGGCCGCAGGTTGAGTATGGCTGGTCTAAATAGTCTAAATATTCTAATATCTAAATATTCTAAATTTATATCTAAATAATGCGTCCCAATTTACATTTTTTTTAAATAAGTTACTGAATTTACTCAATAACCTTATTTTATTTGTACCTTACCGGATAATGTTTTCTTTCACGTATATTCTTCTTGAAAAAAAAAAAAAAAAAAAAAAAAAAAAAAAAAACTATCTGGCACAAAAGTTCTTATAAATGAGTTTTATGTCACTTGTTTATGAAAATCACGAAATTCTTTCGGTCAAAACGTGCAGAATCAATATGCGCAGACGATTTCGCGAAATGTTCTCTGTGTATGTTCAAGTAAGAATTCCAGGGATGTTTTCGCGTCTGGAACAACGCAGGTGCAATAAATGAAATATTATTTTTTATTTAATCATGATCTTTGTGGAAGAGAATTTTGGCGGTGATATATTGCGTTGTTTATTAAAGGGATAAAGCGAGCATATTAAGAAATAGCTTTAGAATATGTTTTTAAATCATTCTAGGAAAACTACTATGAAAACACTGTCATATAAATTTTCAAAATGGTATTGAAGAATAACGGTATTAATTACTATTTCATATGTAGGCGTACAGTATAAAGTTTTCAAACAGCAACATAATTTTGAAGGTTAAAAATATATATATATATATATATATATATATAGAATTGTGGAAATAGTGCCTATCTCATGAAAAAGAGCAAAATATTTGAATAAAACATTTCAATTTAAATTACAAAACAGAGCTTTTATTAGATCTTTTAGAAAATGAATAGTTCCATTTCTTGGATAATACCTTGCGTAATACATATCTCGACAAAGCACTGCCAAGCTGAAAATAGTGATGCCCAAATTTTCCCAGCTGTAAAAAAACATTTTTTAATGTTATCAAATAAGCTTGTTTTAATCCGTCTAACACAAAATTTCTTATAAATAAGCTTTCTTATATTAGTTTATTGTTTCTTATATTGAGAATTGAGATGTTCTTTGTACGCTCAAATTAGGAATTCCCAGAATGATTTCGCACCTGGAACAACCATAGAGTTTATGTATTATAATTTATACGCCACTTAGTTTATATACTACTGGATTAAAACTCTATGGGAACAACGCAGGTGCAGTAAACAAAATCTTTTTTTTTTTTTTTTTTTTTTTTTTTTTTATGAAAATCATGTGATCAGGGTGATCAATTTAAAAGAGTACCCGTTGGTTTTTCTTATTACCCTTAAATCTGACGGATGTGGTGTTAGAAATAATTCCTCATTGGATTAAATTAGTATCTCTGCAACCACTTAAAAAGCCAGATGTTCGAAAAGAAAAAACAGCAGGAAGTTTTCTTCTACTTTGTGCAATATCTCGTGAACTGATTCATCGAAAATAAACATCTTGCAGATAGTTATAGCCAATTATCTTCAAATACAGTACCCAGCTTATTTTTCAGAAAAAGCGATAGTGAAATCATTTAATGACTATTTTGTTTATATCATCAAATAATAAACATAGTGCACACACCAATTAAAGAACTATTATAATTTCTGCAGCAAGTAGGAAATCCCTGACATTTGTGAAATGTGTTTATATTTGTAATATACTTTTTATATCCGTGAATTGTGATCATTTATTCGTGACGTGTGCCAGAAACTCTAATTAAAAGAAAATCTCATGATTGTATACAGATCAAGGACAAACATAAAAACATTCTCATTTATTTTGACTTTTAAAAAACTTTTAATTCAGTCTTCCATTAAAACTAATCCTGTCAACATCTCTAAAAGGAGCAAATGGGTCTCGTAATCTCTAACAATCTAAATATTGTTTTGTAACTTAAGTAAATTTAATCTACAATTTAAGTTTAAAATTAATTGTAAAATTCAGTAATACTTAATACTCATACACAAAAAGACTTATTATTTGTAATTCTAACATTCTAAAAAGTTTTTTTTTTTTTTTTTTTTTTTTTTTTTCCGAACAAAAAGGATTTATTCACATTATGCACCAGCGTTCTTCATTGGATACACTTTTACATGGATAACAATGCGAAATTTAAAGTACGACGATCATCGACAGAAAAGGTAGGATAATTCCAATTCATTTCTCGTTTATTGAAGATATGAGGTAGTGCTTTATTTTTCTGAGAAACCCTATTTCTGATATTGCGCCGCGATTGAACTCAAGCCTCCAAGATGTGGCAACTATTCTAACACTGAAGTATAATGGTTTGAACCTTGTTTAAGTGTGGGAGACAATTTCCAACACTGTTGGACTGTTACAACTTTATTTGTGAGGTAAAACAGAAATGGAGACGTATAATGTTATACTTAATCCTGTAATAATTTTATTTTTGAATAACATAATTTAATTCAAACTTTTTGCATTATCAGTCCTTACAGCAAATGTTGAAAATGTTCGCCACCATTTTGAATGTAAACGTGAAACACGTCGAACCAAGTTTTATGACACACTTCGCAACATTGTTGGTGTTACTGACGAGATTTCTTCAGTTATGATGTGTTTTAATTCATCGCTGTTTGAAGGACATTGCAGGACGAGCCATTTTCCTTAAAGTCTAAGAATTAGTTCATGCAATCGATAAATAAAAACGTTGAAAGAAGCAGACGATTTACTCAATTCATTTGCGCAGGATCGGATTAAAAATTACTAATGATGTTCACGGGAATTTATGTTTAAAAAACGAGTTTTCACATTTAGAAAGTGAAAAAAACGATCCCCGCACATTAAATATAGACAAATTAAATAAGTAATGATGTTGAAAGTCTTGCTACATATATTATAGATGTGGATAATACAAAAAACAAACGGGTACTCTTTTAAATTGATCACTCTCTAGAAAAAAATTTCCGTGGTAATAAATTGTGTTGTTTATTAAAAGTGTAAGGAACGGATATTAAGAAATACCTTTAGAAAATGCTCATAAATCATTCTAAAAAAATAAAGAATGAAAATGCTGTCATATAAATTTCCAAAATAGCATTGGAGAAGAACGGTATTAATTACTATTTAATATACAGAGTTTATAATAAAAACTTTAAACAACGAAATAATTTTGAATGTAAAAATGTAGAGTTATGGTTGTGAAAATAGTGCCTATCTAATGAAACCAGAAAAATATTTGAACTTTGACTTTAAAACAGAGCTTTTATTATATCTTTGAGAAAATAAAAAGTTATTTTTACTTAAAGATAATACCTTACAACACATATTCCAATACAATATTTCCAAGCTGCAAGCATGCATTGGCATCCAAAATGTCCCAGCTTTAGTAAAGAATTTTTAAATTAGTCAATGCATCAAATAACCTTTATTATATTAGTGCTTTTGAGGATAATGTTTGTTTCCACATCTACTCTTAATAAAAAAAAAAAGAAAAAAAAATCGGATAAATGAACTTTCTTATATGAGTTCATTGTTTCTTACATGAGTTCTGAAAAAACACGAATTATTTCTGTCAAAACGTGCAAAATCAATTTGAGCAGAAGATTTCATAAGATGTTCTTTCTTTGTATGCTCAAGTAAGAATTCCTGGAATGATTTCGCGTCTGGAACAACTCAGATGCAGTAAATAAAATCTGCTTTTTAGGTGCGTTCGTAATTATATAAATACGTAGCACCTATTGTCGTCGCTTGGTCCGTCCGTCTGTCCGTCCGTCCGTCCGTCTGTCTGTCCGTCCGTCCGTCCGTCCGCATATAACAACGCAAAAACTACCCAACCGAATGGTTTGAGATTTAAGATATATTATCTTTGCAGAATTTTGTCGAGACATTTCAAATTGTATAAAAATCGAATCAAAACTTTACGAGATATTAATAAAAATATTTATTAAGAAATTTGAATTTTTTTTTTAAAAATCGGTGCTTTTTTGTTATAGGAGCTTCCGAAGTTGAATCGTCAAGCGACCGAGATATGACAGAAATTAATCTGCAGACGATATAATTTATTTCACAGAATTAAAAATCATCAATATCTGAATATTTATATAACTATCTACAGTACGAACGCGCCTCGTTTGTCACATTTGACGTACAATTTCCAACTTGTTTATTATTATTGTAATATTTCTGGAAGAAAAATTTCGTGCTGACATACGTCTTTGTTTATTAAAGGTACAAGGCGGATATATTAAGAAATACCTTTGAAATCATTCTAGAAAAGCAGTGAAAGTGCTGTCATTTAAATTTTTAAAATAGCATTTAGGGAGAGCGGTATTAATTACCATTTCATATACGTATAGTAATGTCTCCGAAATAACATTTGAAAGCAAGAATGCTAGAGCTGTGGAAGTAGTGTTTGTTTATAAAAAAAATTACTATTACGTTATGTCATATCGACGGACTGAAATAGGCAAAACATTTAACATTATTAATTATTTCACATTTATTTTTATTTGTAACTTTTCAATCTGTAACAGATACACAGGGTATTTATAAACAAGTTGGAAATTGTACGTTAAACGTGACAAATGAGGTGCGTTCGTTTCGTGCTATAACTAGCTTTACAATGTAAAAAATCATAGTTATTATTTCAGAGAAATTAATTATATCGTCTGCTATGAACGAAATGAGGATGCCTTTTTTTAACACTTTCCAACCTAGTTGAAAAGTGTTTATGACTTCGGTTTGTCTGCCGTCTGGCCGTCTGTCCGTACTCTAACTCCCGTAAATATGCTCGGATTGCTCTGCAATTTTTATATGTTATTGTCGTTATCTATAGCATGTTCCCTATTTCAACGGAAGTCTGTAGCACTTATAGTTTTTTTACAGGGACACTCAAAAGAATTCCGTTACATTACGTCTATGTAGAAAAATCGTCTGCGGTTTATTTAAATAATGTTTCACTATTTTAAACACATTGAAATTTATATGTATCACTAACGTGCATTAAGGTGCTAAGAGGCTTACTACAGAATATTGTGTGTATAGCAGTCATTGTTCATTTACAGGGACACACAAAAGAATTCTCTACTGTGTGTTAACAATAATTCCTGGACGTGCGTTTTAAGTTGCTGATCGCGATTTTAAATTTAACGCACTTTTTGTCTATTACGTGGTGTGTATAAATCCTGTAGATCATATACAGGGAAGCACAAAAGTTCGCGAACACATTTCCGTTTATTGACAGAAACTCCAGAAGGAGAATTTTAAACTGTGCTAAGCGTTTTCTAACTTAACTAAAATTTAGCATCCTATGTAGTATGTATACAAATCTATAGATCATATACAGGGCTGAATAAAAGTATTCGGATATTTTTTCGAATATTGTATGTTGCAAATTTCTGATTTTTTTTTTTTTTTAAATATGGTATGCGTTTTCCAAATTCTTTACTTAGATGTTATCTTTCAGCTTATTAAACGGTATGATTTGTAAAATTATTTTGGAAGCGTTGGAAAGTGTTACATAATCTATGCTTGACGCATGATTTTTCGTTCTTGTTTTTTTCTTATTACGTATCCCATATTTACAGATGAGAATTTTTTTTTTCGACAGCAGACAGAGCTGTAAATTTACCATGGAGATCTTGCTTTGCGAATGATTACCTCCATGGTTAATATTTCTATGACTCACGATGAATGAATATTTTGTTTATTTACTTTAATGGATTGAGGTATTCGGCTGTTAACCTATTTTTCACTTAAGTTATTTCAGAATCTATACATTTTTTAATGTATCTCATCACTCAAGCAGCAAAAAACTTTTTTGAATAATCTTTTTAAAAATGTAACTTTTACGCAATTTTATTTGCAAAATTAAATTTTGAATAAAAATGGCTGCTTGGCATATGGAAAAAGATGTGGTTAGCTCGTATTTGTTTTCCTCAGTCACTTGACTTGCTCTCTTATTATATAGATTACGTATGATAGGATTTAATAGAATGAAGAAAATTTTTATTAATATCTTTTTAAGTTTTGATTCGATTTTCATAAAATTTTAAATGACTCGACAAAATTCTGCAACGATTATATATATATTAAATTTCAAACCATTCGGTTGGGTAGTTTTTGCGCTGTTATATGTGGACAGACGGACAGACAGACAGACGGACTAGACGACGACTAGGTGCTACGTATTTATATAATTACGAACGCACCTAAAAAAATGTCTACGTTCTGTCATATCGACGGACTGAAATAGGCAAAAACTTTAACATTATGAATTATTTCACAATTATTTTCATTTATAACTTTTCAATCTGTAACAGATACACAATGTATTTATTGAAAAGGGGCTGATGCGGAAGACATTTGTTATTCTATCGATTACCGGTGCAACATCAGAACTAATAAATGATGGAACCGGTGAACCGATCATGTGTTTATCTGGCATGTTCGCTTGGTGCCGGACTCCGCCTGCACCACCTTACCTTCTCTGTGACTTTGATGTTTGATTTATAATTATTAGTAAATGTAGCTTCATTATACCCTATAGGATTTTTGAATTTTGAAGACTCCACTCATCCCTGTGGTTAGGTTTCTGTCAACAAATGTAAAGAGCGTGTAGACGACGTTAGTTGAGTCAAAACAGAAAATGCATTCTGTATAGATTGTTGTTAGAATCTTTTTGAATCGTTTTATGAACATTTTCCGCTCCTTTTACTTTTTTAACCCGGGAATGCACGCGCAGGTTAGGTATGGCATTACCCAGTGTGCGTGCGACTTTTATATTTGTTATAACTCTTTTTCCAAAAAGTAATTTTAAAATTATTTTATTTTCTTATAAATTTGTAACAAATGTCTACTATTAAGTAAGGTAAGGCGACGATTTTTATTTGAATTTATTGGTGGCAAAGTATAAATCTTATATACCCTGGATATGCGCATTCATTAGCGGATTAAATTTTAATTGTTTTAAAACAGTTCTTAGCAAACATTTATATCTTTAAAGAAACTACCGTGCGAAAATTCTAGTTTCTAGACCCAACAGGATCATCAAAATAATAATTTTAGAGTGGTGTTTTTTTTTTTTTTTTTTTTTTACTTTTTTGTGAAAGCATTTACATCTTAAAAACAATAGCGGTCTAGTTTCAAGATTCTATACCTAACAATTTAAAATAAATCGTAATTTAGAACGTTTTCCGCTAATTTCACACTTTTATTTATTTATTTATTTATTTAAGAATCGGTTTTTAGAGCATTTAAAGTAAAAGCAACTAGCATGATAAATTTAAAGTTTCTAGCCCCAGCAGTATCACAAAAATTGCACTTTTAGAACTTTTTTGCTCCTGCACTTCCCTTTGGGGTTTAATGGTACCTACATAAAATACACCCTATGTTGGGGCAGAGACTGTCACCGTCATTTTGCTACCATTAATTTTGAAATCGGTTTGGTAGTTTCAGATATTACCCCCAGAAAACAAACAAACGCACCACAAACTAACAAACTTACAAAAAAAAAATAGTTTCTTTTTTATAATATTAGTATAGATATACTATATATATATATATATATATATATATATATATATATATATATATATATATATATATATATATATATATATATATATATACAGTGGAACTTCCCTTTAACGAAGTCCCTATTTAACGAAGTTTTCTACTTAACGAATTTTTCTGTAAAACTTTGACTTTGAACACCATTAGCATGTAAATTAATCTCCATATTACGAAAAATATATTCTATATAACGAAGTTTATTCCACTTTTGTACGTGTACAGAACTCAAACTAAGAGGTTGGTGTTGCGATGGATATGCGAATTTATTTCAGCGGATTGCATGAAAATGAACACATTTAAATATTTTCCATTCTGTTTGGTGCTAAATAAAACAATTGTTTTTCACATTAAAAACATTTGTTATCATTACTCTCCCACACCGAGACTATAGCGCTGACAGTTGGGGGAAGTCAAAATCTCCTTTTTACATTCAATGATACATCTACAAAAATGTGCTTCAAAATGCAAATCGAAGAACATCAAAGTTATTTTTGTTCCTTCCAATGCAACTTCTAAACTTCAGCCATTAGTCTAAAGAATAATAACAAATCTTGAAGTACATTATCAAAAAAGACAATGTAGTGAAAACATTAGTTTGAGAACCTGTGTATCAGATCTGATGAAAGCTTGAGGCAAAGTTTGGAAATGTGACGTGACCTCATCGACTGTACACAACTGTTTTGTAAAAGACGGCTTCATAATTAAAACTGAATCAAATGCTTCAGAATCCAATACCTGTTTGTCATATCTGAAGAAAAAATTTCACGAATTTAAGTTGATTTCTATTTAACGAATTTTCTTCATAACGAAGTTTTTAAGTGTAACGATGAGACTTCGTTAAATGGAAGTTCCACTGTATATATAGGAACAGCATTAAGAACATACGATACTCAGTACATCATTTATCTACTGCTAAAACTTCCTCAATATCGATTACCCAACAATAAATAGAAATCATCTCTCAAAATAAACCTAATCTATCAAACAACACATACAGTGTCTCACATAAGTGATGGGACACTTGTGCTTTACAAAAGGAAACTAATCAAATAAATTAAAAAAACATGTACACATTTTTTTTGTGGGTGTGTTTCATACTTAAATTTAGTAAAGATTATTACATAACATACATTTTGTCAAAATATTAAAATATTAATTTAATAAAAATACAAATGTTTAGAACGGAGCAAAAAATAGCTCACATAAGTGATGGGACACCATTATATATGCAACAAAAATCGCCTGAAATAAGCAATAAAAATATTTTTTGGGGTTTTATTTTTACTTAAAAGCAATTGGCAATAATTTATAAAATCGTCTGCAGTATTTCTCTCCAGTTTGTTTTGGAATTTTTGTGTTTTTTAGCTCTGTGTAGTCATGAATGCTAAACGAAAAGAAACTTCGCCTGAAATTCGAAAATTAGTTATTAATTTGCATATTGAACGTGGAAAATCTATTAGAAAAACTGCTGAAACAGTTAACTTGAGTCGTTCAACAGTTTTCAATATCATTAAACGATATAAAAAGAATCATATGATTCAGGATAAAAGAAGACCTGGCTGACCATCAAAGCTATCCAATGGAATAAAGCGAATTATCGTTCGAAATATTAAAAAAAATCCAAGAATTAGTGCTTCAAAAGTTGCTGCTGATTTACAAGCATTATATGGAATAATTGTTAATCCTGAAACTATTAGAAGGGTAATTCGATCTGCTGGATATCACGGTAGAGTAGCCAGGAAAAAATTCTTCGTAAGTGAAAAGAATAGAAAACTCAGACTAGCTTTCGCAAAATCCAACATAAATAAGAATTCTGATTACTGGAATAAAGTTATATTTGCTGATGAGAGTAAATTTAATATATTTGGTTCTGACGGTAGAATCTTGGTGTGGAGAAAACCCAGGGAAGAACTTCGCAAACAGAACTTGGTACCAACAGTAAAACATGGTGGAGGAGGAGTTATGGTATGGGGGTGTATGTCGTCCGCTGGAGTTGGTAATTTTGCTTTTATTGACAGTATAATGGATCAGTACAAGTATATTGATATTTTAAAGCAAAATTTGAAATCTTCAGCACGAAAATTGAACCTTCATAACGATTTTAAATTCTACCAGGACAATGACCCCAAGCACACTGCTCTGAACGTTAGACTCTGGCTGCTATATAACTGTCCTGAAATAATAAAAACACCACCACAATCTCCAGACTTAAATCCCATAGAGAATATTTGGCAAGAATTGGAATCAAGAATTCGCAAACACACCATTTCTTCAAAACAACAACTAAAATCGGTGCTTCAAGAAGAATGGGGTAAAATCACTCCAGAAATCACAAAAAAAATAGTCGAATCCATCCCAAAAAGATTAAATCATGTTTTAAAAGTAAAAGGAAATCCAACAAAATATTAAAACCTTTTAAAAAGTAAAATTTGTGGATAAATATTTGATGGAAAAGTAAGTGTCCCATCACTTATGTGAGCCATTTTTTGCTCCGTTCTGAACAATTGTATTTTTACTAAATTAATATTTTAATATTTTGACAAAATGTATGTTATGTAATAATTGTTACTAACTTTAAATATGAAACACACCCAAAAAATTTTTGCACATGTTTGTTTATTTATTTTATTGCAGTTTCTTTTTATAAAGCACAAGTGTCCCATCACTTTTGTGAGACACTGTATATTAGCTTACATATCTAATAAAAACGCTCATTCATTCCTTGATGACCTATTTATAAAACATATCATTCTAGCCTTTCTAATTTAAAAGCATTTAAGTAAATAAACTGATTAATGAATTAAAAGACGGGAGGCAGTTTAATGGACAACCTAATCTAAAGACAATGGGACAGTCTGATGATGGTCCAATGACACTGCAGTTAATGGGATGCAATGAAACTCAACTAGCCGTTCAAAACTCGACCCCAAATTTTGAGTGGATTAATTGTAGCAGCAGACGATCCTGAAGCTTTTTTTTCCCCGTTCTTTTTAACTTGCATTTTCTTTCAATTCTATGGAATTAGTTATGCCAATTATCACATAAAGAACTATTACACCAATAAACCTTTTTTATTAAATTTTTTGAGGTCTAAATAATTATTCAGCTTTTAAGAATTTTTTAACTTTTATTAATTTATTTTTTTAATTTTAGATTTTGCATAATTTTAAGTCTTACGATTGACTGTTGCATGTTTTATTTCTTCCTCAATATTGTAGACTGTTTCCACAAAATTTTGAAGCATATCATTCCAGCATTTATGATTTTAAAACATTTAAGTAAATAAGTTGATTGATGAATTAAAGAGACGGGAGGCAATTTAATGGAGAAACTTATCTAGAGATAATGGACAGTCTACTGATGGTACAATGACACTAGGATTAATGGGACAAAATGAAACTTAACTAGACATTCAAAATTCGACCGCAAGTTTTGAGTCAAGTACGTAATTATAGTAGCAGACGATTCTGAAACTTTTTTCCCCCTCTTTTTAACACTTTCTGACATAGTTGAAAAGTGTTTATGAATTCAGTTTGTCTGGCCGTCTGGTCGAGCTCTATTTAGCGTAAAAAACTCAGATTGCCATGTAATTGTTATATGTTGTTTAAGTTTGATGTGGCATGTTCGGTATTGAAAATGGAGTGTGTATCTTTTATAGTTAATTTACAAGGCCACTCAAAAATATTCCGTTACATTATGGTCTATGGAGAAAATCATTTGCGGTGTATTTTAATGGTGTTACACTATTTGAAAGATAATGAAATTTATATGCGTTATTGAGGTTCATTACAAAGAAGGTTACTTTAGAATATATTATGTGTAGCACTTGCAGTTCATTTACAGGGACACTCAAAATAATTCAGTTATATTATGGTTTATGAAGAATTATATTATTGTCTATTTCAGTTCTATTTTAATGATGTACCACTGTTGAAATTGGTATGAATTTCTGGGTTGCAGGTTGCAGCCCTTTCTTCCTTCAGGACATGCTTTCTGTAGAGTATGTAGTGCAAAGCAATTATCACTCATTTACAGGATCACACCAAAAAAATCGGTTAAATAATGGTCTACGCGGAAAAACTGCTTGCAGAGTATTTTAAATTATGTTGCACTATTCCAAACATGATGAAATTAATGTACATTACTGAGGTTTACCACAAGAAGCTTTCTCTAGAATATGATCTGCATATTAAGCATTTATTGTTCATTAGCCGTCCATTTCAGAATCCCCTGTATATGCGAGTATCAGAGAAATTGATTACACGAGTAAATGCAGTATTTTATTACGAACTCATTAATTTTCGTGAAACAGAATGTCTTATCGACAGCTAATGAAACAAAATACTCTAGTGACTGATTTACACACAACAGTGTTTAAACTTGGACACCTGTTAAAAAGCTTACTGTTTACAGATGAGTGGAAACTAAGACAAATTTATTCCGGAGTTAATCATGTTTTTTTAATGCTTATTCTTCCATGAAACGTAAGAAAGTAACACAAAAAAGGGTAAAAAAATCGTTGGTGCATGTAAAACTGGTTAAAGCGCGGGAATATAAGAATAGTGCATAAAAGTAAAAAGAATATAAATAAAGTTAAAGACCAGCAATTCAGAGAAAATTGGAGAGGAAGGAAATGCCGGTTGAGTTGGCCTTGCCAGAAGCTTTAAACATGTTTTATTTATGCTAACGTATATTTTGCTCAAGAACCTTGGTTTAGAATAAGATGTATCTAAGAATCACTTAATAATCGTTCGATTACGATGACACTTTGCATTTTCTTTTCTTTTCTTTTTTTTTTTTTTTTTAAGGATAATTGTCATCTACATATGCAATGCTCAATCAACTAATATTGCTGAACGTCCCGCAATTTGTTATTACTTACCCATCATACGTAGTATAGGGTAAGTGTCGTAATAGTTTTAAAAATCGAAAAAAAAAATTTTGACGGATTTACACGTTTCAGACACTGAAGATTCCGAAAAACATATTTTTAGAAAGAAAAAAAAATTGTCGTCCGTCTGTGTGTCTGTATGTCTGTAAACGCTCTATCTCCCGAACAAATTGAGATAGAGACTTGAAATTTGGTATGTACTTAGTATGTAATAATGGGAAGAAGCTTATTGAATTTCAGTAACCTCGATTTTCCTAAACTATTTTTTTCGGACTCTCGAAATATTCGTTCTGATAAAAGGTATATAAAAATTTTCGAAATTGTTTATTTTAAGGGGTGAATATAAAAGAAAATAAAAAAGCATAAATTTTGCATAAATAATGAAGTCAGTGGGATAATGAGTTGCCGAGATATTTGTAGTCCTATTTTCCACACGCTTCGATTTTTCATGACCCTGTATTTCATCCAAATTTCAATTCATATATATATATTTTAATTGGAAATAAGACGCTTAATACGACGCAATAAACCGTTAGTTAATATGATTATTAGTTTTGGAGTTATAAGGATGTTTCTTTTACGCAATTCAGTAATAGAGCATTTAAAGCGAGGCTAACGAAAAAGAAAGGCTACCGCGGTGCTTTACGCGTATCTTTTTTTACAGATCGCCGGAGTCACGTGATGCTCGAATGCACCAATGCAGGTGTACGAGAAGAGCACACGTCACTCTAGCGGTCTGTAAAAAAAGATAAGTGGAATGCGCCGCGGTAGCCTGTCTTTTTCGTTAGCCTCGATTTAAAGTTTATGACGTCATCAACCCAAGATTTTATTCGAATTGCAATGCATTTTATAAGTAGTTTACACATGTTTTATTTTCATATTTTATACTATGCATATCCATGATGGGTAAGTATTACGGTGGCCCCCAACGACTAGTTGTTCTCTTTTTGTTACATACACTCGTTACTCTTTTATATACAGTAGCATCTCGTTATTACTATGAAAAAAAAATAAAGATAAATGTTTCTTATCTGTAAACTATAACCTGAAGGGGTTAGAATGTTAGTGGTGTAAGTCAAAATTTAGTGATTTCAGAAATGAAGCGTTTTGTGAAACTTGTTGTATTGCCTTTGCATTGAGTGGTCCAACTTGTTTTGCCCACTAGCGACTCCCTAACTGAACTATGACTTATTTGACTGGCACATTGGACAGAAATTAATATACGTTCAGTCAAAATATGGTTATCTCGATTTTCAACATTTTTGAGTAACTCCACTGTCATTCTAACCCCCTCATATAACAAACCACGTACGAAAATATACAATAGTTACCCAGCATTTCGAAAAGCATACTTTATTTTTAGAAACTTCAGAAATCAATATATTTTTTAGATTTAAAGAAGCATTTTTAAAAACAAAGTTTTTTTTTTCTTTCACTCATTTTCGGAAACGTTTCCGAGTATTTTTTATAGTGTTATTAATCAGTTTCCGAAACCCAGCTTTTTCGGATGCTATCAATTCTCAAGTAAACAATTTCATGTTCAATAAACATGTTTTACAGATAAACTTGATAAAGTAACAGCATTAACATTAAAATTAAAATTTTTTGTTACTCTTGCTTGTATAAATTCAGTTATGCAGCGGAAAATGTTTAATTCAGAGTTAATAGCATCTTAAACTGAAATTCCAGTTTGAGAACATTTATTAATACACTATAAAAACTATTCGAAAATCTTTCCGGAAATCAGTGGCAGCTTAAGAAACTTTTTTTTATATAAATGTTTCTTTAAATCTCGAAAATATAATAGTTTCTGAGGTTTCTAACGATAAAGAACGCTTTCTGGAATCGTGGGTAACTCGGAAGATGTTATTGTACATTTTCGTACGAGGTTATATTATATTTTCGTAGATTAAGAAACATTTTCCTTTTTTTACTGTGTATATCGCGCCTCCATATATCATGCATTCCGATAATTCACTCTTTTACCACGCCTCCAGAAATGAAATTTTTTAAAGCGCAGTAAACTATGTCTGAGGCGAAATAAATCGGGACCGATACTTCCTTCTATTGTAAACAGTATTCCGTCTTAGACAGATTTTACTGTATTGAAAATTGTTCTCCGGCCTTTAAAACATTTTCGCGTGAGACAGATTTCTGTCTTACATAGAGTCCGCTTTATACAGAGTTTACTGTAATTGTAAGTTGCGGTTGACATCAAACGGAATTTTCAGGTTCGGGTCGGGTTTCGTGGCGACGGAAATTATTTTGTCGGGTTCAGATTGAGTTGGGGTTTAATGGAACATTTTTGGAGTTCGGGTAGACTTCAAATGGAACATTCAGCTTCGGGTCGGGTTGGGGTTTGCTAGAATTTTTTGTCGGGTTCGGGTCGGGTTGCGGTTCGATATAACTTTTTATAGGGTTCTGGTCGGGTTGCGTGTCGACGGAAATTATTTTGTCGTGTTCAGATCAGTTTGCGGTTTAAGGGAACTTTTTGGGGGTTCGGGTTGACATCAAATGCAATTTTCAGCTTCGGGACGGGTTACGTGTCTACGGAAGTTATCTGTCCTGTTCGAATCGGTTTGCGGTTCGATGGAATTGCTTTTGGGGTTCGGGTTGACTTCAGATAGAATTTTCAGGTTCGGGTCGGGTTGCGTGTCGACGGAAATTATTTTGTCCTGTGGGGATCGGGTTGCTGTTCAATGGATTTTTTTTTTTTTTTTTTTTGTCAGATTCGGGTCGAGTTTCGTGTTGACTTCAAATGGAATTTTCAGGTTCAGGTCGGGTACAACACGATATTTGGACAAACAACTGGTCAAAATCAGGCTGATTGAGAAACGTGGTCATTTTTCAACTAGCCTAATGCTATTTTAGACATTTTGCAATAAGCCTAAAAAATAACAGGCTTTGAGAAATAAATGGTCATATTCTAATTAGCCTAACGCTCTCTAGGCTCTTTGCAATAAGCCTGAAAAACATCAGGCTGATTAGAGAAAAAGAGATTATTCTCCAATTAGCCCGGCTCTTTGCAAAGAGCCAGATTTCGAAATTAGCCTGCGACATATATATGTTCATGTTTATACAAAAAATATGAAATTGATACTGGAGACATAATTGTAGATTGCTTTTCCATAATTCCATTAAAATACGAATTAATTTTCTTTCACTTCAGGATCGATTCAAGTCGAGTTTCGGGTTGACGATTTTTTTTTTTTTTTTTTTTTTTTGCCAGGTTTCGGATTGACTTTAAGCCGAATTTTCGGTGTTCGGGTAAGACTCTAACCCTCGTGCTATTGCTATTGCCCATGGCTACTAGACATTATAAAAGTAGCGATATACATAAATACTCATTCTTTTCAGACAATTAAAGATGAACTACGAATTCTAAAACTTACTATATTAAAATCTCTGAATAGCGGACACCTTGAGAACGCGGAATTTGTCCACTATTCATTGGTAAAAATGTACAAAAGGTGGGGATCGTAAAAAGTGTGCGCTAAACAAATGTGGAACGCTATTAGGTAGTGTATTTGTTTTGGAGTTTTTACTGTATATTAGAATTTTGCATTTTGAATTTTTTGTACATGTGGTTTGATAGCTTTCTGCATATAATTCTTCGTTTATCAATTCCGAACCCAGGATTTTCGGGACCAGAAGTCAACTGGGACTTCGTGTTTCTGATTCTGAATACCGAGATTAAATTCCCTAATCCCTACTCATGACTTTTTCGTGACTCTACCATTATGGCTAATAAATTGACGGTACTATTTACTATCGATTAAAATATTCTAGTTTTGTTTCATGGCCGTTAAATCGTTTGTTGTAGATGTTGTTGTCGTGTTCATGAATAAAGCAACGAAAAAAAAATAAAAATAAAGAATTAAATAGCTTCAAAAGCCTGGACAATAGCATCTGTATGATCAGGTGCTTGTGGACTGGCAAACAAAATTAAAAAATACTATGTGATCCAACCCATACCTCCCGGGAACTTCCAAAGATTTCACTACTTACAGCAGCCTTTTTGATTACGATAATTTCAGCGGTTTGAGCGCGCAGTTAGATTACATGTCTGTTAAATTTGTGCTTTATTTATATTATTTTGTTGTTGTTATTGATAATTTTTAGAACTACGGTAAATAAATAATTAACTTAGAAATTATACAATGAAGCAATACTTTATTTAGAGAAGATGTTTTTTTTTATTTTCATCAGTGATCGAAAGAAGTTATTAAATAGTGCCATTGGATTTATAGTAAAATTGGATACACTTACTACACCTTCGCGGATTCAAAAGGTAGGACAAACTTTCTCTACCTTTCTTTTATTATCATGAAGTCTTAAAGTGAATTTTAAGAATAAAATTAGAAGAAGAATTTATTTACCGTAGTTCTAAAAATTATCAGATTATGAGACTGAGGATTGAACACGGTAAAACCGCTCTCTAATAAGAAAAATAAATAAAATAAAAAACTATATTTTAAATAATAGAAACTATAAAAGTATTAGTAAAATTAATAAAAATACAACATCATGGCTTCAAATATGAAAGAAATGTGTAGCATAGAAAAACTGAACTCCAATAATTATGCGATTTGGAAGTTCAAGGTAGAGATGCTGTTAATGAAAGAGGATTTAATCAACCAGATAACTGATGATCCGCCAAACCCCTTAACAGGCGAATGGACGAAGAAAGACAATAAAGCCAGGGCTATTATAAATTTAAGCTTAGAAGACTCACAGCTGATTTACATAAAAAACGAAACATCAGCTAAAGCTACATGGTTAGCATTAAAAACAATACATGAGCGCGCGAATTTATCTAGTAAATTATATTTGCTAAGAAAACTATATAGTATAAAACTAGTTGAAAATGGTAATATGAACGACCATATTGTTAAAATATTAGAAACCGCTGATAGGTTAAAATCTATAGGAGAAGAGATTAAGGACTCTCATCTATCTGCACTTTTGTTGTGCTCCCTTCCACCTAGCTATGATACTCTGATCACGGCATTAGAGGCCCGATCAGAGACAGAATTAAATTCGGAATTTATAAAAGGAAAACTAACAGATGAATTTCAAAGGAGACAAGAAAGCTCCAATTCATCGCATGAAAATGTATACAAAACATTTAATAAACAAAAACAAAACACTAGGGCATATCCAAAAAGAGAACAAAACCTTTTTTGCACGAATTGCAAAAGAAAAAACCATGTGCGACAAAATTGTTGGTTTCTTAAGAATAAAAATTCTAAGAACCAAACAAATGAAAAATACAGACAAAATTCGTCTTTATGCTTTGAAGCAAGTAATTTTACTCCGAAAACTAAAGCAGAAAAAAACACACAAATTCAAGAGAGTAAAAGCGAAGAAAATCAAAACGAAAAAACAATGTCTCAAAGGCAATTATCATTAATCGCACATAATGAATCTAAATCTACTTGGATTGTTGATTCTGGAAGCAGTTCACATATTTGTAATGACATAAATGTATTTGTTGACATTGACAATAACAACAAAAATACTGTCACGATAGCAAACGGAACAACACTAAAATCGCACGGGACAGGTACAATAAAATTACGGACACAATCAAATGACATAACTTTAAAGGACGTTTTATATGTCCCTGATATTCAATCAAATTTAATGTCGGTTACGAAAGCCACAAAGTATGGTTATGAATTCATGTTTGAAAATAACACCTGTAACTTATCCTATAATGGAAAAACTCTCTTAGAAGGAAAAAAGAGAGAAAATTTATATGAAATTAACCTATATAAACCTAAGCAAGAAATCTATGTCAATTTTGCTGAACAATGCAAGAATAAAAACTGCATTGAGCTTTGGCATAAGAGATTAGGTCATAGAAATGTTAATTCAATTAAACAACTCTTATCCAACAATTTAGCAACAGGTCTAGAAATTCAAAATTGCAAACATGACATAGTTTGTGAGAGTTGTATAAAGGGAAAACTAACAAATGCACCGTATCCAAAACAGAGTGAGAACAGAGCTAAGAAGGCGATCGATCTGGTGCATACGGATGTATGTGGTCCGATGCAAACAGAAAGCATAGGAGGGAAGAAATATTTTCTCACATTCACAGATGATTTTAGTAGATTCACAATGATATTTCTTTTATCGAATAAAAGTGAGGTAGTTACCAAAGTGAAAGAATATGTAGCCATAACGAAAAATAAATTCGGTCGCACAGTTAAAGAAATCCGATCAGACAATGGGGGTGAATACACTAGCGAAGAATTAGAAAAATTCTTAAAATATGAAGGTATTCATCACCAGTTCACTATTCCGCATTGTGCACCTCAGAACGGTGTTTCGGAAAGAAAGAATAGGACTTTAGTCGAAATGACAAGGTGCCTATTATCGGAAGCGCAGCTGCCAAATAAATTTTGGGCCGAAGCTTTAAATACAGCTGTGTATCTTATAAACAGATTACCAACAAAATCACACAATTCAACTCCATACCAGCTATGGACAAACAAAAAACCGGATTTATCAAACATAAAAATATTTGGCTGCAAAGCTTATGCTTATCTCGATAAATCCCAAAGAGGAAAACTCGATGATAAAGCAATAAAAGGAACATTTATCGGTTATGATAATAGATCAAAAGGATATAGGATCTACATTGGCAATAATAAAGTAATAAGGGCAAGAACTGTTAAATTTATAGAAAACTCTAATTCAAATGAAAACGAAAAAAAAATCCATTGATATGAGAGAAGAATTAGAAGTTCAGAAACAACCTGAAAAAGCAGGGGGAGATTCCTCAAAATTCTTTATAGACATGCAGGAAGATAAACAAACAGACAATGAGGAAAATTTAAACGAAAACGAACCTAGAAGATCTCAACGATCAAATAGGGGAGTTCCACCCGATAGATTCTCTTATATTACTAAAATACAAAAAGAAAATATTGAACCAACAGAGTGGAAAGATATAGCGAAAATCGAAAACCCATATGATAGAAACAAATGGTACGAAGCAACTAATGAAGAAATTAATTCATTAAGAAAAAACAAAACATGGGAACTAATTGATCCACCACCTGGAATAAAAGTAATTGGGAATAAATGGGTATTCACCAAAAAATATAATGAAAATAATGAAATAGAAAAATATAAGGCACGTCTTGTAGCCAAAGGTTTTTCTCAAAAATACGGAAGCGATTATTTTGAAACCTTCGCTCCAGTAGTAACGTATACAACTATAAGAGCGTTTCTAGCATGTGCAGCGTATAAAAATTTAGATGTTAATCATATAGATATTAAGACTGCATTCCTCCACGGAAATTTAGAAGAGGAAGTTTATATGTCACAACCAGAAGGGCATGTAATACCGGGAGAGGAAAATAAAATTTGCAAACTAAAAAAATCAATTTACGGATTGAAGCAATCCGCACGAGCATGGAACATTAAATTAGAAGAAAGTTTAACTAAACTTGGTTTTGTGCAAAGCACCTCCGATCCATGTCTCTTCACACGAAAATTAAAGGAAAGTACAACATACATCATTATATATGTTGATGATTTATTAATTTCAGGGGAAACTAAAGAAATAAATGAAATAATAGAACAACTAAAAAAGGAATATGAAGTCAAAAATTTAGGACTTGTAAATTATTATCTGGGGATAAACATAAAAAGAAGTAAAGAAGGAAATTTCGCACTTGATCAAAGAAACAAAATAAAAGAACTGATCGAAAAATTCGATTTAAAGGAAGCGAAACCCTGTGATACTCCGATGGAACCCGGGTACTTAAACATAATTGATGAGGAAAATTTACTTTCTAATAACAGTAAATATAGGCAAGCTATCGGAACATTGTTATATATAGCTACAATAACTAGACCAGACATAGCCGCCGCTGTGAACATTTTGAGTCGTAGAAACGAAAAACCCAGAGAAAAGGATTGGAACGCAGTAAAGCGGGTTATTAGATATTTAAAAACAACACAAGAACTAAAACTAATTATTAGTAAAGAAAATGAGCCAATACTAACAACATATGCTGACTCCGATTGGGCAGGGGATAAAAATGACCGTAAATCAACAACGGGAAATTTATGTAAATTAGGAAATACACCAATTTCCTGGTCAACTAAGAAACAAAATTCAGTTGCCTTATCATCCGCTGAGGCTGAATACATCTCAGCAGCAACTTCAGCACAAGAGACAGTTTGGATTATCAATCTTCTAAAGGACCTTGATCTACAACAAAATTTGCCCATAACTTTATTCGAAGATAATCAAGCTTGTATAAACATGGTTAAAAATTATAAACATCATTCGAAAACTAAACATATCGATATAAAATACAACAGCATAAAAGATCTTAAGGAAAAGGGAATAATTGAACTACAATATTGCCCAACCAAAACTATGACAGCTGACATTCTAACGAAGCCCCTTCCCAAACCTGACTTTACAAAACACAGAACAGGTTTAAATCTCAAGAACATTTATACTTCAGAAATCAAGCAGGGGTGTTAGAAGAGTGATTTCTGATATAAACATTTCATCTATTATTGTGAGCCTGAATATTCATCCATCCGACTTCAAGCTAGTGAAACGAAACACGTGTGCGCTGACAAAGTACTTTTCTGTTTTCTGTGAGATTCTCATTAAAGAACTTACACGTGTAACCTCAAGAGTTCAAGGCTAAATGACGTAGACTTGACTGTGTTTTTTTTCTCTCATCCAAGAACTAATACTTCAGTCTCTGAGTAACTTTTATTTAATGCAGACCTGCTGAACAATTCTATTAAATTAAATGTTTTAACTTTTTATAGTGTGATGTAAATTTTATAATGTAAAATTAATCTTTCTTTTTCTTCAACAGTAATTAAATAATTAACTTAGAAATTATACAATGAAGCAATACTTTATTTAGAGAAGATGTTTTTTTTTATTTTCATCAGTGATCGAAAGAAGTTATTAAATAGTGCCATTGGATTTATAGTAAAATTGGATACACTTACTACACCTTCGCGGATTCAAAAGGTAGGACAAACTTTCTCTACCTTTCTTTTATTATCATGAAGTCTTAAAGTGAATTTTAAGAATAAAATTAGAAGAAGAATTTATTTACCGTAGTTCTAAAAATTATCAGTTATTACTTACCCATCACACGTGTAGTATAGGGTAAATCTTGTAATCGTTTTAAAAATCGAAAAAAAAATTTTGACGGATTTACTCGTTTCAGACACTGGAGATTCCAAAAAACCTATTTTTAGAAGAAAAAAAATTGCCGTCCGTCTGTCTGTGCGTGTGTCTGTAAACGCTTTATCTTTCGAACAAATTGATATAGAGACTTGAAATTTGGTATGTTCTTAGTATGTAATAATGAGAAGAAGCCTATTGAATTTCATTAATCTTGATTATCCGGAACAATTTTTTTGGACTCTCGAAATATTCGTTCTGATAAAAGGTATATAACTATTTTCGATTTTTTTAAATTTTATTTTAAGGAGTGAATATAAAAGACAATAAAAAAACATAAATTTTGCATGAAGAATGAATCCGATCGGATAATGAGTGGCCGAGATATTTTTAATCCTATTTTCCACGCTCTTCGATTTTTCATGACCCTGTATTTCATTCAAATGTCAATTCAATGATACATTTTAATTGGAAATGAGACGCTTAATCCGACGCAGTAAACAGTTAGTTAATATGATTATCCTTTTTGGAGTTATAAGGATGTTTCTATTACACAATTCAGTAATAGAGCATTTAAAGTTTATGACGTCATCAAGCCTCGATTTTACGCACTCTATCTACCTCTATATTAAACTATTCATATTCGTTGACTAGATGGTATATATTGTCTATTATTATTGTTCATTTGTTTAAATATTTATTTAGAAATCTAATGATCGGTGATTTTTAAGTGTACAGATTTGTATAATAATTTATATTAATATTTAAAAATACGTTTAAATTTTATTATTGAATTGCAATGCATTTTATAAATAGTTAAAATAATGGTTTTATTTTAATATTTTATATTATGTATATCCCTGATGGGTAAGTATTACGGTGGCCCCCAACGACTAGTTTTATTTATTTATTGAAGTTTTAATTTCTTTGTGATGGTGTATTATTAGCCGGAAACAAATATTGAACCGTTTGAAATTTTTTAAGTGCAAATGGGTTAATTTTTTTGTAATTGGCACGCTATAGAGACAGATTTTTTTTTTTTAATCATGCTTGATTTTTTTTTTAAACTATACGAAATCAGTAAATTGAGATGCAGTTTTCAATTAAACTGCATTTGAAAGTACATTTTTTTCCTAGTTGACGGTATAAAAATTTTAATTGTGAGATGTTTTAAAAGTTTTTTAAAAAATTGCAGCAAAAATGAAATTTACTGGTCAGTTGTTGCCACCGTCAATATGACGTCAGCATTACTCACGGACATGTTTTTATTTTATAATATGGATTTGCAGCGATGGTTGGAAGCCAGAAATATGCAATGGAGTTGGTTTTAGTGTATCGGGATACTTTCTGAAATTAATGTAGGATCTTCTAAGGCCTAGATGGACTTTTATGCCTTTGAAGTGATTTTTTTCCAAGTCTTGCTATTGTAGATGCTATTTTTCGGAACAGTTAAAATGTGTGATTAGTGGTTTCTTCGGAACCACCATTTTAAGTACTGATGAACAACAACAACAAAACAAGTTGGAAATTGTACGTTAAACGCACTGTTAAAAATATCCCTGTAAAATTACGGGCAGAGGCCGGCAGCAGAGATTCCAGTCATACCCCGTAAAAAAAATATCCATGCCCATAATTTTGTGCAGCCCGTAATTTTACGGGGCAAAGTAATACAGCATTAACCGTATAATTATGGTCCATGAATGTAACTTTATGGTCTGCCTTACTACGGTTAGGGCGTAAAAAAGACTGTAAATTAACAGTGAGTGATCGTATATGTTTAACCATTATCTTACGGTTTTGGCACGTAATTTGAAGGTATGTTTTTACACTGTTATTAAGTGTGGGGGGAGGAGGGGGCATTACAACAACAAAGTACCCAAAGTTAATTAATTTGCAGAAGTATTTTTTAAAAAGGAAATGTTTACCAATTAACCAAGGATGATTCAGAATGCAACTATCAAAATTTGATTTTCATTATCATAAAACCGCCGACTAATCGAAACTAGCATGATATTTTTAGGAAAACGTTATTTAGCTAAGTAATGATTAGCTAAATAATTAAGTATATATAAAAAAGAGTAGTTTGTTTCCACATTGATATTATTTTTGACGTTACTTCAATAAACTTACTTCATTTTCCTCTTTTTCGGCACAGCAGCGACACTCTTATGCTACACAGGCACAAACTTTTCTTGCTTGCAGAAGATCACTCATGGTAGTCGTTTGTTACACAATAAAACTACACACTCGTGATCTTCAGAGAGCAATCAAACCCGGGATATCTACCAGACACTGTTTTCTTCATCTGTTTCACTTTTCATAGATTGAGTTCTTGCCAGAAGTGCAAGTGACGTCAAAAATAATATAAATGTTCCCTAGAAAGTAGTTTTCACCAAAAGCAGAATATGGTTAAAAGTGCGACGTATGTCGCAGAACAATGGGCTTCTATTCAGAACATTTCAAATTCTTAATTTCAACGAAATTTGTCATTCATTCTGAGTAAAAAAGTGAAAAATTTATCAGTCGATCACCAGAAAAGAGCAAAATTTGTCACCCGAACATCAGAAAAAAAAAAAACCCGCAAAATTCTTCAATCATTCATGTAAAAAAATAGCAAAATTCATCAATTGGCAGACTTATATAAAACCAAAAACTTTCTGCAAATTAATTTAATGTTTAATAAAATTACATGTTATATTATTTTGATGATATGAATTAAAAACAGTACTAGTTTAAAATGACTACCATTTAAATTAAAAATTAATTAATATTAAAGTAATTTCTTTAATTCATTCTCGTGTTCATTAAAATTATTTCATTGTTGTTATTCTTATGTTTAATGTTATAATTAATGTCGTAATTTCCGTAATGATATTTTGGCGCTATTTCAAAACTTTCTCGCCAAACTGTTTGTTTACATATTATTTTATCAGCGATATATATGTCAATGTAATGTTAAAAATGCAATTTTACTGTTTTCTTGCCAGGTTAAAAATAAAATAGTCCAATTACATTTTCTGATCTTAAACTTAAAATAAACAGAAATTAATAATTTTGTTAATGAACATTCAGTGTTAGCAAACTCTCAATTTAAAAAATATTTATATAGGGTAGATGTGCCAGTAATGGACACCCTTAAGGAATTTTTTTTTAAATTATTTTTTAATTAATAGTTATAATTATTATAGCCCACTTTTTTTAATATTATATTAATCTATCAACATTATTTAATCAATCTCATAGTCTCATTTCCCAATGTGAATCAAAATTTAATTGTAAATAACAGAAATGTATCAAAACACCCAAAATTCCAGTAATGGACACTCTCTTCCAGTAATGGGACACTCTCTGTTCCAGTAATGGACACCACAAAAAATAATAGATAATTGATTTTATGATTTTATTTAAAACCAAAATTTAATGAAAGAATATTAATGAAATAAAATAGTCATTTTCAAATAAATTTAACAATTAGGGTATCAATAATTAATAAAATATTTATGAGACTAATTGACTGTTTAAATTAATTATTGTCATTAACAAAAGATCAATATTTTAATTATTTTAGATAGAAGGTTTAAAATACTAAATTTCAAAGAATTATATTTACCAAATTATTTAGTCATTGAGGGGGAGAGGGGAGTTTAGAAGGGTTAGTTAAAAAAAAGAATTAAGTGTCTTGGCGTACCAGTGCATGGAATCATATTTCTTTTTATTCTTAACAGTTAAACTTCCTAAAACTGCTTTATATATTACTTTTAGCAATTTGTATAAAATATATCAAATAAATGAAAGTGTAGGTTGAATGTTTTTTAAATACTAAGTAAAATTATTTCAAAATAAAATATCAGAACTGACATTTGAGCCCCTTGATCTGCAGATTTACTACTTTCATTGCTACTATAAATTTAATATTCTAGGGACTTTTTGTGTATGTAGTTCTTTTATCAGAGATGAATAATGAAACACTTAAGACAAAAAATAATAGATTTTTAAGAACTTGTGCGGTTTAAAAAATTGTCCTTTTTTAAATGGGGAGAGCTCCTCATTTTCCCATGCCCTTAAAGATTATTCTCTGTTTCCTGATGGGTGTTGATTGCCGCATTATAAAATATGTAAGGTATGGCTTCTTCCTCATTTAAAAGCTGTTCAATTGGAACTGGAAAATGGATGCAAATAAGGGTGGGGTAGGACATGCCATTGCTCATGCCTGCAATTTTAAATTTAATTAAAAAAATTTCCCTATTCTCTAATGAGTTTTGGAAAAAATATGTAATTTATTATTCCCGATTAACTTAACATAATGAAGTATTACAAGAGAAAATAAGCAATGATTTTTTATGAAAAGGGCACGGCCCCCTTAACCTTTTGTATAATATAAGATTTATTTATTTTTTATGTTAATTTGTTTTAAATTATCTAACATTAACGAAAGATAACAAATGAAAAAACTGTTTCATTATTCATAAAAAAAAAAAAAAACTAGCATAAGTTTACTTTTCAATATTTACTATTGCTTGTTTGTTACATTTCTGTATTACTTTTTATGTGTAAAAATTCTCTTGTATGTCAAAAATTCTTAGTTTTGCTTATTTTGTATTTATATGCATTCATTTTAAGAAATGTGCATCTGTTTAAAAATCTTTAGCATCAAATACACAGAGCCATCGCTATGACATATTATTAGGGAGGGGCTTAAAATTACCATGACAATTGGTGTTTGACAGCTGTCTATTTAACCAAAAACTGTAAATATGTGGAAATGTAGGGGAGACTGGTACACAGTGGACCACCCTCTAATATTTTATTTATTTCATTTTTTTTTTAAAGCTTCTCTTCTAATAGATAACAGCACTGCACTGATTATTTATAGCCTTCAGAAAATATGTTTAGCTCAAATTGAACTATTTTATCTTGATTGGTTGTTTTGAGCTTCTAAAAGTAAAATTTTTCATCATCATATTTTTATTTTTTTAGTAATTAAAGGTTGTAGATAAATAAGATAAAACAGCTATTTTGCAAAGCTCAGATACTTGTATTTATTTAACTTTAAAGTTAATATGTTTAAAAGAATGGACCACCCACTCCTGGGGCACAGTGGTCCACAATCCACTCTGCTCCTTTAATGCAGAATGTTCAAAATATTTTTAATTGCTTATTTTCTATAAAGAAATATTTTAAAGTAGTTATTTAACGGTAAAATAAAGTAAACAAAGAAAAATAATAATTTATTTAACATAGTAAGAAATATTTTGTTCTGCATTTATTTACTGCCTTTAATAAATATAACTGTAGTCTAATTGGTGATGATTCTATTCAAGTAAGATTCGTTAGATGCAAATTGAATGGAAATCAGTTTTTTTTTTTTTTTTTTTTTTTTTTTTTTTTTTTTTTTTTACAAAACTGTAGATGAATCTGTTGTTGATATCAATGATTTCATAATGTTGCTCCCAGACCCAAAAGTATTTCAGGAATATTCCAGGCTCAATCTTACTCATAAGTATTTTGGAATTTCATTTGAAAATTTTAATGTGCTCTGATTTTTTTGTACTTAAATAATAACTTCAACTAAATTGCAATTGTTCCTGTGTTAATCTGTTATTATTTTCAATATATAATTAATTTTGTTTTTGTTTCAAAATGTTACTTGTAAATTTATATTACTATGTTATTTTGCGGGTAAAGGGGAAATAAAAAATAATTATATTAATGAAAAATAGATTTATATTGTATTTCGGATAATACCTAATAGCGGTCCACTGTACCCCGGTGGGTGGACCAGTGTACCCCAGAAGTGGGGCACACTGGTCCACTTTACGGGGGCATTTTTTAAAATTTTTTTTATTTTATTTATTTTTTATTTATTTATTTATTTATTTTTTGAAAAATGTATTGAAAACTGTGTTCTGAGAAAATTAAGATGGATGTATAGAGGGGGGGGGGGGGGGCTTTTTGTGAAAACAGAAAAAACTGATATTTTCTTAATTATGATACGTATCGAATCAGTTTAAAGTTATTATTACTTCTAGGAAAAGGGCCGAAAATTTATGTATGACAGATTTTTGATATTATTAAAAATGTCCCCAAGATGAGGGGGGGGGGGGGTGTTAGAAGAAAAAAATTCATAACTTTATCAATTCAAAAGATTTTGAATCTGCTTAAATTTATAATAAATCCTCTTAATATTACCTAAAACTTTTATATTGACAAGTTTTTTATAAGACCAACCCTTATAGCAAAAAAAAAAAAAAATTAAAAACAAAAAAAAAAAACCCTGCCGGCTCCGCCTGCAAACAAGTTAAGTTTCAAAGTGGGCGTTTCCAAATGACGCATCATGGCAAAAAAGTCATTTCTTATGCAATTCCCAACAAACCAGCGCTTCACGGTTTGCGTCTTCGAAATCTACCTGTGCCTATAGGCCGAGCTGTCAGGGAATTTTTTTTATTATAGGGTACAGTTTTTTGTAATTTATTGTTTATATATTTTATATTATTTACCACTTTCAACAATTTTATGTATTTAACAATATTAAATAACTGTTTTGCACAGTATTGACAACAATTTTTGGCTATCTATCTCCTATCCCAGATGCCAGTAACAAAAAATCTTCCAGATAATACTAATTTTGTTTTGAGTATGCCAACAGCAAATTTAATGCTTAGTTTGCTTGCATTCAATAGAAAATAACAATGTCACAATATATGATACTTTTCAGTTAGCCAAGTTTTATTTTTATTTTTATTTTTTTTTTTGGGGGGGGGGGGGGACACAATGCAGTTCTTGGGGGAAGAATTTAAACCCTTATATTAGAAGGGAAAACACACACATTAAAAAAATATGTTCACTCCTTCATTTAAAATAACAAAAAAAAATGTTCTAATGAGAAATTCCTTGAATCAAAAATATTTTATTTCGACATTTACATTGTTTCTTATTTTCATATGCAAAGATCAAAACTACTGTTTTTCTTTTATTAGGGGCAAAAATATTTTAATAACAACAGATATCCTATCTCTATATATTTATAAAAGGGATAAATTTAAGAGTGTTTGACAAACATTGAGATTTGTGATCATAGAATCAATAATATCTAATATGATCATAAAAAAATTCTTTGAACATTGTTCATTATTATTTAGCACAGATATATTTGAAAAATAAATTATGGTGGCCATAAGAAACCTTAGTAGTTGTCATAAAAACATACTAATTATTTTATAAACAACTTTATATACTTTTTTAAAATCTAAAATGTAAAAGGAAAAAAATCTGTTAAAAAATTAAAATAGCTGTATAAAAATCCTGACAAAGTATGTTAAGGGTCATTCTAAAAATAAACGTCCCTTTTGAAAAAAAAAAATTTCAAATTTTTTTTCACAAAAAATGAAGTAAAAAAATCTTTGAGAGGATTGTATACACCTTCAAAAATAGAAATTGAATATCAGCAGCACACTTTAAAAAATATATTATTTACTACACTTAGAAACGTAGACACATTGAATGAAAAGTGTCTCCTGTGTTACCATATTTTAAACAATCTCCCCATTTTGTCTTATGAAAGTAAAAAAGTATTTTTACAATTTTAACATTTTGATATGAATGTTCTTTCTCACTGCCACATAATTTTTTGTTTATGTATATATTTTTCTCACAAAATGGACATATTATGTCCCCTGTGTTACCTTTTTAGTATTCTCACAATATAAAACTTTACATAATTAGGTAAAAAGTATAGCAATATAATAAAATCTCAGTCAACCTTACTTATACATATTAGTCATTGCATATTTAACCCTCTGAATGTTAAGAAAGTTTTTTCTTTTTGTTAAGACACAAAAAATGTCAGTAACACAGGGGACACCAAAGTAACAAAGTGCGCACATGTTCAGCACTAAGAATGCAAAAATCATAGAAATGTGCTATATATTAATTCGAAATGTATTTCTCATATTTTCGAATGTGAAGTGAGAGAGGAGCTACAACATAAAATTGGTAGTTTGCAGTAAAAGAAGCATGACAATATTTTCCACTTTCTTAGAAAAAACTAACTTAATAATAATACAATCTGCATATTTTTTGAGTTAAAATAACATACAAAATTTTATATGGAAGTTTTAGCCACACAATTCCCTAAAAAAATAAATTAAGCCCCTGTGTTCAGTGCCTGATTTACGGCAGGGCATTCGGGGCACGGACCCAGGGCCCCCGATTTTCAGGGGCCCCCAAATGCTCTAAAGATTTTCCAATTATTGGCCAAAACAGTTTTAACTGTCAAAAAACAAAATTAAAATGGAAAAATCTGTTTGTCAGAGATTGTCTATGATATGTCAAAGTAACTTCATTTTTTGCTGATTGTCTTTTAACAATTTATGTGCAGTAATGTGCAGAATTCCATGTTTGGGATCGCCATATCATTTCATTTTTATTTATTTTACATGTAAGGCCCTCATGGTTAACATGGACAAAGCCATGTGGTTCTGCTAGTTACTTGTGTAAATTTAAGTTTTTTCATACAAAGCTTGTATTTGAAAGAAAAAGTTGTTTGATTAATAGGATGGATATGCTAATATTTTAAATAATTATAGCTTGGTACTGCGGTAAATTTATTATTAGTTGTTGCATACTTTATCATTCCAGATATGAAGAGTGTAAATGAAAAATTCACAATCTCCACTTTTAGAAACTGCAAAAAAACTGTTTATTATGAATAAACATGATATATTGGCACAATTGTTTGTGATATATTTCTTGCCATAACTTATGACAACAAATATATCACAAAAAAATTGTGCCAATGTATCATGTGTATTCATAATATTCAGTTTTTTGCAGTTTCTAAAAGTGGAGATTGTGAATTTTGCATCTACACACTTCATATATGGACTTGCATAGAGAAAGGTAATTTTATTATAAAATTCAATTAAAAATTCATAATTATCAAATAATTATTTAAAAGTAAATTAATGATTATCAAATTAAATTTTTTAATTAATATTTTAAAGAAATTATCAAAGTCAATAGTGGTTATCTTAATAAGTACTGCTTTCGATATTATATTTTTTAATTCAAATAATCTGTGTGAGGGGGCCCCCCCATACGCATCTGTGCCCAGGGCCCCCAAATTTCTAAATCGGTCCCTGCGCTGTGTTACCTCATTGTCTCTTGCGTTACCAACATCATGGTAACACAGGGGACTAGTAACACGGGGGACAAAATGAAATAAAATATTATCTTTATAATTATATTTTTATAGAAACAATGCCAAAGTCATATGAATGTTTTCTTTTAACTGAGATGTACAATTTAAACCGAAATTAATTAAAAAAATATATATATTATTAATGTAAATTAATGGTAACACAGGGGACACATAAAAAACACACCTACCTTCAAAAATCACTTTAGCTCAGATAATATTTTTCAAAATTTAACATATGAAATAATGACTACTTAAGATAAATGATAGCTCTAAAAGAGCATAACTGACTGTTGTTAACAACATTTAGGTTACAAATTCTTGTTATAATATTAAGAACAAAGTAGAAGTAACACAGGGGACAAATATTAGGGGACACAAGAATTTTCCTTATAAAATGAAAACATATCTAAAAATATATATTTAAAGTATGTAGATATAATAATCAGACTACAGAGACTTAAATAATATAATCAGACATAGCTTTTAAAATATATATGGTGAAAAAATGATGGTTTGAAAATAAAAAATTGCTCTTGGGACAAAGCTTTTTATAGGATACAATTTTAAGTAAAGCTATTTAAAAAGTAATAAATGCAATTTATCTAAAATTTCAGAATTGCATTAAAGAAAAAAAATTCTGAAATATCTTTTCAAGTATTTGAATTTAATTTTGGAACAAAATTGTGGGAAATATAACCTTACAAAGTGTCGGACCCCAAAAGGGTGCTTTATTTTTGGAATGACCCGTCAAACATGAATATATCAGTACAAAAACCATTGATCTTCCTTAAAATCGGATCATATGATGAATGGGCTTAATCACATAACAATGTCAGTAATGGGGATTGAGGCATTATTTGGTAATCTGGCTAACAAAAAAAGCACTCAATATATAAAAAAAAAAGAAGAGTGTAGTGTAAAATTTGAGTGACAGGGTTTCTAGTTACATTGTGAATGTCATTTTTGCATTGGCATGTTTAATGCCAAGGTTGATTAATCTTTTTAAACTTCATACTCAAACTCCCATTATTCTGTTTTCATAATATAAGTTTTGTTTATTATTAACTGACCCATCTGGTGTTGCCCGAGACCATGATAATAACCTTAAATAAACCTCAAATATGTATAAATTTATATCTTTAATCCTTTTTTAAATGGAATATTCACATATAGATAAACAATGAAGATAGATCATTTACTTGATTTAATTTTGATATTTTTATCAAATTACTCATAATTCATTTTCCTTTTAGGTCCAAGAAAGCTGTCGTAAATAATACTGATGAAGAGGTAATCCCGAGGGAAAGACTAAATGACAGCTGAACTGCTGAAAAAATTTCTTCTTCAATAGAGAAGAATTCATCAAAGATGACGTAAGATGCCATTCTTGTGTCATATACAGCATCCATGTTTGGTCGCATCGTGGAAAATGCACATTGCCAGCTTGCATTCGAATCGTCATACTGTCATATCACCTTTAGTGACGGTATGAAGTGCCATTGGATACACGTCTCGGTAACCTCTTGTTCGCATTGCCGGCAATTTCAACAGCAGCCGTTACATTTCTGATGTGTTACGGCCCATGGTTCTGTCTTATATTCAATGCCTCTGCAATTCTACTTTTTAGCAGGACAGTGCACGACCGCATGTTGCTCGTACTATGCTGATCTTCCTTGATACAGAACATGTTCGACTGTTGCCCTGGCCAGCACGTTCTCCTGATTTCTCAACAATTGAAAATGTCCCGCCAATGACTTCTGAGCGACTGGCCCGCCACCACTCGCCCATCACTACGGTTGATGAACTGTGGCATAGTGTTGAAGCTGCATGGACTGATGTACCCGTACATGACATCCAATCTCTCATCGACTCCATGGCTAGGCAGATAAATGCTGTTATTGCAGCCAGAAGTGACTGCTTTCGGTAGTGTTTTCTCAGGATCTATACCTCCAAATTTTCTGAAAATGTGATCACTTGTCCTTCCCATTATAATGTATTTGTCCAATAAATACCATTCTGTTATTTGCATTCCTTCATGGTGTTGCATTTTAGATAGCCAGCCGTGTATAACAGTAATAAAGTTGTATATATTTTGATAGAAAAATTGAAATTGCTCTTTATAAATGATATTAAAATTTATTTTGGCCAATATCTTTTTTAATATTTTTAGTACCATTATATTGTTTTAATAAATTTATTTTGTATTATTTACTGTGCAAGAGATTAATTTTATTGTTAAGGCTGTTAGTCAGTCAACTTCCCAATTTCCCTCGCTAATGTTAAACATTATGGGTGTAGAATGCGTCATATATTTAAAATATCTCCTCTGGAAATTTATATTTTAACTCATTTTTTCTTTGTATTTTTCTTAAAAGATGTCTTTTTTTTTTTTATTTATTTATTTATTTTTAATTTTTTAATTTTTTTTTTATTTATTAGTTCTCAAAATATTTCTGAAATCTATGCTTAATTTAATATTTTATGTGTTAAAAGCTGACAAGCTGTGAGTAAGATTTTAACACCTCACATAAAATTAAGTGTTTATTTTAGAAATATTTTGAGAACTAAGAAAAAAAAAAGAGACATCCTTTAAGAACAACAGGAATATACACAGAAAAAAGGTTAAAAATATTAATTACCTTAAATATATGAATGTATTTTATGTCCTAGACTTTTACATTAGCGAGGGGAATTCAGAAGTTGACTAACAGCCTTAATTCTTGTTTCATGTTTATATCATTCTGACTTATTTTTCCTTTTCATTAAAAATATACTGGTAAAATTGTGCAATATCAGATGCACAATTTTTAACACTCATAAAATTAAAAAAAAAAGTAAAAGATAGCACAATTTGTTGATGTAAGAGTCATTCAGAACCAAAGAAGATCAAGTCGATTTTCTCATTAAACCAAGATTCTTGCTCTAGGCAATAATTTCATTGATGCCTTCAGGGCCCCGGGACCAACCCTTCCCACTTTTCGAGGCATTAAACCTATCATTTCAGGCTTTTACATTTTACCAGTGACATCTTTATTTCGCATCTGGATGTTGGTCAGGTATGTCGTGGTAAAGGGCATAGGGAGGTTGGATGGTCGCCCAGTGTCCGACACTCTACCAGATTCTTTAAAAACCGGATTCAATATCGGAGAAATTTAAACTCTAAATTCTGAAAATTTAATGCACCTAAAACGGGGAAGGATTGGGCTCGGGGCTCTGAGATCATTGGACGACCGCAGCAGCTTCGAGCTTAGTGTTAGTCTTCATAATAATAATATTTCAATGTTAGCTGTCTAGAGGAAATTGTGATTAGCTGCAAACACTGTGTGTTTACCTAAGCTAACAACTGTAATATTCTCATAATTTTAAATGCTTAAAGTTTGATTATTCTCAAAAAAAAAAAAAAAAAAAAATTATTGGATATAAATAATTTTTACTTTTAACACTTTATTCTTTTAAAATTGCAGATTATTTATGACAATTAATAACATAAGATGATCTTTAAAATTTTGGTCAAGCTGTAAAAAAAAATTTTCTCGATTGGGGAAAATTATACGGTACTTTTCGGTTAGCCGGGCACCCTTCTAACCGAAAAGTACCGATTATCCTTTAAGAATTAAACAAAGAAACTCAAGATATGAAGTCGAATAAGAAGGCATTCAAAAATTGGGTGTTAGTTACAGCATTTCAAAAATACCAATTTATCTTTTGTGTTACTTGCTGAATCTGATGGCCAAAAATCTAGACTTGGAGTTATCACTCAAAAAACAAACTCACATGAAGTATTTTAATATAAGAAATTCTTTAACAATCCCAGATACTAATAATTATATTAAAAAAAGTTAGCCATTTTGAAAATGAATTTGTTTATAAATTGTGAAGTAATGATTAAGTCAAGAAGAAAATATTAAAATGTTCAGTGAGCTAGTTTTCACTGTAAAAATATACTACAGTCAAGGTAGAAAAATCTTTTATTAGCATGCTCTCCTATAATCAAAATCGCACAATTTAAAAAAAACTTGAAAAAAGTTAGTTTCTTCTTTTATATTTTTAAACCAAACTTCTGTTGAATAAGCACATGTTTACTTTTAACTAAAACATGAAATAAGATATATTTAAATGCCCTATAAATCAATCAAACCCACTATCTTGAACCTAACAAGAAAATGAAGGGAAAATCAAGATACGGTTTGTTTTAGACATTGTTTTATAAAATATGCCTAAAAATATGTTATTAATATTTTCTTTCATTTAAAAGTTGTGTGTATTACAACATTGCTTAGAAGAAAATGCCTGTTTTTAAAGTCTGATGGCTGTTTAAATTGTTTAATGGATGACAGTTGTTGTAAAACTACTGTGCATTTTAAGAACAATATTTTTTATAGTTTAAAAAACTGGTAAATGTTTTTCTTTTCTCTGCTAATTTTACTGTCGCCTCCCCCCCCCCCCCCCCTATATTTATAGAACATATTGTGGCTGACGAGGAAAGTATATTTTTTAGATTCGTAAGAGCATTTTTTAGATTCTTAAGACTTCTTAAGTCCAAACAGGTTACTTTATGACGCATTTTTTTAAAATAAATTTTTGTTCGCAAATGCATAAAATTGGCAGGTGTTCTTATTCAGAAACTGTTGTTGTAGTGGGGCTTGAACGCCCAGATCATGGGATATAAGTCACAGGCTCTTTATCCCATTCAGAAACTATGTAATCTAAATATGTTTAGGTAGAACTTATAACTCAATAAGTAATTTATTTATCATAAAATGGAAAATTCATTTCGATTTCAACTCGCTTCCATAGTCAGGCCTGCCAATTTTATACCTTTGTGTTTAAAAATGAGTCTGAAGTTGTGTCAGAAAGTTTCGCATTGTTGAACAGGTCATTTAAGGACTACCTTAACTGCACATTTTGAATTCTGAAAGACACTCTCTTCAGGATAAGAATGAATCAGTTGTTACTATGCAAGTAAATTTTTTAATACAAAGGCATTATGGGCAGAACTTTTTTAACTGAGGGGCAAGAAGGGTGCTTATTTTTATACCAAAGGGAAGGCAGGATGCAGCATCCTCCTGAAACTTGGGGGGGGGGGAGGGAACTGTGGTATAGGATATAACTTAGCACCAGGTTTACATCATGGCAATACAGATTTCGTACACTTTTAACACAATTTTTTAATATAATTGTTTGCCTTATGTAAATGTAGAAAAGTATTACGAATGCTATAATTAAATGAGGTGTCTACAATTTCTGCTATTTAAAAAGTAAATGAAAAAAATTATTGAAACATTGTTGTAAAAGCGTACGAACCCTGTAATATGCAAAATATGATTATTAAATAAAGTTTTAGGCATATCTTCTATAGCTAGCAGTTTTTAAAGGACTTCCATTCGCTGTGTTAAAAAATCCACTTATCTAGTGGGGAGTAAAATGATGTAATCCCTACACTTGGTAAATAATTAAAATTCTTAATATCAAGTTTCAGATAAACATCTTATCCCCGTGGCAGAATTGCAGCGACCAATGTCGCAGAATAAGAAAGATTTATTGCAGAAATAATTCTCATTTGAAAAAAAAAAAAATTTTTTTTGGGAGAGAGAAAGGATTTTTGCAACAGCAAAAAAATATTCTGTATGTGTTTCGCTTCTGCAGAACAATATTGGTTAGAGGTGAAAATCTTCAGCGTTTCTGCAGATTTTTGTCCCTTCACCCCCGAAATTTTTGTTTGTCCCTTCCCACACTCCTTAAACTTTAAAGTTTAAAATATTTATAATTGTTAAGCTCTAAGTTCTGCTCAGTTTCTTAATAGGGTTTTGCAGTAGTTTTTTTTTTTTTTTGTTACAAAATTTTAGTTTTCCCTTTCTTTGCAAACCCCCCCCCCCCCCCCCCCACACACACACCTCTCTCTCCAGCATTAACCTTGAACTGCTGTGACAAACACTTGCACAAGATACTGTGAGCGATCTCTGAGACTGCTTGATCGAAAGGCGAAAAAAAAAAAAAAGCTTGATTTACTCATAGGATACTGTTTATGTACTAAACTTTAGTTCAGGACCATTATCATTAAAATCCACTTATTCAGAACTCTCTAGCAATAGTACTAGGGCTTCAAACGAAGTATCATTTCGCTATAGTTAAACTATGAAAATTGAAAAAATATATATATAGCTGCCTGTGAGACAGCTAACAACAGTTAAGTGATAACGTTGTTAATATTAAAAAGTCTCTATTTTTAAAATTAAGTTCCTTTTTTAATGTTGTTTTGCCTTAGTTCTTTTATTTTGAACTCGTTACTTCTGCCTTAGTTCTTGTTACTTTAAAATACTAATACATAAATATTCATCTAATCCCCCCCCCCCCCCCCCTTTTGCTCCATCATCACAATTTAAAATCTTAGAAAAAAAATTAATAAAAAATGACAAAAATCTGTCGTATTTATTACTTTGAAATAAATAATCACCAACCACCCCCCCACCCCCCCCCCCAAATTTGTAGCTTCCCTTCCCCCTAATAAACAAAGTTTACAGTATTTAAAATTATTTCCTTATGTTTTTTAAGTTTTCTTGTGTTACTTTACATAAACGATCCACAAATATATTTTTTTAATTGTTCCCTGAAATGTCTACTGCTTGTTTACCTCCCACCCCACCCCTCCCAACATACAAAGTAAAAAATTTTTTTGGCAACAAATCATTCTATATTTTCCAAAGGGGATTTTCTAAATATGGGGGATGTGCAAAGTATTTAAACTTTTTTGTAGTCTGGCCTAATATAACTCTTGTTTGACTTCAGGACTGTTTCTGCAGAAAGATTTTGTGGTTAATAGAGTTTGTCGCAGAAAGCACAGTAATTTTCTGCCAGAGGGAATCTTATATTATAACAGGTGTGCTAAAGGTAAAGTTAAAATAATCATGACTTTACATATTTTGTTACATTATATACTTTCATAACTTTACATATTTTATATGTAAAGTTTATTAGGATAACATGTTCTTTAATGATGCCATGAATTATTGAAAAATATAGAATTAATATTCTCATAAAATAAATTTGATACTTTTTGAAAATAATAGTAGCTTGCACTATTGCATTACTGTGATCTGACATGGCTTTTATAAATATTAAAATCACCCTATAAATTATTTTAAACATCTCGTTTTTTGTTTTTTTTTCTTCTTTTTTAAGGGTTGGGTATGCGAGTTGATCTTTTCAGAGGTCTATCTAGTTGCTATCCTAGGTGGGACAACTTAGTTTGTGAATTGTACATTTGGTTGCATTGTTCTAAGAATATATAAATAAAATTGAACTTCGATAAGTGGGAACTGAAGTATTGACCAATCCAGCCATAATTAAAATGGTTTCTCTGTTATATAGGTTCAACAAGTGCTTATTTTACTAATAGAGGTTATCAAAGTAATAGTAACTACTATAACTAGTAAAGGTGTATTTGTGTTCTCAATTTTAACTGTCAATCATGTGGGACTTTAATAACAAGTAAAAACCATCTCAGTTATGAAAGTAATAATCACTTAATACAGAAATAAAATAATTTCAAGTAGAGGTTTCATTGGCTCAATATCAAAACTTTTCCTTTCTAAAAATGCAGTGGCAGAATAAATAGCAGTAATAAAAGTTTCTCACTTATCCAGGTTTGCATGTATTAAATTAATACTGTTTATGATTCTTTAAAAGGAGCTTTCCATGATGGTTTGGAAAAGGATACAAAATTATATCTGTTATCTGTACACTATGGATTATTTTAAAATCTAATTTATAAAATTTAATTTGGGTGTAGGGCTAATGATTTATATTTTTATGAATATTATAGAAATTGGTGCTGATACACACACACACATATATATAATACAATTTTTCTATTCAAACTTCGTCAGTATCGTTAAAAATTAAAAAATCTCAGAGGTCAAAATTTTTTGTACTGAGTTAAAAGACAGAAACAGGATTCTTTTTAAGAATGTCGAAAAAATTGCCGCAAAAAAAAAAAAAAAAAAAACCCTCTAAAAATAGCATGTAAAATTTCGTGAAAATTCAAAAATCAAGGTACGAATTCGGAATAAATTTTATTCAAAAGAGTTATATTGCGGTAGAAAATTTAAACTGGATTCCTTTAACGCATGTCAAAAATTTGCCGCGAAAAAACGCTAAATATTCCCCTGTATTAATGGTATCCTAATCCTAATCGCATCTCTTAATTTCGTGTATATATCAGCATTTTTAACAATAAACACAACCAGCGGACTTATAAATCATATCTTTAAACTTTGTTATACAAGTATTTTTACTAAAGTTCGAAGAAACGTCTGTTTTATACAATGTGCTATTAAAATTTAACCGAAAATCTTGTTAAAAGCCGCAAAATAAGTTTGAAAACCATCATATTGGCACGGTCGCTCGCTTGGCTGCCAATTTAGAGCGATGAATAAAGGAGCGCGGGAGCGGGTTCAGATATTACTTTGGCAACCCCGGCTGAATGATCTTGTGGGAGGAGTTTGTGGAGGCGATTTTTTGTCGCTCCCAATTCACGTGTAATAGCGCTATTAGAATATGTGGATTGCCCTTAATTTTCTAAGTATTTAAGGGATAAGGCCGTTTATTTAGTGGATCAGACCGTTTTTCATCAAATAAGGCTGTTGCCCGTGAAAATTGAAGGGCAAAGGCTCATAAATTTACAGTTTTTTCTGAGAGTGCGTGACATAGGAGATGCGTTCGTTTTATGACTGTACAGTTTCACAATGTAAAAAAAAAATCATCCTTATTATTTCAGTGAAATGAATTATATCGTCTGCTATGGGCGAAATAAGCATGCCTTTTTTCCCCCTATTATGTATGCCACGTTTACAAATGCGAATTTTTTTTTCTACACCAGACAGCACTGTAAAATTCACCATGGAGATCTTGCTTTGCGAAGGATTACATCCATGGTTTAATATTTTTATGACTCATAATGAACGAATCTCTTGTGTTTATTTACTCTAATGGGTTGATATATTCCGCTGTTAACGTAATTTCCACTGAATTATCTCAGAATCTATACATTTTTTAATGTAACTCATCTTTCAAACAAACAATTCATTTGAACGATCTTTCTAAAAATGTAACTTTTATGCAATTTTATTCGAAAAAATAATTTTGAATAAAAATGGCCGCCTGGCATATGAAAAAAGATATAGTTGCCCGTATTTGTTTTCCTCAGTCACATGACTTGCGCTTTTATTACATAGATTACGTACGATAGGATTTCTTAGAATAAAGAAAACTTTTATTAATATCATTTTAAGTTTTGATTCGCTTTTTATAAAATTTGAAATGACTGGACAAAATTCTACAACGATAATATATATTAAATTTCAAACCATTCTGTTGGGTAGTTTTTGCGATGTTTATGTGCGGACAGACGGACCAGACGACAACTATAGGTGCTACGTAACGTATTTATATAATTACGAACGCACCTAAAAAGATTTAACCTTCAAATCGTATTTTATTTCAAATTTTACTGGATGACTAATCGCGAAAATAATTTAATTGAGAAATATTTGTCCAGATCAACTGATTCCTGCTGCTTTAATTCTTCCGTGAAGATTTAGAGTGGGGAAGAAATATAGTAGTTTATCAACCTAAAGCAACCATTTCTCTCCTCTGTATAGACAGGTTCATTTAGCATTCGGTTGTGTATAGAATAGCAATTATATTCCCAGGCTCTTTCTTTCAAAGTCACTGTATCAAAACAGAAAATGGCTTATCTTGAGTAATATCAGCCATCACCTTAAAAGACGCTTCCTGCTTCTTTATTAAACGAACACTGAGATTTTTTGTTTTTAAATTGAATTATTTGACGCACTTGGAATCATCAGCTGATACTTTTGGAAAAAAATAGTTATGTGCCATCGTATTGTTTCCCACAATAAATGTATGGATTGGCAAAGGTAAAATCTGGGACTTGTGGTTTTACCGAAAAAAAAAAAAAAAAAAAAAACCATAAGGCTCGGCCTACAGGCACAGATAGATTTCGAAGACGCAGACCGTGGGGTTCCTGTTTATTAAAAATTGCAGAAGAAATTACCTTTTTACCATGATGCGGCAGTTGGGACCGCCCACTTCGAAATCTACCTGTTTCTGTAGGTGGAGCCGGCAGGGATTTATTTATTTTTATTTATTTATTTATTTATTTATTATTATTATTATTATTATTATTATTATTTTATTTTTTTTGCAGTAAGGGTGGGTCCTATAAAAAACTTGTCAATATAAAAGTTGTAGATAATATTAAGAGGATTTATAATAAACTAGCTATTACCCGTGACTTCGTTCACGCAACATTAAAAGAAGAATAAATACATTATTTAAGCAAAATATTTCACTCCCGATAATTATAAAAGTTAATAATTAACTATTTATCACATTTCATAGGAGACAATACGGTATTTTTTGTTATAGGGACCTTGACATAACTCAGTCTTAAAAAAGTGAAATTTTGTGCCAAATAATCGCAAAAATGAAATTGCAACCAATGCAAAAAGGAGGGCCAAATAAAATCGTGGAATTAGACGAATTGGGTAAAAACAAATGTCAATTTTACATGATAAAAATTTTTACTTTTAACGCCTTTGTGAAACGTTTTAACAGCCATTCTTCAAAAAAAACATTAATTGGAAATAGTATATGATTTTTCTTTAACCCCTTGGGGACGAGCGACACGTATACGTGACGCATAAGATGCTCAGAATCCTCAGATTTTTCCCACCAGTTATTTTTTATTGTAAGCTTTGCCTAATTAAATCTTAGTATTTCATCGATTCAATTATAATTGAATCGAAAATTTCGGTTTCGAAAAACCGGTGGTAAAAGATTAAAGATTCTGTAAAGGACGCTCTTCGCGAAGGGGTTAAATTCAATTCTGCCTCGTTGATTTAATGTATAGCTGAAACAAATCTTGTTTTCAAAATGACAGTATGTTGACAGGCAATTTTTGTTCTCCAGAATAAATTGAATCATGAAGTTTGAATATATGAAAATATGTTTTTATTTTTCGGATAATTTGCTGAAATCAAGATTTTGTTTTCACCATCTATTCAAAATGAAAATAAATTCTGTTTTTCCGTTTTAATGAGAAAATGGTGTTAAAAATATACTAATCTGTTTTATTTCTCCTTTTTTATACAAAAATATGGAGTAATTTACTTTCAGTTTTTAGAAAAACTTCGTTAAAATTAAAAAAAAAATTAAAAAATCTTGGCATCTAATTTAATTTTTTAAATTCTGAGAGTTTGTGTGACATACTCGGATCAATGATAACCGGTATTAAGTTAATCGCGTTGCGTTCGATAGTCTAGGAATAGTTGCGAAATACAAACACACGGTCAGATTTTAATATAATAGATGATGATAGTATGATGTGATTTTTAGCAGAAAACTCTCATCTGTATATAAAGGATACTCATGCTTAATAATCAGTATAGATAAAAAAAAAAACCATTTACATTTTTCTTTATAAATATGGCGTGAAACTCCTCTTCTTTCTATACTTACTGATCCTTGTATTATTAATGTAAGGAATTGATTCACACTCATTTTAAAACATATAGGAAAATTCCTGTTTTATTACAAATATGACGTTTCTTTTTCCCCAGAGAAATCCCTTTTTAATGACATAATTCTTGTTAATTTTATTTTACGGCCAATTAATTTCAATACTGGCATAGGGGAAATTATGTTACTTTAACGAAATAATATTAAATCTTTAGGTTTTATCAACAAAAAATTAACTGTTAACATTCGTTATTTTTTTTTTTTTTTTTTTTTTTTGGTAATCGAGTTATTTCTTTTAGTTTTAAGAATGAAAAAAACTATTTCTCGCTATCCATGACATCATTTTCGACATGGATAATTTTGCGGAGATTATTATTGACATTTGCTAGCCATTTTCTTTTGAAACTTCTTTTTACTTTTTTAAAAATTAAATTAAAAAATACGGCATAGTTATATTAGACGTGCGCAGACGGTAAAACGCAAAGTATTGTTACCATTACAAAAGAAAAATAAAAGTGAAGAAAAAAACCCAAGATCGTTTTATTTCACCAATCAAAGCATATCCGATTTATTTTAGATGTATGACGTCATATTAACCTGTTTCCGATGGTTACGCATATTGAAACCTTGGATTATTATCAAAAACTAAAAAAAGTACATTTTATTTCTAATAATAATAGTTAATCTTCTTTTTAATTCTTTAATTTTTTTATTTCATTTTCATTTTTCACGTGAAACAAATTGTTGATTAAAAATTATTATTCCGGGTTCTGAATTAGTTTTGGCAACGATAAAGTATTAGCTACGGTAAAGTAAATTTAACCATTTTACGGAAAAATGTCCATTTATTCTCTTTGAAAATAACGAAATTTTGAATTCTTAAGAAAAATATTTGAATAAAATAAACAAAAATCAGCCTATGTTCATTGGAGGGTTATAATTAACCTATATGCAAAGATACAGGATCATTAAATGCTCCATTTTGACGCTGGCTTCAGCCTAACATTTGCACACAATGAGATTTGTAATATTATTAGGATTTAAGCGGATTTAATATCTTGTAAATGGAAAAAGTTATGATTTTTTTTCTTCTTAAACTCCTATTTCCCCCCCCTCTTGAGGCCATTTTTAATTAAATCTGTCATACATAAATTTTAGGCCCTTTTCCTAGAAGTAATAATAACTTTAAACAGATTCGATACATATATCCTAACTAAGAAGTTATGGGTTTTATTCTGTTTTCACAAAAAGCCCCCGCCCCCCCCCCCCCCCCTGGTTCGATTTTACCCATTAACGAACTTGAGCGAGGTTTTATGCCCCTTGATTTTATAAATCAGTTCGGAAGAGATTTGTGCAGAATTATTTAAGTTATCGTGTCCGTAAAAAAGTGATATAGATAGATAGATAGAGTTTTGAACAGGGTTTTGGGTTCTGGGAGTCATGATCGGATTAGATCTGCAAAATTTTTCCAGAAATTCCAACATAGGGGAGAATGTAATAGGTAGTATTTCTTACGAAATCTACATAAATAATAATAATAATAATAATAATAATCTACATAATAAATGACAAACGTGCCCGTGAGAGCGTCCCCTGAATTCTAGGCCTAAATACAAAGGCCTGGGACAAAAATACAGACGACTAGACGCTGGCCGTCTACAAGTCTTCTCTGACTGGCCGGAACGCTAGATTATTTTTATAAATAATCATCATCAGCGCGGATGTTTATTTACAACGTGTACATTTATCATATATTTTTTTCAATTTCTATATATTATTACGTACATTTATCATTTTTTTTTCATTTTCCATATATTATTATGTATATTTATCGAATATTTTTTTCAATTTCTCCAAACAAAATAAAGCAAAAATAAAGATTTATTTAATAAATAAAAACAAGTATTAATACTTAGTTATAAACAATATAACATTAAAAAAAAATTAATTAGAAAAAAATAATTGAAGACAAATATTACTAAATTAATATTTATCAATATAAAAAATACATTAAATAACTTACTTATTAAAAATAAATCAACCCAATATTGCATGAATACATTTAATGCGAATTAAAAAGAAATTAAATAAACAATTTTATTTTAAAGAATGAAATTAAAAAAAATAATAATAATTTTTGATTTTTCCCGCTGGCTTTTTTGCAGTTGTTTGATAGAAATGATCTAGCTTTCCGGCCAATCAGAGAAGACTTGCGTATGTGGACGGCCAGAGTCTAGCTGCCTGTCTCAAAAATGGCGGCTGTCGTAGGCAGATTTTTTTTTTTTTTAAACCGTTCATACGGTCCCTTACATTTGAATACCAATATTTTCTAAAAGTTTTCTTTTCTTTATTTTTCTGAGATTAAATAAGTCAAAGAAAATTTATAGAAAATTCTGGTGGAAAAATTCCGGGGATTGTACAAACGCTTATAAAAACCGCCTAAGACAGTCACCATTTTTATGTCAGCAGGTAGCCCTAGCATTTAGGCGGCGGGCGATGTCGCGAGTAACGCTGACATAATTTTGATGTTGCCAACACCTGACCTATAAAATTTCGCTTTTATTGCAATTTTTTTACAAACACATCCACCAATACTTAGCACACATCTCCAACCTCACAAGCTAGGCTGTACCCAGAGCAACTCCCATTCCCTCGTATGGCATCGCCCCTTGTCGCGAGTGGAGTTATAGTGTTACTCTGGCGATGCCACAGCGCCCCTTGTCCTTGTCGTGAGAGAGCATGTTTCTGGCGCACAACCCGATAGCTTATCTGCTGTCTGATAACCAGGTGCTGTGCGGCACATCATTCTCAAACCATTTCAAGAACCTCGGCACCTCGCTGCCCCGTGTCGCGAGGGAGATCTGTTCTCCGGCAGCGAGGGATTTGTTCTGTGAATTTCGGGCAATAATGGCCCATTGCAATTCACCCGCCCCCTGTCGCGTTTTCCGGCGGGCTCAGCTCTAGCTGAAATTGTATTTTTTTTTTTTTTTTTTTTTAAACCTTAATATAGGTACCGGGAGGGACACCTATGCTCTACAGACTTGGCCTCCTCATCTGAGCAGTCCCTCTTAGGCTGTGAAAACGTCTAAACATTGCAGATTCTCAAGTTTTACACCGCCACATAGGGAGAAAAATGTATTTTCAAATGCAATTTGTTTGAAAACTGTATCGCAATTTACTCATTTTTTATCATAAATTTCAAGCAGGATTTTTTTTAAAAATCTATCTCTATCACGTGCAAATGATTACGAAGGATTAATACGTTTGCACTTAAAACAATATAAATAGTTCAGCATTTGTTTGTGGCTAATATTTCATAACAGAATTAAAACTTCATCAATGAATAAATAAAATAATGAAATATGAATAAAACACGAATTTAAAACATGTAATCGAACTACGTAAAATTATTAGAATCAAAAAGGCTGTATTAGGTAGCAAGTATATATGTACGTACGTATGTATGTATGTATGTATGTGCGTAAAGCGATAACTCTTGATAGAAATATCCGTTTTGTTTCAAATTTTGTTTATTGGTTCATTGTGATAAAGCGCTTCCCTGATTAGTTTTGGAGGTTCATTGATTAAGTATAAAAGGGGGGGGGGACAAGGGGTTAATCCCACCCCTTAATTTAGATAAATGAGTTTTCATGGAGAATTATCCGATTTGCTTCGAATTTTGTGTACAGTTTCATTGTGATAAGGAGCTTCCCTGATTAGTTTTGGGGATTCATTGATTAAGTATAAAGGAGATAACGGGGGGATAATACCCCCCTTAATTTAGATAAATGGGTATTTCATGCAGAATTATACGATATGCTTTGAATTTGGCATACAGTTTCATTTTAATAAGGCGTTTCCCTGATTAGTTTTGGGGGTTCATTGATTAAGTATAAAGGGGGGAACGGGGGCTAACCTTCCCTTAATTTATTATCGATTTCTTTCTTTTTCGAGAGGCATTATTCTTTGAAATAAGAGCATAATATACAATTAGTATGTAAATAGCCTGTGAGTTCAATGCCATCAGTTTAACTGGGCACTTTTCTTTTTATTTACTTAGTTAGTTCATATGTTTGTTGTTTATATTCATCTTGTACCATTCATAGTAACCTGAACTAATAAACTGGGCTAATATATTTTTTTAATAATGCTAATAATTTTCTATCCAGAGAGGATTAATAATGCTGAGTACGTACAAAGTCTCGTGGTGCATACAAATCTATTTACTTAGCGACAGATTTAAATCTCTTGTTTGACAAAGCTATTCATTTGGTCATGTTTCTTTTCGATCTTATATCGAGATTGATTGTAAGAAGAGATATGTCCATCAAAATTGCGTTAATAGAACGCAAGTTATGAAAACGTCCAGTAGCAAAACAACTTATTATTTGATTTTCTGAGTTGATTTTAGTTAACTGCATTGTTATCAACCTAATTATCACCAAATTTACTCGTGTGGTTTTGGCTCAAGATAAAAATGATCTCATTACAATTTAATAGGAAGTGATAACCACTGGAACAAGCAACGAAAAATTTATTGGAAATACTGTAGAAGATCTTTATAACCAGTATTGAATTCCGACATTTTTCTCCGGGAGGGATTTCTGTGGCTCCGGATGGGGGGGGGGATTATAGAGTTCCAGGGGGGGAATGAACATTTTGACCATTAAAAGCATAAAATCTCAAATCTTCCGGGGAGGGGGCACTTCTGTGCTCCGGGAAGAATGTCTCCCCCAGGCAACCCCAGAGTTCAACACTGTTTATAACGCACACCTTCAGACAAGAGGTTGTGCGTATTATAGAATTTTGCGTTTAGATCATATTTCACAAATCATTAAACTTACCTTGTAAACATGGCCAAATATGTCTGAAACATATAAATATACAGTCGAGGATCTTTATATTGCATTCCTTGGGATACGAAGTTGTGCAAATTATAATCTTTTGTATAATATAGATTCTTTCACGCATTGTTAAATTTACTTTATAAACATTGTCCGAATATATGCCTGAACCAAATCATTATATTACTCATTTTCAAAACATTTTATTGACTGAAATTTCTAAATAGTAAGTTTGTAAGTGTTGGAAAATGTTTCATAATCTTTGCTCATGCATAATTTTTCGTTCTCGTTTTATTTTATTTTATTTATTTTTTAAAGTGCCCTCTCCAGCCACCGTTATTTGCACTAAAGCTTAGCTCCCCGGAGTGATTATATTCATTTATCCATTTTTAAAAATATATTTGTCTCTCAATTTTCCTGGCACTGACGTGTTTTTAATACTTTTCAACCTAGTTGAAAAGTGTTTATGAATTCGGTTTGTCTGGCCGTCTGTCTGTTGTCCGTCTGCCTGTCTGTTTGTCCATGCTCTAAATGGCGTAAATATGCTCGGATTGCCATGTAATTGATATAGGTTATTGAGGTTTACGATGGCACATTCGGTATTCAAAATGTGTACCATTTATGGTTAGTTTACAGATGCACTCAAAAGTATTCCATTACATTACAGTCAATGGGGAAAAATCGTTTTCAATCCATTTTCATGATGTTACACTATTTCAAATATAATGAAATTGATATGCATCACTGAGGGGAACGGCAGCATGTTTTCTATAGAATATAGAATAAGCAGAAATTACATTTCGTTTACAGGGACCCTCAAAAGTATACTATTACATTACGGTCAATTGCGAAAAATCGTTTTCAGGACATTTTAAAGATGTTACACTGTTTCAAGCATAATGAAATTGATATGCATCACTAAGGTAGATGGTAACATGCTTTCTATGAAGCATAGAGTAAGTAGCAGTTACAGGTCGTTTACAGGGACGCATAAAAGAATTACATTACATTATGATCTAAGGGGGGAAATCTTTTCCAGCGTATTTTAATGATGTTATACAGTTTCAATGAAATTGGTATACATTATTGAGGTGTACTACAGCATGTTTTCTATCGATTATTGAGTACGTAGAATTTTCGTTCTTTACAGAGACATTCAAAAGAATTCGGTTACAGGACTGACTATGAACCATAACTGCGCAATGTGCGTTTTCCGTTTTGATATGCATTTTAAAACTTAACTTATTTGCAGTGTATTAAGAGGAGTGTAGATCATATACAGGGCTACACAAAAGAATTTGCACACAATACCGGCTATAAACAACAGATGTGGTTAAAAAAAATTACTGCGTTTTTTTTTTTTTTTTTTTTTTTTTTTTAATGGTTGTTTAGATATTACATTTTATTATATGAACAAAAATGAAACTTCTTAACAATATTCCGATAGTGTTGGAAAGTGTTTAATGATCTATGCCGTGATACATGTTTTTTTATGTTTATTTAGGTATCTCATTTTATTGTATGAACAAAATTCTTAACAATATTCCGATAGTGTTGGAAAGTGTTTAATTATCTATGCCGTGATACATGTTTTTTTTTTATGTTTATTTAGATATCTCATTTTATTGTATGAACAAAATTCTTAACAATATTCCGATAGTGTTGGAAAGTGTTTAATTATCTATGCCGTGATACATGTTTTTTTTTTATGTTTATTTAGATATCTCATTTTATTGTATGAACAAAATTCTTAACAATATTCCGATAGTGTTGGAAAGTGTTTAATTATCTATGCCGTGATAAATGTTTTTTTTTTTTTTTTTTTTTTTTTTTTTTTTTAATGTTTATTTAGATATCTTATTTTATTGCATGAACAAAATTCTTAACAATATTCCGATAGTGTTGGAAAGTGTTTAATTATCTATGCCGTGATACATGTTTTTTTTTTTTTTTTTTTTTTAATGTTTATTTAGATATTTCATTCAAATTCTTAACAATATTCCGATAGTGTTGGAAAGTTTTTAATTATCTATGCCGTGATACATGTTTTCTTATGTTTATTTAGATATCTCATTTTATTGTATGAACAAAATTCTTAACAATATTCCGATAGTGTTGGAAAGTGTTTAATTATATCTATGCCGTGATAAATGTTTTTTTTCCCCCTTTTAAGAGCAATTTTCGTGTTACAATTTTCAATTGTGATAGACGAGAGTTTTTTCTATTATTTTTTTAATCATTTACTGTAAATTGCTATTTTTTTTCGCCAGATCGCAGCTGCCAGCATCTTTTTCATTGTTCCAAAAATTAATCTACAGTTAACTAAAATAAGAACACATACAGCTGGGGAAAGGAAGAATAGAAAGAAAACAAAAAGATTGTAAAGGATAAAATAATCACACAATCGTTTTTTAAGTATGCTATAGACAAGAATTGATGTTATTTCAAACGTATAAATAGTATGTTGAGTTTAATTACGTTCTCTTCAACATGTTCCCCAACAATTAAGAAATTATCGTTGTGTTGTAAAGGGGACAGCTACAATACAAATGACTAGCTATTAAATGTCATTGCAAAACATTTGTTCAATTACAATGTAAATCTCGCATTTAATAACCATATTGCTTGAATATTTATTTCAATATGAATATTATTTTTAAGAATTATAATAAAAAAGGTAGGTCGAAAAGTTGCTATATGATTTTAAACATTAAATATTTTTTCTAATTACACAGTATAATCTCACTATGTGATTCTAAAACTGTATTAGGTTCCAATCATACCGCGCATGCACGGCAGCGTATTACTGCTTATTTTACTGTTTATTTCGCGACAGCATATTACTGCTTATTTTACTGTTTATTACTGTTAATTTTACGGTATAATACTGGCAACTGGGATGCCAGTATTATACTGAAAAATCAACATTGTTATTATTTTTTTTTTTCAGTGTAGTACGTATACAACTAGATTACGCATCCAGTGTTTACTGGAGTTCCATTACCTGTGATTTATTCTATTGAGCTGATTCAGATATCGTACCGATGCTATAATCAATAAGGTTAGCTAGGTGAATTAGGTCCTCCAGATTCGTTCGGGATGACTCAGTTGGCAGAGCTTTGGCAGCTTTAACCAAGAGGTCCCTGGCTCGAATCCTGACCCGGACATTTTTCGCCCAGTTGGAAAATTACCCCTCATATGATATATTATATATATTATATATTATGATATTAGAATAATTGTGTTAATGTTAATCTAGTTATAATACTTCCTTGACTTATTCAATGTTTCTAAGAAGGAAAGATAAAATGCAATCTTTATTGGTAAAATTTGAAAAATTAAACTTTATAAAGAAAAATTAAGACAATGTGAGAAATTCACTATATCTCACCAAAACCCTTGTTTGTGAAGCCTAAAGCCAGGTATAGGCAGATCCCATGTGTTTGGGATTTTCGTCCAAAATAAAACTAATTCCAGTAATCGGCCGGGATACTTCAAAAGTTTTGTTCAATCATCACCAATCTTACTACCTGAAGGTTAGGAGTCAGCGAGATGAACAGAAAGAGCGGAGTGGAATCTTTTTGGTCACCCGCAGGTATCGTGGGAAACGAGATGACCTCAGTTAAGAGAGGATATACATGGGAAATCCCTTTTCCACCTATCATAACGGACTTTTATTATTACCTCATCTGAAAGACTTTTTAGTGGCTGGAGAGAATCCTATTGTTCGAGGGGTAACATCGAGGATAGATGAAGAAAAGACAATTGAGTTGAGTTACGAGTAAAGAGTACTCGAGGTAGGTTGCAGATTTTTCTCAACCTAAAAAACTGAGTCATCACTCCGGGGAAAAACTACATTCGGGTGATTGTTGAATCACCGGGCAGAGAAAACATTTCTCTAATAAAACTTTGCGGGTGTTGCGTAACAGCCTTGTAAAGCGAGCGTGGACATCCTCTAACATTGATCAAGCAACGACTATTTTGGTCCCTTTCTCGCATTCCGGAGGAGTTTGGCAGATTTTGTAATTCCTTTACATTTTGTGAACGGTCAGGCGAGCAGATAAACCCTCGACTCCCGCTCCTACCTTTGGAGGGGAACATTGACTCTGTTTATTCTTTGAAAGTATAGACTATTATTAATGACGGGAGTGGTTCATTTAAAGGTTCTACGCTACCCCTTTAATTCATAACATCTTATGGACCTGTCACAACAATTTTAAAGACAAGCACTTTTTTTACAAGTTTGATCTTATTGCAACTTTTTTTTTTTTTTTTTTTTCCTTACAGAATGTGTTCTATAACTGTAAGGACCATATTTCTTAAAAATTAATTAGTTTGGCAAAATAAATAAATAAAATGCCGTCCAATCAAAATAAAATAAAAATGACTATTTACGTCACATTTTTATTTTTTAAAAACAAACTATATATAATACCGAAAAACTCATTCTTAATTTTATGAAATACGCCATATGGAATGTTCATTAAAAAAAAATCGAGTCAATTGAAAAATATATAATGAAGTTTTAGCATTTTGATCATATTATAAATTGGAAAAACACAAAATAAGAAAAAAAAAATTAAAAATTGCAACTCGGAATTATTTAAAGGGAAATGGAAGGCGTTAAAAGCCTTTTTCTCAATTTTTTTATTATCGGATCTTTACAAAACTTCGTCAGAATTCTAAATTCGTTTTAACCCTTATACTGTGATAGAAATTGTCGCATAGTTCTTGTGAGCGGTCTCTGAGACCGCTTAATCGAAATGTAAATAAAAGGCTTGATTAACTCATAGGATACTATTTCTGTACTAAACTTAATGTACAGGACTATTATATAATTAAAATTCACCGATTCAGAAGTCACTAGCGATAGTACCAGCGGTTCAACGTTGAAAAATTCCACTAGTATCCGGATTTATTTCTCCGCAAGGGAATTTTGTAGCTCCAGAGTAGTGTGTGTGTGTGGGGGGGGGGGCAGTAAAGAGTTTTGGGGGGGGGATTTGCACTTTCATCCATTACCAAATACAAAATCCCAAGTCAACCGGGGGGGGGTGGGGGGTGGAAGGCGGACATTTTGCTGCTCCGGAGGTGGCCCCTTCTTTCCCCTCCCCTTCCCTGCTTACATCACTGTTATAGTATCTTTAGTTAAACTGTATGTTACAGGTTAAACTCTGAAAATTGATTAAAAAAAAAAAACAGTGGTTTTTCTGTGAGACCGCTAAAAGCAGTTAAGGTTAAATAAAAAATTGAAAAATTCATATTTTTGCTTTTTTTTTTTTTTTTTTTTTTTTTTTTCCAAAATGACGGGTTTTGATTTCCCTTAAAGTTTTTATGGTATATTTATAGACGTACTGTATGTATTATTGTAGAAATATAAAAATAGCAATGCGGTAAACAGAGAACAGCTAAAATAGAACAATTGGTATTACACTCTCCCACAACTATCCCACCACTAGTTATTTCTAAAACAAAAAATAGACTTAACAATGAGCACGGTATGTAACTGATATTATCTTTATGCCCTCTAATAATGTCAGAATGTGTAGACTCGAAGTGAGTCAAACGTGAATTGAATCGGACAAAAGGAATTAGAACACGAACTCAGTTGAACAATCGTAAAAAAAGAAAACTGAAGAACAGAACAAACTGGATCGTTTAACCAATTAGGAATCAGGAAGTTAAACATTTGTTCGATTATTGTCTGCTGTAAAAAATGATTAAATATTATGTGTTTTCATTCAAGTTAAACAGTCAGTTTCAATAAAACGGAATTTCTGTCAAAAGTGGGCAATTTGAAAGGTCAAGAAACTTATTCCCGCCTTATCAACAATTAAAGAATCTAAACGTTCTTTCAATTAAAAAATATATACTATTATTTTACGTTTTCTTGCAACATTTATCAATATAAAAATTGATATAGAGTACCATAAGTGTTATAATTTTGTAAATATATAGAATACGCGTGCATTTTCGTTTTAAAAATTAATATTTTAACATTTATCCCAGTATTGCTTGATGTTAAATATTATGTGTTTTTATTCAAGTTAAATAGCCAGTTTGAACAAAATGGAATTTCTGGCTGAATTGGACAATTTGAAAGGTCAAGAAACTTATTCACGCCTAATCAACAATTAAAGAATGTAAACATTGTTTCATTTAAACAAATATATATATATATATATTTATTTATTTATTCCAGGTTTTCCTGCAACATTTGTCAAAATAAAAATTGATGGACAATATTGTTTTTTTTTTTTTTTGTTTTTTTTTCTTAATGGAATACATGTGCATTTTTTTAAATTAATAATCTGGCAGAAATGGACAATTTGAAAGTTCAAGAAACTTATTCACGCCCAATCAACGATTAAAGAATGTAAACATTCTTTCAATTCAAAAAACAAAAAACAAAAAACAAAATTTTTTTATTTATTTCAGGTTTTCCTGCAATACTTATCAAAATAAAAATTGATATCGAGTACCATAAGTGTTTTATTATTATTATTATTATTATTATTATTATTATTATTATTATTATTATTATTATTATTATTATTATTTAGAATACAAGTGCATTTACTTTAAAAAAATAATAATATTTTGACACTTATTCCAGTATTGTCTACAGTAAAAGTAATTAAATATTATGTGTTTTTATTCAAGTTAAATAGCCAGTTTGAACAAAATGGAATTTCTGGCTGAAATGGACAATTTGAAAGGTCAAGAAACTTATTCCCGCCTAATCAACAACTAAAGAATGTAAACATTAGTTCAAATTAAAAAAATATATATATTTATTTATTCCATGTTTTTCTGCAACATTTATCCAAATAAATATTGATATAGAGTATCATAAGTGTTATTATTTATTTATTTATTTATTTATTTATTTATTTATTTATTTATGGAATACACATGCATTTTTTTAAATATAAATATTTTAACATTTATTTCAGTTTTGCCTGCTGTAAAAGTGATTAAATATTATGTTTTTTCATTCATGTTAAGCAGTTCAACAAAACGGAATTTCTGGCAGATTTGGACAATTTTAAATGTCAAGAAACTTATTCACGCCTAATCATCAATTAAGGAATGTAAATATTCTTTCAATTAAAAAAATATTTATTTATTTATTTTATTAGTATAGATTTATCTCATATTTTCCTGCAACATTTATCCAAATAAAAATTGTTATAGAGTACCATAAGTGTTATTATTTTTATTATGGAATAGACGTGCATTTTCTTTTTTAAAATTTATTATCCCTGTATTGTCGGCTGTAAAGGTGGTTAAATATTATATTATTTCATTCAAGTTAAGCAGCCAATTTCAACAAAACGAAATTTCTGGCAGAAATGGACAATTTGAAAGGTCAAGAAACTTATTCACGCCTAACCACCAATTAAAAAATGTAAACATGCTTTCAATTAAAAAATATATATATATATTTATTTGTTTTATTAGTATAGATTTATTCCATATTTTCCTGCAACATTTATACAAATAAAAATGTTGCATATGCAGTGTACCATAAGTTATTTTTTTTTAATTATGGAATACACATGCATTTTCTTTTTAAAAATGAATATTTTAACATTTATCCTATAGTATTGTCTGCTGTAAAGGTCATTAAATATTATGTATTTCCATTCAATTTAAGCAGCCAATTTCAACAAAACGGCATTTCTGACAGAAATGGGCAATTTGAAAGGTCAAGAAACTTATTCACGCCTAATCATCAATTACAGAATGTAAACATTCTTTAAAAGAAATATTTCTTTATTTATTCAGGTTTTCCTGCAACATAATAAAGGTAAAAAATTATGTAATGTGGCAATGGCAAGAGTTTTTTTTTTTTTTTTCAATCGAATGCACCCGCATTTTCTTTAAATTATAGTAATAACGTTTTAACATTTATTGAAGCAAAAAGTGAAAAGTTGTAAAAAGTGATTAAATATTATGTAGTTTTATTCAAATTAAGCAACTACTTTGAACAAAATGTAATTTCTGGCAGAAGTGGGAAAATTGAAAGACGTGAAAAATGTTCGCGCTTATTCAACAATTAAAGGAACGAAACATTTCTTTAATTAAGAAAATACTTTTTTCAGTTTTTCTGCATCATCTGTTTGGGAGAAAATTATATAGAGTATCGTATTTATACACACACTCACAGGCACATATATATAGAGGGAATCGAGTTACATTTCCAGAAGACCTTTAACATTTAAAAATTTATCGCAATATCGTTTGCTGTAAAAATTAACAAGCATTTCGAATTGTCATTGAAATTAAATAGCTAGGTAGAACTCAGGTAATTTCTGGAAAGAATGCATGTAATTAATTACGCTGTGAGGGAATTGAGGAGGAAAAAAAACATGCTTTTAATTAGGAAAATATCTATTCAATGTTTTTATCATTCAATCATTTATGAAAATGCACGTTTTTAATTCATTTTTAGTTTACTTCTGAAATAAATTTCAGAAGACCTTTAACATTTAAAAATTTATCGCAATATCGTTTGCTGTAAAATTGAACAAGCATTTTGAATTGTCATTGAAATTAAATAGCTAGGCAGAACTAAGGTAATTTCTGGAAATAATGTATGTAATTAATTGAGGAGTTAAGGAAAAAAACCATGCTTTTAATTAGAAAAATATCTATTCAATGTTTTTATCATTCAATCATTTATGAAAATGCACGTTTTTAGTTCATTTTTAGTTTACTTCTGAAATAAATTTCAGAAGATCTTTAACATTTAAAAATTTATCGCAATATCGTTTGCTGTAAAATTGAACAAGCATTTCGAATTGTCATTGAAATTACACTATAATGCCATAATTGATGGGAACTTTCAGTTTCAGACATTTTTTCGAATATTTTAAAATATACATGTCAGATTCTTTTGGGGTATTAGGATTAAAAAGAACAGGTTTGACTTCATATTTATCAATGTTGATTTGATAAGTAGGACAATTAGGGGACCAACAAAAAATTAAAGAATAAAAATAATACTTGGGATCACCCTGTAAAATAAAATGCACGAAATGATTTACCGCTACAGAATATACATAGACAGACATTGTATAATATGTGTACTCATTTGTGTAAGAATAGCATGCATATTAATTGAAATATAGCGATTTTTTTAAAAAATTAAAAAAATTCTTGCATGTTTTTTGCTTATAAAATACAGGGTTTTTAACCAAATTTAACGCCAGTTTCAGAAAAATTGACAAAATGTAGTAGAAATCATATAGTGTGATTGAAATATAAATATATTAAATATTTAAGGAAATATGGGCAGTTGTATGAAATAATTTTTATCTGCGCATGCGCGAACGATAACAAAAAACTTTTTGCCTAATTTAATACTCAACACTATGGAGCAACTTATAAAAAAAAAAAAGCAGTCAAATATCGTAAAAATTCAGAGAGATATCGGCGTTAGAGTGAGCTGTTTTTTAGTTTCTGACTAAAACTCGCTGAATGATAGGGGATTGTCCACAAATTGATATATTTAAGTTATCTGGCAGTGTTCGGAGAAATTTTTTAGAAAAAACAATTTAATTATAACTTACGCTTATGTTTAGGAAGATTTTGACTCTAAACTACGAGGAAAAGGAAAATATAGTCCATACATTGATTACATCTAGGTAAATTGAGGAGTTTATGGTAAAATTTTGTGAAATTTAGCCCAATACGCAAAACACTCTACAGTAAATTTTCGAGAAATTACGTTTTGCGTATTAGACCAGTAAAATTAGGAAAGTTTGCCATAATACATGCTAGGAGATAAAAATTAGTACAGTTGTTCATTGATGGCTACTGATGACTATGTAAAAAGTCCTGATGGATAGGAGGTGAGTGGGGGGGGGGGGAGGGTTCAAATAAATTACTTTTTTTAGTTTTTTACAAAAATCTCAGAAACTGTTGGTTTTCATGAAAAAATTGCTCCGATATAAATTAAAGAACATAAAATTCTCTACAAATGAGAGTTATATACAGTGGAACTCGATTATCCGTCAGCCAGAAAACTGGAGCTTTGACGGATTTTCCTCAAAAAATTCACTTTAATTTCAATTTTATTTACTTAATGTCGCCATACTAAATGCTACAGAGATAAAAATTGGTACAGTTGTCCCGTGATGGCTACTAATGACTATGTAAAATGTCCTGATGGATAGGAAGTGAACGAGGGGAGGGAGGGGTCAAGATACTTTTTTAGTTTTTTGCAAATATATCTCAGAAACTGTTGGTTTTCATGAAAAAATTACTCTGACGTAAATTAAAGAACGTTAAATTCTCTACAAATGACAGGTATATACAGTGGAACCTCGATTATCCGTCAGTCACGAGATCAGAGCCTTGACGGATTTTCCGCAAAAAAAAAAAAAAAATCTTGTAATTTCAAATTTATTAAATACCAATGGATCCGTGCGAAAATTTCGCACTGCGGTCTAATATTTTTTAACAATATCTAATATTTTTTTAGACTCAGGTTTAATTTTCTAAAGGGAAATTAAGGACTAAAAATATCTGCAAACAACATTAGTCAAGCCAGAATATCATCTAATTTATTACATCAAAGTTACTATTGAAACAGCCCATTGATTTCCAATACTGTGATATTATTATGGATGGTGGTTTCTTTCTTCACAAAGTCCCTTGGTCAAGAGGTTCCACTTTTATTTCAATTTGTGAAGTATAAATCTCTACACATTATAAAGGAAAAGGCTGTTCAGTGGTTTTTGATGGCTACTCCGACATTGCCAACAGCACGAAATTAGCAGAGCAAAACCGAAGATGTGCACTGAAGAAGTCCGTGGATATTAATTTCAACGGGGAACACAGAGGTTTCCGTCAACCAAGAGCTTCCTTTCAAATGAAAAGAACAAATCAAGATTAACAGCTGTGCTTTCTTCCAAATTGAAGGAAAATGGAATATCTTGCCGGGAGAATACTGGCAATGCAGATACCATAATTGTAACAACAGCCATTGAAATATCTTCTTCTAGTGGCAGAGTGGCAATTGTTGGTGAGGATGTTGATCTTGTTGTCCTCCTAACTCCGCTCGAACAAGAAATTTTCGTTAAGCCAAGTAGTGGAAGAATTGAAAAAAATATTATTTTCTCACAACAGTTAATTCAAGAAACAAGACATCATTCTAGACCTCTATGCATTCACTGGATGTGATACGACGTCAGCCGAATTCAAAAAGGTGAAAACAAAAATTTTCCAGCTGTTTCAACAATGTGAAGAGGTACACAAAATTGCTGACCATGATGCTGTTGTAGAAGCAGGAAACCAACTTTTTTCTTTAGATTGTATGAAGCACCTCCCACATCTACATCTCTCAATACTTTCCGATACCATTCTTTCGCCAAATCTAAATCGAATGTCAAACCTGACATTTCAATCCTTCCACCAACAGAAGTAGTGGCTAGAAAATATTCTATCCGGGTGTACCATCAGGTGCAGCTGTGGTTTGGCCAGTAACAACATGCCGAACTCTGGGGCTGGGAACAAAAGCAGAATCGTCTGGTTCTTATTACAACTAAGGAACTGATCGTACCTGAGGCTGTCTTAAATACCATCTTCTGCATATGCACCACTGGGTGTGGAGCTAAGTATGGGTACAGGAAAGCAGCCATTAACTGCACACTCATCTGCAACATTTGCCATGGTGACTGTCTTAATGCTACACTTATAGCTATAAATACAGATCAACAGGACGAGGAAGACGATGAAGATGTGATTATGGATTCAGTCATGCTGAGAACGCCTTCTAATGTAGCGTCCACTTCAGTTGATGATGATGTGTCAAGACAAAAAAGAACATTATGACTTAGTAAGTATTTGCTTAATGATAAATTATTACTTTCATTGTTCTCAATTATGTTTTGTCGCGCTTACACAGTTTCACGTGAAATAACATTTTATTAATAATAAATATAAATATTTGTCTTCAGTACCAGGGTGATAACAACAGGACAAGGAAGAAGATGAGGTGATGATTATGAATCCTAACAATCCATCCACTTTCATAATTACACAATATTTACTTAATTATAAATTAATATGTACCTACTTTTAGTTTTCTCCAAGTTTTATATTCGCAATTATACTATTTCACATTCATAAACATTTCATTAATAATAAATATTTTTCTTTCATAAACAACTTACCTGGCATTATTTCATGCAATATTGCAGTATTGAAGTGTTTACTGTCTTCCTTTTTATTTTGCAACAATATTTAATAAATTTGAGACATTGAGTAAATAAATATCAAATTAAAGTAATTTTTTTTTTTCGGAAAATCCGTCAAGGCTCAGGTTTTCTGAATGACGGATAATCGAAGGTCTACTGTAAATACCTGTCATTTGTAATGAATTTTGTGTTCTTTAATGTCAGAGTGATTATTTGATGAAAGCCGACAGTTTCTGAGATATTTGTAAAAAACTAAAAAAGTATTTTGACCCCCCCCCCCTTCCCTCCCCTCGTTCACTTCCTATCCATCAGGACTTTTTACATATTCATTAGTAGCCATCACGGGACAACTGTACTAATTTTTATCTCTGTAGCATTTATTATGGCGACATTAAGTAAATAAAATTGAAATTAAAGTGAATTTTTTGCGGAAAATCCGTCAAATCTCCGGTGTTCTGGCTGACGGATAATCGAGGTTCTACTGTATATAACTCTCATTTGTAGAGAATTTTATGTTCTTTAATTTATATCGGAGTAAGTTTTTCATGAAAACCAAACAGTTTCTGAGATTTTTGTAAAAAACTAAAAAAAGTAATTTATTTTAACCCCCCCCCCCCACTCACCTCCTATCCATCAGGACTTTTTACATAGTCATCAGTAGCCATCAATGAACAACTGTACTAATTTTTATCTCCTAGCATGTATTATGGCAAACTTTCCTAATTTTACCTGTCTAATACGCAAAACGTAATTTCTCGAAAATTTACTGTAGAGTGTTTTGCGTATTGGGCTAAATTTCACAAAATTTTACCATAAACTCCTCAATTTACCTAGATGTAATCAATGTATGGACTATATTTTCCTTTTCTTCGTAGTTTAGAGTCAAAATCTTCCTAAACATAAGCGTAAGTTATAATTAAATTGTTTTTTCTAAAAATTTTCTCCGAACACTGCCAGATAACTTAAAAATATCAATTTGTGGACAATCCCCTATCATTCAGCGAGTTTTAGTCAGAAACTAAAAAACAGCTCACTCTAACGCCGATATCTCTCTGAATTTTTACGATATTTGACTGCTTTTTTTTATAAGTTGCTCCATAGTTTTGAGTATTAAATTAGGCAAAAAGTTTTTTGTTATCGTTCGCGCATGCGCAGATAAAAATTATTTCATGCAACTGCCCATATTTCCTTAAATATTTAATATATTTATATTTCAATCACACTATATGATTTCTACTACATTTTGTCAATTTTTCTGAAACTGACGTTAAATTTGGTTAAAAACCCTGTATTTTATAAGCAAAAAACATGCAAGAATTTTTTTAATTTTTTAAAAAAATCGCTATATCTCAATTAATATGCATGCTATTCTTAGACAAATGAGTACACATATTATACAATGTCTGCCTATGTATATTCTGTAGCGGTAAATCATTTCGTGCATTTTATTTTACAGGGTGATCCCAAGTATTATTTTTCTTCTTTAATTTTTTGTTGGTCCCCTAATTGTCCTACTTATCAAATCAACATTGATAAATATGAAGTCAAACCTGTTCTTTTTAATCCTAATACCCCAAAAGAATCTGACATGTATATTTTAAAATATTCGAAAAAATGTCTAAAACTGAAAGTTCCCATCAATTATGGCATTTTAGTGTAAATAGCTAGGCAGAACTAAGGTAATTTCTGGAAAGAATGTATGTAATTAATTGAGGAGTTAAGTTAAAAAACATGCTTTTAATTAGGAAAATATCTATTCAATGTTTTTATCATTGAATCATTTATGAAAATAATTATATAGAATATCATAAATGTTATGTTTGATAGAATACAGCTGCATTTTCAGAAGACATTTAACATTCCCAGTTTTACTACAGTATCATCTTCCGTAAAATTGAATAAATATTATGAATTGTTATTGGAGTTAAACAATCGGAGTGAACATAATGTAATTTTTGGGAAAATAGTGCAATTAAAAGGCATAAAATTTATTCTCGTGTTGTAACAATTAAAGAATCTTAGCATTATTATTATTTTATTTTTTCTCTTTCTCTTTCCTTCCCTCTTTTTTTTTTTAAGTTAAAGAAAATATATTTTCACGATTTTTCTACAAATTTTTATTTGAGGGTAGTAATGATACGGAATATCATATTTGTTAATTTTGACAAAATTATTTTCTGCTGTAAAATATGAAAACAATTAGGTATGCATTATTTTCAAGCAGCATAATACATTTCATTAAAAAAAATACGTATTTTTATCCACGTACTATTTGATATATTTTTCATTCGGGCCATTTTAGATATATTTTTCCTTTTCCTTTGAATTGTAAAAGCTTCAAGTAAAATCACACAAGACGTTTTTATAGTATTTATATCAGTAGGTAATAAACCGTATGCATTTTTTTTTTTTTTTTTTTTTTTTTTAGAAAACGTCGCTAAAAATGTGACGTCACGGCAGGGGGGGGGGGGGGGGGAGTATCAGCAAGTCTGACAACCTGTGATATAAAAAGGGAAGGATAGATTAAAAAAACCCGAAATTTGCGGGGCGTAATTAATGAAGGACTACTAACGGGTAACTGAGAGAAGATAAGCACCTTACACTGTAAACAAAATCTGTATTTTTGACAGAAAAATATTGTATTTTTTCCGGAAAAATTTGTTTTAATGAAAAACAGTTTTTTCCTGTAAAAAAATTTCGATTTTGTAATTTTTACAGAAAAAAATCTATATTTTTTACAGAAAAAAACTGTTTTAATAAAAAAATACAGATATTTTCTGTAAATTAAACGGTTTTCCATGGGCGTCAAAATTGACAGTGTTTTTCTGTTAATTTGAGAAATTTTGTTTTACAGTGTAGTTATGATGTTACTTGAAGCAGTCTATTATGCAGTTAAAATTTGAAATATTCAAACAGCCCAAAAACAGATCATCCTGTTTTTATAATACCCGTATATATGCTTAAATCTTATTTTAGTTCCAACCATTCCTCAGGCATTAGTATGTATTTTTTCAAGAGCAGTAGTAGTATACGTGTGTCTTTTTTTAATAGCACTATTATTGTTAATTACTATTACACTTCTTTAAAATGAATTTATTTATATTGTCAATAATATACATATATTAAAAGTAGCATTAAAAACAAAGTCAGTTATCCATCTTAAAAAAACACATATGGTTAAGTTCGATGTTTTAAAAAAATATAATCCATACCCAGCTCTTCCACATATATTTCCTTTAAGTTTTGTTTCACTATTTTCATTTCACGTTTTACTTTAAAACTTGAGAAAGTTTAGTAAAACGTGAAATGAATTCATTTAACGTTTAGTAAAACGTGAAATGAAAATAGTGAAACAAAACCTTAAAGAAATATATGCGGAAGAGCTGGGTATGGATTATACTTTTACTTCCCCATCATACTTAAGTCTTGTAATCGTTTTGAAAATCGATTTTTTTTTTGACGGATTTACACGTTTCAGACACTGGAGATTCCGAAAAACATATTTTTAGAAAAAAAAAATTGCCGTCCGTCTGTGTGTCTGTAAACGCTCTATCTCCCGAAAAAAATGAGATAGAGACTTGAAATTTGGTACGTACTTAGTATGTAATAATGGGAAGAAGCTTATTGAATTTCAGTAACCTCGATTAACCGGAACTATTTTTTTCGGACTCTCGAAATATTCGTTCTGATATAAGGTATATAAAAATTTTCGAAATTGGTTATTTTAAGGAGTAAATATACAAGACAATAAAAAAACATAAATTTTGCATAAAACATGAAGTTGATCGGATTATTAGTTGCCGAGATATTTGTAATCCTATTTTCCACACTCTTCGATTTTTCATGACCTGTATTTCATCGAAATTTCAATTCAAAGATATATTTTAATTGGAAATGAGACGCTTAATCAGATGCAATAAACCGCTAGTTAATAGGATTATTGTTTTTGGAGTTATAAGGATGTTTCTTTTAAGCAATTCAGTAATCGAGCCTTTAAAGTTTATGACGTCATCAAGCCACGATTTTATTCGAATTGCAATGCATTTTATAAGTAGTTTACACATTTTAAATTTTCATATTTTACATTATGCATATCCATGATGGGTAAGTATTTCGGTGGCCCCCAACGACTAGTTTCAAGAGCAGTAGTAGTATGTGTGTGTCTTTTAGGTAGATTTCGTAAGAAATACTACCTATTACATTCTCACCTAAGTTGGAAATTTTGAAAAATTTTTGCAGATTTACGCCGATCATGACTCCCAGAACCCAAAACCACCCCCAGTTCAAAACTTTATATATATATATATGTCACTTTTTTCTGACCACGATAACTGGAAAAATTCTGCATAAATCTCTTCCAAACTGATACATAAAATCAAGGGTCATAAAATCTCGGTCAAGTTCGTTAATGGGCAAAATCGAACCAAGGGGGGGGGGGAAATGGGGGGGATTTTTGTGAAAACAGAAAAACCCTCATAATTTCTTTATTATTATACGTATCGAATCCGTTTGAAGTTATTATTACTTCTAGGAGAAGGGCCGAAAATTTATGTATGACAGATTTTTGATATAATTAAAAATTGTCTTAAGGGGGGGAAGGGGGTTTTAGAAGAAAAAAATTCATAACTTCGTCAATTCCCAAAATTTCAAATCCGCTTAAATTTATTATAAATCCTCTTAATATTATCTAAAACTTTTATATTGACATGTTTTTTATAGTACCAACCGTTATAGCAAAAAAAAAAAATTAAAAACCAAAAAATCCCTGCCGGCTCCGCCTGCAAACAAGTTATTTTTCGAAGTAGGCGGTTCCAACTCCCGCATCTTTTCGAAACTCATACATAAAATCAAGGGCATAAAATCTTGGTCAAGTTCGTTAATGGGCAAAATCGAACCAAGGAGGGGGGGGGGGGATGGGGGGGGGCTTTTTGTGAAAACAGAAAAAAACCCCATAATTTCTTAATTATGATATGTATCGAATCCGTTTGAAGTTATTATTACTTCTAGGAGAAGGGCCGAAAATTTATGTATGACAGATTTTTGATATAATTAAAAATTGTCTTAAGGGGGGGAAGGGGGGTTTTAGAAGAAAAAAATTCATAACTTCGTCAATTCCCAAAATTTCAAATCCGCTTAAATTTATTATAAATCCTCTTAATATTATCTAAAACTTTTATATTGACATGTTTTTTATAGAACCAACTCTTATAGCAAAAAAAAATAAAAAAAAATCCTTGCTTGCTCCGCCTGCAAACAAGTTCGGTTTCGAAGTATGCGGTTCCAACTGCAGCATCATCGCAATAAGGTCATTTCTTCCGCAATTCCCGACAAACAGGTGCCCCACGGTCTGCGTCTTCGAAATCTACCTGTGCCTGTAGGCCGAGTCGTCAGGGATTTTTTTTAATATCACTATTATTGTTAATTACTATTGCATTTCTTTCAAATGAATTTATTTATATTGTCAATAACATACATATATTAAAAGTAGCATTAAAAACATAGTCAGTTATCCATCTTAAAAAACACATTAGGTTCGATGTTTAAAAAAAATATAATCCATACCCAGCTCTTCCACATATATTTCTTTTAAGTTTTGTTTCACTATTTTCATTTCACGTTTTACTTTAAAACTTGAATAAGTTTAGAAAAACGTGAAATTAATTCATTTAACGTTTAGTAAAACGTGAAGTGAATTCATTTAACGTTTAGTAAAACGTGAAGTGAAAATAGTGAAACAAAACTTAAAGGAAATATATGCGGAAGAGCTAGGTATGGATTATACTTTTACTTACCCATCATACGTAGTATAGGGTTTTGAAAATAGAATTTTTTTTTTTGACATATTTACACGTTTCTTACACTGGAGATTCCGAAAAACATATTTTTAGGGGGAAAAAATTGCCATCCGTCTGTGTCTGTGTGTCTCTAAACGCTCTATCTCCCGAAAAAATTGAGATAGAGACTTGAAATTTTGTATGTACTTAGTATGTAATAATGGGAAGAAGCTTATTGAATTTCAGTAACCTCGACTAACCGGAACTATTTTTTTCGGACTCTGCAAATATTCGTTCTGATAAAAGGTTATATAAAAATTTTCGAAATTGTTTATTTTAAGGAGTGAATATAAAAGACAATAACAAAACATAAATTTTGCATAAAGCATGAAGTCGATCGGATAATTAGTTGCCGAGATATTTGTAATCCTATTTCCACACTCTTCGATTTTCCCTGACCTGTATTTCATTCAAATTTCAATTCAAAGATATGTTTTAATTGGAAATGAGACGCTTAATCTGATGCAATAAACCGCTAGTTAATAGGATTATTGTTTTTGGAGTTATAAGGATGTTTCTTTTAAGCAATTCAGTAATCGAACATTTAAATTTTATTCGAATAGCAATGCATTTTATAAGTAGTTTACACATTTTTTATTTTAATATTTACATTATGCATATCCATAATGGGTAGGTATTACGGTGGCCCCCAACGACTAGTTTTTTAAAACATGGAACTTAACCATATGTGTTTTTTAAGATGGATAACTGACTATGTTTTCAATGCTACTTTTAATATATGTATGTTATTGACAATATAAATAAATTCATTTTTAAAAAGTGTAATAGTAATTAACAGCAATAGTGCTATTAAAAAAAGACACACGTATACTACTACTGCTCTTGAAAAAATACATACTAATATGCTTGAGGAATGATAGAAACTAAAATAAGATTTAAGTAAAATTTGAAATTTGAAATTAATTGTTATTTCTGTTACTGCAGCATTTATTTTTTATTTATTTGTTTTTTCTTTTGTTTTTTAATTTTCGAAGTTTGTGACAGAAAATTTTCCAATGTATTAATTAATTTTCGCAAATGTATAGATTAAAAAAACCCAAAATTTGAGGGGCGTAATTAATGAAGGACTACTAACGGGTGACTAAGAGAAGATAAGCATCTAGTTATGATGTTACTTGAGGCAGTCTATTATGCTGCTAAAATTTTAAATTTTGAATTAATTGTTATTTCTGTTACTGCAGCATTTGTTTCTTGTGTATTTGTTTTTTCTTTTTCTTTTCTTTTTTAATTTTTTAATTTTGTGACAGAAAATTTTCCAATGTATTAAATAATTTTCACAAATGATTCAAGATTAAAAATCCCTTACGGCTCGGCCTACAGGCACAGGCAGATTTCGAAGACGCAGACCGTGGGGCGCCTGTTTGTTGGGAATTGTGGAAGAAATGACCTTTTTGCCATGATGCGGCAGTTGGAACCGCCTACTTCAAAACCCAACTTGTTTTCAAGCGGAGCCAGCAGGGATTTTTTTTGTTTTGTTTTGTTTTTGTTTTTAATTTTTAATTTTTTTTTCTGCTATAAGGGGTGGTTCTATAAAAAGCTTGTCAATGTAAAAGTTTTAGATAATATTAAGAACATTTATAATAAATTTAAGTGAATTTTATATGTTTTGAATTGACGAAATTATGAATTTTTTTCTTCTAAAATCCCTCCCCCCCCCCCTCTTGGGGCCATTTTAATGATATCAAAAATCTGTGATACATAAATTTTCGGCCCTTTTCCTAAAAGTAATAATAACTTTAAACGTATTCGATACGTATCATAACTAAGAAATTGTGGGATTTTTTCTGTTTTCAAAAAAAGCCCCCGCCCCCCTGGTTTGATTTTGCCCATTAACGAACCTGACCGAGATTTTATGCCCCTTGATTTTATGTATCAGTTTGGAAGAGATTTGTGCAGAAATATTGCAGTTATCGTGTCCATAAAAAAGTGACATATATATATATATAAAGTTTTGAACTGGGGGTGGTTTTGGGTTCTGGGAGTCGTGATCGGTGTAGATCTGCAAAAATTTTTCAAAAATTCCAACATAGAGAGGAATGTAATAGGTAGTGTTTCTTACGAAATCTACCTAAAAAAAAAACAAAATTTGCGGGGCATAATTAATGAAGGAATACTAACGGGTAACTGACAGAAGATAAGCATCTATTTATGATGTTACTTGAGGCAGTCTATTATGCTGCTAAATTTTGAATTATTTGTTATTTCTGTTACTCCTACATTTGTTTTTTATGTATTTGTTTTCTCTCTCTTTTTTTTTTTTTTTTTTTTTTTTTTGTGATAGACATTTTTCTAATGTAGAAAATAATTTTCGCAAATTTATATAAAGATTCTAAAATTCAATTCTCAGAAATAGTAAAAAGGATACTGAAGATGATACGTTCCTTTTCACGGTGAACGACTGTCAAGAAAAATCAACCACAGACGTGTGAACTAACAGCTGCCACTGTAAATCGATCCCCCAAGAAGAAAAAAAGAAAAAGAAATGAACGAAAAGAAATATATATATATATATTGGTTGCTTCTGTAATATTAAAGATAAAAAAAAAAAATAACTGCATCCTTCTACTAGAGGTAATGCAAAGAGGAACGATCAGACTATTAAAAAAGTGGATATAGTAAAATCTCGTTATAACGAATTTCTGAAGACCGCCAATTAAATTCGTTATACTGAAAAACTTGTCACTCCCAGAAAAGCTTCCAGCAGAGTTTGTTTTGCTTCTTGATTTATTCCCCAAAATTCCCAAGTTCTTACCATGATTTTGAATTTACGCATCTCTTATAAATTAATGTTATTTCGATAACCAATTTCTGATTAATAATAATAATAATAGTAATAATAATAATAATAATAATAATAATAATAATAATAATAAACAAGTGGGTAAGTGGGATCGAAGATTGAACAAAGGGTTTAGTTTAATATTCCTTTCAAAACACTTTATCCTTTCTTTAATAAATTCAAATAAATTTCATTTTAAAAAAATCATGTTTTTTTATAAAGTAAAAATTTATTTACCCGCTATTATACCCTGTCATAATAATATCTGTCAGGTGGACTAAATGCGATATTTAAAAAAAAAATCAATTTCAAAATTAAACATGCATAGAGACCTTCAAAATGTTAAAATATGCCAATATTTCCATAATCGGGTTTTATCATGATTCAATGGCGACCTACGTAATGCGTTCCTCAAACTCATATGACATTATAATCACTTGCTGACGTCACATCTACTTGCTTTCTCTATTACTCATATTGATACTCTCTTTGTATTATTCTCAAACATTTGAAAAAGTCCGTTAAACTTCCAGTATGACGTCGGATTAATTTTCTTTTTAATTCTCTAATGACATCATATTAGCCTGCTTTCTGTACTTACACATAATCATACTCCTCGTATTATTGAGAAATGTTTGAAATTTTCCGTTTTATTACCATTATGACGTCATATTAATCTTTTTTTCAATTGGTGAAACTTTTTATTTCATTTTCATTTTTCACGTGGAAATCTTTCAATAGAAAATTTATTTAGAAAGAATTTTATTGTGGATTTTTAATTGTTGGCAACTGCTAATAACGAAAAATGTTAAATTTAATAGGAAAAGGCTGTTAGATTTTTGGTATTTTTTATCTTTCTATACTAAAAGAATACGATTGTTTTTAATTTTATGATTTTCAGCTTCATAGTAGGTATTCAGCTATAAGTACACAAAATTTCACTTCTGTAAGTTATATAGTTTCTGAGAACCGGCTCTGTGACGAACAGACAAAGCAGCTGGGACGAATAGGGTTTCGTGAGAAGAACGAAACACTAAAAAAGAATAAAACTAATATTGCATTTTCCACCTCTTTTTTTAGTACTTTCTCAAAAATTTCTTTTGAAATATTTTAAATTATATTTGATTCATTTTATTTTACATTTTATAAAGCTAACGTTTACTCAAGATAGTGTAGCTAGGTTTAATATTAAACATTTAGAATTTGCATAGAAATATACGTCACAGTTGTTATGGCAACTACATTTCAAAATGCAAACCAGACGATATTTTGATTCTGCCAGCAGATAATATATGTGAAAAAAAAAATACATCTACCTTGGTGACTGTAACTATAGCAACGTCATTTTTCAATATTTAAATTGTCAAGATCCTCTGGAGGCAACTAGCATAATTAGATTTTTTTCTTTTTTCCAGCGGTTTTGATGTCTGTCTGGTGAAGAATTCGCCTTAGAAGATTTATCCCGTGTTTCTACTAAGTGAATTATTTTTTGGAAATATTTTTGGAAGCATAATGTAAAAGAATAAAAATTACCCTCGCCAGTTTTTTCTGTTTTTCTTTAACAAATATTGAGAAGCCTTTGTAGAAAATTTTTGTACTGGGTAATGCATTTATTCCAAATGAAATAAAACAGTTATTTATGAGTAAAGAATGAATATCTTTTCCTTAATACTTCTATCTCCCTTTTTAAAGAAATTCGCCATCGCAATTTAAACTATATTTAGAACTTATCACATAGATGAAATTATTTATATCGAATATTAGATTATTCAATTAGTGCGAAAATTCAGCCAACTGAAATATTTCATAAAGTAAAATATTTTGTAAAGGTCAAGAAAAACTCACTAAATACTGTGTTTAAAAAATAAATTCCATTAATTGAACATAACAATTGAATTGGCTACTTTATTAATTTCATTAAGCAACTGCTTATTTAAAAACTGCATAAATTTAATTACGCAATTGCCTATGTAACACTTCTTTTTTTCTCTTTCTTTATTAGATATCCTTTACTATATTTTGTGATATTTTTATTAAATGGAAGGTAGTATTTAAACTCAACGTTGCTTTATCTACTGACATTTACTTGCTATACAGGGTGTCCACTCTCAAAGGTGTCCAATGGCTAATTCCTAAACCGTTTGTCATAGGCATATAGTTCCAGTTGCAAAAATGTTTTTAATGCGAGATAAAGAAGTATTTTAAAAGTGATTTGGGTCAATAAAAACATTTCTTAAAACGTTACGAAATTTAATTTTTTATACGGTCCCCCGGTCCTATAAGTAATATTTAGTAAAAATTGCCTATTACACTAACAAGTAAGACAAAAAAAAAAAAAAAAAATGCCATTCTTCTATGATTAAAACTGATCGTGTAATCTATATATTTAAAACGCTAAGCGATTTCTTTCGACAATCCGTGAGAACAAACTACTGCATCAAATTACACCATTCTTTTTTTAAATGAAAGATATTTAGATACAGATTTGTTATCGTGCATTCGTTTGTTCGAAAATTTAATTAATTAGCCGTAATTTTCAATTAAAATTTTACTTCTGCTTATGACGTCATAAAGTCGGTAACTCCCACTGTTGTGAAGAATAGAGTTTATTCTCTGAACTCCGTGATTCGCCAATCTTTTGACATTAGCTAATATCAACTAAGTAATATTTAAACATTGAAATGTAAAATTTTAAACAAACTTACTTAAAATTAGCTAGAATATAATAATAATAAAATATCTAAACATAAACATATCAATATGAATAACAAATCTCACGTAAAATGTTGCAATTTAAATGATTCCAATTGAAACAAGATTCGGAGAGTTATCCCTGACGCCCAGCTAACATAAAAGTTCCTATTTTATTTTATTTATTTACACAAAAATTCAATTTTATTATAAAACACCAGGTTGCCATACAAAGCAAAAATCGTCATTTAGGCGCCAAAAATGAACCCCGGTGCGTCTGCGATAATCAAAATTGTTTTGGTTGCACCGCCTATTTCAAAATTAATTAAATCCATGATTATTGTTTCTTTCTCAGATTAAAAATAAGAAAATTTGTACTTCTCTATTATCCCGTCGAACACTTTTCATAACAAATAACTATCGCCAAACTGTAACACAAAATAAACGGGAGAACGTTGCCATTGAAATATCAAAATAAATAAATAAATAAAATATAAGAATTTAAGGACACGATTGTTATTTTAATTAATGAAATAACTAATAAATCAGTAAAACATATTGCAAAATAGACGCAAATGTCGAATTAAAAACCATTTGATGACGTAACAAATACGTATAATGCTTCTGACATAAAGTAAATCTTACTGCATTTTTGGCGATAGTTTTTTGTTATGAAAAGTGGTCGACCGGATAATGGAGAAATAATCAGAAAATTTAATGCTTAACGAAATTCAATTATTTGATCGATCGCAAGATATAGCAAGAATATAGTCGCAGAATGGAAATTAAGAAATCTGGAAACAATAATCATAAACGAACACAAAACTGAAATCAGGCTATGGCTTAGATATGTAGACGCAGTGGCGTATCTAGGGGGTGGGCTGATAGGGCTTCAGCCCCCTCCGAAATTTGTAGAAAATATCGTTTAATTACGAAAGTTTAGAAAAATGTGATGAAACTTGCTAAGATAAAATTCAAAATGAACCAGAAAAAAAAATCCGTTTTAGACAGATTTTCTTCTAAGAAAGTGTGTTATTTCACAAATGCCGTGCGTGTATGTGCTCCAAAATGAGTCTAAGAATGTGTTGAGGGAGAGGTGGGGTAGATCGAGAATGCTGTTAGATAATTTTAAATTTGCTGTTTATTTGGTTTTATATACTATTTATTAAATACTTTTAGTAGATAATTTTCAGTATTCCGTTTTAAAAAATGCTGTGTAACGATGTAATTATACTTGCGAAGACAAAACCTGTTTAAAACGACATTTTCCCCTGTCCCATGCAATTTCGTCTTAGTAGATTTGATTGTACACTAGATGCGTTACCTGCTAATAAGATAAAAACCTGTTTAAAGCGGAATTTTCCCCGTTTCTTGCGATTCCTTCTTAGAAAATTTTACTGTATCTCAGCCTCCTCCGAAATGATAAGTCTAGATACGCCACTGTAGTAGACGACATATTTATTATCACAAATAAACGAATTAATCTAGATAACCTCCTTGACAAAGTAAATTCGTATGATAAGAATATCCAGTTTACAATAGAAAAAGAAATAAAGCATTCGAACAACTACTTAGATGTAAAAATAACTCATGATATAACTAAAATAAATACTACAGTATATAGAAAACCCACAGCAAACTTAAATATAATCTCCTATAAAGCCGATACTCCAATGCCATACAGATTAGCAGCCATGAATACATATATAAATAGAGCTCTACATGTTTGTTTAACAGAAAAATCACTAACGGAAGAATTAAAAATCATTGAAAACATAGGTTTAAAGGCAGGATATCCGAGAAAAACTATACTTAAACTAATTGAAAGAGTAAGAGAAAGAATTGACCATATACAACCAGCACAGAGGAATCTATCATACACTCCTCCTATTCCATATATAAAAGGTGTATCTTTGAAAATAAAACGAGACTTAGAAAAATTAGGAAAAATAGTCCCACTAACCCCCAATCCATCCCTCTTCAAATCAATAAGAAATGAAATAGAAAAATATGAGGAATTACAAACAGCAGGAATATACAGAATAAATTGTCTAAACAGCAGAAATGAAAAGGTTACTTACATAGGAATGACGAAGAGAAAAATAGAAGAAAGAATGAAAGAACATATATAAAACTAAATAAACAGTCAACAGCTCTTGCAAGATTAAACACTAAAACCCCAATAAAACTTGAAACCCTATAAATACAGAAAATAGCTAACTAAGAAAATTTACATAACGCTTTAATAAGAGAATCAATAGAAATCAATGCATCCAAAGTCGCATGCAATGACATGGTACACTCATTACTAGATTGCCGCTGGAAAAAAATGTTGGAAGAGGGGGAAAGAGAGAGAGAGAATATTGAATGCCGATAGGGGGAGCTCTTCAACCAGCAGTCATATATATAATGGAGAGGAAGGAAGTTGAAGATCACAACTGATGTTGCCCTGGGGTGGGGGGGGGGGAGTGAAAGCGCTATTGTCAAGTGGTAGAGATTTTTATTGGAGACTGTTTTTACATTTTTTTAAATGGGGAACGTTTTTAGTAAGAATTTTTAACCATGCTTTTTAAAAATAATGTCTGAAAGAAAAATTGGTAAAATGTACAAATAGTAAATTGTTATTGTAATTTTTTCCGTCAAGTTTTGACGGGTTCCATCTAGTAGCTTTTTAAAACTGAAGCATCTTTTTTGCTGCGAAATAGGAGTCATCCTCAAATTTACTAGAAATATAAATAATCCTCATATATATATATATATATATATATAATAACAGTTAAGAGTAAAATTAACATTACAATATAAATTTGAAATCTATTTTCATTCTGACATATTAAAAAAAATTATAAAACTTGTACTAAAAATATAAGTGAAAAAAAAAAAACAGAATTTTTGTTAAATGAAATGATGGAAAGCAACAGTCTCAATTCTTTACAAAATAAAACATATGTTAAAATACAATTATTTTAATCATTCTGAAGCTTAATTAATAAAAATTAATACATCGTAATACTTATACAGTGTGACTACTTTCAGTTAAAGTGCAGATACACGCAAAATAAATTCTACTAACACTTTAAGAGCCTACGCTAGTCACGCGAAGAAACGCTCCAGCTAATGTTAAGTCTATGGGAAGGTTATCGCGCGATTTCTCGTTCGCATTTTAATATTTTTAAATGATTCTTTTTGCATAGGATAGCTGAGGTCGATCTCTAACGTTGTTAGTTTTTACTTTTTCGATTTTGGTTCCAGTTTTTTTATATAAGGGTAATTTCACTTTCAGAACAGGTTCCAACCGGTTCCAAAATTGAAAATGTCTGCTTATAAAAAAAACCGTAACCAAAATCAAAAATGTAAAAACTAACAACGTTAGAGATCGACCTCAGCTATCCTATGCAGAAAGAATAATTTAAAAATATTAAAATGCGAGCGAGAAATCCCGCGATAACCTTCCCATAGACTTAACATTAGCTGAAGCGTTTCTTCTCGTGACTAGCGTAGGCTCTTAAGGGCTTTGTGTACGATCTCTCGAAGCTCCCGAACTCATCTGTATTCAGATGCAGAAAATTGGTATAAGTCATGCAATTCAAAGTGTCAAATACTCGGTCAATTTTAGTGTTAGATGAATGGGACATTTTTTGTGGATTTCCATTCGAATGGATATCCATTTAATTTTCGTTGCAGACGATTTGAATGATATAGAAGAAAGTTTTGTGATTGTTTTGAAAACGGAATTCTTTTCTGGGGAATTTTCAGACTTTTGAAATTCAAATCGTTACGGATAAAATTTTTATGAATGTACATTTTTAAAGAATGGGATTTTGTGAAAGGGCCATTCTTATAAAACATAATTTTGTGAAGAGATCTATTAAATGAAATTTTGGAAAGGGCCATCTTTTATATAAAAATAACTTCATTTTTTGAATACTACGGGACTAATTTCGGAATTTTTTTCAGTATTACAACAGTGACTATCTCTTCTGAAACATAGGTTACTTTTTATGTCGATACCCGTGCCTCCAAGGAGATGCAAGAGAGAAAAACGATTTAAAATTACGATTTCTTTGAAAATATTGGGGCTAGAAATTTGAAAGTTGACATAGTGGCTATTTTTATGAAGTAAATGCTCGCCAAGAATGGTTGTTAAAAAAAAATCAAAAGTTTAAAAGGATTAAATGATTAGAAAACATTTTAAAATCATGATTATTATGAAACTACCGGGGCTAGAAACTTTAAATTTGTCATGCAGGTTACTCTATGGACGTGAACGATTTTTTTTTTTTATTATTCAAATTTCAAATAGGTTAAATGGGAGAAAAACGGTGTGCAGTTATGTTTTTACTATGATTTCTCCGGTATCACTTGCTACATTTTAACAACAACACGCTCAAACATGAAATAAAATTTAAAAAATACATTAAATAAAAGACAAAAAGATAATGCATGCCTCTTTAAGACGAGATATTTAATTCATTACTCCATTGTTAGTATAGTATGGAAACCCTTGTGTGTCTACAACAACCGACCGCTTTGTAAATACAAATATTTTATCAGTTGTCAAATGAAAATATCCAGATGTGTTCAGCACCAATTAAACATTGTAATCCGATAATATGTGAAAGTAAAAGATAGGAACATTAGTTCTGCAACTGTTATCATATTCCATCGCAGAGCAAATATAACCCCCTATTATCTATTATCTCCTTGGCGATCGGCGGCCACACACGCAACAAGTGCATCAAGTTCGGATTATTTACGTGTTAGAATTAATACATATCGCTTTATTTCTATCGATTGATTCCAGGATATTGTGTGTGGTTTACCAAACGATATATGCCGCAGTAAAGGAAAATATCAAAGGAACCAGAAACGTACGAAATGTCAAAAATATGTATTTTCATTTGTTATTATCTGTATAATGTTTGGAATTTTAAGAATACCGTATAGTTGGTAGGAATAGAAAATTCCTAAATTGCAATCGTCTTACGAGCTATAAATATGTTGAGCCGCGCAGACCGGTGATACCTTGCGAAGGACAAAACTTAAAATTCAACTATCTCGAAACACTTGTTTTTCAGTGTTTTTGCCACTATAACTTTTGAACAAGTGATATGCATTTCATGATAAGAATTTTTTCGCATTGTATCCAATTTTAGGTTCTACAAAGGTTGGATTAACATTATTTCTTACTGTTTTAGGGAAACCTGCCCCCCCCCACACACACACATACATTCTAATTACATGACATGCTAGCTGGCAAGAGTGGCAAAGAATGGCGTTTTCTGTGCATGAGATGGAAAATGCCTTTTAGGCTTGGTTCTTCAATTCAAAGTACGAGAGAAGAGGAATATCACTGCAGTGCTTACCCTGCACTAGAAGGGGTGGGGTGAAATAAAAAAATGCTGTTTGTACTCATTTCTTAGTTCAAGTTTTGTACAAAAGAAAAACAATAGTAATTCTCAAACAAACAAACAAACAAAAATTCCAGATTAAATATTTTGATCGCCAGATAAAAGTTAAAAAAAACTTGGCCGCCAGTGGCGACCTGGTGACCGCAAGTGGTAAGCCCTGGTTATAGCCATCACAAAACTTTCTCCTATATAAATCCAATAATCTGCAACAAAAATTTAATGACAGTCTATTCGTTCTTGAGATATAGCTGTCGCGGAAATCGTAAAAAAACAGAGAGTAGCAACGACATCTGTTGGCCGGTATATACCCAAACCTAATAAGGATCTATATATGTCAATGACTTAAAGAAAATGTTAGTGAAAATCCGTGCATTAGTTCTTGAAATATAGCTATCGCAGAAATCGTGAAAAATTCAACATAGCAGCTCCACCTGTTGGGCGATTTATACCTAAACCTAATCAGCGTCTATTTATGTCAGGTCTTATTAAGTTTGGTGACATGGTAGCCCTGTATATGATCTATAGATTTATTTAGATTAGATAATACATAGTATGCTAAAATTTAGTTAAGAACTCAATTAAACAACATTCTTCAGCAATTTCCGTCAATAAACGGAAATGTACTCGAATTCTTTTTTGCAGCCCTGTATTGATCTGCAGAATTTATACACACCACATAATATGCAAAAAAATAGTTACATTTAAAAACGTATTCCACAACTGAAAATGCACTATGGTCAATTAACTCTCATACACATATGAGCGTTATATATCTGAATTCGTTTGTGTTGCACTGTGAATGAACGATAAATTATATGCACATCATATTCTACTTGTAAACATCTTGTATAAGAATCTTGTAGCGCACTTCAGTGATGTACTAATATATCAATTTCAATATGTTTGAAATAGTATAACATATTTAAAATGCATTGCAAACTATTTTCCCTTATAGACCGTAATGTGGCATTATTTTGAGCCTCCGTGTAAACTAACTATAAATGCTATACACACTTCGTTTTCAATAGACAGCATTCCATAATAAACTTCAGTAATCGTGTTCATGACAATCCAAGTTATATTTACGCGAATTAGAGCACAGACAGAGAGAATTCATAAACACTTTTCTACTATTTTTGAAAGTGTTAAAAATGGAAAACAAACGTCTTAATGTTTCATGTGATTAGTTGTGACACACCTACGGCACATTTGTGTGTCGTGAGACCCAGTTGAGAAATCCTCATTAAGAGCAGCTAAGCATGTTGTATCTAGCAAAAATATTTGTTGCAATATAGGAAATTATATTGTTCATTGTTTTCCAATTTCAAAATACTGACGGATGTATATCAACGGCGTATGATTAGTGTCCAGCATTAACTGTTATGGTGTTTCTAGTTACCTTGACACTGATATGTTTCAAAATAACCGCAACATAAAATAATTGTTAACTTTTGGATTCAAGATTCAATAAACGTATAACAAATCCAAACACACACGAGATAATATAATTCATTAATTGCTATAAAAGTGTTAAATAAAACCCCTAAAAACAGTAAAATAGTGTTTTATTAAAAATTGAATAGTTAAATCGCAGAATTTTTAATCACCTCATTTAATCATAAGAATTTTTAATAATTTTCTGCGATTAAATAAGGCGAAAAATTATGTTAAAAAAAACTATGGTAGAACGGAATTAGACCGGAACCCTGAATGGAGTGAAATAGTATTTTGAAAATATTTATTTAAATAAACTCTTCACCAGATCAAACAACTGAAATTTTTATTCGAGATAGAAAGATTGACTGAACAAGTGGGTAAGTGTGATCGTAGATCGCACAAAGGGTTTCGTTTAATATTCCTTTCAAAACACTTTATCCTTTCTGTAATAAATCCAAATAAATTTCTTTTTCCAAAAAAAAAAAAGAAAAAAAAAGAAGAAGAAAAAAGTCATGTTTTTTATAAAGTAAAAATTTACCGGTATATTTTTCTCGTTTTTTCGAAAATCTTAACCGGTTCTAGAGCGGGCGAAGCCCGCTAATACTCTGTCATAATAATATCTGTCATGTGGACTAAATGAGATATTAAAAAAAATCAATTTCAAAATTAAACATGTTGTATATAGACCTTCAAAATGTTAAAATATGCCAGTATTTCCATAATCGGGTTTTTATCATGAATCAATACTTTCCTCAAACTCAAATGACGTTATAATCACTTGCTGACGTCATATCTGCTTTCTTTCTCTATTACTTATATTGATACTCTATTTGTATTATTCGCAAACATTTGAAAAATTCCGTTAAATTTCCAATATGACGTCCGATTAATTTTCTTTTTAATTCTCTAATGACATCATATGAACCTGGTTTCTGTACTTACACATACTCATACTCCTTGTATTATTGAGAAATAAAGGAAAATTTCCGTTTTATTACCAATATGACGGTCATATTAATCTTTTTTTCAATTGGTGAAACTTTTTATTTCATTTTCATTTTTCACGTGGAAATATTTCAATAGAAAATTAATTATTGTAGACAGAATTTTATTGTGGATTTTTAATTGTTGGCAACTGCTATAACGAAAAATGTTTACATTTAATAAGAAAAGGTTGTTAGATTTTTGGTTTTTTATCTCTCTATATTAAAATAATGCGACTTTTTTCAAAATTTTATGATTTTGAGCTTCATAGTAGGTATTAAACTATAAGTACACAAAATATCAAGTCTGTAAGTTATATAGTTTCTGTGAACCGGCTCTGTGACGGACAAATACCGTAGCGGGACGAATAAGGTTTGGTGAGATAAACGAAACCCTAAAAAAGACAAAATAGCAATTTACAATAAACATCACTAAGCCTTTTTTTTTTCAAAAAGTTTTTTTTTCTTTGTAAAATATTTAGTAATTAGTTACTATTTATTAGTTAATCAATTAATCAATTTAGTTGATTATTTATTTCGCTTCTGCTATTTTTCTGGTATTAGGATTCTATTTATGATAAAGATAAGCTAATTTTTTGTGACTTTAACATTAACATGCTTCTAATACTTTTTATTTTAGAATGGAAATAGAAATTTTATTTTAATCGTAACACACTGCCCCCGGCTGAACACTTAGTTCAGCATCTACAATTCTTAAACAATTTAATAAACATAAAAGTTTACTTACATACATGAAAAACATTTTCGGTAACATACTTACATATACATATAGAAATTCAAAAGGCTAAATTGATACAAAAAATTCTGGAATCTAAAAAGAAAAAATAAAACACATGAAATTAATGCAAATTAAACAATAATAAGTAAATATGAGTAACCAAAGAAATTGAATATTTAAGAATATAGTTTATAGTGTCCATCAGTCCACCAAGTCCAGTTCAAGATTATATAAAAGTTGCACGGGTCTTTTAAGATCACCATTTACAGTCTGTAATACACATGATCTTATTTTAGAGTCACGACCACATATAAGTTCTTTAACACGACCGTATTTCCACATATGTTTTGAGAGCTTTTCATCATGAATTAACACTACATCGTTTACTTTGATTTGAGGCGATGAATTTATGTTTTTCACTTGAAAAGCAGATCTAAGTTCTAACAGGTATTCATTTCTCCACCTTTTCCAAAAGTGATCAGTAATCTGTTGCTTATATTTATATTTTTTTGTCAACAAGATCTTATTGGATTTTTCTTGGGTGCAAATTGGTAATCCATAAGAAGGTAAGGACATTAATCGTTTACCAACTAAAAAATGAGACGGTGTCAAAGGTGATGGTTCAGTATTTTCTTCATAGAGATAGCATAAGGGACGTGAATTAATCACAGCCTCTATTTCTGCAAGTATTGTTTCTAGTTCTTCAAAAGTGAGACAAGTTTTGCCTAGAACCTTTTTCAAAGGTGTTTTTACTGATCGTACCATTCTTTCCCAGAAGTCGCCCCACCAGGAAGCTCTGGGGGATTATAAACTTCCATGTTATCTTATTCTTTCTCAAATAATCAAAAATTTCTTGCTTAGAAATTCTTTTCCAAGCGTCTTTTAACACCAAATCTGCTTTAGAAAAGGTCTTTGCATTGTCACTGTATATTATTTTACAGAATCCTCTTCTAGAGAAAAATCTTCGCAGTGCTAAAATAAAGGTTTGCGTACTTAGATTGGTGACTAGTTCTAAATGTATCGCTCTAGTTACAGCACATGTAAATACAACAATATAAGCCTTTCCAGTACTTTCAGAATTTTTATAATAAATTGGGCCGGCAAAATCAACGCCAGAAGTCTCAAAAACTGGTGTTTGGATGATTCTGTCTTTTGGTAAAGGGGCTATTTCCACCTTTCCAGGAGTAGCATTAAGTTTCCGACATATCATACAAGATTTTAAGACTGATTTTACGCATCTTCTTCCTTTTATTATAAAATACCTTTCACGAAGGTGAGCTAAGGTGACAGCTACACCGAAGTGGAGTATTCTTTCATGAGCATCCTTAATGAGTAATTTTACAAAATAAGATTTATTAGGAAGAATCCATGGATGTTTTTCCTTCTCTGTTACTTCAGAAAACTGAAGTCTTCCAGATAATACAAGTAAGTTGTTTTCATCGAATTGGGGATTAAGGTTGAATAGAGAAGAATATTTATTAAGTGGTTTCTTTTGTTTAAGTGCCTGTATTTCAACTTGAAATATCAAAGTTTCCTGAATTAATTTTACCCAATACTTTTCTGCTGTTTCTATTTCTGAAGCAGTTAAAGGTCCTAAAATTTTAAGGTTTCTCGAATCGGCATTATGAATAAAACGCATTATCCAGGCAGCAATGTTATACACTCGATTTAAACTGCTAAACTTTGTCATATCAAAAACTGGTTTAGGAGTAGTATTTGATTCATTACGCAATAGTGTTAAATTTGGTTTTGATTTCAATTCAATAAAAGCTTCGGGATCAATTTCTATAGCCTTTTTGGAAGGCCACATATGTTCCGGCAGTGATAACCAAGGTGGGCCGTATTACCACATTTTATTACCCGTTAACTTCGATAAGTTTTCCCCACGTGTAAGCAGATCTGCTGGGTTTTCTTTCCCAGGACAATAATTCCAGTCCTTTGGATTTGTCAATGACTGAATTTCAGTGACCCGATTTGCAATAAAAGGTTTCCAATTTGTAGTCGTACCTCTAATCCAACATAGAGTTAAGTATTTCAGAGTTAAGTATAAGTTAGAGTATTTCAGAATCTGACCATAACTTTATTTTTAAATTTGGAATATGTAATACTTGTTTCAAATATTTCCACATTCTAGCGGCAATTAAAGCACTTATAAGCTCCAAGCGAGGGATGGTTAACCTCTTGAGGGGGGCTATTCTACATTTACTCCAAACAAAACTTGTTTGGATTTCACCAGTTAATGAAATGCAACGCAAATAAGCAACTGCTCCAAACCCTATAGGGCTAGCATCACAGAAAATATGAACTTGTGTTTTTTCGGAAATGTTTATTCCATTAGGGAAATATTTTCTGGGTATTTCAAATGTTTTCAGCTGTACAACTTGCGAACACCAAGTGTCCCATTCAGATTTCAAATCGTCTGGTAATTTACTATCCCACTCTAAACCTCTTTGCCATGTTTTTTGCAACAAGGCTTTAATACGAATAACAAATGGATTCAAAATTCCTAAGGGATCATAAATTTTCAGTAATATCTTAAGTACTGTTCGTTTGGTGGGATCATTCATATAACTCTCCTGAAAGGATTGGACATCTAACATCAAAACATCAGATTCAGTATTCCAAATTAGACCTAGTACTTTTAAAATACTACCTGGGTTTTCCTCACTTATACCAAATTTACTTGTTCCCCACATTTCTCTAAGTTTAACAGAATTTGTTTGAAATTTTCTCAAATTCATCCCAGCTTCTTTAAGAATTTCTGAAGCTGTCGTTGCTAAATAATAAGCTTCACTATCTAAATCTGATCCAGAAATTAAGTCGTCGACATACAGGGAACTATCTAACATTTTTACAAACTTGGATGTTAATCTTGATATTTCTTTATGTGATATTTAATTGTGGCAGCCAAAATAAATGGGGAGCATGAAACTCCAAATGGTACACGTCTAAGTCTTAAAATTTTAAAAAGGTTCCTTTCGTCATTATCAAACCAAAAAAAATGTAAGGTAATCTCTGTCTTCTTCAGCTATAGAAATTTGAAGAAAAGCTTTCTCAATATCTGCACAAAACGCAGTATGGAATTTTCTGAAATTGATAAGAATTTCTAACAAATCAGGGTTTAAATTTGGTCCAGAGTACAAACACTCATTTAACGATTTATTGTTTTCTTTTGAGGAGGCGTCAAACACCATCCTCACTTTAGTTGTGGGTTTATCATCCCGCAAGACAGGGCGGTGGGGCATAAAATATACGCTATTTATTGCTTTATTAGGGCATTCTTCCACTATGTTATTTAATTCCTGTTCAACCACAATTTCTTTATATTTCTGCAATAATTTCTTATTTTTATCCAATTTTCTGTTTAAGTTAATAAATCGATTTCTAGCATTTTTATAATTACTTCCTAAATCCCTTTTATCATCTTGCCATAGCAATTTAGCTTCGTAACGATGTTCAATAAAATACAAATTGTCTTCGAATTTTTTTACTATCACTTTATCTAATTCAGACATATGCTCGTCTGTATTCATTCCTAATTCCCACTAATTCCCACAAATTTTTCAAATCATTTTCTATAGGTTTCATAACATGAGTAGATAAGACGCCAGCTTGATTACTCTTATAATTTTTATTCACGTCAATTGCCCCGCAGAGAGAATGTCCGAATAGACTTTTACTTATGTACAATGATTAAGTTATAGGAAATGTTTTATCATTAATTTGATAAAAATAGTCTGCCCCGATCAATATATCAACATCAGAATATTCTAAGTACAACTGTCAAGACGAAATTTAGAAAGTTTTCTCTTTATTTTAATTGGAAGGGGGGAATTTGTATCAACGAATTTGTTATCACCGGTGTTACTAAAGCTTCAATTAATATACTTCGGTTTCTATCCGTAAAGTGAGTTAACTTTAGCTGAACGACATCCTAGCATCTCTCTTCAGATGATTTCGAACCGAAAGTATAGATAATTAGTTTCTCATTTCTAATGATATCAGGGTTTAATTTAAAAACTAAATTTTCTGTAACGAAAGTTCTGTGACTAGCAGAATCAAATAAACAAAGTGCTCTTTCGGAATTTTCTTCCGATTCTACATTAACATGAATAGTTTAAAATATTATTTCTTTAGGATGGTTATTTATGCTATTATTACAATGTGATACAGAGGAAATAATAGTGTCTGGCTGTTTAGATACTTCTGATTTTCGATTACCAGAGTTACAAAGAATGCTATTATGATAAGTTTTACCACAAACCTTGCAATTTTCATTCCAAAACTTGCAAAAACTTGAAATATGAAATTTACGAAAACACTTAAAACATCTACCCTCTCTCTTCAATTCCCGCATTTCAGGAATGGAAAGAGCCTTACAATTTTCAGTATCATGTTCAACAGATTTACAAAATACACAGTTATTTATAATATTAGTGGTCAAAGCAGAAGCTGATAGAGTGCTTCTTTTATAATTTTGATAATTTTTCTTATAATTTTCGTGTTTATCAGAAACTGGTTTTTCAAAGCAATTTAATTGCAAAGTTGCTTCACGCGATTCAATTTCTTCTTTAATGAAATTAATCAATTCATTAATTTCCCTATATTTTTCGTACGTTTTCTGTTAAATCCTAATGCAATATCAGATGGAATGAGTTTAAGAAGAATCGGACATAACAAATGTCCATATGAACCCGACGTTACGCCTAAAGAATTGAGATTTCTAATTTGAATCTCACATTCATCATATAGCTCTCTTAGAGCTTTAATATTACTAGCGTTTCTTACAGGTTTCAAATTTAATAATTTCGTCATGTGGCTATTTATCACAAGGTCATTACGACCAAAACGGTTTTTTAACAGCTCCATAGCGTGATCATAATTTTCTTTTGTCAGCGAGAATCCTGCTATTGTATTGGCAGCGCTGCCGCCTAAAAGTGATTTCAAATAGGAAAATTTATCAATCGGAGTTAAGTGCTCATTTTTATCAATTGTGTTCGAAAATTGACTCCAAAATTCCAGCCATAAACAAGAATCACCATAATATTTACTTATATTCAATTTGGGTAATTTTACCAATTCTGATTCAGAATTTTCTGACTTTTTAGTAAAGAAGTATTGTTACTACTATGCTCACTTTCGTTATCTGAAACATCTTGTTTATTTTCCGTAATAGCGGTATTATCATTTATAAATTTGGAAATTTTAAATTTCCACTGAATAATGTTTTCATTATATGTTTCAGATTTCTCTATTTCCTTTTCGAATTCAGCATCTAGAACCAGTGGTTCAATCTCTGCATTTAATGATTTTAATGTTTCCATTTTATCATTCAATTGCTGTTTTAAAATACCTAGCTGTGATTTTTTATTTTCTAAATCTAATGCTAGTGTATCATCTAATATTTCTTTAATTTTATCAAATATTTTCGTAGTTTGAGAATGAATAGTAGCTCTTTTTTTCTTAAGTGTTTCAAGATTCATTTTAAATAATAACAAAACACTTCAATATTCAATGTATTCTATATATCAATAATTCGAATCAATATTCCAAAAAAATTCAATTTGAGGTACTTACCTCAATCACTTATGAAAGGAGATTTCAACAATCCTGTAGCTGGTCGCCAAAAAATGTTGATTGTCATTTTACGTAAGATGCAGGCTCTTTTCAAAATACAACGCCATTCATTCTATTTTTCAGGAATCAAATCTTTTTCAAATAAATAACTTGTGTTCAAAATGTTTCAACAGATACTCAAAACCTTTTCTTTAAAAAACTTAATAAAGACTATTTATTTACAGATTTACAGGTTATTAATATTTTATCACTCTTATTTCAGAGTTCAATTATTACCGACATTCGGTTCAAATATCAAAGTTATATCATTTCTTCTAAAAGAACAAAATCAGAATAAACAAAAAAGGGCCGTTGCCACTAGCAACAGACAAAACGCTAGTCAGACAAAAAATCGTCTGAGTATCGCCAGGGAGGCAATCGTAACATGGATCCACTTTGATGAAAATCCCGAACAACCAGATCCACTTTTCATTTCTCTTATTCTTCATTTTTCCTTCAAATAATAGCTTTTTAGGCTCCGAAATTTCGTCATTACACATACTGAAATATACAAGTATGCTGGATTTTTGTCATATGTTCATTTTTGATCCAAAAATACTCATTTCGATATGAGTACATGAACGTACTCCGTTTTGAGAATGCACATGTTCATTTTTGATCCAAAAATACTCTTTTCGAAATGAGCACATGGACTTACTCATTTTTGAGTATTTCATTTTTTTCATTGTAGTTACAAAATGTCAAAAATGGCTGTCTCCCAGAAAAGTATCACACTCTGGAAAAGTATGAGCCAACGTTTTTTCTTACTTTTTTTTTTTTTTTTTTTTTTTGTGGTGGTTGCATTTCTTCGTTCCACACACACACAAAAAAAAAAAAATAAAAATAAATAAAAAATAAATAAAAAAGAAAGAAAGAAAGAAAGAAAGAAAAGAAAAGGACTCCATATTTTATGAATCTATCTAAGGAGAAAAACCAAACAAATAAAAATTTTCTTTGATAAGTTTTAATAAAATTTTTGATATTTTTAAAATATTCTGCGCAGAAATCATTCAAAGACGAAACCCGAAAATAGTGATTTTCTTAAGTCAAACTTGAGCGACCCCTAAACATTGAAAGAAAAAAAAAGAAAGGGGGGGGGGAGGTCCTTGTTATTGCGGATTCCGAGGATGAGTCGCCAAACGACCGAGTGTATCACCAAATTATGTGACATACATGACAGTATGGTGGAGTATGACCATGGAGCCGTGAAGATATCTTCTTAGCATATCCGTATATGATATTTTAGTTTGCACATGACCAAGTTATAATCATATATAACGTATGTATGGCACATAATTATAACATGTGTATTTGTATGAGACGTAAAGGAGATTGATATTATGTATCTGTGATGCAAATATGACTTACATAATAGCGTACGGAATATATGATACATATAGCGTATGGAACGTACATGATACTTACATATTGTATATGCAAGTTTGGCGACGAATTTGACAAAATCGTAACTGCAACCTTGGCGTAAACGTAACTGCGAGTGCCGCTATAACAAAAAAGTACCTAAGATAAGAGCCCTGTTATTAGTTAGAGTTATACGTATTTAAATTTTATTTTCATTTATTATTGTTATTTATACATGTATATCCCACAACCAATTAAAATTATATTCAAATCAATAATATAATATACATATAATTAAAATTGTATGACTCACAAAATAAATATGCTGTTGTCTGTTAATGAGAATAAAATGTCTCTTTCAAGCCCAATTTTTATGGATTTTTACTTCTTCAACAATAAGATTTTTTTTTTTCCATTGAGTCAGCTGGGTGTGATATGATGCGATGTGATGGATACTGGATAGGATAAGAACTACAGGTAGAAATAAATAATTTCCTGTCATGCTCCGTTCATTTTCTTGTCCTTGTTACGAAAAGCATCTACACTGTAACCGCTTAACTGGCCACTTCTTTAATAACAAGCGGATGTCTATATTTTCCTCTAATTAACTTTCTTCTTTCTTTTCATTGAAGACTCACTCACTTTCATGGTATGACACTTAATCATTTCCGTCTGCCATTTACTGTACCGCACGTGTGTCAATTCGAAGGTCATTTTCATTTAATCTTAAATTCAACTTACCACATAATTTTTATTCCAAACTGCCAAATGGCCCCCCGAATTTTTTATTATTATTTATTTATTTATTTATTTTATTTTTATTTTATTTATTTATTATTATTTTTTTTTGGGGGGGGGGGGACGAATTTAATCATGGATAAGTAATTATGCCAATATCAATTAACCCTTTGAAAAGCGGTGGTATATTATACACACCGATGCCACATAATTTTAACTCCAAACTGCAAAATGGCACCCTGAATTTTTATATAAAATTTTGTTTTTATTAGGAACGGGAGGAAACGAATTTAATCAGGGATAGGTAATTATGCAAGTATCAATTAACCCTCTGAAGGGCGGTGATGTATTATATTAACCACATAATCTCAATTCCAAATTGCCAAATTACATCCAGAATTTTTTATTAAAATTTTGGTTTTATAATGAACGTGAGGAAAAAAATTTATTCAGGGATGGGTAATTATGCAAGTATCAATTAACCCTCTGAAGGGCGGACCACATAATTTTAATTCCAAACTGTAAAATGGTCCCTACATTTTTTTAAATAAAATTTTGCTTTTATAAGAAACATAAGAAAACAAATTTAATCAGTGATAGGTAATTATACAAATATCAATTAACCATTTGAAAAACGGAGGTACATTATATATATCACATAATTTTAACTCCAAACTGTAAACACCCAGAAATTTTTAATAAAATTTTGCTTTTATAAGGAACGTGAGGAAAAGAATTTAATCAGGGATGGGTAATTATGCAAGTATCAATTAACCCTCTGAAGGGCGGTGGTATATTATATAAACCACATAATTTTAATTCCAAACTGTAAAATGGATTCCAGATTTTATTAATAAAATTTTACTTTTACAAGGAACGTAAGAAAACGAATTTAATCAGTGATAAGTAATTATGCAAATATCATTAACCCTTTCAAAAATGGTGGTATATTATATATACCACATAATTTTAATTCCAAACTGCCAAATGAGCCTCAGTTATGAGCCAAAATTTTCATAAATTTTTGCTTGTATAAGGAACGTGAGGAAACGAATCTAATCAGTGGTAGGTAATTATGCAAATATCAATTAACCCTTTGAAAAACGGAGGTATATTATATATATCACATAATTTTAACTCCAAACCGTAAAATGACACCCAGAAATTTTTAATAAAATTTTGCTTTTATAAGGAACGTGAGGAAAAGAATTTAATCAGGGATGGGTAATTATGCAAGTATCAATTAACCCTCTGAAGGGCGGAGGTATACCATAAAAAACACACAATTTTAACTCCAAATTACCAAATGGTACCCAGAACTTGTAATAAAATTTTGCTTTTATAAGGAACGTGAGGAAATTTATTTATTTATTTTCAAATACATTTATTCGTAAATTCTGGTGACATTGAACCATCTCAACATTTTAGCAACAGAATTACTTTGCCCCTGAAAGAGTTAAAATGGAATGGAAGTTTTTCGGCTTTAGAAAAAAATTAATTTATTCCCTTGCATTTTCTGAATGACTCACATTTCTCAAATCCAAACTGGGTACTTTGCAAAACATTTTTTCATACATTTTTGTTCGCAAACGTTATAACCAGCCACAGCTATATACTTAAAAAAATAAAGTGAATATTCTTTAATCTGTAAAAATCCCAAAAGTCACTTGGGTCAGGACATTTGATTGCATTAAAATTACCCTGAGCCCAAATTTAGTGACAGTCTTTACATTGCCGGTAGCAGTTACTTCTTCTGTAAGGTTGTTCAGCAAACTAAATAATAATAATAATAATAATTCTGAGCAGTAGGTAGAGATAGATTGTTATTGTTAGTACTATTGCTTCTTTCCATAGAATAGAATATTCTTTTCATAGAATTCCAGTGAATTTGGATCATCATTATGCTTTAAAGAAATAATGGAAAAATTCGCTCATCCAAACTGCGTGAAAGAAAATTTTGATAAACTTTGAATTTGGTCAAAAATATTTTGTGTGGAGCAACACTGGTGTAAATCTGAAATCATGGTAATAAGAATATGATTATGTAGTATAGGATTTCTTTTAACTATTTTATACCTCATTAATACACCAAAAATTAATTAAATCATTACAAAATGCGAAGAATTTTCGATTTTCATAAAATTAGTTTTCAAAAACACGATTTTATTAAAATACTTAAAAGGAGAAATGCACCAATTTAAAATTAATGTTTTATAAATGAAAATTCACGTTCTTTAAATGACGTCATATTCCCATGTAAAAACCATTCACCATATTTTCCCGAAAATACGACCGTGTCTTGTATTAATTTTTCTTTATAAAAAAAAAAAAAAAACTTCCGAAATTTTCAAAGGCCAAAAAGAGTTGTTTCTGCCCTCCCACGTAACTTCGTCTTGTTACGGACTTGCCTTCAATCATTATGGAACTTGAAAAAATCCAGTAGTATCTGCGAATCAAGTCAGACTCTTTAATTCACTCAAAGTATGATTGAAGGTTTGGTATTACACTATAATCACTGTTTCAATCAATCATGATTATGTCAGTTAGGTTCAATTAGTGACTGGATTTATTTGATCCTCATTTATTTTATAGAAAGAAAATCTAGAAATTACTAACAAAATCGACACTTGTTTATCTTTCGGAAGGAAGAGATTTTTTTTTTAATTTTTTTTGCAATCTTTTATTTATATAAAATCACCATAACAAAGCTTTATCTTTGAATTTACAACATGCATCGGCAATTTTCAGTGGCCGAATAAAAGCCGCGATAATAAGCATAAACAAAAAGTAACCACGCTTTTTACTAACTTTCCAGTAAGAGCATACTGCTCTTCCACACTTGAGTGCTCTCCATTCATAAAACGCCGATTTCATTCAACAGGTACTCCAAATGAGTGCGCTTTTGTCCTCTATTCACCCGCAGCGCGATAACGCCCTGAAAAGAAATTTGTAACAATCATGTACAGTCTAAACCCGATTAAAAATCACTATTGTTTACACTTACGAAATGCTTGGATGATGCAAGCTAGGAATTACTTACTACCTTTCTGACACGTGAAGCTTTCAAATTTATCCAGTGAGGCGGAAAAATCGTCTGCCAGGTAATATAATGCCACAGAAAGAAAGGGAAACTTTCTGATTATTATGCATGATTTGGCTATCCCTATTGGCTGTTATATGCTACTCAGCGCTACCTACGGCTAGTACTTAATGTTTAGTGGAATGCTTTCTATATGCAAATCATCCCTATTTCAAAAGCTGCCTCTTTTCTCTAAGGCACAGTCTTTCAAAATTTTATGGAGAAAATTAAAGACTTGTTATTATTGCCTAAAGCAGACTACGTTGTACATAGGTAAATTCCAATTTTATACGTAAACTAGCAGGCGAAACCTGCTACGCTGGTCGGTTTCTCCAAACATTGAATCAAACGAAATATACGGGTGTTTTGACCTTCTGTTTAAAGCAATATGGAGCACTTTTACCTGGAATAATGTCCTTCCGCATTGCTGAAAATTATACGAAAGCCATTGAGGTATTATATTTTCTAATGTGCAAAACAAAATTTGGGCTATTAAGAGGCTGCTTCATTCACGCGTAAACACCCGCTCGCTAATGTTAATCCTATGGGACAGTTATTTTGTAATATATCGTTTGCGATTCAAAATTTTTAAATGATTTTTTTTTTTTCATTGGATGGCTGGGGTTGATCGCTACGTGTAAACCCTTTTTTACTTTTTCAATTTTGTTTGCAGGTATTTTTTATTAGCATACTTTCACTTTTGAAACCGGTTTCGAAAGTAAAAATATCGTCATTAAAAATATCTGTAAACAAAATAAAAAAAAAAAAAAGGCTGTGTAGCGATCGACCCTAGGCTATCCAATGAAAAAAAAAATTCATTTAAAAATATTGAAATGCAAACGGGATATTGTAAAATAACTGTCCCATAGGATTAACATTAGCGAGCGGGTGTTTTCGCGTGAGTAAAGTAGCCTCTTAAGGACTAACTCTTTTAATTGATCATCTAGAGCAGGATCTGTCAAAGAACGATAGACTGATATGCACGATAGACCGATATGCAGTATACTAAAAAACTAAAACCATTCCTTAAAAATTATCTAACTGACAGTGCAAGTCTCATCAAAATCTGTCCAATTAACTTTTTTTTTTTTTAAAAAAAAAGGCTACTCTTTCATAATTCGGTTCATCTGATTATAGAACTTTCCCCTATAATTCTATAACTAAGCAGCGTAGAACGATACGCCATATACTAAAACTTTTCCTTTATTTAATTAACAGTCGAAGTCCAATCAAAATCCATTCAGCAGAACTTTTTAAAAAGGCTAATCTTTTATAATCAAATTTACCTGATTACAGAACTTTCCCTCTTAATTTAATAACTAAGCAACGTAGATCAATATGTTATGTACTGTTATATACTAAAACTTTCCTGAGAAAGTATCTAACTAACAATGCAAGTCAAGTCTCATCAAAGCCGTTCAGTAGAACTTTTTAAAAATGCTAATATTTCATACTTGAGTAATTGGGTTCACCTGATTATAGAACTTTCCTCTTAATTTAATAATTAAGCAACGTAGAGCAATATGTTATGTACTATTATATACTAAAACTTTACAGAGAAAGTATCTAACTAACAATGCAAGCCTCATCAAAGCCGTTCAGTAGAACTTTTTAAAAAGGCTAATATTTCATACTTGAGTAATTGGGTTCACATGATTATAATTTACAGTTACAAAGTTCTATAGAACTTTCCCCTTTAATTTAGTAATTAAGCAATGTAGAACAATATGTTATGTACTGTTATATACTAAAACTTTCCTGAGAAAGTATCTAACTAACAATGCAAGTCTCATGCAAGCCGTTCAATAGAACTTTTTAAAAATGCTAATATTTCATACTTCAGTAATTGGGTTCACTTGATTATAGAACTTTCCCTCTTAATTTAATAATTAAGCAACGTAGAGCAATATGGTATGTGCTATTATATACTAAAACTTTACTGAGAAAGTATCTAACTAACAATACAAGCCTCATCAAAGCCGTTCAGTAGAACTTTTTAAAAAGGCTAATATTTCATAATTGAGTAATTGGGTTCACCTGATTATAGAACTTTCCCTCTTAATTTAATAATTAAGCAACGTAGAACAATATGTTATGTACTATTATATACTAAAACTTTACTGAGAAAGTATTTAACTAACAATGCAAGTCTCATCAAAGTCGTTCAGTAGAACTTTTTAAAAATGCTAATATTTCATACTTGAGTAATTGGGTTCACCTGATTATAGAACTTTCCCTCTTAATTTAATAATTAAGCAACGTAGAACAATATGTTATGTACTGTTATATACTAAAACTTTACTGAGAAAGTATCTAACTAACAATACAAGCCTCATCAAAGTCGTTTTAGTAGAACTTTTTAAAAATGCTAATATTTCATACTTGAGTAATTGGGTTCACCTGATTATAGAACTTTCCCTCTTAATTTAATAATTAAGCAACGTAGAGCAATATGTTATGTACTATTATATACTAAAACTTTACTGAGAAAGTATCTAACTAACAATGCAAGCCTCGTCAAAGCCGTTCAGTAGAACTTTTTAAAAAGGCTAATATTTCATACTTGAGTAATTGGGTTCACATGATTATAATTTACAGTTACAAAGTTCTATAGAACTTTCCCCCTTAATTTAGTAATTAAGCAATGTAGAACAATATGTTATGTACTGTTATATACTAAAACTTTCCTGAGAAAGTATCTAACTAACAATGCAAGTCTCATGCAAGCCGTTCAATAGAACTTTTTAAAAATGCTAATATTTCATACTTCAGTAATTGGGTTCACTTGATTATAGAACTTTCCCTCTTAATTTAATAATTAAGCAACGTAGAGCAATATGGTATGTGCTATTATATACTAAAACTTTACTGAGAAAGTATCTAACTAACAATGCAAGCCTCATCAAAGCCGTTCAGTAGAACTTTTTAAAAAGGCTAATATTTCATACTTGAGTAATTGGGTTCACCTGATTATAGAACTTTCCCTCTTAATTTAATAATTAAACAACGTAGAACAATATGTTATGTACTGTTATATACTAAAACTTTCCTGAGAAAGTATCTAACTAACAATGCAAACCTCAACAAAGCCCTTCAGTAGAACTTTTTGAAAAGGCTAATATTTCATAATTGAGTAATTGGGTTGACATGATTATAGAACTTAACCCCCCCCCCCCATAATTCTATAACTAAGTAACGTTGAACGATACTTTATAAACTAAAATCTCCCCTGAAAAATAATTTAACTAACAGTGCAAGTCTCGTCAAAATCCATTCAGCAGAACTTAAGTTATAAGCGGCCGGAACGAAATCCCCATTTGAATTTTATCTATATAGTAGATAGACAGATGAGTAGATAGATGTCATCGGAAAAAAACTCACGCAAAACTTCTGTGGCAAACAACATTAAAGCAGTGAGTATAAAACATCACAAATTTTACTGAATGGTGTATACAAATTTAAAATTTTATACATGTCATTAATATTAAACATATCTACGTTTCAACCGCACCTTCTATGGTCATCTTCAGGAAAAATTTTTAAATTTTGATAAAATTTAAATGATTTGATAAAATTTTTTCCTGAAGATGACCATAAAAGGTGGTTGAAACGTAGATATTTTTAATATTAATGTATGTATAAAATTTTAAATTTGAATACACCATTCAGTAAAATTTGTGAAGTTTTATACTCACTGCTTTAATGTTGTAATGTTTCATGGTGTAAACGTCCAGCATTCATATTTATATTATTATTATTATGTGGCAAAATTCATCACTGGGTAACATGCATGAATATAGGAATGTCTAATTTAGAAACTTCCTTTTATTTGAATTTGATTAAAAAATTAACTGAATAAATGAAGTTTTTGAAATAATATTATTTTTAATAAATTCAATTTTTCAGATTTTTATCGTTTTTCAAATTTTCAAATTTTTTATTCGTTTTTGTGGCTAAATATTTTCTTCAAGATTTTTGAAAAAAATGTTCTTGATTCTTTCTTTTTGATTCTTTCACTCAAGGCATTAAGGGTGTATTCAAATCCAAACTGCTTATTTTGAGACACATTTGTAAATTCATTTTTGCTCTAAAATGCATCCAATTGGCAGGTTCTCTTAATCAGAAACTTTATAATGTCCGTATTGTCTCGATTTTTTGATAAAGGCAGAATATATTTTTAAAAAGGCTGTCAAAGTGGACATTTTGAGCTGAATTTCCCGAAGTGATAGCGCTGGAAACAACAACAACAACAATAACTTTCTTGACTTAAAAATTAATATTACTAATAATTATAAATTAATTTTTGATATTTATGATAAGAGATTTGATTTCCCATTTAAAGTAAATATTTTTACCAATTATGCTTCATATTTACATAAATCTGTTTATAAAAATATAATTATCAATTATCTACATCGTATAAAATACTTATGCTCAGATATAAATAAAAACAAAAATATTAGATATATTCGAGATCAAGCAAAAATATATGGATATCCAATTTTTATGATAAATTCAATCATCAACTCTTTTAAATAACATTTATTATATAATTTAAATATAAACATGGTATGTAATAAATTATTGTTTTAGTGTGCGATAACATATAACAAAAGATATAGAAAATAATAATTATAACATACATTATTACAATTATAACATATTAGGAAATTTAATATTTAATATTTGTTTGAACATTATATACACTTTATGTAGAAAATTACAAATATAACATACATAATTACAATTATAACATATTAGGAAATTTAATATTTGATTGAACATTATTTATACTTTGTATAGTTGTGATTGTGCGTTGCCGATCACCTCTGTTTAAGGTATTATTGATGTGTAGTTTTCATACATTTATAAATTAACTTATACAATAACAAATTAAATTATACAATGATAACATTGGTGATTATAACTCATATATATATATCTATTTGCAATATATATATAAAAATAAATATATATAGTTTTTATTTTTGTCTATGAATAATTAAAATTAACAAGTATTTTAATTACTGCATTGCATTAATTTGATAGAAAAACAGTAGTAATACTATTAATTATCAACATTATAAATTTTGAGATATTTTGAATTGTTTATGAATTATTTAATTAGATATTTAAATTAATCTATAAATATAAAATATATTTACAATGTAGTATAAATTAAACATTAATTATTTAAAAACAAGTCTAATATATATTTAAGTAGTAGTAAAAATAAAACATTAATTATTTAATAAATGTCTATAATATCAGTGGATTAACACAGCTGGCAGCAAAAATAATTTGAATTAAAATAATATCTCTTTTACATAATATATTCTTGTTAAGAATATCTGAAATGCTGTGCAAGTTGAATTAATTCTGTGTAGATTTATTCATATAGTAGTATTATATTTTATTTGAATTTTAAGTAAAACTACAAGTTAGTATTGTTTTTTAAAGTTTATTTATATAAATAAATCTAATGAAGTGAGTATGTAACTAATAAAGTGGATATTTAACTAAATATTAATTATGAACTATTATAATACCAATAGATGGCGACACTTTACCTTTCAGGTAGTTGTAGATAATATTGTTAATATTATATTTAATTTAACTATAGAGGGAGCTATTGATTGTATATTAATTTTACTTTCAGGAATTAAAATTGGATGGAGTAATATATATTCACGGATATAAATTTGTTATAAGTGTATTAAAACCAGAATTATTTTGAGTGTTTTTGAATCATTTTGTGATTGGGTGTCATTTATGGGGTTGTGTTTTAAAAAAAGTGTGCTCTCAACTTGTCTTACAAATCATTTCTCTCAACTCGACTTAGTCAACATGTATGATGCATTGCCATGTGGATGTGAATATTATGCAGACGTTGTGACATTTTAAGGATTCTGTATAATTATTGTGAGTAAAATATTTTATCTACACTTTACGCGTTCATATTTCCAATTTTATTATTTCAAAACTGTTATCTCGTGGTAATTTAGTGAGGTGTTAATTACAGTTTTTTGGATAATCGATGTGAGTGAAATATATTGTATTTTCTTAATGGTTTTTTATTTCCTATTTAAATATTTCCAAATTTTAATATTTCCAATTGTTGTCTGGTAATAATTCAGTGTACCTGGATGATTCTACTGATCTTAGCATTATGCCAGTAGAATTATGAAACACTGAATTATTATTTAAAACACATGTGGGTGCATCCAGGCTGATGAGTACATGTGCATGTGTTTTTCCATGTCCAATTCATATTTAATTCTCATGTGGTCCAATTTTCCATTGTGTATGGTTCATATTTAATTTGTTAATCCATTTGTGTTTACTTAATTGCAACTCCAATTTATAATTTTTTTTTCCCCTTTCTCTCTATTTCTTTTTTCAATATTCTTTTGGTATGAGTAAAATTTGGCCAATTACCATTGAAGCATCAGCTATGGTAATATTATGTTTGCACATGTTAATTATTAGCTATGTGGTATTCTGTATACACAGTATCATTGATTATCTCTTTGGAGATTTAAGTAGAATAGAACTTGATATGTTTTTTGAAATTCATAGATATTATAATTATTTAACATTCTATAAAATTATGCTGCATTGCGCAAATTGGTATGGAATGGTTTTTACATATTCTTTTCAATATTCTTTTCAACAATTAGCTAGTTAAAATATTGATTTTTATATGATACCATAATTTAGCCTAATTGGCTCACAAATCACTTTGATTAACTTCTGTTTGAAATACATAGTTATTATAGCTCCATTGCGCTTTTAATGGTGTATTTAATAATAATTTAATAATAATAATATTTTAGTATTACTATTATTTCCTGGTATCATTTGTTTATCTATTGAATTTTCAAGGGCATCTTTATAAAATCTTATTCAGGTTCTAATGATTTTTTTTTTTTTTTTTTTTACCAACATTAATTTTGTACTGACTTATGACTGCTAGGGGTTTTTATATTGTTGTCTTTTGATGTTAGTTTGCTTAATGGGACTTTATGTATATATGTAAATAGTTTTATTATATAGCTTTATTATATTTAATCAAGTATTAAACAGTCAATCTTAATATTTTTTTTTTATTTATTTTTATTTTTTTATGGATATTCAAGTAATATTAAGATTGATTCATAACAATTTTTTTTTTAAATATGTTATAGATATATTTAATATGTATTTCTTGCAATTTTTATTGCTATCAAACAAATATGGCAGTTATTAGTAAAGTGTTAGATACTGGCAATTTAGGCTTTGGTGGATCCAGGACTAATGCTCGGTACAGGAAGATTATTAGGGATCTTCCTGGATCGTTATCAGATAACCTATTCTATTGTCCCAAGCCTGTACTATGTTTTCGAGAGTGTGAATCTAAGCGTTGTCTTACATGTCCATTAGCTGATAAGTCACAGATTTCAAATAATAACAATCTTAATTTGGTAAAATTTTGCAAAGCATACAATGTAATCTATTCATTGAAATGCAATTCGTGTAACATGGAATATATTGGACAGTCTTGTCAAAAATTACATAAGCGGCTAAATTTACATCGTTCTCATATTGATAAATATAAAAATTCTAAATTTCAAACAACTCATAATATTGAATATACTCATTTCAAAAATCATGATTTTAAAAATATTACTATTAAAATACTTAAAATACAAAAAAATTTTACTGAACGACTTTTTCTAGAATCTAAATATATAAGACATTTTAATACTACATATCCTTATGGATTAAATCAATTAGTATACAAAAAATCACATCCTGTATTTTCAGATTTAACTAAATATGAAAATTATAAAAATCTTTATTCCGGATTAAATTTTTCAAACTTAAAAAAAACTTCTAGATCTGGTAGAGGTAAACATAATAACAAAAAATTCACTGATGATATTGTGATTCAACAGGAGCTTGATAATCTTGAGGTACAATTTTGTAATGATTATTGTTGGCTTGCTATAAGAAAACATGTTTTTAGTATAAAAAAGAAATATATAAACCAATATTTCAAGGTATTTAAAAAGAATCAATATTCTCCACATTTTTGTGATATCTTTTATGATATTCTACATTATAGAGCAAACCTATTAAATACAAGTCTTTCTAATAAACCTAAATATAAAACTAATAATACACAATTAATTATAAATTTTTCCAATCATGTATTTAATAATATAAATTTACACAATATAATAAACAACATTAATAATAATTTTCCAATAAAAAATTTTACCATTCACAAGACATATAAATATAATCGCACACTTGGACGTAAAATTTTTAATTACAATTCTTTTGCAAAAAATTTGGTCTCTTCAAAGAATTACCCATGTTATTGTAATGACCCAAAATATCAAAAGTATATAAATACAACACATGGTCATATCATTACTGGTGATCTTAATATTGTAGAACAACCTATTTTACAAAACTTAATGCATAATGGCACAAAATTTCGTCTTCCATATAAGTGTAATATCAAATCCATAATATTGCAGTTTATTCAAGATATTGATTTGTTTATATATAAAATTGCTGTTGATTACAATAAACCAATCGAATATTTCAGTGAATGGAGATTTTCTGTAATTGATAAATTAAAAAATGAAATTATAAAAAATTATCATCATATTACACATGCAGCTTTTAAAAACATAAATAAACATATATCAGAATTACAAAACAAATTTATAATTACTTATGTAGATAAATCTCCAAATAATTATGCTATCATTTGTAAAGAATACTATAAAGTGTTAATTCACAATGCAATCAACACAAGTAATATTTTTAATAAAACTAAATTAAATATTGAAATAAATAACAGAAAATTATTAAATTATCACAAATTACTAAAAATCAAATGTAATAATTTTAATTATCCTTATCTTGTTATAATTCCAAAATTTCATAAAAATCCTATTAAATTTCGCACTGTTACCATCGGTTGTAACACATATAATAAAAATGCAAGCAATTTACTACTTAATATTTTAAAGCAGATATATGATATAACGTTAAAACATAATAACCAACATTGCCTAAAAAATAGTTTTCAACTCATTAGTAAAATACATAATATCAATCCGGTAAAATTCATAAAAACATTGGATTTTAATGATTTATTTAATAACATTGATATAAAAGACTTACATAAAACAATGTGTATATTATTTAAAGAATTTAAATCTCAATTAAAATTAAAAGAACATATTTCAGTAAATTTTTTTAAAACTTTACTAAATTTTACATTGCATAATAATTACATTATATATGACAATATTATCTATAAACAATGCCAGGGAATTCCGCAGGGCGGAACCGCATCTAGTATTCTCTCTGACCTTTACTTATATTATTATGAAAGAAATATAAGTCCGAACAATATGTATTTTATCGCTATATTGATGACATTATCATATTTTATTTCAATGAAAAAAATTGCACATCACCACTCAATTTTTATCCTACTCAGCTTAAATTAAGCGAAAATGATTTAATTAATAATAATATAAACTTTCTTGACTTAAAAATTAATATTACTAATAATTATAAATTAATTTTTGATATTTATGATAAGAGATTTGATTTCCCATTTAAAGTAAATATTTTTACCAATTATGCTTCATGTTTACATAAATCTGTTTATAAAAATATAATTATCAATTATCTACATCGTATAAAATACTTATGCTCAGATATAAATAAAAACAAAAATATTAGATATATTCGAGATCAAGCAAAAATATATGGATATCCAATTTTTATGATAAATTCAATCATCAACTCTTTTAAATAACATTTATTATATAATTTAAATATAAACATGGTATGTAATAAATTATTGTTTTAGTGTGCGATAACATATAACAAAAGATATAGAAAATAATAATTATAACATACATTATTACAATTATAACATATTAGGAAATTTAATATTTAATATTTGTTTGAACATTATATACACTTTATGTAGAAAATTACAAATATAACATACATAATTACAATTATAACATATTAGGAAATTTAATATTTGATTGAACATTATTTATACTTTGTATAGTTGTGATTGTGCGTTGCCGATCACCTCTGTTTAAGGTATTATTGATGTGTAGTTTTCATACATTTATAAATTAACTTATACAATAACAAATTAAATTATACAATGATAACATTGGTGATTATAACTCATATATATATATCTATTTGCAATATATATATAAAAATAAATATATATAGTTTTTATTTTTGTCTATGAATAATTAAAATTAACAAGTATTTTAATTACTGCATTGCATTAATTTGATAGAAAAACAGTAGTAATACTATTAATTATCAACATTATAAATTTTGAGATATTTTGAATTGTTTATGAATTATTTAATTAGATATTTAAATTAATCTATAAATATAAAATATATTTACAATGTAGTATAAATTAAACATTAATTATTTAAAAACAAGTCTAATATATATTTAAGTAGTAGTAAAAATAAAACATTAATTATTTAATAAATGTCTATAATATCAGTGGATTAACACAGCTGGCAGCAAAAATAATTTGAATTAAAATAATATCTCTTTTACATAATATATTCTTGTTAAGAATATCTGAAATGCTGTGCAAGTTGAATTAATTCTGTGTAGATTTATTCATATAGTAGTATTATATTTTATTTGAATTTTAAGTAAAACTACAAGTTAGTATTGTTTTTTAAAGTTTATTTATATAAATAAATCTAATGAAGTGAGTATGTAACTAATAAAGTGGATATTTAACTAAATATTAATTATGAACTATTATAATACCAATAGATGGCGACACTTTACCTTTCAGGTAGTTGTAGATAATATTGTTAATATTATATTTAATTTAACTATAGAGGGAGCTATTGATTGTATATTAATTTTACTTTCAGGAATTAAAATTGGATGGAGTAATATATATTCACGGATATAAATTTGTTATAAGTGTATTAAAACCAGAATTATTTTGAGTGTTTTTGAATCATTTTGTGATTGGGTGTCATTTATGGGGTTGTGTTTTAAAAAAAGTGTGCTCTCAACTTGTCTTACAAATCATTTCTCTCAACTCGACTTAGTCAACATGTATGATGCATTGCCATGTGGATGTGAATATTATGCAGACGTTGTGACATTTTAAGGATTCTGTATAATTATTGTGAGTAAAATATTTTATCTACACTTTACGCGTTCATATTTCCAATTTTATTATTTCAAAACTGTTATCTCGTGGTAATTTAGTGAGGTGTTAATTACAGTTTTTTGGATAATCGATGTGAGTGAAATATATTGTATTTTCTTAATGGTTTTTTATTTCCTATTTAAATATTTCCAAATTTTAATATTTCCAATTGTTGTCTGGTAATAATTCAGTGTACCTGGATGATTCTACTGATCTTAGCATTATGCCAGTAGAATTATGAAACACTGAATTATTATTTAAAACACATGTGGGTGCATCCAGGCTGATGAGTACATGTGCATGTGTTTTTCCATGTCCAATTCATATTTAATTCTCATGTGGTCCAATTTTCCATTGTGTATGGTTCATATTTAATTTGTTAATCCATTTGTGTTTACTTAATTGCAACTCCAATTTATAATTTTTTTTTTCCCCTTTCTCTCTATTTCTTTTTTCAATATTCTTTTGGTATGAGTAAAATTTGGCCAATTACCATTGAAGCATCAGCTATGGTAATATTATGTTTGCACATGTTAATTATTAGCTATGTGGTATTCTGTATACACAGTATCATTGATTATCTCTTTGGAGATTTAAGTAGAATAGAACTTGATATGTTTTTTGAAATTCATAGATATTATAATTATTTAACATTCTATAAAATTATGCTGCATTGCGCAAATTGGTATGGAATGGTTTTTACATATTCTTTTCAATATTCTTTTCAACAATTAGCTAGTTAAAATATTGATTTTTATATGATACCATAATTTAGCCTAATTGGCTCACAAATCACTTTGATTAACTTCTGTTTGAAATACATAGTTATTATAGCTGCATTGCGCTTTTAATGGTGTATTTAATAATAATTTAATAATAATAATATTTTAGTATTACTATTATTTCCTGGTATCATTTGTTTATCTATTGAATTTTCAAGGGCATCTTTATAAAATCTTATTCAGGTTCTAATGATTTTTTTTTTTTTTTTTTTTTTTTTACCAACATTAATTTTGTACTGACTTATGACTGCTAGGGGTTTTTATATTGTTGTCTTTTGATGTTAGTTTGCTTAATGGGACTTTATGTATATATGTAAATAGTTTTATTATATAGCTTTATTATATTTAATCAAGTATTAAACAGTCAATCTTAATATTTTTTTTTATTTTTTTTTTATTTTTTATGGATATTCAAGTAATATTAAGATTGATTCATAACAATTTTTTTTTAAATATGTTATAGATATATTTAATATGTATTTCTTGCAATTTTTATTGCTATCAAACAAATATGGCAGTTATTAGTAAAATGTTAGATACTGGCAATTTAGGCCTTGGTGGATCCAGGACTAATGCTCGGTACAGGAAGATTATTAGGGATCTTCCTGGATCGTTATCAGATAACCTATTCTATTGTCCCAAGCCTGTACTATGTTTTCGAGAGTGTGAATCTAAGCGTTGTCTTACATGTCCATTAGCTGATAAGTCACAGATTTCAAATAATAACAATCTTAATTTGGTAAAATTTTGCAAAGCATACAATGTAATCTATTCATTGAAATGCAATTCGTGTAACATGGAATATATTGGACAGTCTTGTCAAAAATTACATAAGCGGCTAAATTTACATCGTTCTCATATTGATAAATATAAAAATTCTAAATTTCAAACAACTCATAATATTGAATATACTCATTTCAAAAATCATGATTTTAAAAATATTACTATTAAAATACTTAAAATACAAAAAAATTTTACTGAACGACTTTTTCTAGAATCTAAATATATAAGACATTTTAATACTACATATCCTTATGGATTAAATCAATTAGTATACAAAAAATCACATCCTGTATTTTCAGATTTAACTAAATATGAAAATTATAAAAATCTTTATTCCGGATTAAATTTTTCAAACTTAAAAAAAACTTCTAGATCTGGTAGAGGTAAACATAATAACAAAAAATTCACTGATGATATTGTGATTCAACAGGAGCTTGATAATCTTGAGGTACAATTTTGTAATGATTATTGTTGGCTTGCTATAAGAAAACATGTTTTTAGTATAAAAAAGAAATATATAAACCAATATTTCAAGGTATTTAAAAAGAATCAATATTCTCCACATTTTTGTGATATCTTTTATGATATTCTACATTATAGAGCAAACCTATTAAATACAAGTCTTTCTAATAAACCTAAATATAAAACTAATAATACACAATTAATTATAAATTTTTCCAATCATGTATTTAATAATATAAATTTACACAATATAATAAACAACATTAATAATAATTTTCCAATAAAAAATTTTACCATTCACAAGACATATAAATATAATCGCACACTTGGACGTAAAATTTTTAATTACAATTCTTTTGCAAAAAATTTGGTCTCTTCAAAGAATTACCCATGTTATTGTAATGACCCAAAATATCAAAAGTATATAAATACAACACATGGTCATATCATTACTGGTGATCTTAATATTGTAGAACAACCTATTTTACAAAACTTAATGCATAATGGCACAAAATTTCGTCTTCCATATAAGTGTAATATCAAATCCATAATATTGCAGTTTATTCAAGATATTGATTTGTTTATATATAAAATTGCTGTTGATTACAATAAACCAATCGAATATTTCAGTGAATGGAGATTTTCTGTAATTGATAAATTAAAAAATGAAATTATAAAAAATTATCATCATATTACACATGCAGCTTTTAAAAACATAAATAAACATATATCAGAATTACAAAACAAATTTATAATTACTTATGTAGATAAATCTCCAAATAATTATGCTATCATTTGTAAAGAATACTATAAAGTGTTAATTCACAATGCAATCAACACAAGTAATATTTTTAATAAAACTAAATTAAATATTGAAATAAATAACAGAAAATTATTAAATTATCACAAATTACTAAAAATCAAATGTAATAATTTTAATTATCCTTATCTTGTTATAATTCCAAAATTTCATAAAAATCCTATTAAATTTCGCACTGTTACCATCGGTTGTAACACATATAATAAAAATGCAAGCAATTTACTACTTAATATTTTAAAGCAGATATATGATATAACGTTAAAACATAATAACCAACATTGCCTAAAAAATAGTTTTCAACTCATTAATAAAATACATAATATCAATCCGGTAAAATTCATAAAAACATTGGATTTTAATGATTTATTTAATAACATTGATATAAAAGACTTACATAAAACAATGTGTATATTATTTAAAGAATTTAAATCTCAATTAAAATTAAAAGAACATATTTCAGTAAATTTTTTTAAAACTTTACTAAATTTTACATTGCATAATAATTACATTATATATGACAATATTATCTATAAACAATGCCAGGGAATTCCGCAGGGCGGAACCGCATCTAGTATTCTCTCTGACCTTTACTTATATTATTATGAAAGAAATATAAGTCCGAACAATGATTATGTATTTTATCGCTATATTGATGACATTATCATATTTTATTTCAATGAAAAAAATTGCACATCACCACTCAATTTTTATCCTACTCAGCTTAAATTAAGCGAAAATGATTTAATTAATAATAATATAAACTTTCTTGACTTAAAAATTAATATTACTAATAATTATAAATTAATTTTTGATATTTATGATAAGAGATTTGATTTCCCATTTAAAGTAAATATTTTTACCAATTATGCTTCATGTTTACATAAATCTGTTTATAAAAATATAATTATCAATTATCTACATCGTATAAAATACTTATGCTCAGATATAAATAAAAACAAAAATATTAGATATATTCGAGATCAAGCAAAAATATATGGATATCCAATTTTTATGATAAATTCAATCATCAACTCTTTTAAATAACATTTATTATATAATTTAAATATAAACATGGTATGTAATAAATTATTGTTTTAGTGTGCGATAACATATAACAAAAGATATAGAAAATAATAATTATAACATACATTATTACAATTATAACATATTAGGAAATTTAATATTTAATATTTGTTTGAACATTATATACACTTTATGTAGAAAATTACAAATATAACATACATAATTACAATTATAACATATTAGGAAATTTAATATTTGATTGAACATTATTTATACTTTGTATAGTTGTGATTGTGCGTTGCCGATCACCTCTGTTTAAGGTATTATTGATGTGTAGTTTTCATACATTTATAAATTAACTTATACAATAACAAATTAAATTATACAATGATAACATTGGTGATTATAACTCATATATATATATCTATTTGCAATATATATATAAAAATAAATATATATAGTTTTTATTTTTGTCTATGAATAATTAAAATTAACAAGTATTTTAATTACTGCATTGCATTAATTTGATAGAAAAACAGTAGTAATACTATTAATTATCAACATTATAAATTTTGAGATATTTTGAATTGTTTATGAATTATTTAATTAGATATTTAAATTAATCTATAAATATAAAATATATTTACAATGTAGTATAAATTAAACATTAATTATTTAAAAACAAGTCTAATATATATTTAAGTAGTAGTAAAAATAAAACATTAATTATTTAATAAATGTCTATAATATCAGTGGATTAACACAGCTGGCAGCAAAAATAATTTGAATTAAAATAATATCTCTTTTACATAATATATTCTTGTTAAGAATATCTGAAATGCTGTGCAAGTTGAATTAATTCTGTGTAGATTTATTCATATAGTAGTATTATATTTTATTTGAATTTTAAGTAAAACTACAAGTTAGTATTGTTTTTTAAAGTTTATTTATATAAATAAATCTAATGAAGTGAGTATGTAACTAATAAAGTGGATATTTAACTAAATATTAATTATGAACTATTATAATACCAATAGATGGCGACACTTTACCTTTCAGGTAGTTGTAGATAATATTGTTAATATTATATTTAATTTAACTATAGAGGGAGCTATTGATTGTATATTAATTTTACTTTCAGGAATTAAAATTGGATGGAGTAATATATATTCACGGATATAAATTTGTTATAAGTGTATTAAAACCAGAATTATTTTGAGTGTTTTTGAATCATTTTGTGATTGGGTGTCATTTATGGGGTTGTGTTTTAAAAAAAGTGTGCTCTCAACTTGTCTTACAAATCATTTCTCTCAACTCGACTTAGTCAACATGTATGATGCATTGCCATGTGGATGTGAATATTATGCAGACGTTGTGACATTTTAAGGATTCTGTATAATTATTGTGAGTAAAATATTTTATCTACACTTTACGCGTTCATATTTCCAATTTTATTATTTCAAAACTGTTATCTCGTGGTAATTTAGTGAGGTGTTAATTACAGTTTTTTGGATAATCGATGTGAGTGAAATATATTGTATTTTCTTAATGGTTTTTTATTTCCTATTTAAATATTTCCAAATTTTAATATTTCCAATTGTTGTCTGGTAATAATTCAGTGTACCTGGATGATTCTACTGATCTTAGCATTATGCCAGTAGAATTATGAAACACTGAATTATTATTTAAAACACATGTGGGTGCATCCAGGCTGATGAGTACATGTGCATGTGTTTTTCCATGTCCAATTCATATTTAATTCTCATGTGGTCCAATTTTCCATTGTGTATGGTTCATATTTAATTTGTTAATCCATTTGTGTTTACTTAATTGCAACTCCAATTTATAATTTTTTTTTTTCCCCTTTCTCTCTATTTCTTTTTTCAATATTCTTTTGGTATGAGTAAAATTTGGCCAATTACCATTGAAGCATCAGCTATGGTAATATTATGTTTGCACATGTTAATTATTAGCTATGTGGTATTCTGTATACACAGTATCATTGATTATCTCTTTGGAGATTTAAGTAGAATAGAACTTGATATGTTTTTTGAAATTCATAGATATTATAATTATTTAACATTCTATAAAATTATGCTGCATTGCGCAAATTGGTATGGAATGGTTTTTACATATTCTTTTCAATATTCTTTTCAACAATTAGCTAGTTAAAATATTGATTTTTATATGATACCATAATTTAGCCTAATTGGCTCACAAATCACTTTGATTAACTTCTGTTTGAAATACATAGTTATTATAGCTGCATTGCGCTTTTAATGGTGTATTTAATAATAATTTAATAATAATAATATTTTAGTATTACTATTATTTCCTGGTATCATTTGTTTATCTATTGAATTTTCAAGGGCATCTTTATAAAATCTTATTCAGGTTCTAATGATTTTTTTTTTTTTTTTTTTTTTTTTTTTACCAACATTAATTTTGTACTGACTTATGACTGCTAGGGGTTTTTATATTGTTGTCTTTTGATGTTAGTTTGCTTAATGGGACTTTATGTATATATGTAAATAGTTTTATTATATAGCTTTATTATATTTAATCAAGTATTAAACAGTCAATCTTAATATTTTTTTTTATTTTTTTTTATTTTTTTATGGATATTCAAGTAATATTAAGATTGATTCATAACAATTTTTTTTTTAAATATGTTATAGATATATTTAATATGTATTTCTTGCAATTTTTATTGCTATCAAACAAATATGGCAGTTATTAGTAAAATGTTAGATACTGGCAATTTAGGCCTTGGTGGATCCAGGACTAATGCTCGGTACAGGAAGATTATTAGGGATCTTCCTGGATCGTTATCAGATAACCTATTCTATTGTCCCAAGCCTGTACTATGTTTTCGAGAGTGTGAATCTAAGCGTTGTCTTACATGTCCATTAGCTGATAAGTCACAGATTTCAAATAATAACAATCTTAATTTGGTAAAATTTTGCAAAGCATACAATGTAATCTATTCATTGAAATGCAATTCGTGTAACATGGAATATATTGGACAGTCTTGTCAAAAATTACATAAGCGGCTAAATTTACATCGTTCTCATATTGATAAATATAAAAATTCTAAATTTCAAACAACTCATAATATTGAATATACTCATTTCAAAAATCATGATTTTAAAAATATTACTATTAAAATACTTAAAATACAAAAAAATTTTACTGAACGACTTTTTCTAGAATCTAAATATATAAGACATTTTAATACTACATATCCTTATGGATTAAATCAATTAGTATACAAAAAATCACATCCTGTATTTTCAGATTTAACTAAATATGAAAATTATAAAAATCTTTATTCCGGATTAAATTTTTCAAACTTAAAAAAAACTTCTAGATCTGGTAGAGGTAAACATAATAACAAAAAATTCACTGATGATATTGTGATTCAACAGGAGCTTGATAATCTTGAGGTACAATTTTGTAATGATTATTGTTGGCTTGCTATAAGAAAACATGTTTTTAGTATAAAAAAGAAATATATAAACCAATATTTCAAGGTATTTAAAAAGAATCAATATTCTCCACATTTTTGTGATATCTTTTATGATATTCTACATTATAGAGCAAACCTATTAAATACAAGTCTTTCTAATAAACCTAAATATAAAACTAATAATACACAATTAATTATAAATTTTTCCAATCATGTATTTAATAATATAAATTTACACAATATAATAAACAACATTAATAATAATTTTCCAATAAAAAATTTTACCATTCACAAGACATATAAATATAATCGCACACTTGGACGTAAAATTTTTAATTACAATTCTTTTGCAAAAAATTTGGTCTCTTCAAAGAATTACCCATGTTATTGTAATGACCCAAAATATCAAAAGTATATAAATACAACACATGGTCATATCATTACTGGTGATCTTAATATTGTAGAACAACCTATTTTACAAAACTTAATGCATAATGGCACAAAATTTCGTCTTCCATATAAGTGTAATATCAAATCCATAATATTGCAGTTTATTCAAGATATTGATTTGTTTATATATAAAATTGCTGTTGATTACAATAAACCAATCGAATATTTCAGTGAATGGAGATTTTCTGTAATTGATAAATTAAAAAATGAAATTATAAAAAATTATCATCATATTACACATGCAGCTTTTAAAAACATAAATAAACATATATCAGAATTACAAAACAAATTTATAATTACTTATGTAGATAAATCTCCAAATAATTATGCTATCATTTGTAAAGAATACTATAAAGTGTTAATTCACAATGCAATCAACACAAGTAATATTTTTAATAAAACTAAATTAAATATTGAAATAAATAACAGAAAATTATTAAATTATCACAAATTACTAAAAATCAAATGTAATAATTTTAATTATCCTTATCTTGTTATAATTCCAAAATTTCATAAAAATCCTATTAAATTTCGCACTGTTACCATCGGTTGTAACACATATAATAAAAATGCAAGCAATTTACTACTTAATATTTTAAAGCAGATATATGATATAACGTTAAAACATAATAACCAACATTGCCTAAAAAAATAGTTTTCAACTCATTAATAAAATACATAATATCAATCCGGTAAAATTCATAAAAACATTGGATTTTAATGATTTATTTAATAACATTGATATAAAAGACTTACATAAAACAATGTGTATATTATTTAAAGAATTTAAATCTCAATTAAAATTAAAAGAACATATTTCAGTAAATTTTTTTAAAACTTTACTAAATTTTACATTGCATAATAATTACATTATATATGACAATATTATCTATAAACAATGCCAGGGAATTCCGCAGGGCGGAACCGCATCTAGTATTCTCTCTGACCTTTACTTATATTATTATGAAAGAAATATAAGTCCGAACAATGATTATGTATTTTATCGCTATATTGATGACATTATCATATTTTATTTCAATGAAAAAAATTGCACATCACCACTCAATTTTTATCCTACTCAGCTTAAATTAAGCGAAAATGATTTAATTAATAATAATATAAACTTTCTTGACTTAAAAATTAATATTACTAATAATTATAAATTAATTTTTGATATTTATGATAAGAGATTTGATTTCCCATTTAAAGTAAATATTTTTACCAATTATGCTTCATGTTTACATAAATCTGTTTATAAAAATATAATTATCAATTATCTACATCGTATAAAATACTTATGCTCAGATATAAATAAAAACAAAAATATTAGATATATTCGAGATCAAGCAAAAATATATGGATATCCAATTTTTATGATAAATTCAATCATCAACTCTTTTAAATAACATTTATTATATAATTTAAATATAAACATGGTATGTAATAAATTATTGTTTTAGTGTGCGATAACATATAACAAAAGATATAGAAAATAATAATTATAACATACATTATTACAATTATAACATATTAGGAAATTTAATATTTAATATTTGTTTGAACATTATATACACTTTATGTAGAAAATTACAAATATAACATACATAATTACAATTATAACATATTAGGAAATTTAATATTTGATTGAACATTATTTATACTTTGTATAGTTGTGATTGTGCGTTGCCGATCACCTCTGTTTAAGGTATTATTGATGTGTAGTTTTCATACATTTATAAATTAACTTATACAATAACAAATTAAATTATACAATGATAACATTGGTGATTATAACTCATATATATATATCTATTTGCAATATATATATAAAAATAAATATATATAGTTTTTATTTTTGTCTATGAATAATTAAAATTAACAAGTATTTTAATTACTGCATTGCATTAATTTGATAGAAAAACAGTAGTAATACTATTAATTATCAACATTATAAATTTTGAGATATTTTGAATTGTTTATGAATTATTTAATTAGATATTTAAATTAATCTATAAATATAAAATATATTTACAATGTAGTATAAATTAAACATTAATTATTTAAAAACAAGTCTAATATATATTTAAGTAGTAGTAAAAATAAAACATTAATTATTTAATAAATGTCTATAATATCAGTGGATTAACACAGCTGGCAGCAAAAATAATTTGAATTAAAATAATATCTCTTTTACATAATATATTCTTGTTAAGAATATCTGAAATGCTGTGCAAGTTGAATTAATTCTGTGTAGATTTATTCATATAGTAGTATTATATTTTATTTGAATTTTAAGTAAAACTACAAGTTAGTATTGTTTTTTAAAGTTTATTTATACAGTAAAACCTGTGTAAGTTGACCACTTGCGGTGCCACACTTTAGTGGTCAACTTAGAGGAGTGGTCAAGTTATAAAGGGTGATGATAAATTTACTTTTTTTTACGTAATATTCATACCATAACATTTTTTCCACAAAAGTTTTATTTATTGACAGGGCTTTAAAGTAATATTGTATTACCATGCATATTTCTAACACCTTATAAAAGAAAAGATTAACTACAAGAATGAATTAATAGTTTTATATCAATTTTAAAATCAATTAGTATACTACTATTTATTTAAATAAAAACCAGTTAGTCTTTCTTTCGGCATTTTGCCTCCAAAACCTTTTTCATTTTTTGATACAAGAGATTTTATTTGCAATTGACGGCAAAACAGTCCTGTTTCATTTGCATTGAATTGGTTTTCAGGCGGATAATCTTTAACAATTTCAGTTAATTTTGCTTTCCAGTTTTCTGCAGTATTACAATCTACTGAAGCAGATTCACCACAAAGACTACGGAAATTTATGTTGTTTTTTGATCTGAAGGATTCTAGCCATCCATTACTTGCATTAAATTCAGAAATTCCCAATTCATTTGTAATATCTTTAGCTTTAGCTTGGAGCATAGATCCTGAAACTGGAATATTTTTGGAACGGCATAGCTTAAAAAACTTCCAAACTGACAGATTAATTTCTTCATTTGATGTTTTTCTCAATTTTATTTTTCTATCACAAGTTCTCTAACCACAATTTAGTTATTTCTTCCCCATTCTTTGATATGTTAGACACTGTAGTTTTGGAAATTCCATATCTATCAGCTAATTTTCTCTGGCTTTCTTCTTTTCTAATTAAATTTAATATTTCATATTTTTCTCATTTGAAAGTTCAACTAATTTTCTTTTTGGAGCCATTTTAGATTAACAAAATTTTCCTTGTTAAAAAGCAATTACAAAATATAAATGTCTTGTAACTAACTCTACACCAAGTTTACTGGATGAAAATAGTAAACTTTCTATACTACAACACAGTTCTAGTGTAACTCATCATTATAACAAATAATTTCCTTAACTGTATTGTTACAATTGCCACAAACTATTGCAACTGATGGAAATATTTCTGCTTACCAACTAGCACCTCGGGTTATTGAAAGAAGGGAAGGAATCATAAAAGAATGGGAAATAGAAGAAAGAAATCTAGAATCAAAGAATGGAGGGGAAGGGTTGAAAAGCCAAATCCGTAAGAGCAACAATGTAAGAATAGATAAGCCTTGAATTATTTACCTACACCTATCACTACTAAAAGCATTTCCCAGGTTAATCCTATTACTTTTAGAAATTCTAGTTAAAAAGAAAAAAAATAGGAAATTTCCTGGAGAGTTACTTTTTTTAATTCATGATTTGTTAGCTTTTTGGATGGTCAAGTTATAAAGGGTTTTGATGGGCATTTTATAATAGTTCTAGTCAAATTTGAATAATTTCAGTGGTCAAGATACAAGATAGACAGGTGGTCAGGTTACAAAGGGTTTGTCTTATAGTTTTGTATAGGATAAATTTGGTTCCTGACAACAGAGGTCAACATAGACAGGTGGTCAACTTACAAGGGTGGTCAACTTTACAGGTTTCACTGTATAAATAAATCTAATGAAGTGAGTATGTAACTAATAAAGTGGATATTTAACTAAATATTAATTATGAACTATTATAATACCAATAGATGGCGACACTTTACCTTTCAGGTAGTTGTAGATAATATTGTTAATATTATATTTAATTTAACTATAGAGGGAGCTATTGATTGTATATTAATTTTACTTTCAGGAATTAAAATTGGATGGAGTAATATATATTCACGGATATAAATTTGTTATAAGTGTATTAAAACCAGAATTATTTTGAGTGTTTTTGAATCATTTTGTGATTGGGTGTCATTTATGGGGTTGTGTTTTAAAAAAAGTGTGCTCTCAACTTGTCTTACAAATCATTTCTCTCAACTCGACTTAGTCAACATGTATGATGCATTGCCATGTGGATGTGAATATTATGCAGACGTTGTGACATTTTAAGGATTCTGTATAATTATTGTGAGTAAAATATTTTATCTACACTTTACGCGTTCATATTTCCAATTTTATTATTTCAAAACTGTTATCTCGTGGTAATTTAGTGAGGTGTTAATTACAGTTTTTTGGATAATCGATGTGAGTGAAATATATTGTATTTTCTTAATGGTTTTTTATTTCCTATTTAAATATTTCCAAATTTTAATATTTCCAATTGTTGTCTGGTAATAATTCAGTGTACCTGGATGATTCTACTGATCTTAGCATTATGCCAGTAGAATTATGAAACACTGAATTATTATTTAAAACACATGTGGGTGCATCCAGGCTGATGAGTACATGTGCATGTGTTTTTCCATGTCCAATTCATATTTAATTCTCATGTGGTCCAATTTTCCATTGTGTATGGTTCATATTTAATTTGTTAATCCATTTGTGTTTACTTAATTGCAACTCCAATTTATAATTTTTTTTTTCCCCTTTCTCTTTATTTCTTTTTTCAATATTCTTTTGGTATGAGTAAAATTTGGCCAATTACCATTGAAGCATCAGCTATGGTAATATTATGTTTGCACATGTTAATTATTAGCTATGTGGTATTCTGTATACACAGTATCATTGATTATCTCTTTGGAGATTTAAGTAGAATAGAACTTGATATGTTTTTTGAAATTCATAGATATTATAATTATATATATATATATATATATATATATCGAACTGTGAAAATAATTGTTTGTAAATCAATTTCTAATTAATTGAACGAAAAATAAAAACATGGGGCCCTTATAAATGTCTTCATAAATCATGCCGCCAAGTTTCATGTTTTTATTTTAAAAAATGAGTCTGAAAATGAGTCTCAAAATTTTGAGTTGTTGAGCGTGGAAAAATATTTCTTTTGAATACCGCCTTAAGTAATTATTTAAAGAACTTTATTGCTTGAAGAAATAATTCAACCAACAAAATTTCTGGGAGCTTCTAATTTTATTCACAATTCTTGTTTTAATTATTTATACTTTATCAAATACACTAAAATAAATATATTGATTGATTCTTTCACTCAAGGCATCCAATTTTTTTTAAATTTTTAAGTTGCTTGAAAAATTAATATAAAGAAAAGAAATAGTGAGGGACTTTATTTAAATAAGAATTTAAAAAGAAGCAGAAGAAGAAGTGAAGGATTGGCTTCGACGTGTATTTCGAATTGTTATTAAATATTTTCGAGTGAAAAATTACAACTCTAATTATTTATGCTTTATCAAATGCAATAAAATAAATATACTAATTGATTCTTTTACTATAAGCATAAAGTTAAGTCATTATTTAAAAAACTAGAACTTTATTGCTTGAAGAAATAATTCAAGTAACACAATTTCTGTGCGCTTCTCATTCGAATTCACAATTCTTGTTTTAATTATTTATACTTTATAAAAAACACTAAAATAAATCTATTAATTGAATCTTCTACTCAAGGAATAAAGTTAAATCATTATTTAAAGAACTTTACTGCTTAAAGAAATAATTCAACCAACAAAATTTCTGTGCGCTTTTAATTCTAATTCCAAATGCATAAATCGATTTCAGAAAATGTAGTAACTATACTGACGGAGAAACCTTTTTTATGCAGTTAATAATCTCCACGTGCAGTGAACGATCGAAAGAACATGTTAAAAACCAGACCCCAATTAACTATAAGTACTTTAAGTGATAACCGCAGATGCAAAACATTGTGATTAAAACCAGAGATTGTCGAAACCAATTAACTGTGAAATTCTGCAGACCTCCCTACTTCAACCTACAGCTGATATCCCGCGCGCGTGCACTGAACTTAATAACAATTCTCCCTCAGTTTCCAAAATGTATCCGAGCAGTTAAGACGCTCTTGTATATATATGATGTAAATATATCTCAAATATAATGTAAAATTGGAGCACCTATATGCAGTCTCCAAAACGCGATAAAAATGTACATATCTAGCCAAGAATTATAATATTATATTCAAAGGAAAATGGATCTACTTCTTATTTCACACAATGTTATTTTCTAATAATAATGTTTCTTACTATTCAAATACAGTGACACGACGATCATTCAAAGGGATAAATATTTGGATACACTGTGGATATTCTGTGCGCTAAAGGAAAATCTCAGGTAAGCCGAAACAATATTCTTTACCATTATCGAAAGATGAAAATGTATATTAAAATATGAAAACTGATATAACAATTTATTAAGATAGAAAATTAATCATGCTACCGACGGTTCCCCTAACATATACCTCTATCACTTTTATTTTATTCCTTCCAGACAAAAGCAACAAAATGGAACGTACAACTCAATGAAGAAAGATAGAAAAAAACAAACCCTCCAGACAACAGATTAATAATGAAATCACACAATCAAATTACTAACTAGTTGTTCCATGTAAAAATGTTCCTTTGTGTTTTTATTGCGATACAGACATATTCAATTATTATTTCTTCTCTTGAAACAGATATTTGAAACGTCTATCGCCTGAAAGCACCAATTGTAATTAATGTACACTGCAAAAAATAATTGTTGATTTTACAGTATAAAACTGCTATATTCCTGTACAGTATAAAACTGCTATAATACGCTACCGCGCATGCGCGGTAGCGTATTACTGCTTGCACGGCAGCGTATTACTGCTTATTTTACTGTTTAATACTGTTAATTTTACGGTATAATACTGGCAGCTGGGGTGCCAGTTTTATACTGTAAAATCAACAATTATTTTTTGCAGTGTACCTACAATGGGGCTCAATTGCTGATGTATAGAAAGAGGGCACAGAGTGATAACAAGATGCTTAAAACGAAAAATAAATAAACCAAATTAACTTTTTTTTTCCAATGCTACCTTTTTAACACTTTCCAACCTAGTTGAAAAGTGTTTATGACTTCGGTTTGTCTGGCCGTCTGGCCGTCTGGCCGTCTGCCGTCTGGCCGTCTGCCGTCTGTCCGTGCTCTAACTCCCGTAAATATGCTCGGATTGCCCTGCAATTTTTATATGTTATAATCGTTATCTATAGCATGTTCCCTATTTCAACGGAAGTGTGTAGCACTTATAGTTTTTTTACAGGGACACTCAAGAGAATTCCGTTACATTGCGGTCTATGGGGAAAAATCATTTGCGGTTTATTTAAATAATGTTTCACTATTTTAAACGCATTGAAATTTATATATATCACTAAGGTGCATTAGAAGAAGCTTAATATGGAATAGGGTGTGCATAGCACTTATACTTACTTTACAGGGACAGTCAAAAGAATTCCGTTACATTACGTCTATGGAGAAAAATCGTCTGCGGTTTATTTAAATAATGTTTCCCTATTTTAAACGGATTGAAATTTATATAAGGTTCATTACAAGAGACTTACTACAGAATATTGTGTGTATAGCAGTCATCGTTCATTTACAGGGACACACAAAATAATTCTCTACTGTATGTTAACAATAATTCCTGGAAGTGCGTTTTAAGTTACTAAACGCGATTTTAATTTTAAATCGCTTTTTGTATATTACGTGGTGTGTATAAATTCTGTAGATCCTATACAGGGAAGCACAAAAGTTCGGGAACACATTTCCGTATTATTTAACTCCAGACGGAGAATTTTAAACTGTGCTACATGTTTCCTAACTGAACTAAAATTTAGTATCCTATGTAGTATATATACAAATCTATAGATCCTATACAGGGCTGAATAAAAGTATTCGGATTACTTAGAAGTTATGTTTTAGCTTATTAAAGAGTATGATTCGTAAAATTATTTTGAAAGCGTTGGAAAGTGTTACATAATCTATGCTTGACGCATGATTTTTCGTTCTTGTTTTTTTTTTTTTAAATAAATTTATGTATGGTTCCCAAACATGATTTGTATCATCATGGTCTACTTATGGTCACACAAAATTTTATATTTTGGCTAAATGTAATGTAAAAAATTGTATTACAATAAGGAATTGCGGCATGGAAAAGAAAACTCTATCAAAAAAGAACTGTGTATAACGGAAAATTCTTATACCCCCAGCGAAAGGAATGCAATGCAGTTACAATAGGAAATGTACATGCTAATACAAAAAACAGTCTAAACCAGGCAAAAATGAAATTTTTCTCCTGTTCTTTGTGATTCCGTCTTAAAATATTTTACAATACATCAGCAAATTTAAAATCATATCACAATATATATATGAAGACGTGAGTTTCAAAAATCGCCATCAAAAGAAACAAGAACGAAAAATCATGCGTCAAACATAGATTATGTAACACTTTCCAACGCTTCCAAAATAATTTTACAAATCATACCGTTTAATAAGCTGAAAGATAAAATCTAAGTAAACAATTTGAAAAACGCATAACCTATTTAAAAACGTAATTTCAGGAATTTCCAACGTATACAATATTCGGAAAAATATCCGAATACTTTTATTCAGCCCTGTATAGGATCTATAGATTTGTATATATACTACATAGGATGCTAAATTCTAGTTCAGTTAAGAAACGCGTAGCACAGTTTAAAATTCTCCTTCTGGAGTTTCTGTCAATAAACAGAAATGTGTTCGCGAACTTTTGTGCTTCCCTGTATAGGATCTACAGAATTTATACACACCACGTAATAAACAAAAAGTCAGTTAAATTTAAAATCGCGTTCAGTAACTTAAAACGCACTTCCATGAATTATTGTTAACAGACAGTAGAGAATTCTTTTGTGTGTCCCTGTAAATGAACGATGACTGCTATACACACAATATTATGTAGTAAGTCTCTTGTAATGCACCTTAGTGATATATGTAAATTTCAATGCGTTTAAAATAGTGAAACATTATTTAAATAAACCGCAGACGATTTTTCTCCATAGACGTAATGTAACGGAATTCTTTTGACTGTCCCTGTAAATTAACTATAAGTGCTATGCACACCCTATTCCATATTAAGCTTCTTGTAATACACTTTAGTGATATATATCAATTACAATGTGTTTGCAATTGTGTAACATCATTAAAATAAACCGCAAATGATTTTTCCCCATAGACCGTAATGTAACGGAATTCTTTTGAGTGTCCCTGTAAAAAAAAAACTATAAGTGCTACACACTTCAGTTGAAATAGGGAACGTGCTATAGATAACGACAATAACATATAAAAATTGCAAGGCAATCCGAGCATATTTACGGGAGTTAGAGCACGGCCAGACGGCAGACAAACCGAAGTCATAAACACTTTTCAACTAGTTTGGAAAGTGTTAAAAAATAAATCGTATTTTCTCTATTTATCTATTCTGTTGGTAAACTTGCACCGACAAAAACTACGATCTGCAACAAAACTTGTTTTATCAAGCATTTCTGGCATTGTAAAATGTTGGTTTACTTTCAAAACTATCTTTTACATACTAGGAATTGGGGGACAAAACTTGATCTACCAAAATTTTCTTTGATGGCTAAGGCGAGATTTGAAACTTACGTCCTCATATAAAGAACTTCTTTTGCTTGCAATATATTAAAATAACTTCTGTAAGAAGACATTGATTATTGCTTGAACAAACAATACAACCAATTTATTCTTCTTTGCGCTTCTAATTCTAATTCACTGTACATAAATCTATTTCAGGAAATGTAATAACTATACCCCTATCACTTTTATTTTATTCCTGTCTGACAAAAGGAACTAATGCAACGTTTAACTCAGCCCAAAATAAATAACGCCAGACAATAGACTAATAATGAAATTACACAATCAGATTACCAGTTAGTTGCCCTAGGCAAGGGTGTTTCAGCCACACCTGCTACCTTCATAATTTGTTCTCTGAATTCACTTGCTAGCTGGGTTTTTAAAAGCGAAACTGGTTCAGCTGTTTTCCAGAGTTCTCGAAATTAAAGGTCCGGGAACTTCCCCCGCCCTTAGCACAAATGCGTGAGAACTCGAATAAAAAAGCTCTTTATTATCTTTTTCCCTCAACTGTAATTTTCTTATCTTGTCTTAAAATGAAGAATGTGTATGCCCAAGAAATGTATATAAAAAGGATAAAATAATAATAATAAAAAATGAGATGGAGTATTTCAGTGACATGTGAGGATTTTAGTGTAATCTTTCCCAAACTGTTTTAGCCTTTTGCAAAACGAATGAAAATTGTAAAATAATGTTAACTTCAGTTTATATGCTGCTGTTCTCTTCACACATTTATCACATTTTACAGTACAACCTTTGAAAACCGAAATTGTCTATAACGGAAATTTTTTAATCCGTAATACAGTTATAAAATACAATACAATTATTATCTCCCCCCCAACCCCCCAACTGTAATTTTCTTATCTTGTTTTAAAATGAAGAATGTGTATTCTCAAGAAATGTATATAAAAAGGATAAAAAAAAAAAAAAAAATACATAGAAAAAAAAATAAGATGGAGTATTTCAGTGACATTTGAGGATTTTAGTATAATCTCTCCCAAACTGTTTTAACCTTTAGCAAAACGACTGAAAAGTGTCAAATAATGTTAACTTCCGGCTGTATCTATTTCTTCTCTTCACACATTCATCACATTATACAGTAGAACCTGTGAAAACGGAAAATGTCTATAACGGAATTCAGAATTTAATGGACATTTTTTAATCCCATGCAATCTTAATATACATAGATGCGGCTGGTGAGACAGAAACTTACCTAAAACGATTTATTTTCATTTTTCGGGTCCTTGCATGTTTTAATTATTAGGTTTGTATGTATTTTTTTTTAATTTAGACGAACTTTACAGTGTTGGTAATTCTTTATACATGTTCATGTACATCAAAATATGTTAAATATAAAGTGACTACACATTACATACATCACACTTTTTCCCGATTCGTTTTACGCCCTAGTCCTGGAGTGAACTTTCTCTATAGAGGTTATGTCATTTATCCTCGGAATTCATTTGATAGCTGAGGTTTTGAAAGCAAAACTATTTCAGCTGTTTTCCAGAGTTCTCGAAATTAAAGTCTCGAGAACTGAGAATGGCTCTTCCTCCGCCCTAAGCACGAATGTGTGAGAACTAAAATAAAAATGCTGTTTATCATTTTTCTTATCTTGTCTTAAAATGAAGAATGTGTAGTCCCAAGAAATGTATATAAAAAGCATAAAGTAATAATAATAAAAAATAAGATGGAGTATTTCAGTGACATGTGAGGATTTTAGTGTAATCTTTCCCAAACTATTTTAACCTTTAGCAAAACGACAGAAAAGTATCAAATAATGTTAACTTCAGTCTGTATCTATTTGTTCTCTTTTCACATTCATCCCGTTATACAATAAAACCTGTGAAAACGGAAATTGCAACGGTAACAACGGAATTTTTTTAATCCCATACAGTTGTAATATAAATGTCACTAATAAGACATAAACATGCGTAAAAAGATTTTTGTTTTTTTTTCGGCTCCTTGCATTTTTGAATTATTAGGTTTGTATGTATTTTTTAATAATTTAGGCGAATTTTACAATGTTGGTAACTCTTTATATATGTTCATGTAAATCAAAATACATTAAACATAAAGTGACTGCACATTAGATACAACACACTTTTTCCCAATTCGTTTTAGGCCCTGGTCCCGGAGTGAGCTTTCTCCATTGAGATTATGTCATTTATCCTCGGAATTCATTTAATAGCTGAGTTTTTTAAAAGCGAAACTTTCAGCATTTTTCCAAAGTTCTCGAAATTAAAGGTCCGGGAACTAAGAATGATTCTTCCTCCGCCCTTAGCACGAATGCGTGAGAACGCGAATAAAAATGCTCTTTCTTATCTTTTTTCCTCAACTGTATTTTTTTTTTATCTTGTCTTAAAATAAAGAATGTGTAGGCACAAGAAATATATATAAAAAGGATAAAAATTTAAAAAATAACAGAAAAAAAAAAATAAGATGGAGTATTTCAGTGACATGTGAGGATTTAAGCGTAATCTTTCCCAAACTGTTTCAACCTTTTGCAAAACTGATTAAAGTCTTTGAAATTATAAGTTTCCAAAGTAAAGAAGAAAATCTGACCAAAAAAAAAAAAAATAAGCCTATGGGATATAAAATTTAAATAGTACAAAGAAAAGGATATTTATAGATAAAATTTAAAAATGCATACAGAAATAGGAAAATTTTCATAGATATAATTCAGCTGCATGTAAAACACACAAATGAAAAAAAAAAAAATGCCAAACCCTACGCAATGCAAAAATTTTGACAGGAAATTATGATTGGATTTCAACCGAATAAATTTTTCAAATCGAGAACCGGTCAATAAATTCCTTTTTTTTTTTTTTTCCTGAGAATTCATAATGCTTGCAAAAAAAAAAAAAAAGGTTTTTCGACCGGAGCACTGAAAGAAAGAATCGTATTAAACTTTATGAAGATTTCTTTCACTGTACGGTATGAGTTTAACATTTTTATATCAATCGGTTTATGAGCTAAAAACTGGGATATTTCAAAATCTACAGATTTTTGAGAGCTTAACGTTGACGAATGTGGCGTGCAGTCGTTATTATATGAATCAGCCATCATCTGCTGCAAGTTTAATGTCACCAGATTCCTCTGACTGGTTCTTCGAAAGCAATGCCAAATTTATTAAAATATTTTTAATACAATTTCTATGTTCTTCGAGAAAAATAGATGACAATTAGCACATTTTAAGCACTGGATGGCTGCAATGATAAGATCTCCAAGTTCAGATAAACAATTCATCTTTTTTCCAAGCAGGCCATCACAATGTTTCAAATGTAAATCTTTTACATCCTTACATTTAGTTTGGATAGTAAAAATTGGTGACAACAATTGAACAAGGGAATAAGAAAATCTCATCAAAAAGTCACCTGTAAAAAATGCAGCCAAGTCTCGTAATTCATTTATCGTAAAAAGTACTGAGATCGTATAAAGCCAAGTTTAACTATCTTATTAACTCTGAAATTTTCATTCACAAATCACTCCTAGTCTCTACATCTTTAGTTAATTATTATTTTGTGACTTGGCAATTACGTAGCACGAGAATGTGATGTATATAGTTAGTCTTAATCAATATTAAAGTGTAATAACTTCCCTGTGCGTATATAATTTGCCTTAATTAAATTATCCCATCCCATCCCATAACATAGTAAGGTGTAATAACTTCCCTGTGCTGCGTAATTGCCAAGTCACAAAATAATAATTAACTAAAGATGTAGAGACTAGGAGTGATTTGTGAATGAAAATTTCAGAGTTAATAAGATAGTTAAACTTGGCTTTATACGATCTCAGTACTTTTTACGGTAAATGAGTTACGAGACTTGGCTGCATTTTTTACAGGTGACTTTTTGATGAGATTTCACTTCTTTTTGTAAGAAATCCTCATTTTCTTGATTTTGGGTTCTTTTTGGAGATCATCCACTGATTTTCGCTAAACCCACACTCTGTCCCTATTATTTACAGGTATAAAAAATTTGAAGCTTTAGTTTCGTTTGCAAAGTACTGTAGATAAAAAGAGATTTCAGGTTCCTAGGCAAGCACTAAGTTATGGGAGGGGGGTGTCAAAAGTACTCTCAATTGCTTCCAGGATAGGTGCTATCCATCTGAGATATTACTCGAAGCCCTAGATACTTGATATTTAACATAAAAGAACTTTTTAGTATAAAAAGAAAGCTAAAATTAAAATTTCCGGAAATTTCCAATAAATCAAACTATATTCCTTTTTTCGATGTTTTTTTTCGTTTTTTTTTAGTCTTTTTTTTATTATTTACGGATTTTTTAATTTTTCCTTGCTTTGTGTACTAAACCCTGCCTTTCTGCCAAATGTCAAGCTTCTAGGACTACAAAATCGAATTATTTTCAAATTTTCGACTTTTTATAAATTTATTCATTTTTCAATTTTAATTCTAAGTTACCTGATTGTCATGCCACTATAATAATTATTTGATCCGTCTTCTTAGGATCATTTAGGTTCAATTTAGAGATAAATCATGTGAATCATAAAGTCACCATGATTTTATTTAGAAAGGACTATCAAGCCATAACCAGCCAGTAATGTCGGGAGGGTAGAAGGCGCTGTGAAAATTTATGTGGGGCTAACATCATTTAACAATCCATATTTCATATGTGAAGTAAATAGAGTACAAACTGTGAAAGAAGACAAACCTGTCTATAAAGAAATCACCTATATCGTAGCCAGTCTATAGCGGAACATTTCTATAACGAAATTCGTAAACGAAAGAAAAGAAAAGCCATAATCCGGGGGAAATAACATAAAACAATTAGGGGCGTTGTACTAGCTAATAGGACAATTATCTTAAAACTAATGTTTCTACCAGTACAAAATCAAATTGTTTTCGAATTTTCGATTTCTTAAAGATATTTCGATTTTTCGATTTTATTTTCGAATTTAACGAATATTTTAATTGTTCCTTTTATTGAATAGTAAATACTAGCTTTACACCAAGTTTTAAGTTTCTAAGACTACAAGATAAAATTATTTTCAATTTTTGATTTTTTCGAATTTTTTTTATAATTTTCTGGATTTTTTAATTTTTTCTTATTTTGTATCTTTTATTACAAATTTCAAGTTTCTAGCGCTACAAAATCGAATTATTTTGAAATTTCCGATCTTTTTGAGTTTTTTATTCTATTTTCGAATTTATTTTTTCAATTTTTCCTTTTTCTGTATTCTAAACAATAATTTTATTCCGAATTTTAAGTTCTAAAGCTACAAAATCGAATTTTTTTCAATTTTTCGAATTTTCGAATTTTTTTTTTTCGAATTTTACAGATTTTTTATTTATTTCTTTTTTTGTATCCTAAATACTACCTTTATTCCAAATTTTAAGTTTGTAGCTTTACAAAATCGAATTATTTTCAAATTTTCGTTTTATTTCGATTTTTTGATTTGATTTTCCATTTTTGTTGTATTTTTATTTTTTTTATTTTTCTGAATCCTGAACATTACCTTTACACCAAATTTTCAGTTTCTAAGACTACGAGATCATATTATTTTCAATTTCTCTCTTTTTCTTTCTTTCTTTCTTTTTTTTTTTTGAATTATCCATATTTTTTAATGTTTCCTTATTTAGTATCTTAAATATTACCTTTATTCCAAATTTCAAGTTTCTAGCGCTATGAAATCGAATTATTTTTAAAATTTCCTTTTTTTTTTCGATTTCTTCCGATTTTTTTTATTTTATTTTCGAATTTTATTGCGTTTTTATTTTAACTTATTCTGAATCTAAACACTATCTTTACCGTGAATTTTAAGTTTCTAAAGCCAAAAGTTCAAATTATTTATTTTTTTCAATTTTTTTCGAATTTTACAAATTTTTTATTTTTTTTTTCGAATTTTCAGGATTTTTTTAATTTTTCCTAATTTTGCATCCTAAATACTACCTTTATTCCGAATTCCAAGTTTCTAACGCAACAAATTGGATTATTTGAAAATTTTCAATTTTTTTCGATTTTTCGATTTTATTTTCAATTTTTTTTTGTGTTTTTGATTTTTTCTTTTTCTGAATTCTAAACACTACTTTCACACCAAATTTTAAGTTTTTAAGACTACAAGATCGTGTTATTTTCAATTTTCAATTTTGCTCGATTTTTTTAAATTTTCGAATGTTTTTTTTTTTTTTTTTTTTTTTTTCAACTTTCCGGATTTTATAATTTTTCCTTATTTTGCATCCTAAATATTACCTTTATTCCGAATTCCAAGTTTCTAGCGCAACAAAATCGGATTATTTGAAATTTTTCGATTTTTTCGATTTTCGATTTTTTTAAATTTTGCTTTCGATCGTTTTGGTGTTTTTGATGTTTTCTTTTTCTGGATACTAAACACTACCTTCACACCGAATCTTAAGTTTCTAAGACTACAAGATTGTATTATTTTCAATTTTCAATTTTGATGGAATTTGTTGAATTTTCGAATGTTTTTTTTTTTTTCGAATTTTCCGGATTTTATAATTTTTCCTTTCTTTGTATCCTAAACACTACCTTTTTTCCAAATGTCAAGTTTCTAGGGCTACGGGATCTACCTAATCTTTTTGATGACGCGTGAAGGAGTGAGCGAGTGAGTGACAAAAAATCGAATGTTTGAGTTCATATATCGTCTGAAGTAGAAAAGACAGAGTGTTGTAATTTTAAATTTTGGTCCTGTGTGCCAAATATACTCTAGAAAAGCGAAGTTTCAAATTTTTGGGATACTCCAGTGCGGAGATAGGGGGGGGGGGTCAAAAGTGCCCTGAGTTGCTTCCAGAAAAGTGTGCTTACGGCTGTCCTCCCTCGACTTGGCGGAGGCACTGCCGTGCCTCCAGATGATTCCCGAATCTCTGATCTGCGATTGAAGTACGACAGTCTGAAATCTGTAGAAATGTATTTTGAGTATTTTGAAAATATAAAACGTTTGGAAGAAGCATTACAAAATGTATTAATTCAATACTTTAGTTTTATCAATTTAAAACACATTTTTTAAAAAGCATTTTATATACATGTGTTTTCTATACTAGCCAACTCTGGTCCTTGAATTCTCAAATTAAAGGTTCGTGAATTAAGAATCGCTCTTCCTCCGCCTTTGGCACGAAAGCGTGAGAACTGGAATAGAAACGTTAGTTCTTTTTTTCTTTCTTTTTTGCTTTTTATTTTTTTTTTCTAACTGTAATTTTCTTATCTAATCTAAAAATAAAGAATGTGTGTATACTACCAATAAAGGTAGGTTTAAAAGAAAAATGAGAAGAAAAAAAATAAGATGAAGTGTTCCAATAGAAATGTGAGAGTTTTGGTCTGAATAGTATTATTAACTTCAATTTGTACACACACACACACAAAAGAAAAAACAAGTTGGAAATTGTACGTCAAACGTTACAAACGAGGTGCGTTCGTACGCACGTTTTAGAATTAAATTCATGATATCCCGTGCGTAGAACGGGTTAAACAGCTAGTTAAGTATATATTTTATGACACTGTTCATACAAATATATAAATAGTTATATATAAATATAAAAATATATATATAGTTATATATAAATATATACTAGTTATATAAATATTCAGATATATATGTATCAGCTAGTTATATAAATATTCAGATCTTGATGATTTTTAATTCTGTGAAATGAATTATATCGTCTGCAGATTAATTTCTGTAATAAAATAAGCATCTCGGTCGCTTGACGATTTAACATCCATCGGAAGCTCCTATAACAAAAAAGCACCGATTTTAAAAAAAAATCAAATTTCTTAATAAATATTTTTATTAATATCTCCTAAAGTTTTGATTCGATTTTAATAAAATTTGAAATGTCTCGACAAAATTCTGCAAAGATAATATATTTTAAATTGCAAACCATTTGGTTGGGTAGTTTTTGCGTTGTTATATGCGGACAGACAGACAGACGGACGGACAGACAGACGGACAGACAGACAGACAGACGGACGGACAGACGGACGGACCAAGCGACGACTATAGGTGCTACGTATTTATATAATTACGAACGCACCTAAAAATGGTTACAAAATATTTTTGCTTCAACAAAATTTCTGTTGGATCATACTAAAAAAGAAATTCTGTTGATCCAGAAAATATATGTATATATATTGGATCGACAGCGATAAAACAAAAATATTATTGATCCAAATAAATTTTGACGGTTCAGCATAATGAAAAAGCGAAAATATTATTGAGCAAAGAATATTGTGTTGGATCAACAACGATAAAACAAAAATATTATTAAGACAAACAAAATTTTGTTAGATCAACAAAAAACAAAAAATTTGTTGAACCGTGCAAATTTTTTTTAGATCAACTGTCGTAAAACAAAAATATTGTTGAACCAAACACAACCGTATTGGACCATATTAAAATAAAACTTTCCTTATACAAAACTAATTTTTGTTTGATGAATAATGATAAAAAAAGGGGGTTGTTGGGACAAACAATTTTTTTTAGATCAACAATAATAAAACATAATTATTGTTGAGAAAAAAAAATTGTTGGATCAAGAATGATAAAACAAAAATATCGCTGAGCCACACAAACTTTTGTTGGATCAAAAGTGATAAAGCAAAATATTTTAAGTTAAACTACATTTTGCTACCTCAACAGTCATAAAGCAAAAATAGTGTTGACCCAAACAAATTTTTGTTGGAGGAACAATAAGAAAACAAAAATGTTGTAGATCCAATGATTTTTTTTTTTTTTTTTTTTTTTTTTTGGCTCAACAAAATCTTTTGTTTAAAACATGGTCCAATAGGAATTTTATTAAATTAAAAATATTTTTTTCTTTAATGCATCTTATTGATCTCTTCGGATTGGTGTGCATTTATTGAGTTGTGTATATATTTAAATTATTTAGTCGAATTCTATTATTTTGAAAATGGTTTTTACGTGTTCATGTACCGTACGAAAAAAAATCCAAATGATGACTAAAATTATAATAAATCTAATTAGTAAGAATAAACTCTTCTTAATAATAAATTAATAAAAAAAAAATCGCATAACTCTTCCGTGGGTTCTTAACGTCTTTATAATGGTCGATCTCTTGTGAAGTATTATTTTAACTGAAGTATTATTTTAACTGAAGACTTCATCTTTAGACGAAAAGCATTTTAGTTGTCACCTAAAGACGAACATTGGCACGAAACACACAGTATTTACAGATAATCAATATTTGCACATTATAACTGGTGCGATCAAAATTCTAATTCAAAAGAATATATCGAACAATTAATTAGAACTAATAAACAAAAATTATTTTCGATTTATAGTTCATGCATTTGTCGTCTGCGCGCCAAGGAGTTTGCAATAGAGTTCAAAACTACAATAAACTATAACTCCTGTTTCAATTTATGCGAGAAAAACAGAAAAGCACCGGTTTAATTCGTATACAATTCTTTATAATTTTATATGGTTTATTTTGTCATAAGCGTTCACCTACATATTGTAAGATTTTTTTTTCTGTGGATGCAAACGATAACAGGATACGGCCCCGCTTAGACTGTCTAAAAGTAAAATTTCTCTATATCGCAAAAAATAATGATAGGAATAAGTTGTAAATTAACATAGTCATGTTCTTCATGATGCTTATTATTTTTATGCAAAAACTGACGTAGATCATAATTGTAAAAAATTTTAATGTCATAAATATTTTAGTAATTTTCATTAAAATAAATACATTTTTATATTTAAAAAAAAAATAAAAAATAAAACTTTTCAATTGGTTGATTTTTGGAGGAAATATATAAATTAAAGTTTGTCACATGTTGTATCTTTAGCATCCTCAAATTTCGACCTGTTCTAATCACAGCAGTGAATATACAGATCTGATTTCAAAAACTGTAATTAGTGAATGATAAAAAGATAATAAATGAAATAATTGACGAAATGAATTAATAAATAAATAAGACAACCGAGTTAAGGAGAAAATATTTCTTCCTAGAGCAAGAAAATGGAAAGGAAAGTAATGATCTCGTTAATGAGAAATTTAGAATGCTATCTTTCATTCAATCTTCTATCGCATCATTATTGCTTTTAAAGTAGCCCGAGCAATTAGCGCCGGTTTATAATTGAATATTGCTGTGATAGCGACTGTCTAGGATTTTTTTCCTCTGGAATTTTGATAGGAGGTACAGGTAAATTAAAAGTTATTTTAAGATGAATTTTATTTATCTGCAACTATTTTTCTATGTTCCGTATATTCCTCCGCATAACGCATACCTGATTTGAAACTATATTTTTATCTTTTTAGGTATATCCACCGTGTTACGTCACGTGCATTCCCTTCTTTCCAGAAAGTCTTTTATGAAGATATAATACAGAGCATTAAATGGTGGGTCACAGCCCCCTCTAGACGGCTGTGGGTGGGTCTTAATCAGCCCAGTGGTTAACACAGAGCCCGATAACGATTGTATCTGACCCAAGGCCCAGCACCTTTGCCCCTCGCACCAAAATAGTTGCTAGATTTTTTTTTTTTTTCGGAAGTACCCCTCGATTACTTCAGAAAAGGTTTTGAGCAAAAAAATGAAAAGGTTTTGAGCAAATAATTGCAGAAAACTGCAATTTTAAGTTTTTTTTTCCCCTAAAGCACTTAATTTTATTTGGTGCCTATCAGCAGTGGGTCCAAAGCCATGGCCTAGTTGGCCTGTGCGGCAATCAGGCCCTAGTTAACATACTGACCACAAAATGAGTAGCTTGGGCCGAAGATCACGGTTTCGAAATCAGAGCAGTCTGGGCGGGATAAGAGTGCAAAGTTTTCCGATACCTATCCAGTATAAGGGCCTTGGCAAGATAGAGAAAATAGCCATGACGAGAGAAGTAAATTTGTAACATATTTTCTGGTAAACTATATACTGTTTCATTAAACTGTGGATACTTTATGGAGTTTGGTTATGTTATGGTTAATGGTGTTCCATTACCTACGGCATATATTCTGTTGAGCTGTCTACATGGCACACCAAGATGTCATTATCAATAAGGTTGTCTGAGTGAAATGCATCCGGCGGTTGTCGGTCCAGGTAGCTCAATGAGTAGAGCGTTGGCAATTTCAGTCAAAGATCTTGAGTGTCTCCCGGTCTGGGTAATTTTTTGTTCAGTTGGAAAAATTCAGTTCATATGATATCTTTACCAATCAGTATGATCGAGTTAAAAATAATAAAGTGTAAAGTTACATATTTTAGACAAACTAAATTTAAAAAAATACAGTTTTTTTTCTTTTGCATTTTCTGATTGTCTGATATTCCATAAATATTCTCTCCAAGTCGTTTTAAAAAAATTCAACATATATAGAAGTTATAGTGATTCTTGTCGCACTGTGTAGGAGCGAGATGTTACTTGCTGCAACTTTACTCGTTGCGCTTTGCTCGAAACAATGTATTTTGACCTTTTGATTGCCGACCTTTTTTACATCCAATCGTACGACAATTTACAAAAAAAAATTCTTTGTAGTAGATTTACAGATGAGACGGGCTCAGGCTCGATTTTTATACCAGCCTTCGAGCCCGGGTTCATTCTTTCTGAAACTGACAATTATATTTATTCTCATAAAAAAAACTCCTTAAAAAATTACATATTCTATTTACAGTCATTTTAATCCGAATGAATAGAAAGGGAAACAGAAATCTTATTTTTCTTTTCTAGTATTAGATTGCTATTTTAAAAGAAAATTTACGATATTTACGACGCGACTGATTACAGGGTGATATGACGCCAATGTCCAGAGGCACGAATAATATTTGTTGCTAGATTTTCGTTTGTGACAGTAGGATATTTTTTAATTGGAACGTTTATTTTACTTTAGTTTTTTAGAGATCTAAGGCGAAATGAATATATATATATATATATTTGTCTTTAGTCAATCAGCATTAGCTTAGGTTTGCAAATTGTTAGTCTTCTATTGTGTGCGAGTCATAATCGCTCTTCATATGAAAACAACGTTAGTGATTCTACTTTTAATCATGAACTCTGCTCATGCTAAAGCTCTGCTCTGAACATTTACGAAGTCACTTTCATTCGTAAGTAGATATAAGTATCATGTATTGTTATTCTGATAGAAAGCAATCGAACAGTGTTTCCACTTTTCCTATAAAAGCATAGGATCTTTCAGATAACAGTGTCAAATTTTTAATTTAAGCTGATTTTCAGGAACACGAAATATTGTTTTAATTTAGGAATCAATTATAACTTACGATATACACCTTTTATACGAAATAGAAAACGTTGTTCGATTCTTCGGCACAGAAATAGTAATTTTTGCTAATTTCATGCTTTTATTCATAAAACTTACTTCGTTAATATGTCCGTCAGAGTTTCTTTTTGGGAGAGAAAAATATGAACATCCTTTTAAAGAAGTATATTTTTATTTGATATCAAAGTTCTCTTTTGATAAAATTGAATGAATAAAATAAAATAATATCAATTAAATAAATGAATTATGTGCACGGGATTAACAGTTATTTTCTTGTACGAAGTTTTAAAAAAATGAGATATTACTTTTAAAACAATTTTTAAATATTATGCAATTTTTTTCGGTATCGGGCTTGGACGGGCTCGAGCTCTAAAGACACAAAATGTTTCGGGCTCGGTCGGACTCGTATTTAAAATCGTCGAGCTCGTATTTAAAATCGGACCCGGGCTCCGAAAATAGAGCCCGAACTCATCTCTAGAGATATCTCTTGAAAATACCCTAGTATAAGTATATGGCAGAGATTATTTTTCAAAAGGTGATACGAATAGAACAAAAATATATATAATCGCTGGGACGTACGGTGTCACAACCCCGTAGTCAAAAGGTTAAGGCAAGCCGCACACTGAGACGACAAGCGACACAACGCCCGACAAAATCTGAATTTCAAACCGGTTTCTTCTTTATTTTTGTCGCCACGGTGAGCGGCCTGCCTATGCCGGTATAAGAAATTTTTCGCCAACGGATGAATTGATTTCTTTGTTTCTTTGCTTTTTAAATGAAAGCTTATTTATATACAGGGTGATCCAAAAAATGTATACATACGTTGTTTAACGGGTCATAACTTTCTGGTTTTTCTTTTTTTTCAGGGTGTAATTAATTGGAAATGAATGAGTGGACCAAGATTAACTTTTGAAAAAAGAAAATTTATTTTCAAATGCTGTTGAAAGTATGAAAGTGTAGCAGAAGTACAAAGACAGTAGCAGAAAGGTTCAGGCAGATCCACCTATGCGACTCATAATTAATCGGATAAAAGATAAGTCTGAAACGAAAATAGATGTTCATAGACAACGTTCCAGAACCGCAATTAAGCAAGAATGCGCCACAACATCCAATGAAATGTTTGTTGAAGTTCTGAATGAATAGCACAACGTTACCAGCAGTTTATTGACCAGAACGGTAATAATTTTGAACATCTGCTGTAGTAAGAAAAGTTATACATTTTATGTATAGATTTTTTTACAATTTAAATATTAATTACACTGTTAAAAATTTGAAGCAAACTGTCCAGTCATTTCACGGTTTTTATAAAACACGGTTACATAACCGTAATTTAACTCTATTCTGACCATAATATGGGCAATAATATGGTCAGAATAGAGTTAAATTACGGTTATGTAACCGTTTTCTATAAAAATAGTCAAATGACTGGACAGTTTGCTGCAAATTTTTAAGTGTATTGTGTATATGAATAAAAACATCATTCAAACTGTGTATACATTTTTTTAATCACCATGTATTTGCCTAGTACTTTCTTTATTATTATTTCTTTATTTACCTATACTTTCTTTATTATTATTTCTTTATTTACCTATACTTTCTTTATTATTATTTCTTTATTTATTTATACTTTCTTTTTCATTTGTTTTTTAATAACCAAAAAATACCGTTTTTTTTTTTTTTTTTTTTTTTTTTTTTTAATTATTATTATTATTATTAATAACTGCAATGTAGGTAGATGAGCATCGGCAACATGCAATACATTTTCAATTATTTGCGATTTGAATCTATGTTAAAACGCAAAAATATCTCTATCGACGGTGGCAACGACCCGAACAATCAATTTTGCATTATTCAGAGCTATAATGATCTCGACGTATTAAATGTATTTAATCATCCGAAGTATTAAACGACCCGGCTCGTCCGAACTCGCTAGTCGATGTCTTAAATTTATCAAATTCAGCTTTTAAATTTTTCCGGTGGCGATCTTCGATGATCAGGTCTACCATTCCGGTCAGTAGCCGAAGGAAGGGTTCCTGTCGCGCGCCGCCCTTTCCACAAAGTAGCGGTAATAGGTTGGTCATTAAGTTTGATAATCCACCATTTTGTTAAACATGCAAAAATTTAAAACCGACTAGACAATTATATATTTTTACTTTCTTCTGTCTTTACAAGAAAAAAGTATTGGATTCATGAAAATTTTCGACTTCCGGTTTTCGACGGATTTATACGTTTTAGAAGTCTTTGAACACGATTTGACTGTGTTTATGTCTGTTTGTGAGTGGCAAAAATTTTGTGGGCGTTCCAGCTCAAGAACTAATCCACGGAATTTAATAAAACTTTAGATTCAGTTAGACCTTGATATAAATTGGTGCTGATTAGTTTTTGGTGTAAATAGTACAACAAGTGGCTATATGCTGCATTTTTCACGATAGCTATATCTCAAGAACTAATGCACAGCATTTCCTCAAACTTCAGATTCTGTTAGACCGTGACATAGATATACGCTGGTTACGTTTTGATGTATTCCGCCCAACATGTAGCGCTGCTATGCTACATTATTCACGATTTTCAAGATAGCTATATCTCAAGATCTAATGCACGGATTTTCATCAAACTTCAGATTCAGTTAGAAGTTAACATAAGTTGTTGCTTATTAGGTTTAGGTGTAAATCTCCCAACAGCTGGCGCAGCTATGCTGCATTTTTAAAGATTTACACGATTTTAGCAATAGTGATATCTCAAAAATTAACGCACGTTATAGTTAGACCTTGATATAAATTGGCTTTGATTCATTTTTGGTGTGAATCACCCAATAGGTGACGCTTGCTGTGCTGTATTTTTCACTAGTTCCGCAATACGTCTATCTCAAGAACTAATGCATGGATCTTCATCAAATTTCAGATTCAGTTAGATGTTGTAGGTTTTGGTGTAAATAGCCCAACAGGGGATTTTTCAGGATTTACATGATTTTAGCGATAGTCACATCTCAAGAACTAATGTACAGAATTTCATCAAACTTTATATTCTGTTAGACCTTGGCATAAGTTGGTGCTGGTTAGGTTTCCGTGTGAATCATATGCTGTATTTTTGGATTCTAAAATGCCTAATTTAAAAAATTGTGCTTATGAAATATTATGAGATAGAAGAAAGTTTTGGGATTGGCACATCCGGCTAGTTATTACATATTTTTCTTGAATGTTAACAATGAGTTTTCGTTCGATTAAGATTAAGTGAAAATCTAAAATCTTTATCAACATGTAATTAAATACATTAAACAACACTATTAATAAATACCGCACTATTAGTGACTAAAGAAATGTTACATCAATTCAAAAAATGTCTACGTTTATAATTTTAGAAAATAAAAAACAGAATAAATTTTCTCAAGATAAATAAGAAAATGATCGTTTAAAAGAAAAAAATGAATACAAAGAACAGAACAAAGAAAAAAAAGGTCTTTTAAACAAAAGGCACATATGTGTTACTGTAAATATCACTTTCAAATGAAAAAAAAGTTTCATAAAATTTTCGTAACATGTTAAAAATGTCTCAAAAGGTCGACAATTATAATAAGATTAGGACAGTTAAAACAATCAGTAGAACTTATTATTATAATAATTATGAAATTTCGTTTCATTGTTGTTTTTCTTACAGATTATCGAAGATATTTCCTCACTCTTCCGAAATTAAAAATAAACGGTACTAAAAAAAAGTCCTTATTGTTGGTAATAAAACATTGCAAAATTCCCATTCTCATAACGATCTATATCATTAACTAATCACGTAGACCACCACCTTAATTTTGAAAAACAATGCTTAGGGCTATGTCAAAGAGGAAATGCATAACAAGATGAAATAAAATTTTGTTGCTGAATTGCGAGAACATAAAAAGTCGAAACAAGTTCTTTAAGTGTTGCCATTCCATTGTATAGAAATGTTCCAAGAAGCGTAACTCATACACAGTGAGTCAACTCTAACTGAACGAATAAAAAAATAAAACATGGTCTTCAGCTTCCTTCACTTAAGTAGCATTTAATTTTTTCTGGTCGTTGCTGAAGTACCCTGGAAGGATAGCATTACGTTGTGCAAGAACGAGAAACCGGTATGAAAAGCGAAAAAAAAAAATCGTTTGGCACGATTTTTTGCAAAATATTTTTCGTTCTATAAGTGTAAAGCTACTATGTTCCAACGAGATAAGAATGAAGAATATTTATGTCTTGTTTCTTTTATTAAAATATTTCAGATATACTAACTATACTGTATTTTATACTTTGGACTGTTACTGTTATAAATTATTCTTGAATACCAAAAGGAAAAAAAAATCCTTATTAAAAAATAAATAAATAAAACAATTTTGGCATAAAATAATAAAATAATTTCTACCCCCTCCCTCCATTGATTGATACATTTATATGTTATTCTTACTAGTCAACCAAATTTCATAATAAATAATAATCTAAACCAGGCATGTCAAACTCGTTTACCGTGGCAGGTCAAATTAACCATCATATACAATGCTGCGGGCCACATAAAAAAAGTAGATTGTAAAAATAGTACCATTGCACAGAAAAAAATGTTTACGTATGAAACACAGCCATGTTAAAGAAATATTCATGCAAAGTTTCAAAGTTATTATTATAGTACATAGTTTATGTTATTTTATTTTTCGAAGAAATACTGATAATTACATTTCGTCAACCGAATCTACAAAGATTTGAATTTTCTAAGTTGTATTAAATTTAAGAATTAATTGTAAACTCTGGTCTATTTATCTTGATCTAGCAACGGCATAGCTGTCAATCTTCCGTGTTTGCTTCAAGTAAAAAATAAAAATAAAGATATTTTGAATCAGAAAATGTATTTAATAAAATGTGTCTTATATCTATGCGCTACTTATTTGATTTCATTTATTAAATGCATTTTCTGGTTCAAATTATGTTTATTTGACTTGAAAAATAACAAAAGATTGTCAGTTACGCACAGATGTCTTATAAAAGTGCGCTACTGAACATAGCTAAAATATACATAATTGCACACACTGCAAAAAAAAAAAAATAAAAATCGTTGATTTTACGGTATAATACTAGCAGCTGGCATGCTAGTATTATGAAGTAAAATCAGCCTTTTTTTTTTTTTTTTTGCAGTGCATTATACTTTAAAAAATCGGTCAATTTATGAATAATTACAAAAATTTGGAAATCCCATATCCATATATTTTCGCTCATGTGATCGTACTGAATTTTGATTAACTGCACTTTTGATTAAATTCTCTACAACAATTACAGCCTAGTCATTAGAGAGGTATTAAATTAGATTAAACTGATTTTCATATTACTTGAAATTCAAAAATCTTCCTTTAAATAATTATATATATATATATATATATATATATATATATATATATATATATATATATATATATACAGTGGAACTTCCATTTAACGAAGTCTCATCGTTACACTTAAAAACTTCGTTATGAAGAAAATTCGTTAAATAGAAATTAACATAAATTCATCAAATTTTTTCTTGAGATATGACCAACAGGTATTGGATTCAGAAGCATTCGATTCAGTTTTAATTATGAAGCCGTCTTTTACAAAATAGTTGTGTACGGTCGATGAAATCACGTCACATTCCCAAGCTTTGTCCCAAGCTTTCATCAGCTCTGATACACAGAATCTCAAACTAATGTTTTCACTACATCGGCTTTTTTCTGTCTTTTTCGATAATGTACTTCAAGATTTTTTTATTATTCCTTAGACTAATGATTGAAGTTTAGCTGTATTGGCAGGAACAAAAATAACTTTGATGTTCTTCGATTTGTATTTTGAAGCACGTTCTTTTGGATTTACAAAGCAATTGTCTATCAGCAATGGAAGGTCAGAATGGTACCTGTCTGACTCTAATAGATATTTTTTGTTTCAATGCATCTGACGCCATTGCGACACCTCATCTTCTATATCATTGAAGGTAAAAAGGGGAGTTTGACCTCCCCCAACTGTCAGCGCTGGAGTCTCGGAGTGCGAGAATAGTGATGACAAGTGTTTTTCTTAGTGTGAAAAAAAATTGTTTTATTTAGCACCAAGCAAAATGGAAATTATTTAAATGTGTTCATTTTCATACAATCGAATCCGTTGGAATAAATTTGCATATCCTTTGAACAGCAATCGCTTCATTTTAATTCTGTACACGTACAAAAGTGGAATAAACTTCGTTATATAGAATATATTTTTCGTAATGTGGAGATTAATTTACATGCTAATGGTGTTCAAAGTCAAAGTTCTGCAGAAAATTTCGTTAAGTAGAAAACTTCGTTAAATAGGGACTTCGTTAAAGGGAAGTTCCACTGTATATATATATATATATATATATATATATATATATATATATAACCATAAATGAAACATTACCATAACACCAGCTTAAACTGTGAAATAATGATTAAGTATGTAATAACCAGTTGACAATGAAAGTATTCCCCAACACACTGAATATAGAGACCAAAAACTTATTTAAAAGAAGAAGAAATCAAATCAAAAATTGAATAAATGAAAATGATTGAATGAAATGAAATTCGTGGAATTTAGACAGAATTATCAAGTCTCAAATGCCTAAATTCCACAAATAAAATGAGTGGTTTCATCATCATATTAGCCATAACATTGCTAAAGAATATGATTTTGGGACTACCACTCATAAACAATGAATCAAACCTGTGAAAAAATAAAAAACAAACACAATATCAAAAAGGAAAGAAACCATACCTATTAAAAATTAAACCATATACTATCGAAAGATGATAGCAATTAGTTAAATCTCTATCTCTATAAAACAGTAGATGTCTGTCTGCCTGCCCGCGGATTTCACCGTAATTATAACACCTAGGGCTCTAAAATTTTTGTCATGTGTAGTTGCTGTCACCAGAAAGTGCACCTCGCCACCAGATTTTTAAATTTTAATTTAGATTAAAAAATATATATATGCATATGGAATTTTGGGTTTGAGGCTATTTTATGCTCTCCACCAATCCCCGGCAATGAAACAGCCAGCGAATGAGAGATCCAGCGAAGCGACGACAAACGTGCATATGACATTCTGGTTTGAGGCTATTTACAACTCTCCGCCAATGAGAGCAGGCGAAAGAGCTGTCGATAGCCACAACATCCCTGCTCCGAGCTTTTAGCTTGGCTAGCAAGAGCAAGCAGCAGTTTTTACTGTTGAGCTTTTGTTTTCTATTTTTAAACATTTTTATATTGGGAAATATATTTTTTACTAATTAAAATTCCCGTAAGTTAGTTTCTTTAGTTTCTGTTCCTTTTTATATATTGTGAAATTTATTGTTTTTATTAATTTAAGTTTCCGTAAGTTAGTTTATTTACTTTCTGTTCAGTAAAGTGTAAGATGAAATAGGCCTAAACCCAGTGACAGAACCATATTCGTGTGTCTGCAACGCTAATAATATTTCAAAAATGGTTTGAAATATGCAATATATATCATATTAAGTTCCCGTTAGTCAGTTATGTCACTGGGGTTTAGGCCTATTTCATCTTACACTTCACTGAACAGAAAGTATATTTTCATGTATCTGCAACGCTAATAATATTTTAAAAATGGTCTGAAATACGCAATATATAAGCAATGTATATTGTTTTTATTTATTGCGTAATATATTGCGCAATATATATAAATCTATTATTGCTACTGTTGTAGTGCTAATTAATTATGACATCAGTATTTACGTGTTATAAGGAACCCGTTGTTTATTTACTTTTTTGTAAATATCAATAAATACTCAAAATTTTCGCTTAATTGAATTAGGCCTAAACCCCTGTGACAGAACTATCTTCATGTGTCTGCAATGCTAATAATAATGTGTATCAATATTTATTTATATCAAACTATCATTTACTTATTTTTATTTCCTTTTTAAAAATAATAGAAGCTATTTCATTTATAGTATGTTATTTTATTTTGATGAAAACATAAATCTTCCGCAAAATTTTTGAGTATTTATAAATTGTTATTTACAATCTTTCTTCCTATTACTGTTTTTGACTGTATTTTTAGTTAATTTGTTTCATTTTTGAACATTTTTAGTCGCCCAAGAATCAAATGATTTTCTTGAACTTTACTTTCTATAAAATGAAAATATTCAGTAAATAATTTGAGTTCTTGGGCGGTTAGGAATCCATTTTGATTTATTTTTTACCTCATAATTACAAATTAAATAGTTTTGATGAAAACATACATCTTACATTAAATTTTTGAGTATTTATTTATTGTTTAAAAATTTTTGTTCCTGTAATTGTTTTGGACATTTTTAGTTCCCGAGAATGGTGAATTCATAACATGCGATAAATTGTTAAGATGTGTTCTCATTAAGATTTGTTATTGAACTCCATTTAAGAACCATTTATAACTCCATTTAAGAAGTTTCATTTAAGAGCTTTTTTAGTCGCTCAAGAATCTAATGTTTTTCTTGAACTTTACTTTCTATAAAATGAAAACATTCAGTAAATAATTATTAAATTGTTTTAATGAACTGATTGGAAATTCCAAGTGCGTGAAATATTTATGATGTGCATTTTGTGACATGAGTTTCATAAGAATCACACATGAATGGACTCTTAATCACCTGAGAACGGAAATTATTTACTGAATGTTTTCATTTTATAGAAAGTAAAGTTCAAGAAAAGCAGTCAATTCTTGGGCGACTAAAAATATTCTTTAATCGAACAGATTTGCTGAGCTGTTTCTATATATTCATTATTTTTTTGTTGGGGCGTTTTTGAGTGATGTTTATGGCTTCATAGATAGAAACAATATTTACTTAATGTTTTATTTTTTTATAAAACTCACATATAGGACAAAATTAGCACTTAATACTGAAAATTTGTCGATTGACTATTTTGCCACCACTGGCCATCTTAATAGTCACACTCGCCAATTGCGATGATTGAATGAAAAAAGATTTTTTTTTCTCCTGCTATCGTTTGATGAATTTCAAAACCATTTGGTAAATTTCACAATTTTTCCCCCGAAATCATTTGACAAATTGTGATTTCTTTTTTTTTTTTTTTTCGAAGCCATTTGCATTTTTTCCCCCGAGACCATTTGATGAATTTTGAGATTTTTCAACTATCGATTGATGAATTTTGAGATTTTTCAACTATCGATTGATGATTTTTGTGATTTTTCAACTATTGATTGATGATTTTTGTGATTTTTCCGCTATCAATTGATGAATTTTGTGATTTTTCTGCTATCAGTTGATGAATTTTGTGATTTTTCCGCTATCAGTTGATGAATTTTGTGATTTTTCCGCTATCAGTTGATGAATTTTGTGATTTTTTCGCTATCGATTGAGGATTTTCGTGATTTATCGACTCTCGATTAACGAATTTCAAGATTTTTTTCCATGAACGTTCAACAATTCGCACACTTTCTTTCTGCTGACGTTCGAATTGCGCACTTTATTTCCACTGTCGTTCGACGAATTTTGCAATTCTGTTCTGCAATTATTAGACGAATTTCACAATTTTTCTCCCGTGATCACTTGATGAATTTTGAGATTTTTTTCTGGAACTATATGACGGATTTCTCGATTTTTTTATTTTTTTTTTCACGATAGTTTGACAAATTATTTTTTTTCCTGCAATAATTTTGCGAAATTCGCTATTATTTCGAAATTCTGCTATTTATTTCCACGATTTCTTGACAAAATTGGTTTTCTTTTTTTGCGGTCATTTCATGAATTCCGTGATTTTTCTACAACTGACAAATTTTGCGATTTTCCGAGACAATTTGCTGCGTTCTGTCACAGGGGTTTAGGCCTATTTCAATTAAGCGAAAATTTTGAGTATTTATTGTTATTTACAAAAAAGTAAATAAACAACGGGAAGATTGTATTGAAATTTAAAAACCAGGCAATTTTTCCCCCATTGCCAATAAATAAATACTCAAAAATTTAATGTAAGATGTACGTTTCCATCAAAACTATTTATTTTGTAAGCATGAGGTAAAAAATAAATCACAATGGACTCCTAATCGCCCAAGAACTCAAATTGTTAACTGATGTTTTCATTTTATAGAAAGTAAATTTCAAGAAAATAATTTGATTCTTGGGCGACTAAAAATGAAACAAACTGACTAAAAATACAGTCAAAAACAGTAATAGGAAGAAAGATTGCAAATAACAATGAATAAATACTCAAAAATTTTGTGGAATATTTATGTTTTCATCAAAATATAATAACGTACCAAATGAAATAGCTTCTATTATTTTTAAAAAGGAAATAAAAATAAGTAAATGATAGCTTGATATAAATAAATATTGATACACATTATTATTAGCATTGCAGACACATGAAGATAGTTCTGTCACAGGGGCTTAGGCCTATTTCAATTAAGCGAAAATTTTGAGTATTTAATGTTATTTACAAAAAAATAAATAAACAACGGGTTCCATATAACACGTAAATACTGATGTCATAATTAATTAGCACTACAACAGTAGCAATAATAGATTTATATGATATATATATTGCATATTTCAGACCATTTTTGAAATATTACTAACGTTGCAGATACATGAAGATATACTTTCTGTTCAGTAAAGTGTAAGATGAAATAGTCCTAAACCCCAGTGACAGAACTAACTAACGGGATATATATTGCATATTTCAAACTATTTTTGAAATATTATTAGCGCTGCAGACACACGAAGATAGTTCTGTCACTGGGTTTAGGCCTATTTCATCTTACACTTCATTGAACAGAAAGTAAATAAACTAACTTAACGGAAACTTAAATTAATAAAAACAATAAATTTCACAATATATAAAAAGGAACAGAAACTAAAATAAACTTGAGTCATGAAAAACACAACATTCAATTGAATCAAATTCACCTTTGTACTATAATAATTGTTTAAAAACTACACAAAATGTCACAAAAAACATATATGCATCATTTAATAAAAACTTTTACTTTAGGTGTTTTAAAACATATAAAACTGTATTTCACATTATAAAACCTAGTGCTTTCGAGCCAGGACGGCTCGGCAGTGGTGCCTCTAACATTACTTTCGTTTAAAATTAAAAAATCATTCAACCCTGATTTCAGGTACGTTTAAGGTTGTTGGCACGGGCAATGCCGGGCGGGTAAAAGCTAGTAATAAATAAATGACATTAATTAATAAATAATAAATAGAAAAACCAATTACATTAAAGTAATGGATGTATTAATGAATAATTCTATGTTAAAAATAAGATGGAAGATGGAAAAATTAATAATTAAAGCAACATAAAAATATATGTACCATGAAATGACATAGCAACTATTAAATAGCTGTGCCAAAAATGCAACAGCACATAAATTAAATTAAATTAAATTAAAATACTAAATATTTGAATTAAGATACAAATGATTTAAAATTATAACAATTAAATATTGAAATTAAGTATTAACATATAATGTTTCTTCATACAAAGTTAAAAATTAAATACTCTTGATATAAGTGGTAAGGGTAGAACGTTTAATAAAAATTAAAACATGTATTATATTAACACTTTAGAAAAGTATACATTATATTAGAAGTTAATATGATATTGTCCACCGTAGGCATTAATCTAAATGCATTAGATCAAAAACTTTCTTAATATTAATGAATATAAATTCATTTAAGTTATTAAATAATGAATATTTAAATAAAACTAAATTAATATACATATAAAAATATCACATCACAGTCCATTATAAAATGCGTAATATCAAACGTGTGTGTAAATCAAAATGCCCCCCCCCCCTTTTTTTGTAATATAAATTAACCATGCGTTTTTTCCATACAACTCCGCCACACACCTCCTCAATCCAACATCTACCCACCCAACCGTCCTATTATAATTAATTAATTAATTATTTTTTTTTGCTATTTTCTAAGATTATATGTTTTTTTAAATACATTTTTTAACGCATGTGTAAATTTGGTTGTAAAGATCATTTAAGTACTAATTATATATTAAAGAATATATGCATTTTTTTGGAAAACCATGTTGTAATGCATCATAGATAAGTTTTTTAATATTGTTGTTAATTAGTTGAGAAGAACATAAACTTTTTATTTTATAAATATTATTAAGGAGTATATTACGATATACATAATTATGAAGACATGATTTAAAATTAGTAAATGAATTAACTTTAAATTTAAATTCTTCACATTTATCAAATAGATCAATTATTGTTTTGTTTTCTTTAAGTGTAATTTTAAGATCTAAAAAGTTAATAGTATTGTTAGAAAGGAGGTTTTCCGTTAATTCTAAATTAGTAGGATAATCAACTGGAACTATAGAAATATTAGTGTGATCAGTGGCAAATAAAATTACGTCATCAATATAACGATATAAATGTATATTACTGTTAATAAAAGTACGTTCATAGTGATACAAGTATAAGTCTGATAGTATACTAGATGTACATCCCCCTTGTGGTATACCGACTTTCTGTAAATATAACGTGTTATTATGCATTATATAATTATTATATATAATGAAGTTTGTTAAAGTTTTAAAATAAGCTGTATCTATATGAATTGGTAAATTTAGTGAATGATGATACTTATTAAATAATGCATTTATAATATTATGTAGATCTAATAAATCTATATTATTATATAGATCTTTCAAATCATATGTCATTATATTGTTAACACATTTAAGATTATATATATATACGTGCATATATATATGTCACTTTTTTATGGACACGATAACTCGAATAATTCTTCACAAATCTCTTCCAAACTGATACATAAAATCAAGGGGCATAAAATCTCGGTAAAGTTCGTTAATGGGCAAAATCGAACCAAAGGGGGGGGGGGGATGGGTGCCGAAAATTCATAACTTCGTCAATTTACAAGATATCAAATCCGCTTAAATTTATTATAAATCTTCTTACTATTATCTAAAACTTTTACATTGACAAGTTTTTTTATAGGACCAACCTTTATAGCAAAAACAAATTAAAAACAAAAAAATCCCTGCCGGCTCCGCCTGCGAACAAGTTAGATTTCGAAGTGGGCGGTCCCTTATGGAACCCAACTGCGGCATCATGGCAAAAAAGTCATTTCTTTCGTAATTCCCAACAAACAGGCGCCCCACGGTCTGCGTCTTCGAAATCTACCTGTGCCTGTAGGCCGAGCCGTTAGGGATTTTCTAATTTAGAATGCTACGACAGTTTGAAGAGAAATATTCCCCTATTTAATAACGGAAAAATGAGAGAAATATTACTATTCAAAAATAGTGGTAGCATTCTGAATTAAAAAAGCCCACCAAACTAAGTAACACTGATATACATATATTTCCTATATTTTTCATCTCTAAGACCATGGTTAGTGTAAGCGTGTTCGTGCAAAAAGTATTTTTGTGCGTGTTTTAACAACTACACTAAGTTGCCAAAGGCTTCGCGGGCCTCAGATAAGTTGTCGGCGGGCCGTGTTTGACATGTCTGCCATCTAAACAAACTGATAAAAAATAATTGTTTTGAAACTACGCACAAGAGCGCTACGCACTACGCTCAAACTACGCACAAACTACGCACAATTATTGCCGTCAATTTTACTATCATCATCGTTATTGATTTAAATATTATTATTATTATTACTTTTATTGTCGTTGCTGTCGTTAGTTGAATTAATAAAGGGGAAACAAATTCTTTAGTTGTTACCATTCCATTGTATAGTAAAATTCCTAGGAAGCGTGAATATACAGACAACTCTAACTGAAGGAAAAATAAATAAATGAAACAGACAGAGTCTTCAGCTTCCTTTATTTACGTAGCATTTATTTTTTTCTTGTAGTAGCAAAAATACCCTGAAAGGATAATAGCATTACTTTGTATAAGAACGAAAAACCGGTTAGAAAAAGACAAAAATAAATAAACATTTGGCATGATATTTTTTCAAAATACTTTTCGTTCACATGTAAAGCTATGTGGTTGGGCTACCTTCGAACGAGATTTGAATGAAGAATAATATATCTTGGTTATTTTATTAAAACAACATGACTATATTAATTACTACGCTGCATTTTTCTATGCTAAATTCTAATAAATCATTCTCAGATATCTAAAAAAAATAAAAATAAAACTTTTTAAAACGAAAAAAATGTGATTTTAATCTAAAACGCCAAAATAAATTGTATTTAATTATGTTTTTAATTGATACAAATTTATTTGTTCAATTATTTGTCAATAAAATTTTTCAATATTACAAAAAATCTGAATGATTTTTTTTTTCTCTCAAATTAAGCTAAGAGTGAAACATTGTCATTCTCTTCATCATCATCACCAGGGATTTCCAACTTACAGGTGTTGGTGCAATAAATGGAGGGCCGCATTATCCATGGCATAGCGAAGATTTTTATGGGTATAGGGCATAGGGCTTGCATAAAATGTGCTACTTAAATGTAATATTAACAGGATTCTCAAAAACTTATTTTTCCTTGCAAACATTTCTGACACATTTATGGATTCGTTTTTAAACCTATAAAAGCATTAAACTTACAGGCAGGACTAGTGAAGTGATTTTATGTTGAATAGCTTTTTTTCATTTTTCAATAAATGAATCTTGTCTTCTTAAACATTGAGTTTTAACGACCTGTTCGGAAATTTCCGAGCTGTTCTGAAATTTAATTCCATTTGCCACGTTTGATAGCATTTTCTGAAAATTCCTTTTAATTTTCAAAATATTACAGAAAAAAGTGAAAATAGCCATTTGACTGGAATTTGTCTTTTTTCAATTTACGTTTAAAAATAATAATAATTTTAGGGGATCGTATACAAATTGAAACTGAACCAAATTGTACTGTGAAAATTTCAATACAAACACCTAATTTATATATCATATTTGGCTTTTTCGATAAAATTAATCTTGGGTTTGGGATATACCAAACGGGAAGTCGTTCGATTAAATATTGGATTGTACGGAAAGTTCCTTCCGTTTGGGAAAACCGATTCGTAACGGAAAATTCTGCCCGTCAATTATTAGACATTAGATATCGGAATTAATGTCTAATAATTAAATGATAGAATTTTCCGGTACGAACAACTTTTCCAAACGGAAAGAACTTTCTGAACAACCCAATAGTTTAGAAATTATAAGGTTTAAACTTTGGAACTTCTAATGTTAAATTCATTTTAAATTGTTACAAAACAGATTGCAATGAGGCACGATTTATTTTTTAAGCATAACTCAAAACCTACTTGACGGAATGAGCTTTAATTTTGGATTCGCATATTTAAAGTTTCTAGAAATCGATTTCTGTTAAAAAAAATAATAAATAAATAAATAAACTCATAGGTTACATACAATTCATATTTTTTCGAAAATTAATTTAAAAATATTTATTTAAAAAAAATTTAAATCGTAACATATGATTTTTTTAACAGAATTCAATTTCTGGAAGCTTTAAATAAGAGAATCTAAAATTTTACCTAATTTAGTCAAGTAGTTTTTAAGTTTATGCTTAAAAACTACAAGCATTGCTTTCTGTTTTGCAATTATTAACTACGAATTTAACATTAGGAGTTAAACATTGTAAACTTTCATAATTTCTAAACTACTTGACCGAATAACTTCCCGTTTGTTGTCCTGAGGTAAAATTTGGAGAGAAATTTAAACATGAAGTCAAAATTAGGTGTTTGAAGTTTCAGAGTTTGGTACAATCTCAGTAAGAAGACGATCCCCTAAGCTTTTTAAGTATTTTAAATATAAATTAAAATAAGATATAATTTCCAGTTGAATGACTATTTCTTGGAGCAATTTGGTCATTATTAAAATGTATTAGATGTTATATATATATATATATATATATCTTTTTCTTTCTTTATTTATTTTTTATTTTATTATTATTATTATTATTATTATTATTATTTGACAACTGTAATTTTTATTTATTTATTTATGTTTTTATTATTATTTATATATATATATATAAGCAAAAATGAGATTATTTAAAGAAAAAAATCATTTATACATTCTTGTATCCTTTTTAATTGTGATTTGCTTACAGAAAGATTTCGGAATTGATATACACAATAAAAGCAGTAAGCAACGCACCCGTTTCTTGATTTTTTCTTGATTTTCAAACCATTTTTGTTGCTAAGAACAATTAGAATATTACGAAACATTTGTTGGCAAGAATTCATCTAGATTTCAGAAAATTTTCGATCTATTTTAAATGACTATTGTTCTATCTATTTTAAATTATGTGTTATTTAATAAAACATACAATGTATTGAAATTATTTAACGATATTTTATTAATTTATTAGATTTTTTTTTTTTTTTTTTTTTTTTTTTTTTTTTTGTACTATTATTTTTTGTACTGTCTTAAAATTTTATATACATGATTTTATACGTTTTTTAAAAAAAATAGTAAATTTCCATAGCACATTTTGAATTACAACTGCAAACATCCTTATGACCAACTATGTAAGAGCTTTCAATTAACTGACTATGTTGTATAATCGAATGTTAGACAGTCGAAAGTCTACTACATTACCGGCTTTCGCCCAAAGTTGGTAATACATTATATCAAAAATTTCTTTTTTACTTGAAAATTGTTTGTTTCCTTTAAAACAAGTTTTTAAGCAATCACAGTATGATAGATGCAAAACAAACAAACAAACACTAGCGTCAATGTGCCCACGAAAATTGACTGCAAATAATTTTTAAAATCATTCCTCCAGATTTCAGAAATTTTCGATCTTAAATTAATATTGTTCTATCTATTTTAAATTATGTATCATTTAATAAAATATACAATGTATTGAAATAATTTAACGGTATTTTATTAATTTATTCGCTTTGTTTTACTATGTTTAAATTTTATATAAATGATTATACGTTTGAAAAAAAAAAAAAAAAAAAAAAAAGGGTAAATTTTCATAGGACATTTTGAATTACAACTGCAAACACCTTTATGATCAATTATGTAAGAGCTTTCAATTAACCGACTGTGTTGTATAATCGAATGTTGGATAGTCTGTTACATAACCGACTTTCGCCCAAAGTTAGTAATACATTTTATCAAACATTTCTTTTTTACTTGAAAATTGTTTGTTTCCTTTAAAACAAGTTTTTCAGCAATCACAGTATGATAGCTGCAAAACAAACAAACAAAAACTAGCGTCAATGTGCCCGCGAAAATTAGCTGCAAATAATTTTTTAAATCATTCCTCCAGATTTCAGAAAATTTTCGACCTATTTTAAATGACTATTGTTTTATCTATTTTAAATTATATATTATATAATGAAATATACAATGTATTGAAATAATTTAACGGTATTTTATTAATTTATTTGCGTCTTTTTGCTTACTATGTTTAAATTTTATATGAATAATTATACGTTTAAAAAAAAAAAATCATAGGACATTTGAATTATAACTGCAAACATCCTTATGATCAACTATGTAAGAGCTTTCAATTAACCGACTGTGTTGTATAATCGAATGTTGGATGGTCTGTTACATAACCGACTTTCGCCTAAAGTTAGTAATACATTTTATCAAACATTTCTTTTTTACTTGAAAATTGTTTGTTTCCTTTGAAACAAGTTTTTCAGCAATCACAGTATGATAGCTGCAAAACAAACAAACAAAAACTAGCGTCAATGTGCCCACGAAAATTAGCTGCAAATAATTTATTTAATCATTCCTCCAGATTTCAGAAAAATTTCGACCTATTTTAAATGACTATTGTTTTATCTATTTTAAATTATATATTATATAATGAAATATACAATGTATTGAAATAATTTAACGGTATTTTATTAATTTATTTGCGTCTTTTTGCTTACTATGTTTAAATTTTATATGAATAATTATACGTTTAAAAAAAAAATCATAGGACATTTGAATTATAACTGCAAACATCCTTATGATCAACTATGTAAGACCTTTCAATTAACCAACTGCGTTGTATAATCGAATGTCGGATAGCCGAAAGTCTACTACATTACCGACTTTCGAACAAAGTTAGTAATACATTTTATAAAAAATTTCTTTTTTACTTGAAAATTGTTTGTTTCCTTTAAAACAAGTTTTTCAGCAATCACAGTATGATAGCTGCAAAACAAACAAACAAAAACTAGCGTCAATGTGCCCACGAAAATTAGTTGCAAATAATTTTTAAATCATTCCTCCAGATTTCAGAAAATTTTCGACCTATTTTAAATGACTATTGTTTTATCTATTTTAAATTATATATTATATAATGAAATATACAATGTATTGAAATAATTTAACGATATTTTATTAATTTATTTGCGTCTTTTTGCTTACTACAGTCAAATTCGCTTATAACGAGACCTAATTTAACGAGAACTCGGATTTAACAAGGAAAACAGAAATATTTGGTTGGTACAATGTTAAGTCTATGGGAGTATAATTCGGTTTTAACGAGCAAACCCCAGTTATAGCGAGCAGTATTTTTGTGATTCATAACATTTCTATTGACTTCCACCTCTCCAGCTCAACTAATCATTTCTTGGAAAAATTGCTTTAACATCTCGAAGTCAACCAGAAGTTAGTGATGAGTCATAAATCCTGAGAACAAGCCAGTCATCAGAGAAGAATACACAAAAGATGACATTTATAATGCCGATGAAACGGGCATTTTCTACAATGTAACACCACAGCAGACTTTTAAATTCAAGGATGAAAAGTGTGTCGGAGACAAGCTCTCCAAAAATCGATTGACAGCTTCAGTGTGCTCTAATTTGTCTGGCACTGACAAGAAGAAACTGTCTGTTACTGGCAAGTCCAAAAACCCTAGGTGTTTTAAGTATGTAAAAAAGCTTCCTGTTGATTATGACCACAGCCTGGATGACTGCGTACATTTTCACAAAACTCATTTCAAAATGGGAGAGCCAACAAAGGAAAGAAAAGCGTAAAATTCTCCTTTTAATTGAAAATGGCTTCACGCATCAAGAAATCACTTGACTTACAAACATCAGGATTGACTTTTTACCATCGAATTCTACAAGTGTTATCCAGCCTATGGACCAAGTGGTCATCAGAAGTTTGAAATCAAACTTTCGTAAGCATTTGATTTTGATGCTTCTCGACATACTGGAAGCGATATGTTAAATAAACGATGCATGGGGCATCAACATTGCATCAACATGCATTCCCAATTGCTCCCGTAAGGCTGGATTGGACATTTCTCAAGAGGGGCAAATGTCTGAGGAAGAAGAAGAAGTAGACAACTTGAAAAATTTGGAAAATAGAAGAGAAGAATTTGAAAATTATGTATCTGTTGACGCCAATGTTATCACTTCCGAGATACTTACTCCCAAGGATATTGTAGCAGAAATTCAAGCTAAAGAAGATGAAAACAAATTATGAAAGCGACGATGATAATGACGAATTTGAAGAATTTCAAGCTGAACCGTCCCCAACATACTCAACGGCTTTTGAGTGCGCAGAAAAAATTCAAACATTTTTCGAAGCCATGGTGCAAATGACGATGTTTTTTGGGCCATGAGTCTTCTTCGAAGAACTATAACACAAGAAAGAGATAATAAGACAGTTCAAAGCAAATTTATTAACTTCTTTTGTACTGTACAGAAAAAAAATAAAGTAAGTATGCATGAATTTATATATTTTTATGAGCCCGTTTTTTACGAGCACCCGGTTATAACGAGCAAATATCACGGTCCCTTCGCTCTCGCTATAAGCGAGCTTGACTGTATGTTTAAATTTTATATGAATAATTATACGTTTAAAAAAAAATCATAGGACATTTGAATTATAATTGCAAACATCCTTATGATCAACTATGTAAGAGCTTTCAATTAACCAACTGCGTTGTATAATCGAATGTCGGATAACCGAAAGTCTACTACATTACCGACTTTCGCCCAAAGTTAGTAAATACATTTTATCAAAAATTTCTTTTTTACTTGAAAATTGTTTGTTTCCTTTAAAACAAGTTTTTCAGCAATCACAGTCTGATAGCTGCAAAACAAACAAATAAAAATAGCATCAATGTGCCCAGGAAAATTGGCTGCAAATAATTTTTAAGATCACATTGAGAGCATAATAATTTATAAAACGTAAAGAATTAACACTCTTAATTTTCAAAATAAATTGCCCGTAATGGGGAAATTACTGGAGATAAGTTAATTAAAAATATCTGGAAGCTACAGAAAAAAAAGGTAGCGAAAGCACGACAATAGTTTCGTTCAATAGTACCTTTCTTTTAGGTAGATTTCGTAAGAAATACTACCTATTACATTCTCCCCTAAGTTGGAATTTTTAAAAATTTTTGCAGGTCTACGCCGATCATGACTCCCAGAACACAAAACCACCCCCAGATCAAAACTTTATCTATCTATCTATGTCACTTTTTTATGGACACGATAACTCCAATAATTCTGCACAAATCTCTTTCAAACTGATATATAAAATCAAGGGGCATAAAAATCTCGGTCAAGTTCGTTAATGGGCAAAATCGAACCGGGGGGCCTTTTTGTGAAAACAGAAAAAAAAACATAATTTCTTAATTATGATACGTATCGAATCCGTTTAAGTTATTATTACTTCTAGGAAAAGGTCCGAAAATTTATGTATGACATATTTTTGGTATAATTAAAAATGGCCCCAATGAGGGGGGGGGGAGAGGGGTTTTAGAAGAAAAAAATAATAACTTCGTTAATTCCAAAGATATCAAATCCGCTTAAATTTATTATAAATCCTCTTAATATTATCTAAAACTTTTGTATTGACAAGTTTTTTACAGGACCAGCCCTTATAGCAAAAAATAAAATAAAATAAAATAAAATAAAATAAAATAAAATAAAATAAAAATCCTTGCCGGCTCCGCCTGCAAACAAGTTAGGTTTCGAAGTGAGCGGTTTCAACTTCTGCATCATGGCAAAAAGGTCATTTCTTCGGCAGTTCCCAACAAACAGGCTCCCCACGGTCTGCGTCTTCGAAATCTACCTGTGCCTGTAGGCCGAGCCGTCAGGGATTTTTTTTCCCCTGATGGTGTTCAAACTCTAGGCCATGTCGTCAGGGATTTTTTTTCCCCTGATGGTGTTCAAACTCTAGGCCATGTCGTCAGGGATTTTTTTTTCCCCTGATGGTGTTCAAAGCAATTTTTGCTGAATCAAATTACTGTTACTTAATTCGCATCAGTTTATATATGTTTATAACTGCACGCAGAGCTATAAAAGATTTGGCAGGAAGGTACGTCTATATCTGTAGTTATATACACAACGAAAGCCGATGTTGAAGGGGGGGGGGGGTTATTAGCTTATTTTAATTTAATTTTTAATGCGATTTTTAGCGTTTCTTTTTCACGTTTTGCATCGATTTTCTCACATTAGTAAAAGGAATCCGGTTTCAATCTTTTAGCCCAATGTAGTAAAGTTTGTCCACTTTTCAATAAAGTTTATTCGGAATTCGTACAGCACTATTTCAATTTTTCGTGAAATATTTTATTTGAATTTTAAAGCTTTTCGCGTATCGTAAAATTATTGCATTTATTACAATTATTTCTTACCTAACGGTCAATTTATTGTTTAGTTATCAAAACTATTAAGGGAAAATACTGAAATCGCTTTAGTAATTCTTGCGAAAAAGTTATTTCAATACCAGCTGTTTTCTATTCAATTTTGCAGTGTTTTTGCTACCTTTAGTAATATAGAAAACCCTGTAAAAAAAGAATCAGTCTATAAGAGAATTTTGCCTTAAACGAAAAAATTTCACTGTCTGGACGAAAAAGATGCCATATAATTATACCTCCGAAGACCGAAACCTGTTTAACCCTTTCCGGCACAGTGGTCCCACTCCGGGCACACCTAATTTTAATTCCAAACTTGTATTCGGCACCAAGAATATTTTAATAAAATTTTGCTTCTAACAATGAAAGCTTAAAATAGGGAGTTCTTATTTTCTAAAAAAGTCATTTGTAAATTCCGGTGTCAGTCAGTAATTTCACATTTTACGAACAGAATTTGTCTGTGCCGGAAAGGGTTAAAACGAAAATTTTCTCCACTCTCTTTTGAATCCGTCTTATCAGATTTATATATACAGTAAAATCACTGATTAACGGACACCTTGGGAGAGCGGAATTTGTCCGCTATTCGGAGGTGTCCACTATTTAGAGGTAAAAATATACAAATATATATGTGTTGGGGATCGAAAAAGGTGTCCGCTATTCGGAGGTGTACACTATTTAGAGGTAAAAATATACAAATTTATATGTCTTGGGGATCGAAAAAGGTGTCCACTATTTAGAGGTAAAAATATACAAATATATATGTGTTGGCGATCGAAAAAGGTGTCCGCTATTCGGAGGTGTCCACTATTTAGAGGTAAAAATGTACAAATATATATGTGTTGGGGATCGAAAAAGGTGTCCGCTATTCGGATGTGTACACTATTTAGAGGTAAAAATATACAAATATATATGTGTTGGGGATCGAAAAGTGTGTCCGCTATTCGAAGGTGTACACTATTTAGAGGTAAAAATATACAAATATAAAACTAAAAAATTTAATAAAATTTTATATACAGTTAGTCCCTGATATAAGTTGGTGTTGATTCGTTTTTGGTGCAAATCGTCCAACAGGTGGCACTGCTATATACCTTTTTTTTTTTTTCATGATTTTTACGATGCTATATCTCAACAAGGACGAAAAATCATGCGTCAAGCATAGATTATGTAACACTTTCCAACGCTTCCAAAATAATTTTACGAATCATACTCTTTAATAAGCTAAAAGATAACATCTAAGTAAACCGAATACTTTTATTCAGCCCTGTATAGGATCTATAGATTTGTATATATACTACATAGGATGCTAAATTTTAGTTCAGTTAGGAAACACGTAGCACAGTTTAAAATTCTCCGTCTGGAGTTAAATAATACGGAAATGTGTTCCCGAACTTTTGTGCTTCCCTGTATAGGATCTACAGAATTTATACACACCACGTAATATACAAAAAGCAATTTAAAATTAAAATCGCGTTCAGTAACTTAAAACGCACTTCCAGGAATTATTGTTAACATACAGTAGAGAATTCTTTTGTGTCCCTGTAAATGAACGATGACTGCTATACACACAATATTCTGTAGTAAGTCTCTTGTAATGAACCTTATATAAATTTCAATGCGTTTAAAATAGGGAAACATTATTTAAATAAACCGCAGACGATTTTTCTCCATAGACGTAATGTAACGGAATTCTTTTGACTGTCCCTGTAAAGTATGTGTAAGTGCTATGCACACCCTATTCCATATTAAGCTTCTTCTAATGCACCTTAGTGATATATATAAATTTCAATGCGTTTCAAATAGTGAAACATTATTTAAATAAACCGCAAATGATTTTTCTCCATAGACCAATGTAACGGAATTCTTTTGAGTGCCCCTGTAAAAAAACTATAAGTGCTACACACTTCCGTTGAAATAGGGAACATGCTATAGATAACGATTATAACATATAAAAATTGCAGGGCAATCCGAGCATATTTACGGGAGTTAGAGCACGGCCAGACGGCAGACGGCAGACGGCCAGACAAACCGAAGTCATAAACACTTTTCAACAGGTTGGAAAGTGTTAAAAACGAATACACGGAATTTCATCAAACTTCAGATTCTGTTAGATCTTGATATAAATAGATGCTGCTTACTTTTTGTGTAGATATCCCAACAGGTGGCACTGCTATTACCACATTTTTCACGATTTTTACGATAGCTATTATCTCAAGAACGAATGCACGGAATTTTATCAAACTTCAGATTCTGTTAGACCTTGACATAAACAGATGCTGCTTACGTTTTGGTGTAAATAGCCCAACAGGTAGAGCTGCTATGCTACTTTTTTCATTATTTTCAGGATAACTATATCTCAAGAACTAATGCACGGATTTTCATCAAATTTCAGATTCAGTTAGACGTTGACATAAGTTGTTGCTGATTAGGTTTTCGTGTAAATCTCCCAACAGTTTGCGCTGCTATGCTGCATTTTGCAGGATTTACACGATTTTAGCAATAGTCATATCTCAAGCACGGAACTTTAGATTCAGTTAGATCTTGATATAAATTGGTGTGTCTTTTTAGTGTATACGAAACCTGTAGAAAGTTTTGGGATTGACACGTCTGACTAGTTTCTTTATTTATTTTAGATTTCTAAAGGGGTTCTGTAAAGATATAAAATATATTTTTAACTTCTAAAGGATAAAAAGGTATTAAATATGACAAAAATTCATAAATTTAAACATGGTTAGATATTGGTAATAATTGAAGCGTTTCAAAGCAGATTGGTGGCAAGTCAAAAGTTTTAAAAAAATTGATGTAAATGCATTGAGAATATCTAGAAATATCAATGTATACATAGGAATATCCACATAAGTGAAAGTGATATTTCCCCGAAATTTGCTTGAAAATAGCATCCGGAGATATTTTATCCCATAGGAAATGATTGGAGGGCGCTCAGAAAATCCTTGCATTCAAGAATTTAATAAAATGTGACTTACACCAATTTGTCTTTAAACACCCCCAATGTAAGCCCAATTTAAGGGACAATTAAGGCCATGTCCGTCTCGACCACCGAGCATGCAGAAAAAAAATGTAAGCCTGAACCTGGTTCGAGTCTGCGGAAAAAAAATAAAGCCCAGGCTCAGATTACGACGTTTTGATACGATAAATTGTTCGATGCAGATCTCTACGTTGGACCTGTAAAATTTCTGTATTGATATTGAGAAACTATAGCATTGGCTCGTGCAGCACATTTATAAATTATTCTCGGCCCCGTCGATTAGCATTGAAAATTGTTTATATTTTGTCGGCTTAGTCCAACTATTTTAAATTTGTTAAATTTTTTTATCGGCTCGGCGCGGCGGGCACGTTTAATTTTTCCATTGGCCCGGCCCGGCCTGGCAAGTTAAAAAAATTGTCTTTATTCTGCCGGACCGGCCCGTTCGAAAGCTTGTCTTCATTTTGCTGACCCGGCTAGGACCGGGACCGTACAGGTGAAGACTTCTAGTTCCAACAAATTGCTGCCTGTATATTTTAGGTTTTTTGCGGGTTTTTTTTTTTTCAGAAATAACTGTAATTAGCTTTCTTGTTTTAATTATAAATAATGCCGACAGATGGTGCTGCACTGCCTCAAATTGAAATACTGTTCAAAATAACCTTGTAAATTCAAAACCATTATTTTAGCATTTCAACAGGTAAACAGAGTGGAGTCCCTTTTTATACGTTAATTTGAGCGTTTAACAGTGTGAGAGAGTGCAGCGAAATCCATTGGTGATATTTGAAATTAAAATAAAGAAGGGTAATAAAGAAATTTTCGGCTTCACACATTAATCTTCTGCAAAAATAACTTGAATATTAGTCATTGTTTACTTGCTATTAATTTGTTTAAATATTCTGCTCATTGTAAGTCCATAATGATGGGCATGATGGGAATGATTTTGTTATTCAAATGCATCATTCGGGCATGCGCAAAATCATTAGTTGCCAATCTTAGAATTTTTTAATAATCAATTCCAACTAGAAATTTTGTAAAAAGAAAAAAGTAGAAGAAGCAAAATCATAGTTTTCGACCTTCGTAGAGTTTTTAATCAATTTCCCCCAGAAATTTTGTAAAGAAAAAGTAATTTTACATTTTTATGTAACTCTTAAAGTTGATCGCAATTCGGAAGCCCCTTAACCGACATTAACTGTTCGGCAACTGTTCGATAATTTAATTCACCACATATGCTTCTGCGCATGCCCGAATGATTCATTCGAATAGCAAAATCATTAATTCTGTCCATCACTACTTGCACGTTTCCTTTTATTGAAAAACGGAGATTCTAGCAATATTTCCATATGTACTGCAAAATATTTGAAAACGTTTGTAACACTTTCCAACATATAGTTGAAAAGTATTTATGAATTCGGTTTGCTGGCCGTCTGTTTGGCTGTCTATCCAATTGTCCGTGCTCTAACTCGCTTAAATATACTCGGATTGTTATGTAATTGACACATGTTATTATGGTTTTTTTATGGTTTATAATGGTATATTTGGTATTAAAAATAAAATGTGTACCATTTTTGGTTAGTTTACAGGGACACTCAAAAGTATTCCGTTACATTACGGTTAATGGGAAAATTTCGTTTTAGTGCATTTTAATGTTCTTAGACTATTTCAAAAACAATAGAATTGGTAATCATCATTTAGGTGGACGAGAACGTGCTATCTATAGAGTATGCAATAAATAGCACTTATAGTCCGTTTACAGGTACACTCAAAAATATTCCGTTACATTACAGTCAATGGGGAAATTTCGTTTTAGTGCATTTTAATATTCTTAGACTATTTCAAATAGAATAGAACTGATATGCATCATTGAGGTGGACGACAACGTATTAGCTAGAGCATGAAATGAATAGCAATTATAGTTCATTTACAGGGACACTCTAAAGCAGAGGTTCCCAAAGTGTGCTCAACGGAGCCCTTGGGGCTCCGCCCATACTTTTCAAGGGCTCCGCGGTTCCAGGAAAATAAACAAAATATGAAAGAAATTATCATATTGCAAGGGAAAATTTTTCGAAAGTATGTAAAAATTTGTGTGTGTGTGTGTAAAAAATAAATACATCTATCACTGGGTTGAAAAATACTATAATATATTTTTTTAAATAATATAAAAATTTGCATTATAGATGTATCCATTTGCTATATAATATTTTTGGTTTGAACTACTTTAATTTATGTTTCAGAATTTAATGTGTTTTAAAAATACGAATCAAAATAAGCTACAAGAAATAGTTACATAATTGTACTTTAAGCTATGTATGTTGCTGAAAACGCATTTTTTTAACATTTTGTATCACTTAACAACGCCTCTTTAAAATTTTGTTTTAATTGGTCTCGGCATTGGCTAAGCTTCTTTTGTTATGATGCCACATTTTCTTATCAGATATAAGGCTGTAGCAATTTAATATATATATATATTGGTTCTTTACATTTGTCATCAGACTAACAATCTAAACTTTTGCTCAGTTCAACCCTTTGCTTAGACTTTTCGTCAATGAGTACCCACCCTGATATAAATTTAACCACACCCATATATCCCGTTTTGTTAGTAAAGTTTTTCTACTAGTTGCAGTTCTTTTAACATGTGTAGTTTTTAACCGTATATCAATTTTGAGGCAAAAACAATGGTGAAAAAAAGTTTCTTACAAAACAATAATTATTAGCTAAATGCTTCAAATAAAACAGCCAAAAAATGAACGATGCTGCACCTAACAATACAGGTTATAGATTTTGCCCCACCCACTTAAACACTAAAACGATGATCTGCTTCTAAATATATATTTTTTAAATGGTTCAAAAGAAGAAGTTCAGATGCGATTCGTTTTTGTTGCATGTTTAGAAGTACTAGAAACGTAAAGAAGAACGGAAAAGAATCCGTAATCGCATGATTCTATTACGGATGGGCGGGACTAGCAAAAACGTGTTATATAATTACTCATGGGCGACTGAGCCTACGTATTTTCTTTCTTTTCGCGCGTAGCCTATTGGGATTATACAGAAGTCTATCTTTGTAAACGAAAACTGTACATGTGTGTGTGTTGTTTTTGACGGAAATTGCAATTAAAGGGTAATCTTCTATTCGGAATCAACTACTCTTCAATCGTCAGATAATAATAAAGTACTTCGAGAACGTGCTATCTATAGAGTATGCAATAAATAGCACTTATAGTCCGTTTACAGGTACACTCAAAAATATTCCGTTACATTACAGTCAATGGGGAAATTTCGTTTTAGTGCATTTTAATATTCTTAGACTATTTCAAATAGAATAGAACTGATATGCATCATTGAGGTGGACGACAACGTATTAGCTAGAGCATGAAATGAATAGCAATTATAGTTCATTTACAGGGACACTCTAAAGCAGAGGTTCCCAAAGTGTGCTCAACGGAGCCCTTGGGGCTCCGCCCATACTTTTCAAGGGCTCCGCGGTTCCAGGAAAATAAACAAAATATGAAAGAAATTATCATATTGCAAGGGAAAATTTTTCGAAAGTATGTAAAAATTTGTGTGTGTGTGTGTAAAAAATAAATACATCTATCACTGGGTTGAAAAATACTATAATATATTTTTTTAAATAATATAAAAATTTGCATTATAGATGTATCCATTTGCTATATAATATTTTTGGTTTGAACTACTTTATTTTATGTTTCAGAATTTAATGTGTTTTAAAAATACGAATCAAAATAAGCTACAAGAAATAGTTACATAATTGTACTTTAAGCTATGTATGTTGCTGAAAACGCATTTTTTTAACATTTTGTATCACTTAACAACGCCTCTTTAAAATTTTGTTTTAATTGGTCTCGGCATTGGCTAAGCTTCTTTTGTTATGATGCCACATTTTCTTATCAGATATAAGGCTGTAGCAATTTAATATATATATATATTGATTCTTTACATTTGTCATCAGACTAACAATCTAAACTTTTGCTCAGTTCAACCCTTTGCTTAGACTTTTCGTCAATGAGTACCCACCCTGATATAAATTTAACCACACCCATATATCCCGTTTTGTTAGTAAAGTTTTTCTACTAGTTGCAGTTCTTTTAACATGTGTAGTTTTTAACCGTATATCAATTTTGAGGCAAAAACAATGGTGAAAAAAAGTTTCTTACAAAACAATAATTATTAGCTAAATGCTTCAAATAAAACAGCCAAAAAATGAACGATGCTGCACCTAACAATACAGGTTATAGATTTTGCCCCACCCACTTAAACACTAAAACGATGATCTGCTTCTAAATATATATTTTTTAAATGGTTCAAAAGAAGAAGTTCAGATGCGATTCGTTTTTGTTGCATGTTTAGAAGTACTAGAAACGTAAAGAAGAACGGAAAAGAATCCGTAATCGCATGATTCTATTACGGATGGGCGGGACTAGCAAAAACGTGTTATATAATTACTCATGGGCGACTGAGCCTACGTATTTTCTTTCTTTTCGCGCGTAGCCTATTGGGATTATACAGAAGTCTATCTTTGTAAACGAAAACTGTACATGTGTGTGTGTTGTTTTTGACGGAAATTGCAATTAAAGGGTAATCTTCTATTCGGAATCAACTACTCTTCAATCGTCAGATAATAATAAAGTACTTTAAAATTGCAGTAAACAACTTTAATTATCTCGTCGGAAAAACCCATTCATAAACTGTTTTCAACTCAGCTAAGTACATGGAATAAACGCCCACGTGAAAGAATGATTACCACGTGCTATCATGTGCTTTTTCCCAGTGACGTCATCCAAGGCTATCAAGAACTGAAAACTCTTTAGACTTTAGTCAGTTGTTGTGTGAATTTCTTTTAAAATGTAGCGTGTGAAAATGTCAGAGCGATGTAAATGCTCTGTTAACTTGTAATCAAGATACCGTTAAATGTTTAAATATAATATAAATATAAAGGTGAAGAGTGCTTAATTTAATTAAAACACATGTTAATAAACATTTTAATTTCAGCAAAGTAATAAAGTTTCAGAAATGAGTAATGTGCTGATCATCATCGATAATCATTTGGATTACATTTTGAATATGGAAACTCACAATGTGCTACGATATAACCCAATGGATAAACTTAAGGAAGGTTTGAACTTACAATCAGGTAAGCGAAAGCATGCTTACTTAACTCTATTTATGAAGTATTGTTTATACAATTAAAGAAACTATTTTACACATTAAATAAACTGCGCCGCCGACAGATTATGAAAGACTGATAGTATGTATTAAATAAAAATTTTAAGCACATTAGCTATATGCTGAAAAAACTCGCTTTATAGAAAATAAAAACGAACGCAAAGAAAAGCGATTCGTATTAAACTAAATTAAATATCTTTAAAAATAATTAAAGATAGAAAATAAAAATGGCTACATTCAAAGAAAGCCAATTCATCGAGAAACTAAATTCGAGCAATTATTCCAACTGGAAATTTAAGCTCGAAATGCTTCTCATTAAAGAAGACTTATTTGAAGTAATAAGTGATCAACCACCAACTCCTTTAAATGAGGATTGGAACAAAAGAGATAGAAAGGCGAGAGCTTTGATTAATCTAAGCATAGATGACGCACAAATTGTGCATGTAAAAAATTTTACCACAGCCAGGCAAACCTGGGAAGGTCTCAAAAGTACGCATGAAAGAGCAAATTTGAGTAGCAAACTGTATTTATTACGAAAACTGTACAGTACTAAACTGCCCGAAAACGGCAATATGATTACTCATATAACAAATATTCTACAAATAGTAGATAAATTATCCGCCATAGGCGAGAATATAAATGACTCACACATATCTGCACTATTTCTATGCTCATTACCGCCCAGCTACAACACGCTTATCACAGCATTAGAGGCAAGGCCCGAAGCCGAATTATCCCCAGATTTTATCAGAAGTAAACTCATAGATGAGTATAATCGCAGACAAGAAATGTCTGAACAAAACAACAGCTCTGAAAAGGCATTTAAAACACAAATAAAACACACTTATAACGACTACAAAAGAAATTCAAAATATTGCAGTCACTGTAAGATGACGAATCATAATAATAGCGAGTGCTATCACCTCAAGAGCAGATACACACAGCACAACAAAAACAAACACACATATCAAAATGTGAATAACTTTAATAATAAAAATAAATCTAAACCTTTTTCATCATCACTATGCTATGAAAACACAGAGAATTATAAAGAGAATACTGACTGTCACGATAACGCGAATGATCAGAAAATAAACTCAAAAACTAATCAATCAGAAGATCGCGTACTAATAACAGAAAAATTAGGAAAACAGAACTGGATACTCGACAGTGGCAGTAACTCACACATTACAAGTGATAAGAGGTTATTTGATAAATTTAACAATTTTGAAAAATCATCAGTCACCATCGCAAACGGCAACAAACTCGAAGCATTCGGTTCAGGCGACGTTTTAATAAAAACGAAATCCCCAAATGGAGAAATAAAACTCACAAGACTACAGGAAGTCCTATACGTCCCAGAACTAGAATCCAATTTAATATCCGTAAGCAAAGCAACTAAAAATGGATGCAAATTAATCTTTGAAAATGACAAGTGCGATTTAACGTTCGACGGTGAAATTTATATAAGAGCGAAGAACAAAAATAATTTATACATAATCGAACAAACAAACCACTCAGGAAATGCAGAAAACTATGCAAACGTCACACTAAGCTGTAATAATAATAAAGAATGTTTAGAAGTATGGCATCGAAGACTAGGACACCGTGATTATGAAGCAATCAAAACAATTGTTAACAAACAGCTAGCTACCGGAATAAAAATTAAAAACTGCAGACACAATAATAAATTATGCGAAACCTGCATCAAATCTAAATTAAACGACGCGCCATATCCAAAATCGGCTACAAATAGAGCAAACAAAGTTCTCGATTTAATACACAGCGACGTCTGTGGACCTATAAGTACACCAACACTAGGAGAAAAACAATACTTTCTCACATTCATCGACGATTACTCGAGATATACAACTATATACTTACTATCTAAGAAAAGCGAAGTAATTGATAAATTAAAAGAATACATTGCAATGGTAAATAATCAATTCGGTAGAAAACCAAAAGAAATAAGATCAGATAATGGAGGAGAATATAATAGCAACGAAATAGACAATTATCTAAAGGAAAACGGGATATTACACCAATTCACAATTCCACACAACCCGAGCCAGAACGGCGTGGCAGAAAGGAAGAATAAAAGCCTACTCGATATGACACGTAGCATGCTTTTAGAAGCAAATTTAAATAAACAATTTTGGGGAGAGGCAATACACACAGCGACATATTTACAAAACAGATTACCAACAAGAGCGAACGACAAAACTCCATACGAACTATGGAAAGGTATCAAACCTGATCTGAAACATTTAAGAACCTTTGGATGTAAAGCATTTGTTTATATTAATAAAATACATCGAGGAAAACTAGATAATAGAGCGCAAGAAGGTATTTTTCTAGGTTACGACACACGTTCCAAAGGATATCGCATACACACAAAAGACAAACAAATAATAATTGCCAGGACTGTAAAATTCATAGAACATGAAATAAAACACTCAAACAACATTGAGGAAGATTCAAATCTCGAAGAAATCTCCACTGATGATAGAAATCAAGAAGAGAAGAATAAAAATTACATTGAAATTGACATTAATGATAATGAAAAACAACCATGCGAGTCCAAACAAACACAAATAGAACCAAGAAGGTCAAATAGATCTAACAGAGGAGTACCACCAGATAGATTTGTCTGTTTAGTTAAAGACACACAATCAAATGAACCAAAGAATTGGAACGATATCATGGAAATGAAAAATCCACACGATAGGGAAAATTGGCTCAAAGCCACCGAAAATGAAATCAAGTGCCTAGCTAAAAATAAAACTTGGACATTAGTCGATCCGCCACCAGGCAAGAAAGTGATAGGTTCAAAATGGACTTTTAAATTAAAACGCGACAACCTAAACCAAGTGCAAACCTATAAAGCACGACTCGTGGCACAGGGATACAGTCAGAAATTCGGAGTAGATTATGACGAGACCTTTGCTCCAGTTGTCTCTCATACCACAATCCGTGCATTTCTCATAGCAGCATTAAATCATAACCTTAAAGTTAATCATATCGACGTGAATACAGCGTTTTTACACGGAAACCTACAAGAAGAGGTATACATGAAACAGCCGGAAGGCTATATAGCTCCAAATCAACAAAACAAAGTATGTAAATTACAAAAAGCAATATACGGGCTTAAACAAGCCGCCAGAGCATGGCACACGAAAATCTCTGAAAGTCTTAAAGCATTAAATTTTATACAAAGTACATCTGACTCATGTCTTTTTATACGCGAAAATGGTGAAAACTCGACATACATTATAGTATATGTGGATGATTTGTTAATCGCCGGAAAAAACGAAGATATAATTGAATTAATAAACAATCTCAAAAGGGAATATGAATTGAAAGATTTGGGAGAAGTCAATAACTATCTCGGAATAAATATAAAAAGAGACGATAAAAATTTCTACTTAAACCAAAATTCAAAAATTGAAGAATTGGTAGATAAACTCAATCTTCAAAACGCAAAACCTTACAGCACACCTATGGAAGCAGGTTACAATCGACTCAACGATGATGAAAATCTATTACCTAACAATATCAAATTCAGACAAGCAACGGGAACATTACTCTACATCTCAACATTAACCAGGCCAGATATTTCAGCAGCGGTCAACATACTCAGCCGTAGAAATGAAACCCCTCGAGAAAAAGACTGGAAAGCAGTCAAAAGAATCGTAACATACTTAAACAACACAAAACACCTCAACCTGACGCTAAGTTCGAAAAATAAGCCTATTCTCGAAGTTTACGCAGATGCAGATTGGGGAGGTGATCCAGAAACTAGACGATCCACCAGCGGAAATATATTTATGTTAGGAAAATGTCCCATACATTGGACAACGAAAAGACAGACATGCGTTGCTCTGTCATCAGCAGAAGCTGAATACATTTCTGTAAGTAACGCAGCACAGGAAATACTATGGATGATAAAACTCCTGGAAGATTTAAAATTACCACAACAGAAACCCATAACAATATACGAGGACAATCAGCCATGTATAAAAATGGTTGAAAGTGAAAAACATACTCGAAAAAGTAAACATATAGATATCAGATTCCACGCGATAAGACAACTCAAGGAAGATGGAATAATAGATTTAAAGTATTGTCCCACAGAATTTATGACCGCAGATTCACTCACCAAGCCCAACCCCAAACCTGAATTCATTAAACACCGAAACAATCTGAACTTACTTCCTTATCCTACATAGAAGATTAAGGGGGAGTGACGGAAATTGCAATTAAAGGGTAATCTTCTATTCGGAATCAACTACTCTTCAATCGTCAGATAATAATAAAGTACTTTAAAATTGCAGTAAACAACTTTAATTATCTCGTCGGAAAAACCCATTCATAAACTGTTTTCAACTCAGCTAAGTACATGGAATAAACGCCCACGTGAAAGAATGATTACCACGTGCTATCATGTGCTTTTTCCCAGTGACGTCATCCAAGGCTATCAAGAACTGAAAACTCTTTAGACTTTAGTCAGTTGTTGTGTGAATTTCTTTTAAAATGTAGCGTGTGAAAATGTCAGAGCGATGTAAATGCTCTGTTAACTTGTAATCAAGATACCGTTAAATGTTTAAATATAATATAAATATAAAGGTGAAGAGTGCTTAATTTAATTAAAACACATGTTAATAAACATTTTAATTTCAGCAAAGTAATAAAGTTTCAGAAATGAGTAATGTGCTGATCATCATCGATAATCATTTGGATTACATTTTGAATATGGAAACTCACAATGTGCTACGATATAACCCAATGGATAAACTTAAGGAAGGTTTGAACTTACAATCAGGTAAGCGAATGCATGCTTACTTAACTCTATTTATGAAGTATTGTTTATACAATTAAAGAAACTATTTTACACATTAAATAAACTGCGCCGCCGACAGTTTTCGCCATAAATAATAATAGTTTCACGTAAGCCCCAATGTAATGCATGACCCAGACAGGGTTACCATTTTTATCTTTAATTCCGAGTTCATACTGGAAATCTCGAAAGAATATTTTTTATTTTAAAAATGGATGTCATTAACTCCTTAGCAGTATTGCTCGAACGTCGCTCGTGTAAGAAGAGTTTGTTTTCTTCGTTAAGAAAAGCTTTCAGAAAACTCAAATTTTTAAATATAATTTTTGCTGTATTTGGCGGACATATCTCCATTATACTAGACAGATATTTTAATACAAAAAAGGTGGTTTTTAGTCCTTATTTTTAATTTACTGTGTCCAATAATAGTAATATTAAATAAAACTGTTAAGGGGTGGGGTTAAATAATAGAAAATTTCATTTTCAAAACGTCTAGTATGAATTCAGAATTTCTGTATCAAGAAAAGGGCCAAACTGAGAATCTTGGCCCCATGTTGGAAACTACTGGTTCGGACTCTTATCCAGCAGATATTTATCTGCTCCATAGGCATTAAAAAACATTAATTTGTAAACCATAGAATACCGTGGGGTTAAGGTGCTCCGCCTTAGAAATTCTTCCCAAAAAGGGCTCCGCGAGCCCAAAAGTTTGGGAACCACTGCTCTAAAGTATTCCGTTACATTACAGTCAATGTGGGGAAATCGTTTTTGGTGCATTTTAATGATGTTACACTGTTTCCAACATAATGAAGTTAATAAGCCTCATTGGTGTGGATGGCAATATGTGTTTTATACAGTATCCAGACTTGCCAAATCTCCGGCTTTTTGCATACCAGTATTATCTTAGAGAAAATGTTGTTCTTTTAAATTTCAGAATGTTCCGATTACATAAAACAGCATTTTCTGTACTAAAATACTGGTGTCCAAAAAGCCGGAGACTTGGCAACTCTGAGTATCAAGTAAATAGCAATTATAATTCGTTTACAGTGACCCCAAAAAGAATTCCATCACGTTTTATGATCTATGTAGAAAATTCGTTTGCAGTGTATTTTAATGCTGTTAAACTATTTCAATCATAATGAAACTGTTATAGATTACTGAGGTGTACTACAACGTGTTTTCTATAGATTATTGAGTACGTAGAATTTATCGTTTACTTACAGAGGCTCTCAAAATAATTCAATTACAGGACTGACTATGAGCCAAACTACTCAATGTGCATTTTCAGCGGTAATATGCATTTTTAAATGTAATTTATGTGTAATGCATTATGAGTTGTGTAGATCATATACATGGCTGCAGGAAAGAATTGCACACATTACCGGATATGGACAATCATTGCCGAAAATAAATTTTTACTGCGCTGTGTTTCTTGTAAGTGTTTATTTAGATATTTTATCTCACTGAATGAATAACAAGTTGAAAATTGAATGTTAAACGTGATAAATGATGTGCGTTCGTACTATAATTAGTTTTACAATGTAAAAAAAAAATCATTGTTATTATTTCAGTGAAATGAATTATATCGTCTGTTATAAGCGAAATGAGTATGCCATTTTCTTTTCTTATTACGTATGCCACGTTTACAGATGCGAATTTTTTTTCGACACCAGACAGCGCTACAAAATCACCATGGAGATCTTGTTTTTCGAATGATTAAAACCATGGTTTAATATTTCTATGACTCACGATGAACGAATCTCTTGTGTTTATTTACTTTAATGGATTGAGATATTAGGCTGTTAACCTAATTTCCACTGAAGTTATCTCAGAATCTATACATTTTTGAATGTATTTTTTTTTCTCAAGCAACAATTTTTTTCAACTATCTTTCTAAACATGTAACTTTTAAGCAATTTTATTCGATAAAATAATTTTGAATAAAAATGGCCGCTTGGCATATGGAAAAAGAGGTGGTTAGCCCATATTTGTTTTCCTCAGTCGCAAAGACTTGCGCTTTTATTATATAGTTTACGTATGATACGATTTAATAGAGTAAAGAAAACTTTTATTAATATCTTTTTAAGTTTTGATTCGATTTTCATAAAATTTTAAATGACTCGACAAAATTCTGAAACGATTATATATATTAAATTTCAAACCATTCGGTTGGGTTGTTTTTGCATTGCTATATGTGGAAGGACGGACAGACAGACGGACCAGACGACGACCATATAGGTGCTACGTATTTATATAATTACGAACGCACCTAAAAATGAAATTTCTTAATAATATTCCGACAGTGTTGGAAAGTGTTTCATAATCTATACGTGATACATATTTTTTCATTCTTGTTTTTATATACGTTTTAAAAATGTTTATAATTTTTTTTATATAAAAATTCTGTCTTTCTTCCATACGAGACGGCAGAAATAAACTTATCTGATGGTTCTGTGCTGATGTCAAAGTGGTATGTGCGCAACATTATCTCTTTTTTTTTTTCCTCTCTCCATATACTCTGTCTAAACGTTTCTAAATCGTCTGCAATCACTTGAGCATAATAATCATCAGATGAACGTGCTTCCTTTGCTAACTCATTTCGCATTCAGCAGTGATCATTAGCCGTTTAATAGGATGCTTCTAAACAGGACGAAGAGCCTGTATGGATTCATTTACGTAAATATGCGGAAGAATCGTAAAATGATAAGATTTAAAAGCATAAAAGTAAATGTCGTCAAGTAAATAAGAATGGTAATAGAGAGCGAAAGAGAGAGTTTGGGTATCTTGAAAGTTGAAACTTTTTAAAGATTTAAGGTGGTTCTCAAATGGACCTGCTCAACAAAACGCGAAACTTTCTGACACAATTTCAGACTCATTTTTAAACGCAAAGGCATAAACTTGACAGGCCTGACTATGGAAGCGATTTGGAATCGAAATGAGTTTTCAATTTGTTGTTAAAAAGATTACTTATCGAGTTATAAGCGATTCTGGTCACGTGAAGACACTTTTTTCGCCCTTCTCGAGCTGCAGCGTCGGGAATATGGTTCAAAACGCAGACTTTGACAGTCTTTTCTGAAATATCTTCTGCCTTTACCAAAAAATGGAAAACGTGTTTCGATTACATAGTTTGTGAATAAGAACACCTGACAATTTCATGCATTTGCCAACAAAAATTAATTAAAAAATGTGTCAGAAAGTAGCCTATTTGGACATTTGGAGTTGAGAACAACCTTAAATGGCTGTGCCTTCTTAATAGAATAAATTAAATATAATAACGAGGTTGTACATAAAACATAATAAATGCGAATAAAAATCAATATCTAATGAAAATACTATTAATTTGTATAAAAAACTATTTGTTTAACCCTTTCCGGCACAGACAAATTCTGTTCGTAAAATGAGAAATTACTGACTGACACCGGAATTTACAAATGACTTTTTTCGAAAATAAGAACTCCTTATTTTAAGCTTTCATTATAGAAACAAAATTGTATTAAAATATTCTTGGTGTCGTTTGCAAGTTTCGAATTAAAATTAGGTGTGCCCGGAGTGGGACCACTGTGCCGGAAAGGGTTAATGAATATTACGAAAATACTTTCAATTTCGAAACCAGTTCCAAAAGTGAAAGTATCTTCGTAAAAAAAATTCGCAAAGAAAATCGAAAAAGTAATCAACGGCGGAAATAGAGATTGATCTCTTCTATCCAATTAAAAAAAAATCGTTTAAAAATATTGAAATGCGAACCAGATATTAGAAGAATGGTGCCCCATAGGATTAAGATTAGCGAGCGTATGTTTTCAAGTGCGTGAAGAGGACCCAGGAAAAAAAACTTAACAATTTTAATTTGAGAAGTTTCATTGTTCGCTCACTCAGAAACATGTCTTTTGTATTCTGCAAAAATTACCGAAACGTTTTTCTTTTTTCCTTTAATCAGGGGGGGGGGGGGGAGCTCTTTTATGTAAAGAAAAGAAAAATCGCTGCTTTTATTTCTTGATCTGCTGAAAATTGATCTTTGGATAAATTGACTAATTTTAGGGAAGTTCTTTACGCTACACCTGCCAGAATAAATCTTTATTCTTGCATCTGCTATTTAGTTCTACGTCTTGAGGGTGCTGTAAGATTTTTTTTCTTTTAAGAGATATTTGCTTGATTTTCATCTGCGTTCGTAATTATAAAAATGTGTAGCACCTATAGTCGTTATCTGTTTCGTCCGTCCGTCTGTCCTCATATAACAGCGCAAAAACTACCCAACCGAATGGTTTGAAATTTAATGTATGTTATCGTTGTAAAATTTTGTCGAGTCATTCCAAATTTTATGAAAATCGAATCAAAATTTAAAAAGGATATTAATAAAATTTTTCTTTATTCTATTAAATCCTATCGTACGTAATCTATATAACAAAAGCGCAAGTCATGTGACTGAGGAAAACAAATACGGGGAAACCACTTCTTTTTTCATATGCCAGGCGGCCATTTTTTATTCAGAATTACTTTTTCGAATAAAATTGCATAAAAGTTACATTTTTAGAAAGATCGCTGAAAAAATGTCCGTTTGAGAGATGAGTTACATTAAAAAATGTATAGATTTCGAGATAACTTCAGTGGAAATTACGTTAACAGCCGAATATTTCAATTCATTATAGTAAATAAACACAGGATATTCGTTCATTATGAGTTATAAAAATTATTAAACCATGGACGTAATCGTTCGCAAAGCAAATCTCCATGGTGAATTTTATAGTGCTGTCAGGTGTAGAAAAAAAAATGCATCTGTAAACGTAGCATACGTAATAATAATAATAATAATAATAATAATAAAAGGCATGCTCATTTCGCTCATAGCAGACGATATAATTCATTTCAAACGAACGCACCTCCTATGTCATGTTTAATGTACAATTTCCAACTTGTTAAGTCTTTCATAAGCTAGTAAAAAAATTGTATCTTGCAGGGGAAAAAAAAAGAAGAAAAAAAAAAGCTTAGAGAATGATGCTCGCCAATCTCCAAATGACGAGTAGAAATCTGTATATGGCTGGTAAAAGTTTACCAACACTAGCCAAGCCACTGTAGCGAAGCGAGTGACAATGACAAGTTCGTCAACAAACGTTATAAAAGTATCCCGAAGTCGCAAAATGGAAAAAAAAAACTATTCTCCGCGTTTAGAAATTTATGATACTGCTTTGCATATAAAGAACAGACTGCCCGTGTAATCCTAAATACTCCATTATCCATTATGGATATCCTATCCTAGGGGTGTCCTATAATCCATTATCTTTATTATGTCTGTTAGACAAAGCGTGTTTTCCGAAAGATAATGGATCATTGAAGGATTGTGAAAAGATAACTGATATAATGTGAATTGTTGTCGTCAACCCGAACCCAATACACTTTAACCCGAATCCGAAGTGAAAGAAAATTAATCCCTATTTTAATACAATTATGGAAAAATAATCTACAATTATATGCCTAATGTCAATTATATATTTTTTGTACAAATATGAACACATATACACTCATTAACATTCAATTATATAAGTTTTCTTTTTCTTTTCTTTTTTTTTTTCTTTTTAATTTTTTTTTTCATTTGAAAAATATTTAAGACTTTCTTTTGAAGACTCGGGTCAACCGAAAGAGTCCAAACTCAATCTGAAACCGACCCGAACGCAAAACATTTGTAGTCAAGTAGTCGACACGCACCGAAAAAAATTAGCTTCAACCCTTCGACTTCGGGTCGGGTCGGGTGGCGGTGGGATTCGGGTAAAATTGGGTAACCAGACCCGATACAGGACACTACATCAAACTCCGTCCAGACACACAAACTATTACAAAATTTCCTTATCAACAGTCTGTTGTCCCTAATTGAGGTGGTTAGAATGACAGTGGAGTAAGTCAATATTTAGTAATTTGAGAAATGAAGGGTTTTGTGAAACTTGTTGCATTAAGTGGTCCAACTTGTTTTGCCCCCTAGCGACTCCCTAAGTGAACTATGACTTATCTGACTGGCACACTGGACAGAAATTAATATACGTTCAGTGAAAATGTGGTTATCTAGACAGATTTTTCAAATTTTTGACTTACTTCACTGTCATTCTGAGCCTCTCAATTAAAACACCCATTTATAAAACTGTTGTCTCTGCGCCATCCCGGACCGTGCGAAGAGAAAACTGTGCTCGGGGACAAAGTTTCAATTTGGCGCCCTCCCCTTCTTTTTGTGACAGGTAACACAAAACTGATAAAGTACAGAAACAGAAATAAATTCTATTGAATAAACATTTCGCGTTTAAGTTGGAACTTTAAAAGGTTTAATTTTAATTCAGAAATTGTAAACAACTAAATAGCGTAAGAGAAAATTGCACCTATTTGTTGGAGAGATCGTGATATTTTGAGACAGAAAAAAAAAGAATGATGAAAAGAGAAAAACAAATTCTACAGAAAATGATCGATGATCAAAAAATGAATGAATAAATAAATTAATTAAACCGTAGTTGGTAGTATAAATTTGGCACCCCCTCAATTTCCGCGCCCGGGGCGAAGACCCCCTCCCTTCGTCCCCCTGGGCCGCCGCACGGCCCTGGCGCCATCTATAAAAATGACAAATTAAATGAAGAAGAAAGACAGTATTGCACAGCAAGTCCACTGATGCATAATGCAACCTTAAAGGACAAATGTTTTACTAGAAAAGCTTTTCCTCAGAATGGCAAATCGATCACTTATTCTACCTGTAGAAGAATGTGCTAAATACGTTTTGTATCATAAAAAAATAATAATAATAAAATAAGTTTCGATTATCTGAAGTGTCTGCTGTCCAAATTTCATACGATTATGACTCATAAAATCCTCTCCTTTTTTAGTAAACCTGTGCAATAAAACCTGCTAAGTCTAAATTGCTAGGGACAGTTAAAAAGTTTCATTTTAGACAGGTTTCTATTCTATTGTAGTCTTGTGTCTTAGGTATAACTGTGTGATATTCCTTCCTTTAGACGGTTCCATTAAAATTTTCCGTTTAAGGCAGTATTCTGTTATAAAAAGGTCCCGTGTTCACAGGTTTTAGTATACTTTCATATCAATCATTTGCATTGCAGCTACCCATTAATATCGCTTTTCATTTAATGGAGCACGTACAAGTCCATTATCTAACCTTACAAAGTGACCCACAAGTTACATTCAAACTTATTTGCATTTCGCTACCGAATAAAAGCTTCATTCATGTTTAAAACCCGTCTCATTAACACCCGCAAAAAAAAACTTTTTCTCACGTCCCAAAATTACACTTCCATCATCAACCGGAAAAAGATATTAGTTGAATTAGTAAATACTTTTTCTAGACGAAGGAGCTTTCATTTCCTTCATCTCCTATCTTATTTCGTATCATCAAACTCCCTCCGGCAACACAAAATACTACAACAATTCTCTTATCAACCACCTGTTGTCTCTAATCAAATCATCCATTGCCTTGTTCTAGTACTCATTTGAGCAGGGGTAACCACATTAGGTGCTTGCGTTTGTTAAAAAAAAAAAAAAAAAAGAATTAATGTGTGATACCTCTTCCACCACCCTCTTATTAGCCGGACGTCCCTTCTAAGGTAAATCTTCGACTTGCAGGAGGGAGGTTTCAAGCCAAAGGTTTTCGCTTGAGCAGCCATGTCTAAATCGAACAAAGAACGTCCGGAGAAACCCACGGGGGTGGAGATATCTTCCGGTAATGTTTTTCTGGAAGATGGCGAGTATTGCTGCTTGAGTACATTTTCATTCATGCCCTTTTCCTGTGCCCATGAATGGGATAGTTGGGGGTATTTATTGGTCTGTTGTGACGTAATATCCGTTAGAATGGACGTTTTGTGGCCAGATCAGTATCCGTTTATTGAATTTCACAAGTATTGTACACATTGAGGGATTAGGAACAGACGAAGATATTTTTCTAACCCCACCCCAAGAGAAGAATGGAACTAGCTTCCCACATTAAATACTGAAAAGAATTTTGATATAAAAGGGGCAAATTATCAGAATTTCTTGCTGCGCCAGGATGCTTCTTTCTAGTTCAGCGAATTTTTCTTTATTAACGAAAGATATATTTTATTTACTTAAGGTTTTATAATTATTTTTTCTTTTTCATTTTGCACTTTCTTCTTCCCCAAACTGTAATGAAAACCGTAATAGTAATAGTCTGAACAAGTAATAGTCTGTGGAGGCGAATTTCGATTTTTATAGCTCATTCGATTCGTCTCATCGAGCTTAGTAATTTTATACCTCGCATATCGGCTATTGAGTTTTGATAATGACAGGGGGCCGGGTCAAAGCTCAAAATTTCGATCAGTGAAAAATAGATGCCTCCAAAGAAATAAGAGGGAGTTAAGTTTACTAATTGTTTTCACAGTGCCATACAATGCTGACGAAGAAACCTTTTTACCCATTAATAATCTCCACGTGTTGTGAAAGATGGAAAAGAACGCATCGAACATCACTCAGTGTATACTTGTAAACATCGCAGCAAAAAACACTAAATGTTAAAAACCAGACTCCAATTAACTCTAGCACCTCAAGTGATAACCGCAGCTGTGAACCAAACTGAATATAACCAGATGGACCTTATGTCGAAACTAATCAACCCAGAAAAACTCCACATTGCCCCTCTTCAACCTTCAACTGATACCGCGCGTGTGCACTTCATATAAAGCTCTAGCATGTAAAATGTAACTGAACTGTAAAGAAGTCCGTATGAATGTGTATATACAGGGTGTATCTGAAATGCTTCAACAAACTTAGAGGGATGATAGTACTCATGAAGACGAACAAAAAATGTAATGGAACATCGGGTCGCAAATGACTTTTAACCCTTTCAGGGGCAGTAGTATGTTTATGAAACCACTTAATTTTAATTCCAAAACGCCACAATGGCACCAGAATTTTGCTAAAATCTTTTTCATTTAATATGTATGTGAAATATAGCCTTTTTCTTATTTACAAACAAATTTTTTTGTAAATTCCGGTGCCAGTCATTTATTTCAACATTTCAGTACTAAAAGTACTTTGCCCCTGAGCCCTGAAAGTCTTAAAGGATGAAAATCGAGAAAATGCGTCTGGAAATGGACAAACTGAGACAAGAAAGAAATACTCCAGAAAATTATTTAGTGCATAGAATAAGTACAACACAGCTCGTGATGTCCAGAGAAAACAAATATTTTACAACAATTGTTCAAAGTGTCGACCGCGGACATTATTACACATAGCGTGTCCGCCAGTCGTTGCTCCGTAGATGTACTCTGTGTAATAATGTCCGCGGTCGACACTTTGAACAATTGTTGTAAAATATTTGTTTTCTCTGGACATCACGAGCTGTGTTGTACCTATTCTGTGCAATAAATAATTTTCTGGTGTGTTTCTTTCTTGCCTCAGTTTGTCCATTTCCAGACGCATTTTCTCGATTTTCATCCTTTAAGCCTATCAGGGGAGAAGTAGTTTTAGTACTAAATTGTTAAAATAAATGACCGGCACCGGAATTTATAAAAAAAATTATTTGTAAATAAGAAAAAGGCTATATTTCACATACATATTAAATGGAAAAGATTTTAGCAAAATTCTGGTGCCATTGTGGAATTTTGGAATTAAAATTAAGTGGTTTCACAAACATACCACTGCCCGTGAAAGGGTTAAACGTCATTTGCGACCCTATGTTCTATTGCATTTTTCGTTCGTCTTCATAAGTACTATCATCCCTCAAAGTTTGTTGAAGCATTTCAGATACACCCTGTATATCTAAAATTTAATCTAAAAATGGAGCACTTGACTCCAAACGCGAAATAATTGTATGTATAGTCAAGAAAGTGAATACTATTATATTCAAATCAAAACGGATCTCTGCTCATTACATGTGAATTTGTGATTTATTACTAATGATATTAAAAATAGTGATATGATGATGAATCAAAAGGATAAGTATAAGAATCATACTGCGGATACAAATTCTTCGCGCGATGGTAAATTTCAGGTAAGCTGAATTAGCTTTTTACTATTATCAAAAGATGAAAATTAAAATAAAAATATCAAAACTGATCTAACAATTTATAAAAATAGAAAATTATTATGCTACCGAAGGTCAGTGGCGCAGCCAGAATTCGGTTCTAGGGGGGGTTTTGAGTTTCTGATAAAGGTGGTCGCCGGTTATATGAATCACCGGTTAATGGAATCAGTCTTTTAAATGAATGAAATTATAATGCTTATCTCTGCAATTACGTTGGTTACGGTTCATTTAAACAGCGTTTACAATATTAAAGTGACAAACTATAAAATGCACCAATGAAATAACACAAAAATTGATTAGATTTATAAAGTGTTTAAAAATGATGAGGAGCAAACTTTAAGATGGAAAAGCACAGTACAGCAAATAATTTTTACATTCTGCATTCTAAAATTGTGATTATGTGATACAATTGGTATGGAAACTTGGAATTTTGCATGATGATTACTTTTATGTAGTAAATGCTTCCTTAGAGCATTTTTTTAAATTCAAAATTTAAAAGGATGAAATGACGGAAAACTTTCTAAACGCGTTCTAAATTATGATTTAGTTGTAACTATTAGTGTTAGAAACTTGAAATTTAATATAGAGATTACTTTTAAGATGCAAATTCTCGGCATAAAGAGTTTGAATAGTTTCACAAATGAAGTATAGTCTTTAAATTTGTGTACAGACCCCCTACGAAACAAATGATTCGAAAGAAACACTGATTGCAAAAATCTGTTCACAATCGAAAAATAGCTTTTTATAACTTTAAAGTACTTTTTATTCATTCTTAATTTTGCAAAGATTTTTTCCTGGGTTCGCACATAGCTTGGTTTTAGTAACTGAGAGCAAAAAACGCAAAAAAGAGCCGTTTGAAACTGAGAGAGACTTACAAAGTGTATGTTTTATTTTTTCCCTGGAATTCGATGGCCTGTTATTGTTTCGAACATGTAACAAAGACAGAAATGCAATTAAGAAATGGCCCACTGTATACTATATAACTCAAAGCGTACGTGTGGCAGTGGTGACGAAACCTGGCTATACTATTATGATGTGCCGACTAAGTCTCAAAACAAAGTTTGGGTCTTTGATGATGAGGACACACCGGTAACTGTCAGAAAATCCCGATCTGTCAAAAAAAAATTATAGCTGTATTACTGTTTTTCAAATCTAGTGGAATTGTTGAGCGTATCGTTTTGGACACACAGAAGACAGTTACAGCTAAGTGGTACACTGAACAGTGCCTCCCTAATGTCATGGAATCTTTGAAGAACCTGCGACCAAAGTCACGAATGAACACCTGGTTCCTCCATCATGACAAAGCTCCAGCTCATCGGGCCAAAGCCTGCACTGAATATTATTATTATTATTAAACCGCAGACCAGGCCCCTACCTGCCGGGCATTATGCCCAGCTTAATGAGTTTGTATACCTGGCCGCGGGGCGAAATTCGCCTAATCTCCTCATAACGGAGATCCACCTGATTAGCTTCTTGGGTGTCCTTGGCTGCAACGGTATTTCGTGAGAGTTACTTTGATACTGTGTTGGCCGGTTCTAGTTTGTTATTAATTATGGGTATCTGGGTATGTTGTCGAATAAGGAAAGGGGCTTGCTTTCGGGCCATATTCACACTGACTATGGTTGCTAGTATAGACAGGTTTATATAATTCAGTTTAAATATTTGTGTTTCCGCTATGTATTACATCTTGTCTGTAGTGTTCTCTAGTGGTTTGCTACAGTTTCTCTACTTGACAGCTCACGGCATCCATCCAACCTCGCTGAAATGGCAGGTTTAAAAAAGAAATTTAAATTTTAAAAAAGAGAAAGGAATTGGTCTCGTAATTTAGAACCTTGATCAGGTGACGAGACCTTCACCTGACTAGGCACCTCCAGAGGTATAATTCAAAGGGAACTTGGAGGACTTTGCACCCACGACGGATTTTACATGCACCAGGCGCCATTAGCGTACATGGCTTCGTTATTTTTTTTATTTTTTTATTTTTTTTTTTTTTTTGTGCACATTGTGCTTTTAGTATATATTTTTTATAGTTTTTTTGGTGCAGTAAAAGTAAAGTTCTTTTAATACCTTTTTGTGAGGATTGTATTAATTGCTTTTTATTATTTCGCTATGCACTGTTGCTGCTGAGGAATTAATGTTGTGTGGATGGTGGGAAGGGCTTGTTCAGTTTTGCTTCACGTTAGTGTGAAATTAAGTCTATGTTATCAATTAACCATCTGATCACTGTTTTGGCTTTTGCTTGTACATGTTTGTTTTGAGCTAGCTGTTTGTGCCAAAGTTGCTCGTTGTTTGGTGTTATGCCTACCAGATGGAGTGCTTGTGTGAGTGGACAGGCTATGAGGTAGTGTTTGGAAGTTCCCATCAATCCACACTCACAATCTGGCGTTTCCACCAGTGCGAATCTGTGCAGATATGCTGGAAACGCGCCATGGCCTGTGTAGACTTGAGAAAGTAGTTTGCAGCTTATCAATCTGTGTGTATCCACTTTAGGGAAGTACCTGTGTGTCAGCCTGCCTGTGTCCCCGTAGTCCCACTCGAACTGCCATTGCTTAATTGTTAGTTCTTTCAGGGTTCTCTTTAGTTTTGTTATTGGTTTCTCCATGTGGTAAGGGATTGCATTGTATGGGTTTTGTGCTGCTTGTTTGGCCAATTCGTCAGCATCCTCGTTTCCTTGGATGCCCACGTGAGCCTTGACCCAGCTGATTTTAAATTTATTATTTGATTTTTTTACTGTTTGTTGTATTGTATCTATTATTTCAGTTACGTTAAAGGGTTTGCTTAATGCTTGTATTGCTGACATGCAGTCCGAGCGTATGCTGTAATCTTGCCCTGTGGTATTACCCCATTCTGCGGCTTTCAGTATGGCCAGTAGTTCGGCTTGGAAGACACTGTTGCACTTTCTTAGTGGCACCGACCATGTCTTGATTTTTTGTTCATTTTTGTATGCTACGAAAGCCGATCCCGTAGCGCCTGATTCCAATTTCGAACCGTCTGTGTATACGACTATGTCTCTTAGATTGTGTCCGAATCTTGGTTCTACTGTTTCTGCTGGGTGGTTGTGCCAAACGTTGATCTTTTTAACATAGTCCGTGTGATGGATAGTTGTGTTGTATATGTTTACTGTTTTGCGTAATCTTGAGACAGTGCCGTAAGCTGCTTCGTATTGTACTTGAAGGTGAATTGGAATCAGGCCAGATAGAACCTGAAGTGCCGCTGTTGAGGCTGTCCTATAAGCTTTGACTATGGCCAATGCAAAGTGCCTTTGACAGCTAGATAATACTTCCTTGCTGCGTCTATTCAGGTTATGCCCCCATATTGGGGCGGCGTATGTAAGTGTTTTCTCCACTACTGACCTATACCAAATTTTAATTATGTTGGGTTGTAGACCCCATCCCTTAGAGACCATCCGTCCCATCATCCAAAATGATTTTCTGATTTTCTTTGTTTGTTGTTGGCAATGTGGGAGCCAGTTTAGATTCTTGTGTATCATTACCCCTAAATATTTAATTTGTTCTTTGACCTCTAACTTTTTACCGTTGAATTCAATGCCCTCTATGTTGTATGAATTTTCGGTTGGGAGATTCCCTGTGTGTCCTCTATTTAGGTACAGTAATTCTGTTTTGTCCCAATTTAATGTTAATCTATTGTTTGTTATCCACTCGTTAAATTCTTTTATTATTTTGGCCACTACAGGACTGAAACTTCTTGAACACCCTCCTTACAGTCCAGATCTTGCCCTCTGTGAGTTTGCACTGTTCCCGCATGTGAAAATGAAGCTGAAAGGGATTCGGTTTTCCAGTGATGAGACACTTTTGAGGGCGTGGGACAACGAGTGTGCCTTACTTCCTAGTGAAACTTGGCAGAGCTGGTTTAAGGACTGGTTTCGGAGGATGGAGAACTGTATTGCTTGTATCGGAAATTACTTTGAAAAAGTTTGATAAATAAATCCATATTGCAAAACTTTCCTATAACCCTTTGTATATGACCCCTCTTTTACTATAAAACGTCTTGAGGTGGGCAAAATACATCGAAAAACCATTTTCGATACAAAACACAAAATACATTGGTTTTAGGGTCTAAAATACAAAATACAAAATTCTTTTCAAAATTTCACATGTCAAAATACAAAATACATGTATTTTTTAAATACATTCAAAATACAAAATACATTGATTATAATTTTAATTATCTTGCACTACGCAAAAATGTTTTAATGCAATGCCATGTTATAAATTTTTACCTACTGTATATAAACATGTTCGTAACCAAAAAAAGATGTCTGCACGGGCTGAAATTTCCAAACCCGAACCCGTAGAAAAAAATTTGGGACCCGACCTGGTATAAAAATTAAAAGTTCGGCCCAAAGCCCGGCCGTGTCCGTACAAAAAAAATCTTTGGCCCGACCCGGTATTAAAAGCTAAAAGTTCGGTCCGAGTCTGGACCAGCTCATACAAAAAAATTATTGGCCCGGTTTAAATGCTAAAATTTCGGTTCGAGCCTAGCCCTACAAAAACTTAATTGGCACGAGTGAATTTCTACAAAAGATAAATTTTTAAGCCAATGTGGTTAAAAATTCTCTTGTATCAGGTATTCTGACAATTTTTTTTTTTTTTTTAGCTATTTTTCATGTTTATGTTCTTCATCTTTTAAAAAGTGCCCAGAGCTGCGAAGTAGAGGCACACTCGTTCCAAAATGCTGCCCTCCCTAGATTTATTTCTGCCTGTGCCCATGCAAACTATGTTTATTTTTTTTTTATGATTCTCTATTTGTACGCAAATGTCTGAGTTATTATTAATGTCATTAAACCATATTCCATGGCTTAGAGACTTATAAATCTGAAAAATTCGATACAGAAAAATCTTCTAAGACGAAATCACGTAGGAGCTAAAATAAAAGAAAACTGCCCAGTTAAACTGACGGCATTGAGCTCACAGGCTATTCACACTAACTGTAAATTATATTCTTATTTCAAAGAATTTGAAATAAGCCCTCGAAAAATGAAGAAATCGACAATATATTAAGGGGGGGGGGGTGTTTCTCCTTCTTATAATTAACCAATGAACCCCTAAAACTAATCAGAGAAGCACCTTACCACAATGAACCTACATACAAAATTTGAAGAAAATCGGATAATTCTGTATGAAAAATCCATTTATCTAAATTAAGAGGGGTTAGCCTCCCCGTCCCCTATTTATACTTAACCAATGAACCCCCAAAACTAATCAGGGAAGCGCCTTATCACAATGAACATATATATAAAATTTGAAGAAAATCAGATAATTCTGCTTGGAAAACCAATTTATCTATATTAAGGGGGTTAGTCCCCCCCGTTCCCCCCTTTATACTTAACCAGTGAACCCCTAAAACTAATCAGGGAAGTCCCTTACCACAATGAGCCTATATACAAAATTTGAAGTAAATCGGATAATTCTGCATGAAAAACCCATTTATCAAAATTAAGGGGGGGGGGGGGGTTAACCCCTGTTTCCCTCCTTTTCACTTCACCAATGAACCCCCAAAACTAATCAGGGAAGCCCCTTACCACAATGAGCCCATATACAAAATTTGAAGAAAATCGGATAACTCTGCATGAAAAATTCATTTATCTAAATTAAGGGGTAGGATTAGCCCCCCCCCCGTTAGCCCCTCATACTTAACTTTTGAACCCCCAAAACTAATCAGAAAATAACCTTATCACAATGAACCTATATGCAAAATTTGAAGAAAATTGGATAATTCTGCATGAAAAAACCATTTATCTAAATTAAGGGGGTTAGCCCCCATTTCCCCCCCTTTATCGTTAACCAATGAATCCCCAAAACTAATCAGGGAAGCGCCTTATCACAAGGAACCTATAAACAAAATTGGAAGCAAAACGGTTATTTCTGTCAAGAGTTATCGCGTTACGTACATACATACAGAACGGGCGGGCACATTAGCTCTCAGGCTTTGATAGCCTGTGAGCTAAAAATCAATTATAGACAAGTTCCCATCTTAGCTGTTACATCACTTGTTCTAAATGCATTATATTCTTTTCACACGTATTATTATATTCATTTTGTATGAATTAACACACTTTTCCGTTTAAGACAGTATTCCATCATAGACAGGTTTCTTTTCACATGTTTTCGTGCACTTTAATTTTATTGCCCAGAAATATACGAGTATGTGCTATTCTTCAAAAGTATAAATTTAAATTTTTAATTGTAGAATAATAACGATTTAAAAATATATGCATTTTTTGCGAAGAATGTTAAACCAGATCAAATTCTACTGATATCTGCACGGGCCGGGCCGGGACAGGCCAGGCCAGGCCAGGTCAATGACTTTTTACGATCTGGGTCGAGACCGGGCCTTAAAATTTCTTCCCGTCTAGACCTCTAGGAAGAATATCCCGGTCCGGCTGGGTCCGGAAAAAATTAATCTGCCCCTGCCCGGCCTGAGTCTGCAGGAGAAAATAAAGCCCACACCCGGTCCGGTCATAAAAAAGTGATGACCAGACTCAGTTGATTTCGGCCTGAAAATAGTGTCTTGCACTAACTGTCATCAAAAAATATTTTGAATTCGAGTATACTTATGTCTATCGCGTAGCGTGATGTATCACAAAGAATTAATTTCCGTTCATTAGGAGTTCTTGGGTATGTATTATTAATCTTTTCACGCGTCTATGCAACAACTAACTGCATTACACTGCTAACATACTTTAAAAATGCAATACTCAGGAAAAGTCTGAACGATCCTACTAGTTTATCACACGACAATTTTTTTTTTTTTTCGCATAGCAACATTAAGAATTAAAAAGCATTAACAAAACCATTCAGCAAAAATGTTTCAGCCAAAGATAAAAATCCTTATAATGCCAAATAATTAAAAAAAAAAAAATGTTCATATTAACTTCTAGAAACGAATTCAAAGACTATACAAAACAGACAAGCATGTATTTCCTGTTGTGAATCAGTACTTTGCGGTTAAAACACAAGTAGTGGTTTGAACTTTATACCAGCTTCAAGTCTGGTACGAAGTTTGAATAATCGAGAAATGTATTTTGAGTATTTTCAAAATACAAAATACATGGAAAAATAATTTCAAAATACATTACCAAAATACTTTAGTTTTATCTGTTTAAAATACAAAATACTAATGTATTTTGAAAATGTATTTCAAATACATGTATTTTCGATACTGCCCAGCTCCGGTCTTGACAAAGTGACGCAGTCCAAATAACCAGTTTTGACTTTGACTTAACCCATGCTTGTAATATGCTCCTTCACAGTTTTAAGTAGAATTTTCGCCGTTTAATTGAATCACATTGTTGAATAGAATTTGATTTAACAAAGCGGCGGAAAGACCAAAAAATTTAATTTTAACTTTAGTTTTGATTCACGTAAACGGCAATTATAGTAATTTTTTTTAGCTCTGGGGGGGGGTTAACCCCCAAACCCCCCCCCCCCCCCCCCCTTGGCTGCGCCACTGCCGAAGGTTCTAACAATTGCCAATAACTGTTGTAAGGTTATATTATTGCTGTTATTATAAGAATTTGTAATTGCAATTGCAGATAAAATATTCGTATGCTACTTGGCAGGCAGGACCCCTATAGACTACTGTTTTAAAATTCCAGAAAGAAAACAGAGCTGTTTTGAATGCGTCGTCGAGTCAGCTGAAGAAGCCTTTGCTGGTTGTGCGCACTGTGAGAAATATTTTTGTTTTACTCACTTCTTCGGAATGAACAATGTGTCAAAAATTGGCTGCCATCAATGCATGTCAGTGTAAGAACCATAAATAATTTTAAAACTTACTCATTTCTTTGACGGCAACTGGTTTTCAATGAACGAAATTTTAAACTTTGACCCGGCCCCCTGTCATTATCAAAACTCAATAACCAATATGCGAGGTAGCAAATTACTTAGTTCGATGAGACGAATCGAATGAGGTATAAAAATCGAAATTCGCCGCCACAGACTCTAGTAACTTTATTTGTAAGGTCTTCTGCATCGGGTTGGTCTATCACCCAGTTTCATTAAAATTAGTAATGGTCGGTTATATATTGAATTTTTACTGCCTGATTTGATGTGGAATGCATCAGCCTGTAATTGATTTAGATGGTTAATTATTTTTGCATTATTTATTTATGTTTTATAGAAAAAAAAATTATTGTTTAATTGTAAAAATGAATTACAATAGTTTTAATATTTTATGACAAATTTAATCAAGTAAAACTAGTTCTACCGTAATTTTGATGTCCAAGTTTCATATTTTTGAGTCGTCATTTCTCCTTTATATCACTTATTACGTTGTCTTGCAATTAAAATTTAAATTAAATTTAAAAGTATATATATTATAAAAAAAATTCAAAATCCATATAAATGGATCATATTTTTTGTTATAACGCAAAGAAAAAATGGTTTTGTTGGCAAAACCACTGAAAAAGAAAATTTCGAGATAATTGAATTTCAAGTTGCCCATTGCAGGTATCGTCTGTCTGCGCAGCTTAAGGGGCTACCTCACTCACGCGAAAACACCCGCTCGGTAATGTTAATCCTATAGGAGAAAGTTTTTACAATATCTTGTTTGCATTTCAATATTTTTAAATGATTTTTTTTTCTTCATTGGATAGCTGAGGTCGATCTTTATGCTGGTACTTTTTTACTTTTTTGATTTTGTTTGCAGGTTTTTTTTTTTTTCATGAGGATACTTTTACTTTCGACACCGGTTCCGAAGATAAAAGTATCTTAATAATAATAATGTAAAAAAAAAAATTGTTAAAAAAAATCGAAAAAGTAAAAAAGAGCCTGCATAGAGATCGATCTCAGCTATCCAATGCACGAAAAAACATTTTAAAATATTGAAATGCAAACGAGCTATTGTAAAAACTTCCAAAACACCCGCTCGCTAATGTGAATCCTATGGGACAGTTATTTTATAATATCTCAATTGCATTTCAATATTTTTTATTTTACTTTATTATTTATTTATTTATTTATTGTATTGGATAGCTGAGTTTGATTGCTACACAGGCCCTTTTTTACTTTTTCGATTTTGTTTGCAAGTATTTTTTATTAGCATACTTAAACTTTAGGAACCGGTTTCGAAAGTGAGAGTATCGTCATTAAAAAAATCTGCAAACAAAATCGAAAAAGACCCGAGGCAGCAGAGAGAGTAGGGTGGGGGGGGGGGGATCATGTCGTCACCTAACGAGAATCGCTTATATCTTGATAAGTAATTTTTTTTATCAAAAAGTTGAAAACTCATTTCGATTCCAAATCGCTTCCATAGTCAGTCCTGCTAATTTTATACTTTTGCGTTTAAAAATGAGTCAGAAAGTTTCGCGTTGTTGAGCAGGTCATTTCAAGACGGATAGAACAACAACGGATAGAAAGTTGGACATCAGAAACAGGCAAAAAAATATATTATATATTAATTACATATTTAATTATCTTGCGTGCAAATGACAGTTTTAGAAATCAGACCCATTAATCAATGTAGGAAATACTCACAATTCTAATTTAAAATCTTTTTTAAATACTAAATGAGCGGATGCGGTTTCACCCACTTTTTGATAGGAAGTTGCTCATTAGTGATTTCGACATGACCCACTAATTACAATTCATTTTATTCTGGTCACGTAAAGTAAACGTAATGAGTCATATAATTTTGAAGGGGCGAGGCCAACGAGGTAAGCGCGTAACATCAGAATATTAAATTCTTCAAATTAAAATTAACTCTGGTCTTCAACATGCAGAAAGAAAAGGAATTGCTTACCTTTTCTAAGGTCTATCCAATTTATGAAATATCCACTGGTTTATATATTTCAACTATTTGAGAATTTATTATAAACACTTCTTGAATAATCGTGTAGATGTACCACTTCTGAAATAAGACTTGTAAAAAAAATTATATTAATGCACAATTCACATTGAATAAATAAGTTCACGTTTGGATTGATTTTAAAAATTATATTCTACATTATTTAAAATTTTAAAAGGTTTACATTTAGATTAATTTTAACGCCAGGAAACATTTTTTCCTGTGACTTTACAGAATGAAGGATAGTAATACACTGACTCATTTTCACAAAGTTTGGAAAGTTACGAGTAAAGTTGCATCATTTCTTTGAAACAAATTGACGTTGAATAATTGTCCTTTTAAATGTTTTAGTTCTGTAATAAGTTTATAATGGCATAATCACAAATAACAAATTATAAACATATTTCACATTATTAGAAGAGAACGATTATAACGAGGTAATAAATCTCTATTGCTTGATAAACTTGAAACTTAAGAGTCATAAATTAGGTCACTTGTTTTAAGAGATGAGAGAAAAATTATCGTTGGGTTTTTATCTGCGTGCTTCATCATTTTCTTTATTTATTTATTTTACTTTGAGTGGAAAATATTAAGTGATTGAAATGAATGGATTAGTTTTCTACAATTTCCCCCTTAATCCATTCATGGGGATTAACTAATATTTTCATTGAATTTCTGTGTTCGATGAATCGAGGCTTGGGTAAAGGTTTGGTAAGTGCATCAGCTATCATTTTTTCTGTTGGAAGATATCTTAACTCAATTATGCCTTCTTCGCTATATTGTTTAATGGCATTAAATTTGACGTCGATGTGCTTTGATCTTTTCGTGAATTTTTCTGATTCAACCATTTTTATGGTACTTTGATTGTCTTCATATAAAGTGATTGGTTTTTGCTGTGGAAAGCCTAGATCGTCAAGTAACTTCAATAACCAAATTATTTCTTGGCTAGCATGTGCTGCGGACACATATTCAGCCTCTGCTGAAGATAAGGCAATGCAACTTTGCCTTTTCGTCGTCCACTGAATTGGGTTGTTGCCCAACATATATAATATTCCCGATGTTGATCTACGGGTTTTGGTATCACCTGCCCAATCGGCATCAGCGAATACTTTTAATATTGGTTCTTCATTAGTGTTAATTATTAATTTTAGTTCTTTAGTATGATATAGATATCTTATTATTCTTTTTACGGCTTGCCAGTCTTTTTCGCGAGGATTCTCATTTCTTCTGCTTAAAATGTTTACTGCTGCTGAAATGTCAGGTCTCGTTATGGTTGTTATATAAAGCAATGAACCAAGTGCCTGGCGATATTTAATATTATTTGGCATTAAATTATCATCATCATTTAATTTGTTATATCCTGGTTCCATTGGAGTTTTGCACGGTTTGGAGTTTTCAAGATTGAACTTTTTCGCTAAATTTTCAATCTTAATTTTTTGATCCAGAGAATAACCGTTAGGTAATTTCTGAATTTGAGTACCTAAATAGTTACTAATATTGCCTAGATCCTTTAATTCGTATTCTTGTTTTAGAGAATTTACGATTTCTTCTATTATTTCATCTTTGCTGGCGATGAGTATATCATCAACATATATTATTATATACGATGTATGATCTTTTTCTTTTCTAGTGAAAAGACATGTGTCTGCTGTACTTTGGATAAAGTTCAAGTTGTCTAGTGTTTCAGCGATTTTAATATGCCAAGCTCTGGCGGCCTGTTTGAGGCCATAGATTGCCTTTTTGAGCTTGCAAACTTTTTCAGGAAATTGTTCGTTTACACAGCCTTCAGGTTGATTTATATATATTTCTTCATTTCAGTTCCCATGAAGAAAAGCGGTGTCAATATCTACATGTCGCACATTCAAATTATTATAAGCTGCTGCTAAAAGAAGTGTTTTGATGGTACAATGTTGTGCTACTGGTGAAAATGTTTCTTGATAATCTTCCCCATATTTTTGACTGAAACCTTTGGCAACAAAACGTGCTTTATATTTTTGTGTATTTCCTGAACTATCAATTTTTCGTTTGAAAATCCATCTACTTCCTATGATTCTTTTATTAAGAGGAGGATCGACTAGATCCCATGTATTATTTTTCATTAACGATTGTATTTCGTTTTCAGTGGCTTTAAGCCAGTTTTTCTTTTCTAGTGGATTGTTTATTTTGATAAGCTGTTTCCAGTTTTCAGGTTCTGTTGTATCGCAATCATTTGCTAAAGCAATAAAATTGTCGGAAGTATATCTTTGAGGTGGTACTCCTCTGTTTTGTCTTTCAGATCTACGAGGTTGATGTGTTTCTGATTGTTTGGGCGCGTCAGGTGTACAGGGTGTGTCACCTATTTCTATTTCAATGTATTTTTTATCTTCAATTAATTGTTCGTGATCATTAATTTTCTCGTTTAAATTGTTCAGTTTTTCTTCCAGAAATTTTACAGATCTGGAAATTATTATTTCACCATTTTTAGTGAAAACGCGGTATCCCTTTGTATTATTATCATAGCCCATGAAGATACCCTCTTCTGCTGTGTCATCTAGTTTAGATCTTTTGTGTTTGTTTATGTAAGTGTATACTTTACAGCCAAATACACGTAAATAATAGAGATTTGGTTTTCTTTTGAACCAAATTTCATATGGCGTTTTATTTGTCAATTTAGTGGGGAGCCTATTTTGGAGGTGATTAGCAGTATTTATCGCTTCACCCCAGAACCTATGAGGTAAATTTGCTTGGGATAATAGGCTTCGTGTCATTTCAATTAAACTTCTGTTTTTTCTCTCAGCAATGCCATTCTGGCTGGGACAAAATGGAACTGTGTATTCATGTTTTATACCATGTTCCCTTAGAAAGGCTTCTGTTTTATTTCCTATGTATTCCCCACCGTTATCCGATCTAATCGCCGTCGGATATTTTCCTTGTCTGGTTTTGACCATTTGTACATAGTCTTTTATTTTTTCATAAACTTCATCTTTACTTTTTAATAAGTAAATAACTGTGAATCTAGAATTGTCATCTATGAATGTAAGGAAGTAATTTTTTCCTCCTATTGTGGGTGTTTTAAAAGGCCCACATAAATCAGTATGTACTAAATCTAATACTTTTGTTGTTTTATTTTCGATAGATTTAGAGTACGGTGCATTTGTTGACTTTGTTTTTATACAGGTTTCACAGTTTGTTTTATGATTACAGTTATTTATTTTTATCCCACTGGCCAAGTCATTTTTGACTAATTCTTTTATACTTTCATTATTTCTGTGGCCAAGGCGTTTATGCCAAATTTCGAGGCAATCTTTATTTCTGCAATCATGTGCAATGTTTATTTTATTTTGAGAACTTTCTTCTAGTGTTTCAACTTGATATAATTTATGTTTCTTTAATGCTTCTAAGTATATTTTTCCATTGCACGATAGTATGCATTTTTCATTTTCGAAAAATACTTTGTAGCCATGTTCTGTGGCTTTACTTACGGAAATTAAATTTGATTCCAATTGTGGAACAAATAACACATTCTTAAGTGTAATTCTATTTATACATCCATCAGATGTTTTTGTCATTATTTGTGTTTCGCCGGTTCCGTAAGAATTTAATGTATTCCCATTAGCAATTGTTACTGTAGTTTTTTCAGTATCGTTGAATTTTGTAAATATATCCCTATCGTTCGCTATATGCGAAGACGCTCCTGAGTCAATTAACCAGGTTTTATTAGCGGGATTGACAATTATGAATGCTGCATCTTTATGTTCACTTTTATTTATTTGTACCTGTTCATTTGTTTTTGATTCATTCATTTTATTTTTACTATCACCTTTTATATTTTCAAAACACAACGATGTGTACTTTTTGTATTTGTATTGTGTTTTAGGTGTAGTGGTCTGTGTGTTTCTGTTCTTGAGATGCCAGCATTGTTTGTAAGTGTGATTTGATTGTTTACAGTAGGTACAATATTTGTTTTGCCCTTTATAATCTTGAGTGTATTTCTTTTGTGTTTTAAACACCTTTTGTGAGTTTTCAACTTGCTCACTATTTTCTACCCGTTTATTAAATTCATCAGTAAGTTTGCTCTTGATGAATTCGGGAGTTAATTCAATTTCATTTCGGGCTTCGAGAGCTGTTATTAGAGTATTATAACTCGCAGGTAACGAGCACAATAGAAGTGCAGATAAATGCGAGTCGGTTATGTTCTCTCCTATTGCGGAGAGCTTATCTTTTATTTCCAGTATATTAGTAATGTGTTTGTGCATGTTCCCATTTTCGGGAAGTTTTGCACTATACAATTTTCGTAACAAATACAATTTACTGGACAAATTGGCTCTCTCATGAATATTTTTTAAACTATCCCATGTCTGTTTTGCTGTTTCTAAATGTTTTACATGAACTATTTGCGTATCGTCTATACTCAGGTTTATTAAAGCGCGAGCTTTTGCATCCTTTTTTCTCCAATCTTCGTTAATTGGTGTAGGGGGTTCCTGAGTTACGAGTTCGTACAAATCTTCCTTAATTAACAACATATTAATTTTAAACTTCCATATAGAATAATTATTATTGTTTAATTTATCTACTAATTGCATTTCCTTTATTGTCGCCATCTCGGAGAACTTGTTTATACAGTTTTTAAAGTTTCATTAGTTTAAATAGTTTATTAAATTCAATTATGTTTTCTTGAATTTTTAATCTAGCATAAGAGCTGAGTATTATTTTTATTAATTAGAGTCAATTATTAATCCTTAAGAATAAATTCTGAGTTCATATATTCATCAGTCTCATAATCACTTTTGAAGGGGCGAGGCCAACGAGGTAAGCGCGTAACATCAGAATATTAAATTCTTCAAATTAAAATTAACTCTGGTCTTCAACATGCAGAAAGAAAAGGAATTGCTTACCTTTTCTAAGGTCTATCCAATTTATGAAATATCCACTGGTTTATATATTTCAACTATTTGAGAATTTATTATAAACACTTCTTGAATAATCGTGTAGATGTACCACTTCTGAAATAAGACTTGTAAAAAAAATTATATTAATGCACAATTCACATTGAATAAATAAGTTCACGTTTGGATTGATTTTAAAAATTATATTCTACATTATTTAAAATTTTAAAAGGTTTACATTTAGATTAATTTTAACGCCAGGAAACATTTTTTCCTGTGACTTTACAGAATGAAGGATAGTAATACACTGACTCATTTTCACAAAGTTTGGAAAGTTACGAGTAAAGTTGCATCATTTCTTTGAAACAAATTGACGTTGAATAATTGTCCTTTTAAATGTTTTAGTTCTGTAATAAGTTTATAATGGCATAATCACAAATAACAAATTATAAACATATTTCACATTATTAGAAGAGAACGATTATAACGAGGTAATAAATCTCTATTGCTTGATAAACTTGAAACTTAAGAGTCATAAATTAGGTCACTTGTTTTAAGAGATGAGAGAAAAATTATCGTTGGGTTTTTATCTGCGTGCTTCATCATTTTCTTTATTTATTTATTTTACTTTGAGTGGAAAATATTAAGTGATTGAAATGAATGGATTAGTTTTCTACATATAATTCCGATGATAGATGTCTATATAATATATATTTTTTCATTTTTAAGAGATTTAGTTTGTTCTTTTTTTTTAGATTGTACTATTGTTAAAAGAAAAAAAAAAGGGGGGGGGACAAAAGTGTTCGAGAAGAAAAAAATAATAATAATACATTTTGTGTTGCAACAGTGTTTAATGATAACTATTCATTTGCATCGGGAAATAAACAATCTAAAATGAATACCAATTAATGAACAATATTCTCGTGACGTCACAGTGGAGAAAATTGCGGCGCGATTGTTTGCATATACGAAGTGTTTTTACTTACCCATCATACGTAGTATAGGGTAAGTCTTGTAATCGTTTTGAAAATCGAAAATTTTTTTTGACGGATTTACACGTTTCAGACACTGGAGATTCCGAAAAACATATTTTTAGGAAAAAAAAATTGCCGTCCGTCTGTGTGTCTGTAAACGCTCTATCTCCAGAAAAAATTGAGATAGAGACTTGCAATTTGGTATGTACTTAGTATGTAATAACGGGAAGAACCCTACCCCGTCGAAAGTGAGAGTATCGTCATTAAAAAAATACATTTCAATAACCTCGATTAACCGGAACTATTTTTTTCGGACTCTCGAAATATTCGTTCTGATAAAAGGTATATAAAAATTTTCGAAATTGTTTATTTTAAGAAATGAATATAAAAGACAATAAAAAAACAAATTTTGTATAAAGCATGAAGTCGATCGGATAATGAGTTGCTGGGATATTTGGAATCCTATTTTCCACACTCTTCGATTTTTCATGACCTTGTATTTCATCCAAATTTCACTTATTGAAGATATATTTTAATTGGAAATTTGACGCTTAATCAGATGCAATAAACCGCTAGTTAATAGGATTATTATTTTTGGAGTTATAATGAAAAACCTTTTTCAAGCAATTCAGTAATCGAGCCTTTAAAGTTTATGACGTCATCAAGCCACGATTTTATTTGAATTGCAATGCATTTGATAAGTAGTTTTACACATTTTTATTTTAATATTTTACATTATGCATATCCGTGATGGGTAAGTATTACGGTGGCCCCCAACGACTAGTTTTCGTTTTTTGTCAGTGTTGAATTGAGACATTTTTCTCCGGCAGGGGCTTTTGCAGCCCCGAGGTGGGGGGGGGGGGGGTTGCACTTTGGACTATATATATAAGCAAAAAATCTCAAACCTTCCGAGGGGACATTTCGATGCTCCGACGGGGAAATCCCCTCCTTACCCCTTGCCACCCCCTGGGTTCATCACTGCAATTTGCATTAGTCACGTTTTTTCAATGTTATAGTTACGAGCTCAGAAACCGAATTAATGGAAACAAAAGCATGTTACTTAGTTATTAAATAATGAATAATCTGATAAATGTATGATTTTCAAAAAAAAAAAATCCTAAATACAAAAAAAGTTACATTGTGATGGTGAAGTAAATGTATATTTAAGTAAAATAAGTATAATTTGCATAATTTATAAACACATCTGAACTTAAACACTGGAAATTTCATTCATTACCCGACTGCCAAAGAAGGGTTATGTGTTTGACGGGTATCTGGGTATATATGTGGGTATGTAGATTTCTTTATACCCTCGAAACATCCCAACGGCTGGATGGATTTTAATGAATGAGGTCTCTATCGATTCGTCTTAATCGTCCGATGGTTATAGGCTAGGTTTTGTTTTCATAAATTCAAAATGGCGGTAAAGACGGGAAAAAAATACGCACCATATCGAGTGGCATATCATTGGATAGGTCTTTCAAAATGAAGACGACGTTTTCTACACTATTTTACAGTCAGAAGCTCTGTTTAAGTATTACACAACCTGAAAATTGTGTAGGTAGGATCTCTAGCTTAACTGTAACTCTAACCTTCATAGACATCTATAGGTCTCATCAAAACAGTGTTTATAGATAGGAACTAACAATTAAACACAACTTAACAGTCATCAATACAAGTAAATAAAAATAATAGGTAAGTAATATAAAAAATAGTTTCACGTTGATGAGAAATAATTAATTTACAAGTACCTAATTAAAGTCTATCTATGTATCTGGATTTTTAGTTCGCATTTTACGCAGTCGATTTTTTTATTTTTTTTAAAATTTAATCTCTTTTCTTGTTTTTATAGTAGACATTAGCTATAACCTATTAATTTAACATTATATTTCTAATAAATTCGATAATTAACACAAAAGTATTCTGAAATTATATGAAAATTCCTTACCTCATTCATATCTATTGCGTATATTTTTGTATTATTTCAGTAACAGAATAAAAAATAAGTGAATTCTTTAAGAGCATACTTCTATCGAATGGAGAGATTTTTCAATGTTTTCGTTTTCTTCTTTCGTTTCTTCGAACGCAAAATATTTCCCTTCTCGAATAATTAATTGATTTTGTACTTGAATGATTTTACTTTCTAGAAAAATATAAAGAAATCAAAGTCCTAGAAAAAAATGCCGAACCTGAATAACAAAATTACTTTCCTTCTAACCTGAAGACTCTGGGAAAAAACGAAAATAAATACCAGAATGTTTTCTTCTCTGACCTTTTTTCCTCATCTCTATATAGTATGCTAGACTCAGAAGTGGTAGAGGAGGCGGAGCGCAAGGGGGGCGCTTTTTTTGTCATGGATTGAACTTTGTGACCCCACCTGAAAATAGACCTGCGGTCTCACATGAGTCACGCACGTGCAATTTGTGGTGGAGAAATATTGCGGTAAATAAGAGGGAGTGTGAAGAGGGTGGAAACATGGCTAACCTGAAGATATATTTTCTAGAGCTAAGTGTCTCTATAGTGCATACTTATTCTGCCTATTACAGTAGCGAATGTGGTTATAAGGTACCGAGGTTGTTTAAAATTGCATGATGCATTGCTATCAGTTAATCGAAGGTTTTAAAAGTGTCTTGTGTAAAAAGGAATGTCAATAAAACCTGTCGAAATAGAGCCTGTTTATAGCAAAATCTTGCCTTAAACTAAAACTTTTATGGTTCCAGTGGTAGTGATACCATACAATTCTGCCTACTGAGACGTAAACCTGACTAAAACGTAATTTATGCCAGGTCGATTCCGTTTTAGAAAGTTTTACTGTATTTCATAATACAGCATTTACTGATTATCCCCCATAAAATCGCCTGACTTCAAATTCAGATATTTAAAAATGGTCCATGAAAAAATGTTAATGCAAACAAATAACAAATGCAATAGTGATACCCGAATGTATAAATTTTAAATGAAGGAATCAGCCGTCAGCATTATTTCTATTAGTTCTACATTTCCCCAGCAGATGACGTTGCAACACAGCACACCGTCTTAATAACTTAACAGCAGATTGCTTCTAATTTAATTCGCAATTCGAATGGCATTGATATAATCCTTTTAATGTGAAAACATGTACCTTTCAAAGTATATTTTTTTTAGTTAAAAAGAAAAAAGAGAGAGAAAAAAAGAAATAAGGAAAAGAAAAAAGAAAAAAAACTCGTGGGATTTTCGAAAACCGCATTAATCCATTCAATCTTTCAAATGAAAAAAAAAAAAAAAAAAATGAAATTTTTACTAAGTTGAAAAAGTGCTTATGAAAAATATAGAGCAAACCTCTCTACACAAGAGAACGAGAAGATCCTCAACACGAGGCTCGGGAACTCTATAGTCAACACCACATATGTAGTTTTTGCTTGCAGACTATATTTACTTTGGAAGAAACTTAATTCCTGGAGATTTGTCTTCCTATCCCCCAAAATGATTTCCGTCGGTCAGTGGGGAAGGATATAGTGACGATAATTTTAGTTCGCATTCATGGCAAAATATGCTGTTTATCACATTGCCTTACATGATTAGAGAATCATTTATTAATTAGATAAGCATAGCTTAATTAGAGAAGCATAAATTAGCATAATAGTAAATGAGAACACTAATATTTGACATTAACAACGCGGACTATTTTTTACCTTTGCCTTGCATGCTTCATTTGCCTTGCGCCGAATCAGAATTCCTGTTCAAGAATGGCATTGGCATAATCATTTTAATGTAAAAACATGTAACTTTAAAATATAAATTTTTCTGTTAAAAAAGAGTTAACACACAAATGAAGAAAAAAAAACTCGTGCGATTTTCACACACACAAAAAAAAAAGCTGCGTTAATACATTCAGCTTTTAAAATACAAAAAAGCGAAATTAATTTTTTACTAAGTTGCAAAAAATGCTTATGAAAAGTGAAGAGCAAACCTCTCGACACAAGAGGACGAGAAGATCCTCAACACCACCTACGTAGTTGTTGCTTGCAGACGATATCTACTTTGGAAGAAACTTAATCCACCATCCGTTATGTATGCTCATTTTTTTGACAACCCGTCATCGATGTTATCTGTAACTTCAATTCAGTCTAGCCCATCCATCATAAACACCGTCTCTTTTTTCAGAAGCCAAGAAGGAGTAAAACAGATATCACAGATTGATTAAGCAGACATAATTCATATTATCTATAATTCATCAAGTTATAATAAGTAAACTATATTTTATATTTTCAACGCAATTAAATATTATTTATGATACTGCTTTGTCTGATCAGATTGTTTAATTTATCATAAAAATGCTAAGATTAAGACAAAAATTTAATGTTTTCAGGAGAAACTGCTAGTATATTCTTGTACTTTGTTGCTTGTTGGTCACTGTTAGTTATGATTAAATATTTAATTAGCAGAATATAAAATATTTGGAATGCGTTATCATCGAAAAGTTATTCCTAGAATAAGTTTTGATTATGTTACAACTTTTCATACTGAATTAAAGTAGATGATTGGTGGCTTATGGGTCGATATAACTTACACATGAGGCAGTGGTGTAGTGCATGAACAAAAAGGTAGGGGACGCCATTGTCCCGAACATAGGGTCTAACAATATAATTCGGAATTCAATAATGCTACGCTAATTCAAGCAACCAGATTTTCGTTAAAATTTGTTTTGTAGTTTTTGTTTTTAAATAGTTGTAAAATAACATTAAACCTGTTTTCCACTGGCAACACTGAAAATTATTGCATTTTTACTCTCCGGACATGTGTAGTGTAAAAAAATTATTGTAATCATAAAAAAGAGAGACTAGGAAATTTTGGCATAGCTTTACGCTTTTAGAGGTTTCCTGGAACCGCTTTTGCTTTTTTTCAGAACGATTCTGTGTGTATGTTGGTATTTACTTACGTTTTCAGGCCCCGAAAATCCATTTTTGCCGTTTTACGATGGGTTTATGAGTGATGGGTGTGAGTGAATGAGTGAACATGATAGACTTCAAACGATGATTTCGACTATATACTCCATTTTCAATAATGATAATACTGCAATGAACCTCAAAAGCATTCATCAATTTGTTTGCAATTCAAGCAAATTTACGGAAGTTAGAGTAAGAACAGACAAATAGACAGCCAGACGATCCAACATCATAAACATTTTTCGACTTTCTTGGAAAGTATTAAAAATCAGTGCTTTATTTCTTAAAATTGTTTATTTATTATCCTTTTAAACAATTAATAAGATTAAAAAGTCTGCGTTTTCCCGTGGCACTAGGGTCCCCTTGAACATAAATTCATAAAAAGTAGGGGGACGTTTGAGATAAAATAAAAAAGTAAGGGAACGCCGTCCTCCCGCGTACCCCCTTGACGACACCACTGACATGAGGTTTATTTTGTTTTAAAGTCTTAGATTGTCTTAAGCTTACTATGACTGTTAAAATTGCGGCAAAGGAGTGTATATATGCAACAAAACGATGCTTTAACTTTAAAAACTGGCAATTTGTCGTGAAAAATGAAAAATTTAAATGAAATATTTTTTCAGAGATGTTATCAGAATTTAGTGAAGTACTTCTAGCAAATATAAGCAGAATGTTACTAAGAACATAGTTGTGATGTAAATTCACGTCGCAAATGTCATGACAATATACGAATTTGAATAAAGTTATTACTTTTACATTGATAATTTATATTAAAATGAAATTTTCTAATCCTTAAAAAAAAAGAAAAACAACTTTTGTCCGGGTTATATTTAATTTAAAAAAAAGAAAGAAAGAAAGAAAGAAAACAGTATTTTGATAATCTACAAAAACAACTTTTCAAAAGTAAAAAAAAGGCCAAGCGTAAAAACAAAAAAAAAAAAGTTGTGGCTAAAAATTGGTGTGATATCAAATGTCCAAGCTATTATATTGCTTATTTAACTTTTTTTCCATTAAATAAGTTATCATATATATAAGTCGAGTGCCAACGTATATGTTAATAGAAATCGTTTTCTCCTGTACTAAATACATCCTAATGAGTTTCTGAAAATTCAATTTTTTTCAAATTATGCATGATGGGCTTGGCGGCCATCTTTCCATATTTCTAAGCACCCAAATTTCTAAAGTAAAAGCGTAATATGTTTGCAATGTAATATGTTTATAAAAATTTCGAACTTCAGATTCTAACTACGGACAGATAAATTAGATAAGACTGATATTTTGATAAAATGATTTTTACTAGTTTGAAATTAATAATTACTCTAAAAAATAAATCATAAGATGAATCTTTAAGATAAGTCATCATTATCTTAAGACACAATTTTCAGAGCATACAAGTCTATAATAAATGAAACTCTTAAATATTTGCTCTTAAATATTTTTGAAGCTAATACACTACTAAAATAACGCAATCTGAAATCTGAGTAGATATATTAATTTTAAAAAAAGTTCAATTTTTATTTCAACTTGACTTATTCGAATAAAATTATTATTAGTGTTGCATTGCTATTTAATAACTACTCATGCGTTGTTTTTTATCAGCTGAAAGATTTTGCCTGCAATCGTTTGTTTCCAAAGATTTCTAGCCAATTCTGGCAACACTGGAATTAACTCAATTTCATCGTATTGCATGGGCCGGCGACTTCGTTGATTACCTGTTGCCGAAATCTAGACACAAGATCAGAAGAGCATCAGTAGGTTCACGGCCATTTAAATCCTGCTCCTTGGGACTCTATGGATGGGAACAATGAAAAGCCCACTGACACGGCCCGTTGATCATAAACTGCGAGGAGAATTTCTAACGATCCATATCTTTTTTACTGTCTAACTATTAAACAGAGGCCCTGGGAATAAAACATAGTGAAGTTAGTGACAATTTGATGTACTTTTTCCCAGTGACCGAAGTATTAACTCGACTATAATCGACACAGAAAAGAAAAGACTTGGTGGTAAAATTAGGTGTTGTTTCGATTTTATTGTGATTAGTCTGTTATTTGAACTATAGCGGACGAGGAAAAAGCCTTTCCGTGTGAGTCTGGGCCATAACTATCCAGAAGAAAATTACCTAAATCTACAAAAGTCTAGATAAATTGACTAGACCTTGAACATTATAGGTATTGAATGTAGTAGACCTTGAATATCCATATATCTTTTAAAAAATATCTTCTTCTTTATATTTTAGTCTAAGTATAAACAGACACTTGGAATAAAACATAGTGAGATTAGTAATAATTTCGTGTGTTTATTCCCAGTGACCGAAATACTAGGGTAACACTGAAATTTTCTAGACAGGGGCAGACGATATGCGCCCCCCCCCCAAAAAAAAAGGTCGGATATTTAAATTTAAACTCTTTTATGTCCGCAGACTACAATTTGTGGCAACAATTGCAATTTAGCTATCGTAAAATAAATTTTGAAAGAAGACAAAATGAAGTTTACGCGAGAGCATTATCGAGCTATGATTTTCCACGATTTTAACATTTGCTAAATCAAGAAGAATGCCTCCAACGTCTACAATTAGCATATGAAAATAAAGCTCCATCTTGTGCCACAGTTTTTAGATAGTTTACAGAATTTAGAAGTGGTCGAAATTCTCTCTTGGATGAAGAACATTCAAGAAGACCTCTGTCAGCTGTAGTTCCAGAAAATTTGCCGGCCGTACAAAAAAAGTTAATCGATGATCATCGCTGTACCTACCAAATGATACAGAAGGAACTGCATTCGCAGCGATACCTTAAAATTATTCATGAAGAACTGCTTATGAAAAAAATAGTTCGTTGTTGGATCCCCCACAATTTAACAGAACATACCTTTTTTGACGTTCCAACATGTCAAGAAAGTAAAGATTCCATGGGTCTTTGAAGATGACCCCAAAACAACTACAACCCCACCAGAAGTTGTGACGAACTACCTGTTGAACACACGAAATTTCAAAACTATGTACAAAGTATGTTTCAAAACATGTAATTATGAATGCAAATTCTGTTTACAGATTACATTCCTTTTCTACCATCTTTTAGTGTCCCATTTTTTCCTCTCGTCGGGGACCGTCTCACAGAAGTTGGGGGCCAGGGGCAAAAGCATTACAGGGCAAACTACAGGGGCCCCTCCACCAAGTTGTTTACGAAGATGTGAACAAATATAGGATGGTCTATTTCAAGATAAATGCACTTTGGGAACAGTGGGTGAATTTCAGTCAATAATTTCAATTTAAAATTGGAAAACAAAAATATAAAGTAATAGTTTGACTGTTATTAATAATTATAACATTTCATGGTTATTTCTCAGAATAATTTTGTCAAATAATAAAGTGCTGAGAGGAATATTAAACAATTTGCCTCGCGCGTCATAAGTATTACGCAATTGCTTTTACCGTTTGTACGTTAGAAAATGTTCAGTTTGTATTATTATTATTACTATTATTATTATTATTATTATTTAATAAGTCAAGACTTAAGGCCGTTCTCAAATCCAAATTGGTTACTTTATGACATATTTTTTAAATCATTTTTGTTCGTAAACGCATGACATTGACAGGCGTTCTTATTCAGAAACTGTAATCGAAACACATTTTCCATTTTTTCATAAAGGCAGAAGATATTTCAGAAAATGCTGTCAAAGTTGGCGTTTTGAAACGAATTCCCGACGCGGCAGTGCGAGAAGCGGGAAAAACGTGTCTTCACGTGACCAGAATCGCTTATAACTCGATAAGTATAATCTATTTATCTAAAAATGGATAACTCATTCCGATTCTAAATTTCTTCAGTAGTCAGGTTTGCGAATTTTATGCCTTTGAGTTTAAAAATGAGTCAGAAAATATGTCAGAAAGTTTCGCATTCTCGAGAACCACCTTAAAGTGTAATTGAAGATTTTCACGATGGCAATGACAAAGTTAAATGTGAATTAGATGTCATTAGAAATGTGCATCGAGTGAAGATGTCTATTTCTAAATGAATTTCAGCTTGTATTTATGTTTGTATAGAGAGAAAAACATCCAACATCATAAAATATTAGACAGACAGCACATGAATATGAAAATAAGTCACACGTCACATAACATCATTAGTAATTTGGCCGATGAAGACATTGGTGATATTTCAAATTGAATCCGAAACATATGTATCATACTTTTGATTTTAATTCAGTAGATTTAGAGAATCATTTTGCTCTGAGGACCCGGGCATTTTCCCGTTTTCCCAGTGCCAAATAAGTCCTTGCCTTTAAGGTTCGAACAGACTTGTTTTCAGATCATCGTACGTCTTATGTGGTCATTAGCTCTCTTTGTGATGTTTTATGACTTTTCTAGCATGTCTAAGGGTCAGAGGTCACCAAAGGATGTCGCTGACAGGTATATCACCGCCTCTTTCTTTTGTTGAGACTCTCATTTCTGTTGTTGATGACCACAGAACATTTGAAAAAGAATGGCTAGTCGAAAGATTTACGACTCTCTTAACAAGCATGTAAACGGACCTTTAAGGTTGTCCCAGACTACGTTTTCCTAACGCAGTTTCTTTCTTGTAGTAAGGCGGTCTCTTTCATGTTTAACGACTTCTCTAGCATGTCTAAAGGTCAAAGGCAAAGGTCAGTAGGGACGTCACTGTCAGGTATTTCACTACCTCTTTATTTTGTTGAAACCCACTTTTTTTTGTTAATGACCGCAGAACCTTTGAAAAAGAATAGTCAGTCGAAAGATTTACGGCTATCTTAACAAGGCTTTCTTAGCAAGCATACAAACGGACCTAGTTTGTCCCAAACTACGTTTTCCTTAGCGGTCTCTTTTTTGCAATAAGGCGATCTGTTTCGTGTTTAATGACTTCTCTAGAATGTCTAAAGGTCAGAGGTCTGCAGAGGACTTCGCTGACAGGTATATCACCGCCTCTTTCTTTTGTTGAGACTCCCCTTTCTTTTGTTGATGACCACAAAACCTTTGGAAAAATAATGGCCAGTCAAAAGATTTACGATTCTCTTAGCAAGACTTTCTTAGCAAGCATATGAACGGACCTAGGTTGTCCCAGACTACGTTTTCCTAACGCAGTCTCTTTCTTGTGGTATGGCGGTCTTTTTCGTGTTTAATGACTTCTCTAGAATGTCTAAAGGTCAGAGGACTGCAGAGGATTTCGCTGACAGCTATATCACCGCCTCTTTCTTTTGTTGAGACTCCCCTTTTTTTTGTTGATGACCACAAAACCTTTGGAATAAGAATGGTCAGTCGAAAGATTTACGAGTTTTTTTATCAAGCGTATAAATATACCTTTAAGGAAAATAGTGTGTTTCAACATTGCAATCTATCATCAAACATTTTATGGATTCGGGTTTACATGGCCAGCAACAGCAGCAGGAGATTAGAAGACTGTAAAATATTTTATGGCCCATCTCCCTCAATCTGAACCTCCTTATTAAGACTAGTCTTTGGGATAAAGACTGACTGAGCTTTACAAAAAAACATTCACGCAACACCTTTAAGATTAGATCTCTGTGAGCCTATGGAAAAGTAGATAAACATAGCTGTTGAGGCACGTAAACGTTGCGTGATTCGAAATACTGGGAGAGGGTCACGTAAAATTAAGGGTAAGAACCCCAGATTCAGTTCCAGCTTTTAGCTTTTAAAAATAATCTGGGAACAATGGGTAACGTATCCGAAGCGAATGATAAATTTATTGAAATTTCTAACATTAATTCTTTAGATTTAGACCAACCTCATATTCCTACCCCAAGCAATACCTATATATTATAAAGCAAAAACATGTCCGTGAGAAACGATGACGTCATATTGACGATGGCAACACCTGATCAATAAATTTCGAAATTACTGCAATTTTTCTAAGTTCCAAACATCGCACAATTTCAATTTTTACATCGTCGAATAGTGAAAAAAAAATCTTTTTTCAAATGCAATTTGATTGAAAACTGTATCTCAATTTGTTGATTTTTTATGCGTTTTAAAATAATTTTCGAGCAGGATTTTTTTTTTTTTTTTTAATCGGCAACCTGGGAAGCCCGGTTTGGATCGGGGCCTCCGAGATGTCGCTGTGTGTCCTACACCGGGCCTGCTACAAGTATTAGTGACGTCACAGTAGTGATCCACTTTGGTCAAAGTATCGCAGCAGAAAGATGTAATAAAAAGAGCATTTTCGCTCTTATAATTTGTGATTACATAAATAATATTAAATTTCATAATCGTGAAATAAAAGGGAATTAATATACTTGTTTTATTAAAGGAAATTAAAAGTTTTAAATTAAAAAAATACTAAGATTAATAAATCAGATTGAACCCATTGACTTACCTTTTCCTAAACACATTATTTTACAATAAATATACGTACAAAAAATATAATAAATCTACCAAAAACTTCACAAAATAAATCCCATTCCTTCCTTTTATAACTACATACCATAATTTAACCATCAAAACACAATAAATGTCAATTTAAATACAGAAATCGACATTTTTTAACTATAGAGACCTTGGCACTTTTTTTTAACGCTTTGGCGTAATCCGGGTTTCAGAAAGTTAGATATGTTTTAAAATTATATACACAATTATGAAAACAAACCTAATGTACTTTTATGTTTATTTATATATGTATAAAATTATTTATATATACAATTCTGTTCTACCTGCATATAAAAAGAGATAAATGGCTTCTTTATGTTAAATAAATTATATAAATATTGAAAAAAAAAAATACTTATTTATATGAAACTACGAATAGGTTGCCAGAAAATATTTTGCAACTTTCCTTCTCTCGCCATAAGCCTTTTTCGGTACTTTTCGGTTAGCCGGGCGCCAGTGATACATGTACATATATAAATATATACATTAATTCATACATATATGTGTGTGTAGATATGTGTATATATATATATATATATGTGTGTGTGTGTAGATATATGTGTGTGTATATATGTATATATATCACTGGCGCCCGGCTAACCGAAAAGTACCCAATTTTCTATCTTGACTTTGTAACTGATTTGTAATATTTTAAAAATTGTCTATTTATTGTACTTGGGTCTAGGACATAATAACCACTCAAAATAACTTATCAAAAGATTTATTTTCATAATATATTTGTACGCTTAAGTTAGCTAAAATGTTAAATTGAACTACGTAGAATTACTAAGTTGTGTAAATCAGTTACTTTTAATTTTATAAACAAAGCACATCACTCACTTCTAACTAAATGTATCCAGATTTCATTCAATTTATTACAGTATTTCTTTCAAAATCATTTTTTAAACTGTTTATCGTCTGCTTCTTTTATTTATTTATTTTTTTTCTAAAGATCATTTGACTCTTTTCGATTTGGAAGTACAAATTCAATCAAATATGCCAGAATATTTCCATTACAGTAGGCTAGACATTTGTTGTTAGGTTTTTTTTCTCTGCACAAGTTCAATACCATCATATTAATTCTAGCTCCACGAATTATGAAAAGTATATCGAAACATTTAATGCAAACCACTTCTGTTGAAATGTAAAAATAATTATCACAAGGTAATTTTCGTAGCTAAAATTTCTTCTTTTCATTATCAGTAGCGAATTTGAAGACTTAGATTAGAAACTAGGAGCACAACATTTTCTTCTCTTTATTTTATAGATATAATCTACACTTTCTTTAATAATTATAATCAATAATTATTGATAGCATTATAATATAAATACACTGAAAAATATTATTAATTACTATATAAAACAATAAATAAAATCAAAATACTGTCGTAAACAATCCGTACAAACGAACAAAGTACATGAAAATTTTTAAGTTATTATGGATCACTGTTTTGACGTCAGCAGGTTGTGACGTCACCTGTAGCAGGCCCGGTGTAGGACACACAGCGACATCTCGGAGGCCCCGTTTGGATCCCCTTGTTTGTTTAATAAAGATTTCTTTTCTCAATTTAATATATAATTTAAGGAGATATTTAATATTGTATTTAGGTGTATTGATTATACTGCAAGTGTCGAGGCGATTTTGCTAGTTAGAATTTTGCTAATGTAACGGTAACATTAGCAAAATTCTAACTAGCAAAATCGCCTCGACACTTGCAGTATAATCAATCTCATCAAAAAGTCACCTGTAAAAAATGCAGCCAAGTCTCGTAACTCATTTACCGTAAAAAGTACTGAGATCGTATAAAGCCAAGTATAACTATCTTATTAACTCTGAAATTTTCATTCACAAATCACTCCTAGTCTCTACATCTTTAGTTAATTATTATTTTGTGACTTGGCAATTACGTAGCACGAGAATGTGATGTATATAGTTGGTCTTAATCAAATAATACTATAACATATTAAAGTATAATAACTTCCCTGTGCGTATATAATTTGCCTTAATTAAATTATCCCATCCCATCCCATCCCATAACATAGTAAGGTGTAATAACTTCCCTGTGCTGCGTAATTGCCAAGTCACAAAATAATAATTAACTAAAGATGTAGAGACTAGGAGTGATTTGTGAATGAAAATTTCACAGTTAATAAGATAGTTAAACTTGGCTTTATACGATCTCAGTACTTTTTACGGTAAATGAGTTACGAGACTTGGCTGCATTTTTTACAGGTGACTTTTTGATGAGATTTCACTTCTTTTTGTAAGTAATCCTCCTTTTCTTGATTTTGGGTTCTTTTTGGAGATCATCCACTGATTTTCGCTAAGCCCTCACTCTGTCCCTATTATTTACAGGTATAAAAAATTTGAAGATTTAGTTTCGTTTGCAAAGTACTGTAGATAAAAAGAGATTTCAGGTTCCTAGGCAAGCACTAAGCTATGGGAGGGGGAGTGTCAAAAGTACTCTCAATTGCTTCCAGGATAGGTGCTATCCATCTGAGATATTACTCGCAGCCCTAGATACTTGATATTTAACATAAAAGAACTTTTTTAGTATAAAAAGAAAGCCAAAATTAAAATTTCCGGAAATTTCCAATAAATCAAACTTTATTCCTTTTTTCGATGTTTTTTTTTCGTTTTTTTAGTCTTTTTTTTATTATTTACGGATTTTTTAATTTTTCCTTACTTTGTGTGCTAAACCCTGCCTTTCTGCCAAATGTCAAGCTTCTAGGACTACAAAATTGAATTATTTTCAAATTTTCGACTTTTTATAAATTTATTGATTTTTCGATTTTAATTCTAAAATACCTGATTGTCATGCCAATATAGTAATTCTTTGATCCGTCTTCTTAGGATCATTTAGGTTCAATTTAGAGATAAATCAAGTGAATCTTAGAGTCACCATGATTTTATTTAGAAAGGACTATCAAGCCATAACCAGCCAGTAATGTCGGGAGGGTAGGGGGAGCTGTGAAAATTTTTGTGGGGCTAACATCATTTAACAATCCATGTTTCATATGTGTAGTAAAAAGAGTACAACCTGTGAAAGAAAACAAACCTGTCTATAAAGAAATCGTCTATATCGTAGCCAGTCTATAGCGGAACTTTTCTATAACGAAAGAAAAGTAAACCATAATCCGGGTGAAATAACGTAAAACAATTAGGGGCGTTGTACTAGCTAATAGGACAATTATCTTAAAACTAATGTTTCTAGCAGTACAAAATCAAATTGTTTTCGAATTTCCGATTTCTTAAAGATATTTCGATTTTTTTATTTTATTTTCGAATTTAACGAATATTTTAATTGTTCCTTTTATTGAATAGTAAATACTAACTTTACACCAAGTTTTAAGTTTCTAAGACTACAAGATAAAATTATTTTCAATTTTTGATTTTTTCGAAATTTTTTTATAATTTTTTAGATTTTTTAATTTTTTTCTTATTTTGTATCCTTTATTACAAATTTCAAGTTGCTAGCGCTACAAAATCGAATTATTTTGAAATTTCCGATCTTTTTCGAGTTTTTATTCTATTTTCGAATTTATTGTGTTTTAATTTTTCCTTTTTCTGTATCCTAAACAATAAGTTTACGCCGAATTTTAAGTTCTAAAGCTACAAAATCGAATTTTTTTCAATTTTTCGAATTTTCGATTTTATTTTCGAATTTTAAATTTTTTTTATTTATTTCTTTTTTTGTATCCTAAATACTACCTTTATTCCAAATTTTAAGTTTCTAACTTTACAAAATCGAATTATTTTCAATTTTTCGTTTTTTTTTCGATTTTTTGATTTTATTTTCAATTTTTGTTGTGTTTTTAATTGTTTATTTTTCTGAATCCTAAACACTACCTTTACACCAAATTTTCAGTTTCTAAGACTACGAGATCATATTATTTTCATTTTCTCTCTTTTTCTTTCTTTCTTTCTACTTTTTTTTTTTGAAAGTTTCGATTTTTTCTTTAATTATCCATATTTTTTAATGTTTCCTTATTTAGTATCTTAAATATTAGCTTTATTCCAAATTTCAAGTTTCTAGCGCTGTGAAATCGAATTATTTTCAAAATTTCCTTGTTTTTCGATTTCTTTCGATTTTTTTATTTTATTTTCGAATTTTATTGCGTTTTTATTTTAACTTATTCTGAATCCTAAACACTATCTTTACCGCGAATTTTAAGTTTCTAAGGCCACAAATCAAAGTAACCACAGATTTTTTTCGAATTTTTTTCGAATTTTTGATTTTTTTTTTCGAATTTTTGATTTTTTTTTCGAATTTTCTGGATTTTTTAATTTTTTCTTATTTTGCATCCTAAATACTACCTTTATTCCGAATTTCAAGTTTCTAGCGCAACAAAATTGGATTATTTGAAAATTTTCGATTTTTCGATTTTATTCTCAAAATTTTTTTGTGTTTTTGATGTTTTATTTTTCTGAATTCTAAACACTACCTTCACACTAAATTTTAAGTTTTTAAGACTACAAGATCGTGTTATTTTCAATATCCAATTTGTTCGATTTTTTTTAATTTTCGAATGTTTTTTTTTTTTTTTTAATTTTCCGGATTCTATAATTTTTCCTTTATTTGTATCAGTTGATTCCAAATTTTAAGTTTCTGTGGCTGCGGGATCTACCCAATCTATTTGATGACGCGAGAGTGAGTGAGTGTGTGAGTGACAAAAAATCGAAACTTTGAGTTCATATATCGTCTGCACTAATTTATGGGTATTTTTTGAATTATCCATATTTTTGAATTTTTCCTTATTTAGTATCTTAAATATTACCTTTATTCCAAATTTCAAGTTTCTAGAGCTGTAAAATCGAATTATTTTCAATTTTTCCTTATTTTTCGATTTTTCCGATTTTTTCGATTTTTTTATTTTATTTTCAAATTTTATTGCGTTTTTTATTTTAACTTATTCTGAATCCTAAACACTATCTTTACTGCGAATTTTAAGTTTCTAAGGCTAAAAAATCAAATTATTTTAATTATTTTAATTTTTTTCGAATTTTTGAATTTTTTTTTCGAATTTTCCGAGATTTTTAATTTTTTCTTATTTTGCATCCTAAATACTACCTTTATTCCGAATTCCAAGTTTCTAGCGCAACAAAATCGGATTATTTGAAATTTTTCGATTTTTTTCGATTTTTCGATTTTTTCAATTTTGCTTTCGATTTCTTTGGTGTTTTTGATGTTTTCTTTTTCTAGATACTAAATAATACCTTCACACCGAATCTAAAGTTTCTAAGACTACAAGATCGTATTATTTTCAATTTTCAATTTTGATGGAATTTGTTGAATTTTCGAATGTTTTTTTTTTCGAATTTTCCGGATTTTATAATTTTTCCTTTCTTTGTATCCTAAACACTACCTTTTGTCCAAATGTCAAGTTTCTAGGGCTGCGTGATCTACCTAATCTTTTTGATGACGCGTGAACGAGTGAGTGAGTGAGTGACAAAAAATCGAATGTTTGAGTTCATATATCGCCTGAACTAGAAAAGACAGAAAGTTGTAATTTTAAATTTTGGTCCTGTATGCCGAATACTCTAGAAAAACGAAGTTTCAAATTTTTGGGATACTCCAGTGCGGAGATATGGGGGGTCAAAAGTGCCCTGAGTTGCTTCCAGAAAAATATGCTTACGGCTGTCCTCTCTCGAGTTGGCGAGGGCACTGCCGTGCCTCCAGATCTTGCCAGGGCTGTGGTTTTCCTATTAGACTTAATGTTAGCTATATGCTCCATTTTTCTGCAACTAAATTTCCTCATGCCAATATAGTAATTCATTGATCCGTTTTCTTAGGATCGTTTATGTTCCATTTAGTGATAAATCAAGAGAATCTTAGAATCACCATGATTTTATTTAGAAAGGACTATCAAGCCATAACCAACCAGTAATGTCGGGAGGGAGGGAGAGATGTGAAAATTTTTGTGCGACTAACATCTTTTAACAACAAATATTTCATATATAAATTAAATAGAGTAAAGCCTGTGAAAGAAAATGAACCTGTCTATAAAAAATAAAAGGTCTATAACGTAGCCAGTCTATAGCGGAACTTTTCTATTACAAAATTCGTAAACAAAAGAAAAGAAAAGCATAATCCGGGGAAAATAACACAAAACAATAACGGAAGGTGTACTAGCTAATAGGACAATTATCTTAAAATCTATCTAAAACAAACTATCCCCATCCTGTGGGATTTGTTTTTCAATGTTTTACTTTATTTAATGCAAAACATAGATTGCATCCGACAACTCATAAAAAAGTCCTCCGGCCTGTACCGGCAGGAAAAGGTAGCTTTCCGATATCTTCGTTTTAAAATTTTAGCTAATGTTACTCGAAAACAGCAAGTTAAAATGCAAAGAAACCGTTTACAAGAGATTCGTTTACACTGAATTTGAATAAGAAATTCGCCAAATTATTGAGCTATAGCCAAGATGGCTTCATTTATGAAGACTTATTTTTGTCGGCAAATTTGGCGAGATTTCGCCAGCCAATTGTCGCCAAGTTTGGCGATAATTTGGCGCTAATGGATATGAATATATAATTTTATGCGTATGATTGGGAAAATGATTACAACAATGAAAGAAAATAATTTGCGAGAAATCGCGTTCACTAAAACTTATAAATTTATATTAAAATCATTAAAATTACAGACATTACAATACACTTTCATAAAACATTAAAAACATATTAAAATTGGACGTTTCGGATTTACATGGAAAATCCCTCTTCAACAACAACATTTCACTTAGCGTAAATCATAGTTCAAAAATATTAACAAATAGAAAATGCAACATATCAAAATTTCGAAGTCAAAGTTACAGTTATAATAACACGGAGTATTCATTCGGGATTGCACCTGCTTGACCATTATTGACCATAAATTTATCGTTGGTTTTTTGTAATGTGCTGTTTTGTTTCAAAATGTCAGCCACCCTAGAATTTCAAACTGCTCTATCTCAGCCAATTTTTAAGATAGAGGTAAAACAAAAAATGCTCTGGAATCCTTGTATCAAGTCTTAACACCTAATTAAAAAATAAACTTGATTTTTTAACTTTTTTGTATATTTATTTTAGTTTTAAAATTTTCCGTGGCCGCCATCTTGAAACAAGATGGCGGACCAAGCTGGCCAACGAACTCGGTCGAGGCATTGGTGAGCTTAATACACACAATTAGTTTCATCCAAATTAATTTATAAATACGAGCGTTATCGTATCAAATTATTTTCATTTTTTCAATTTTTTTCGAATTTTTTTATTTTTTTTCGAATTTTCTGGATTTTTTAAATTTTCCTTTTTCTGTATCCTAAATACTACCTTTATTTCTAATTTGAATTTTTTAGCACAACAAAATCGGATTGTCTTCAGATTTTCGGTTTTTTTCAATTTCTTCGATTTTTTCAATTTTGCTTTCGATTTTTTTGGTGTTTTTGATGTTTTCTTTTTCTGGATGTTAAACACTACCTTTACACCAAATCTTAAGTTTCCAAGACTACAAGATCGTATTATTTTCAATTTTCAATTTTGATGGAATTTGTTGAATTTTCGAATGTTTTTTTTTCGAATTTTCTGGATTTTATAATTTTTCCTTTCTTTGTATCCTAAGCACTACCTTTTTTCCAAATGTCAAGTTTCTGGGGCTACGGGATCTACCCAATCTTTTTGATGACGCGCGAACGAGTGAGTAAGAAGTGACAAAAAATCGAATTTTTGAGTTCATATATCGCCTGAACTAGAAAAGACAGAAAGTTGTAATTTTAAAGTTTGGTCCTGTGGGCCAAATACTCTCTATAATTGAAGTTTAAAATTTTTGGGATACTCCAGCGCGGAGATATGGGGGGGTCAAAAGTGCCCTGAGTTGCTTCCAGAAAAGTATGCTTACGGCTGTCCTCTCTCGACTTGGCGGAGGCACTGCCGTGCCTCCAGATACACCTAAATACAATATTAAATATCTCCTTAAATTATATATTAAATTGAGAAAAGCAGAGTAATAAATATATATAATACTAGCAAGCTACGCCCGCTACGCTGATCAATTTCTCTTAACGAACTTTTAATCAAACAAAATATTGACATTTCATAATTCATTTTTATATTTTAACAGAATAATAAGGCTACTATAATTTGTGACTTGTGCTATAGCCAATACACACGTCAGGAAACGTCGCCCTTATCATTATCTTTTTACGCATGAAGGTTTCGCTATGGTACTCCATTGTGAAATTTGGTAATTTTTGAAATTCAATATTTGAAAAACGGCATAATCATTAAGATTTGAAATTTAGATCAAGAAAAATACAATTTTTTACATTTCAAACGCAGTTTGTCTAACAATTTTCTGACAAATACTTTTCGCGCTATTATTTTTTTCAGTAACTTCAAATGTTTCATTTTCCGAGATTAATCTGTGGGTCATTCCATGCTAAATGAGCAAATCAGCTGTGGCTGACACGTCATAGATTTTAATGAAAATCAGCATATAAGTAGATCATATTTATTTATGAGTAAATGTAAAATAATAGATTTCAGGATTGTTTATTTAAGTATTAACTTACATTAAAAGTTGATATAAGATCGAGGTTTTGCGTACATGCATGAAATTTCAATTTTCATTATTGGCCGTAGAAGTGGAAAGACTTTATCAAAAATTATTTATAATTAAGGATGAATAATAAGCAACAGATTGGAGTAATTTAGTAATTGTCCTTTTATTCCTTAATGAGAAAAAAATAAATAATGAAAAAATTTGAGGGGAAAATTCAATATTTCTATTACTTGTTTTAACATGAAGGAAACATCTTAAAATTCTAAAATTATTTGACGTTATAGATAAAAGTGTATATTTTAAATATAGAAACTTTCATTCTTGCCTTCAGTTTACTTTTCCTCAACAATATTTTAAATTAGAATAGAATAAATTATTGATTTAAACGGGGCAGTGGTTTAACAAACAATTATATAGTAATCAAAGCTCAATATAGATGGCACCACTACATTTTTTTTCGCAAGATGGCAGAAAAGGCGCACAAATTTGAAGTGAAATAGCCCATAGAACATAACAAATATTACCTTTTTGAACTCATTTCTGTTATGTTAGGAATCAAAAGGTATTCTTGAATTTTTTTAAGCATATCATGGGCTTATTGAACTTTATGCTTATGCAATATTGTTAATGTCAGATTTTTCCTTGCTTTGATTTTTTAAGTATACATAAGAGGAAAAATTGTGATATTGTAATTTTTTTTAAAGTTTCTAAGCTATTTTGAAGATGAAGAAAATAAATGGCAACTTCCAAATTTGAGAAATTTGGTTTTGATATGTAACATTACATCATACATCAATTTCACATATGTTTTTAAATTCCTTTGATTTTTATAATGCTTTTAATTTTCCAAATTTTTCAATTTTTACAACCAATTTAAGGTTAACCATGGTGTTACGAAATTATTATTACTAAATAAATATGATAATAACTGTCCACGGGTTACAATATTATGGAAAAATTTCATTTATGTTAAATAGTTTTCAAGATACAGAACTTTAAACTTGCAACTTTGAACGATTCCATACAAGCCATTCTATGTCACAGGTTTTTTAAATGTCCAGAACTGCCAAAATATTTTATTTTTTGTCAAGATATTTTGAATAGCTCTATTTAAATATGAATTGAATCTGTGTACCAAATTTTATTAAAATCGGTTACTATGTGGCCACGACTTTTTTTTTTAATTTTTGCTCCTTTTGCATGAAATGACCCCTGTGGCAACAATTAGCGAAAAACCCAGTCGTCAGCAACGCATAGCTTTTTATTAAAAAGGCTGTTGGAGCAAAGATTGTCACCATCAATTTGCCACCATCACTTTTGAAATCGGTTCTGTAGTTCCAGAGATTCCATAGAAATTGTAATTTAGAATGATTTTAGAACACTTTTCGCTCATTTCAACCTTTTAAATTTCGTTTTTTTTTTTTTTTTTTTCAGAGAGCATTTACATCTTATAAGTAACTACAATGCCAAATTTCAAATTACTAGCTCCTTCAGTATAAAAAAGTCGCAATTTTCGAAAATTTTTCGCTCTTGCACCCCATTGGGGTTAGTGGCACCGACATAAAATATAGCCTATGTTGGAGTAGGGATTGTCACCATTAATTTGGCACCATTACTTTTGAATCGGTTTGGTAGTTCTAGAGATTCCATAGGAATTATAATTTTGAATGTATTTAGAACGCTTTTCGCTCATTTCACCCTTTTAAATTTCATTTTTTTTAAAATTTGTTCTTAGAGAGCATTTACATCTTATAAGTAGCTAACAATGCCAAATTTAAAATTCCTAACTCCTTCAGTATAAAAAAAATCGCAATTTCAGAACGTTTTTTGCTCCTGCACCCCCTGGGGTTAGTGGCACCGACATAAAATATAGCCTACGTTGGAGCAGGGGTTGACACCATCAATTTGCCACCATCACTTTTGAAATCGGTTCTGTAGTTCCAGAGATTACGCCCTACAAACAAACAAACAAACAAACAATCTTTACTCCTTTATAATATTAGTATAGATATTTCAAAAGATTCCGATAAAATATGTTTTATTTTTCTACTTATTTATTTTTTTACTGCTTTTCGCATTCTTCTTCAATAACTATTATTAGTTCTTCAACTTTAATAGTTCTAGGGATTAGGGGATTATTTAAGGATAAGTTCTTCAACTTATCCTTATTGGTCCAGGGAAAATATCCTTATTCTTGTTTTTCTTTTCGCGTTTTAATATTCCTATTAATATACTCACTCAGTAATATCTTATATTTCGTTTGAGAATAAGGTTACCATATCACGAAAATCTAATTAGCATAATGGGAATATCGTCTGCGCTGCTGGCAACTTCATTCATTTTGAGATTATCCCATCATTGGTTAGTTGTTGATTTGACAATTATGTTTGACTCTTTCGACCTGGTAAAAAGTAAAAAGAAGCAAGAAAATTGTCTGATGACAATATGTCACCGGCCATCTTTTCTTAAACAATAGCATCAGGGCTTATCAGATAGTACCATCATGTATTCATTCTCTTCCAGTAAATATAGCCTCGAGCTGCGATTGTCTTTGAACTTGACCATTGGTGTAATGAGAAAAATTCGTGACACAACTCAGTATTTCTCTATTTCTTTATTAGTTTACCCGGTACATCTTATGTACCTGTTGTTCGCTATGGATAAAGAGAGTAAGAGAAAAAAAAACTAATTTCAGTCGTCTTCTATTTTTTGTTTAATTCTTTTTTTAGAGGTTGTTACGAAAGATGAGCGATTGCCTTTTGCCTTTACTTTTCAACTTGTTAGACAAGATCTGGCCGAGTTGGCTTTTATTGATGTAACGCCAAGTGTCCGTGGAATTTCAGAGGTAAAGGAACGAACGGCATTGGAAGAAAGAGAGGGTGTAACAATGATAGTGAAAATAAAGAATGTCAGGGTGTGGTTTGGTTGCTACTTTATATATAAAAAAAAAACTGAATATTCAAGTACATGTTTGTAGAAATAAAAGAGTAAACTTCTTTGACCTTAAGTTTAGCACAAGATATTAAGGCAAATTTATCAATTGTTTTGTACACAGTATGATGCTGTTGCATGAAATTCTTTAACCCTTGTCCCGAATTATAAATAAAAGAAAATTCCACTTTCCAAAGCATTTTTCCTGCATTTTTTCAAATACATAAAAAGAGATGTGCACTCATTAGATCAATTTTAGAAATATTTCGTCTATTAAACTTAATAAACTGTTAACTGTTAATAATTCACAATCACGAAATAATCATATTTCTATTTAAGAATTTTATTTAAAACATAATAGTTTGAACAATTAAATTACATATGACTCCAGCCATGACAGACTGCAGGATACACCATCCAAGTTCACATAACAATAACAACACACGCAACACACACAGTGCATCTGAAACCTGAAGTGGAAGTATTAACACATATTGTTAGTTGAAGTACAAGTATATACTTTTGGTAGAACATGTAGTGCTAGTTACAGTTAGTGACACAGTTGGCCATACATTATAAATGGGTCATTCTATGCTAAATGAGCAAATCAGCTGTGGCGGACATGTCATAGATTTTAATGAAAATCAGCATATAAGTAGATCATATTTATTTATGAGTAAATGTAAAATAATAGATTTCAGTATTGTTTATTTAAGTATTAAAACTTACATTAAAAGTTTATATAAGATCGAGGGTTTGTCTACATGCTTGAAATTTCAATTTTCATTATTAGCCGTAGGAGTGGAAAGACTTTATCCAAAATTATTTATAATTAAGAATGAATAATAAATAACAGATTGGAGTGATTTAGTAACTGTCCTTTTATTCCATAATGAGAAAAAAAATAAATAGTGAAAAATTTTGAGAGGAAAATGCAATATTTCTATTGCTTGTTTGAACATGAAGGAAAGGTCTTAAGATTTTAAAATTGTTTGACGTTATAGATAAAAGTATATATTTTATATATAGAAACTTTCATTCTTGCCTTTTTATTCCTTAATGAGAAAAAAATAAATAATGAAAAATTTTGAGGGAAAAATGCATTATTTCTATTACTTGTTTAAACATGAAGGAAACATCTTAAAAATTTTAAATTATTTTACGTTATAGATAAAAGTGTATATTTTAAATATAGAAACTTTCATTCTTGCCTTCAGTTTATTTTTCCTCAACAATATTTTAAATTAGAGTAGAATAAATTATTGATTTAAACGGGGCAAACAATTATATAGTATTCAAAGCTATATATAGAGGGCAGCACTACATTTTTTTTTTTTGCAAGATAGCAGAGAAGGCGCTCAAATTTGAAGTGAAATAGCCCATTGAACGTAATAAATATTACCTTTCTGAACTTATTTCTGTTATGTTAGGAATCAGAAGGCAATCTTGAATTTTTTTCAGCATATCATGGGCTTTTTTAACTTTAAGCTTCTGCAATATTGTTAATGTCAGGTTTTTCCTTCATTTGATTTTTTAAGTATACATAAGACGAAAAATTGTGATTTTGTAATTTTTTTTAAAAAGTTTCTAAGCTATTTTGAAGATGAAGAAAATAAATGGCAACTTCCAAATTTGAGAAATTTGGTTTTCATAAGTAACATTACATCATACATCAATTTCACATATGTTTTTAAATTCCGTTGATTTTTATAACGCTTTTAATTTTCTGAAAATTTTAAATTTTTCATTTTTTACAACTAATTTAAGGTCAACCATGGTGTTACGAAATTATTATTGCTAAATAAATATGATAATAACTGTCCACGGGTTACAATATTATGAAAAAATTTTATTTATGATAAATAGTTTTCAAAATATGGAACTTTAAACTTGCAACTTTGAACGATTCCATACAAGCCATTCTATGTCACAAGTTTTTTAAATGTCCAGAGCTTCCAAAATATTTTATTTTTTGTCAAGATATTTTGAATAGCTCTATTTAAGTATGAATTGAATCTGTGTACCAAATTTTATTAAAATCGGTTACTATGTGGCCACGACTTTTTTTTAATTTTTGCTCATTTTGCATGGAAAGACCCAAATACAAATACATTATACACAAAATCGGCATTTATAGGGACTTTGTATATTATTTACAACTCTATTGAAATCAATTCTCTAAAATGAAGTTTTTAGTATTTTATACAGGCCTGACAATGTACATTTTTCAGAACTGAAATTGTCTTTGAACTTGACCATTGGTGTAATGAGAAAAATTCGTGGTATTTCTCTAATTTTTTTTTTTTTTTTTTTTTTTTTTTTTAGTTTATCTAGTACATCTTATGTACTTGTTGTTCACTGAAAAACATGTGAAACATTTTTCTCCATGTCTTTCAACATCCAAAAAGCTGAGCAGTTATAACTGGAAAGGAAATTATCCATTTAAAAATGCCAGGGGGTGATAATAATAATAATACCAACCGCGCTTCTCGGGTTAAAGAACATACCTGAAGTACGTAACAATATGATTGAACGAAAAACAGATCCCTTTAGTTCAAATTTTACTTAAGTTGATGTTACTTTGAAAGAAGAATGAAGATAAACACAAATATGGTGAAGGGAACAAAAAATTATTTTGAGACTGGTGGATCGGTATTATATGTCAAAAATTAGGTGAAAATTATGTCTACTCTATATTAAAATTTGTATGGAAAAAAATTATTCATTTTTTTGCCATCATTTCTTATTTGACAAATTATATAATAAAAATACACCTTGGCAAATTACAGTTTAGTGTCATAAACTACATTATGGACAATGCATGGCATTATGCTGGCATCATGACGCAGGAATGGCGTCTCACGTCGTCTTTGATGAATCCAGGCTCTGTATGCAGCATCATGATGCCAGCATCCATGTTTGGCGGCATCGTGTGGAAAACGCACATTGCCAACTTGCATTCGAATCGTCATACTGTCATATCACCTGGAGTGACGGTATGAAGTGCCATTGGATATGAAGTGCCAATTTCAACAGCAGCCGTTACATTTCTGATGTGTTACGGCCCGTGGTTCTGCCTTACCTTCGATACCTCCGCAACTCTACGTTTTAGCAGGACAATGCACGACCGCATGTTGCTCGTACTATCCTGACCTTCCTTGATACAGAACATGTTCGACTGTTTCCCTGGCCGGCACGTTCTCCTAGTTTCTCACCAACTGAAAATGTCCTGTCAATGGCTTCTGAGCGACTGAGCCACTCGCCCGTCACTACGGTTGATGAACTGTGGCATAGTGTTGAAGCTGCATGGACTGATGTACCCGTACATGACATCCAATCTCTGTTCGACTCCATGGCTAGGCAGATAAATGCTGTTATTGCGGCAAGAGGTGGCTGCTTTTGGTAGTTTTTCTCAGGATCTACACCTCCAAATTTTCTGAAAATGTAATCACTTGTCCTTCCCATTATAATGTATTTGTCCAATAAATATCAATATGTTATTTGCATTCCTTCATGGTGTTGCATTTTCGATGGCCAGCAGTGTATTTTTACTTTCTTCTATCTTTACAAGAAGAAAATATTGGATTTATGAAAATTTCCGACGGATTTATACGTTTTAGAAGGTCATGAACACGATTTGACTGTTTTTAGAGAATGTCTGTCTATGAGTCTGTGACTCTGTCTGTCTGTCTGTCTGTATGTGACAAAAATTTTGTGGGCGCTCTATCTCAAGAACTAATGCACGAAATTTAATAAAACTTTATATTCAGTTAGTCCCTGATATAAATTGGAGCTGATTACTTTTTGGTGAAAATCGCCCAATACGTGGCGCTGCTATGCTGCATTTTTCGCGATTTCCGCAATAGCTCTAATTCAAGAACTAATGGACTTATTTTCATCAAACTTCAGATTCATTTAGACCTTGACATAAATAGACGCTGATTACGTTTTGATGTAGATATCCCAACAGGTGACGCTGCTATACCACTTTTTTCACGATTTTTACGATAGCTATATTTCAAGAACCAATGCACGGAATTACATCAAACTTCAGATTCTGGTAGACCTTGACATAAATAGATTCTGCTTATGTTTTGGTGTAAATAGCCCAACACGTGGCGCTGCTATGCTACTTTTTTCATTATTATCACGATAACTATATCTCAAGAACTAATGCACGGATTGTCATCAAACTTCAGATTCATTTATACCTTGACATAAATAGACGCTGATTACGTTTTGATGTAGATATCCCAATAGGTGACGCTGCTATGCTACTTTTTTCATTATTATCACGATAACTATATCTCAAGAACTAATGCACGGATTGTCATCAAACTTCAGATTCAGTTAGACGTTGGCATAAGTTGTAGTTGCTTAGGTTTTGGTTTAAATCTCCCATCAGGTGGCGCTGCTATGCTACATTTTTCAGGATTTACACGATTTTAGCAATAGTCATATCTCAAGAACTAATGCACGGAATTTAATAAAACTTTAAATTCAATTAGACCTTGTTCTAAATTGGTGCTGATTATTTTTAGTGTATGCGAAACCTGTGTGAGATAGAAGAAAGTTTTGCGATTGGCACATCCGACTAGTTACTTTTATACTTATTTAATTTGTCAACAACGCAAACTGCTTGTTTTATTGCTTGAACTCTAATACATCATTCATATCTGACGTTTGTTATTTATACTGATCATTAACCATTATCGACAGCGATAAACATGCGTGCAAAGTCACGACATTTGCTAGTGTAATTCTATTTACCGTGCATGACACTTCGCCCGGGGATGTGCTATTGTATTGCTCTGCTCCTTTAACTCATTAACCTGCATGTATCTTTTGTTTTCATCAGATTTTGATTCTAACTTCTTGGTAATCAGTCATGCCTTGGGAGAGAGAAGGCTCCCATTCTAAAGGCGACAGAAAGAGATTTGTTTTAGGTAGGATCTGGGCCACTTTCTCAGGGTCTTTATTTTGAATAAAAGATCCAGACGGTATTGAAGAAGAATCTGCTCGTCAACAGACGAATTTACTTCGCATAATATAATAGGATTCGTGAGTCGTTGATTTTGATAAGGTCATGTCAATTAAGGTTGATCCCTTCCTGACATATTGTTAGGTGAGCTTGGATATTCTAGATCAAGAGTTTCCAACTAGCGGTCAGCAACGTCTATTAATTCGACCAGCGGAGATATTTAGAAGTTATATATTTATTTATTGTATAGTAAACTTTTTCGTTAAGAGTGCTGGAGACTTCAATTTCCCCTCACTAATGTTAAACCTATGTGCGTGGTATGCATTCGTTTTTTTTTAAATATCTCCTGAGGAAATGAATACTTTTAACTTTCTTTTTTAGGGTGTCGTTCATCTCACGAAACCCTATTAGGGTTTCGTTCGTCTCACTTTCGTTCTACGTCTATTCGTCCCGCTACGTTGTCTGTCCGTCACATATCCGGTTCTCAGAAACTATATAACTTACAAACATGAAATTTTGCGTCCTTATAGCTGAATACCTACTATGAAGCTCAAAATACTAAAATTTGAAAAAATCGTTTTATTTTAATATAGAGAGATAAAAAATAAAAAATATAACAGCTTTTCTCTATTAAATTTAAACATTTTTCGTTATAGCAGTTGCCAACAATTAAAAATCCACAATAAAATTCTTTCTACAATAACTAATTTTCTATTGAAAGTTTTCCACGTGAAAAATGTAAATGAAATAAAAAGTTCCCCCAATTGAAAGCAAGATTAATATGACGTCATACCGGTAATAAAATGGAAGTTTTAAAATATTTCTCAATAATATAAGGAGTATGAGTATGTGTAAGTACAGAAAGTAGGTTAATATGACGTCATTAGAGAATTAAAAAGAAAATTAATCTGACGTCATATTGGAAGTTTAACGGACTTTTTCAAACGTTTGAGAATAATACAAAGGTAGTATCAATATGAATAATAGAAAAAGCAAGTAGATATGACGTCAGCAAGTGACTATAACGTCATATGAGTTTGAGGAACGTATTGAATCATGATAAAAACCCGATTATGAAAATATTGGCATATTTTAACATTTTAAAGGTCTCTATAAAACATGTTTAATTTTGAAATACATTTTTTTTTTAGTATTGCATTTAGTCCACATGGCAGATATTATTATGACAGAGTATAATATCGGGCCGGTTCAGATATTCGGAAAAACGAAAAAAAAAAATAGACCGGTAAATTTTTATCGGTCATTTGCGTAAAAAAAAAAAAAAAAAAAAAAAAAAATGGTGTAGCATTAAGTGAATTGTATTCTGTATGGAAATACTATTTTTAAATGGAAACTTGTATTTTTATTCATAAAATTAAATCTATAATTATAATGGCTACAAGGAAATAACTTAATTTTCGTGACGTCAATCGTCGTTTGAAAAGAGAAAGGACCGACTCTAAAAGAAAACGATTGTTATGTTTCATTTCCTATTTTATATAAATCGTAGAAAATGGTACCGCTGCATCTATAAAGTATAAAGCACTTAGCTATAAGGTATAGCTATACTATATAGCTGAAGTATGCAAAACGAAATAGGAAATAAAACTATAAAACATAACAATCGTTTGTCAGTTTGACGTCCCACTGAAAAGCGTCCGCATCTCATAGAAATTGAGTCATATTTAGGAACTCACTTTTTTATTTTTCCTCTAAATATTTTTCTTGAAAATTAAAAGTCCGTATTATAGGAGGGGTTTTAACTTTAATTACATCTAAATGAAAGCGCTACGTCATTTTAATGCACTTATAGTAAAAGTTGTAAATATTTTATATGAAAAATGCGCATTATCTGCTCAGAATGACGTCAATTTCAAATGTAAAAATATAGCAAGTGAGTCTGAATTTTTATTAGCTTATACAAATATTGTCCATATGTAGTTATTATTCGTGGCGACAAGGAAGACAAAATTTCATCCGGAATAATTAAAAAAGTAGATTAGTATAAAGATAATCTATGGCAGGTAGTTGAAAAACGGTGTAAATCGTAGCCTGGGGAAATTCTTAAAGTAGCCAGTACTTTTACTCTTGTTCTGAAACGTATGTATATCAACGCTCGTTCAAACTGGTTAAAAATTGTAGATTTGTTGAAGGAGCATATGCTCACACAATGATTTTTATCCACCCTATTATTGCTTACCTATTATTACGTGTATATATATATAAATATATATACACGTAAAATATATATACCTATATATATAAAATCCTAATATAACGATTTTATGAAACAAATATGTGAAAAAAAATTATGAAACGATTTTATGAGGCTAATTTATGTAATGATTATATGAAACTGTTTTTTTTTTTTTAGAGTTTCGTTCATCTCACGAAACCCTATTACTCCCGCTTCGTTGTCTGTCCGTCACAGAGCCGGTTCTCAGAAACTATTTAACTTACAGGCATGAAATTTTGTGTACTTATAGCTGAATACCAGCTATGAAGCTCAAAATCATAAAATTTGAAAATATCGTATTATTTTAATATAGAGAGATAAAAAACAAAAAATCTAACACTGTTTTCCTATTAAATTTAAACATTTTTCGTTATAGCAGCTGCCAACAATTAAAAATCCACAATAAAATTCTTTCTACAATAATTAAATTTCTATTGAAAGATTTCCACGCGAAAAATGAAAATGAAATAAAAAATTTCATCAATTGAAAAAAAAAAGATTAATATAAAGTCATATTGGTAATAAAACGGAAAATTTCAAACATTTCTCAATAATACAAGGCGTATGAGTATGTGTAAATACAGAAAGCAGCTTAATATGATGTCATTAGAGAATAAAAAAGAAAATTATGACGTCATAACGGATTTTTCAAATGTTTGAGAATAATACAAAGAGAGTATCAATAAGAGTAATAGAGAATAATAAATATATAAGTTTGAGGAACGTATTGAATCATGATAAAAACCTGACTATGGAAATATTGGCATATTTTAATATTTAATTACATATTTTAACATTTTGAAGCTCTCTATACAACATGTTTAATTTTGAAATTGATTTTTTTTTTTTTTAAATATCGCATTTAATCCACATGACATATATTATTATGACAGAATATAATGTATAATTATTATGACAGAGCCCCCTGATAGCGGGGGGGGGGGGGGGGAGGCGGTTCAGATGTTCAAAAACACGAGAAATAGGGACCGGTAAAATTTTACTTTATAAAAAACATGATTTTTTTTAAATCTGGAAAATGAAATTTATTTGGATTTATTAAAGAAAGGATAAAGTGTTTTGAAAGGAATATTAAACGAAACCCTTTCTGCGATCATCGATCACACTTATCCACTTTTTTTTTTTTTTTTTTAATTCGTGATTTCTAGAACGCTGACGGTAATGTAATTTTGGTATGTTGTTACAGTTACCTACAGCATGTTTTTTTTTTTTTTTTTTTTTTTTTTTTTTTTTGGCAGAGTGTATATAGCATTTGTAGTTATTGTACAGGGCCGTGCAAAAGAATTCGCTTACACTACCGTCTGTGCGCGGTAATTACGTAAAATGCATTTTAGTGTCATTATGTTACTTCAAACTATTTGTACATGTTACTCAAGCTTACTGAGGCATGCTCTCCATTGAAAATATAGGTTGTAACATTCATAGTTGTTTTACAGCGCAACACAAAAGAATGCACATTCATTACGCTTCATCGCCAATTATTGTTGGAAGAGTTCTCTGATCTTTATTCAACTTATGATTTTTTAAAACTTATTTCACGTATTTCCAGGACTGTAGCTAGAAGTAAACAATAGGGGGTGCTGCAAAAAATGTAGGGAGGGGGGGGGGGGTCATACTGTTTCTCTCTCTCTGATACATGCACGCACAAACACAGATATCTATGATCAAAATATTATATAGAAAGGTAAATAAGTGCATATTCATATTGTAGGCCCTATGTTTCTTATTAAACTGTTTATAATAACTTTATTTGATGCTAAGAAAAGTAAAGGCTGCAGACAGGGATGTAATGGAGGATGTACGGTGGATACGCCCTATCCCTTCTGGATTATTTTAAGGAATATATCCTCTTCTCAAAAACACTATAGCATATACTCTTTAGCATACCCTCTGCTTACAGCGTATGTCCTCTGGATTTTTTACTACTACATCACTGGCTGCAGAATGAAAACTTCCAGTGTATAATTATACTAGTGAAATAATAAGTGATGATGTCAATAAGTAAATAAAAAGCTGACAGTTCAGCTGTTTCAAAAGAATTGCAACCTTATTTTTTTCTGAATATTCTCTGCCCTTAAGGATTCTGAAGTTGTGTTTTTATATGATAAATAACATTAGAAAAATCAAAGATGCATTTTGCATTTTAAAATTATTTTTGTCTCTAGTCAAATGCTAAAACCACTTGCATTTAAATTGGCTATTAGCTTTTTTCATTAGTATCATTTATAAATCAAGGATCTTATATATATATTTATATATATATTAAACTAAAATTACTCAAATACGAAATATAATGTTTATCATAAGCATCATATTTACTTTCAAACACATTAGAATAACTTTGTTTTATGCTAATAATGGAAAATGCTGCACAATGAAAAATTTCAGTATATAACTAATGTAAAAGTCAAAGTTTGCATCAGCAAAAGGTTGCTTATGTGCAGATAGGATGCGTGCATATTGAAACACTTATTTGCAGTTTTTAAATAAATACTACAATTTAGTATTTATGCAAAACTGTAAAAAGCCCCCAAAACTAAGTTTAATTTTTGAACAGATTGGATTTTTGAAACAGAATTTCATTTGGTGTCCTTAGCAACTTTCCCAGGGGGAGGCTCAAAAATTTTCAAGTGGTACTGAGCACAGCCCCCCCCCCCCCCCCGGCACCCCTCTAGCTACGGCCTACGGCCCTGCGTATCTCTCTATGCCATGCATTTTTAGCTGTGTCAACTAACTTAAAAAACTTATTTTAATCTCAATTCCCACGAACGAATTTCGCTCAAATCTTCAGAAAACGGAGGACTTTGTTTTGCTATCTTGAGCCAGCTCATTATGTCATACGAATGCTGTAAAACCTGTGAAAACGGAATCGCTAAGGAATGGAGAAAAATCCATTTTAGATAGGTTTCCGCCTTAGCAGACATAATTAAAAGATATTCTTTTTCTTTCCCTCCGGAGCACGAAATTTTTTGTTGTAGTTAAGTATTTTGGAATCATACTTACGATAAGAAAAAAAAAAAAAAAAAAGAAAAAAAAAGGAAAAGAAAAAAAAAAGAAAGGAAAAAGTAAATAAAGAAAGAAAATAAAGATTTTTGACTTTTTATGACGTTAATATACCCTGATTAAATTAATTGTGTCATTCAATACTAGGACAGTCAAGACTCAGAGACCCCCCCCCCCCCCCCCCCCCCAAAAAAAAAAAAAAAAAAAACAGTTTTGAGAAGTTTAACCATGATTTTTTTTTAGGTAGACCTTATACTGTATGTATTAAATATTGATAAAAAATTTTTGCAAGTCCCCAGCAATTTTTATCCAAATAAACACGAAGATCCATCAATGACTTTTCGTAGATGACTTTTCTTCCATTTTTGCAGGATTTTCTTTCTCGCTTAGAAAAAAAAAATCCTATTCAAATATTTCCTTTATTTTAAAATTTTTGATTATTTCAAGTTTTGTATTTGTAAAATACATGATCTCGCTTTATTTTACTTTACATCGTTATACTTTTAAATAATAGAAAATTATATTTGTATCTTTTTTATGATGTAGATTTATTGTGCGGAGAAAATGTTAATAATGTGGATTGTTCATGGTTCATTGATCTTTGCTGATTACGAAATCTCTTGCAGCAATTTAAACACAGGATTATTCATTAACTAAAATAATTATCAGAATTCGTTTATCAGCATTATAAAGTAGACACATTTAAACATTTTATCCTTAAATTTTAACTATTTTTATAAAAATCAATTCTGAAAATGTTGCTGGAGTAAAAATTTCAAAATTTATTGCGTTTTTAAAAGTACTTAAAATTTAGAAAATAATACGGAGACTAAATAAAAGAAAAAGAAAGTGTACTAGTAAATATATTCAAATATTTACACAGACGATTTACGATTTTTTAATTTCCACAACGATTTTTTGTTCGTTGAAAGAATTAGAACTTGAGCCTCTTTGTCATTTGTATATTACTTTATTTTTTTAAATAATTTCTGTTGGTGCTGCCATCTATTCGATCTTTTAAAAAACATTTTGAGTTCGACTAATAATAAAAGATGGCAGCACTAAAAGTGATTTTCATAGGAATTTAAAAGAAAAGGTGTCAGTTTTCTCCAAGGTTTTCTTTCTCTAAATCCACTTTTGAAAACATATTTTTTGTGAAGCTGCATGTTTCATTAAAACAAGAAAATTATCAATTTACACACATTTTGTGTACAAAGTTTTTTTCTCAGTTCAATTTTTTTTTAATTCTATTTTTTCTTTTCGGATTCTTTCACTGCATTTTTGATAAATACATGCAGTTTTAACTGTAACTGTATCTCGGGGTTAACCGCTAAATATAAAATGTAAACAAACAGAGATGTGCATTTGTCGTTTATCTTCTTTTTATATGAGCTAATTTTTCGCTATTTATATATTATAATTGTGATTTTTTTCGAAAAATAAAATACATCTGAGTAAGATTTTTTAGTAAATTTGATTGCTAACGCTGATGAATTGAATTATATTCACTGATGTGAAAAGTGTTCTCATTTCATTCATTTTTTAAGGAGTTTGTCTAATTTTCTTTTACTTTCGTTTACTATTTTTAATTGGCATTGGTGCTGTTATGTAAATAAGAAAGAGCTTAACGTTCAATGACACAGTTTTTTGGATAATTATTAATTTTTGTAATTATGAATATGTAACTAACTATGGCAACTTCATTTAATGAAATTATGGAAGTAAAGGCCTTTTTGAGGCAACAGCACATTATTGTATCCGAAGAGTGGACTGAAGCTTGCATTAATTTTCTTAAGCAAGAACAGGTTTGTCTGACATTAATTATTGACTAAAGAATTCCTAATATTTTGAAGGAGGGTCATTCCATGGTAACTTGCGTTATATTTAGAATAATTGACTTCAGTAATTTTTGGGTACTTTTCGGTTAGCCGGGCGCCAGTGAAATTTATATATCTATGTATACATATATATACATATATCTATACATTAGGGCTGGGCGATATATCGATAAAACCAATATAAAATGCATACCATGATACCGATATCAAAAAATCCTACCCAACGGTACATCGCAAATATCATAAATTTGACGAAAACCATGAAAACCACGATATTAAATCTCTTCCTCGTCTTGGAGTATTCATGAATACGAACGGTGTGAGCTCCCCCAGCCTAAACCATGATACACCGGATACAGCCTAACCATGATACAGCCATGATACTAAACCATGATACAGCCTAAACCATGATACTAACGGTGTGGATTCTTGCAGCTGATAAGGTTTTTGAAAAGAGGAAGGGTGATTTTCTCCAGCTCTGAGCGCATGCGTGGGATATCGCCTATTCTTTCATTTCATTATGATATTCAGTGGCACCGGTATGGATGAATATTCGAAGTTGTTGAATGATGCGTAAATTTAGGGCGATAAAGAAAGGCAGTATTTTATTTGCAACAGTTGATTTAATGAGACAAATGAGCAAAGAATAATTCAGACATGTTTTTATTTGTTTTTTATAATTATTATTTTATGAAAAAAATATTAATTCCTTAGTAGTATTTATTAATGCATATCTAGGGTAAAGAAGGATTTTTAAAAATGCAACTATTTTTACTTCTATAACGCGAGTTTTTTTCTCCCCAGAATTTATTTTAAAAATCGCGTTCGCGTGACAGAGAGAGAGAGAGACAGGCATGAGATTCTTCCGCGGGTCTGCGGTTTTCCGCTTTTTTGTTATTTTCCATTTTCCGCTTTTTCGTCATTTTCAGATTTTCCGAAAAAACGGGAAATTTGCCTAAAGATCGCGAAAAAACCCACCAAAAATTTCGTCAATGGATCGCTGAAAAACGCGAATTCTGTAAAAAAAATCGTGTGAAAAACGCAAAAGATCGCGAATTTTGTCAAAGGATCGCTGAAAAACGCGAATTTCGTCAAAGGATCGCTGAAAAAACTCGAATTTCTTCAAAGAATCATGTGAAAATCGCCAAAAGATTGCTAAAGAAACGTGAATTTAGCCAAACGTTCACTGAAAAAACGCAAATTTCGCTAAAAGATCGCCGTAAAAACGCAAATTTCATCAGAATTTACTGCATTGGGTTAAAAGATTGAAACCAAATTTCTTTTAGTAATGTAGAAAATTCGCTATGGAATGCAGAAACAAATTAAATTTGAAAAATATTCAAAAACTCCAAAAACTAGATTCCCGCTGACTGGTAAAAATGACCTGGAATCTGGAATACCCATGGCACTGACTAGTTGGTGCCACTGATAATGTCCTTAAAAAATCTCTAATTCCTTAAAAGCTTATTTTTATTTTTAAAAAGGGTGGGAACTCTGTTCTATCATTTATTTAAGGTGATTGCAATTATTAGCATATACTTAATTTGCTCTTTCAAGAAAAATGTTTTACAATTTTTCAAAATTTCAATTAAAAAAATGTTTATACTATTGAAGGGTTTTATTAATGTGCTGTATCTTGGTAAAATAGACTTTTTATTAGAATAAGTAGATAATTTCTTTTTAATTTACTCAAAGCTAAATTGATGTTATATATATATTTAATTTTTAATAGCAATTATAATATTTGTTGCGCTTGAAATTCATAACTTATTGCTCAAACGTCTCGCGCAGTTTTCAGCTTTTTTGCTTTTTTGTCAATCTCATCCCTGGAGAGAGAGATGAGTATTTGGTATTTGATTGCCTCTGTATATATGACCACTGGTCACTGCCAAAAATCATTTGGTGGTAATTTTGCATTTAAAATTTTAAAACCATTAACCATTATTATATTTTATTTGCAACGGTGGAAATGAATATCATGCAATTTTAATTTTAATCGAATAAAATATGTTGAAATGTTTCTTTCCTATTTTTATGCGATTTACCCCCCCCCCCCCCCCCCTTCTTCACAAATGAGATATTAAAAAACAGTTTAGGCGATGGCGCGGAAAACAAGAAAAAGATAATATATATTTATTTCTTCATAATTTTAGTTGTAAAATATTAATGTACTATCTGATAAAAAAAATAATCGAACATGCAGATTATTCATTTTTTAATTATTTTTCATATTTCCATCCATTTTTTAAATTTTCTTCGTGTTTTTTAGGTGCGTTCGTAATTATATAAATACGTAGCACATATTGTCGTCGTCTGGTCCGTCTGTCCGCATATAATAACACAAAAACTGCCCAAACGAATGGTTTGAAATTTGAAATTTAAGATATATTATCTTTGCAGAATTTTGTCGAGACATTTCAAATTTTATGAAAATCGAATCAAAACTTTAGCAGATATTAATAAAAATATTTATTAAGAAATTTGATTTTTTTTTTTTAAATCGGTGCTTTCTTGTTATAGGAGTTTCCGAAGTTTAATTGTCAAGCGATCGAGATACTTATTTTATAACAGAAATGAATCTGCAGACGATGTAATTCATTTCACAGAATTAAAAATCATCAAGATCGGAATATTTATATAACTAGCTATAGTACGAACGCACCTCATTTGTCACGTTTGACGTACAATTTCAAACTTGTTTCCATTATCATGAAAAAATGTGCTTGATGACCATTTAATACTCTAACCAGTCTTGAATTCCGATATTTTTCTCTGGGAGGTATTTCGAAGGTTCGGGATGGCGGGTAGCTGTGTGTGTGTGGAGGGGGGGGGGGTGGGATTATCATGGGCGCCTACAAGGGAGGACAATTGCCTCTCCCTGAATTTTGAAATTTAAATCTGTATTTTTTTTATGTTGAAAAAAATATATAATTTACTTATCCCCAAGTAGCATGATTAATTACGCACTGACAGCAGAAAAAACTATGAAATTTTGGTCACCGAGGATCTGCCCGCTAAAACTCTCATGGAACAAAGTTTTTATTGTTTTTTTAAATTTTGTTTGAGTTTATGTGTTAAAAAATTATCTCATCTGACGAAAAAGAGATGTAAAAAAAGGATATTTTTTATTTATTAAATTTCTGTATTGCATGTTGAGGACTAGCAGCACAACTGTTTCAATATCTTACACCCCCTGTGTTTTGTCGGCGTCCATGGCATCAGCGTGTGTCTGAGAAGGGGGCGGGGGGGAGATTTACACTTTCGGGACATCAATTAACCGAAAATGTAGAGACTCTAGGGACTCAGTATCACTCCTGAATTTCTCACTGACTGTAATGTTAAAGTAAAACAATTTCTGTTGAAATATTTTACATGATAGATAATGTTTCTCTGAAGTGTTCATTTCAGTTATTTGGGATTTTGAATATATCAGTACAGGAAATTGCTGATTGTTTTAATGTAATATATGCTGTTAAATTTATTATATTATAAATTGAGTGGAGGAGGGTGTGAAGCGAACCAATAATTACGATGAGCAAACCGAAAATTTTTGTTTGAATTGTTGTAATAATCAGTCTCATTACTTTGTTAGAGATTTCACAAGAAGCTAAAATTTCATAAAGCGCAAATTGGCGAATAATTTAGTAAAACTTATTTTATATTATTGATTTTTTTTATGCAAGTAATGCTCTTTAAAAGATGTTATATATAGCAATTGTTTTAATAATGGAATATGGAAGTATTTAAAATTTCCATGTTTGGTGCCAGATGCGGTTTTATTAGCCCGGGTCCCTTGAAGGCGAAATTTTTATTTATTGCTACGAATGATATCTTTTAAATATATTTAAGTTTTAACCAAATTTTTTGTCTATTTCCTCCAGTTTGATTTTAGCGACTCAAACGGTCTCCCTAATTCGCTTTCGTCTAAAGCCAGCTCTATTGTGGAAATACGAGTAAAACTGATTTTTAGGTAGATTTCGTAAGAAATACTACCTATTACATTCTCCCCTAAGTTGGTATTTTTGAAACATTTTTGCAGATCTACGCCGATCATGACTCCCAAAACCACCCCCAGTTCAAAACTTTATCTATCTATCTATCTATCTATCTATGTCACTTTTTTATGGACACGATAACTGCAATAATTCTGCACGAATCTCTTCCAAACTGATACATAAAATCAAGAGGCATAAAATATCGGTCAAGCTCGTTAATGCGCAAAATCGAACGGGCTTTTTGTGAAAACAGCGAAAAACCCATAACTTCTTAATTATGATTCTTAGTATTATCTAAAACTTTTATATTGACAAGTTTTTTTTTATAAGACCAACCCTTGTAGCAAAAAAAAAAAAAAATCCTTGCTGGCTCCGCTTGCAAACAAGTTGGGAAACAAGTCTGGAAACAAGATTGTGGGCAGTCCCAACTGCGGCATCATGGCAAAAAGGTCATTTCTTCTGCAATTCCCAACAAACAGGCGCCCCACGGTCTGCGTCTTTGAAATCTACCTGTGCCTGTAGGCCGAGCTGTCAGGGATTTTTTTTTCTTTCTTTCTTCTTCTCAAAATATTCTTTTATTTATTCTGTATATTTAGTTTTAATATCACGATATATCGTCATATCGCGATATTTAGCTGACGATATACCACGATATTGAAATTGAGATATCGCCCAGCCCTACTATACATACACACATTTATATATGCATGTATGTATATATACATATATATATACACATACATATATGTGTGTATGTATACATAGATATGTATATGTAGATATATACATTTCACTGGCGCCCGGCTAACCGAAAAGTACCGATTTCGATTTTTGTAATATAACACTAAAAATGTTCAAAATATAATGTTGATATGATTTGTTAATTAAACCCATACAAAGCAAAATTTGGATGAAAATTACTTAATTTAGTGCTATTTCTTGAACTCTGAAAATTATATTTACTTATATTAATTATATTTACTTATGGTAACTTATGTTACTGAAAAATAAACGTAAGTTACCGTAATAAATATAACTGCCATTGTTCAAGAAATAACACTAAAGGTAGGTAATTTTCATACAAAATTCTCTTTGGATAGTTTTAATTAACAAATCATATCCACATTACATTTTAAGTATTTTTTGGTGTTATATTACTAAAATTAGTGAAGAAAATTATTCTAAATGTAACTTAAGTTACCATGGGATGACCCAGGATTTCAATGCTCATTTTAGTTTATGATGAACTTTTATTAATCATAGAAATTTTAGGCTTTAAACATTGATTTTAATTAAAATGTATTATACTTTGAAAATTTTTTAAACAGCAGTTAAAGTGTAATATTGAGGTACTTCTTTTAACAAATACTCATATTATTTTTAATTGAAAAAGAGTACATTTGATTAATAAGAGAATATTAGTGAAAAAGAAAACATTAAATCTACCAGAGTCTCTATCTCTTCCCCTTCCCACACGTTTAAAAGAGGCACAGAGTCCGAGGCGGATCCAGCCCTCCATTTAGAGGGGGGTCATGTCTATTTTGGAGGAAGGGGGAGGGGGGGGGTCACATGTCTTAATGACAATTTTTGTAACTTAAGTCCAAATTTGCTATTTTCTAACCTAACCTGAATTCATTTTCATTCCTAAATGCATGACATTTGCAGTATATTCGTAAATCAGGGTTGCTACTGGTCAAACATTTTTTCAGGGGAAATACCAGTAATTTTTAATTAAAAAAAAACTTGTCATATTTGATTGTGCAATTAGGCGAAAATTTCAATAAGAAATTACTGCTATTTTCTCTGAAAAATTCCTTGAGCCATAGCAACCTTGGTAAATGTATAAAATTTGTAGGTTCTATGTTCTATTCAGATGCCAAGAAATAGTAGTTACCATTTTTATTTTTTATTTTATTTAATTTGGCAGAAAATGTTACAAAAGTTCACATTTTAAGCCGACTTTTGAGGCTCAACAGTCATTGAAATGTCGTCTTTAAGTTGCAATTGAATGCAATTCAAGATGTACGACATTTGTAGAAAAATATAAATGTTGTTCGATTCTTTGATGCTTAAACAATAACTGCAATTTTTCATGCATTTCTGTATAAAATTAACTCTGTGAATGTATCAATAAAATTAGCATTTCTTAAGGAGTAAAAAATATTTATCAAAACACCTTTTATATTAAAAAAAGTATTATTTTATAGAAATGTTCTACGTTTAGAGGGGGGTCATGACCCCCATGACCTCCCCCTTGGATCCGCGCTTGCACAGAATGCTGTTTGTAGAGAAGAGCAATTTTTCAGATTCTTAAGAGCACTTTTAGGTAGATTTCGTAAGAAATACTACCTATTACATTCTCATCTATGTTGGAATTTCTGAAAATTTTTTTGCAGATCTACACTGATTATGGCTCCTAGAATCCAAAACCACCCCCAGTTCAAAACTTTATCTATCTATCTGCCTATATCACTTTTTTATAGACACGTTAATTTCCATAATTCTGCACAAATCTCTTCCAAACTGATACATAAAATCTCGGTCAAGTCCGTTAATGGGTAAAATTGGGCTTGGGGGGGGGGGGGAGGATGGGTAGGCTTTTTGTAAAAACAGAAAAAAACCCATAACTTCTTAATTATGATACATATCGAATCCATTTAAAGTTATTATTACTTCTAGAAAAATGGCCAAAAATTTATGTATGACAGATTTTTTATATTAAAAATGGTCTCAAGTGGGGAAAAATGGGGGCTTAAGAAGAAAAAAATTAATAACTTCGTCAATTCACAAGAAATCAAATACGCTTATAAATTTATTATAAATCTTCTTATTATTATCTACAGCTTTTATATTGACAAGTTTTTTATAGGACCTGCTCTTGCAGCATAAAAATAAATATTTGACAGCTTTGCCTACAGGCATAGATAGATTTTGAAGTGGGCTGTTCCAACTGCTACATCATGACAAAAAGATCTTTCTTCTGCAATTTCCAGTAAACAGGGGAGCTCTTTTCTATAAAAAAGTAGAGAAACACAAAATGTATCTGGAGAAGAATTAGTAGTACTACCCATTTTTTACCCATTTTTTTACCCATTTTCCCAAGAGCAAATTTCCTAGAGATCCGAAAGGAACTAGGTATTGCCATAAGTTGTCTTCTACTAGTTGCCAGACTCCAATTTTTCATTGCCTATGTCAATCAGAAGTTTCATGCCTTGCCTGTCACACTTTTTTTTCTAATAAGGCTGTGGGCATAGTTGTAAGGAATAGGGCAAATTGGATGAGAAAAAAATGCATCCTTGTTTTGCAAAGCAATCAGTATGTTCATTTGCCAGAACTTAATGACCAGGGATCCATTGGTAAACAATGCTCTATTATTAGAGAAGGGAATTTTCAGTTTGACTAATATTGATTATCTAGCTTTAAATTTTATATCTAAATTAATTTAAATATTGATTTTGTGATATTGTTTTTTGTACAATTTCATTAATAAACATTTTGAATGATTAATAGTTTTTATAAATATATATTAATTATTGATATCATCATAATTGTACAATTGTATATTCCAGCATTTAATGTACACTTTTGATTTTTGAAGCAAGAAAATTAACCAAAATTTACAGATACACATGATTTTCCAGGCATAAAAAATGAAAGTTTAAAAATTAAGCATGAGAATTGAGATTTTTATATTAATCTTTTGTAGCGCTTAACTTCTATTTGAAAAATATTTGCACAGATGTTAGAATATATCATTTCAAGTATGTAAAAAAAAAAAAAAAATAATAATAGAGCAATTAAGAAAAATAAATATGCCTGTTTCATATCTGTAACAAGAAGAAAATACAATATTTCTCATAAATATTGTAAATTTTCTTATTCAAAATTGTAAAGTATGTAAACTCACCTCTATGAAAATTTTCTTCGAGCTGTGGATTTATCCATGTGTAAATACGGGTTAGGTTCCCTTAGAAAGACCCCCACGAAGGGCACTCCCCCGGGCCTATATCCCAAGTGTAGATAATTGGCCGTCAATAATCAACCCAACCCAATTCAACCCACCTCTATGAAAAATCTTATTTTCTGCACGTCTTTGGCCTTTTTAATTTCACTAAATTCATAAAGTTTGGGTTAAATCCTAAACAAGTGAGACACTTGGCAGCGTCGAAGTTGGTGAAGCAGTAAATGAGATTTTCTTGCTACTGGTTTGTTTGTTATGTTTCTTCTATGCCTACTGTGGTTGATTGGTTGGTTTATTATTGTTTGTTCTGGAAATTGGATTGTGTTTTGAGCTCAAAGCAAAGATATAAGAAGGTCTTGATTGAATTATTGTGTGTCGGATTTGTTGAATTACGTATTTGTGGAATGTATTTTGTGAGGTTTAATGGTTTGACATTTTGTGATATGTCATAGAAGGATAATTTCTGTGAAATATTAAAAAAAAAAAAAAAAAAAAATGAAAGATGAGAAATAAGGGTGGTTTTATTCTGTTTTGTGACAATTTACAAAGTTTAAGAAAGGAGGAAAAAATAGCTTAAGATATGTAAAAATAGATAAAACCGGAGGAAAAAAATTGGTAAATGTTTGTAAAAATTGAAATATCCGGAGGAAATATTGCTAAAAGTTTGTAAAAATAGAAAAATACAGAGGAAAATATTGCTAAAAGTTTGTAAAAATACAAAAATACAGAGGGAAATATTGCTAAATGCTTGTAAAAATCGAAATATCTGGAAGAAATCAGGGATGCAGAAAATATTTTTACTCCCAGCATTTCCTCCAATCCATATGAAAATTTCCCCAAAATTTTATGAAATATGTTATAGGCTCATATAAATTCTGTATTACCGTAATAGAAAATTTTCCAATATACAAGTCACATTTTTAAAAACCTATAGGCAGAACTTGTAACATGCCTAGTTATTGGAAAGGTAAATTAAGTTAATGCATTTAAGTTTAAATTTAATTAATATCCCTAATATTTATTAATAAATGCACAGTATTAAAATACAATGTTTTTGACTCCCTCTTCTGGTAAATGGTCAATTATTGAGAAACAGCAATCTTCCACTGTCTTTGTCGATGTAGTCAATCACTTTTGATGTCTTATAGATCCTGAGTCTGTTTCTTGAAGAAAACCTGTGAAATGATAATTTCCAACCTTGAAAATGTGTGTTTAAGGATGCTTTTAATAATTCCGTAGTTTTATTTACTGGAGGTCCATTTCACGATATAAGCACTTCTTGGAAGAGATTATCAGATTTTAGGGTTCTGCTATAAATGTGATTTCCAATAATAGAGCCAAACAGATTCACAAATTTACAAGCAGTTTTCAAGGAGGTAAACTATTTTTGGTACATATGTGAACACATCAGGATTGGTAAAAGCATCTTTTATAATACTACTGCCTTGATCTAGAAGTGATGGTTTCTTTTCAGAATTCAGGTTTTTTTTGTTAAATTCAGTTTTTAGAATTAGAATGTTATTTTTCAAAGTTAAACACTGGACCTTTTATGGATAAATGTGAATGCCCTTCGATATTTCAAAAATCGATGCTACCTGTGAGAACCTTGTATCGTAATACAATTTTACCCTAACCCGATCTATTGGTTCGATTAGCTCTTTTTCTGGATCCAAAAGGGAGAAATAAACACAATTTGGCGCTGTTCATACTCATGTTTTTGTTGTTATTTGGTCGCTACCATTACCCCTTTCCCCAATAAAAATATCAAAACTTTAATGCATATTTGTTTCGATCCCAGATATGATAAAATTCCGTACCGAAAAAGTGGAGTTCTGCTGGAAAGTAGCATGTCTGTAAAATCGAGATCAATTGTATATTTTTCTGCAAAATTTCCCCAGATGGCTAAAATTTCCCCCCGATCCTAGGTCGCCGGATCGGACATATTCTGCACGCCTGGAAGAAATATTGCTAAAAGTTTTTAAAAATCAAAAAATCGTGAAGAAAAACTTGCTAAAACTTTGTAAATAGTCGAAAAAAGGAATAAAATTGATGTTTACTTTGTGAAAAAGCTTGCCGTAGGAAGCACACGTTCTGATTGGGTAGAATTTGGAGGTTGCTGATTTTTAGGTTGGCGCGCGTCAAGAAAAATCCCCAAATCGGGTGTCTCACTTTTTCTAGGATTTTGCCAAAGTTTGTTTTAGAAATAACCATGTGAAACAGCTCAAGTGATAAATAAAATTAAACTTTGGTATAAAAAATTAACTCAGTATCACCATTTGCTGGAGATTCTCTGAACAATTTAGATTAACTGCAGTTTTGAAAGATAGCAACAATCAATAAACTTATCTTTTAAAGATCACTTTAAAAATAATATTGATTTTTGGGTATGTTGCAGATATGCAACTTGGTGATATAAAGGGTACAATAGAAGATGTGATTATTTGAATGAAAAATACAATTCTAAACACTTTGTGGGGATTCAAGCAGAGAAGCTTGGCAGTAGTGTATGTCATCACTTCGCATTTGCTTGTTTTCTTTATGTTTGTACTAGTTATTATACTTTTAAATGCTTTTTGTTGTTTTTTCATTCTGCATGTCTCATGAAGGTTTCTTTACAAAAGTGCATGAAAATACAGCAAATATACTGTGTGACCAAGTTAAGAAAGACTCTAGAACCGGTCTCAGCACAGTCCTGTTGCCAGGGTAACTGGTCAGTTGACTTTATTTTAGGGAAGTTCCGCATTTTCTTTTCATGCCAAGTTTCTCCTGCTCAATCGGTCATTCCGAGAATTATCGCAGTCTTTTGTCCTTCTGCTCCTACGGACGAAGATCCCTCCCTACAAGTTTTGGAACCTTCGAAAACAGGAAACTTACTCAGGGTTTCCAGAACATACAGTAATTTGAAAATGACTACTGGAGACCCTCTCATAACTTTTAAACTGCTATGCCACTGTTTCTTTTTTTCTGAAAAATATCTTTTAAATTTAAGGAAAATGAAAAAAAAAATTAAGTAAACGATTAATTTTTAAAAGCATTTCTTGATCTGTGTTGGCATTCATTTTTTCATATTTTGTTACAGCCATCATTGTCTTCACAAAACCTGAAAAAAGGTGTTCACCAGCAGTGGCTTATAGCAGATTTAGAAGAAATAACTTGTCCATCTCTACCACAAGATTTACCAACTGCCCAGAAGATGATTTTGAATGGCAACTTTGCACTTCAGGTATGTATTTATTTTTGGATACCTAGTTTTTTTTATTTTTTATGCTATTACCTTTTTATGCAACTTTTTTTAATTTCGTTATTATTATTACTTACATTCTTTCAATTGAAAAACTGAATTAAGTTATATCTGACTTTATATTTCTCAATGTGTATTAGGTGTAAAAAAAATTTCTACCTGACTTTAGCAATTTTTTATTAGTTATAAAAGTCAAATAAAATAGAAACCTCAGTCAATATGGTTACCATTAGTTTCTACTACCCTTTACCAATGCTCAAGCAACTGATGGATTTGTGGTGGAAAAAAGCTTGATGCTCGATGCTGTGAATTCATCAATTGTATTTCACACCTCATCTTCAGTCTAAAATTGCTGCTTTGCTAAGCTGTTTTGTAAAGAGCTACAAAATTGCAGAGTGAAATGTCTGGTGAGTGCATCAGATATATAATCAACTAACCGATATCTAAATCATCTACTTTTCATCGCATGAGTGGATGGATCACTGACCAGTGCATATTTTTCTTGAATGTTTGAAAACCACAATTTCAGCACCTCTTCCACTTTTTCATCTTTTTACTCCAGTTTCTCTTACATTCTGTGTTTTCATTTTTCTTTTCCCTTTTTTATTAAAACTTCATGATTTTTAAGGATTTTGCATAGAAGAGGCTCAGAAATTTTTAATTGAACTGCGGCATTGTGTTGGCTCATTTAATGTAAATTATCATAACAATGTAAAATATCGTTTTTTTTACAATTAGATAGGCCTGTTTTTTAATCCTAGTAGCTATTTTCACTGCTCTTCAAAGTAAACTAAACAATATCTAACTAACAATTGATTGTCTGGCAAGAACTTTCAAATTTGATGACAAAATAAACAGGCACGTGACCTTGCTATAAAAGGTGCACAAATTTTTTTCCTCCATTCGGAGGTTTACTGAAAAGTTTACCCTCTAGAAATTTCTGGAACTCGTTATCGCGCCTCTTGTGTGCAACTCACATACATTTCTTGATTGATTACATATTCCCTTGCATCTGTAAAGTGAGCACAAAACAGGAGAGACACGTAAGAATAAATTGCTATACTATTTTTTATTTAACATTCATGCTTTGAAAGGATTTTTTAACAGAACTTGGCTTTCAATTGCTAATGTTTCATGAACTTGTCTGCTGAAAAAGCGATAACATTAAATGAGGTATTGATCACATAAAGCTGAATACAATCGTTCAAGACAGTGATTTTGATAACATTAACCGTGATCACATTAAGCGGCATCTACTATATTAAAAATGAATTTATCATTGGGAGTTCAAGATTTTAAATCTGCATAATTCCTAAACTATTTCAGCGAATGACTTCCTGTTTGGTATCCTAAGATAAAATTTCCACAAAAATTCACATATGATGTCAAAATAGAATGTTTGTATCGAAAATTTCAAAATTTGCGACACTTTTCCCATGAAGACTGTTGGAAAAGGGCACTTAATTAAAGCCGATTTTCTGATTACACCTTATTTAAATAAGCAGATAATGCAAAATGGTGCTTAGCTGGAGTTGATTGCTACATATAATGAGGTAAAAAGTAGTTGAATGGAACAATAGCAAATAAAGCTGTGTATAGAGGTTTTTCAACATTGAATAGGCAATATTCTAATCCAGTTCTATTTTATTTGAAGTAAAAGTTTTCAACAGACGAAAATACATACGACATAGTCCAGTTTTGATAATTGAGCATAATAAACAATTAGATAACTTTAAACAAAAAATGTAGTAATCGGCACATATTAATATAAACTAGAACTTAACTTGAATAAAACATACTTATTAAACTGAGTAGAAAGCTGCATAATTATAGCAACACAATACTTTAAGATAAACGGCACATTCCATCACCACGGCCGGATCTAAACTTGAGATCAACCGTCTACGTGAAGATCTAAAACAATAAACCGAATCGCCGTTTGGGAACGAAGCACCGCGTATAAATACCTGGCCAAATGTACACCTGCCAATGACAATGAAGTTCTAGAACAGTAGTGGAAGTGACGCATGGCTGACGGCATGAATAATTACGGGACCGGCAAATCAGATAATAACTTATCTGTCGCCATCTATCGTAGAACAAGTGAACTCTCTAAACGATTATTCGATTCTTGGCTTAATCGAATATCGTCGAATGTTTTGACTGGAGAAAGCTGTAGCGTGGCGTTTAAATGTTTATAAAGTAAATTGAAATTAACAACTATTGTAAAGTGAAATTTACTGCTTTTAATGAATGGAAAATAAGTAATAAACGAAGAATTAAAGAAAAATGGGTAAGCCAAACATATAATAATTATTGAAATTACGTTTTTATGATAAAACTATGCTGATGAAATATACTGTTTATGAGCTTTATACTATGATTTAATGAATGTAAATAAAGATAAAATATGGATGTAAGTTAATGAATGCATGTGTTTAAAAATGTAACTGCGGCAGTAAGACTAAAACTATTGAATGAAGGCTTGTTTTTACAGCAAAGACAACCCCTAATCCTTTTTTTCAATCATAAATTGAAAGAAGACATAATTTTAAATTCAATGGCTGTTTTTTTTTTTCTCTGCAATAATTTTGGTGATTATAATGTATGGAGTGTTTGTTCTCTCTTTTTTTTTTTTTTTTTTCTTCCTGACAGTACCTTCCTGCTAAATCTTGTAGCTCTGCATGCAGTGGTCTCTTTAGAACACAGCACACAAACATCTATCTTTATTATTATAGATTCTTTATCTTTATCAAAAAATGGAAAAGGCTAATTGATATCCTAGTTTCAGAATAAGAATGCCTTCTAATTTGTATGCATTTATGAATAAAAAAGAATTTAGGAATGTGTCTGGCAGTAGCCAATTTGAATTTGGTAACATGTTACAGCAGAAATAAAGTTCAACGAACTCAGTTTAAAACAGTCAATAAGCATTGCTTAGTTCTTAAACATCTTCCCGATGCTACCATTTGTTTAAAGAATTAGATCTTCAGTTTACAAACAAAACATTTCTTTAAAAAAAACAAATCGAAAATATTTTTCAAAAACACATTACGTCTTCACATTATATGAACTACATCTAAAAAAGTTCTAGAACAGTCTCGTGTCTCAAATTTCCCTTTTTAAAACAAAAATGATAAAGCATAATGTTGCCATATCAAAAAAATAAATTACAATAGTAAAATTAAATCAACAATTCAATCAGGTTTTATATCCCGGAGATACCATGTCAGTCCCTCTCTCAGCTAAGCTAAAATTAAAAAGATCACGCAACAAACACTCTTAAAGCATGTTCAACATACTCTTCCTATACATTCTAGAAAAAGAAAAGTTCAGGGCTTTAGTACCTAAAGAAGGCTTTCCTGAATCAGAGAAAAGGCACTATTTTATCAAAAAATCTTAATGTATTGTGGTTAATAGTAAAAAAAAAGAAACTTTCAGATATGATAAATAAAGTAAAAATAAAATTACTTAATGATTTATAAATAAAAATATACAATTAAACTATAACATGATTGAATAATATGTTTTTCGTAGAGAAATGAAGTGGGTTCTATAATTTTTACAAGCATTCAGTCATATGTGCAGATTAAATACTAAGCTTTTTATGAATATTCTTCAGGTGCAACTTGAGGTGCATTAAACCATTATTTTAAAAAAGATAGAGGGCGATTCCACCGTTATGTGTGTGACTTTTAGAGAGGGTTTTTTTTTTTTAAGATTGAGACAAATTTAGAAGTGAAATTATTTAGATAACATTTAACTTTTTTTATTACTATTACAGGACATATACAGAATCATTTTTGTAGTGACACCTTCAGCCTAAAGTAATAACAATATATATATATTTTTTAATAGTAAAGTCGTTGTTACGTGTGTGATTTTTCTGAGTCACACAAGTAACAACGACTTTACTATTTTTTTTAAATATATATATTGTTATTACTTTAGACTAAAGGTGTCACTACAAAAATGATTCTGTATGTGTCTTGTAATAGTAATAAAAAAAGTTAAATGTTATCTAAATAATTTCACTTCCAAATTTGTCTCAATTTGCAAAAAAATACTCTCTAAAAGTCACATATATAATGGTGGAATCGCCCTAGAATGCATTTTAAAAAAATCCTGTGGTTTTTATCTTCCACCCTTCAGTTATATTATTCATTTTTTTCCCAATTCATTTTAAGTGATGTCACTACTTCATTAATTTTAACACAGTTATTCTAATTGGTAAATAAATCAAAAGAATTCTAATTTTCCAACTGAGTGAAAATGTGTTCGGACTAGGATTTGAACCAAGGACCTTTAGCTTAAGCTGAAGCGCTCTACCAATTGAGCTATCCTGGACAAATCTGGTAGACACAATTTACTCAGAAAACCTTTTGATAATGTCATCTGGTCTATTTTCTGAAACAGCTCAACAGAATAAATTGCAAGTAATGGAACTCTTAGGAAATGTTGGATATGTAATTACACTTCATTAATTTTAGCACAATTATTTTAATTGATAAATAAATTATATGAGTTGTAATTTTCCAATTAGAAAACAGTTGGAAAATTACAGCTCATGTGATGTCACTATATTAAGTTGTTGGATGTATGATTTTTGATTTTAATTTCTTATAGCTTAAAATTATGACTGTTTCTATCTATGTATATTTCAAATTTGCTTATATATATATATATATATATATATATATATATATATATATATAATTTTTTTTTTTCTAGGTTCAAGGAATTAAAGACATTAGCAGGCCAGCTTATTCTCAGCTGAAAGAATTAACAAATGATGTGAATGTTAATACTGAGTTTTCTTCAGCTCCCAAAACAGCTCTTCCAGAGGTAATGCTTTCATTTTATCTTTTTTACATCCTTTTAATGTAATTTTGTAGAAATTTATTTTCTTGTACAAATTATTTATCTTTAGAAATTAATAAATGTTCTTATAATTAGTTAAAGTATAATATGTAAGTTTTGTGCAACAGATAAAATAAAACATAATAATAATGATGATTTAAGAAAATTTAGCTTCCTTTTTTTTTTTTTCCTTTTCTTAACCTTCTCATGCTTAAAATATTTTTAAGTGAATGACAAATATTTTTTGCTCTAAAAATATATGGTGGCTGTAATTAAAGTATTAAAGTGTTTAGACCTAAATTATAAAGAATATATCCAACATGATTTTATATATATATACTATTTAAACCACAGAGAAATATATTTATAAAAAAAAAAAAAAAAGCTTCTATTTTTAACACCAGGGGCAAAAGTAGTACTGAAGGCTCTTGTATGGTATAAAATAGGCATAAAAACTAAAAAAAAAAACTGCCCAGTTAAACTGAGGGATTGAGCTCACAGGCTATTCACACTAATTGTATATTATACTCTTATTTCAAAGAATTTGAAATATGCCCCTCGAAAAATAAAGAAATCAACAATATATTAAGGGGGGGGGGGTCATCCCCCCGTTACCCCCTCATAGTTAACTAATGAACCCCTTAAACTAATCAGGGAAGTCTCTAATTACAATGAATATATATACAAAATTTGAAGAAAATCGGATAATTCTGCATGAAAAATCCATTTATGTAAATTAAGGGGGATTAGCCCCCCTTTCCCCCTTTATACTTAACCAGTGAACCCCCAAAACAATTCAGAGAAGCACATTATCACAATTAACCTATATACAAAATTTGAAGAAAATCAGATAATTCTGCATGAAAAACCCATTTATCTAAATTAGGGGGGTTATCCCCCCCTTTCCTCCTTTATACTTAACCAATGAATTCCCAAAACTATTGACAGAAGCGCATTATCAAAATGAACCTATATACAAAATTTGAAGAAAATGGGATAATTCTGCATGAAAAACCCATTTATCTAAATTAAGGGGGGATTAGCCCCCCCTTTCCCCCTTTATACTTAACCAATGAACCCCCAAAACTATTGACAGAAGCGCATTATCAAAATGAACCTATATACAAAATTTGAAGAAAATGGGATAATTCTGCATGAAAAACCCATTTATCTAAATTAAGGGGGGATTAGTCCCCCCTTTCCCCCTTTATACTTAACCAATGAACCTCCAAAACTAATCAGGGAAGCGCCTTATCACAAGGAACCTATAAACAAAATTTAAAGTTAAACGGTTAGTTCTATCAAGAGTTATCGCGTTACGTACATACATACAGAACCGGCGGGCACATAAGTTCTCAGGCTTTGATAGCCTGTGAGCTAAAAAAGAAACATTTTACATCATTGACTAATATTTAATGGATATTTTAACATAGAAATGTTTTTATTGACAGTTACATTTCATTTTTACTATTTAACTGAATTTTTACACTTTCCAATTCACTAGTTGATTTTAAAATTAGAACTTTAGTAATGAGTTTGCAGTTCTGCGTTTTTCCTTCTTGCCAATAATGTGAACTATTTTTTTGGATTCCTTATATTCCAACATATAATGTTCACCCAAAATTTTAGACCACCTTTTCCAATATTTAGATATATTCTTCCTATTATTCACATCCTTTTTTTTTTTTTTTTTTTTTTTTTTGCAAAGAACCTTCATGAGGTGTGTAACAAAAAATAAAATAGAGAATATTAAAGTATGTATTTATGTAGTACTTTTCATTTAAACTGATACCGAATATTACAATTGAAGCATTTTATAATGAACTATGATATAAAGAAAAGCACGATATAATAAAATGCTCATTACCATTTAGTTGGTCTGTATGTTAAAGAATACTGAATTTGAAACGATATAACAAAAAAAATTTGAGCATGAAAAGTGACAAAAAAACGATATAATAAATTTTTCACTTTAAAAACAGCACAGGAAATATAACTTTATTTCTTAAATACTAAAATTATTTTTTCGAATAATATTGCATAAAAGTTACATTTTTAGAAAGATCGTTCAAAAAAATTGTTTGCTTGAGAGATGAGTTACATTAAAAAATGTATAGATTCTGAGATAACTTCTGTGTAAATTAGGTTAACAGCCGAATATCTCAATCCATTAAAGTAAATATTCGTTTATCGTGAGTCACAGAAATATTTACCATGGAGGTAATCATTCGCAAAGCCTCCTGTGAAATCATTCTCCTGGTGAATTTACAGAGCTGTCTTGAGTCGGAAAAAAAAAAAAAAAAAAATAGCATCTGTAAACATGGCATACGTAATAAGAAAATTTAAAGGTCATCTTCATTTCGTTCATAGCAGATGATATAATTTATTTCACTGAAATAATAACGATGATTTTTTACATTGTAAAACTAGTTATAGCATGAAAAGAACGCAGCTCATTTGTCACGTTTAATATACAATTTCCAACTTGTTTATGATTATCTCCATTATCTAAACCTCTGCATACTTAGATTACTTTCAGACCACATTAGTCCGGATAATTGGAATTCTAACGGTATAACAAAATAATTCATTGTAACGTTTTACAAAGTAATTTGTTATAACGTTTTAACGAAAGCACATTATAATGAGCAAATCTTTGAGCACTTTCAATTTCGTCATAAGGTTCTTTGACTGTATTATTACTTTACTTTGTAAATACAGTGAAAATTCCTTTAAACAAAGTCCCTATTTAACGAAGTTTTCTACTTAACGAAATTTTCTTCAGAACTTTGACTTTGAAAACCATTCGCATATAAATTAATCTTCATATTACAAAAAATATATTCTATATAACGAAGTTTATTCCACTTTTGTACTTGTACAAAATTCAAACTAAGAGGTTGTTGTTGCGATGGATATGCGAATTTATTTCAGCTGATTGTAAGAAAATGAACACATATAAATAATATCCATTCTGCTTGGTGCTAAATTAAACAATTTTTTTTTCACACTTAGAAAAAACACTTGTTATCACTACTCTCTTACACCGAGACTTCAGTGCTGACAGTTGGTGAAAGTCAAAATCCCCTTTTTACATTCACTGATATAGAAGATGCAGTGACGCAATGACGTCAGATGTATTGAAGCAAAAAATATCAACTAGAGTTAGAGATTTACCATTCTGAGCTTCCATTCTTGATAAACAATTGCTTTGTACATCCACAAGAATGTGCCTCAAATTGCAAATCGAAGAATATCAAAGTTATTTGTGTTTCTGCCAATACAACTTCTAAACTTCAACCATTAGTCTAAGGAATAATAAAAAATCTTGAAGTATATTATTTAAAAAGACAGAAAAAAGACATTGTAGTGAAAACGTTAGTTTGAGAACCTGTGTATCAGAGCTGATGAAAGCTTGGGAATGTGACTTGATTTCATCGAACGTACACAACTGTTTTGTAAAAGATGGCTTCGTAATTGAAACTGAATCAAATGCTTCTGAATCCAACACCTGTTTGTCATGTCTGAAGAAAAAAATTTCATGAATTTAAGTTGATTTCTATTTAACGAATTTTCTTCATAACGAAGTTTTTAAGTGTAACGATGAGACTTCATTAAATGGAAGTTCTGCTGTATATACAACATGCTCATTAATGTAGAAATCTCAGTTTTTAGAATTATCTTTTTTAAAACATAATTTTTCATTTTTATGACTGGTATATTATGCGCACCTATAAATTTCGATGAATTTTCTCGTATCAAAAGTGTGTATTATACATACCTGTAAATTTCAATCAATTTTCTTGTATAAAAAGTGTGTATTATATGCCGGAATATATGATACATCGATTCCATATGGTCTAAATTGTAGGTATATGAATTGGTGGTGTGTTTGCCCCAGTACATTTTTTATAACTGAGTTCTGAAACATGTTAAATTTCAAATATTTGAAATAGATTGCATTTCTTGTATTTCAGCAATATTATCTGATAATGCTTGAGATTAATATTTTAATATTGTGACATTCACTCCAAAGTAACATTATTTTTAAGAAATTTTCAAATATTTGAAATAGATTGCATTTCTTGTATTTCAGCAATATTATCTGATAATGCTTGAGATTAATATTTTAATATTGTGGCACTCACTCCAAAGTAACATTATTTATAAGAAATTGATTCATTTTATGAAATTTTATGAGAATGTTGCAACAACAAGGCTTTTGTAAATATTACTGATAAAATTTCTGTCCTTAAAGTGTTTATTTAATGCCAATGTTTCTATTATAATCAAACCTAACAAGTAATTTTAGCTTTTGTGCAATTTCTGAAATTTCTTTGAGTCTTGAGGGGGCAGTACATCCTAGAATTCCCCAACTGGCACACATGAAATCAGATATTTTTGCTGATTTAAAGAGACTTTGTATCCTTTGAACTATTATTATTATTATTATTATTATTATTATTATTTGAGTATTTTTTTTAATATGTTATTGACATATTAAGTAGTTTTATGTAAAAAAATGATTTAATCAAGTAAAAAAGCATTTTTTTTTTTTTTTTTTTTTTTTTTTTTTTTTTGTAGTAAAAATTTAATTTATCATTCCTTTTGCATAATTTTACATTTTATATAGGAATTTTATTATTGTTGCAGAAAATAATTACTATCTAATTTTTTAACCCGAGCATCATGTATGCAAATTTCCGTGTGTGTGTGTACAGACCTTATTTTTGAGTACCATTATATCTGACTAGTAACTTTCACCTTATTTAATCACATAATTTCTGGGATTAAACAAACTGAAGATTAGTATTTGGAAATAGTGATAGTCAAAGCATAAAGAGTGATCTTGCTTATCTCCAAAGCGTTAATTAGTCAGAACCACATTTAGAAATAATTAAATTCAATTATTTTCATTAATATTGGTGATTTTGTGTATCCTAATTTTCTTATTGAATGTTTTTTAGTGGGAAGCTAAGCCTACTAGAATGTTAATGCTGGCTTTAACAGATGGTTGTTTAGAAGTTCAAGGAATGGAATATAGAGTTATTAATTTCTTATCACCAAACTTTGCTCCAGGAATAAAAGTAAATTCTTTTTAAATATTTATTTTTTTATTCATATAATTTTCTTCTATGCATTTTTTTTTTTTTAGGGATGCATCAAATAACAATTTTGGCTGATTACCGAATATTTGGCACTCAGATAAACTTAATATTTGGCTGTTTAATCACTCCCTATATTTCATAAATCCAGAGTTTAAAGAAATTACAAAGTTAAATTTACCATCATATTTAACATAAATACTACCATTTTAATGAACAGGATCTTTTAATCAGAAAACTTTGCACTAAAAAAATTTATACTTTCAGTTATCATTTAAGAAGAAGATAGTCTTAGAACTTTGCAACCTAACCTTCATGACAAATTAAAATAAATGAATAAATTTTTTCCCACATTCTATCTGAAACAAAATATTTTAAAATGGAAGATAAATTTTTATTTTCTAAATCAGGTAATTACAGTTTTTATAAATCAGTACCACCCCCCTTCCCCCCCCCCCCCACACACACACATTTTCTTTAATCTAATTATGACTGGAAGGAATTAGATGACAAACTTCAAGAAAAGACTAAAAGAGAATATCTATGAATATTCTCATAAATAATTAATTTTCTTAAGTGTCACTTTTCGAACAACAAAGTAAATAATATTAAAGCAATCTCTTTTATTTAAATAGGATTCTGTTTCTTAATTATTCTGAACTAATATCATAATTTATTGACAGTTATAAATACACTGCTGTCCAAAAATTAAGGAGCAGTGACTGGACATTTTCGATTTCACATGATTGTTGAATATCTACGGAAATTCTTGACAAATTGTCGAGAATGTTAAGAACACATAAAGAAAACTTCGAGAATGTAAAGAACATGTTTGACTTCATATTTTTTAGTGAAGATTTAGTTCTGAGGGCAGTTAGGGGGGCAATAATAAATTTAATAATAAAACAATATTTGTGTTCACCCAAGTAACAGAAAATGCTCAAAATGGCCTGTCACTGTAGCAAATGACTATGTGGTTCCTGTTCAATGTTTGTGTACTTTTGTGTAAGCATAGCATGTATATTCGTGAAGATGTTAACATTTCTGTAAAAAATTCAAATGTTTTCTGTTTATAGCTTACAGAGTTTTTAATTGAATTTGGCATCATTTTCCGAAAATTGGCAAAGCACAATAGAAACAGTATACTGCAATTAAAAGATTAATATATTGAATATCTGATGAGATATGAATATTTGTATGAAATAAATTTTTACTGTGCATGTGCAATCTACACCAAAGATGTTTTTTCCATGATTTGGTAGTCAATTCTATAGAGAAACTCATTAAAAAACCATTTAAATATCGTGAAAACTCAAAAAGATATCTACAATAAAGTGAGCTGATTGACAAATTGGGGGAAAATCCATTATCACCCAGCTACTTTTAGAAAGCAATTCATTATGTTGCTACTATCTTTGAATTTTCATGCTATTTGAATGGACATTTTACGTAAGTTGCCTTAAATAGCTGACTACCAAATTAATAAATAAAAATTTTGGTATGTTTCAAACATGCACAGTAAAAATTTATTTCATACAAATGCCCATATCTCACAAAATATTCAATATATTCATCTTAAAATGCAGTATACTGTTCTTTGTCAAGTTTTTGGAAAGTGGTGTTAAATTCGGTTGAAAACTCTGCATGTTATAAACAAAAAAAACCTTAGAATTTTTCTCAGAAATGTTAACATCTGCACGAATATGCGTACTATGCTTACACAAATGCACAGAAATGTTGAATAAGATCCACATAGTCAGTTGTTACAGTGACAGACCATTTTTAGAATTTTCTGTTATTTGGGTGATCACAAATATTATTTTATTCTTAAATTTATTATTGGATCCTAATTGCTCTCATGACTAAATCTTCACTGAAAAATATGATGTCAAATATTTTCTTTACATCCTTGAAGTTCTAGGACAATGTCTAAAATTTCCATAGATATTCGACAAAACATGTAAAATCTAAAGTGTCTGGTCACTGCCCCTTAATTTTTGGACAGTAGTGTAGCTGTTTTGTAAAAAAATGAAAGACTTTTCTATGCATTTGTTTAGTTAATCATAACAGTTAAGCATCTCTTTTTTTTTTAAAGTTTAGTTTAGCATTTGGTTATATTTTGATATTCAGCTACGCTGATTATTTGATAATATGGCGAATGCCCAATACATGCTGAATATTTGGTGAATCCCTATGTTTCTTAGTATTTCAAGTTATGTCTTACTAAAGACATATGTCTTTTTAAAGATTTAGATGTGGGAGGGCGGCCCTTTTCTGCTTCTCTTTGAGTACGCCTGTGTTGGAGGCTCTCAAATCAGAATCTCACATGTTAAATTTCACTGCAACATTCGTAAAAATGCTCTTAATTTGGAAATGACTTTATGCTAATGAAATTAATTTCGAAATACACAGATTGGAAAATATATATTTAAATAGTAAGGGTTTTATTTAAATCAATGATCCTTAAGAAAAAAAAAAAGATAGAAAGAAATATATATTTTGTAAATTTTTCATTTTTCTTCTTTAGGACTTTTTTTTTCTTCGGAATACAGTAAAATCTGTCAGAATGAAACATCTATAATGAAATCCTGTCTATAACAGAATGATTTCATGGTTCCAAGTCTGGCCGAAAACAACACGATACAATTATACTAAACAGTGCACTTGCTAATAAGAAAAATTTCCCTGGTTTCTTGCGATTAAATATTAGGAAGTTTTTCTAATGACTTTAAACTGTATTTTTAAAAGGTAACACATTTATTTATGATATGGGCTAAAACATTTTTTTCAATTATAGGGCTAACAAAAAATGATATCGCAAAATATGCTAATTTGGAATTGCTAGGAATAGGGACTGGGGAAGTTTTCCATTATAGACATTTTTCTGTTATAATTTTACTGTATTCTATTTGCCGAAATCGCAAAAATTTTCCCCTTGCAGAATAGATTTCGTTTTGAGAGTTTTTACTATAGATGTAGTATTCACAGGATCTATGAAATTTTCCGTTTAAAGCAGGATACTGTTATATATAGGTTCTTTTCCAAATGTTTTACTAAATTAAATTTATATTTGAATAACGAATTCACATACAAATCTAAAGATTATAAAATCATATTAATAACTTTTAAATGATTTGTGAATACATTTTTTTTTTCGGAAGGGGGGAGTTACCCTGCATGTAGCTGTTCTATTTGTTTGTACAAGAAGAAAATCAAATTGTAAGTTTAAATTTGAGATTCAGGAAAATAAGTATAATTTTTAGCTTTATTTTAATCATTTTTTGCCCAGAAACAATACTGAATATTTATAAGCTCACACAGATAAGACGGAGAATTTATTTTTACTGTGACAAATTGAAAAAAATCCAACACGTCATAATCATGTATGAGAAGGTCATACATCAAAACACCTTTCTAAGGCGGTTTCTCAATATTCAATTTTAATATGTATTTTCATATGATAAAATGTTAATTTTATGAAATATTTCTTGATTCATAAGAATTTCTGAAGGTAAACAATCCAAACTTAACAGAACCAAGCAGATTTCAATTGGAAAGATTTTTTAAGATAAGTCTAACTGCTTTTGAACTATAAACACACATACTTATATAAATAATAATGCAGGTTTCATTCATAAATAATTGTAAAATGTGAATAATACAAAAAGATAGCTAAAAAATAAATTTGGAGCAAGAGAATTTTGTCATGTGCAGATTATGAAATCAGTATAATCGAATTGTAATCGCAATCTACTACTTCGGTAATCTTAATTCAACAAAAAATTATTAATCGTTATCGAAATGTAATCGTAATCTAGAATTTAAAAAATAGATAGTCAAAAATGTAATCGTAATCCAACTCTCATAAATAGAGACATACTCTGCTTCTAGAAGCTGCAAACAATCGTAATCGATTACAGCCTTCCGTAATCGACTCAAAGTTTGGTTAAATCCTATAGTTTGCCGATAGTTTTTTGTTATGAAAAGTGGTCGACGGGATAATGGAGAAATACCGAAAAAACTTACAGTGGATCAGAAGATGAGGGATTTAAAACAATAAAGGAGATGGGAAGATTCCTAAGCTATGAAGAAAATGAAATTAACAGCAATTGCAATTAAAATGCATGTTTTACAATATACAAAAGTGGAATTTATATATTGATGTGTATATTTGATCTGTTGTTGATGTTGTTTTTATTATTTTGTGTATTTTAATGATTTAGGTTTTAATCAAAGGTCCAGTTGAATGTAGGTTTGGTGTCTTGTTGCTGACTTCAGAAAATATAAGCATATTAGGAGGTGCTGTAGAAAGCAAATTGGAGCAGTTTTCTCGAGAAAATCTACTAAGAGAGCAACTGTAAGTTTTATAAACTAATTTTTAAGAAAACTAAAATGAAAATAAAAAAATTTATCTGTATGCATCCTTAGATTTTGACCCTTTCAATGCACATGTTTAAATTTTTTGCGCAAGCAGACATGTGACATATATTTTGCACTAAAAAATTATGCTAAAAATTTAATTGTAATTTCAGTGCCATTTGTGAGAATAGAGTTTAGGAAATACCACATTTGTCATAAAATTTGCAACAACACATCTGCTGGAAGATTAAAAATGTTTTATGCCAGGTGACATACTGGGAAAAGTGGAGGGGTCAATTTTCATTCATTTATACCAGCTATTAACCTCTTTGGTACATGTGTCATATAGGCTGCATACAGTCATTATTTTCTTAGTACTGTCATTTTTTTTAATAGTAACTTTTGCTTTACCTAATTTTAGAATATTTGCAATTAAATATGGTGAAGATTGCTATTAAAAAATACTGGTAATAAAAATAAAAAAGTCATATAGAATTCTTCTCTGGAAGAGGTTAAGCTGTGTTATCTTTAGTGATTAGCACACAGACTGTTTCAAGTAACTAATTCCAATTTGCTTTTAAAAAATACGTAAGCTAGTAGTTTTCATTATACTTTTAATTCGTATTTATTAAGTTACAGATACAAAATTGCAATGAAAGAGCTGTTAAAAAAAAGAATCGCAATTTTTGAGCTCAACTTTAAATATATTGCAGTTTGTCCCCATATTAAAATAAACATAATGATAAAAATATTTTTTCCATTTCTCAAATTTACATATTTTAATTACAGAGCTATTTTTTTTTCTTTGATTGTGTATTTTCAATCATACTGATTTTTTTGAAATTTTATTATTGTGTTACATAAACAATAACACCAAATAATATATTTTTTAATTGCATAAGTTTATGATAGTTAACTTTATGTGTTAAAATTATTATACATTTAAAAGCATTTTACAGTGAGTACTTAATCCTGCAATTCCCAATGCTTCCTCCTTCTTTTTTGCTTCATAATAAAAAATAAATAAATAAATAAATTATTATGGGCAAGTTCAGGTTTATTTGTTGGTTTCTTGGGGAACTATTGAAGCGTGTTCATATCTAATCAACGTTTGCTGTTATAACCAGGTGTTCTTTGTAATTTTCCAAACTTCCTCATGCTGTTTTGACTCACGACACTTCAAGATTGTCTACGTTATGTGTTTACTATGATTTGAGAAATGTTAGTACTTACATTAGTTTCATAAGTCTTGTGTATGAAAATTATAAAGGAATTACTGCTCAAACGCCAACTCATCTGCAGTGCCCAGTACTATAACAACCAAATAAAAACATTAAAAGCATATATTTGTCTTATTTAAAGGCTAAATAACTAAAAACATTTGAAAAAACAAATGAAAATTACTCCATTATATTTTATGTGGGAACTGAAGTGTAAAAATTATTATACTGTATGCAGACAATTTGTTATCTACATAAATTATTATTTTTTGGAGTTCTTGCATATTATCAGTGTCAGGAAAATAGATCACGAAAAGTAGTTGCTAATTGCCAATCATGTTTATATGTGCGCTTCTATTTCTGATTCAAAATCATTTTAAAACTGCTCAAGAATTATTAAGCTCATTAAACGATGTAACTAAATTTATATGAAAGATTATTTCATTATATAAATCTCGACAAAAATAAACATTGTTGAACATGGTGTTTTCTTATGTTAAATTTTAATAAGTATTTAAATTGATATCTATGGCTTATTTATTAATCAAAATTTAAACAACAAAGATTCTTAAATATGGTAAAACCAAAATGCAACTAAAGAAAAAGCATCTGAACAAATAAAACGCACAAATATCCCCTTTGTGAATATTGGTTTAGCAAGTTAGCTAAGATCTGTGGCAAACTACAAAAAAATTTGTACTTGTCATGACTGCTATTTTGGACTTGCCACAAATGATTCAAAATTTGTTAGAAGTTAGTTTTTTGTCCCAGAAATATATAAGCTGTAATGTATATTTGAATAACATTCTACTTCTTTCTTATTTGAATATGCTGTCTACATTGTATCTCCACATAATATAATTATAATTATTAAGGCACAATTTCATTTTGTGGGAATTGGAACACTCACATATTTTTTTATATAATAGTACCACATTCCTGGAAATAAAGAATAACTTCTGTGTAAGTTCTTTGAAATTCCTTCAAATGCAGAATATTAAAATTAATGTAGAAAGAAAATAAGTTAAGCACACATCACAATTTAAAATGCAGAATATAAAATGCACTCATAATGTTAAAGATTACTGTATTTATTATAATTGGTGCCATTGTTGGCGCAGTGTATCTGACCTGATCTGGCACGGAAAATACTCAAGTATCCCTTTTTGTACATTATTCTGCTATAATTTATCATTCGAAAACGTTTGATAACCATGAATGTAATTTGTAATGTAAATAAGAAAATTAATTTTAAAAATATATGTATTAAATTGTTTCAAGTAAAACAATATTATTTTTGTAGTAAAAAAAAACTTTTTAATGTTATTTAAATTTGTCCTGCTTTTTCTGTCCTAATATATATGAAACGAAGCGTGTTGCTCCGTCGGTGGGTCCTTGATCGCCGGGCCGGTGGCTGCGCGGACTGATGGCGGCTCCGTATTTACGTCAAAGCGCTCATTCTGATTCCCTTGCATGCTCTTGTAGTCCTGGGCCGTGAGCGGGATTCGGTTAAATTCCGAGTGAATGTATGTCTGTTTAAAGGAAGACACCGTCTATTACGGAACCTGGTTTATTTCTTTTTCTTACATGCATCCTTTTAAACCAGGCCCATATTGGCGTGAGAGCTGCTTTTTAAGTCTGTCTGGACATCGAAGGTTCGTCCATCGCGAGGCAATTCCGAGAGAGCAGATTGGCGTGGATTTGTTTAGATGAGGGAAATCGTAAAAAGTTCGTTCCTGATAGCCGTGTAATGGTATAAATATGAGGTTTTTGCATTATTTCTGCTAGAGGTCGTCTAAGTCAAAAGAGGCGTATTTTTAATTTTAATTGGCCGCGAGCTGAGTGATTGATTGTGCGGAATAAAGGCGTTGGCTCCATTGGCCGATCGGATGCCGCAAGACTTTAAAATTGCGTTAGCGTCAGCACAAATATTCTTATGAAGAGTCAGAAAACGATCTTTGAAAGTTATAAGATGCGATGCAGGAAAACTAATTTAACAGGGGCGACGGCATTTTCAATCAATTGAAACACAATTATTAAAGCATTTAAAAGTTTTGATTTAAATTTCTATTTTTTAAAACGGTAATTTAAAATTTTAAAAGGGGCAAAAAGGGATTTTGCATTTTAAAAAGGGGTTTAGCTTTTATCCTTTCATATCCCCCCCCACTAAAACAAGAGCCACAGGGCTCGCCTGCAAGACCTGTGGGTCTTATCTCGTGAATTTAACCCATGTTTTTTTTTTTTTTTTTTTTTTTTTTTTTTTTTTTTTTTTTAGATTCTTATTTTCTCCAGCTCTCAAGTAATTTCTCCAGCTCTTCAGTATTTACTTCAGCTCTCAAGTAATTTCTCCAGCTCTTCAGTATTTACTTCAGCTCTCAAGTAATTTCTCCAGCTCTTCAGTATTTACTTCAGCTCTCAAGTAATTTCTCCAGCTCTTCAGTATTTACTTCAGCTCTCAAGTCAATTGGACCTATTTTTACATTTATATATCAAATTTACATAAAAATATTGGTTACACTAAAATATTGGAATTCTTTCAATGGTGCTGCAGCAAAACAATAATGTGTCTCGAGACATATCTTGATTATACCAATTATCGTAACACAACTGTGTTTGTAGTGTTTCCCTTTCGTTTCCAGTTTTTGTTTTAAAGTTTTTGATATAGTTTGTTGGGAAACATCCTTTTGTGTATAATTGCAAATTGCAACCATAAACTATATAGTATATTAAAATATTCACAGGTAAACATACTGAAAACTATACAACATATGCAAATGTAAAAAATATTCAATAATAGACAATGTTCAAATGTAAAAAAAAATATTCACAAATACAAAATATTAAAATGTAAAATATATTCACAAATACAAATTATTCAAAAATATAAAATATTCAATAATACAAAATATGCACTAATACTATCAACAAAATATATTGTATCTCAAATGCAATTTGAAAAGCTTGCATTTCTAGAAATATTGAATTTTCACACTGAGATAAAATAACAGTAAAATATCCTAAAATACTAATAACAAAAACAAATTATATTTCTTCGTATACCTTTCCGTTTTGTTAGGGACTTAGCTACTTCTATGATGCAGCCTTAGGTTTATATCCATGAAAAACAACACTAAGTTGTTTAAAAAAAAAAGAAAACTACAGCTAATAAAAACTAAATATACACTTGCTATAATTTTCACCATGCGCAGGGTCAGTGCGATATGGGTTTTAATACTCTGAGGGGAATATCACCCAAAAATGTGCCACTCGCACGACAGAAAAAGAAAAGTGGGTAATCTATATTCACCTGCAGAGGGGAAGCGAAGCAGTTTTGCCAGATTCTCCGTTCAACCTGGAAAGAGAATCTGGGAAAACAGTCCGGCTAAAGATGGGTGGCCACGGAGCGGAGGACCCCTTCATGTGTCATCAATTCGTCATTATAATATTTTTAAAAAAAATAATAAAAATTCTAACAGTACTTTTAAACTGTCACCATCATTCTACACTGCTGGGGAGATAGGTTACACGCCCAGCTGGGTCCTCATCCAAATGCTACGAGTAAGGGGGACGATAGGAAAGCAAAAATTTAAAAAAAATTGACAGCTGAAAGAGATAGATGGGGTTTATTCATGGCTGAGTTTAAGATTTTGAGGAGGGTGGTAGTATCTTAACTTGGAGGAATGGACAATTTCGGAATTTCTCTTAAAATGTGGGCTGGGTTTATCAATTTCAAAGGATACATCAGAAAGTTGTTTTAAAATGGTGTATGGGCCAGAATATGGTGCCGTCAATTTACGGGTATTCGGATAGTGAAATTCTTCATACATCACAATGTCACCAACTTTAAACTTTACAGGAAGGAAACGAGCATCATAACGGACTTTATTCTTTTTATGGTAAGCAATTGTTCTCTCTTTAGCCAATTTTCTAGCTTCTTCCACAGGGGGATAGTAACTATTATTTGGTAAAGGGGGATCATATGGTAAATTTCCTAAAAATAAATAGCTAGGGGTGAATTGGGTTACAGAATGAGGGGTGTTATTATATTCATATAAGACTTCATCTAAAAGCTTAGTCCAGGGTATTTTCTTGGATGTGGAATTGACTTTACATTTTAATCTAGTGACAATAGTCTGATTTAGTCGTTCAATTTTCCCATTCGTTTCCGGGTGATGGCTGCTCGTCAATCTGTGTTTTATATTGTAATTACGAAGAAATCTCCTAAACCTGGAAGCTGTAAATGCTCCATTTCTGTCGGTTAACAATCTATCTGGTACTTGTATCTGAAATAATTGTTTCAAAATGTTTGTATAAGTTTCGGTAGTTACACTTTTTGAAGGAAAACCCCACACATAGCGAGTTGCATGGTCAACGACTAAATGCAAATATTTTTTTGTAGAATTGTAATAATTAAATCCGCCAACAGAGTCTACTGCCAAACATTCAAACGGTATCTCTGTTGGGGGCATTAATTGCAATAAGCCAAATCTTTTTTGTCTACATTTTTTGTTTATCTGACAAGTGTGGCAGTGTTTTACAAAATTTTCAATGTCCTGATTAAAGTTAGGCCAATAATATTGCGGAGAGATTAAATTTATCATTTTATAAATTCCAGGGTGGCCAAATTGTGTGTGGGTTTTTTCTAATAGGGGTAAACGTAAAGACATGGGGACCACAATCTTATACAAACCTTTCTTTTTAATAACAACAACATCATTTATCTCAGTGTACTTTTTACCATCAATTGTTACATTTTCTTTCTTCTGATTGTCTCTTACTTCATTCAAGTCAAGGAGATGTATAATATGGGGTAAATTTTCTGAAACAGGTTGTCTAGATAGCATATCAGCTTCAACATTAGTGGAGCCTTTCTGGTATTTAATTTCATAGTCAAACATACTAAGTTTTAGGGACCAGCGGAAAAGACGTCCTCTTAAATTTTTAACACTTTTGAGCCAGGTAAGTGCCGCATGATCTGTATGTATGACAAATTTTTGACCGTGTAAATAATGATAAAATTTATCTAAAGCATCCACAATCGCCAAACATTCTAACTCCGTAATTGCATAATTTTTTTCATAATCGCGAAGATTTCTAGAGTGATATGCTATAGGATGTAATGTTCCTTTTTCATCAACTTGTTTCACTACACATCCCACTCCATGACTTGATGCGTCTACAAACAAATGACAAGGTGTTTTGGGATCAAACAACTTTAAGATTGGTTTTTCAATTAAAGCATTTTTTAATATTTCAAAAGAATTTTGACAATTTTGGTCCCACACATAAGGGACATTTTTCTTCAACAAATTGTTGAGAGGGTATCGAATGTTAGCATACTTTGGAATAAATTTGTGATAAACATTTATAGATCCCAAAAAACGTTGTAATTCTTTTACATTCGTTGGTGGTGTTAATTTCTTAATCGTCTCTATATTAGGGTTGTCAGGTGTGATACAACCGTTCGAAACTTCATATCCTAGAAAATTAATTTTGGATTTCACAAAATTACACTTTGACAATTTGAGTTTAAGGTTTTCTTGAACACATATATTAAATAATGTCTCTAAATGACATAAATGTTCCTCTTCATTTTGGGAGAATACAATAACATCATCAAAGTAACTACAGGCAAAGTCAATTTTGTATTTATTAAGAATTCTACGGAGGGTACGGTTAAACCAAGCAGGTGAGTTTTTCCATCCAAACGGTAAACGATTCCACTCATATAATCCAAAGGTGGTGGCAAATGCCAGCTTCTCAGTGTCTCGAGGGTGGATAGGAATGTGCCAATATCCACTAGCTAAATCAAGAGTGGAAAAAATTTTAGCATGCGCCAATTTATCTAACAGGGTGTCGATTCGAGGTAAGGGTTCTGCATCTGTTTTTGTAATGGCATTTAATTTTCGGAAGTCAATACATAACCGGGTTTTCTTCCCTTCTTCACGTTTATACACCAAAGTTACGGGTGATGAATAAGGGGAATAGCTTTCTTTAATGATACCGGCTCGCAATAAATTTTGAATTTGTTCTTTAATTTCCTCTTCTTCCTTAGGGGAAGTGCGATATGCTCTTAAAGAAACGGGGAGATCTGATGTTAACTGTATTCTCTGGGGTTCCATGTTTACACAGCCTATATCATATTTATCTTTGGCGAAAATACAGACATATTTGGCTAGAAGAGCAGGTAATTGTTCTCTGACAGACTGAACATTTTGCACATGGTCAGTGGTCTCGAACAACTCCGGCTCAAAATTTTCTTCGAATATCTCTGCATTTTCAATTGCTGGCTGGTTAGTATATACTTCTGATAAATGTAAAGTATGGTGAGACGCATTTGTTGGAATATGGTCCATGAGAGGTACTTTCTTATTATCTTGAGTTATTTGCATTTTAACACAGTCAATATTTAATCTAAACAGTTTGCAATGGGTTAGCCCAATCAAAGCATAAGGTAACTGATTGTTAATTATAAAAAGTTCAATTCTCTTAGAGATACGTCCTAATTGCAAACTAACAAGGCATTTTTCTTTCAAAGCAAGAACACCTTGTGTTTGGGTGACTGGTATACTCTGCTGAACTTTACATATTTTTAGGTTAAGTTTATGGGCTAAATGACAAGGAATAACACTAATCGAACTCCCAGTATCGATCAAACAAGGTAGTGAGTCTTCATTTTTTACATAAGTAACTTTATGACAATCTCTATTTGATTTTTTATAGCTAGCTTTTTCTTTTTGTATATGTCCGGACATAAGAAATCGTCATTGATTACTAGATGTATTTTGGGATGACTCATTAGCGCTATGATCTTGGTTGGGGTTCGGCAAAGTCATATTGTGACTAGGGGTTGGTACTGCTAACACTTGTTGTCGAAAAGGGCAGTTTCCCACCCAATGATACGCATTTGGTATTCCGATATTAAGACAAACTTTGCATCGATAGGGCGGCAAAGTGGTCTGGTGGTGTACATTAGGTCGTGGTGGAACATTTGAAGTCGGTCTAAACGTATTTTGGGGATTTCTGGCTTGATTTGATGGAAAAGGTCGAATGGGGTGTGTTTGATAGGGAACTCTGTAGTTCCACTGCCTGTTAAAATTCTGTCCATTCTCATATGGAGGTCGGTTTGGTCGCCATTGGCGATACTGATTGGGGTTTTGGGGGCTTGCTTCAAATTTGCTCTCATTTCCCTTTCTGTCCAGTTGCAGTTTGCTAATTCTGAAAACTAATTCACGCCATGCATGTGTAGTTGAGGGGTTGCCTGCAATAACTAATTTCTGCATTTCTAATGGCAAGCCCTCCGTTAACCCTTCCAGGATAAGTTTCTGCTCTAAACCTAAGGTTCGGCCTACTTTAGTCTTTTTTTGATAATATTCGTTCAAGTCCTCTCCAACTTTATATCTAATACGTGAAAAATCAGTGAGAGAAAGGGTATCTGGAATTTCGTAGTGTTCATTAAACAAAGTGACAAATTCGGACCAATGAAGTACATTTAGACAATTATTAATGTACAACGTAAGTGCACTGTCCTTTAAATACTTCTGTATGTGCCTAATTTTCCAGCACTCGTCTTTTCCCTGTCCTATACAGACACTCTCGAAATAGGCTAACCATGGTATCCAAGACATTCCATCTTGCGGAGAAAACGCAACGATATCAGGGTCTACTGACATTTTTGGGTTGGCGGATACTGAAGTGTGACCAGACCCAGCTTGAGCTGACAGGGTCTGTCCACCTAACATTGTTACACCAGATGTCTCTGGTGCACCTCCAGATTCCTGACTAGACTTCTGATTATTTTTCTCTTCAGGATTATTAACGGGATTATCATCTTTGCTCGAAATTTGATTTTTTTCTTTTTCGGGGTCACCTGATTTGTCTGTTAAATCCTCTACTTCTTTAGGAGGGGTTGGGCTACTCATGATAGATATAAATACTAAATATCACTGAATTACACAGAAATATAATACACAATTAAAGCACATAAGAATAAAAATGAAAAAATCTTTCAAACTATTTAAAATTTGTAACACTATATCTGTAAATATCTGTTAAAATCATCTTTTTAAAATTAAAATCCACCTTAATAATTTTTTTTTTTTTTTTTTTTTTCAATAACTTGAATTCAATAAAAAAAAATTTAAATAACCTCACTAACTATAAAGTACGTTGCATATAAATCATCTTTAAAAAGTTTAACACTTAATAATAAAAATATTATAATAATAATAAAATTTTCACTTCTGCTAAAATATTTTCAAACTGTCTAGAAAAATGATTTTAATATGAGGTTTAGTTAATGTTATTTTTCATTAAAATCGTAATTATCAGTTCAACACAACTAAAGAATTTTCATAAAAATCACCATTCTTACTCTTTCATCTCTTTAAAATTACGTTAAACACAATACATAAACAATTATATATTTGAACTTAAATAGCTGACTTAAAAATAATTAAAATTTTCACACAAGTAATAGCATAATAAAATAATCCTCTTTAATTTATTTTTGGCATGCATAAAAAATTAAATAAAAAGTTTGAGAACCACTGCCTCTCACTAAAAAGATCTTTAAAAAATTTTTTTTTTTTTTTTTTTTTTTTTTTTTTTCTGTACGTTAATATCAAAAGTACATACCTTTATACGGCTTTGCTTTAAATAAATCCATGAAAAATTTACCTCTTACTTTTTTTTTTTTTTTTTTTTTTTTTTTTTCACCACCACGACGCGAAACAATAATAAAAAAATAACTTTCGCAGAAAGATTTCTCTGATCATTAACCAAATGATTTATTTTCTTTCCTTTTTTCTATAGTCCACAAACCAAAACTCAAATATCTGGCGCTTAATAGGTCACTTGAGTTCATTTCTTTATCAGCGCGCTCTTGAAAATTGAAAACAGCTGTGTATTTCACCTACTTCTTTCTAAACACTTGATTCTTGCCGGCAGAATGAAATACTGCACAAGATTGAGAATGAAGAGAAAGTTAATGATTCACTTTCCTTTTGACGAAGTGAGATTAAGTACTTTTGAGTTCTTGGGATAAATTCCGTAAGTCTTTCACCGTATGCTGTAAGAATTTTTTTTTTCACGGAGGTATTCGCTGGGATGGACGGGCGTAGATTACGTAACTGTTTAGTTTTTGGGATTTTCCCGTTGAGATGAACTGTCCTACTCGACTTCTGAAACGAAGCGTGTTGCTCCGTCGGTGGGTCCTTGATCGCCGGGCCGGTGGCTGCGCGGACTGATGGCGGCTCCGTATTTACGTCAAAGCGCTCATTCTGATTCCCTTGCATGCTCTTGTAGTCCTGGGCCGTGAGCGGGATTCGGTTAAATTCCGAGTGAATGTATGTCTGTTTAAAGGAAGACACCGTCTATTACGGAACCTGGTTTATTTCTTTTTCTTACATGCATCCTTTTAAACCAGGCCCATATTGGCGTGAGAGCTGCTTTTTAAGTCTGTCTGGACATCGAAGGTTCGTCCATCGCGAGGCAATTCCGAGAGAGCAGATTGGCGTGGATTTGTTTAGATGAGGGAAATCGTAAAAAGTTCGCTCCTGATAGCCGTGTAATGGTATAAATATGAGGTTTTTGCATTATTTCTGCTAGAGGTCGTCTAAGTCAAAAGAGGCGTATTTTTAATTTTAATTGGCCGCGAGCTGAGTGATTGATTGTGCGGAATAAAGGCGTTGGCTCCATTGGCCGATCGGATGCCGCAAGACTTTAAAATTGCGTTAGCGTCAGCACAAATATTCTTATGAAGAGTCAGAAAACGATCTTTGAAAGTTATAAGATGCGATGCAGGAAAACTAATTTAACAGGGGCGACGGCATTTTCAATCAATTGAAACACAATTATTAAAGCATTTAAAAGTTTTGATTTAAATTTCTATTTTTTAAAACGGTAATTTAAAATTTTAAAAGGGGCAAAAAGGGATTTTGCATTTTAAAAAGGGGTTTAGCTTTTATCCTTTCATATATATATATATATATATATATATTTTTTACTTTATGTATGAAAATTTCTGATTTACAAAAATAAAAATTTGACAACCCTGAAGAACTCTAAGGCTTTTTAAGTTCTCTTAAAAAGTCCTTACTCATTTATAAAATAAATTCCAACTAGGATTTATTAGTGCCACAATGCTATTGGTTTCACCATTAAAAAATATTGTGATGAAAAATAATAGTCAGTTATATATATATTTCACTGGCATCCGGCTAACCGAAAAGTACCATTTTTATTTGTTGGTCATATTTCAGAATTTTCTCAATTGCTGTGATGTAAACTTGACTAAAAAGGAAGGTCTCCTTAAGCACACACTCTGAAAATTTTGAAAAAATTACAGAATATTATTCTCGTGCGGATATATATACCTATAAAAAAATTTCTGCAAAATTTCAATATAAAGTCCATAAAAAAATTATGAAAATTTTGTGTTTTTGGTAATTTATTGCTGGTTGGTAACGCAACAAAATAAAATATATATATATATATATGCTTTTATGATAAATGCTCTTTTATGAAAACCTTTTTCTGCTCTTCATACTGAATTAGTTTAAGTAAGTTTAATTGAAATAAATACACTTTTATAACTACAGTTTTGTCATATACATTTATATTTTAGGAAAATTGCTGTGATGTCTTAAACTTAGTCATAGATATATATAAAGAAACATATTCTATAGTTTAGAACAAAATTTAAATTTATTAAAAATGCATCAAACTAAGAATTAAAGTCTGATTCTGAGCATTGTCAATTTAACTTAGATATTGTTAGTGTCAGGACAAGAAGAGAAAACTATTGTTGCCATGGAAGCAACGACTTATTCAATATCGAAATTTCGAAATGTATATTAAGGACATTCTTAATCATTCAGTTATTGTTAGAATATGCTTAAAACTTATCCAGCCTGTGAAATTGTGTAAAATTAAATAACTTCAGCAACATGCAACTTGTATATTTATGTATTAACTTATTGAAAAATAATAAACTTTTTAATCGTTTAAGTTTAAATTCATAAAGTGCTGCCCATTTAAATACTCATTTAACCAGGAATTTCCAAATGCATTAAAATCGCTTGCATTTGGCGAGAGAAAAATGTTGCTCGCCAAATCGCGTCTTTTTGTGCCAAATACTCGACAGTATTTAATTTTTTTGCAGATTTTCTACTGTGATTCCGCAGTTAAATTTGACTGATACTTTATTATGTACATGAGTAGTTTCATTTGCATTTTTAAAAAAATATTCTGAGTATGTGCTTTAAGGAGACCTTCCTTGTAAGTACTACCCTACATAATACTTTCCTCTATTATATATCTTTATTTATACAAATGTTTCTAGGAAAATGCATAGTATTAATGAATTATTTTTGCAGCTGCATAAAGTTTGTTATAACAATTTTTGACTGTATGTTGCATCTTACTGGCTTGTAAAATAAATCCTTGGCTGTCAAGATTTTCTAAAGCTTCCTCATTCCTTATGATTGATCTAAATACAGTAGAAGATATTTATAACACGCACCTTAAGACAAGGTTGTGTACATTATAGATTTTTGTGTTATATAAATCATTTCACACATCATTAAATTTATCTTGTAAATGTAGCTGACTCAATCTGCTGTAGAAGATTGTTATGTCCCACACTTTGGCCCCAGAAGTTATGCAGATTATAGACTTTTACATAACATAGAGCATTTCGTACATAGTTAAATTTACCTTGTAAACAGGATCCAAATATGCCTAGACCAAATCACTGTATTAACACTTTATAACAATTTTAAAATACAAAAATATAGAATTTAACAACATTTATCGTTCATAGAAGCAAACAAAATTTAAATAAATTAGCAGTAAGCACTATGCTTGAGATTGTTTCTTTCAAAAAATTGTCAATAGTAATTTGTTTGAGTAGTTTTGATTTTTCTTTTATTAGTTTTCCTTGAATTCGGTAAACAGGTCAATACTTCTTCATTTGCTATACTGTTTCGTGGTTTGAGAAATTTCAAGCATTGCACAACCCATTTAGTTTTTTTTTTTTTTTTTTTTTTTTTTTTTAAGCTTCTGAAAAGAAATGCTTTTGTTTGTGATGACCATCTGTTAGTGCTATGTTATCTCATTACTCATTTCATATTTCCGAAAAATTTTAGTCTAATTACAGCTACTTTTTCATTAAACATATCTAAATTAAGGAGATAAAGATGAAATAATGTCTTAAACTTAGTCATTCCACAGTGTATACTAGTGTTTCTTAATTGCAAAATTCGCCATTTACATCTGAAAAGTTGTGTGTTATATATAGAGAATCACATATTGTAGATTGGCATTATAAAGATCAACTGTAGAAGATACTACCATAGTATCTTCTATAGTTGCAATATCATAATCTAACAAGTAAGTTTAAGTTAAGTATAATATGTAAGCTAATTCCTCAGTAATTTTTATTTATGATGCTCATTAAAATATGATCCTTATTAAAGATATTTATATATTTTTTATTTTGAAAATTTATATAAATTTTCAGTAATTTGCCTGTTTATATGCATATTTTTAGATGTAAAGTTATTTAATTTATTTTTGTAGACAACTTGAAAGAGAAGATGCTGACCAAAGTGAAGTAACAGAAATTTCTGTTGATAATAATCAAGAACTATCAAATAATTCCAGGACATCAAACAGCAATGTTGAAATTAATCTTATCCAGCAAAATCAAATTAATTCTGGAATGCCTTCTATGAATTCAAATTCATCCATAAATTTAACAAATTATGAATCTAATACTGAAGATGTTTTAGATCATTTTGATAGTGATGATGATTTTGAACAAAATATTGATTATGGAGTGCTGGATGAGATAGAAAACAGCCAAAGACAAGTAAGTAAAGTTTTCTGATTTTTCTAAATCTTCTAATATTGTCTCTACAGTTTAATGTTTTCCATTTATTTTTATTTTTATTGCATTATAATATATGTGTGATGGAATTTATGACACATTATTAATTGTTAGCCGAGCAAATCATCGTTATCCATTTTTGCAGACTGTAAAATTAATTTTATTAGGAGAAATCCAGCGATAACGACTAGCATGGATAAAATAAGGCAGGTGAAGTGAAATTTATATTAGGAGGGCCCCTTCAATAAGCAGTCATGTTTTTTGGTGTGAACAACTCTATTAAATACCTGTTCAGATTATAATTGCCGAAATGTCAGCGAATGCTCGCTGTGGAGACACGAAACTTTTTTTATTTCTGTGTGTCTGTTCCATGATAACTGCTACAAAAATCATCCAAATAGGTTGATTTTTGGTGGGTATGTTGGCGAGATATCCGGAATTAGCTGTATAGTTTTTGGTTAAATTTGGTTCATTCGTTCAAAAAATATAGAACCTTTTCTTTTAAGTCATAATACTTTTCAATGGGAAGTCAGATGATTTTTTAAAATTTTAACATTCACCGAAAAGAAAATCACGCATTAGGATAATTGTAAATGCTAAATTATGGATGTTAAATTTATGAAATAGAGGTCTTAATTTAATCCAATTTCTTTGAAAATTTGCCAATATATTTATTAGAATTTTGAAATTACTTGTATAAATTATTGAAAAATTTTACGCATTAATTTAAAAGCATGAAACATTTTCATTTTTCATTTTTTACAAAAATGTCCAATGCATTTTTTAGCCACACACAGGGTGGCTTATTCTTTCAATCTCTATCATTTTTCATGTTTATGAAAAGTCACAGCAATCCATCGTTGCCACAGATTAATCTCGGAAAATGAAACATTTGAAGTTACTTAAAAAATTAATAACTCGAAAAGTATTTGTCACAAAATTGTTTTACAAACTGCGTTAGAATGCTAAAAAATTGTATTTTTCTTGATATAAATTTCAAATCTAATGATTATGTCGTTTTTCAAATATTAGATTTCAAAAATTACAAAACTTCACAATGGAATACCGTAGCGAAACTTTTACGCGTAAAAAGATAATGATAAAGGCATTGTGGCTCGACGTGTATCGTGTATACTGGCCATCATAGCATGAGTAACGAATTATAGTAAACTTATTATTCTGTTAAAATATAAAAGTGAATTATGTATATACATTTTTAAAAAATAAAGAAAAACATTTTATCACAAACATCAACAAAATTTTTTCTTCTATTTATTCCGTTATTCCAAAGATATCGTTTTATCGTCTGCTGCCATAGCAACATGAATTAAATTTCATTAAAAAAAAATTGCTCAGTGGTAGAAAAATATTTTTCTAAATCGAATGGTTATTGAACAACTCAACACTTTAACAGGGGAATTTTTATTTGTTATTTAGATATTTTAAAATTGTTTGTTGTCATTGCATTTTTATTCTGAGTTACAGCTAGTTTATTTATTTTTTAAATAAAAGCCGTGTGTGGCAATCTATATTCGGCCTTATAGCAGAATTTTTCCCTCTTGTTTTCTCTCTTTTATTAAATGGTTGCCAAGTAACTATATTTCAAAGAATATATATATATATATAAAAAAAAAAGCAAGTGAATCGCCTTATTTTGACGTGAAATTTTATTACCAAAATAACTAATTTTTAGGTGATTTAAGTTTTTAATATGCTTTTTCTAATGAAATAGATAAAAGATTTATTTTAACTCCTAAGGAAAGATGACCAAATCGGTTTTCCAAATGAAAATTATAAAAACGTTGAATATGTAAATTGAGTATAAGTCTCATAAGAGGAATTTACATTTGTATAAGTATATTTAATACACAAAATTTTATTTTAGCAACATATGATGTTGTTTAGTGGTTGAAAAATAAGTATTCTTTTAAGGATAGGATAAAATCTCCTGTACAAAGAGATAGTTAATCTAATGAAATTACAATAAATGCATTCAGACATATACTCGAATAATGAAATAGCACAATTACTGGAAATTGAGGACATAAAATTAAAGCGACAACGTTGGGTTCAGGGGAACAAAGCCCCCCTTAAGGAATGTATTTTTATTCTGAAAAAAAAAATACAGTAATAAGTAGTTCCGTTCCTATCATTGCATAAAATTGTTTTTAATGTGATACTTCTAAAATTTCCGGAAGTTTCAATAAATCTTATATTCTTATAAATGTATAATTAACTTTAAAAAATTTAATTTTTGGATATCAAATATTATGCAGATTATATTAAAAATTAGTGAGATTAATGAACAATGATTTGTAGAGCTGACATTGAGGCCTCTGATCTGCAGATTTACTAGTAAATAGAGGGCTGAAAAGTTATAACAGCATGCAAAAATTTTTAAATGTAACAGAAAATTTTGATAATAATTTATGATAATCCAATCCAGCTAACTTATTAATAATGCAGAACTAAAAGTTTGTGATTTCAATAATAACAGAAGTTGTTTGTCGAAGAAAGACATGATGAACTGCCGTAACTTTTCAATACAACAAAATTAGCAAAAATTCTGAGTTCTGAGAGTGTGCAGTATCGTTTGTTGATAAATTATATCGTGATATATATCACTAGTGATGGGCATAACGATTATTTTGATTATTCGAATGAATCATTCTGGAATGCGCAGAAGCAAATCTGTCAAACTTCAATTTTTTTTTATTCAATTACTACCGAAATTTTGAAAAAAAAAAAAAAGTTTCTTATTATAAAAATGAAAAAGGTGTTTCTAATCTAATTCTAATTAAAATCAAAAACTTTTTTTTTTTTTCAAAATTTCTGGTAGTAATTGAATAAAACAAAATTTAAGTTTGACAGGTATACTTCTGCACATGCCTCATAATTCATTCGAATAATCAAAATAATCGTTATGCCCATCACTATATATCATACATTCGATATTTATTTTTAACCGACTTAAAAAAAGGAGGAGGTTATCAATTCGACCCGTATGTATGTATTATGTTGTTCACGCATAACTCTTGTAAATGTGCATCGATTTTGATAATTTTTATTTTGTTTGAAAGAGTAAGGGTCCAAGGTGGTCCCATTTCAATTTCGTCAAAATCTGATCATTAGAACAAATTATTTTATTCAAATTTCCATTATTTTGATAATTTAATTTATATTTCAAAAAGTCCATTATTTGAATTGTTGCCAATTTGTAAAATAGCGCACATAATAATATTCCCTTTCAATTAAAAAACGTATTTACACGTGACTATCAAAAACAGAAATAAAACTTTAAAACAATAATTAAATGATCACGTGTTAAAAGCAGTAAATGTAGAAAAATACGTTATAAAAAATATACTTGCGCGTGAATATTACCAAATTTGTTGATATTTCGCCAAATATTGCCTAGATTGGAGAGAATTTAACGCTGGCGAACATGAATATATAGAGTTGAGAATGTGAGGGTTAGAACGATGGTTACAACAATGAAATAAAACTTGCGAGATAGCATGTTCACTAAAACTCTTAAATTAAAACCGTTCATGGAGGAATCCTTCTGTCTTGTTTCAAAATGTCAGCCACTCTAAAATTTCAAAATGCTATATCTCAGGCATTTTTTAAGGTAGAGGCAAAACAAAAATTGTTCCGGTATCCTTGGATCAAGGCTGAACATTCAATTGAAAAAAACCTTTAGGATTTCTAATATTTTTAACGACTTTGTACATCTTTTTGAATTTGAAATCTTTAAGTGTCTATCATAGCGCCTCCTTCTTGCCGAATATCCCCAAATTCAACTGGGACCTGCAGGCCATAGTAAAAAACACATACAAAAAATTTGGTTCAGTACTGTGGATAACCTAATACACTTTTCGATGATACAATAATTTAAATAGAACAAAAATCGCTATCACAGCGCCCGCTTTCGGCAGAATATCCGCAAAGTCAAGTGGGACCTGCTGTCACAGCCAAAAACCTATAAATGAAATTTCGTTCAATTCTAGGTTGCTTCATAACTTGACACACTTTTCATTGATACAAAGAGGGCACACACGGACAGACAGGTATTTTGTAAAAACATGTTTTTCGGAATCTTTGACTCCTAAAACATATAAATCCGTCGAAAACCGGAAGTTGAAAAAATTTTGATCACAATACTTTCTTCTATTTAGATAGAAGAAGGTGAGATAAGGAGGATGTTAATAATTTGACCCAATGTATGTATGTATGTATGTTTTAGTTCTGTTCACGCATAACTTTCGTAAATGTGCACCGATTTTGATACATATATTTTTTTGTTTAAAAGTGTAAGACACCCTGGTGGTCCCATTTAAATTTCGTCAAATTCTGATGATTAGAACAATTTTGTTGTTAAAAAATTTTCAAAATTAAAAAATGCGTGGAACCCAATTACAGAAGATTCATTCCCAATTCTCGTCAATCTGAATGAGAATTTCGTCAAATTAGTCAACTATAACCACGTTGGCTTCATTTAGGGCAACATATTTTGATCGCCAAATTTGGCGATATTTCTCCAGTTGTCATCCAGATTGACAAGAATTTGATTCTGTCAAAGATTTTATTAAAAAATATTTATTTAATGGATAATTTTGGTAAATTATAATTTCTATTACAAATTACTTAATTATTCAGCAGATGTTGAAATCAAGAGAATTGTCTATTACTGTATTAATAACTAAAAAGTAGGAAATAAAATAAACTTTTACAAAAAAAATATTAACCGACTTAAAAAAAAGCACTAAAAAGTATTAAATAATTCTTTAAAATTCTCTAATGACAAAATGTTATCCATTAACCACAAATCTGATATCATGTGTCGGAATAAAAATGATAAATTTAATATGTACAGTTTAATACCCACCAAACATGTATTTTCGAGAGAATATATTTTACAAGAGATGAATATACAGACTTATGATTCAGTTTACGAATATATACATATGAAAAGCAATCAATTACTTTTTGAAGTCGGTGCCAAACAACCCCAATCGATAAATTAGTAGATACTAGGTACAATGTATTCACAATTCTTACTAAATTTAAGGTAGTTTGGCACCGACTTCAAAAAGTAATTGATTGTTTTTTATATGTATGTATTCGTAAACTGAATCATAAGTCTGTATATTCATCTCTTGTAAAATATATTCTCTCGAAAATCCATGTTTGGTGGGTATTAAACTGTACATATTAAATTTATCATTTTTATTCCGACACATGATATCAGATTTGTGGTTAATGGATAACATTTTGTCATTAGAGAATTTTAAAGAATTATTTAATACTTTTTAGTGCTTTTTTTTAAGTCTGTTAATATTTTTTTTGTAAAAGTTTATTTTATCAAAATATAAAGATGTATGATATTTTCATATATTTGATATATTTTTTCAAAATATCATTTTCACTCATATTTTTGATATTTTCAGTTAAAAAAAGTTTAAATAAATTTTGGAACTATATTTGACTGTGTCGTTCTGTAGACTGAGAACTTTTGCCTCTGACAGTGACTTTTTTAGACAAAGAAGTTAAACAAATATCTTTTCCACGCTTTACATTTGAAGTTGAATTTTTAAATGTAGAACAATAATTATGTTGGACATTATTAACTGATTAACTTAGAACAGACATTGAAAGATAAACTGTCTAATTTAGATTAGCAGTTATTTACAGCTTGATAGAAAAGAATATTTTTTGGTTTTGGTTTAGTTCAGTTTAAATTGCATAACATGCTAGGGAATAAAAAAGCTGGTAAGCTTAATATTTATGTTCAAAATTTTCAATTAAAAAATAAACTTTTTTATTTAAAATTATGTTGTATAAAACATAAAATTTTCTTGAACTTGATATTGAATCCTATAGTTTGTTTTTTGGTGTGAGTGTCTATAAAGCAAATTGTTTCTGTTTTCGGTTAGTTAATCTTCAACTTTGTTGCAGGTGGAAAAAAAAAATCATGTATCAAGCATAGATCATGTAACACTTTCCAACACTTCCAAAATACTTGTAGAAATATTTGCTGTTTACTAAGGTGAAAGATGATGTTTATGTAAGCAATTTAGAAAACACATAACACATTTAAAAACTCAATTTCAGGAATTACCAACAATATTCGGAAAAATATCCAAATTATTTTTTGCAGCCTGTATATGATGATAGATTTATATATATACTGTATAGAATGCTAATATGTAGTTCAGTTAAGAAATGCATAGCACAGCTGAAAATCCCCCTTCACCAATTTCTTTCAATAAATGGAAATGTACCTAGATGTTTCATGCTATATGATGTATAGAATTTATACACACCAAAGTAATAAGAAAAAATTAATTTAATTTAAAAACACGTACTGCAACTGAAAACGCACTTCCAGCAATTATTATTAGCAGACATTAATTTAATCGAATTCTTTTGTGTGTCTCTGATGAATGCTATACACACAATATTCTGTAGTAAGCCTCTTGTAATGTACTTCAGTGATATATATCAATCAATTTCAATATGTTTGAAATAGTGAAACACTATTAAAATAAACCACAAATGATTTTTTTCATAGGCTGTAATGTAACAGAATTCTTTTGAGTGTCCCGGTATTCGAGCTATAAGTGCTGCACCCTTCATTTTCCAAGCTGAATAGGCCATAGTATACCTCAATAATATATATCAATTGCATGACAATCCGTGTATATCTACATAAGTTAGAACATGGACGGACAGACAGACAGACAGACAAACCAAATTCGTAAATACTTTTCAACCAAGTTGGAAAGTGTTAAAAAAGAAATGAAACAAGAAGACATTTAGAATAAGTTTTCATGTTAAGTGCAATATGTTTTAGTTTGTAATTTATATTACGTTGAAAAATATTTATAATCAGCAGTAAGTCGGCTGTTTTGAAAATATTGAATATTTATCAAAATATCAATTTTATCTGTAGAGTAACACTTCTCAGGAAATGGATGAGCATGATGTTTGGCAAGAGGATGAAGATGTGGTCAGAGATTTAATGGAATTTCAAGACGCTGATCCAGAATTTAAAATGCCTTTTGACATCCAGGATCCTGGTCCATCTACTGACAGAAGAAGTCAGGACTCCAGTAAAATATTTCTTTACTTCAAAAATCATGATGTTTTTTTTTTTTTTTTAATGTTCCCATGTAATATTTCAGATAGAAAAAAATCATGTAGGTTAAATTTAGCCCTAATCCAAAATTGAGTATGCATTATTTATTAACTTTAAATTAGCAAACCCGCCTGGTCTGAGTCTACCAAGAAAATATAAGCCTAATGCTGTGGACCGCCAATATTTTGGGCTCGCAAAAAATAAAAAAAATAACTAACCTAAAAATTTCAATGGTGCCCTATAAATTTTTAAAACAATAATCATTATAGTGTGGATCTTCCACTAATATGCGACATCATATAAATAACTTATTTTGTTACAACGCCCAATCATAAAATCACATTGTAAAGATATACTTTAAAATGTCTTTACAAATTTAAAAAAAAAAAAAAAAAAGATTGAAATTTTTTATTGTGCCAAACAAAATAAATCATTTTGTTCAAACGCTCAGTTGTTTAAAATATGAAATAAAAATAATGTAAATTTTAAAAAATTAAAACTTTTACTTTTACTCAACTAAAATGCATCAAAAATTATATATATATATTTTTCAATTAGTAAGAAAAATGCAAATTTTCATATAGCTTCCATATATTTATACTTTATCATTGCCGATATGTCAGAAAAGGCTCACTGTGGAGACCTGAAAAGTTTTTGGTTTCCGTCTGTTTGTCTGTCTGTCTGTTCCGCGATAACTGCCGCAAAAATGATAAGATTAGGTTGATTTTTGGTAGGTATGTTGGCGAAGTACCCAGAATTAGCTGTATAGTTTCCAGTTACATTTGATTCATTCATTCAAAAAATATAGAACATTTCTTTTTAGGTCATAATGCTTTTCAATGGAAAGTCAGACAATTTTTTTTATCTTAACATTCACCGAAAAGAAAATGTCGCATTGGGATAATTCTAAATGCTAAAATTACAAAATGGATATCTTAATTTAATCCAATCGCTTTAAAAATTTGCCAATATATTTATTAGAATTTCGAAATTAATTGTATAAATTATTGGGAAATTTTATGCATTAATTTGAAAGGTATAAAACATTTTAATTTCTCAATTTTTACAAAAATCCCCAATGCATTTTTTTTTCTTTCATTAAATAGTTGCTAAGCAACTATATTTCAAAGAATTTTAACAAAGGAAAATTCAAGTGAATCGCATTATTTTGATGTGTAATTTTATTAACAAAATAGCTAATTTTCGGGTGATTTAAGTTTTTAATATGCTTTTTTTTTAATGAAATAGATGAGAATTTATTTTATCTATTAAAGAAAGATGACCAAATCGGTTTTCCAAATGAAAATAATAAAAATGTTGAATGTGTAAATTGAATATAGGCCACATAAGAGAAATTTGCATGTGTATAAGTATATTTTATACATGAAATTTTATTCAATATCAGCAACATATGATGTTTAGTGGTTGAAATATAAGTATTCTTTTAAGGATAGGATAAAATCGCTTGTACAAAGAGATGGTTATTCTAATGAATAAATAGTAAATACATTCAGACATATACTCAAGAGATGAAATAGCACAAATACTGGAAATTGAGAATATAAAATTAAAACGACAACGGGGGGGAGGGGGGGGGGCGGGGGGTTCAGGGGGGTGGAGCACCCCTAAAGTAATGTATTCTTATTCAGAAAAAATACAGTAATAAGTAGTTTATCCTATCATTGCATAACATTGTGTTTAATGCGATACTTCTAAAATTTCCAGAACTTTCGATAAATTTTATATCTTATAAATGTATATGTTACGGCCAAAACCCGAAATCGGCCAATTCGCGAATTGGCCAACTTCCTTTTAAATTGATTGGCCAATTCGGGTATTGGCCGGCCACTTCACGAAATGGCCAGACGTTATTGGCCAGTTCGCGAATTGGCCAAATGCCGTCGGCCAGTTCCTGAAATAGATATGGTAGTTGGGTAGTTTGAATGTAAGTGGTTGACAAGTTCGGTATTTTAAATGAAGTACATGTAGAGTTTATAATTCATGTACAGGAGTACTCAAAAGTAATATGTGACTTAATGGTCTATGGGGAAAATCAATTGCGGCGTACCTTAATGGTGTTATACTGTTACAAACATACTAAAATTATATGAATTTCTGAGGTGCACTAAAACATGCTTCTGTAGAATAAGGAGCGCAAATAATTTATCATTGATTTACAGGGTCGCACAATATGACTCTATTACATAATGGTGTACGGGGAAAATGTTTGCAGCGTATTTTAATTATATTTCATTATTTGAAATATGCTGAAACTGATATACATTGCTGATTTTTACTACAAGAATTTTTTCTGTAGAATATAATGTGTATATCAATTAGCCTTCATTTACAAGGACATACAATTGATTTGGAATACAGTACTGTATCGGAAGTATTATCTATTAGGGATGATTGCTGGAAGTGCGTTTTCAGTTATGCCTTTTTAAGCTTAACTAAATTTTTCATACTACGGGGTGTGTATAAATTCTATTAACCCTATACAGGGCTAAACAAAATACTTCTTAAGCTTTAATACTGTGATTTTAAAAAGGTACATTAAGTATGCTTTTTAATTTGAATTAAAAAGCATACTTAAGCACAAATATAGTATTTAGAGTACATAACTACTCAAGCACAAATATAGTTATTTAGATTACTAAGAGAAGTTTCTAGAATATAAATTAAATCATATACAGGGATATGTAAAGAACTTGATACTTGGTTGACTATAAAAACTAATTCCTGGAAGTGTGATTTCAGTAGTTTTGAGTGTATTTTAGCCTAAATTAAATTGTAGCTTAATATTTGGCGTGTATAAAAACCTGAAGGTAATATACTGGTATTTACAAAATAATTCAAGTACATTTCTAGCCATTGGTAGATTTTTCTGAAGGTGTATTTTCAACTGTGTTATGTGCTTTCTAACTAAACTAAATATTAGAATAATATATAGAATATATACAAATCAGTACATCATATACAGGGTTTCACAGAATAATTAAAGTTTTTCTCAGGATAGGCACAGTAGTGGTGGAAATCTGGCTTTCAAATGTGTTATGCGTTTCCTAAAATGTTTACTTGAGTATCTTTTGTACCTTATTAAACGGTTTTGTTAAAATATTCTATAAGTGTTGCAAAGTATTTCATAAGCTAATCTTGACGCATATGATTTTTCTTTCTTGTATCTTCATTGATGAAATTGTATTAAAAAGATAAAAAATAAAATATTAATTTGCAAACATGGTATTCGCCAAGAGCATTAAAATTGAACTAACATCATATATCAAAATAAAACATTCCTTTAAAAACATGAAACAGCAGCATTTGATTGCGTCAAAATGAAATTATTTTCAGATTTTTTTCATTCTGCCCACTCTAAATTAGGTACCAAAATTTCAATAGAAGAAATTGCTTTTACCTGTGGTAATGACGTCATTTTTAAACGACATTCGACTGAAAATATATTTTTTTATTCAGGAAATAGCAATGTTTGACTACGATTGTGTCCAAATGACAAAATTTACATTGGTATTTCATTCCTCTGTTATTGACATCAGACCTAAATGTTTTACAATATGTTTCTATCTGAAAAACTGGAATCATGTTTAAGAGAAAACACACATTTTCTTCTATAAATTGATGTTTGCCATATGAACGATTTCTGGGCGCGAAGAGTAGAGACCCGTTACAGAGAGGTTTCTCGTTACAGTGATTGCCGTATTAAAGTTTAAAGGTCTAGAAGAGCACAAAACCATATTTTAGTGATAGCGGTAGTAACAGTTAAGAGACTACTTCTTTCGTGCGAAAACATCCGCTGGCTAATATCATAATAAGAGGGGAATTTTTAAAAATTTCTTGTTTGCATTTCAATATTTTTAAATGATTGTTTTTGCCTTGGGTAGCTGATATTGATTTCTACGCAGGTCATTTGTTTTACTTTTTCGATTTTGTTTACAGGATTTTTTTTATTATGAGGCTACTATCACTTTTGGAACCGGTTTCGAAATTGAAAGTATCTGAATAAAAACAATCTGTAAACAGAATCGAAAAAGCAAAAAACGGCCTGCGTAGAGATCGATCTCAGCTACCCAATGCAAAAGAAACTTAATTAAAAATATTGACATATAAAAGAGATATTAAAAAAAAATCTCCCATTGGATTAATATTAGCGAGCGTGTGCTCTTCCGTGACTGAAGTAGCCTCTTAATGGTCGCAAAGCACAAAAAGTCCCATTAAATTAAGGGACCCCGTTATACTGATCACAATTTAAAAGGTTAATAGGCACGAAGCCCATATTGCAAATTATATAAAAGGTGTTCATTATAATTATCATTATTTTAACGGTTTATGAGCGCAACGCGCAGGGAGCCTCACTTTTCAGGAAACCATGTTACAGTGATTGCCGTAGTAACAAATTATAAGGGCGAGTTGCACAAGGTCCCGTTTTGTAAGTGACTCCATTACAGTGATTAGCTTATTAACGATATATGTGAAAGAAGTGACCATTATGACAAATACAAATACTCTTGCGCTAGGATGATTATGCGACGTTAGCAACGTAAATAGCTGAATAAACAATGTAAATTTACGTTTCAAATATTTCAAGACTTCAAAAGAAAACATTTTTTTACTAGGGAAAAAAGGAGAAGGAAATATAGCGAGGCCAACGCATATGATCGAAATTAAATGTGATTGTGCTTTTCTTTATGTTGGTTTTATGTAATAGATATTCATCATTAAACTAATTTTACGTATACAAAACACTGGATATATTTATTTAACATGGGAGTTCACAGAACACTATCAGGGAAGAGCAAGATTTTCGAACAGATGTAACTCTAATCTAATTTTTACTTTCTTCTATCTATAATGGAAAAAAATATAGTAATCAAAAAAAATTTTCGACTTTCGGTTTCCGACGGATTTACATGTTTTAGGGGTAGGAGATCTCGAAAAACAAGTTTATACAAAATGTCTCATTTATCAATGTCAAATGCTTCTCATTTTTTGTTTCGAAAATATACATAATTTAAAAAAAATATGACTTTTGAATTATAAACATGAGATAGAAGAATGTTTAGTGATTGGTACAACCGACAAGTTTTCTACTGTAAAATAGAAAATATAAACACGAAATAAACAAAATGCATTTTTTTAAATCAGAACTCTACGTGCAAAACAATTTTTAAGTACATCAGTATAAATACAGAAATATAACAACACATATTAATAAAAAAGAAAAGTGCCCAGTTAAACTGAGGACATTGATCTCAAAGGCTATTCACACTAATTGTATATTATACTCTTATTTCAAATAATATTGCCCCTCGAAAAATAAAGAAATCGACAATATATTAAGGGGATCATTCGGCCCCCCATATAATTAACCAATGAACACCCAAAATTAATCAGAGAAGCGTCTTATTACAATGAACTTATATAGAAAATTTCAAGCAAATCGGATAATTCTCCATGAAAAGCCCATTTTTCTAAATTAAGGGTGGATTAGACCCCCATTACCCCCTTTATACTTAACCAATGAACCCCCAAAACTAATCAGGGAAGCGCCTTATCACAATAAGCCTATATACAAAATTTGAAGAACACTGGATAATTCTGCATGAAAAACCCATTTATCTAAATTAAGGGGGAGGGGGGGGGGTTAGACCCTGTTTCCTAGCTTTAAACTTAACTAATGAACTCCCAAAAATAATCAGGGAAGCACCTTATCACAAAGAACCTATATACAAAATTTGAAGAAAAACGGATAATTCTGCATGAAAAACCCATTTATCTAAACTAAGGGGGAGTTAGCGCCCTTTTCCCCCCTTTATACTTAACCAATGAACACCCAAAACTAATCAGGGAAGCGTCTTATTAGAATGAACTGTAAACAAAATTTGAAGCAAAACGGTTAATTCTATAAAGAGTTATCACGTTACGTACATACATACATACGTACATACAGAACGGGCGGGCACATTAGCTCTCATGCTTTGATAACCTGTGAGTTAAAAATGAAGAGTTGAAACAGTTTACTACTTTTCCTAATCAGGGTGGGGGTTTTGCCCTCATCCTCCGTTTAAGATAATTTTTAAACACATGAACATAAAAAGAAAAACATAACGAAAAACTGTCTTTAACGGGGGGCTAAGAGGACTTTGACCCCATGACGAAAATTATTAATTACTTCCCTTTTTAGTGTTTAATTATTTTACATTTGAGAAGAATAAATTTTACTATTGCTTTCAAATTCACACGAGAAAAAAAATAATAAATTTGAAAATCCAGCAAGTGGCAATTGCTCTCCGCTGACCCCTCCTCCCAACCCCCACCCCTGTTTTTCGAATTTTTAAACGAATAATAATGTTTTGAAATTACTCCATACAAATACTTTGGTTTAACGTCAGATTAATAATAATAGAAAAAATTATATTTTTAAACTAGTTTTTCGTAACAAATAATGATTTTGGACAAAGGATATTTTTTATATGAATCACAAGAAATTGTATTCTAAAAAAATATGGAATAGCCTTATACAATATTTATATAAAATACTATACTAATACGAAGAATACAATAATCGCAATGAATCCTGAGTCACAGAGACAGGAAATTAATTCTCCAACAGATCAGAATATAATCGTCACAATGAATTCACGGTATCACAATAAGTCACAAAAGCGGGAAATTCTTCCTCAGAGAACATCTGTCAAAAATTTCTAAAAAGTATAATGGTCACAGCATGGAACTTTCTTTCCTATCATGTGTCACATGTGCACGTGAGTGTCACCTCTCGGACAGCCTTGGATCCCCATTTCGTATATTGGCCAAGGATTCCCGGCAACTTCGCGAATTGGCCGGCCAAAACCCGAAATGCATTGTTCATTTCATGTACTTCGGGTTTTGGCCAGGAATCTTGGCCAATTCGCGAACTGGCCGGCCACTTCGCGAATTGGCCGAACTTCGGGTTTTGGCCGTAACATATATAATGATATCTGGGGATTGTGATGAATATAAAAGAAAAATTAATAAAAGGGTGAATCACCAGCGACATGCACCGGAGTGATTCCGAAAACCTAAAAATTTAGACAAAACATATATTCAACACTTTCCCCAAACACCATTATAGGCGTAAACGTAAGTGGTAGTACACAATGCGAAGCCATAAAAGATAAGTTTAAAATTACGTTAAATTCATATGAGAATTATTAAAGTTAAATCTTACATTAAATTATACTTTTATAATATAGTAAATAGAACTTATTCCATCATTTCAAGCAGAGCTGAAAAACAAAAATAGAAATAGAAAGAAAAGACAGACTCACCCAAATGAAGTTAAATCTGTAATTTATTAAACACTTGTGCACTAATATTAACAAATCATTTCATAACTCTGTATTTATATCATTACCTATGTACAAACATGTACCTGCTTTTAATAACATCTTGAGATAATCATTTGATGGCAAAATTACTAACAAATACCAAATATATTTTTTTGAATACATTATTTAGAATTCTTTAAACGAATGTTCTAGTTCCAAATTCATATAGGAAATACACATTATAATAGTTGTTTTGGTCCAATTCAGTGTAGATAATGAACATTGTTAACATCGCTGAAAGTTCTAGAAATTTTAGTTATGAACTTCAATGTAGTAATTATTGCTCGTTGAGCGTGATGAAAGTTAAAGCTATAAACGACAAAAATAACTGGAGACGAGATTTACATGTAGAAGTTAACTATATTGGACATTACGATAGATGATAACGAATATGGATGTGAACGGCAAGAAGAATAGGAAATTAAATGAACATCTCGGAGGTAACTATAATAGATGTCACAATAATCGATGATGAAGAATATAATAATAGATGTCACAATAATCGATGATGAAGATTATCTTTTCAATTCAGATGAGAATTTCAACACAGCAGGAACCAAAACTCCACCAGAAATAGTGACAATTCATCCGTTAAAGAAGACTAAATTTGATGATTGAGAAACAGGATCATTACACAAACGGAAAATGTGAAGATGACTTCACGGCGAAATTCTGCTACCCAGCATCTCCATATTTTGTAAAACATAAAATGCCAAATGTTAGATAGACATCATAGTTGGAAAAGGATCTGTATATTATTATTTTATAAGAAGATATCAGAAGCATAGCAGGCATTAGTTACACTCAAGAGATTCCTGACCCTCGCCAAAGAAATGGCAAAGGCCCGGAGAACGATTATTACACAACCTACATCGTGGATGTTTTGGAGAAGAACTGACTACTCTCTAGATTTTCCCACTCAGGTAAAAATCTACGGCGGTTACGGAATAACCAATCAAAAACTCCTAACCGTCTGAATGTCACTGATCAAGCCCAAAAACCTGTAGGGAAAGTTGCAGTTAAAGGTATCACTGACGCGTCCACCCCTGGCAACAGCATTAAAATAGTGTTTCGAACATACGATCACGACCTTGGAGTGCTGTTAAAACGACCTTGCGCCAAATACGCGGGAAAAAGGATTCTTGTTTACACGAAGACATCTGAAATTCTGTCAATGGCCGCTCTTAGCGAAAATGTACCATCTTCAGAATAAAACTTACAAAAATAATGAAAAATTCATGTCAGAAACTTATGAATGAAAACAAATAAAATTTTAGGAAACGTACTAAAATAAAAAGTTCTTTCCATCTATCATGAATTGGAAGTAAAAATATTTGAATTAAAGAATTTCGAAAAGTAATTCTTGGACTTTGAAAATATCTCAAAGATCGTGAATCTGAAATGAGAAATCCTAGGATGACAAAACAAATAACACACAACTTACTGAGATGAATTGAAGTAACAAAATACTAATTATGATAATAAAAAATTGAAGTAAATGTGCTTTAATTTTTGACTATTTAAATTTAATAAGAAATTATTTAATATTATAAAAATAAGTAATAAGGATTAAATTTGAGATTTGAAATTAAATTAAATTAGCACAAACGTTATAAAATCAAAAGAATGTTTGATTTAAAATTATTAATTGATGAACTATTATTAAATAAAATAAATTTTATGAATTTATTAAAATAAATGAATAAATTAAATTTAAGAAATTTGAATATATGAATTAATTAATACTGAGAATTTTAAATCATAACAATGTTTAAATAACTTCAAAAAATTGAATTTTAGGATATCAATTATTATGCAGATAATGTTAAAAATTAGTGAGATTAATGAACAATGATTTGTAGAGCTGACGTTGAGGCCTCTCATCTGTTGATTTACCAGTACATATATATATTAAGGAACAAAAGGCAAGTGCAGCAAATTTTTATTACACACTTCTTATGAGGTATAGTAGTTCTTAATAAAATTCATCCTTTTGTAAAAGGGAAAACTGAAGATATTTGTTATACATGTGTAATAAAACATTTTCTGCTCTGCCTTTTATTCCTTAATATATATGTATGATAAGATATAAATTTATGGAAGTTATTAGGAATATACAGAAAATTTGCATTTTTCTCACTAATTGAAGAAAAAATCATTTTCTAATTTTTGAAATTCCTATTTGATCTTTAGAGGATTTATTAATGAAAAAAATATTTCTGCACCTTGGTAGAAAAAAAAGCTAATATCCAAAATACCTTATGACCACCTAAAAGTACCCCCAAATTGGTCTATGACCACCAATGACTTGACAAAAGTCATAGGTGTAACAGAAACATCCCTATTGAAATATCTTGTTGTGTGATTTTTTTTTTTTTAATTCACTTTTATTAAATAATGACTGTATGTGTCAGAGTAGTGTTGCCAAAAAAAAAATAATAATCCTATGAAAATATCATTATTTTAATGCTGACCTGGAAATATGTAAATATCAGGAAATTTTAACATAAGATATTTGTGACCATCCTGTATTTCAATTCATAAGAGTTAAATTACCTGAAACTACTTGAAATCTTACTTGCAGCAATACTGATATGAAAAAAATGAAGCTGTAGTTGCAAAAAAAAGAAGAAGAAAAAAAAGAGGGTATATGCTATAGTCAGAACATATACCCAGAGAGTATATGCTATAGATTTATTTGAGAAACAGAGGGTATACTGAGTTTTTAAAACAAATTCAGAAGATAGATGGTGTATGTATACCACCATATACCACCTCTACTACACCCCTGATTAAGGCCTTTGATGTGCATATTTACTAATTCAAAATGTAAACAGTATATATAAGGGTTGCCCAAATGAAAAGTGGACGCGTGCGGTTGCGTCAGAATGACTGTAGCTATAGCAGCACTACCGAACAGAGATAGAAAGGGTGGTAGGAGGTGTGCATTACATATGGTGTTCAACAGTGAAGCCTGTTCGCGATTGAGGATATTGGTCGAAAGTAAAGTCGTGCCATACACGGATGTGTCCCGATCGGAACAACACACGACAGTACAGTTTCGGATCGCAGAAGGTGATTGCGTCAATTCATCATTTTACTGCGGTACTCTGACGAAACTACAGAAAACAATCAAAAGCAAATGGCCAGACCTTCTCACACAAGTGATCCTTCGTGATCCTTCTCCATGATAATGCCCGCCCACATGTCTCCTGGGAAACCCAGACGACCTTAAACAAGTTCCGTTGGGAAGTGTTGTAACACACAACTTACAGCCCAGATTTGTTACCCTGTCTTGTTGTGACCTTGATTTGTGACTTCCACGCCTTTGGGTCACTTAACAGAGTTAAGTGACATTACAGGGGTAATGTTTCCATTCAGACAATGAAGTGAAGGAAGCTGTGCAAGACTTCTTCAAGAATCAACCGCAATCTTTCTACAGCAAAGGTATAGACCTGCTGCCGAAACGATGAGACCGGTGTTAAACGCCCATAGCAATTTTGTTTGATTTCCAATAAAGGTAAGTATTTTTTTTATTCAACTTGTCCACTTTTCATTTGGGCAGCCCTTATATATTACTTATAAATACTTTTTCAGAACTGAATTAATAAATATTGAAGATTGAAAGTAATAGTATTTGGGATAGTTCGTTTGATTTAAAGATAATTGGATTTATTTGAATAGGGAGGTCATGAGCCTTATGAACCCTTCCCTTTCCTTTGCCCTTGTCAGTGTTTCCCCTTTAATTTATTCTGGGAGGAAATTATTTTTTAAGTAATAATTTAAAGAAATTTTATAGGAAAAAAAACATTCCATCTCAAAACTCTAAAAAATGAACAGTAGCTCTTTTTCTACCAAGATTACAAATTTATGTTTCTATGTTAATCTTTTAATTAATTACCATTTGTTTTTTTAACAAAATGCATTAAATGTATTTCATAGTCAAAGTTTATTAGATTATTTATCATGAAGAAAATGCTATTTTAGGGACAAAATGTAGTGTAACCCTAGTTCAGATGTGCAATGATCTTGGGTTTTCCTACATTTATAATTAAATTTGACAGTATCAATAAACCTATTTTATATTTCTAAGTAAAATATGCATACATCAGCTTACAAATAAAGCAGTTCATGTGATTTATGAAAAATTGTCTCCAATTAAATTGGGAAGGCTTGTATCCTATTAACCCACTCCTGTCCTACATCTTTGTTTTAATGGGAGAAGAACTCAACTTTTTATGAAAAATTGTAAAAGTTTGCAGTTTTGATGTTGTGCAGAATCCCTAAAAACAAACTATACAGGTTTTTTTTTTTCTTTGTAGTTTCAACTATATTATCCTTGTCACATGATAAAGCTGATAAATTTCCCTTTACTAGAAATGAAGCTTCTGCTCTTTTCTAAAAAATTGCAGAAATAATTGCAATACAATTAATTGTATGAGATGTAACTTTATAAATTATATTAAAGTAAAGATCTAAAAGTACTGAAAATTTTTTTAAACATATTTTGGGATTTTTTAATTCAGTCCATAACTGTGCACTTACTGTGTGAGAAAATTTTCACAAATATGAACAGGAAATAAAATAATTGTTTTAGACACAAAATATGATGCAACAAACCCAAAAGAAATAACAAAAACAAGTGTCTGGATAATAGAGATTATGTATTATTGCAATCCTTTAAAAAAAAAAAAAAAAAAAAAAAGTTCATGGTGTAGGATTGAGATTCAAAATATTTTAATTGCCCTGTATCCAAAATGGTAATGATCAGACCCTGGTTTTAGAACTCCTTTCATCTAATACAGCAGAATATGTGTTAATCTGAACATAGAAATAAGTTCTGCATTCTACATTTAAGATGTGTATTTTTTCCCCCTCTAATCAAAATTATTTTTGTTACAGCAAAATAATTACCACATATTTTGGCATATAATGTGCATTTTCGATACAAAAAATTTTATAAAAATTTGCAGGTGTGTGTTACATGCCAGATATAAAAATGAAATATGAAATATCTTGAATAAATGAACGTAAGAATATAGATTTCGTCATCAATCAAGTGTGCTAGTTATGTACGGTAAATTTTATTCTTTATGAACTTAACTAGCTGTTACCCGTCACTTCGTTCACGTAACATTAAAAAAAGGATAAATGCATTAACTTAGTAAAACATTTCACTTGATAATTAACAACATATATAAGTAACCAAAGCTTTATCACATTTTATAGGAGACCATACGGTATTTCTTTGCTATAGGGGCCTTGACATAACCCAGTCTTAAGAAAGTGAAATTTCATGCCAAATAATATATACAATCGCGAAAATGAAACTGCAACAAATGAAAAAAGGAGGACCAAGTAAAATCGTGAAAATCGAGGAATTCCTCTTCGTAAAACGAAAAACAACACTGGCAGAATTCTTCTATACAACAGTGCATTTTAGGTGATATTTGGTGTACAATTTGTATATGTGTACAATTTGTATATGTGTACAATTTGTATATGTGTGCATTGCTAAATGGGCATTATTACATTGTTTATTTGCATAGACATGTTATATATTTCTTACTACATTATCCTGTTTATCTATATATGAAATTAAGTGCTTCACACTAAGTGGTGTAAATAGTGAACAAACTGCTTGTGGATTTTATAAATTGATAGATATTTCACAAAGATATAACAATCTGATGCGATTCTAAAATGTAAATAAAGGTTGCTAGAAAGTACTTTAAATTCTGCCCAATTTAACCTCGATATTTTCTCTATCGCGTGAAGAACACTATAAGCAAATAAATACCGACGACACAAACCTGATAATCTAAATTTACATATTTTTGTTAGTATATATAGGATTATTTTGATTTATTTCATGCGCTTGAAATTTTTTACGCTTTCTCTAGGGTTAGGTGTCGAATAAATGTACTTTCTTGTTATTTTATTTTGCCATTTCTATTTATTCTGTTTTCCATTCATTCCATTTATGGATATTGATTTCATTTACATATTTGTGTCAAAAAATATTCTTTAAAGTTATTATCAGGATTAGGATAGGATTCGATTAGGGTTAGGATTAGGAATAAAAATTGAACGACAATGGCATGACCGATTCAGGTTTAAAGTATGAACCAGGAAGTATATTTACATCATGAATCAATAAGAAAATTAGAAAATTATCGGCTATTATTTTTTAATATGTTTTACAGTCATAGTTGGCATCAAAGGTGAGCGGGGAAATGATCATCTAAAATATCATTAAGCGTTTACCACGCAAAAAACAAATCTGGTTACAACAATGTATTTAATTTTGCGCCAAATTTCACTTGATTAAAAAAAAATCAAATTGACTATGGACCTAATTACAGACCCCTAACCTTCCTATTCTCACAAATGTTCTACCTATATGTAAAAAAAAAATTCTACAGTATATAGAACGCGCTTTCACGTTTATAATGTTATGAATTGGCACGATCGGCTTGTTCAAGTTTACACAATTCGGCTGGAAGAAAAGATTCATTACTTTTTTATTTCTTCTTTGCTTTTGCATTACGCGAATTTGTTGGTAAAATCGATTTTCTTTTCGATAACATTGTTGTATTTTAAGTTTAAAAAATATTGTAATTTTACTTAAACATTGCTTTAAAATCTATGCAATTTTTCTTATCCTGCAAGACTTTACAAAAATCTATTATGAAACAACTTTAAAAAAAGCTATTTAAAAAAGACAACAAAGTTTTTCCTATTTTAAAACTAAAAGAAATGTAAAATTAAATTCCGGTTCGAAACGACGATTTACAAATGTGTTTTCGATTGTGGGAAAATGATAGAGGAAAAATGCTGTTACTTGGACACAATCATATTAAATCTTTAGCTTTTATGAGAAAAGCTACTTTCTTTTAAAAAATATAGTTATTTTTATTAAGATTTTCTGATTTTCGATACGGATAATTTTGCGATGCATATCATTGACATTTGTCATCCAATTTTTTTTTTTACTTTTTATAATTTAAATTAAATATATGGTATCTTTATGTTAGCCGTGTGCAGACGATAAATCGCCAACCTATCCCATCATTCGTATTGAATTCATTAAAAATATAAATCTTTCACTCATTTCATTTAAAACACAGAACTTTAATTTACAACACATACATTTAAAATACATATATTACGTACATTTAAAATATTTCCTTTCATGTGAAAAAGAAAAAGAAAAAAAAGAGAAATTAATCACAAATAATTTGATAACCCAAGATCATTTTATTTCAACATCAAAACAAATCTGTTTTATTTTTCTATATATGACATCATATTCGCTTGCTTTCCATACTTACTCGTATTTATGCACTTTGTATTATTAATAAGTATTTGAAAACGCACGTTTTATTTCTAATATGACATCATTTCATATTCTGTTTAATTCTTAAATAATTCATTTCCTTTTCATTTTTCACGTGGAAAATTTTCACTTGAAAATAAATTGTTGATTAAAAATTATTATTCAGGGGTTTTATTTTATATTGGCAAAGATAAAGTATTAGCAACGGTAAAATAAATTTAACCATTTTAAAAAAAGCTGCAAAACCGGGCCCTTTGGGCCAAACCAACCAACCATTGTAAAATATACGAAAAAATGTCCATTTATTCTGTATGAAAATAATGAAAATTTTAATTTTTAAGAAAAATATTGAAATAAAATAAACGAAAACCAGCCTATATTCATTTGAGGGTTATAATCAACTTATATGCAAAGATACAGGATCATTAAATGCTTCATTTTGACGCTGGCTTCAGCCTAACATTTGCACACAATCAGATTTATAATATTACTAGCTGTTACCCGTGACTTCGTTCACGTAACATTAAAAAAAGAATAAATGCATTAATTTAGCAAAACATTTCACTTGATAATTAACAACATATATAATTAACCAAAGCTTTATCACATTTTATAGGAGACCATACGGTATTTCTTTGCTATAGGGGCCTTGACATAACACAGTCTTAAAAAAGTGAAATTTCATGCCAAATAATATATACAATCGCGAAAATGAAACTGCAACTAATAAAAAAAGGAGGACCCAGTAAAATCGAGGAATTCCTCTTCGTAAAATGAAAAATAACACTGGCAGAATTCTTTTATACAACAGTGCATTTTAGGTGGTATTTGGTGTACAATTTGTATATGTGTGCATTGCTAAATAGGCATTATTATATTCTTTATTTGCATAGACATATGTTATATATTTCTTACTACATTATCTTGTTTATGTATATATTAAATTAAGTGCTTCACGCTAAGTGGTGTAAATAGTGAACAAACTGCTTGTGGATTTTATACATTGATAGATATTTCACAAAGATATAACAATCTGATGCGATTCTAAAATGTAAATAAAGGTTGCTAGAAAGTACTTTAAATTCTGCCCAATTTAACCTCGATATTTTCTCTATCGCGTCAAGAACACTATAAGCAAATAAATACCGACGACACAAATCTGATGATCTAAATTTACATATTTTTGTTAGTATATATAGGATTATTTTGATTTATTTCGCTTGAAATTTTTTACGCTTTCTCTAGGGTTAGGTGTCGAATAAATGTACTTTCTTGTTAATTTATTTTGCCATTTCTATTTATTCTATTTTCCATTCATTCCATTTATGGATATTGATTTAATTTACATATTCATGTCGAAGAATATTCTTTAAAGTTATTATCAGGATTAGGATAGGATACGATTAGGGTTAGGATTAGGAATAAAAATTGAACGACAATGGCATGACCGATTCAGGTTTAAAGTATGAACCAGAAAGTCTATTTACATCATGAAGCAATAAGAAAATTAGAAAATTATCGGCTAATATTTTTTAATATGTTTTACAGTCATAGTTGCCATCAAAGGTGAGCGGAGAAATGATCATCTAAAATACCATTAAGTGTTTACCACGCAAAAAACAAATCTGGTTACAACAATGTATTTAATTTTGCGCCAAATTTCACTTGATAAAAAAAAAGCAAATTGACTATGGATCTAATTACAGACCCCTAACCTTTCTATTCTCGGAAATGTTCTACCTATATGTAAAAAAAAATTCTACTATATAGAACGCGCTTTCATGTTTATAATGTTATGAATTGGCACGATCGGCTTGTTCAAGTTTACACAATTCGGCTGGAAGAAAATATTCATTACTTTTTGATTTCTTCTTTGCTTTTGCATTACGCGAATTTGTTGGTAAAAGCGATTTTCTTTTCGATAACATTGTTGTTTTTTAAGTTTAAAAAACATTGTAATTTTACTTAAACATTGCTTTAAAATCTATGCAATTTTTCTTATCCTACAAGACTTTACAAAAATCTATGATGAAACAACTTTAAAAAAAGCTATATTTAAAAAAGACAACAAAGTTTTTTTTTATTTTAAAACTAAAAGAAATGTAAAATTAAATTCCGGTTCAAAACGACGATTTAGAAATGTGTTTCGATTGTGGGAAAATGATAGAGGAAAAATGCTGTTATTTCGACACAATCAAATTAAATCTTTAGCTTTTATGAGAAAAGCAACTTTCTTTTAAAAAATATAGTTATTTTTATTAAGATTTTCTGATTTTCGATACGGATAATTTTGCGATGCATATCATTGACATTTGCCAGCCAATATATATATATATATTTTTACTTTTTAAAATTTAAATTAAAAATATGGTATCTTTATGTTAGCCGTGTGCAGACGATAAATCGCCAACCTATCCCATCATTCGTATTGAATTCATTAAAAATATAAATCTTTCACTCATTTCATTTAAAACACAGAACTTTAATTTACAACACATACATTTAAAATACATATATTACATAAATTTAAAATAATTCCTTTCATGTGAAAAGAAAAAGAAAAAAAAAAGAGAAATTAATCACAAATAATTTGATAATCCAAGATTATTTTATTTCAACATCAAAACAAATCTGTTTTATTTTTCTATATATGACACATATTTGCTTGCTTTCCATACTTACTCGTATTTGTGCACTTTGTATTATTATCAAATATTTGAAAACGCACGTTTTATTTCTAATATGACATCATTTCATATTCTGTTTAATTCTTAAATAATTCATTTCCTTTTCATTTTTCACGTGGAAAATTTTCACTTCAAAATAAATTGTTGATTAAAAATTATTACTCAGGGGTTTTATTTTATATTGGTAACGATAAAGTATTAGCAACGGTAAAATAAATTTAACCATTTAAAAAAAACTGCAAAACCGGGCCCTTTGGGCTAAAACAACCAAACCAACCAACCATTTTAAAATATACGAAAAAATGTCCATTTATTCTGTATGAAAATAATGAAATTTTTAATTTTTAAGAAAAATATTGAAATAAAATAAACAAAAACCAGCCTATATTCATTTGAGAGTTATAATCAACTTATATGCAAAGATCCAGGATAATTAAATGCTTCATTTTGACGCTGGCTTCAGCCTAACATTTGCACACAATCAGATTTATAATATTATTAGGATTAGGATGCCTGCTATCGAATAAAAATAAAGTTGCATACGACCTGATTTCAGACACATTATAGATTTCTATTACATCCTCACTATCAGTGTCTCTATCATCCATCCATAAATGGTCATCACCAGTTTCATCAAGATTTATGGTTATATCACATTTTTAAAATGACTTTTGAATTATCCCAGGATTTATTTCATCACATGCCTTTATTATCCATTCTCACATTATTTCTATAGGTGCATGTCACATTTGTCCTCCTGTAGTAAATGTTTCAGGTAGACAAATGAGCTTGGTAATGTTGTATGTATTCTCTTCACATTTACTTTTTTTTCTTTATGTTCTTACTAGTTATATTTTTCAGTATACTTTGTATTATTTTTATGCTATATATTTCACAGTGGTGATTGTCGGTGAAGAAGGTGAAGTGCCTGTTCACCGAATATTTTATTGAAAATAATTTGTTTAAATATTCATCTTCTCCTTTTTCTATTAATTTAATTTATATTTGCTCCAAATTTGTAATAAATAATCACAAAGTGATCAACACAATAAAAAGTAAATATTTTATTTTGAATTGATCTCAATTAAAAGTCAAAGGAAAATGTTCCAAAACTAACCAGTTTCCTCCATTTGCCATGACAACATGATGTCAGTAGCTGGGTTTTTGAAAGATTTGGGGAGCAAATTGTTAAGCTAAACAAGTCCAATGTTGCCAACTTAGCCCATTTTTTGTCTCATCTTGTCCCAAATTTAGTCCATTTTAATAGTATGTCTTTAGTATATTTCTGAAACAGTGCTAAAAAAGGGCTAAAAAATGCTAGAAAGAGATAAAAAAAAAAAAGAGCCCCTCTAAATTAGCCCTCTTTAAGCCTGTTTTGACCTTCTTTTTGCCCTTTACTTCCCTGATCAGTTGGTAAAAGCTAAAACTTTACGCTAGAAACTAGAGCAGTCCTGTTTCAGAGGTAGATGAAAATGATTGATTTGAATGAATGATTTGTGAGTCGATATTCAAAATGGAATTTCCCCATTTTCATTTATTGTTTGCTATAAACTGTAAATATGATGTTTACTGTCCTATAAATTAGAAAATTTAGTATGCATTCTGCTAATGATATTGTATTTAATTTATTATAAACACTATTTAATTGCTGGATAGCTGAAAATAAACAGTGATGCATTTTGTCATAAAAGTATAGAACTTGTTAACAGTGGTACTTAAAAAAAAATAAAAAATAAATAAATAAATAAATCTTATAATGTTAATTTTAAAATCTGAAAGCTAATTTGTTTTCTATAATGTTAATTTGAAAAATATATCACATCAAGGACTGATGTGTGAGAGATTTGTGAGATTTGTGGAAATGGGAATTATTTATACAGACATTTACAAATAGATTTTGATCATTTTAATTCTTCCATCATCAGGGGTGAGGAATTTTCAGAAAATTTTATTGGTCAAAGCTCTTTTTTTAACCAACCAGTAAGATTCACCATACAGTTGAAACTTTTTATAATGTAATTTAAGTGACTGGAAAAGTAATTCTTTACAAGTGATATCAGTAAAAATAATGTGTTCAATGAAACTTACAAATTTTAGTTTCTTCAAATATAAAATAACGAGACTCTGGACTCTATTCTTTGTCAACAGATTCTATTCCTAGTTTTAACATAAATGTTTTGATTATTTAAATACATAAAGCAGCCTGTACAGTTCATAATTTAAAAAGTGAAGAAAATGATGACTGCCCTCTCCATAGTTTCGTGTGAATCATGTCAGTGCGAAGAAATTTATCTTATCTTAAAATATATATAAACATTTTTACAGAAATACAATATAGCAAGAAAGAATTGCTGCCGTAACAAAATTTTTTATTACTGCTGATAAAAAAAATCACTGACAGCATAATCTACATTTTTGCACCTTTTACAAAGTGGAAGGATTGACAACTTGAGATTTCATATTAGGGAATATTATCCCTAATAATAGGGAATTTTTGTTATGCAAGTAGTATTCTTATTAATATTGTTTTGTAACATCTTACACATGTGTAAATATTTTTTTTTATTTACATATTTTTAAATGTAATTTCTGTAATATAACTCTAAGAATGAGTGTTAAACATGGAAATACTTTACATGAACTTGCCTATTATTTACAGACTTTTAATTCGTTTTTATTGATATTGTTGCTCCTCACCTGTTTTTCCAACCATGAGTCATCACTGATATTTCATGAAGATTTCTTTGCAAAAAAGGTCTGTGTAATATGGTGAATATAAATAAAAGTAGAAAAATGTAGTCTCTAAATTTAGGTGCATGTTGCCAGAATATACAGTATTTTTAAAAAATTGTGGGGTTTTATGAATTTTTGCCTCTAGATGAATTAAAAACTTTTGTCTTTGATATTTTCAGTTTCCATTCTGTACTTCTTGTAGTGAGTGCATTGTGTATCCTATGTTAATTTTATTATTTATAGTTTTCATTTTTATTTTCAGTATCTTATTTGCTATTTTATTTTTCCAGATGCCAATGAAGTATTCACCTACTTATCTACTGTCACTAATAATCCTTCTTCTGACTGTGTTGTCACCATAAAGGTAATGTGTTTGATGTTTCAAATAGATTTCTAAAGTCACATCTTGACAAATTGCAATTTTTTTAATATCATATTTAAATAATATTGATTAATGTTATTCTCTGCATTGTACACTCTTATAGTTGTTTTGCCACTTCATTTCTAATATCAGTTCTTTTTGTATATATATATATATATAAATTCTTTTAGAAATAAAATTATATTTTTATTTACAGTTCCACTTATATTAAATGAGGGGTTAAAATGACAGTGGAGTAAGTCAAAAATTTGAAAAATCTAGATAACCATATTTTCACTGAATGTATATTAATTTTTATTCAGTGCGACAGTCAAATAGGTCATAGTTCGCTTAGGGAGTCGCTAGAGGGCAAAACAAAGTTGGACTACTTAATGCAACAGCAATACGACAAGTTTCACAAAACCTTTCATTTCTCAAATTACTAAAAATTGACTTACTCCACTGTCATTGTAACCCCCTCAAATATGGAATATATCAAATTTTGTATTAAGATTTTTTATTTTCATTACTTTCATATTAACTGCATGCCAGTGAATAATCACCAAAGAATGGGATAGATAATATTAATTATAGTAACTCCTAGGATATGTATTTATATTATGTCATGTATGCACAATCGTAAAAAAAAATGCATCAAGCATAGATTATGAAACACTTTCCAATACATCCAGAAAACTGTAACGAAACTTCACCGTTAAATGAGGTGAAAGAAGATATGTAAGTAAACGGTTTAGAAGAACTATCAACAAAAACTATTAATTGACAGGGTTGTGTACATTTACACACATTACATAGAGATACATACATTACATCATTACATGTGAAATCAGTAATCATGTTTGTAATGGTTAATGCTTATCAATTCTGCATTTAAAAATTTGCCATATTTTCAAAATAAAAGAACAACAAACTCAAAACATCAGTTACTGTCCTCCCCTCTAATTTTTGGTGTCTAGACTTGTGGCCTATGTTTAAATCCAGAACTGATTTTATGAATAATATTTATAACTAGCTGACTCAGCAGTGTACACTCTTGAATTTGTATGATTTTATATTTTAAAATGAAAATCCATCTAACCAAACCTAGAGTTGGGGGCCCCACTGTGTTTGGCAACGTACATTAGGTATGCTATGCACTCTCCAGTCTGTTTTGATTTTATATTTTTAAACAAAAAATTTTCAAAACTAACCTAATGTTGCAGGACCCACTGCCAACTACTCCAAAGATTCTAAGTAAGGCCTGGTATAATAAAAAAATTATACTAACCTATAAATTGAAAGATAATTTTTTAAACAGAAACCACAATAATTTAATTAAATGTTTTTATCAATGCTGAATCTGAATATGAAGTCAGTTTTTCCCTTACCACATATCACATTTCTGTTACACAACCTTGAGAAATTGCTGGAAATGTGCGAAATTTGCAAAGTAACCTATTGGTACATGAAATTATATAAAATAAAATTAACTAAACTTGCACAACTGGAAGAAGTGTAGAACACTTAACTGAACTTGCAGAATTTTACATTGATTATCATACACAACCACACCTGTCAATGTTTTTAGCTGCACTGAAGCTAAAATATTTCAAACAGGTTCTATGGAGTAGTGACTCATTGGTTAAAGTGTTGTTTATTGGTGATGCGTGGATCACTCATTTTTTAAGGTAGCAAATTGTTCACCAAAAATAACATAACAGTGATCTTTTAAAATTATATAACTAGAAAACATAATGTGATAGAACATTTTTAATTCGATTATCTGTTTCAGCATTGAAAATATTTTATAAAACATTCATTGATTTAACTGTTTTGAAAATTATGCAGACCAGTGTTACTTATGTTAATTCAATTTTTTCTGAAATTGTTAATTGTTTTAATGTCATTTTAAATTGCAGTCAAAATTCAATTTATTAAATTGTTAACTTTGTAGCAATGTTACTATAACTAAGTTGTATGCATTTAAAAAATATATATATTAAAAATTCAGAATAAAAATGTGTTTTAATAAAAACATAATGTAAAGTTAAAAAAAAAAAAAAAAAAAAAAAAAAAAAAAATTAATGATATTTTCAATTTTGTTATATTTTATCCAGGGCTTCATAATATCAGTGTTATCTAAATTGGAATGTAACCACAAAGGCTGGAATTTGACAGTAAAAGTAAATGATGGTACAGCCTCAATTAATGCAGATATACATGATAAGGTAATTTTTTTTTTTACTATTTATGATTAACAAAAATAGTAGTAGTGCTAAAAGTAGATTTCGCATTATTCCATTTAACTAGTGTTAACTCTCTCATACATAAGCAGATGAAAAACATATTAAGTCAAAAAAGTAAAAACTAACAACGATAGGGATCGGCCTCAGATATCCTATACAAAAAAATCATTTTAAAATATTAAAATGCGAGTGAGAAATCGCGCAAGAACTTTCCCATAGACTTAACATTAGCTTGCGTGTTTTTTCGTGTGACTGATGTAGGCTCTTAAAATAGATTTCAAACGGATTAGTAAAAACAAATGATGTTAAATTTTAAAAGCCAGAAAACCAACGTTAAAAATGTACAAATAATACACAAAAAAGCAGCAAACAGCTGTTTCGAATCCACAAGCGAGATTCCTCTTCAGTGCGACAAATAGCAAAGCACAGCATTGGTTGGATTTTTTGCACGTTTGCTACCCGCATTGGGTATATAAGCCTCTTTGTCGTTTTGCCCAGTCTTCTTTTTTTAGCACACTGTGCTTTGCTCTTTGTAACTCTGAACAAGAATCTCGTTTGTGGATTCAAAGCAGCTGTTTGCTTCTTCTTTTGTGTATTATTTGTGCATTTTTAACGTTGGTTTTCTGACTTTTAATATTCTTGCACAAAGGTTTTATTTGCTATTTTAATGATTTTGAATTGTTTGTAATCTTACATTTATTACAAAATTGTAAAATAAACCTGATATAACTTTTACAAGCATTAAAAAATTATAATTAAGGGCTATTATATAGTTTTTGTGATAATTTAAATTTTGGACACCTTTACAATAGTAAAAGGTGTTAAAAAAAAAAAAAAAAAAAAAAAAAAAAACATGTTTTTGGTTATTGTTTTGTTTAGATCCATCAATTTGAGAAAATCTCCGCTTGTGCATAATAGAAAAAAAAAAATGTCAAAGCGAGATTTTCCAACTGAATATTTGAAAAGGAAATAACTCTGCTATCTATTGCTGTAATTTAAGAGCATCATTGAATTTTATATGAGGTTCATGTGCAATATAAGGAAAAAACTCACATAGTTTGCTGGAGATTGTCTTTCAATACAATAACGTATAAGGTTGCCATGCTTGAAAGGATTAATATTAGTTTCATGATTAAATTTTTATTATTTCATATTATTATGGAAAGTGTTATTTTTTTTACTGTTTCCTTTTTATTTAGGTTTTGGAAGATATCATGGGTGTAACTGCACAGGCTATGATTGTTCGTATTTATTTATATATATTATTATAATTAATCTTATTATATAAAATAGAAATTATCGGTGTTATTTACACAACATATTTTTCTTCTTTTTTGCAGAAAATTAAAATTGAATCTATTACAAATATAGAAGTCAAGAAAAAGATGCTGCAGGTAGCTCATTGAATTATTTTTTATTTTATTATTATTATTATTTTTAAATATAAATGCTATGTAATAGTAAAAATTTGTATTTTTAAAGCTATATATGGGCCATTCTCTGAAAAAGGAAAAACTTTAAGTTATATTTGTGTATAAAATGCTGCAGGTAGCTCATTGAATTATTATTTTTAATTTTATTATTATTATTTTAAATATGAATGTTAGATATTAGTAAAAAAAATTATTTTTGAAGTTATATATGGGCCATTCTCTGAAAAAGGAAAAACTGTAAATGTATAATTAAAAAAATAATAAAATTGTAACAATTTATTTATTTTTTAAGCTATATTCCAGCTTTTAACTATACCGTTGCATGAAAATATCTATTAATAAACTTAGAAATTTAGAAAATTACGATAAAAATATCATTCTCTTGTTGTTCCCAAACCTAGTCTTCTATCAGTGAAATTTGATGTAGCCTATGTATTTAGAATTAAATGTGTTATAATTATAAAATAGTAATTACAATTAGTTCTAAGTGGAAAAAACAGTATGAAATAGTAATTACAATTAGTTCTAAGTGGAAAAAACAATAAAGCTAAACTGTAACACAGTTCTTGAAACACTCTTAACAAAAGGTGTTAATATCATTCCTTTAGTTTTCTGTAGCATGTTATTTGTTGATATTACTGATTTGAAATAATTTTTTACACAATTATGTTGTGAGCATGATTAAGGGTAATAACTCCAATTATCTAAGTCCAACATAAGGAAATTAAAAATTACATTTTGAAAGAGAAAAAATATTGAAATGTGAACTGTATCTGTTCTTTAGTAATAATAAAGTTTCATCAAAATTCCGATTTCCACTAAATAATATAGTTTCATTAGAATTCCTATTTCAACTTTCAACCAATGTTAAAATTTATGTTTCATTGTAATTTTTAAGTATGTTTGGATAATTCTAAGTTGGTGTTTCACCAATTTCAGAGATACCAATCTCATATTCTAAAAACAAATATGAAGAATTCACTTGTATTTCGTATAACTGGACTTTTAAGATAGTGTTGAATATTGTTAAGCAGTGGTGGCCTGTCTGGTGAATTGGATGAAGTATCTCTTCACCTAATATTTTACTGAAAATGTTTTGCTCAAGTTCACAGTTATTGTTTGCTGTAAACTGTAGATAAAAAAAATTTAATGTGATATATATTTCACAAAGTAGAATTTTTTGGTATACATTTTGGTAATGATATTGTGTTTAATTTATTATGAACTCTATTTAATTGCTCAAAAGATGAAAAAAAAATGATGTACTTTGTCATAAAAAAAATAAAATCATTAAGCATGGTAGTAAAAAAAGAAGAAAGTAGTAAATCTTATAATGTTATTTGTTTTCTATAGTGATAATTTGATAAACATATCTTCTTGAACTTCTGGAAGAAATGAATAGAAATGGAGATTTTTATACAGATTTTACTAACTGGTTTTGATCATTTTAATACTTTCATCTTTAAGAAGGAAACATTTTCTAAAGAAGTTTATCTTATCTTAAAGAAAAAAAATCATTATGCCGAAATTTAATATCACTGGAAAAACTTTTTTAGCAACTATTTCCATCAAGAAAAATGTTTTATTCACACTGATAAAAAGACAATTAGTTTATGATGGCATTATCCAAATTTCTGCATATTTCAAAGGAAGAAAAATTAATTTATTTTATATTTTTAAAAATTGAGATTTTATATTAATTTATTAAGAGGTTTTTTATATGAATGCTTTTATCAGTATTGTTATTTAACAGCTTACACATCTATAAACATTTATTTTTTAATGTTATTTCTGTAACATTGATTTAAGAATGAGTGTTAAACATGGAGATACTTCATGTGAGAACTAGGCTATTAATTACATACACTTTTTAATTCTTAAGACATTTTCATACTAATTTATTGCTCTTCACATACTTTCCAAACACAGCTGCCACTGTTATTAAGAGATTTGGTATGATTAAGTGAAAAAAATGGTTAGGATTTTCCACTGCTTTCATTCCTAGGAATGTGGTTGTAGACCGTAATGTAAAAGAATTCTTTTGTGTGTTCCTGTAAACGAACTATAAATCCTACACATTCATTTTCAATACCAAGCATGCCATAGTAAACCTTGATAACATATATAAATTACATGGCAATCTAAGTATACACAGACAGACAAACAAATGGCCAGACTAACCAAAATCATAAACACTTTTATGTTGGAAAGTGATTCTAGTTTTGGATGATTTCAGAAAAATATGCCTTCTGCTTACCATATCTTATGTTTTACAAGTTAATTGTGTTTAAAAATATTGCTATGACACAGAGGAAGAATGGGGTAAACAGTAATTGAAAGATAGGTAAAAAGATATATAAACAATTGGGCAATCTCCATGCAGTCAAATTATATTTAAAAAACTGTGATATTTTATATTACGCAATTTATTTTCATCTACCACAAATGCATTTGATATTGTGAAAACATTGGCATACATAAACATTCTTTCAAACTTCAGTAAATCAAATCATTCGCATAATAGTAGATTTTACATTGTATGTAAGAGTTCTTTCAAAATTTAATAAATGAAATCATTTTTATAGCAGTAGATAGTACATTATACATAAAAGTTCTTTCAATTTTGAATAAAGCAAATCATACGCATAGCTGTAGATTTTACATTCGTGATATTGTAAGAAAATCTGCAAAATAACATATAAGTGTTTAATGATGTTTGAGGTTAAATGCACATTTTTCTTGTATCAAGGTTCAACTGATGATTATTACTTTCTTGGTTATTAAGTCTGCTTTCATTCAATTTTTATTTATTTCATAGAACAGCCACAGAGCCTTTAAGCCTGTTAGTGAGTGAACTCCCCAATCCCCTTCGCTAATGTTAAACCTATGGGCGTATATTTAAAATATCTCCTCAGGGAATTAATATTTGTAACTTCTTTTTTCTGTGTAGTACTCTTCTTAAAGGGTATCTCTTTTTTTTCTTAGTTGTCAAAATATTTCTAAAATATACATAATTTATAATTTTATGTGTTAAAATCTTAGCGAAACTAAGTAAGATTTTAACACTTCACATAAAATTAACCGTATATTTTAGAAATATTTTGACAAATAAGAAAAAAAGAGACATCCTTTAAGAAGTGTAGAAAGAAAAAAACAAGTTAAAGATATTCAATATTTAAATATATACAAATGCATCCTATGCCCATAAGTTCAACATTAGTAAGGGGAATTGCTGAGTTCACTGACTAACAGCTTTAACCTATTTTCGGCCAAAGGTGCGTAAACGCACAATTTCAATAGATATATTTTTATTAACACTGTGACGTATATGTTTCACTAATTTTATTTTTCTGCTATTTTTAAGGGTTCTGGAGACATCTATAAAATATTAGTAATTGAATTGAAATAATCACTTTCTGTTGAGAAATTTTCAAAATACGCTGTTTTTTTACTTGAAACGGTTATTGACAAATTCGACTTTTTAAAAATCTATAATTATTCCACTTGAGATTAATCATATGTTTGTATAATGGAGTAAAGTTGCAAGTTCTGTAAATAAAATAAAAATAAAACAAATGCCATAAGAAAACTTAAAGTTTTTTATTTAAATTTAATGGTAAATCATTAATGGTAAATTAATAATGGTAACATCAAACTAAATAAAATATTATTTTTCATGCACGAAACTTTTTTGGTGTCTTAATGAATGTAATTTAAGCAAATTTCAATGCAAATAATACCACATTTTATAAAATTTCTATGCTTTGCCTAAAATGGGTTAAAGCTCTGTGGAGCACAGGTTGGGAACATCTGGTCTCAATATTTATAATTTAACTGTATATTTGATTTCAATGCACTAGATATTTATTTTTTATACCACATGTAAATTTAACTATAGTGATTAATACAAATTGTTTTACTTAAATTAGATGTAAATATTTTAAGCAATTTTGTAATTTTTACCTTATCTTTCAGACTTTATCTAAATGCAAATTTGCACTACAGAATTACAATGGTCTTATGGACATTAAGTTTACACCTGGTGAAAAGCCTTGCATTATGAAATACGCTCCTGTTAGCAAACTTCAGATTCAGCAACTGCTGGAACGAGTGTCTTTTCATTTTTGAATTTATTTTCTAAATGCCTTATAATTATGTGTATATTTACAGAGTAATTTTATGGAGAATGTTTACAGTTTTATTAAAGAGACTTTATGTATGTTAAATTATTGTTCAGAGATCAATTGTTCAATATTGCTCTCAACAGCTATTGTAAAAGAATATATAAGGTAAGAGAAAAATAACTAATTGGTTTTTTAATGTTCAGCACAGTAAAAGCTTCTTTAGTAGAGGTTGAATAAATGTTTACTTTTGAACTCATATACACCAAATAAAAAAAATAGCTTGGGATTGAAAGGGCAGCCAAACTTAATTTTTTTTTAAATTTGAAAGTCTGAATGCTAATAATCCCCCTGAGTGGTAATATTGCTGCTATTTAATACTTTGAAATTTTCAGATGTAACTGTCAATTCTTATATTTACTTTGTATGGTGTATGAATGGGTGCAACCCATTTTCATATTTTATTTATTTATTATTATTATTATTTATTTATTTTTATTTACTTATTCATTTATTTATTTATTTTATTTTTTGTTAGCATACAGTGTAAGTTTAGATTTAGGCAATTAAGAGTAATTTTTCTACGTACAAATACAAAACGAACTGCAAATGACGTTTAGTTGTTTTGTTATTTGTGCTACTATTTAATGAAGTTACTTATTTTCAGTTTTTATTAATTCTGTAATTACTTGCTGTTTCCTCTAGGCTCTAGGCCATTTTTTCTAGGTCCAGCACCCTGACTTTTTTTTTTTTTTTTTTTTTAAATTGTCAAAATGCACCCTGCTTTTTTTTTTTAAATAATGAAATTCACTTTTAGTTGTACCCAGAGATTCTTTGTAAAAAACTTCCCCATATCACAGTATTTCAAAAATAGTGTGCCCAAGATATTAAAAAAAAAAAAAAAAAAAAAAGAAAAAAAAAACTATTTCTTTAGAGAAGATTAGGCGATTATTAAATCATGTTGTAATTTAATTGCATTTTATAATTTGTAATTCATAAAATCATTAAAAATTGGTGTCACTTTATTTATCATATTAACAAGTGGGTAAGTGTGATCCAAGTTCGCACAAAGGGTTTCGTTTAATATTCATTTCAAAACACTTTATCCTTTCTTTAAAAAATCCAAATAAATTTCATTTTCTAAAAAAAAAAACTGTCTATTTTTCTCGGTTTTTCGAATATCTAAACAGGCCCGATAGCGGGTGAAGCCCACTAATATATTCTGTCATAATAATATCTGCCATGTGGACTAAATGCAATATATATAAAAAAATTAATTTCAAAATTAAACATGTTGTACACCTTCAAAATGTTAAAATATGCGAATATTTCCATAATCGGGTTTTTATCATGATTCAATACGTTCCTCAAACTCATATATTTACTATTCTCTATTACTCATATTCATATTCGCTTTGTATTATACTGAAACATTTGAAAAATCCGTTAAACTTGCGATATGACGTCAGATTTTCGTTTTTAATTCTCTAATGACGTGTAATTAATCTGCTTTGTGCACATACAGATACTCATACTTCTTGTATTATTGAGAAATCTTTCTGTTTTATTACCACTATGACGTCAATCAATTTTATTTCATATTAATCTTTTTTTCAATTGGTGAAACTTTTTATTTCATTTTTATTTTTCACGTGGAAATCGTCTGATAGAAAATTAATTATTGTAGATAGAATTTCATCATGGATTTTTAATTTTTGGCATCTGCTATAAGGGAAAATGTTCAAATTTAATAAGAAAAGGCTGTTAGAATTTTGGTTTTTTATCTCTATTTATTAAAATAACACGAATTTTTCAAATTTTAATATTTTCAGCTCTTTGCAGCTGATATTCTGATTTATACACAAAGTTTCAACTCTGTAAGTTACACAGTTTTCGAGAATGGCTCTGTGACAGACAGACAACGGAGCGGGAGCAATAGGGTTTCGTGAGATGAACGAAACCCTAAAAAATTATTTACTCTTTTTTATATTGTTACTAAACACATTACTAATATATTTATATCAGTTTTAAGCAGTGTTAACAATTTAATATTAATTGCAGTTATTAGTAATTTTATATAGTTTTAGATAATTGTTATAAAGTATTAATGTACATAATATTGTATGCTAATAATTAATGAAATTACTAATTTGCAGTTTTTATAATTTTTGTAATTACTAACTAATAATTAGGTGATTAATTGTTTTGGAAACCTACAATTCTTGGTAGCTATTCTGTATTTTAATTTTTAACCCAGGGGATAAAATCATAAAAAAAAAAAAAAAAAAAAAAACTAATTTTAATTTTTATTAAATGTGTTTTTACATTGTATGATTAAAAAGTATTTATGGAGTTTTAAGAAGAGCATTTATTTATTTATTGTGAACTGTTGTTTAAATATAACTTGTTTCTAAACTCAAATAAAGTTGATAAGTACTGACATATTTAAAAAGCATGTATGAGAAGTTTCATAAAGTGCATTTATTTTATGTTTGTTCAGTTATTGTTTAGATGACAGGAAAAATTTGGGCCTATCTAGGACTCCTTCACAAAATTCTTCTTAATAAAACAAGTATTTTCAAAATTTCAATCCATAAAAACATACTCTTCATTAATTATTTTTATTTTATTAGGCTTTAAAATGTGTTATTTGCAAACCAAACAAGTTCACCAGAAAGGAAAACTTTAGCAGAATGACTTAAATAAGTTGTTATTAATAAATGCTTGGTTCAAATTTGAGTAACTAGATTTCATTACAAAATGTTGTTTTTCACAAAAATGTAATAAATTTCATTCAAATAATGCTTACTTTTCAGAAATCCCCCCCCCCCCCCAAAAAAAAAAAGAAAAAGAAGAAGAAGAAGAAAACTGCATTGATTTCTGGATAAAACCTATCACGACTCTGTCCATTAGTAAAGTTGGGTTCATTTACAGGCGTTTTCAAAAATTTTATGTCAGAAAAATAGACCTTTCAAAATATTTAATCTAAAAAAAAAAAAAAAAAAAAAAAAAAAAAAAACACATTTTTTGCACAAATATTTTCCTGCTAATTTTATAATGTTATTGGTTCCTGTTTTGTAAATATTTTACTGGTTTTGTGTATAGGCTTTGTTATGGAAAATGATAATCCTTATTTTGGTGTTACAAATTCAATCTTTTAAGTTGGAGTCTGAAGTGAATTTCCTATTTTGAGTTTGATGTTTGAAAAGAAAGAAAGAGAAAAACAGACTTTTAGTGTTAAAATTCTGTACTTTTCAATACTTTCACATTGAACCACAAGTTAAAGTAAGCTTAAAAAAAAAAAAAAAAAAAACTGATTTTTCTCTTTTTTTCTTTCTTGAAAATTATGTCTGAATTGAGTCTTCGAAATCTGATTGTTTTTTGTAAAATTGCTTTTATCACAAAAATAAGATATAAATTCACAAAAATTGGACTTTGTGAAAAAATTTGAACACATCTCTGCCTAGTGGTTATACTCTCACAACATTGGTATTATATTTCCATTAAAAAAAAAATAATAATAAAATATATAGTTTTAAAAATACTACTATGCTATTTAATGTTTTCACACACTTTTATTTAACTTAACTTGGTTCATATATGTAATGATGGAATTTTGTAACTCTTTCACTCTCTTTGTGATGTGCTAGAATTGTAAAAATTATAACCACAAATGTGTTTTGAATGACAATACAACATTTTAATACTTTTGAACTGTAATTATAAATTAATAAGTTAATTTTAAGGTATTTTTCTGTCAGCCTGGTGCAGGTGATAAATTATCAAATATTCTTTCACTCGCACTGCACTCATGTGATTTAAAATTGAAATATTTCACTCATTTCATTTAAAATATTAAAAAGAAGAAGAAATAATATTGTAAACCCAAAACATTTTATTTCAATATGAAAGCATTATTTCTAATTTACACATCCAAAAATAAAAGCTACTTACTATTAGCAAGGTTTAAATATTGCTATTGGTGACCTTTGCATCCGGCTAATGGAAAAGTATCAATTAATTAAATTTTGATTGTACATTGAGAAAACAATATGATTACAATTGTATATGAGTTGCAACAATTGAGTTCATTTTGTGCCAAATCACATTCGTTGAAAGATGCCAACTGGCTGTGAAGCTGCAACAATGAAATATTTTAAACAGTAAAATATAGAAAATGAAATATAAATAATAAATAAAGTGTGTAATATATATATATTTTTAAATACACTTTTATGATTAGAAAAATATCTCATTTTTGGTTTTAATAAGTTGGCATCTTTGCATATTGTAGACTTGACATATATCTGCAAATCTTCAATAAATTTTTATTTATTGATTTTTTTTTTCTGCACTCTAGAAATTTTTTAAGAATAAAGGCTTGAATTTTAATTGCCTGTAAAAAGCTTCTGTGAAAGCTATTTTAAAAGCTCACTTTGTTTCAATTTCAAAAAATAAATTACACATGTATGTTGCACAGTTGAAAGTTATCTTAACTATTCTGTTATTAAATTTTTTGTTCCTAAATGTTCATATTTTGATGTTTATTTAATTTTATACATTCAAATTTAATAGTGTATTTTATTTACCCCCCCCCCTCCCCCACCTGTGACTCTGACTATTTCTACCCTACTCAAAGTTGATATTGTGCCTGTGTGTGTAAAGTGTTCATATGTTAAAAAACTGTTTATGAGCTTTTATAAAAGCATTTATTTATATATTGTGAACTGTTTTTCAGATCATAGAAACTCGACAGAGTTTCTCGCCAAGCATATGAAACAGCAATGCATTGAACCGTAAATGAAAGGAATTTCTACCAATGGATGCCAAATGATTTTACAAAAAATTTTTTAGCACTCTGTCTAGTTTATATTTTGCGGACGGGACAAAACGGGTTTTTGACACATCTATATCTTGTGTTCTATTTATGATAGAAGCAAAATTTTTGATTCTATGGAATGGGGCGTGACAAGTGACTAAGAAATCAAAAATAAAGCAAAATCCAACGAATAGGTTTTCAGTAAATGCAATTTTAAAAGTGCTGTTTTTTCCACTTTTTAAATTTTGTTCAGACCAAAAACTGTAGACAGGGCTACAGCAAAATTTAAATATCATAATTAATAAATTAAGCTATTCTTTGTAATGGAAAAAAAGATGAAAGTTATTAATGATATATTCCTACCTCCCAATTAAGGACACCTTTAGGGCCAGATATTTTGCTCCTTAAATAGAGGTGTTTCTTATTCTGAAGTTATCTTCTTAAAAAAAAAAAAAAAAAAACATTAATTTGCAATATTGTTATCCATTTTCATTCATACATAATATTTAATGCATAAAAAAGTGTATTTTATATTTATATAATAAATTACTAACTCAAATTTTTATTAATATTCAAGTGTATTAAATTTTCATATGTTAGCTTCCAATTTCAAATGGGCTTACTAACAGTGCAGACAGAAAAATATAAATTGAATACATCTGTAATGGAAAAAATGCTGTTATTTAAAATCTCTTAAAGCTGTTTCATATTTTTTTATGTTCTAAACAAATTTTTATCTATATGATATTTACTGAATGCTAATTGAAGTTTGCTAATCTGTTTAAGTCTCTCAGTATCTCCAGTATTCAGAAAAAAATATTTATTCTGCATATTTTAATGTATTATGATTTTTTTTTAATATAGAATTTCCCCCTTTTCTTTATCTATTGTGTATTTTATCTACTAATGTGAAACTGTTTGTTCAAACCTTTTATTCTTTCTGAAAGGGGAAATTTTTTTATTTAAAAAAATTAATCTTCCCATTCATCCCTTACATTAAGAGTCCTTTATTCCTTCCTTTATTTATATTATAAATCCTATACTGAGGAACTGTGACTAAAAGATTTGACTCTTAAATAGAGATATCCTTTAGAGGAAGCACAAATGCATTAAGAAATTTTCGGTTTAGAAAGTCACAATGTGAAATACTTTTTATTTTATAAATAATATATATATATTTTTTAAATACTATTTCATCCTTATGCATAAAAAGTGCATTATAGTTAAAATTATTTACTGATAATGGCTGAAAAGTGAGATCTTGTAAATATGATTTTGTATATATGTGTGAAATAAAATATTTTCTTCTTTTTTATTGCCTTAAACTATCTTTTTTTTCTGTTTTATTTTGTATGTTGTGTTTTCTATTTAATGTATGTCTTAATATAATTTTCAAATAAAAAAACTTTCTAGATTCTGTCTTCGCAAGTTTTACTGTATTAAGTACTCCTCGATGCAGACTAATGAATAGCATGTTATTAAAAGAATTTGAAGAAAATTTGTGCATCGTTAAAAGTCAGGACTTTTGGCATCCCATACAGTGGTCATGCAAAACAGGTCTTGGAGCTCCTGAAAAATGAGACATCCTGCATAAATCGGGACACCTGGCAACATACATCAGATGCAGATGTAGGGTGTTTACAAAAAACTTTTTTCTACATTTTAAATATTTTTAAAAAATCTTCAAATTTTTCACTTGGACAAAATTTTTGAAATTTTATTATCATCTTAATAATACTTAAAATGTAGAAAAGTAATTTTTGAAAACTTACTATGTCTGTATCAGACATCTACTTTCTGATGGCGAAAACAGCATTTTGATATTTGTATTATGTAAGGAGTAATCATTTAATTAAATTTCCTCATAGGAATCCCACATGGAATTTTGAAGCTGGTTGGAAATGCTGACACATGCCCTAAGAAAGGTATTCAAAAGTGCATACTCAGAAATATTTGAAAAAATTACAGAATATTCTTGTCAAGGTGATATACATGGCTATAAAAAAATTCCCTGTGGAACCTCGATATAGTGTCCGTAAAAATAATGAAAATTCTGTTTGTTTGGCAATTTATCGTCAGTTGGCAACACAATGAAATTTTAAAAAATACACTTTTGTGATAATTGAACTAACTAGCTTAGGTAAGTTTAAATTTAAACAAATGCACTTTTATCATATACATTTATATGTATATATAATGAAATTTAATGATCATATTATGCCATTTAGAACAAATTTAAATTTATTAAAATTGTTTCAAACTCAAAATTAAGATCCAATTCTGAGCACTGTCAATTCAATTTCAGAGACGACAAGAGAACAGTATTGATTCCGTAGAAATAACGATTTATTTCAAATTTACAATGACAGAGTTCTTAATCAGGCAGTTACTTTTAAAATACGCTAAAAACTTATCCAATTGGTGACGATGAAACTGTGTAAAATTAAATAACTGCAGCAACACGCAACATATATATTATATAAGCTTATAGAAATAATAATAAACTATTTCATTGTTTAAATTTAAATTCATTAAATACAGTGCATTTCAAGGTTATTCTTTAATTTAACAAGTAATTTCCAAATGCATTAAAATCACTTGTATTTGGTGAGGAAAGGGTGTTGCTCGCCAAATCACATCTTTTTGCACCAAATACTCAAAAGTATTTTATTTTTTTATAGATTTTCTACTGGAATTCCGCAGCTAAATTTGACAGATTCTTTGTAAAGTACATGAGTAGTTTCATTAGCATTTTTTTTTCAAAATACTTTAAATATGCGCTTTAATCCTCTATTACCCATGGTGGCATATATGCTACCACCACTGTTTCAGATTAAGTAGATTTTTTAATTCAGATATTCCATATTCATTCCAGAAATTTAAAGTACCAATATTTGCTTCATTTAATAGTAAACATTTCGTCATTAAATAAACCTAAATTTATTATTGAAATTTTCTGGTATCAATTCAGATTTTCTGAATTACGGAATTTCTAGAACGTATTCTGCCATGGGAATTATATGGTTAAGGAGACCTTCCTTGTTAACTCAATTTTTCAAAATTAACAACTTACACTACCCTAACTTTAAATGGCTTATTTATGTTACTTCTTTATGTACAGAGTTTTTACTCTTTGATTTAACTTAACTTGGTTCATGTATGTAAAGATGAAATTATGTAATTGATTTTTCACTACTTCTTGACATGCGTTGACTGTAAAGATTATGTACACAGGTGTGTTTCAGATATCAATACAATAATTTACTAATTTTAGAACTTTATTATCAATTAATAAATTTTTTTTAAAGAATTTTTTTTGTCAGCCAAACGCAGGTGATAAATTGCCAAATATTCTTGAGTGTTACAATTGTATATGAGTTACAAAAACAAGGGAATTAATGAAATGCCAATCCATGCTCGCTAAAATATACCAGCTGGCTGTGAAACTGCAACAATAAAATACTTTAAACACTAAAAACTAGAAAGTAAAACCAAGAAAAATGAAGAGTGTAATATATATTTTTAAATACTAGGGGTCTCTGCCTCCTACAAGCTACGCTCGCTGACCCCAGTTCTGATACTGCAAACTTTAAAAACACTCTGATTTGATCAACTCTAAAATGATTACGGAAGATTGAATTATAATTAAACAACCAGTGGCGATCTGCTGTAATCGGGTGTCCATTAATTTTTCTTTTACTGAGGGATTTTAAGGCCGAATTAACTGCTGTCAAAACAGCTAAAAACTGTTTTTGTGATTTATTAAATAAGATCAATTAAACATTTGAAAATCAACTTGTGTAAAATAGTTAAACAATGTTGCTGCATTGGGGAATTTTATAACGATGCTATAGAAAATTGGGTACTTCTCCATTATCCCATCGACTGCTTTCTATAAAAGTAAAGAACTGCTATTAAAATATAGGATTTAACGCGAAAAGTGCATAATCGTGGCATCGCATTTGATTGACATCGTATGCGTTACACGTGTTAGTTATGTCATCGAATGATTTTTCATTCAATGTTTATTTATGTATATTTTTAATAATATTTTAACAATTTATTAGTTATTTTCTTATTTTAAACGTAATCATTAAATGTAAAAATATAGTTTTTAATTGAGGGTAAATATTATTATTTACGCTGTTTTAAAATTTGTAATAATAAGTAAAAGATTTTGTCAAAATAAATTAATCTCTCGTTTAAATTTATTTTTAAATTGAAACTCTTTGGAAATATTGTTATTTAAGTATTTTAAATATGATGTAAGTTTTCCTATTTAATGCTTTGCACACATAATAATTTAATTATTTCTCTGTTTAATATTCATGCGCAAGTATATATTTTTATTATGTAATTTTCTACATTTACTGCTTTTAACACGTGATCATTTAATTATTATTTCAAAGTTTTATTTCTTTTTTAATAGTCACATGTAAATATATTTTTTAATTGAAAGGGAATATTATGTGCGTTATTTTACAAATTGGCAGCAATTCAAATAATGGACTTCATGAAATATGAAATAAATCTCCATCAAAATAGTGAAAATTTGAATAAAAAATTAAATAAAGCCTCAAAAAATTAGCCAAATAAAAAAAATATATATTGCACTCTGTATACTGCAAGTTTGTCAACTGTATCCTTTTAAATTGGGGTTAAATTCCTAAGTTTTCATTCCTATAAAACTGTCTTAAGACAACTATTTTGACCGACTTTAATAATAAATATTTCTTAAAATATTTCTTTGATTTAAAAACTGTCTGCTTCAGCATGTTTATGGAACATTTCTCTATAAAACTACCAATTTTCATATTTTTATATGCAATAGTTTTCTGAATATTAGCCCAGAAAGACTCAAGGCACAAAAAATGCATTGACAGTGGCTGTGGCGATGACTTTTTTTTTTAATATAGTGAGATGCTTTTATGAATTATTAAATGGTGATTGTACATTCAGAAAACAATTTAAAAATCTGAATAGATAGTATAAATGCTTTTTTTTCTTTCTTGTTGCCAAAAAAAAGGACCAAAAATTATGATTTTTTAGGGTTTTGTTCATCTCACGAAACCCTATTGCTCCCGCTCCGTTGTCTGTCTGTCACAAAGCCATTCTCGAAAACTATGTAACTTACAGAGTTGAAACTTCATGTATAAATCAGAATATCAGCTGTGAAGAGCTGAAAATATTAAAATTTGAAAAATTCGTATTATTTTAATAAATAGAGATAAAAACCTAAATTAGAATAGCCTTTTTCTATTAAATTTAAGCATTTTCCATTATAGCAGATGCCAAAAATTTAAAATCCACAATGAAATTCTTTCTACAATAATTAATTTTCTATCAGACGATTTTCACGTGAAAAATGAAAATGAAATAAAAAGCTTCACCAATTGAAAAAAAGATAAATATGAAATAAAATTGATTGACGTCATAGTGGTAAATAAAACGGAAAATGTCTAAGATTTCTCAATAATACAAGGAGTATGAGTATGTGGATGTACACAAAGCAGATTAATATCACGTCATTAGACAATTAAAAATAAAATGTGACGTCCTATTGGAAGTTTAACGAATTTTTCAGATGTTTGAGAATAATACAAAGCGAGTATCAATATGAGTAATAGAGAATAATAAATATATGAGTTTGAGAAACATATTGAATCATGATAAAAATCTGATTATGGAAATATTCGCATATTTTAACATTTTGAAGGTGTACAATTTGTTTAATTTTGAAATTATTTTTTTAAATATCGCATTTAGTCGCATGACTGATATTATTATGACAGAATATAATAGCGAGCTGGTTTAGATATTCGAAAAAATGAAAAAATAGACCGGTAAATTTTTACTTTATAAAAAACAAGACTTTTTTTTTTGTTGTTGTTGCTAAATTATATTTATTTGAATTTATTAAAGAAAGGATAAAGTGTTTTGAAAGGAATATTAAACGAAACCCTTTGTGCGATCTCGATCACACTTACCCACTTGTTTAAAAATAAATTCATTAGTTTGCGCTTTCTAAGAAAAAGGAAAAATAGATAGAAAATGCAAATGTAAAATTTTTATTTTAGGATTTATTTTAAGATTTTGAAAATTAAATTACTTTTTAATGGCGAAAAAATAAATAAATTTACTCTTTAATTAAAATGTACTAGTTAGATTACTGAACACAAATTATAAAATTTTACTATTTTATAATGATAATCTGTGAGAGGGTGATTGACACACAACAATAAACATTATACTAAAATTCAATTATTTGATGATGGAAATGTACAGTTATGTAAAGAGAAAAAAAATACCACTATACAAATATCCCATGCTGCTTTATCACCAAATTATAAAGTGAGCAGCGAAGGGTACCATTTAACACTGGGAATTGTATCTAATTTCTGAATATGAATGCAATTTTTGAAATAGGGTCGCTTACATATTACAAATTGTACCAAGTTTCATTTTTCGAATGATATCATATTTGACTCTTTACTTGAGTTCCTTGAATCAAAGTATAAATCACTATACCCGGTAAAAAGTGTAGTTTATGCACTTTTTCTTAAATTATTGTAGAGTTAGAAGAGGTCAAAGTTTAAGGATGCCAATGTTAAATGCAAGCGATAAATTTTAATTTGTCTCCCCAAAAAAATCATCCGATTTTTTTTTTTTTTTTTTAAATATAATGAGGTATAATGAAAAAAACCGAACTGTATTCCGGAATTTTTTTTTATTCAAAAACATTTTTACACTGCTTTATTTAACTCAAATTTGTTTTGTATGTAAATATACACTTATGTCCAAAAATTAAGGGGCAGTGACTGGACGCTTTCGCGTTTTACATGGTTTGTCGAATATCTACTAAAATTCTTGACGAATTGTCCTTACACTTTGAGGATGTAAATCACTTGTTTGACTTCAAAAACAGTATACTGCAATTAAAAAAATAATATTTTGAATATTTGATGAGATATGGGCATTTGTATGAAGTAATTTTTAACTGTGCATGTGCGAACTATACCAAAGATTTTTTTTCCCATGATTTGGTAGTCAATTCTATAGAGCAACTCCTATTAAAAGACCAGTCAAATACCGTGAAAACACAGACATATATCTGCAATACAGTGAGCTAATTGACAAATTGGGGGAGGGGGGGTATCCCTTATCATCCAATTGGATTTTCCCCCTTATTTTTCAATTACATCCTCAAAGTTCAAGAACAATTTGTCAAGAATTTCAGTAGATATTGGACAAACTGTGTAAAAAGAGAAAGCGACCGGTCACTGCCCTTTATTTTTGGACAGCAGTGTAGAATCTTGTAATCGATTTTAATTTCCCGATGTGCTAGAAATTATGTACAAAGGTATGTTTCGGATGATAATACAACATTTTAATGTTTTAAGAATTTAATTAGCTATACTAATATTATAAAGAATAAACGTTTGTTTGTAGGGGTATTCTGGAACTACCAAACCGATTTCAAAAGTAATGGTGGCTAAATGATGCGTGACAGTCTCTGCTCCAACAAAGCAGTGTTGAATTCAAGGGGTGGCCTTGCCTTCCCCCCCCCCCTTTAAGATTTGGGGTTTTATGTTTATTAATGGTCAGGAAGTGAAATTTCACCCCAGAACTCGTGCAATTCCTCCTCCCCCTCCTGGAGCTGCAGAAATTCCTCCCGGAGAAAAATGTCTGAATTCAACACTGCAACAAAGGCTATGTTTTAGATCGGTACCACTACCCCAAAAGAGGTTGCAAGAGCAAAAAAACTTACTAAAATTACGATTTTTGCGGTATTGAAGGGGCTAGAAACTTGAAATTTGGGTGGTTACTTATAAGATGTAAATGCTCACTAAGAACAGTTTATAAAAAAAAGTGTGAAATGAGCGGAAAAGGTTTTAAAAACGTTCTGAATTACGATTTGTTTGAAACTGTTAGGGATAGAAACTGGAAATTCGACGTGGCTGGTACTTTTACTGCGTAAATGCTTTTATTTGACAGTTTAAAAAAAAAAAAATCGAAGTTTAGAAGGCTGCAGAAGCAAAAAAACTTTCTAAAATTGTGATTTCTGTGGTACTGTTGAGGCTATAAACTCGAAATTTGCCATGGTGATTACTTTTAAGATGAAATTGCTTGCTAAAAATAGTTTCTAAAAAGAAAAAAAAATCGAAAATTTAAAAAGGGGATAAATGAGTGGAAAACATTCTAAATTAGGATTTATTTGGAATTGCTAAGGCTAGAAATTTGAGATTTAACATGGCTGTTACTTTTAAGACGTTAATTCTCACAGAAAACAGTTTCTAATATTTCGAAATCTAAAAAGGTGAAATGAGCTGAAAACGTTCTAAAATAATTGTTTTGGAATTACTGAATCGATTTCAAATCTTTCCTTGGGATAATGATGATGACAGTCTCCGCTAAAAATAGGTTATATTTTATCTCTTTGTAAACTACCCTCAAGGAGGTGCAAGAGTAAAAAACCTTCTAAAATTCGGATTTCTTTGATTTTGTCGATGCTAAAAGTATGAAATTTGATATTTTGATTACTTTTAAGATGTACTACTGTGGGCAAAAAATAGTAAGACTTTTTAATTTAAATTTCGCGCGAAAACCCATTCGTCGAAATATATTTTTTTCTAGGTTGGTATGACTGTCAGTGACATCTGTGCCAAATGTCACATCAAAATAATCATTAGTGTTTAGTATACGCTTGTCTTTCTGAAGTACAAAAGTGCATTCGGCGATTTTTACAATGAGTGAAATAAGAAGTTCCATTAAATTTTGTGTGCGGAATCAAATTTCTGGTGCCGAAACGTTCAGAATGTTGCAAAAGGCCTTCGGTGATAATTGTTTGTCGCGAGCAAGTGTTTTTGATTGGTACAAATTATTCAAAGAGGCTCGAGAACGCGTTGACGACGAACCACGTCCAGGACGGCCATCAACATCAACTGATGATCAACACGTCAATAAAATCAAGGAATTGGTGCTTGAGAATCGACGATTAACAGTCAGAGACCTTACTAGCATCGTTGGAATATCGGAAGGATCAGTGAAAACCATTTTGAAAGATTCACGGATAATGCACCGTCGCATACTGCATTAATTCTTCGTGAGTTTTTCGCCAAATTTTCAACCAATATCGTGCCGCAACCACCGTATTCGCCTGATTTAGCTCCGTCTGACTTCTGGCTATTCAGCAAACTCAAACGACCGCTCCGGGGAAACCGTTTTGAGTCAATTGAAGACATTAAACGTGAATCGCTACGCGCATTGAAGGCTATTCCGGAAATTGACTTTAACAACTGTTTCGAGGATTGGAAGAAACGTTGGCACAAGTGTATTGGGGCCAGGGGGGATTACTTTGAGGGGGACGAAATAGATTTGGAAGAATAAATTAAGGATTTTAAAATTATGAACAAAGTCTTACTATGTTTTGCCCACAGTAGTATATGTCCAGTAACAACGTTTGTTAAAATATTCGAGATTTAAAAGGGTGAAATGATTAGAAAGCACGCTATAATCATGTTTACTTGAAAACTATCAAGACTAGAAAGATTTAATTTGACTATGACGTTCTACAGTTTTATTTTCAGTGTGATTTCTTTGACACTGCCGCCAGGGCTGATTATCACAGGGGCACACGGGGCATATGCCCCAGGCCCACATTTTTAGGGGGATCCAAAATGCATTTTGTCCACTCTCTGAAGATACAAATGAATGCAAATTTAATTTATAATTTATAGAAAATAAAATTTCCCATTCATGTACACTAAGCTATCGCAGCTAACAACAATGAAATGTAATGTAAACTTTGAAATTCCGAGAAGAACGGATAGTACATCAAACATATTTCATTCAAACCCTTAGGATTAGAATTTTACTCTTTGTAAATAGCATATAGTGCAGAAGATTATAAATTCCCATAATTTTTTAATGCATTTTTACATGTGTCTGAATATATTATTTTTTCATAAAACTATGGTTTAAATTTTAAACTGCACATGAAGCTGTTTGTCATATTTATAATGCAATTTTCTTGAGAAAGGAGCCCGCCCCTACAGTCAATCAGTGTTGAATTCAGATATTTTTCTCCGGGAGGAATTGTAGAGTTCCGGGGAGGAAATTTTTAACCATTAAAAGCATAAAATCTCAAATCTTCTGGGGGGGGGGGGGGTGTCCCCCAAGCCATCCCCTGAATTCAACACTGAACCTGTGTGTCCCGGGTCCCACGTAGAGTTGATCTGCCCTGCTGCCACCCTACAAACTTTAAATTTGGCATAGGGTAATTTCTAAGACGCAGATGCGCACGAACAATGTAGTTTTTAAACTTTAAGAAAATCTAAAGTTAATAAATGTATCAACTATTTGGAAAGCCATTGTTAGATACAATAAGAGAAAACGCAAATACCTGTAACTAGTTAACTAGTATAAAGAATTTAAATGACAGTAATGAAGAAATATCATTGCCAACTATGTAAGGAAGTACTGCGTATTTAGCCTTTTCTCACACAAAATGGCGGTTGGTTAAATATACTGAACCACTGTTTTCCAAAACTTCTTACTTAATGGTATTTTAATGATTATGGTGATTCAAGTTATACCATAATACTTTAAAAAATAAACAAATGTCTGTTTGTTCGAAATACACTCAGAGACTACTGAACAGATTTTAAAAATTATTTCACTGTACGACAGATGATAAACAATACACTGCATTTTTTTTTTTTTTTTTTTTTTTTTTTTTTTTGGAGGGGAAGGCTGCTAAAGGGTTGGAATGAAGATTATTTCATTATTCATCTATAATAATAACATTATAAGGGAGTACAAGAATGAGATTTCCTCAAAATGTGACTTAATTAGTAATATTTAAATTATCCGTAACAGTATAACTTCAATAAATGTAAAAACGCACACGAATACCACTTACATTTCAACAACTATGTGCAAAGCCGCGGATTTTGCTAGTAAAATTAACTTAATTATTTTAAGGCATTTTTCCGTTAGCCCGCCCGCCACAGTTGATAAATCGCCAAACATTCTTTATGATTACAATTGTATACGAGTTACAACAGCCATGCTCAATCTACGGCCCGGCCAGTGCCGAAACTAGCCTTTTTGGCGCCCGGGGCAAACATGGATTTTGGCGCCCCCCCCCCTCCGAAAAGAAAATTTCAAAAGCGAATTTTTGCTAATTTTCTAAAATTTAAAGTATATAATCAGATAATCTGTAATACTGAACTAAGTAATCAGCTTTGTCAAATACTGATTCATTAAAACCTTGAAAATTGAATCGAAAGGAACCGAAAACTATTCCGCTTTATACAGGTTTTCATCTTAGGAAGTATAATTATTGATATTCTCAGGGGCGAAATTTAAGGGGTCACGATGGTCTTGATCGCAAGGGGCCCCGCATCCAAAGGGCCCCCAAAATCCTCTTTTGAGTTCAACGAGAAAAATAATTTTTTGATCAAAGGATTTTCTTAGCACTTTTTTTTAATTAGTATTACTACATAATTTTCATGTAATTTAAATAGAATATTTTTTATACCATTTGCTATTCCCAGAAATGTTTTAGTTATGTTTAAATGTTTTTCCTTGTCTTCTTTTCTATTAGTAATTATCAGAATTGTGAACTGTTGTGGAGGGTTGGGGGTAAGACTCAAACTTGGATCTGAGCTGAAAGGAACCCTGTTACTGTTAGAGACTTTTATGACGATTTAATTACACAGATTCAGAGTCTAATTAAATCAGATCTGATAAATCTAAGTCTGGATCGTGACACTAGGGCCCCTGATTTAGGGGTGCCCCATACTTGGTATGCTGTTTATATAAAGCTGATATTTAGCATTTGACATTGTTACTGATTATAATCGATATTTTGCAGTTTTAGAGTATGATGATTTTAAAAAACAAAAAGAAATTCAGCTTGACTATTACAGGGGCACATGATGTATTTGTCCCGGAAATTTACATCTGGATCTAAAAAAATAATTACATCTAAAGGATGGGGCGGCAAAACATGGGTAAAAGACGAATATATATATATATATATTTGCAAAGATAAAGGCAGAGATGACTTTATTATCCATGTCACCCTGTGCGAGGTTCTTTTCTGCGTCTCTACAAATGCTATATTCTTAAGAAAGAAAAAATGGGAGGAGAGTTTACTATTTTATCTTGCATATGTTTCGTCCCCTTAGTTTTTAGTGTCATTAGCAATAGCTAACTTCGCGCCCTTTAAAGCCGGATCTGTATGTAAAAAAGTAATTGTAACAAATGGTATGGCGGCATTTTTCATTTATCTGGAAATGGCCAAAGGACGAGAAAATAATTTGAGAGGATAGAGGCAGGGGCGGCTGCGGTTTTATTAGTCATAGAAACTTGGGTATGGTTTTCTCCCTGCACCCTTACAAATGACAATTTTTTTTTTCAAAAAAAGTTTTATTTTGCGTATTTTTCAAATTATTCTTTCAAATATTATTTGTTTTTAGTATCCAAGGCAGTCGCCCAACCTCGCCCCCTCTAATAATGCTAGATTGGATCTGGATAAAAAAGTAATTTCAGCAAAATTAACAGGCCGGCATATTCCATTTGCCGACAAGGGTGGCAAAACGCTTAGAAAACTTTCGCAATAAGGCGAGTAAAAAACTTTTTGGAAGATAAAGCCAGGGGCAGCTCCGGCTTTACCAGCCATGGCGCGCTCTACGAGATTTTTTTACTGTACCTCTACAAAGGCTTTCTTAAAAGAAAAAGATTTTACTGAGAATTTTACTTTGGGCATTCATATTTCAATTTGTGTTTATTGTCCTGGGCAGTCACTCCTCGCTCATGACAAAATGGAAAAAGAAGAAAGCTCCACGCTGGGAGAAAAGGGAAAAAAAATAGAACAGCCTTCATGGAATATTTTTATCTAATAGAAAATCAAAGTGAAGGAATCGTTTGCCAATTATCCATGCTGGACAGTGCAGCACCGTATCCAGACAATGTTGAACAGTGTCATATACAGATACGAGTAGGGACTGAACTTGAAAAATGTTAGTGATTCTCCTAAACCACAGGAAGAGATACAAATGATAGACGACATAGACATGATACTTTTGGAATGGGAGAAAGAAAATAGCTTAAGAGAACAGTTCGTTTTTTATTCATTTGCTATCTTGTAATGTAGACGAATCTTTTTGTCTATTTTAATGCATTTGGTTCATTTTTCTTTTGGATTTTCCAACTGCGAGACTTTTTATACAAATTTCATATATATATATATACATTTCTACATCAAACAAAACCTGCATTTGGCGCCCCCTCCACCTTCAGTTTTGCTAGCGCCCGGAGCACGTGCCCCCCCCTTAGTTTCGGCCCTGGGCCCGGCAACCTTTTATGTGCGGCCCGAGACAATCATTAATCCACATTTATAAAGTCAATTGAGATGTGCATAAAAAGTATTTAAGACCTTCAGTGTTTTTTTAGTTATTTTCATAGAAAAACAAAATCTGTCTTTATGATTTATAAAAAAAAATGTTAAAACATCTTAAATGCCGTTTTCTGTAGTCAAAAGTTCTTTTTTAATGTAGCCCTATTTGTGCTACAGGATGTACATTTCTTAATCAAACATTATTCAAAATTAATTAAACTTGCTCTATATATATTTCTACAAGTGAAAAATAAATAAATAAATCGTTTTAGTTTAAGCAAAAGGCTAATTTATTATAGAAAATACCCTGATTTTTTTTTTAAGAGAAAAAAAGTCATCAAATCCGCTTAAATTTATTATAAATCCTCTTAATATTATCTAAAACTTTTATAGTGACAAGTTTTTTATAGGACCAACCCCTATAGCAAAAAAAAAAAAAAATCCCTGTCCGTTTTGCCTGCAAACAAGTTAGGTTTCGAATTGGGTGGTTCCAACTACCACATCATGGCAAAAAGGTCATTTCTTCCGCAAAACAAACAGGCGCCCCATTGTCTGCGTCTTCGAAATCTACCTGTGCCTGTAGGCCCAGACGTCAGGGATTTTTTTAGAACTGGAATTGTACCGGCGGAATTTTAAAATATTGTACAACTGTGTCAGGAAGACGCGAGTTGTATTTTCGTGTAATTTTTAAAAAAAGTTTTCAAACAGAAAGGAAGGATAGACAAGGAATATCCTACGGCTTCTTTATGTTACTAACACTGACAGCACAAAGGCTTTAGAATCAGATAAAATATTTCTCCTTATATCCCTCAAATAACAATCCAATTCCCTTTCAGACTGATTCTTAAAGGATTGTAAAATACCTTTAAAAACCTAGACTACATTCTTGTTTCTCAAATAGAAAGTTTTCTTTTCTTTTTTTTTTTTTTTTTTTTTTTTTTTTTTTTTTTTGTTAGATCGTAATTATATAAATACATTGCACCTATAGCCGTCGTCCCGTCCGTCCGCATATAACAGCGCAAAAACTACCCAACCGAATGGTTTGAAATTTAAGATATATAATAGTTTCAGAATTTTGTCAAGTCATTTCAAATTTTATAAAAATCGAATCAAAACTTAAATAGATATTAATAAAAGTTTTCTTCATTCTATTAAATTCTATCATATTTAATCTATATAATAAAAACGCAAGTCATGTGACTTGGCGTAACAAATACGTGCTGACCACTTCTTTTTTCATATGCCAGGCGGCCATTTTTATTCAAAATTATTTTTTTCGAATAAAATTGACATAAAAGTTCCCTTTTTAGAAAGATCATTCAAAAAAAAGTGTGTGTTTGAGAGATGAGTTACATTCAAATATGCATAGATTCTGAGATAACTTCAGTTGAAATTAGGTTGGCATCCCAATATCCCAACACATTAAAGTAAATAAACACGAGAGATTCATTCATCGTGAGTCATAAAAATATTAAACCATGGAGGTAATCATTCGCAAAACAAGATCTCCCTGGTAAATTTTGCAGCGCTGTCTGGTGTAAAAAAAAAAAAAAAAAAAAAAAAAAAATCGCATCTGCAAACGTGGCATACGTAATGAAAGAAAATGCATGCTGATTTCTCTCCTAACAGGTGATATAATTAATTTCACTGAAATATTAACGAGGATTTTTTTTTTTTTTTTTTTTTTTTTTTTTTTTTTACATTGTAGTTATAGTAGTACTATTTGTTACTTTTAGCGTACAATTTCCAACTTATTCAACTTGTGAATAAATAAAAATTTTACTTTTAGCTCGAACCCGAAGACTGGTGTAAAATTCGAACTGGATGCCGCTTCAGAACCTGGCTCGCGTCTCAGTCTGATCCGTCCAATTTCTGATGTGTATGTATAGATTTGTTGACAACAAAGATATAGTAGATATTCAGTGTAGAAATCACCCAAAGCAGAGTTACCAAACTTCCCAATTTTTAATATACTACTTTTCCCGAATGGAAAGTTTTGCGGAACAGCTGTCGCAGACGCACCGGGTTTGGCGCGATTTTTGTTTTGCACCATTTTGGCAAGAAAATCCGTATTTGGGTACCTGTTAATTCTAGCTTGCTAAAACAGCATGTTAGTTTTATTTTACTAGGACTTCCCTCAAAGGGATTAGTCTGAGTGATATTGCTGAGAACTTAGGGTTAACAATTACAATATAAAGAAAAAGAGCAAATTAAATCATAGAATTACAAAATATCATATATAAATTCATATACACTGTTAAAAAAATAGAAAAGAAGTACCGTTCATCAGATGTGTTGTCATAATTTTTTTTAACATGTGGCAAAGAATCTCATTTTCTTAAGCGCGTATTGCGCAAAACTTGAAAAAAAAAACCGCCGAATCTTTTAAAACGCCAAGCTTTTTAAAGGTACGTAATTGGATTTGCAGCCAATAGATTATTCGGCATAATCCTATTTCAGGCCACCATTTGGCGCTTTTTAAAAATGATGCCACATTGGCGATTTCTAAATTGTTTACTTACATTTATCATATTGTAATCCACAATAAGCAAGTGGTAAAATGTTGCCATTCTTAATTTTTAAATAGTTACACATAGGAAAAGTAATGGATTTACTGATAAAAAGTCACTGAAAAATAGATTGCATTTATACGAGAGTAACAATGTAACGAATGTAAAATTTTATTCGTTCAAAACAATTTGGACAAAAGAATGATAATTTAAGTACAGAATTATTAAATTAAACCATACACAGTTGATTTTTTTAGATACTGCATTTATGAGAGAAATAAAATATTTTATTTGACAAATTTAATAAAATAGATATAAAAAAGATAATATGAGCAGTAAAAAAAATTTTTTATACACATTTCATCGATATTACATAAAAGTTAACGATTAATGTGAAGTTGAAAAAACAAAAATACCCGAAATTCGTTAATGCCGCGATCACTGTACCACACGTATGATCGCTTCGCGAACACGAAACAGAAAAACAGGCATCACTGGATACAGCAAACTCGTCGTATCGGAATCCCCAAAAATACACGAAATTCGTTAATGCCGCGATCACGGTACCTCACGTATGATCGCTTCGCAAACATGAAACTGAAAAAAAAAACATCACTGGATACAGCAACCTCGTCGTATCGGAATCCCAAGAAATACACGAAATTCGTTAATGCCGCGATCACTGTACCGCACGAATGATCGCTTCGCGAACATGAAACCGAAAAAAAACATCACTGCATACAGCAACCTCGTCGTATCGGAATCTCCAAAAAAACACAAAATTTGTTAATTCCGCGATCACTGCACCGCACGTATGATCGCTTCGCGAACATGAAACCGAAAAAAAAACATCACTGGATACAGCAACATCGTCGCATCGGAATCCCCAAAAATACACGAAATTCGTTAATACCGCAATCAGTGTACCACACGTATGATCGCTTCGCAAACATGAAACCGAAAAAAAAAAAACATCACTGGATACAGTCACCTCGTCCTATCGGAATCCCAAAAATTACACAAAATTCGTTAATGCCGCGATCACTGTGCCGCACGTATGATCGCTTCGCGAACATGAAACCGAAAAAAAAACATCACTGGATACAGCAACATCGTCGCATCGGAATCCCCAAAAATACACGAAATTCGTTAATGCCGCAATCAGTGTACCACACGTATGATCGCTTCGCAAACATGAAACCGAAAAAAAAAAACATCACTGGATACAGCCACCTCGTCCTATCGGAATCCCAAAAATTACACAAAATTCGTTAATGCCGCGATCACTGTGCCGCACGTATGATCGCTTCGCGAACATGAAACCGAAAAAAAACATCACTGGATACAGCAACATCGTCGCATCGGAATCCCCAAAAATACACGAAATTCGTTAATGCCGCAATCAGTGTACCACACGTATGATCGCTTCGCAAACATGAAACCGAAAAAAAAAACATCACTGGATACAGCCACCTCGTCGTATCGGAATCCCAAAAATTACACAAAATTCGTTAATGCCGCGATCACTGTGCCGCACGTATGATCGCTTCGCGAACATGAAACCGAAAAAAAACATCACTGGATACAGCAACCTCGTCGTATCGGAATCCTAAAAAATACACGAAATTCGTTAATGCCGCGATCACTGTACCGCACGTATGATCACTTCGCGAACATGAAACCGAAAACAAAAACATCACTGGATACAACAACCTCGTCGTATCGGAATCCCAAAAAATATACGAAATTCGTTAATGCCGAGATCACTGTACCGCACGTATGATCGCTTCGCGAACATGAAACCGAAAAAAGACATCTCTGGATGCAGCAACCTCGTTGTATAGCGATCACAAAAATACACAAAATTTGTAAATGCGGTGATCACTATACCGCATGTATGATCGCTTCGTGAACATGAGACTCCCATAAAAACTGCAGTCAATTAATTTTTATACTGTTCTAAAGTAACAAGAGTAACCACTCACAAACATAAAAAAAGAAGAAAAAATCAAGTTTTAAATAAACAAGCAGATGATTAATTTTTATCAATGCTTTTTTTCTTTTAATATCATGACATATCCATTTAATGACGTAAGTGTTATTTAATTATATTAAAAAAATGTTTTAAATAACTAATAAATCATTAAACATCATTAAAATACAAATAAACATCGAATAAAGAATCACTTGATAACGTAACAAATACGTCATACGTAACAAACGCGTCATCACAAAAAATATCATAGCTCAGCCTTTCCAATAATAAAAGAGCTACATCTGGCTGACTATCGACGATTTGGCAAGATTTCGCCAAATGGTGGTCTCAAATAGGAACCAACCAGATTATTCTATCAAGCGTGGCTTAACGCAAATTTAATTTCATTGTTGCACCTTTTTTTGTGTGTGAATTTAAAATTTTTCTTCCTTGATTATATATCTATTATTTGCATAACTGTTTATAGAAACTCTTACACTTCAAACCACATTGATAGCATGCTTTGCTACAAACCAGATTGCAAAACTATAGTCTAAATTACTATTAAAGTATACAAAAAATCTTTCTATGATCTGTAAAATAACTTTTACATTAAATCTCCATATCGGCCAAATTGAAAAATTATATATATTTCAAAGTTAAGCTTAACAGATACTTCTTGATTATTCTCTAGGAGGCTCTGCCCCCTGCGTCTTTACTGCGCCAATCCGCAGACTTTTCTTTTGCCTGTCTGTCTGTCTCTCCACAATCTGTATGTTTCCCTATCCGTTCTTCTGCCCGTCTCTCTAACCGACTGTCTATCTCTCTACACGTCTCGCTACCTGTCTTTATATTTCTCTAGCGGTCTCTCTACCCGCCAATCTATTTCTCTATCCGTCTGTCTATCCGTCTAACTACTTGTATGTCTAGCCGTGTCTCTATCCATTTCGCTATCCATTTGTCTATCTGTCTCACAACTTGTCTATCTGTCTCTCTACCCATCTTCTTACCCATCTCCGTACCCATCTACTGTCTCTCTACTCGTCTGTATCTCTACTGTCTCACTATCCGTCTGTTTTTGTACCCGACTCGCTACCAATCTCAGTCAACTCGTCTCTGTACTCATCTCTCTACTCGTCTCTCTACTCGTCTCTTTATCTACCACGCTACGCGTCTCGCAACCTTTCTCACTACATTCCTGCTACCGGTGTCGCTACCCGTCTCGTGACTCATCTCGCTACCCCTCTGTCAACCCTCTTTTTACCTTTCTCTCTAGCCGTCTGTCTATTCGTTTCGCTACCCGTCAGCCTACCTATGTCTCTACTCGTCTCTCTACCCGTTTGTTTACTCGTCTTTCTACCTCTCGCCACCTCTTCCCAATATTTAAACAATTCCTTTAATATACAGAAGCCGTTTATCAGTTATTAAATGCAAACAGAAGTAATTTATCTAATAAGTGTAATCAGATGCAATTATTTTTTTTTTAAATACATACATAAGCCTGAATAATAATTCATCAGTTTTGTGTTCATAGTTGTTTATATCATTTGACAGTAAATCTGAACTTCTTAAACCTGAATTGTCTCAAGCTTTTTAAAAAAACCACAAGGTCTGTATAACTGCAAAGTACCGTGAGGGCTATATTAGCTACATGTTATTAAGTTAAGTGAAAGTTTCGTTATCGCGTTTGCAGCCAATTGCTTATGTCAGAAAGCGTGGCTTAACGCCATTTTTAATTCACTACTGTAAATCTTTTTTTTTTTTGGGGGGGGGGGGGGAGGTAGGGGTAGGAGTAGGGGGGGAAGGGTTTCAAATATATACATTTAAATTAAAACTTTTGCCTCCATGTCATTAGTGTTGTTTGTATTATTAACTAATACCTTGTAGAACGAGCTTCATTTGAAACAAATGTAAAAGACTTCTACAGTTTTTTTAGGAGAAACTTTCGTAATTGGGCCGAAAGCCAATCGGAGCATTTAATATCATTATTGTAACTCTTATAGAGTTAAAACAATATTGCTGCTAGCTTTACTCTTGTTTGAGACCAGCTTTGCCTGTGTATCGGAATGGGGAAAAGTTTCGTATCCTATGTCGATTGGCGAAAAAAATTTTAAATGGTGCCAAAAGGTAGTTTTACCATGTTACAAAATTTTTCAAGAGAGCGGTAAAACATGTTTTTCAAATATTTACAAACATACGTTTATTAAAGCATGTTTTTGCACCATCTTAAAAATTTAAGCACGATGCTAAAATAAAATTTTATCCCCATATTCGATATTTTAATAAGTAATGAAAATACATAAACAAACTTATTTAACAAACCTAAAAGGCATTTTTGTGATAAATAATTGTTATTGTCAGGGGGGTAAATTGTAAACAATTAATAAACGGCTAGTAAATAATAAATAGCATTTAAAATCTAAAAATGGAGAAGTGGTCCGTATGAAAATTTAAAACATAACATTATACACTTGATATATGTAAATCTTTTTTTTTTTTTATATATTTTCGAAGGCACAGATAAAAATGTAAAAATCCCTTTTCCAAATGCCAAATAGAAAATATACAAAATAGAATGCCAAATATACAAAATATAAAAATATCTGCAAGAAAATATATTTATATAATACTACATCTGCAAAAAAATAAGATTTAGAAAAAGTAAGCCAAATCCTGCAGATATCCCAAAAATCACATCGAAAAACTTATTACCAAAAAAAGAACTCGCCAAAGCTTACGGCACAGGAGATGGATTTTTCCCTCTGAATGCAGAATATTAGTTTTTTTTTCTTGTACGATGGGTGATTACAATATAATTGTTTCATTTCACATACTACATACCGTTTGATATATTGGTACTTTTATGTTATCCTGGCGCAGTTGATAAATCGCCAAATATTGTTCCTATAACATTTTCATATTGAATTCATTTCATTTAAATATAAACCTTTCACTCATTTAATTTAAAATACATGCCTTTCATTAATCCCATTTAAAATGCTAAAAAGAGAGAAAAAAAAAAAGAAATAATGCCATAAATCGAAACCTTTTATTTAAACACCAAAGAATTTTTTTTTTTAATTTACACACGCGAATTAAAAAAAGCTGCTATTGCTGAGATTTGCGCCAAATCTCTAATACCAGGTCTACCAAGTTATTGCGGGTTTTTTTTTTCAAACAGAAAAAAAATCCAGAATAATTTTCTATTTCTACTAAATTGAAATATATTTTATTGTGCTGAATATTAGTGCTTGCATACTTTTTTGCTCCATGTACTCCAATTACGATTGTCTACGAAAATCTCCCGCCAGTGAAAATGACGTACGCACAAAATTTAGTGACGTATGTACTTTAATTGTGCTTTTGTATCTATTTTTTTAATATAATTTCCAAACGGTTTGACATTTATTCTTGGTAATAAATAGACGTCGTTGTCACCTTTATAGGTACCTGCTGTAAAAATTTGAACGAAATCCATTAAATATATTTTTAGTTATGCTTGACGAAAGGTTTTAATATCCATCGTAGCTATATATGGGGTAAAGTAATACTGCGCTGTGTATGACTCTTCGACTCAGACAATTAAGAAACAGTTTATCTATGCTAATATTATAAAGGAGTAAAGTTTGTTTGTTTGTAGGGGGTAATTTCTGCAACTACCGAACCGATTTCAAAAGTGATGGTGGCAAATTGATGGTGACAACCCCTGCTCCAACATAGGCTATATTTTATGTCGGTGCCACCAACCCCAAGGGGCGAAAAACGTTCTAAAATTGAGATTTTTTGTATACTGAAGGAGCTAGAAATTTGAAATTTGGCATTGTAGCTACTTATAAGATGTAAATGCTCTCTAAGAACAAATTTAAAAAAAAAAAAAAAGAAATTTAAAAGGTTGAAATGAGAGAAAAGCTTTCTAAAAACATTCTAAATTACAATTTCTGTGGAATCTCTAGATCTATAGAACCGATTTCAAAAGTGATGGTGACAATCCCTGCTCCAACATAGGTTAATTTTATGTCGGTGCCACGGGGGGGGGGGGGGTTTGCAGGAGCGAAAAACGTTCTAAATTGCGATTTTTTTTAATACTGAATAAGCTAGAAATTTGAAATTTGGCATTGTAGTTACTTATAAAATGTAAATGCTCTCTAAGAATAAATAAAAAAAAATACGAAATTTAAAAGGGTGAAATGAGGGAAAGCGTTCTAAAATCATTGTAAATTACAATTTCTATGGAATCTCTGGAACTACAGAACCGATTTCAAAATTGATGGTGGCAAATTGATGTTGACAATCCCTGCTCCAACAGCCTCTTTAATAAAAAGCTATGCGTTGCTGACGACTGGGTTTTTCGCTAATTGTTACCACAGATTAATCTCGGAAAATGAAACATTTCAAGTTACTGAAAAAAAAAAATAATAATAATAGCTCGGAAATTATTTGTCAGAAAACTGTTAGACAAATTGCGTTTGAAAGGTAAAAAAATGTATTTTTCTTGATATAAATTTCAAATCTAATAATTATGCCGTTTTTCAAATATTGAATTTCAAAAATTACGAAATTTCACAATGGAGTCACAAATTATTGTAGCCTTATTATTCTGTTAAAATATAAAATTGAATTATGAAATTTCAATATCTTGTTTGATTAAAAGTTCGTTAAGAGAAATTGACCAGTGTAGCGGGCGTAGCTTGCTAGTTTTATTATAAAACACACACAATTTTTATCATAAACACACACAAATTATTTTATTATAAAACACACACAATCATTAATTTATTATAAAACACGCAAAATTTAATTTATTATAAAACACAAGGAATCTGCTCTACCGGGTTGCCATACGAAGTAAAATCTCGCCAAAATCGCCGAGTTGCACCGGCAAAAATCGTCATTTTGGCGCCAAAAAGAAACTCCGGTGCGTTTGCGACAGCTGTACCAGTTTTGCTTTATCTAACCAAGAATTTTTGTAATTAAATATGGCAAAAATTCTCTATTTGGAAAAAACGTAATTCGGAAATCCAGAGAGTTGACAGACTCAAAGACAAATCGCCAAATTGATTTTCTTGAGTCAAACTAAAAAATATCCTCAAACATTTTTTTTAGAAAAAAAAAAAAAAAATCTGAGTTTTTATAAAAATTAAATTAAATTTTTCTGAAGTTTTAATAACTCGTTTTTAAAGTGTTTAAAATTAAATTAATTTTTAATGAAAAAAATATTTGCTTCATTTGCAAAATCACCGAAATATGTAATTTTTTTTAAATATATATTCTGTAGAATTTGCATGAAGTTGACCCATAAATGCTTTAATATGCTAAAGTTTGATTATTTAGTGATTAAATGTGTGCTTTCTTTCTTTCTTTCTTTCTTTCTTTTTTTTAACTTTTAAAAAGATTTTTTTAGAATTATTTTTTTAATCAAATTAATCGAATTTTTTAAAGGTTGATATTGTTTTTTGAGTTTTTAAATTATATACTTATGAAAGATTTAAAATTAATATCATTTTTAATTGAAGCATTAAAATTAATAATTTAGAAGGAACATTATTGTAAATGATGCTTTCACTCTAGAATACTTTAAAAATACATATGATTGCAACTAGTAGTTTAGTATACTTGTGCCACATTTATTACTTACCCATCATACGTAGTATAGGGTAAGTCTTGTAATCGTTTTGAAAATCGCAATTTTTTTTTTTTTTTTTTGACGGATTTACACGTTTCAGACACTGGAGATTCCGAAAAACATATTTTCAGAAAAATTTTGCCGTCCGTTTGTGTGTCTGTATGTCTGTGTGTCTGTAAACGCTCTATCTCCCGAACAAATTGAGATAGAGACTTGAAATTTGGTATGTGCTTAGTATGTAATAATGGGAAGAAGCTTATTTTGAATTTCAGTAACCTCGATTATTTGGAACTATTTTTTTTTTTTGGACTCTTGAAATATTCGTTCTGATAAAAGGTATATAAAAATGTTTTTTGAATTGTTTATTTTAAGGAGTGAATATAAAAGACAATAAAAAAAAAAAAAAAATTTGCATACAGAATGAAGTTGGTTGAATAATTAGTTGCTGAGATATTTGGAATCCTATTTTCTACACTCTTCGATTTTTCATGTCCCTGTATTGCATTTAAATTTCAATTCAAACATATATTTTAATTGGAAATGAGACGCTTAATCAGATGCAATAAACCGCTAGTTAATAGGATTATTGTTTTTGGAGTTATAAGGATGTTTCTTTTAAGCAATTCAGTAATCGAGCCTTTAAAGTTTATGACGTTATCAAGCCACGATTTTATTCGAATTGCAATGCATTTTATAAGTAGTTTACAAATTTTTTATTTTAATATTTTACATCATGCATATCAATGATGGGTAAGTATTACGGTGGCCCCCGACGCGACTAGTTTAGATTGAATGTCTCTCTTTTTTTTATTCTTTTTAAATAAAGACAAGTTTATTTCAGATTTAGAAATTTGAGTTAATCTTTAATATAGCGAAACATTAAGACTGAGCCTATTTGTGTATAATTTATTTAATAGATGAAAAAACATTTTTTATATATATATATATATTATTCACTTTGGAGAGATTTAAATTTACATAATTTTAAATTGAGGCAATAAATTTAAAATTTAGTTCAACTGGAAGTGTATTGAAAATAATGCTTTCTCTCTAGAATATTTTGAAACACTGATTTGTTTGTCATTGGAACAAGTCGTTTAGTACTCTTATATTTTTTTACACATATAAACAGTAAAAGAAAACGATAAATGTTTCTTAATACATACGGAAATATAATATAACTACGGAAGAAAATATACAATAATCTGTTCGGAGCTACCCACGATTTCGAAAAGTGTTCTTTATCTTTAGAAACATAAAAAAGCAATATATTTTCTAGATTTAAAGAAGCATTTATTTAAACAGAATTTCTTTTGTAGCGTCTGATTTTCGGAAACGTTTCCGAATAGTTTTTATAGTGTATAATAAATTTTCTCATAGTGGAATATCGGTTTTTAAGATACTATCAATTCTGAATTAAACATTTTCAGCCGTGTAACTGAGTTTATACATGCAACAGTAACAAAATAATATTAATTTTGATGTTAATGTTAATGCTGTTAATTTATTTGTTCATTTATAATTAAATTGCTGTTAATTTAAATAAAAGGGTATTTTTTTAGGTTTAAAATTTCGAATTAACTTTTAATATAGAAAAACATTAAACCCAAGCCTACCCATGTAAGATACACCCCATGTAATTAAACGCATTTTTGTTAAATTTAAGATTGAAAGTAATTTTTGAAAAAGTTTTTTAATTATAAATTTTTGATAGAACTTGATCAGTATTAGGTCAAATTATCAGATCTGATCAGTATTAGATTCAAAATTATTTTAATTTATAATCTAGAAAATGAAACTAAAAATTTATTTGCCTGGAAGATTATTGAAAATGATACTTTCACTCTAGAATATTTTAAAGGTGTGTGGCATTCTTGTGCAACTTTTCTTTAATTATAGTTTTTATTTAATAATAAAAAATGTTTTTCTTCATATTTAAAAATTTCAATTAAATTATAAAAAATTATTATAGCATATCTGTGTAAGATTTTTTAAAAAGATTGAATGCAATTAAAAAACAAAAACAAATGTGTGCCCATTTTTAACATATTTAAAATTAATTTAACATCTAATTGGAAAAATAAAATGAAAATTAATTATTAATTCCTTTGAAATGTTATTAAAAACGATACTTTTCTTCTTATTCTTCTGTTTTATTTCTTATTCTGCCTTAAAAAAAAAAAAAAAAAAAAGTGGTCTTTTTGCCGTTGTAGCGCAGGTATTTCAGTATGCTTGGTGAAAATTTTTTCTCTGTACCAGATTTATCTTTACTAGTACTTTTCTGTACTGTATCTTTAAAATATTTATAAACTTGAATTCTCTTTCTCTCTCTATCTATATCTGAAAATCCAAGATGAAAAAAAAAAACAAGAACGAAAAATCATGCGTCTAGCATAGATTATGTAACACTTTCCAACGCTTCCAAAATAATTTTACAAATCATTACCGTTTAATAAGCTTAAACATAACATCTAAGTAAACAATTTGGAAAACGCATAACATATTTAAAAACGTAATTTCAGGAATTTCCAACATATACAGTATTCGGAAAAATATCCGAATACTTTTATTCAGCCTTGTATATGATCTATAGATTTGTATATATACTACATAGGAGGCTACATTTTAGTTTAGTTAGGAAACGCGTAACACAGTTTAAAATTCTCCTTCTGGAGTTCCTGCCAATAAACGGAAATGTGTTTGCGAACTTTTGTGCTACCCTGTATAGGATCTACAGAATTTATACACACCAATAGACAAAAAGTGAGTTAAATTTAAAATCGCGTTCAGCAACTTAAAACGCACTTCCAGGAATTATTGTTAACAGATAGTAGAGAATTCTTTTGTGTGTCCCTGTAGATGAACGATGACTGCTATACACACAATTTTCTGTAGTCAACCTCTTGTAATGCACCTTAGTGATATATATAAATTTCAATGCGTTTAAAATAGTGAAACATTATTTAATTGAACCGCAAACGATTTTTCTCCATAGACGTAAAGTAACAGAATTCTTTTGACTGTCCCTGTAAAGTAACTATAAGTGCTATGCACACCCTATTCCATATTAAGCTTCTTGTAATTCACCTTAGTGATATATATCAATTACAATGTGTTTGAAATTGTGTAACATTATTAAAATAAATCGCAAATGATTTTTCCCCATAGACCGTAATGTAACGGAATTCTTTTGAATGTCCCTGTAAAAAAACTATAAGTGCTACACACTTCAGTTGAAATAGGGAACATGCTATAGATGACGACAATAACATACAAAAATTACAGGGCAATCCGAGCATATTTACGGGAGTTAGAGCACGGACAGACGGCAGACAAACCGAAGTCATAAACACTTTTCAACTAGGTCGGAAAGTGTTAAAAAAAAGTATCCATTTTTGAGAGATTTAAAAGTAACATAATTTCAATTGCGAAAAAAAAAAAAAATCTCTATAATAAAAGCCTAAGTCATGTGACTGTCATCAACAGTTCCGGGATGCCCGCTTCACTTTTTCATATGCCAGGCGGCCATTTTTATTCAAAATTATTTTTTCGAATAAAACTGCATAAAAGTTACATTTTTAGAAAGATCGTTCAAAATAAATTAATATTTGAGAGATGACTTACGTTCAATTATGTATACATTCTGCAATAACTTCAGTTTAAATTAGGTGCGCAGTTCAAATTCTCTATCCATGAAAGTAAACAACAACAACAACAAAAAAAAGATTAATTCGTTGTGAACGTTTAAAATATTAAACCATGAATTTTTGGACCGCTGCCTGGTGTAAAAAAAATAATCCGCGCCAGTGAGACAGTCAAAGTTTACCATAATTCTGTTCTATACAACTCAGCTTCCTTCCGGATCTTTTCTTGACGTAAGTTGAACTCATGTAATAATATTTAATGGATCAAATTTCGAAACGAATTGTTAGCTTTTATTTTTCGCATGTGCAAATTAGAAACGATACTTTAATTTTGAAATCAAATGTTTTGATTTATGATATTATTTCTTATTTATCTATTTTCTATTTTAAAGAAAAATGTGAGCGTCATTTATTTTAAATAGGAACAGCTATCACGGACGCACCGGAGTTTGCGCAATTTTTGTTTTGCGCCATTTTGGCGAGAAAATCCCATTTTCAGGTACCTATTAGATATTACTAAAACAGCATGTACTTTTATTTTATTATGAAATAGTTTATTTTATATTAAAAACACACAATTTTATTATAAAACACACACACACAATGATTAATTTATTATAAAGTGGGTTAAGCGGTTTTTGTCAAGAAAGAGGAAATACATAACAACAAAAAATATGCGAAATGCTACCACGATCGCAAAAGTTCTTGATTTGTCTATTAGATTTTTCCGGTTTGGCGATGGATCAAGGAAAAAAATAAATTATGAATAAAAATAATTTGTTACAATGCTTAACATACATTTAAGGGCGACCAAACTGGTCGCCAGTGGCGGCTAGTAAATAAATAAATAAAGCTAATCAAAGCTAATAAAGCAATTTAGTTCATCTGAAATGTTATTGAAAATGATGCCTTCACTCTAAAATATTTTAAAGGGCGCCACTGCAAAAATCTTATGTAGCAGTATGCTTATGCTGCTTTCCTTTGTGCACAATTAATTTATAAATTAGACAATAAAATTAATAATTTAGTTCGTATGGAACATTATTGAAAATGGTGCTTGCGTCGTAAAATATTTTAAAGTGTGTTTTGTTAGCTACTGCAACAAGTCGCATTTCCATTTCTTTCGGCGCGTGTGAGGTATTTCGTTAGTTATAGTTCTTTCTTTCTTTCTTTCTTTCTTAAAATAAAGACAGGTTTCTTTAGATTTAGGAATTTGAATTAACTTTTAATATTGAAAAACATTAACTCCTTTAGTCTTTGTAGGATCTTTAAATATTTTCAAGTGATTTAAAAAAACTTTTAAAAACTTTTTAAAATTATCCATAGTTAGAAGATTTAAAATTTAACAAATTTTTAATTGAGACAGTAAAAATTATGCTTGCGCTGTAAAATATTGTAAAGGGTAATTTGTTTGCCAATGTATTTGTAAAATTTCTTTAAGTACAGATTTTTAAAATTATTTCTTTATTTAAATAAAGATATTTTTTTTTTCAGATTTAAAATTTTGAATAAATTTTTAACATAGTACCTTAAATTTTTAAAAACGTTTTTTAAATTTTCCATTTTTGGGAGATTTAAAATAATACAATTTTAATTGAGAAAATATTTATTTATTTATTAAACTACTGGAAAATTACTGAAAATGATACTTTTCTTATTCTGTATTTTGTTTTTCTTTTGTCATTGGAGAGAGATTCTTTTGCGATTGCAGCAAATAATTTCTTCATGTGAACCATTTCTTTTAATATTAGATTTTTTCTTTCTTTTCTATAAAGGCAATTTTTTTTTTTAGATTTTAAAATTTTAATTAACTTTTAACATAGAAAAACTTTAAAACAAAGCCTGCTTGTGTGAGATTTTTATTTATTTTTTTTAAAGTCTAAGCAATTTTTTTAAAATTTTGAAATTATCAATTTTTGGGATATTTAAAATTAATTTAATTTTTAATTGAGGGAATAAAATTAAAAATTTAGTTAGTCTGGAAGATGATAGAAAATATACCAATGAGTGGTCCGTTTGCCATTGCAACAAGTCGTTTAGTGTATTTGTGCAACATTTTCTTCTATATAGAAATTATTTTTTTTTTCATTTATATATTTAAAAAAAGTCAAGTTTTTTCAAATTTAAAATTTTGAATAAATTTTTAACATAGAAAAAACTTTTGCCCAAGCCTACTTGTATATTTTTCTATCTATTTTCTTTAAAGATTTAAATACATTTTGAAAATGTTTTTTTAAATAATTCACTTTTGGAAGATTTAAAATTAATACAATTTTAATTGAGAAAATAAAATAAAAAAATTTTATACTACTGGAAAGTTATTGAAAATTATACTTTCCTTATTCTGTATTCTGTATTTTGTTTTTATCTTTGTCACTGGAGAGAGATACTTTTGCCATTGCAGCAAGTAATTTATTCCTGTGAACCATTTCTTTCTATATAGTTTTTTTTCTTTCTTTTTAATAAAGACAAGTTTTTTTTTAAAGATTTATAAATTTAAATTAACTTTTAACATAGAAAAGCTATAAGCCTACCTGTGTAAGAGTTTTAATTTAATTTAATTTTTTAAAGATTGAAAGTAATTAATTCTTTTTTATATTATCCATTTTTGGGACATTTAAAATTAATATAAATTTTAATTGGGAGAATAAAAAAAAAAAAAGTTAATCTGGAAGATGATAGAAAATGATGCTTTCTCTCTAGAATATACCTATGAGTGGTCCGTTTGCCATTGCAATAAGCCGTTTAGTATATTTGTGCAACATTTTCTTTTATATAGATTTTATTATTATTTATTTATTTATTAGTTTTTTCATATTTAAAATTTTGAAAACATTTTTAACATTGAAAAACTTTATGCCCAAGCCTACCTGTATATTTTTCTATCTATTTTCTTTAAAGATTTAAATACATTTTTGAAGAAGTTTTTTTAATTATTCATTTTGGGGAGATTTAAAAGTAACCTAATTTTTTTTATTTTATTTTTTAATTAATTAATTTTTTAAAAATATTTTTTCAGTTTATTGAAAATGATGCCTTCGCTTTAGAATATTTTAAGGTGTGTATCGTTTGCGATTGCAAAATTCTTATGCAGCCGCATGCTTGTGCTATTTTCTTCTGTGCACAGATTTATTTTAATGCAAGCAATTTTATTTTTGATAGTTAGACATTTAAATCAATTGTTAATATAGAAAAATGTTAATTTTTTTAAAAGTCTATCTCTGTAAGATTTTTTTTAAAGATTGCAAGTATTTAGAATTTAATTATCCAGTTAATTATTTGATTATTATTTTCAGAGATTTAAAATTAAATCAGTTATTTATTTAGACAATAAAGTGAATAATTTAGTTCGTTTAGAACATTACTGCAAATGGTGAATGGCAACTGTAAAATATTTCAAAGGGTGCTTCGTTTGCTATTGCATCAAGTTGTTTAGTACACTTGAGCAACATTTCTTTATTTTTATTTATATATTAAACAAGTTTTTCCAGATTTAGAAAGTTGAATTAATTTTTAATATGGAAAAACAATCTTTCAATTTATCAGTAAATAATTTATTTATTTATTCAAGTTTAGAAGTAATATTTTTAACGGTTTTAAATTATCCGATTTAGGAGGATTCAAATTTAACATAATTTTTAATGGATGAAATAAAATTATAAATGTATTTCATCTGAAAAATTATTGAAAATGTTGCTTTCACACTCATAGGCGTAGCCTCGGGGGGGCACGAGGGGGCACGTGCCCCCCCAACTTTCTGAGCATCAATTTCTAAAATATGATACAGTCAATTAAGACTTGTCTTGTATTGACCCAAAATGGAAATGAAATAACTACTTTAATTTTCATTTTATATTTCTTCATTTATTTTTACATAAACAGATGTCAGATCAGTATAGATAGCTCAGCTCTTTTTCTTTGAAGTAATGAATTTGGTAGCAAAACTTGTGTTGTGCAGTACACACCTTGATAGGAACGTTCATTAAAAGAAAGTTTGAACTATCACTATCTTACAGCTGTATTTTCCGCTGTCTGCGGTTAGTATCTACATGTACTTTTTTTTTCTTCTCATTCCGTCTGTAGACTTTAGAAAATGTAGTTGTGTTTATCATAGCGGGAGTTCTGCTTCCCCGCATACACATATATTTCATTTAATTTGTTGTAACTTTAATTATAATTTAATCAAATCATAAATACCCTGCTTTTCCAAGCTTTGTCACTGGAGTTATTTACAATGGAATGCAACCACACATCACTAAGATTATAAAAAATAATTAATATTTTCTTCATTTAGTTATTAAATATGTTCCTCTCTCTTACTTTTTATTTTTGTATTGACAGCACATAATCTTCTACAGTATCTTCGCATTTTTGAGGTGCAATGGAGCTGTACCTTGGTAAACGATGGTAATCCGTTCCAAGAAATACCGTTGTTAAGCAAAACCGTTGCTATTGAAGATGCAATTTTCCTGGCGCACATTACCTTAAATGATTAGTTACTTCTTAAAAGTGCCGTTTAAACTTATTTCAAATGTCGTAAAAGTTTGATAAATGTTTTTTATTTATTATCAGGGCCGTACCAAGGGTGGTGCAGGCGGTGCCCCCCTCCCCCCAGGCGCCAGATACAGTTGTTGTGGTGCTGTTTATTATATTTGTTACAAAAATATTAATTTCAATAAAATGATCTAGCGGAGCTTTCCTCATTTACTTGGTCGGGTTTTTTTTTTCAAGTGAACCTCGAATTAAATGAACCTGGTAGTAGGGTCCAACTGCTGTCAACAGCGTACACGCGTGCAGTCTACGCCTGATCTGGTCTCGAATCAAACTAACCTTGAATTTTTTTAATTTTTTATTTCGACCCGAATTCGTTTAATATTTTGAGTACCGTAGTTCACGTTACGAGGATTTTGTACTCTTCCAACTTTAATTTAATCGCAGGAAAGCAAAATTTAACAGAAAGGTCATAGGAAATAGGTCAAAAATTTGCCGAAAAAGCGAAAAAACACTAAAAAATTCGCGAGAAATTCAAAACTTGCAGAGGACAAAAGATACTATATTGGTCTAAAAGCTTGGAAACGAATTCATTTTACAAGTGTTAAAAAATTGCCGCTAACCGCGAAAACCCGCAGAAAATCGCGTAATTTTTTTTATGTACGCGATTTTAATACAATATATTTAAACCGGATTCCTTTTACGATCCCTCCCGATTTTCGCCGCAGAGTGCGAAAAAACGCTAAAAATCTCTCTCTCTCTCTCTTTTTTTTTTTAATCGTAGAGGACAAAATTTACTATATCGGGCTAAAAGAATTAAACCCTATTCCTATAACAAATGTTAAAAAATTGCTGTGAAACTCAAAAAAAAAAAAAAATAAATAATAATAATAATAATAATAATGATAATAATAATAATAATAATAATAATAATAATAATAATAATAATGATGATAATAATAATAATAATAATAATAATAATAAATAAAGTTTAAATTGCATGATAAATTAAACTCATTGTACGGATTATGAATAAACTTTATTGAAAAGAGAAAAAAAATTACTGTATTGGGCTAAAAGATTGAAAGTGGATTCTTTTTATGAATGTGAAAATATCTCTACAAAACGTGAAAAAAAAAAAAAAAAAAAAAAAAAAAAAAAAAAAAAAAAAATATATATATATATATATATATATATATATATATATATATATATATATATATAAAACTTTAAGTAAAATTTAACCATTGAAACATAAGAAACTGACCACATACACTGAAATCCCGATACCAAAGAGCCCTGTCAATTTACAAATTAAAATTGTAGTCCTAATAAATGTAACATTATTAATTCAAATTAAGAAGAAGAAAAAAATTAAATTTATATATATATATATATATATATATATATATATATATACCATAAAAAAAAAATTCCACGAAAAATTAAAAAATCACAGAAGACAAAATTTACTATATTGTGTTCCAAGACTGAAACCAGATTACGAATGTAGAAAAATCACCGCAAAACGCATAAAAACGTAAAATTTGCAAAAAATAATAAAAAAAAAAATTGTAGCTGAATTCCTTTTACGAATGTCAAAAAATCGCCGCAGAACGTGAAAAAGCGTTAAAATCGCATGAAAAATTTAAATCATAGTACGGATTCCGAATAAACTTTATTGAAAAGAGAAAAAAAAATTACTCTATTGGGCTAAAAGTTTAAAACCGGATTCTTTTTAAGAATGTGAAAATATCTCCACGAAACGTAAAAAAAAATCACATGAAAAAATTCACGAAAAATTAAAAAATTGCAGAGGACAAAATTAACGGTATTGTATTTAAAGACTGAAACCGGATTTATTTTAGAATGGCAGAAAAATCGCTTCAAAATGCGTAAAAACTGAAACAAAAATCACGAAAAACTTAAAAATCGTAGAGAACCAAATTTATTATATTGTGTTAAAAGATTGTAGCTGGATTCATTTTACGAATGTCAAAAAAATCGTCGCAAAGCGCGAAAAAACGCTAAACCTCGCATAACAAATTCGCTATAACGTGTTCCGAATAAACATTATTGAAAAGAAGCCAACATTTACTATATTGGGCTAAAAGGTTATAATTAGATTCCTGTTACAGATGTTAAGAACTTCCACGAATCGCGAAAAAAAAACCCCGCAAAAAGCCGCATGAAAAATTCGCGATTAAAATCAGTGAGTACAAAATTGAGTACCAAATGTAATCGCAGGGTTCAAAATTTAGTACAATTCGCTGAAAGATTAAAATTGGATTCCTTTTACGAATGTTTAAAAATCGCAGCAGAACGCGAAAAAACTGCAAAATATCTCATAAAAATTCATTAAAAATCGCAGAGGACAAATTTTACAATAATGGGTTAAAAGGTTGAAACCAGATTCGCATCACAAATGTTAAAAAATTGCTACAAAACGCGGAAAAACACTAAAAATCACAGAAAATTTTTGAAATCACTGAGGACAAAATTTACTATATCGGGTTGAAAAATTGAAACCAGATGTATTTTACGAATGTTTAAGAAAATCGCCGCGGAAAGCTTAAAATTGCATAAAAAAATTCGTGAAAAATCTAAAATTTGCAGATCACAAAATTTGCTATATTGGGCTAAAATATTGAAGTTAGATTCCGTTTACGGATGTCAAAAAAATCGCTGCGAAACGCGAAAAATCGCATAATAAATTTTCAAAAAAGTAAACAATCGCAGAGTAGAAAATGTACTATATCGGCTGAAAAAATAAAACCAGATTTCTCGTTACGAATGTTTAAAAAATTGCCTCGAAAAGATAAAAAAACGCTAAAAATCACATAAAAATTTCGCGAAAAATTAAAAAAAAGGCAGAGGACACATTTTACAATATTGTGTTAAAAGATTGAAACTTAATTCCTAACACAAATGTTAAGAAATTGTCGAAAAACGCGAAAAAACGCTAAAAATCACATAAACATTTCGCAAAAAATGCAAAAATTTCTGTACGACGAATATTTAAGAAAAATAAACTTTTAGGTCTAGGGGGCTAGAAGATCGAAACTGAATTCCTTTTACCCAATGTGAAAAATTTCTGAGAGGCCGTTTTTACCAAGATACCACTGTATATATATGGGAATGTGTGCGTACGTGCGTGTGTGTTTAATAAACATCTGTGCCCCCCCAAAATTTTCGGTCACGCTACGCCTATGTTCACACTAAAATATTTTAAAGGATAGTCCGTTTGCCATTGCAATAAGCCGATGAGCGATGAGTGTACTTGCAGGATTATTCTGAGGGATTATGCTAATATTATATGTTTTCAAGATATTATTATATGTTTTCAAGATATTATTATATGTTTTCAAGATATCGTTATATATTTTCAAGATTTTATAAAGAATTCTTGAGGTTTTTGAAGCTTAAATTCTAATTTTAACAGAGGGGAAAATATAAAGAGATTTGGCGTAAAACAACTTTTAAAATGTCCCTCCCTCCCCCCCCCCCCTTTTCTTAAAGTAAACTTTTTGAGACATTTAAAATAAAATAAAAATTTTAGACAAATAAATAGTTTACTTGAATTGGGAGATTATTTTTAAAGATTTACTTAAAACTTAATAAAGGGAAAAAATGAAAATTTAGCTATTCGGATGCTTATATTAATTTTTTCTTTTAAAGATTAAAGACTGTTTTTAAAAGCTTGTTTTTGAAGTATTAAAAATTTTATTTCTTTTTAATATCGAAAAATTATACACCTCATTTAGAAAATTATCGAATTTTTTTTTTTTAGGAATTTTTTTTATTTTTTATAATAAAAAAATATTTTCTTTGGACTAGTAAGATCGGAAAAAGATTTTTCATTCAAATATTGAGTAGAAATAATATTCTATAGTATGTAAGTTAGAATCAATTTAAATTACTTTACTCTTTAAAAAAATTAAAGGTCCTAATCCGATTACGTCATCAAATACTAACAACTTGTTGATTCAACAAATTTCTGAAACGTCTGCAAGAAGATGGCGCTGATCACACATGCGCAGAGTACTTTTTAAAGAGTCCGTAGTTTTGTAACAAATTTCTATACTCGTAAAAGTAGTATGTTAGATTCCTCTGTTGGTGATGTGGTGAAGTGTTGTGTTGTGATTAGTGTTTTAATGTTTGTCTTTAGTGCCTGATATTCGACACCGTCCAAATATTATAAATCAATGCAACTTTAATTAAAAATGGCTAGCGATCGTGAAAGAAAAGCCGTAGAACGTGAAAAGTTGCGGAACATCATTAACCAATGGAACGCTAATCGATTGGATATATTTTGGCTGTCAGAGCCTAATGAGGTAAGTAACAATAACATTACTGATTTCCTATATTTTTTTACTGTAGAAAACTGTTCGTTAAAATTATTTAGATGTTAACTCTTATAAAAATTCAATTTAAAATGCTGGATTATGTCTTGTTATTTACATTTTTCCGATTCAAGATGGCGCATTGGTAGCACACCCTCAAGGCCTTTACCGACGGCAATTTTTTGGGCGGAGATTATTTACCTGCATATTTTACTGATAGAATAGAAGTAAAATTTCCTGTAAATTTTAGGAAAACGATTTAAGCTCCTTTCTATAAGTTTTATTCAGTTGAAAAATTTTATTTAATCCGATTTTATAAATAAGGTTAAATTTACCTGGCGCGGTGAGACAGTGCCGATGCACCGTCTGTTTACATTTGTGCTACTTACTTTAAGGGGTATTTATTTTGGGGCGAAGGGAGGGTCAGAACTATTGGACAGTCTTTTTAAAGTGAAATGTGTAAAAAATCAATTTAACTTGGCTAAGTATGGACATTTATATTTTTAAATAAAATATTTATGAATAAATTATATAGTATTTATAAAGAAAAATGTCCAACTAAAATGTTTATAAAAGAGAAAAATAAGTAATATATAGTTTAGAATGTAAATGTGTGTTATTCTTTGATTTTTAATGTTTAATAATCCCTATTTTTTAATGATTTTTAATAAAATATCTTTGTTGATAGGTAAAACATATCATTTTGGTTATTTTTATCTGTGATTCACTATTGTTTAATCATGATATTTTATATTTCTCTACTACTGCTTCGAAATCTGTTATATCTAATTGGATAACTATCAGAAAATTAATAATTACATTCTATTTTAATAGTTATGTGTACAGATTTTAGATAATGATAGTTTTAAAATTGTTGAATTTTCAACCATTCTGGAATTTATGCAATTTTAGTCTACAGAAAAATAAAATGTTATTTTATTGATTACACATTAAAATGTAATTGAGGTGTTAAATATGTATTGTGCTGTCCTGTAAAAATAACCCACAGTGAAATTTTTCCTTAAAAAAAAAAAAAAAAAAAAAAAAAAAAAAAAAAAAAACACCCTAGTACTATATCAAATATTTCACTAAAGTCAATTTTTTTTGTTTTTATGCACCATTTAGAATGATAAAAATAGTTAAAAATACCTAAAGAGTGCTTATTTAGTTTTAAAATAATTTAAACTAACAATTCCAGAATTCTGGCAAAACATGAGCTTCATTTTCACAGATTTAATTGTTATAATAGAATTTTAGAATGATCTACAAATTTTTTTATTTTTTTTAAAAATGCTAAACCATTTGTTATAAAATGCTTCATTTTTAGCTGATTATGTCAGGTGTGGGGTTTTTTCAGGTAACATGGGTTATTTTTTGGAAAATGTTTTTTTTTTTTTTTCAAATCCTTGCTTAATTGGCTGCCATTTTGTAATAAAATGATAAAATGAAGGCTTAGATGCTTTACACTCACGCTAAAAAAAAATAAAAAATTATCGGTTAAAAAAAAGAAAAAAGTCGCCAAATTTAGGGGATTTTTTTCTTTAATGGCAACCTAGCCATTGTATTAAGTTATTCGTTTGGCGCAGTCTTGGAAATCGCGCCAAACAAACAGTCGCCAATCTTTTGTTTACATTTTAGCGTGATAGTAACACATCTGTTCCCTTTATTATACTTTATATAGAGAAAATTTAAAAAGAATGTTTTTTTAGAGGAGAGCACAATAATTGAGGATTAAGTGTATTAAATACTTTAAAGGTGAAATTTTTGTACTTTTTTTTATGGTTAACAAGAGAAGAAAGTTTTTCACATTTTCTGGCAACCTATTTTCACTGTTTCATACACACAAGCAATTTTTTTTTCTGTATTTATACAATTTATTTAACATGCAGAAAGCTATTTATCTGTTATATGTAAAAAAAGAAGTAATTTGCTTTAAAACATATTAATCAAAATCAGTTTTTTAAATATTGACGTAAACTAATGTAATAGTTCACCAGTTTTGTTTTTATAGCTGTTTATATCATTTAGCAACAAATATCACTTTCTTAAAGCCCGAATTGCAGCAAGCATTTTTTAAAAAAAGCACAAAGGCCTCTATAATAAAGAAGTACCGAAAATTAGTCTGTGTATCAATGTCATTCATTCAATGGGTATCTTTAATTATTCATTTCAATTACTTTATATTGTACTGTCCTCTAAAAAACCATTTTTTGAAATTTTCTCTATATAAAGTATAATAAAGAAAAAAAAATGACCATGATGTCATACACTCATACAATTTTTTTTTTTTTTTTTTTTTCCATCGGTTAAAAAAAGGAAAAAAGTTCACAAATTTAGGGGATTTTTTCCTTTAATGGCAACTTAGCCATTGTATTAAGTTATTGGTTTGGCGCGGACTTGAAAAGCGTGCCAACCATCCATGCATGAGTGTAAAGCATCTGTTCCCACTTTATTACAAAGTGGCAGCCAATTAAGCGAGAATTTGAAAAAAACCAATTTTTCTAAAAAATAACCTGTTACTCCCCAAAAAAACCCACACCTGACATAATTAGCTGAAAATGATGCATTTTATTACCTATTAATGGTTTAACGTTAAAAAATAAAATAAAAAATTTATGTAGAAATTCTAAAATTTTATTATAACAAGAAAATTTGTAAAAATGAAGCTCTTATTTTTCCAGAATTTTCTGCAGTTGTTAGTTTAAATTATTTTAAAACTAAATAAGCACTCCTTATGCATTTGTAACTATTTTTATTATTCTAAATGGTGCAGAAAAACAGAAAAATTGACTTTAGTGAAATATTTAATGTAGTACTAGAGTGTTTTTTTTTTTTTTTTTTTTTTTAGGAAACATTTCACTGTGGATTTTTTTTAGAGGACAGTCAATATCAGAAAATTATATGTGCTTTTTCATTCACATTCATTCGATTCAACAGTTTTGATCTTTGGGTCATATTAACAATGTGTGTAGCGTAAGATAGTCATTGTTCATAAATACACTGTAATTTTATCAAAAAAAGAAGTTATTTGCCTAAATACGTATAATTAAAAGAAATTTTTTAAATATTGACATAAGCAAGCGTAATAATTCTATTATTACACTTAATATTTCTGTAAGTTATAGTCAGTGTTGAATTCAGACACTTTTCTCCGGGAGGGATTTATGTGACTCCGGGGGGGGACATTATAGAGTTCCGGGGGGGAAATTACACTTTTCGACCATTGAAAGCATAAAATTTCAAATCTTCCGGGGGGGACAGTCCCCCCCGGGCCACCCCCTGGATTCAACACTGGTTATAGTTCTTATAACTTATAGAGCTATTAGTTATAAGATATTGGACTATGTCGCTTTTAAAATCCTTGGACCCAGACACTTCTAAAAACTGTGAATTTTTTGCAAAAGTGGATCCTCATTCTAGAAATAAAACAGATTCAGTGTACAGTAGATTCTCTCAAATCTGTAACCCTAAAATTCGCACATTGTTTCAGATGTAAACAGTGAAACTTACAGTTAAGGTATACGGGAGAAATTCAAGATTTTTTTTATTTGTATATCATTCTGTACACATTTTAATATGTAATTCTGATTAATATCACTGAACTCTTGTTTTCTCATGAAGGAAATATAAATTTATTTCCAAAAAAAATTAAGATAGCACTGATATCAGTGGTGATCATAATCTTTTTATCAAATACATTTATGTAATAATCAAGCTTTTTTTTTATTATTGAATGTGGCTAAACATGAAATAAAATTTTGTTACTTTATGGTTTGGTTTAAATTATTAGTATACCTTTATAAGGCGAGTTTCATTAAATAATTCAAGAAAAAAATTATCTCATCATTATTATGCATATTTAGTCATGCATTATTAATTATTTGACCTTCTACTTTCAATATTTTAATTATTTTTTATACTTTCTAAATTTTTATTATTTTTCTTAATTATTTTAATGTTTTACTTTATTGTAAGCGTTCATTGTAATTTTGAATGCTTTACTATAGCCAAATTACTGTTTAAAAAATGTAAACAAAACAGTAGCCAGAAATTTGCAAAATTCTAAAATACGTACAACCTCTGGTCCCAAGCTGTGCGCATTTGAGGGAGTCTATTGTATTAATACAAAATATGCTTCTTTTACAATCTTCGGCTATGATGTCTTACACTCACACACCGTTTTTTTTTTTTTTTTTTTAAATCTGTTATAAAAAGGAATAAACTCACCAAATTTTGGGGATTTTTTCCTTTAATGGTAACCTGGCTATTGTATTAAGTTAATGTTTTAGTGCGAGCTTGGAAACTGCGCTAATCAAACACTCCAATCTTCCAAGAGAAAAATTATGCAGCCTGAAGAACCCGTAACAATTTTTGGTACTTATGTATTATCCATGCCAAAAATGCTTGCCAGTTGCCAATCATGTTTACATGTGAGCTTCAGTTTCTAATTCAAAATCACTTTAACACGGCTCGGAAATTATTAAGCCCATTAAAAGATGCAACTAAATTTATATGAAAGATTATTGCATTACATGAATTTCAATAAAAATAAACATTGCTGAACTGGTGTTTATGTTAAATTTATGGTAAGTATTTAAAAATTTATGTCTACGGCTTTATTTATTGTGAAAAGTTTAAACAGGATTCTTATATGTGGTAAAACTAAAATTGATTAAAGAAAGAGCATCTGATCAACAAAACACAAATATCTGCTTTGTAAATTTTCGTTTATTAAGTTAGCAAAGATCTATAACAAAGAACACTAAATTTGGGCTTGTTATCTTCATCTTTGTATGACAAAAAGTAAAATTCATTGGAAGTCAGTTCTTTGCATCAGAAATATTTATAAAGCATTTATGAATGAGATTCTACTTCTCTCATGCGAATTGCAGAGTTTCCCCCCAGGTTTAAACAAGTTGGAAATTGTACGTCAAACGTTACAAACGAGGTGCGTTCGTACGCACGTTTTAGAATTAAATTCATGATATCCCGTGCGTAGAACGGGTTAAACAGCTAGTTAAGTATATATTTTATGACACTGTTCATACAAATATCTTAACTATTTATATAAATATTCAGATATATATGTATCAGCTAGTTATATAAATATTCAGATCTTGATGATTTTTTATTCTGTGAAATGAATTATATCGTCTGCAGATTAATTTCTGTCATAAAATAAGCATCCCGGTCGCTTGACGATTTAACATCCATTGGAAGCTCCTATAACAAAAAAGCACCGATTTAAAAAAAAAAAAAAAATTCAAATTTCTTAATAAATACTTTTATTAATATCTCCTAAAGTTTTGATTCGATTTTAATAAAATTTGAAATGTCTCGACAAAATTCTGCAAAGATAATATATTTTAAATTGCGAACCATTTGGTTGGGTAGTTTTTGAGTTGTTATATGCGGACAGACAGACAGACGGACGGACGGACCAAACGACGACTATAGGTGCTACGTATTTATATAATTACGAACGCACCTAAAAAGGGCACTTTTTTAATTCTTAAGGGCATTTTTTAGATTTTTGAGGGCACTTTTCAGATTCTTAAGGGCACTTTTTATAATTGTTAAAAGTATTTTGGTTTTTAAAGCCACTTTTGATATTTCATTGTCAAAACACTCTTTTTAAGACAACATTGAGTCAGTTTTTACTATGAAAGCAAATTTTTTAATGCAAAAAGGAGAAAGGGCACCTTTTTTACAGAACACAAGAAGGGTGGTAATTATTTTACTGGAGGGGGCAAGAAGGGTGGTAATTATTTTTATGAGGGGCAAGAAGGGTGCTACTTTGTAAACCAAAGGGCAGGCAGGGTGCAGCACCCTTCTGAAACTGTCTGGGGGAAACTCTGCGAATTGTCTTTTCTTCAAATATGCTGTTTGCATTAATCTACATTGCATCTCCACACGATGATAATTATTTATGTACAATTTCATTTCATGAGAATTGGAACACCCACATATTTTTTGTTTAATAGTACCACATTCCTGGAAATAAAGAATAGCTTCTGTTTTAAGTTCTTTGAAAATTCTTCAAACACATTATTCAAAATGCAGAATTAAAAAAAGTAAATAAGAAAATAAGTTAAAACACACATCACAATTAAAAATACAGAACATAAAATGTATCCCAATGTAGAAAGAAAAATATTAGTATTTAGTTGATCATTTTGCTGGCAAAATGTGGAAAAAACCTGGTAAAAACCACCAAAAATAGTAAAAACTGGAAAAATGGCTGGATTAAAAAATATACAACAAACATTACATTTTTTTTTACATAATATAAAACTGAGACTTAAATGAGAATAATAATTTGTATATTTCATTGATATTAGTTTCATTAATTAAAACAATTTAAAACATTTTTAATTGATAACATTTGAAGTATAAGTAAAAACATCTACTTTGTAAATAAATTTATGTTTGATGGCGAAAAAAATTGTTTTACTTCATTCCTCACTTTTAATGTAATAATGTCATCTTTAATAGTAATATTATATATTAAAAACCTTTGAACCCATAATTTAAATAGTCAAGAAATTTATAACTATTAAAGATAAAATTACTACATTATTAAAAGTTGCCTTGAAATAACAGCTCTGTAATAACCAAATTTAGTCTTCATTTTCTCTGTATCTGAACCTCTATAACTTTTACAAGTAAAATTTATAGAGGTAATTTTTTAAAATTCTTACAATTTTTTTTTTTTTTTTTTTTTTTAAATGAAAGAACATATGGGACCAGATAAAATGTATTAATATATTTCATGAGAGAGGTGAGAAATTATATTTATAATTATACTTTGCATCGTTGAATTACTATTGTTCTGATAGCACACCAAATTCGGTATTAGGCTTTATTAAAAATTAACTGAAGCATAAAAATTAGTTGTTCAATAATTATGACTTTAAATTAATATTCAGGGAGTTATTTTATTGTTATTTACTCTCCCATTTCCCAACATCTGCATGCAGTATAAACTAAAATATATTTCACTAGTAAAAGTAAAAAAAAACAAATTACAAACTTAATACCATTTAGTTCATTACTTCAGTGATGCATTGAATATTGTAAGTTATAAAAAGTCAAAGTTACATATTATTAGAGTTAAAATTAATAAAAGTTAAAATAACTTATATTCCCGTAAATAAAACATATACAGTAGAAGATCTTTATAACACAATTCTATATAACGCAATTCTCCATATAACTCAATCTTCTCAGATGTAAACAACGAATTTTCAGTTAAGAAACACCTGAATTCCTACATTATAAATAGTTACTACTCTCTAGATAGAGGACTAAATCTGATACATTAATTTAACTTTATCTCCTTAATTCAGAGCTAATTACTGAAAAAATTGCTATGATTTGATACAGCTATGTTTGGACAATATTTATAAAGTAAATTTAACAATGTGTGGAATGATCTATATTATGAAAAAAATTATAATATATAACTCCTGGTAATAAAGAATGCAATATAAAGATACTCTAATGTAGTTTGGTATGTTTCACAAATATTTGGCCATGTTTTACAAGCTAAATTTTATGTGTGAAATGTGATCTATATAACGCAAAATTCTATATAACGCACAACCTCATGTTTTTAGGTTTGCGTTTAAGTCTAAGAAAATAAAAGGTCTTAATCAACAATTTATTAAAGAATTCATCATTTAAGTCTATATAAATAAATTATTTTTTACACGTGTTAAACTTTGCAGTTGAAAGAAAAAAAAAAGACAAAAGTTTAAACTTATTACTTAGTAAGTCAACTAGTCTTTCTGTTAATCAAAAAATTTAAATTAAAGGAAATTTAACAATTTTATGCAAATATTCAATGCAGATTCAAGTTTAGTAATTGCAGGTTTATGTAGCTAAATATCAAACATGCCTTTAGAGAGTATGTTTAAATTATAATTAATATAATAATATTATCAATATTATTATATTAATTAACTTTTAATCAGCAATCACTTTTAAAAAGTCAGCGAATAAAGTCTAGGGATATCAGTTTTTTTCCCCTTAAAATTTAGTATTTTAAGAACTTTTTAGAAATGTTTTTATGAATACTATTTTATTAATTATACTTTGTATTGAGTTCTACTATGTAAAATACAGTAAAGCTTGTATAAATCGGAACATGGATAATGCTGAAACTTGTCCAATTTAAATTAATTTAATGATTCCAGTCGATAAGATAAGAAATATATTGTTAATTTTTTTGTATGAAGGCTCATTCCATGTCAAATTAACCAAAATGTTTTAATTTTATAAATTCTCGCTGCCTCTTTCAAAAAGAAATGTGAACACTGTTATAAACACATCAACTATTTGCAGTAATGAACAAAATTATTTATTCACCATTTTGTATTGCAAAAATAAAATTGTTAATATATTTTTCGGGGGGCTTTTTTATTTTATTTTTATCAGACTCTTTAATTATATGAAATTTTTGTGTGTGTGAATACTATAAATATACACAGAATTTCCAGTAATAATAGTGTATAAGGATAAAGTAAAAAAAAAAAAAAAAAATGTGCATATTCAAATATATTTTCTAATACCTTAGTATTTACATATAAATGTGCATATGCAATTTTTTTTTCTAATACCTTAGTATTTACATATAAAATATTATTTCTAGAAATGAGGCAAACTTTTATGTCGACAAGTTTTTTATAGGACCAACCCTTATAGCAAAAAGAAAAAAAAATCCCTGCCGGCTCCATCCACAAACAAGTTAGGTTTTGAAGTGGGCAGTTCCAACTACCGTATCATGACAAAAAGGTCGTTTCTTCCACAATTCCCAACAAACAGGACGCCCCACGGTCTGCGTCTTCAAAATCTACCTGTGCCTGTAGGCCGAGCTGTCTGGGTTTTTTTACCTAGTGTCATTTCATAGTTTTAAATAAAAAGTTCTTTTTGTCCAAATTTTTTTTTAATCTTTATCGGTGATAAATAAAATGGTTTTACAGCCTGTGTAAAAATTTCGTGAAAAAATATTGTTATCTAATTGTAAAAGAAATGTTTTCTTCTCTCTGTTTTGTTTGTTTGTTTTTGCATCGGCTCCTTTAACATAGCAATAAAAAAATCATTCTCATCTTTCGAACTCTCTGACATTTCAATCAGTTATAAATATAACTGTATCCAAGCTCTCTTTAAAATTTTGCGAAAAAATATGCATATTTAGTCGTGAAAATGGGAGTTCTTAAAAAAAAAAAGTTCTTAAGTTTGGCGAGCAGAATGGTGCCTGGCATTGTCATGCAGGACACGACACCATTCCTCAATATGCCATGGTGTTTGTGTAGGATGGCTTCATGTAACCTTGTCAAAGTGGCACGATAATCCTCGGCAGTAATGGTATGAGCACTCTCTAGATACTCGATCAGGATAACCCCACTTTAATCCGGAAATGTTATTGCCATAACTTTACTGGCAAAGGATGTAACCTTAAACTTCTTTTTCGTTGGTGATCCAGTGTGTTTCCACTTCATAGTAGCTATTTTAGTTGTGGGGATGAAAAGATGAAGCCAATTTTCGTCCCAGTAACAGTGTGTTCAATGAAGTGCTGAAGTGAGACTGCACATCATTCATGTGGCTTTCTGCTCTTTGGACAACACACGTGGTACCCAGCGGGAACAAACCTTGGAATATTGCAACATATCAGAAATGATATGCTGCAAGGTACCATAGCTCAGTCCCAGCTCTGATGCGATTGTATGCACAGTTACTCGTCGATCATTTTGAATAATTTCTTCAACTCGTACTGTGTTGATTTCTGTAGTTAAAGAATTTAGACGGCCGCCGCTTTCGTTGTGGCTTTTCACATCCTCTCTGTCCGATTGAAAGGAGCATGTCACTATTTCGCTACATGTTGTCTGCTCATTCCATTGCTTCTGCTCCATTACTTACCTGTAACAAAAATCTGTTATTTCAATAAAGGAGGGCCTTCCACCGAATTGATTTCCCAATCAGCTCTGTTGGCTGGGGTGTCATTACCATGGTAGATTTGTGTTGACCAACGATGACATTAGCCTAAGCTCTAAGAGCAAGCAGTCCTGGCATGGACGCAAACTGTTTCTTCACCATAAACTTTCGATTTGACTGAATTTAAGATAGACACAGTCTTTGCCCATAAACAAATCACGGCTTGCACCTCCAAGTGAGACCACTTTTCTAAACTTATTGCCATTTCGATCATTATGAAGCGTCTGCAAACCTACCCAACCTAAGACTCCTATTATAGGAGTTCTAACCCTACCTAACTGCACAACAGCTGTAAGACAACTAACGCCATCTGTCTCCACTCTGGGAAACAAAATTCCCTCCACAATAGGGCAATTCCACCGTTACGTGTGTGACTTTTAGAGAGTGTTTTTTTGCAAATTGAGACAAATTTGGAAGTGAAATTATTTAGATAACGTTTTACTTTTTAGCTCACAGGCTATCAAAGCCTGAGAGCTTATGTGCCCGCCGGTTCTGTATGTACGTAACGCGATAACTCTTGATAGAATTAACAGTTTTACTTTAAATTTTGTTTATAGGTTCCTTGTGATAAGGCGCTTCCCTGATTAGTTTTGGAGGTTCATTGGTTAAGCATAAAGGGGGGAAACAGGGGGCTAACCCCCCATAATTTAGATAAATAGGTTTTTCATGCAGAATTATCCCATTTTCTTCAAATTTTGTAAATAGGTTCATTTTGATAATTCGCTTCTGTCAATAGTTTTGTGGGTTCATTGGTTAAGTATAAAGGGGGAAAGGGGGGATACCCCCTAATTTAGATAAATGAGTTTTTCATGCAGAATTATCAGATTTTCTTCAAATTTTGTATATAGGTTCATTGTGATAATGCGCTTCTCTAAAGAGTTTTGGGGATTCATTGGTTAAGTATAAAGGGGGAACAGGGGGGTGGGGCTTACCTCCCTTAATTTAGATAAATGGGTTTTTCGTGCAGAATTATCAGATTTTCTTTAAACTTTGTATATAGGCTCATTGTGATAAGGCACTTCCCTAATTAATTTTGGGTGTTCATTGGGTAAATATAAAGGGGGTAAACGGGGGGCTAATCCCCCTTAATTTAGATAAATGGGTTTTTCATGCAGAATTATCCGATTTTCTTCAAATTTTGTATATAGATTCATTGTGGTAAGGCATTTGCCTGATTAGTTTTGGGTTTTCATTTGTTAAGTATAAAGGGGGGGAACGGGGGGGACTTACCTCCTTTAATTTAGATAAATGGGTTTTTCAAGCAAAATTATCAGATTTTTTTCAAATTTTGTGTATAAATTCATTCTGGTAAGGCGCTTGCCTGATTAGATTTTGGGGGTTTATTGGTTAACCCTTTAAGACCTGAAGAGTTTTGGTAGAAATTAAAAGCATATAAAAATTCTATTTGATTGAAAAGAAATATTTAAAAAAATTACGTTGCCAGGTTATGTCAAGGAGGATCTACACAATTGTGTGGTGCAGGCTAAGCTTTAAATCACAGGGAAAGAGGAAATTGTTTTTTTTTCTTAGGATCACCTACACAATTGTGTAGGTTAGGTCTTAAAGGGATATGTATAAAGGATGGGAACGGGTGCTTATCCCCCCCCCCCTTAATATATTGTCAATTTCTTTATTTTCGAGTGGCATTATTCTTTGAAAAAATAGCATAATATACAATTAGTGTGAATAGCCTGTGAGCTCAATGCCCTCAGTTTAACTGGGCAGTTTTCTTTATTTATTGCTATTACAGGACACATACAGAATCATTTTTGTAGCGACACCTTTAGTTTAAGGTAATAACATTTTTTTTTAAAAATTGTAAAGTCGTTGTTATGTGTATTACTCAGTAAAATCACACGTATCGACGACTTCACTTTTTTCCCTTCCCTTCGCGATGAGCGTCGCATATACCTGACATTTAGAGTGCATAGAATCTTTTTATTTCTACCAGTTATTTTAAATAGAAAATGTTGCCTTATTTAATTATGTACATTTTTGCGTTTAAATTAAGTAAAAACATCTCTTTAGAAAAAACGGTGATAAATGATTAAAAATTCTGCAATGGACGCTTGTCGCGTAGGGGTTAAATACTACAAATAGAAATAGACAATTTTTTACTTATATATTCCATATCAACACTCGCCTCCTAAGATTCTTTCCGTGAATCATTCTTAAAATTGCAACTCATCTGATGTCCGACTAATACTTTATCATTTTTGAGATTGATAAAAGGCCAATGTTTCATCGACCTCTTTTCTTCAGTTTTACGACTCTGGAATTGTTTACGTTTGTTGCTATCCTATCCACCATTTTCCGTTTAGTGTTTTATTATGAAAAAAAAAAAAAAAAATTGAAAGGTTGATTTAAAAAAAAAAAAAGTTTTCATAAATTTATTTTATTGTTCATTACGCAACCCATATTTCTTTTTTAGAACGAAATTATTCTTAATCCCTTTTGCGACACGCGTCGCATAGACGTGACATTTAGAGTGCTCAGAATCCTTTTATTTCTATCAGTAATTTTATTAATTTTTCCTTACTTTGCATTCTAAACTCTAACTTTCTGCCAAATGTCAATCTTCTAGGACTACAAAATCGAATTATTTTCAAACTTTCGAGTGTTTATAAATTTTTTGATTTTTCGATTTTGCTTCTAAGTTTCCTGATTGTCATGCCAATATAGCAATTCATTTAGGTTCAGTTTAGAGATAAACCAAGAGAATATTAGTCACCATGATTTTATATAGAAAGGGCTATCAAGCCATAACGAGCCAGTAATGTCGGGAGGGGAGAGGGATATCAAATCCGCTTAAATTTATTATAAATCCTCTTAATATTATCTACAAGTTTTTTTTATAGGATTAACCCTTACAGCAAAAAAAAAAAAATAAAATAAAATAAAAATAAAAATAAAAATCCCTGCCGGCTCCGCCTACAGACATATTTAGATTTCAAAGTGGGCGGTCCCAACTGCCGCATCATGGCAAAAAGGACATGTCTTTTGCATTTCCCAATAAATAAGCGTTCCACAGTCTGCGTCTTCGAAATCTACCTGTGCCTATAGGCCGAGCCGACAGGGATTGTTTTCTTGTTTTGTAGTAGCGTACGTAACGTACCCGCAAAATATTTAAAATGTCAATAAGACATCTTTTCCCCTTTCTTGTAATTTTAAAATAATAAGTAATTTTTTTCCTCTTTCTTGCAGCCCCTCACCTACCTCATATACATTTCCCACATAACTCTATGGCTCATCGTTGGACGTGTTCAAAAGTCTTGCATCCTCACCTACTTCATATACTTTTCCCACGTTATTGGATCTCTCCAGAGCTTGTAGCTCGTATTACACAATTTATGTCCAAACGCAGATAAGCATTTAAGCCTTCCCCAATGGGCAAACTCTGAACAGTATCACATCATTAAAAAGATACTTAAAAAACATGTTACGGTAAAACCTCTAAATAACGGACACTTCGGTACCGTGGTATCTGACCACTATTCAGAGGTAAAAGCATATAAGATATGTGTTGGTGTTTGAAAAAGTGTTCGCTATTAAGGAGTGTCCGTTATGGAGATTTTATTGGAAGTGTATCGGAGTTCTTTTGTACGCCCCTGTAAGCGAATCCCAGCACTGGTCGAAATTTAGTTATGGGTTGTAAACATGAAACAAAATGAAATTTCTAATGACAATACAATACTAAGTATAGTTGCTGTTTATTTTAACCACAACATTGATACTTTAAAATTTTTTTAATCTTTTGTTTGGTTTTCTTGCATGCATTATTACTTCTTTGTCAGTTAGATTTTCAATAATGCGAATCTTCATTACTCGACCTCCTCTTTCATCTCGGTGACCTAGAAATAAGTGCCCTTGATCTTTTTTGCTCTGTGTGCGGCCTAATCGTGCTCAGCAGCTGAAAGCATGTACCGGTTTATAAGACCTATTTCTATTCGGTGTTGAAAAATATATAGCTTGTTTGTTAGCACGGTGCTCCACATTTTAATTACTTTCATTAAGTTTGTTTTGAAATTCTTTCATGTTTTTGCGTTGCGATAATTTTGAATTTGGTTGTTGTTTCTAATAGTGTGGCTTGGCAGATCTCTTGTGTGAAATATTAATTTGTATCCACATATTTTTTTTTTTCAACATTTCCCATTACCTCTATGGCTCATCGTTGGACGTGTTCAAAAGTCTTGCAGCCCCTCACCTACTTCAGATACATTTCCCACATAACTCTATTATGGCTCATCGTTGGAGCTGTTCAAAAGTCTTGCAGCCCCTCACCTACCTCATATACATTTCCCACATAACTCTATGGCTCATCGTTGGAGGTGTTCAAAAGTCTTGCAGCCCCTCACCTACCTCATATACATTTCCCACATAACTCTATGGCTCATCGTTGGACGTGTTCAAAAGTCTTGCATCCTCACCTACTTCATATACTTTTCCCACGTTATTGGATCTCTCCAGAGCTTGTAGCTCGTATTACACAATTTATGTCCAAACGCAGATAAGCATTTAAGCCTTCCCCAATGGGCAAACTCTGAACAGTATCACATCATTAAAAAGATACTTAAAAAACATGTTACGGTAAAACCTCTAAATAACGGACACTTCGGTACCGTGGTATCTGACCACTATTCAGAGGTAAAAGCATATAAGATATGTGTTGGTGTTTGAAAAAGTGTTCGCTATTAAGGAGTGTCCGTTATGGAGATTTTATTGGAAGTGTATCGGAGTTCTTTTGTACGCCCCTGTAAGCGAATGATAAATAATATACTCACCATTTTCAACAAAGAATATGTTGTAGCAAATCTCAATGAGATATCAATTCCATGGCAATCAAAGTACATTTACAAAAATTAGAGTGGACAGACAGACATCTGAAGTCGCAAACACTTGTCCATCTATGTTGAAATACGTTAGATTGACCGAGCCAGAGCCTGATGAACGGCTAAGCCTGCAGGCCAGATCCTTTTGTTCCAGAACTTAAGGGGGCGGGCGCGTGGGGATTGTCTCCAAATCAACTGAACTCGTTTTATGTGGGCAAGTTTCGAATATTATACTTACATGAAACACTAATACATGAAACATTACACATGAAACACTATCAAAAACCATCCAGCACCTAAATAATCAGATTCGGCTTTTTTTTTTCTTTCTTTAGAATCCCACTTGATTACCTTCAGAACTTACAATTTAAAGTTTATATTGAGGATATAAAATTTCCACTTTATAATTTTTTTCCCTTACGCAAACCCCGAAATTGTTTCAAGTCTAAGAAAATTCATGCACTTTGAGATGCATTAAAACATCTCTATAGAAAATGGTGTGTGTACTATTTACAGTTCTTTACATAGACGCACAAAAGAAGTGGCCGATTTTAGCGACAAACCCCATTTCACGAGTTTGATACTAGCGGGTATTGCCAACACCCCCTATAATCATGGGGGTGTTGGAATCATGAATATAGGGGGTGCTAGTATTGCACGCACTATTATTGCTGTAAAAGTAGTTTTGCAGGTATGTATGATCAAAAAGTATAATTTAATGGCCAGTTATAGAAGTCGACTTTAACGACATCGAAGTTCGCGGGTTTGATACTGGTGGGCCTGGCTTTGCAGGGTTTTCAGGATTTTCTTCATTACAAGAAGGCAAATTCTGGTGATTCTATCAAAAATTCACCAGGTGGCAGTATAACTAAAAATAGTTGTCTAAGGCTCGTAAATATCCGTGTTTTCGAAAATATCAAATATATCCGATATTTTTAAAATAGTAAACTTACTGCTGATTATAAATGTTTTCAAACTTAAATATAAATTAGAAATTAAAACATATTACTTTTTTCACTTACTACAAATTTGAAGATCAGCTAATTGAAAACAGAAACATTTTGTTTTCTTACACTCATCAAAACACAAAATATAGGATTCAGTATCTAGTAACATGAAAATTATGTTTTATACAACAAAATAATTATTTTTATTGAAAAATTTGAAAATAATGCTTTTTTTTCATTCCCCAACCTGTTGTGCAGTTTAAACTGAGCTAAACCAGAAAAGATTATTTCTGATGAAGCTGTAAATAACATATCTAAACTATAGACAGTTTTTTTTTTTCAATGGGTATTCTAAATTGTTATTGTTCCACATAATTTGGTTTTATATTTAAAATTGTGTTTCAAACATAAAGCTTGGAAAATATTTTAATTTTATTTTTGGCTAAAAAAAGTCAAGGCAAAAGTTTGTTAAATCTGCAAAAAAGTACAGTCGGTCAAATATCATGCATGGTATTTTGAAAATAAATATTGAATATATACCATGATATATATCACCGAACTCTGCTGTCGTTTAATAAAAATTCCTGCTAAATTTTGGATAATTGTCAAATTCTGTTCCTGGTAAGTTTCTTATCGATTTTTTCAAATGCGACGAAAATTGTTATCTTACTATAAAAATTAGTATTTTATGACGACTTACTTTCAGTTACAACAATTGACTCGGATTAGGATACCATTATGTCATTTTCAACACAATTGTTTTCGCAAAATATCCAGTCATTTTTTTGCTTCGGTTCTTCAAATCTGTCAACCGTAGCCTTCGTCTTTTTTTTTCTATTTCTTTTTTTCCTTTTCCTTTTTTTTTTTTTTTCAGAAAAGCAATAAAACCGTCTCGTTGACTTTTCGTAGTAGGCGGCTGGACTACCTTATCAGTTCTGGGACTGGAAAACAGCTTTGAACACCCATGTTCGTAGTAAAGGGGGGCTGCTTTAACATTTAGTAGTCTGGTAAAAGGGAAACCCTATTTATATTGTGACTCATGTAGATTTTTTTTTTTTTTTTAATTCGTGTTTCATTATACACGTCTGCTTGTTATGTTGACTAAACTGCGAATCCTTTTAAGTTGAAATTTATGTGCATGTTTTACTCAGCTGCTGCTAATGATTTTGATGGTGCAGTCATTCATGTCTTATTGATCAGAACGGTATCAATGTCCTAATGATTTGACATCTAGTATTCGAATCGCGTTAGTCTTTTACATTCATAAAAAGCCTGCCATATATCGGTCACATGTTGGTATAAATATAAGTTGAATGTGTTTGATTTTTCCGTGTTTCCATTTTTGTGTAATTTGGAGATGAAAAATATGATTATATAATTGATTGAATATGACATATATGATTATAAAGCAAAAAACATGTTCTTGAGTAACGCTGTTATATCGACCAATGACAATGATCTGAACAATTTATTTTTATTCCCCCTTTTTTTTTAAACTTCCAAACATCGTGTAATTTGAATTTTTACATCTTGGAATATAGAGGAACAAAAAAAAAAAAACTTTCAAGTGCAATTTCTTTGAAAATTGTCTCATATCACCGTTCTTATCAATTTGTCAAATATTATTTTTAAGCATGTTTATCATCTAAAAGATGAACACGCAACCCAGTTACGGAAGATTAACCCATTTGCACTAAACACTATGGAAATAATTCAGCGTGTGTTTGTTTCCGTGTAATATTCCGTAACTAATTCAGCAAACCAAATTAAAACTTCACAAATAAATTAATAAAACACAAATTTAATATATAGATATAAGCGAACTACGCGTTTAAATACTGAAATAATCAAAATCAAAAAACTTGTTACAAGTGGTGAAATCTTTCTTGATTAACCACTGGCATGCAGCTAATAAAAGGGTACCAAAAATGTTTTTTGGTGTAGTTGGCTGGCAATTAAAGAAAAATACTAAATGTAAAATATCTATTAATGTCTTAAATTAAAAATTATTTTCGCGTTTGTTCTGTACACCGGGTAGTAAAGTAATATGTTCTGTAACCCCCGGTAGACCGTTTGTGTTCCCTGGTTTTATTTAAAAATAATTTTATTTTACTAGGATGTTGACCTCGCTTCTTGAGTGATAATGGTGTTTCAGAGTTTCCATTTGTCATTGCTGAATGTTGCGAATCTTTTGGCATAATTGTGCAAAATCATTTTTATCTCCACGTACGTGAAGATTTCTGGTGTTTCCATTCAATAGTTAAGAAATCGAACAACGTGTTTTGTTTATTCATAAATGCGATGCATTTTTATTTAATATATTTGATTGCCTTAGCTAACGAATATTTCGGCTAACGAAGATTTTTATAACCGGTTTCCATATTCTGCTAACGAAGATTAATTTGGCTAACGAATGTTTTATTGGAGGCGCGCTGTAACATAGTGTAACTTCATTGCAGTTTAATTGGAAGGGACGTCATATTTCGGTTAACGAAGACTTCAGCTAATGAATGCGATTCCGTAATAAATTATCAGGGATCTGTTCAGGAAAAAATTGGGTCCTTTAAAGGACCCTTCACAATTTTTTTTTATTTCAAAACAGGACCCTTCACAAAACTATTTTCCCTAAAACAGGACCCTTTACAAAATTCTTTATCTTTAAAAATAGGTTTTTCACAAAATTTTTCCATCTTTAAACTGAACATTTCACAAATTAATCATTTAAAAGTAAAATCTGACCTGTCACTTTTACACATATAAAGAAAATATATGTATTTTACATCCATATATCTTCTTAAAAATGTATAAACAAGAATCTGAATATAACGATCCTTTCAAATTCACAAAATTATGACTAGATTTTTCACAAATATGAAAAGCTGTTCACAATTTCACAAAAACAGGACCCTGGGAAAAAAGTCTGGACAGACCCCCTGATTATACTGCCAAATGTATTTGAGTTGATAGACAGGTTGATGGCTAACCTGATTTTCGCAATTCCGAAAATCGGTTTGAAACATTATTTTTGACTGTCTTTTCTGGAAGATATTTCATTTGTTATTATTTTCTTTTAAGAAAAAGGATGCTTTCGATTCTGAATAAGAATAGTTGAAAATTCTATGCAAATATGGATGAAAAGATTTGTAATTTAAAAAGTAGCAAGTTTTAATTTACGGGGCAGTCTAAATTGGAATGAAAAACCCCTATAGAAAATATTATAAGAACGCTAAGATTGTTTTGTTGAATTATGTCATAGTGATAAGATAAGAAAAGAATGTTTCTTTTATCACTGTCATGTCAAATGATTGCATGCTACATTTATCAGAACAGTGACATCAGAAACACTGATAATTTGCTGAAAATACAGCTTCTACCTTTGTACTCTTTGTTCCGTAAAAAAGAAAATAAGATTGGTTATAGTAATTTAAAATTTTGATTTTCTTTTCTTTTTTTTTTCTTTTTCTTTTTTTTTAAATTAAGAAAGCAACTTTTTTTATGAAGTTTCCTAAGAATAATTTTTCCCATGAAAATTCACAAATGTTTTTAAAAGTGGAGTGCATCTTATAAATATATTTTCTTTTTTTTTTCTTTTGTGTGTGTGTTTTTAAATTCTAACTGTTATATTTTCTTTATAATTATAAAGTTTTATTTTTTATTTGTTTTTCATATTAAAATGTCGTAAAATTGCGAAAAGAGCATATATATTATATTTAATATTTTTATTTTATTGTTGTAACAATCTTAAGGCTGTTTTGAAATTCAGAAGTGCTACTTCCAGACACATTTTTTAATTCATTTTTGTTCGGAAAGGTATGAAATGGGCAGGTGCTATTATTCAGAAACTATGTAATCGAAATACGTTTTCCATTTTTTGGTAAATGCAGAAGATCTTCCAGAAAACACTGTCAAAGTTGGCGTTTTGAATCGAATTCCCGATGCTTCAGCGCGAAAAAAGGGGAAGTAATTTATTTATAAAAGAAAAAAATAAATCTCATTTTGATTCCAAATCGCTTCCATAGTCAGGCCTGCCAATTTTATGCCTTTGCAGGGGTCGATCTATGAAAATTTTGGGGCCTATTTACGCCCCCTTTTCAAAAATCCTTTTAATAAAACAACCCTTCACAAAATTCCTCTTAATAAAACAGATCCCTTCACAAAATTTCTTCTTGATAAAATAGACCCCTTCACAAAATTCCATTCCATAAAAACGTACTCTCTATTAATTAATTTTATTTTGTTAGGTTTTAAAATGTGTCATTTGCTAAAAAAAACAAAAGTTCACCAGAAAAGAAAACTTTAGCAGAAGGACTTAAAGAAGTTATTATTAAATGCTTGATTTGAATTTGAGTAGCTGGATTTTTTTATCTTTCGTGTAGTTAATTATCGAATCTTGCATTACTTTTCCTTTAAATTGTAAAAAAAAAAAAAAAAAAAGATAGTTTCAAAATAATTTATTTAACAGATGAAACTGTCTTCCTTATGTATTAATCTATTTGAAACAACCAATATTATACCCATTTTTGTTTTGTATATAAAAAAAAAAAATGGGCATCAAACACCTTAAACATGATTTTATTTCGGAGACTGGCCATTTATTATTTTTGATGCCTTAAAAAGTTTCTTTTAGTATAAAAGTCTGGTATATTTTTGCATTGTTCAGCGATGTCACGTTAAGAGTTATTTTTTGTGTGAAGGATTATTTTCCTTGTAATTCTACCTCTTTACAAATCTGAATACATATAAAAATAAAAGTTTCAACTTTTTACTGCTTGAATTAGTGATTCTAATTCAGAAAAGATCTTACTCATATGCTATTATGCAACGGAATTTGTTAACAAGTGCTCTTATGTAGAGTTTTTTCGTTTATTTTTTATTATGCTAATATTTTTCATTTTATAGGCACAAGTTTTCTATTTGACAGTTTGCCAAATTACGTGAACTTATTCAGTTTGTTTCAAATTATAAAATGTCAGTGCTATCCTATACTTTTTTCAAGTTGCAATTATGAAAAACTAGTATTGTATTTATTTAAGGGAATTATCACATTCTATTTGATGTTGCAGAGAAATAATAATAATAAATTTATTCTGCGCAAAGTTAAATTGAAGTAAAAAACCTAAAACTGAATCGCTAGGAATCTTTGAAAAAATAATAAAAAAAAAAAATCAGTTTGTCTGGTTTCCGTCTTAGCTGGTATGCACACCGTCCATTTCCGCTGTATGGTAATATTTTCGCAAATACCATAAAAAATTTCCGTTTAATGTAGGATTCAGTTTATATACAGCTCCGTTTTCACAGGCTTTACCGTATTACAACTATAAGGCGGAAATTAGTTTTATTCTATTAAACGAATTAGTTTTATTCTATTATTAGTTTTATAACATTAAATTACATGGGCTTGTGTTGCACATAAAGAAAAAAACAATGAATCGCTTCTGCAATTATAAGGATAATATCATTGATGTAGTTTTTAACATTCGAATTTTAATATAGTAAAGAATGTAATAATGGAACCTGTCACCTGTGTATAGCGAAAATGAGTCTTCCCATAAACAGAAAATTTCATGGCCCTGGCGAAAAGAATAAAGTACAATAATATAGTGTACCTGCTAAGACGGCGATCTCTCTGAAACAGGATTTTTCTCCCGGTTGTTTAAGATTCTGTCTTAGGGCGTTTTGAGGCGTATGCAGTTTTAAAAATTCACAGAGACTCACTTAGAAAATGTTTGTAGAATGTCTCGCCCCGCAGAACACCAAATGCGTCCGAGAAATCCCGCGTTCTCGTAAAAAAAACAAAAAAACATTAACAAGCAAATGTTATCCTAATTGCTGTGAAAACGTTATTTGTCTTTGTTTTATAAGAAATCGAACATTTAATTGTCATTGTATCAAAGTTCGGCAATAAATAGTGAAAAAAAAAGTGAGTCTATGGGTGAAGAAAAACAAGATTCCATTAAAAAAACATGGAATTCTTAGTACTTCGAATAAATGATTAGTTCTAAAGATAGGCGAAGTAAGAAAAGCAAATTAAATTCTATTTCCTTGCTTTGTTGTCTACAGTGCGGATGGAATTGTCCTGGTTTAGCATTATATTTCTGACGGGTAAACAAATACTCTAATCAGGAGTTTGTCTAGACTTTTCTCACAGGTTCCTGTTTTTGTGAATATTATGAACGTTTACATATATTTGTGAAAAATCTCCATAATTTTTGTGAATCTGAAATTAGAGTAACTTCCGGTTCTTGTTTAGACAGTTAAATTTTAACAAGGTCCTGCTTTAATATACAAATATATATAAACACATTGAATTTAGATAATAAATTTGTACATATTTATCCCTTATAATAGGGTTAGATAATAGATTTTTCGGTGATTGCAGTTGTTTTGTGACAGGTCTGATTGTATTTTAAGATGATTAAATTTGATAAAAAAAGAATCTATTTTTGAGGTGAAAAAGTTTTGTGAAAGGTGCTTTTTTAATAGAGAAATTTGTGAAGGGTCCTCCCCTATTTTAAGATGGAACATTTTGTGAAGAATCCTTTAAAGAACTCAATTTTTTACTAAACAGATCCCTGCTAATACACCAGTGCCTGTGAAAAATACACAATGATAAACAAAATTAGGTGGCTGGTATTATGATGTAGTATGCGGGTGACGATTTATCGAGATTTTAATGCATTAGGCTCGGGCATCAGTGGCGTTTCTCGTTGAGGTTTTCATAAGTTGGCATTAGACTCTATATCCGTTTAAGACTTGAATCGAATTATGACTGAATCTGCTTTCCCTAATTTTGCCTGTCACGTTTTTTTCGTTAATGAATTCAACTGTTTCTTCATTCATGATTTTGTCCTTTCCCTTTTCTAGATTATGGTAATTGCTTCTTGTTGCATTGTGTCTTAACGCATGATGACTCTTATATTTGCGTGGAATTTTGTTTTTCTAGCAAAGTGCGCCGTAATTGAGTTGTCCGTCGCCGAGTGCTTTTGCATGTTCAGAGTGTCAGTAGGCAAAGGACTTTCGCTGCTGGGCTTTTTGGACACCTACGCAGTCGAATCCTTTTATGAAAGTGTTCTACATTTTTCTGAAGCATCTTTATTGTTGTATGTCAGTTTGTCTAGAGATTTAAGAACTCTAATTATTCATTGCAAAAATATCTTTTTATACACTTCAACTTTTATAGACTGTTCGAATTTTTCACTGGGCTTGTTTTAGAATATTTAAGGAGACTCGTTTTCTTTAAATCTTCAAATAATCGATTTTTAAGTTTTCAAACTAAAATAAATACGTGAACATTTTAAAATCATTTGAATGGATGTCTGGAAGAAAGGCCTATGTTACAAATTTTTGAAAGTGTTTTTTTGGAAAGCATACTATATGAATTGATTGATGGATTACCCAGTGTTAAAAATTGCAATTTCACAATATAAAAATTTATTTACTTTAAGTAAAATAAAACAATAAACTAAAAGTATTACTTTCCTTAGCTGCGTAACTAGTTTTTCATTACTAGTCATTGCTCAGTATGAAGATAGAAATAGAAGTTAAGATCAGAAGAAGGGCCTGTGTTGGACTAGGTTCTCAGGACATTGCTAATCAATAACACTAATAGTCTTTTCCTCATCATTTCTGTAAAATTTTTAATTTGTAACATAGGCCATTCTTCCAAACACCCATTCATTAAAAAAAAAAAAAATCTGAGCTTTTTGGGCGGGGTGGGGAGATGTATATATGGGGGTATAAAATGTGATATAAAAATTATATCTATCCAGCCTATTGATTGTTTTGTATTAAATACATAAATGCAGTCAATATAAATCTTTTTTTTTTTTTCGTGAAGATATCGCGAACCATTCGGTGCAAATTCTTTACTTCAATTACTTTTTCATTTTTTGCAATCCACCCCCAGTTTATCCTGTGTTGCTGAAGTGTTTTGGATCTTATTCAATTTGCCGCTTGCTTAAAAATCTCATCACCGTGTAAATACTTGCACATCGCATATGATTGTTTTGTCTTTACATAAAACAGATGCCACCCTCTTGACGCATCGGGGAGGGAAAGTGACTTTTCTGAAATTTGTAGTGGGGTGAAAGGGAAACACCCGCTGAGAACGCTGCGGAAGGAAATTCAATACGTTTGGGAACGTGTCCTGTTTAGTATCATTCTGTAAAAATGTAACGTCTTTGTTTCCGCCATGAGTGTTTAAGTAAGCAATATGGTAAATGTTGGTGTATTTTTTGCTGTAGTGTTTTTCTTCGTTTTGAGTTTAACACTATATACAATGGATATTACAGTATTCTTATATTGACGCTTAACGGCCCAGGAGTATTTCTAATATATGTACCCGCGGCTCCAAGTTAGTTTTCATACAGAAATTATATACTAAAAATTTTTTTACATTAAATATAAAAAATAGTTTTTATGAACATTTATTGTCTAAATGCGATAATGAGATTTATATTCTTTCAAACTGTTGTCCCTTTCGAAGCTCTCTCCAATATATATATATATATACAGTGGAATCTGTCTAAACCGGAATCTGTCTAAGCCGGAAATCTGTCTAAGCCGGAAACATTTCAGAGTCCCACGCTTTTAAACATAGAAATTTCCGAGAAATCTGCCTAAGACGGAAACAATCTGTGTAACGCGGAACCGGACATTCACTCTGGGGTCGCAGGTAGAAAATTTACCGTTTAAGACGGAAGAAAATTCCGTTGCGAAATATAAATGGAAAGAAACCTTATCTATTCATAATGACATGTATTGTCCAGTTTCACTCCCAGAGGTCAGAAGAAGGCCTCACTGATTGCTGAAGCGGTTTGTGGATATTAGCATGATTCTATTATTGTATATGACTGCGAATTGATGAACAACAGGTCACGCGATTTCTGACAAGTTGATTCTTCGGTTTCTGTAATGTAAGAAGATCTGTTTAAAAAGAAAGGGCTGCCTGGCACCTTATGGGGAATTTAAGCACACTTTCAACATCTCCTGAAGTATTTTCGCCCCTGGTCCATTGTTAACTTTCGTTTGTCGTATAATATACAAAAAGGGCTGATTTCTTCGTTGAATTTCAGACAAACAGGATATTGCCACAACTTTCCGAAATATCTACTAGCTCTTTTCAACAGGTAAAGAAAATGCAGACTGTGAAAGTGTACACAACTTTAGTTTGTGTTTAACCCAGGAAGTGCTAGATGCAAGACAATATCGTTGTCGTACACACTCTTATATTATAAAGACGAGATTCGTTATATAATTTAAGTCATTATTCCTAAATGGATTAATAAATCAAATTCGTCGAATACTTTATCCTTAAAAGACAAAATTGAAATTATTAAACTCGTAGAACAAAATATCCCAATTAAAAGCTTATGTGAAGAAGCTTTTAAGAATTTAATGCTTTTGCAAAATTTTTACATAAAGCGAAACAATTATGAAATAATACCAATGTTAACTGAAATACAATGTGCTACCGAAAAAGAAGCGATTAAGAAAAAAAAAATGAACAAACAACAATATTCTATTTTTTTTTTCTAAATAAGTTTCAGATAATAGAATTTTAAGGCATTTATTAAGGAAAAATATAAATGTTTTTTTCACCAAAATCTGTAGTTTTGATTTATATACCAGTGTGTTTGTGTACTATTAATTTGTAGTGTAAATTAATATTACTATAAATATATAAAAATATATACTGAGATTTCATCTTTATTTAATTAAAAAAGTTAAAAGATACTTTAGTTTTACTTTTTAGCCAAAGAAATGTTTAATACTCTGTGAACGGGATGTCTATAAAGTTTTTCTGTCTAAGCCGGAAATCTGTCTAAAGCGGAATTTTTTTCCAGTCCCAAGCGATTCCGCCTTAGACAGATTTCACTGTATATATATACTAGGGGGCTCTGTCCCCTGCTCGCTACGCTCACCAACCCCCGTTCTGATTTCACAGCCTCTTAAAACCTGGTAATGTATCCTGTTTTAAAAAGATGATGATATCACGAACGGCGACTTTCTTCTGTAATCAGGTTAGAATGCTTTTTCATTTAACTGGTTATAATGCTTTTTCATTTAATTCATCTTTTTTATTTTTAATATTCATGTGTAAACACAATTTTTATGACGTAATTTTCTTTATTTCCTGCTTTCAACACGTGATCATTTAATTATTATTTTAAACTTTCATTATTGTTTTTAATAGTCTCGCGCAAATACATTTTTTATTTGAGATAAAACATAATCCTTTGCGCTTATTTAGAAATTGGCAACAATATAAAAAAATGACTTTTTCAATAAAATATTTTTTACTCGTTTTTTAAGGATTTTTTTGAGTTTTTATTGTCCGACCGTGGTATTTTTTTTAATTTCTGAAAGCTTGTTATATTTCGCGTCTGGTGGTATGATTTTCGAATCCGTAGGATGGCTAGAAAAAAAAAGTAATAGCACCTCGAAAAAGTCCCTAGTAAAAAAGCGATGAGAATAACCCGGAATATCTACGCAGAATTTGATTGGTCCATTTCGTTTTTGGCTCAGTTCCAGATTACTTTTTTTTTTTTAATATAGAAGGATAATATAAAGTTAAAGACTTGCAGAATCCTTTCCATTGCTTCTGTTGATTAGAGAGATCCATTAGTTTGGAAAAAATTTCGTTGAAATATTAAAAAAAGTTAATGTACGTTCAAATCATAATATTCATTAAAAAAAAAAAAAAAAAAAAAAAAAAAAAAAATGTTGCCACATTTTTGTTTCACTTGACAGTGGATGGGAAGAAATGTTATGTATTTTTAAAGCAATATGCTGGCTTTTTAAGAAAAATACTTCCGAGTCGTCGAATACTTCGAGTCATATATGCGATTAACATCACGAGATTCCTTCATTCATAAATTACGGAATAGCTACTACATTTTGTTTTATTAAGGAATACATTTGTTACGAATTGTGTGTTTTATAATCTCGGTGAGAAATTTTGTAGGTATGCGGAAACGCGACATCTCACGTGAGCAATGATGAGTGACTTTTAGTGATGCTTGATTTTCATTGAAAAGAAAGAAAAATTCGTAACCCTTTGATACGATTAATTTAGCGATTATCAAACTAGACCTAACATAACAGTACCTTGCAGAATAAGGTTTTTGCATCTGTTAATTCGATGAAAATCTTTGCAGTGTTTTCAGCCTTTTCATGCACTTTAATACCGTTTTTATCTGTCAGTTACAGATTAACATTTATGATTTAGTTTTATATTTATATTCATGCAACTATTTTTGCAAGATGGAAGTTATTAAACGAAGTAAAATATGTGTTTTTGTTATGTCCCTCTGTTTACCTAGTTTGTCGAGTTTTTATTGTTTGGTATTGAATGAAAATGAACCATACTTATAACGAATGCTTATTAAGTCATGATGCATTGGGTCGTCTTAGTGCCTTGAGCCAAGACTCATTTTCGGAACTATTACACTGTATTCAGTTTTTTTTTTTTTTCCTAAAAGTAATCAGCTGTGAAAAGCTATAACTTACGTTGTGGTTAAAAAATGAGCTCTCTAGATGTTCATAGTCTATTCTTATCGACTTACTGATTTTTTTTTTTTTTTTACTAAATACATAAAGTTTAATATGCGACAGAAAATGATACTATAATTGCGAAAATCTTTTACTAATAATGATGATAAAAACACTAAAAGTGAAGTTTAGATACTCTTTTTTTAATTCTCCTTAATTTAATGTATATAATATTTATTTTTAAGTTTTTTAAAATAAAATATTTAATAACCCAGATTCTGCTAAACCCAGGCCTTTGATTTGGGTCTCTGGATCTAAACTAGAGTCCTGCCCTGGTTGGGTACAACCCGACTCAAATCCGGAAAAAAAAAATCGTCAACCCGAAACTCGATCCAAACTCGATATACTTTTAACTCAAACCCGAAGTGAAAGAAAAAGAATAAATATTTTCATAAAATTATGGAAAAATAGTCAACAATTATATCTATAATAATATCATTTTTATCTTTTTTTGTATAAAGATGAACATATATACATTTATTAATATTAAACAAGTTTTCATTTGAAAAATATTCCGGATTTTCTTTTGAAAAATCGGGTCAACCAGACTCGAAAAAATCAGCACCTAACCCTAAACCAACTACGCTACGTAAAATATGAGTTTCAACCGGACCCGATCCGAACCGCTTGTCGGTTTCAGGTAAAATCGGATTACCCGACCCGATGCAGGACTCAAGTCTCCCTCTGATCTATTCGTAAATATAGTTAAGACATGTTGTATAATGTACAATAAAATATTAAGTATTTTCGAATCCAACAATAGCTCGGTCTTTCACCAAGTTAACAAAAAAACAGCTAACTCTTCAAAAAAATTATACATAATTAAAAAAAAAAAGCGAATCAATTAAAACATTTCTATCAACGTCACGAAAGATTCTAATAAAATGTTTGTTTCGTATATCCTTAAAAAGTCTAATGAAATTAATCCTTTTCGGAGAAAAATACTGTCGTTTCCCGATTGCCTTTCATTTTCATGTTAAATGGGTGCTTTCTTTTTAATTCCTTTAAATAAACGGAATTGCGAAACAAGGCATTATTGAAGATTCTTGATTATATACTTAACATGAGTTTAAAGCAGATAGGATTAGCAATTGTCTGTGGCTTCACTTGTTTTAATATGAATATACTTATTCTTTCTTTATGCTTTCTCAATATTAAATATGGGCTTAACTTAGTATTAAAAATTAAATTTCTGTGTAATTGTTAAGAATATCGTATAAAAATATCTATAAAGTTATGCAAATGATATATAAATTTTGCCTGTGATTTGTGTAAAAATTGACATTTATATTTTTCCTTCAATTTTACCATTTCAGAAAAGTTGTTTAAATGCTGGGCAATTCTTATCTATTAGAAAAAAAATAACTTTATTTTGTTTTAAAATTCTTTTCATAGAATTTACTCCATTATCTTGTTCAGTTTTATCGTTTGTGTAAAAGGTTGTTTAAGATTGGTATTTTTTTTTTTCGCGGAAAACATTTATCCTTATCAGATGATATAAATCTTTTATGTGATAAAGGTAAAAGATAGATCTGATAAATCTTAAATTCTTTTTAGATTTTAAATGAATGTTTTTTTCGACAGTGATTAGGTGACATCTTTTAGTTTACTCACTCAATAATGGGATAAATATAACTTACTTTTTTCAAGAGTAAACACCACCTGTCATATTAGCCAAATCCTTACCCCGTAATGCAATGAACTTTTCTGAGGTTAGGTGCCTACTTGTAGATAGTCAGCCTAAAATTATTAAAGTGTCCTCAGATTTTGATCAGTATCGTCATTGCACTGTCGAATCCCGAGACCTAAGGCTCCTATATACCTGTATTATAGGAGCCCTACCGAGACCCAAACACTTCCAAAGCTTCCAGGGCCTGCCAAGGGTCCCAAAGACATAAAGGGCAAAACTGGGAAATTTCATTAGTGGCCAGTGGCCAGTAGTAGCAGTTTTATAAGTGGCCACTTTCTTTAAACTAGTGGCCACCTTTTTTATTTAAAATATCTAAACAGTAAACTTTTGTTAAAATTTCAATTAGCATTAATATAAAAATAAATAGCCCAAATAAATATGTTAATATATTTCAACCAGCAAAAGGAAAATCATTGATAAAATGTAAAAAAAAATTACCCTTTTCTTGTAGGAAAGTGGCCATAAGGTGGCCGCTGACATGCAATTTTTTAATTGCCACTTTTCTCATTTAGTGGTCCTGTGGCTGGTGGCTAGTGCTAATTTTGCCCTTTACAAAGACAGCCTACAGTTTTAATCTAAAAGTTTACATTTTTCTATATGTGCAAAACATAATACAACTAAAATTATTTTAGGATTATTTGAAATAAAATTATTTGTTCCACTATTCTCTTAAAATCATTGCAAAATGAGGGACCAAAAATTCATTTGCACAAGCGCATTATTTATTATGCATTAAATTTACTCAATCCAAGCAACAAATTGCATATAAAATCTTATTAACGCGATTTTGTATGGTAGTGGATGATATTTATTCAAAATACCAATATAATATTAATTTTTGTAAAATGAAAATTATTAAAATAGATGGCGAAAAAAAGCTACCCATATCTGTTACTTCGATTTCTATTTTTGCGTATTTCTCTGTATTTGTCAAATTGCGGCTTTCTCCTTTTCATATATGGGGAGGGTGGGTGAACACTTGCATTTATTTTATTCCACTCTGTAAACAATTATAAACTAGTAACTCTGTAGCATATTTAATCCGTGTTACAAGTAGAAATACTTATTTCTATCTTTTCCTAATGTATCATTTGAAATGCTTCAGTGAAAAGAACGAAGAAGTAAGACATTTTGTAATTAAAATGTCATTGACCGATTTTTTCTGTACATAATGCTTAACAATATTGCGCTGTCAAAAATGTCATTATGGAACATCGCCAGCAAAGATCACTCTGTTAATTTCATCATGCTTTAAATAAATGTCCCACTGTAAGTGGTGACAAAGGAGGGAGGACGAATATATGTTTCTCTTTAGAAAGAGAGTTTTAGTTTCAAAGTACAAAATTTTATATAAAAAAATGATTTCAAACTATGTAGTACATTTTAGTGTATAAAAGTTGCGTTCTCAAATTTTGTGAAGTAACCGTTTTAAACTAAGTGCTTTTGAATTTCTCTTTAGAACTAGAAATTTAGTTTTAATTTCAAAGTACAAAATTTTTTTGTATAACTTTCTTTTCCCAAGCAATCGCATGTGGTAAATTTTAGTATAATAAAAGTTGGTGTTTCTCAAATTTTGAGAAAGTAACCGTTTTAAAGTAAGCGTTCTTGAATTTCTCTTTAGAAGGAGAAATTTAGTTTTAATTTCAAACTACAATATTTTATGTATATATATATTTTTTTTAATTTTTTTTTTTCCAAACAATTTATGTGAGTAGTAGAAGAATAAGAGTTTCACGTCAGCAGGAGCCGTGAGCGTGGTGGAGGTGAGGCTCCTGGAGGTGGAATCGGAAGTGATGGAAGATAAGACAGGAAGTGAAAGAAGATAAGACAGGAAGTGAACCGGAAGTGTTGGAAGATAAGAGAGGAAGTGAAGTAGGGGAGGGCTTAATTTTTTTTAACCGATAAGGGAGAGAGGGGAGGGCTTATTTTTAGGGGGTTTAATTTTTTTTGTGAAAAATAAAGGGTTTTAATCAGATTCTTTCTTGTCAGGGATTTTTTTTTTTTTTAATTGGGGGCCCACCATAACCACCCGCTATGAAAACAATTCATAACGCCACATTTTTTTTACCTATTCTTTTACACCACTCATCTGTGAGAGACCTGTAACGAAATAAAAGGGTTTAATTATTATTATGCTTCAGCAAAGTCGAGTGGAGTTGAGGGGTAGGAAGCCTGCTTTAAAAATAACAGAATGCGAACAGTGCGAGTGGAGTTGAGGGGTAGGAAGCCTGCTTTAAAAATAACAGAATGCGAACAGAATGTACAATATTTTTTTTTATTGTGGACCCACCATAACCACCCGCTATGAAATCAATTCATAACGCCACAATTTTTTTTTTTAAATCTGTCAATCCTGCTTCATCAGTCATCTGCGAGAGACCTGTAACGAAATAAAATGTTTAATTATTATTATGTTTAAGCGAGAGTTGTGTCATACAAGAAATCAGATGTGTGACGTCTGCTAAAGTTGTAGAGTGTCTATGAGGAAATCCAGCTTCACGGAACCTAGAAAAAAAAAAAAAACAAGCCTTGCTTGATGTATGTGATAGCTAAAGGCCCCCCAACCTATACAAAATTTTAAATAATTTTATATAGGTTGTATTATCTGACTAAGCAGGGGTCGCATGGCCGCCACACCACTCATTGTTGCCTTCGATTCGCATACAACAAACAATACTTTTTGTATTTCGCGCTCGTCGATCTAAATGTTCAGAGTTTAACATGAAATTTACTTATAATTCACCTGTAGAAGAATTTTTTCCCTTCTTTAAACATTAACTTAAATGTGAATAAGATTAAAATAGATGTGAGGGCTAAATTTTTAGTAACAGAATGTCAACAGTGCTAGTGGAGTTGAGGGGTAGGAACCCTGCTATAAAAATAATACCTGTAAAAGAAATATTTATGTGCTACCTTTCGCGCTCGTCGACCTAACTGTTCAGAGTTTAACATGAGATTTACTTATAATTCACCTGTAAAAGATTTTTTTTTTCATTCTTTAAACATTAACTTAAATGTGAATGAGATTAAAATAGATGTGAGGGCTAAATTTTTAGAGAGTTAAAATGAAAATTCACTAAGAGTTGCTAAATAAAAGAAGATGATCAACTTTGACAGCATTTTTCTAAAAGTTTATTTATCGAAAAAGGAATCATACGTTTCGATTATATTTGTTAACTATTATAGTTTAACATTAAAAAGCATGTAGACATTTACCTTTCGTGTTCGGAATTTTCTTCGAACCCATTATTTTTGACTTTATAAAAGTTTCATATAAAAAATTATTCTTTAAGTATTAACTGAAATGAGATTAAAATAGATGTAATGGCCAAATTTTTAAGGATTTAAAATGAAAATTGTGATAGCCATGTAAATGAAAGTAATGCGATTACTTTGCTTCATAAAAACCTAACACGAAAAAAGCTGGTAGACGTTTACCTTTCGCACTCGTCGACCTAACCGTTCGGAATTTTGTTTAAACTTCTCTCGAGTTCGTCGACATAACCGTTCAGAGTTTTCGTCGAAATCCGTATATAGATTAACTTACAATAGCTAACTTTTTTAAGGGAAGTTTAAATAACATATTTCCCAAAGTGTCTTACAAACATTTAAGAATTTATACACACATAAGCACCTCGCCTATAGGTGCAAGGTTCTGACTTTAAAGCTACTAGATGTTGAAATTTAAACTTCTTGCGCTCGGCGACCTAACCGTTCAGAGTTTTTTTTAAAAACCTTGTGTCAATACGTGTTATGAACCCTTAGAAAGACCTACATGGAGGCACTTATCCCTAATATAGATAATCAACCCTAAACTAACCAGTTACAACACACACAAGACATAATCATTACATTCAGTTAATAAGTGATTTGACATGCAAAATATTAGATATAAAAACAATTTTAAAGATTTTTTTCCCTTTCATATGAACAATTTTTAGCAATAATTTAACTTGAGAGCAGGTATTTGTTTAGAGTTATACGATTATAATAAATTTTCATTAGATTTGACATTATACAACCAACATTTAAAAAAAGAGAACGACATCTAGTTTTTTAACGTCACATATTTGAATTATTAACCTATTTTAGTTAAAAGTATGATACTTAAGTGATTTTATTTGAAAAATCAATACAACATTTTAAAAGCAGTCGAAAGATTTTTGCTTTTGAAAAATAACTAACATAATTTTAATTTTTTAAAGCAGTTAGGTAGATGACACTAACTTTAAATAAAATACATATTTTTTATTATTATTAAAGAAATATAAACTACTCACACATTATTATTATGCTGCATTTTAACATAACAACATTCACAGTAATAGACATGCGATTAAGACCATTGGAATTCTACAACTTTTATGCTGACATGTGGTCACAGAGGAAATCTTTTCATATAGAAGGCAAAATAAGATAATGATAAACATGATTCGTTATGCATATGTTGAAACAGGAAATTATTTAAGACGTGTGATTAAGACCATTTTACATGGTATTACAGAATAAATCTTTTCACAGGATGCAAGATAAGATAATATCCCGTAATGATTTAATAAAGACGATTCGTTATGCATATTTTAAAACAGGAAATACATCCGTCAGATAACATTACTTTGTTTATATGAAGTGACCAAATACAAATTTTGCTGATTTAATTAATTTTATTTTGAATTTGAAAATAGTATTGACAGAACATTCAAATTTTACTTTTGCACAATATTTAAATAAGGGAAATTGTATACAATATTTAAAAAAAATTAATTAGGAATGTTAGAAAAGGAGAGTGCTTTAAGGAAAATACGTTACGATTTTAAAACTTTTTTTTTAATACATTTCTAAGTTTTATAAACTTTATCGAAAAAAAGAAAAGAAACTTTTTGCATGTGACTTTTTTTTAACCAATAAAATGCTAGTATTTTGAAACAAGCACCCCCTACATGAGAATGTTATTTTACGAACAAAGTGTTTAATGCTATACAATACTTTGTATGATTGATGTAAAAGGTTGTGATTTTCGTCTAAGTATTAAAGTTGATATGGAACGATTCATGCAGTCTTGTGAAGGTGATAAAACCATGTCACCGTTAACAATTAAAAAGGTACCCTATTTGTGCAAGTCATGTAACAAAACATTTCCTCGAAAAGTTAACTTAGTGTTTCACATGAAAAATCATCTAAAGGAAAAGTGTTTTCGCTGTGAGGTGAGTGGTGAAGTTTTTTCGCAAAAGATTCACAAATCGCCCAAACAATTCAAGTGTAGTGATTGCAACGAATTGTTTTCAAGAAAGACAGACTTATTGAAAGATAAGAAAACTCACAACTTAGCAAAACAACATTCGTGTACAAAGTGTTGTGAAATATTTAATTGTGAATCCGATTTTTTACAACATTGTGATACATTTCATAAAGCTTTACCTAACATTGCGAAATCACCCTGTTTGAAAGATTTGTTATTTGAACTGATAGTGAAGCTTATAGATTAGTTCGAACTTATAGTGAATTAAAAGACAAAATGATGTGCGAAATATTTTTACTAAAACTATCATTGTATCCAATGAGATGAATCAAAAAGACTTTCATTCATTTTTTAACAGTATTCGAACGGATGTTTTAAACGAATTAAATTATCAATTGCAAATGAAAAAGTCAATAAAATGGTATGCAGCCGTTAAAGTGGATGTCTGTCGTGAATCACAGGATGGTAACTTAGAGAGAGCAACCCCCTTTTTCCTTTCCAAAAGTGAACTGGAATTAACAGACCAAAACATACAAGTGCATGTTGAGAATGCCTTTCTAAAGTTGTACAACGGCTTTGAAGATTTTACAGAACGTGTGTTTAATTGGACATTACAAAAAATTTTAAAATTAGAATTGATTACAGCTCAATATGACAGTCTTATTTGATTTGTATTATTTTAGATGAATAATAAATAGTTTGGTTGTGAAAAAAGTGTTATGTGTTTTCTCAAGCTTACACTGTGTGATGTTTGAACTAATGATGTATATTTCGATTGACTTAGACAAAATAGGAGTGTGTGTTGACATTTAAAAAGATTTTAATATGAGATAAGAGAGTTATAATTAAAACTGGACTTACCTAAAATTTTTTCAAGATAGTCTCGATATCCTTTCCATTACAATTGTTTTAAGGAAATAGAATTCAATTTTATTGCGAATAACACTTTGTTATTAACATCATGTGGTTTGTCTTATCACAACTATGAGATAGATCACTTCCGATTAACATGATAACAAGAGTATAAAAATGACTAATGCAAACCGATTTTCCTGCCTAAACTTGTTATCAGCTTGCATGAGTGACTCATCTTTACTTGACCTATATCGCCACCAGCTTGTGATATTTCAAAACTTTGAAAATTTATCACATTTTAAGAATAAAACAAACATTTAAAAACTTTAAAAATTTGTGTTAGTGAAATTTGTTAGATTGACACAATTTAAAAATAAAACTTAAAAATAAAACTTAAGCATTTAAAAACTTTAAAATTTCGAGTTAGGGAAATTTGTTGGATTGTCACATTTTCGAAAAAATCTGTTAAACATTTGAAATTGAAAAATCAACATATCATTTTCAAAGCAGTGAATAGATGTATACCTTTAAAAATTCGACTTAGTGGAATTTAGTAGTGAAATTTATTAACCTAACACACATGCTAAAAATAAAACTTTATGAAATTTTCCCATTTTTAAAATAAAACTTATTTAAAAAATAAAAAATAAATAAGCAACTATTAAACATTTTGAATGTCTTAGACAAAGCGTGAATAAATTTGTTGAAATTATATAAAACATGAAAAATTTCATTACTTTTAAAGGAAATTTTATTTTTGGTGAAATAAACTCGAGGTATTTATTATATGTTACTTAAACTACATGAGAATTGATTGAAAATGTGTTACTTTTAATCACTCACAAGATAAGACATGATATTACAACATACACATAGGAATTATAGATGGGTTTTTCTCCCACACATGACGTCACTGATAACATATTTACTGATCAAGTCATAAAATCATCGTTTAGGGTAGGTTTTTAAGCACGAAGTTTAGTTGAGATTTAAGATATTTAAGAAATATAAACTACAACTTTGACTACTTTTTGAAATTTCCCCCTACATAAGAAAAAGAACATAGAAAAATAAAATGAAAAGTCGTATTTGAATGGAATCGAATTATTATCCTTTCACTTAACAGTTGAATGCGTCGGCAATTACATCACAAAGGCACTGATAACAACTGATTGAATATATTGTGTTTCTTTTTTAAGGTTAAATTGATTTAATATTCAAGTTATTTCTTAATGATACACTTAAAAACAATAAACTTAATTAGCATTCAAAAAGCAAACGATCACATTATTGTATAAATCAAATGTTTTAAAAGTCACGAGTTAAAATTTGAAATGACTTATAGTTTAATTGGAATTTAGATGTGAACGTTTTAAAATGAAATAATAGTTTTTTTTGTATAGCCCTCTATCGGTGGGTAATAGAATTAAGAGATAATTAAAAGTTTTAACTTGAATTCGAACCCACAACAAAAATTATTTTTCGGTTTTATAATTTAGGGTAGGTTTAACTGAGCAAGCCATGATATAACAGTATTTATAGACGATTTAAGATATTCGATAAAGGAAATCATCTAAATTTCTAATGTAATTGAAGGGTTTACTGCTTAAAGTACTACAAAATGAGTACAACACGATGCATAGTTTTTTAATTAATTATATTTTTCGAAAGGTTAAATTGAATTATTGATAAACTTAGGATTTATGTTTAAAGTGAATAAATTTGATATGTTAGGTTCACTTAATAACAGAGGGTTGAATAAGTTATTTTTAATAAAAATAAAGTTTACTAAAAGTTTTTAAAGTTAAAAAAAATGTAAGTTACGTTAAAAAAGTTAACAAAAATATAGTTTTAAAAAATTTAAAGTTTACAAAAAGTTTAAAAATCTTTAAGTAAATCAAAATTAACTTTTTAATTTTAACTAATGAGAGACTATAATCTAACTGTTTATCCTTGTAACCAACTGGTGCATATCAACTATCTGCACATGTGCAGTAAAAACATACACTAACTTGAGTCCGATTTTAAATTATTTGCTAATTTTTATACAGCTCGATTACCTTTCAGAAACAAAACAGAATGAAATACTTACCATAAAACACGTCAACGTCTTATACTTGCTTTCACTTAACTAATCTTTCTACATTAGCTTTGCTAGGGGGCGCTGCAATCGCCGCTAGAGGCGCTACCAGTTTCCGGTTTGTGACGTAGTTTCCGGTTTGCGATAAGAACAAGGTTAAAATAAAACCCACGTGCATTCAGTTGGTGTTGTTTACCTGTACCTTGTTATAAGCCGTTTGCCTTCTCTTGGTCACTCGCTTGTCCAGACTTGTTTATGTGCTGCACGCCTGTTTTGCTGACGCATCTCTTGCTTTAACTGTTTGAACTTGTCTGATGTCAACTATCTCAGGTCTTTTGTCATAGCTTGAATGTACTTTATGTCGATCACTTTAATATAAAAGTTATGTCCCAACTTACTTAAACTTTGATAAAAATATTATTTATTTATAAATTATATCAAATTCTTGTTTTTCTAACACATTTACTAAGTCACTTTCGTTCAAAAATATGGTAAAGCCCGATTTTAAATTGAAGTTTAGGATAAATTCCCCAAATTTTGTAACATTTTAGCACTAATAAGAAATATTGTAAACACCCTGTACATAAAAAATAATATTAAATTCCCAAATTTTGTAACATTTTAGCACTAATAATAAATATTGTAAACACCCTGTACATACAAGTTTTGTAAAAATAATATTACTTATAGCTAACTCGTTTAGTCGCATGATAAGAACCTTCAATATCGCTAAAATCAGTGTTAAACGAAAATGCAACCATAGGTTTTACCGTCTAATTACATGTCTTTACATATTATTTTAAAATGTAAAGCATTATATCTGAACGAATGATATAAGAAAAAGTTAGAATAGATCACATATTTTTGTTATTAAAAAAACTTATATGCAAACACACACTTACAAGGTTACAAGACTCGACAAACGATTCACCATGTTTTTGAAACTTAGTAAAATATTTTAAATTTATAAATTTAAATTAAAATACTTTAAAAATTCTTAAATATTCTTATTTAAAAATATTTTATTTTAATTTAAATTTATAAATTTAAAATATTTTACTAAGTTTCAAAAACATGGTGAATCGTTTGTCGAGTCTTGTAACCTTGTAAGTGTGTGTTTGCATATAAGTTTTTTTAATAACAAAAATATGTGATCTATTCTAACTTTTTCTTATATCATTCGTTCAGATATAATGCTTTACATTTTAAAATAATATGTAAAGACATGTAATTAGACGGTAAAACCTATGGTTGCATTTTCGTTTAACACTGATTTTAGCGATATTGAAGGTTCTTATCATGCGACTAAACGAGTTAGCTATAAGTAATATTATTTTTACAAAACTTGTATGTACAGGGTGTTTACAATATTTATTATTAGTGCTAAAATGTTACAAAATTTGGGAATTTAATATTATTTTTTATGTACAGGGTGTTTACAATATTTCTTATTAGTGCTAAAATGTTACAAAATTTGGGGAATTTATCCTAAACTTCAATTTAAAATCGGGCTTTACCATATTTTTGAACGAAAGTGACTTAGTAAATGTGTTAGAAAAACAAGAATTTGATATAATTTATAAATAAATAATATTTTTATCAAAGTTTAAGTAAGTTGGGACATAACTTTTATATTAAAGTGATCGACATAAAGTACATTCAAGCTATGACAAAAGACCTGAGATAGTTGACATCAGACAAGTTCAAACAGTTAAAGCAAGAGATGCGTCAGCAAAACAGGCGTGCAGCACATAAACAAGTCTGGACAAGCGAGTGACCAAGAGAAGGCAAACGGCTTATAACAAGGTACAGGTAAACAACACCAACTGAATGCACGTGGGTTTTATTTTAACCTTGTTCTTATCGCAAACCGGAAACTACGTCACAAACCGGAAACTGGTAGCGCCTCTAGCGGCGATTGCAGCGCCCCCTAGCAAAGCTAATGTAGAAAGATTAGTTAAGTGAAAGCAAGTATAAGACGTTGACGTGTTTTATGGTAAGTATTTCATTCTGTTTTGTTTCTGAAAGGTAATCGAGCTGTATAAAAATTAGCAAATAATTTAAAATCGGACTCAAGTTAGTGTATGTTTTTACTGCACATGTGCAGATAGTTGATATGCACCAGTTGGTTACAAGGATAAACAGTTAGATTATAGTCTCTCATTAGTTAAAATTAAAAAGTTAATTTTGATTTACTTAAAGATTTTTAAACTTTTTGTAAACTTTAAATTTTTTAAAACTATATTTTTGTTAACTTTTTTAACGTAACTTACATTTTTTTTAACTTTAAAAACTTTTAGTAAACTTTATTTTTATTAAAAATAACTTATTCAACCCTCTGTTATTAAGTGAACCTAACATATCAAATTTATTCACTTTAAACATAAATCCTAAGTTTATCAATAATTCAATTTAACCTTTCGAAAAATATAATTAATTAAAAAACTATGCATCGTGTTGTACTCATTTTGTAGTACTTTAAGCAGTAAACCCTTCAATTACATTAGAAATTTAGATGATTTCCTTTATCGAATATCTTAAATCGTCTATAAATACTGTTATATCATGGCTTGCTCAGTTAAACCTACCCTAAATTATAAAACCGAAAAATAATTTTTGTTGTGGGTTCGAATTCAAGTTAAAACTTTTAATTATCTCTTAATTCTATTACCCACCGATAGAGGGCTATACAAAAAAAACTATTATTTCATTTTAAAACGTTCACATCTAAATTCCAATTAAACTATAAGTCATTTCAAATTTTAACTCGTGACTTTTAAAACATTTGATTTATACAATAATGTGATCGTTTGCTTTTTGAATGCTAATTAAGTTTATTGTTTTTAAGTGTATCATTAAGAAATAACTTGAATATTAAATCAATTTAACCTTAAAAAAGAAACACAATATATTCAATCAGTTGTTATCAGTGCCTTTGTGATGTAATTGCCGACGCATTCAACTGTTAAGTGAAAGGATAATAATTCGATTCCATTCAAATACGACTTTTCATTTTATTTTTCTATGTTCTTTTTCTTATGTAGGGGGAAATTTCAAAAAGTAGTCAAAGTTGTAGTTTATATTTCTTAAATATCTTAAATCTCAACTAAACTTCGTGCTTAAAAACCTACCCTAAACGATGATTTTATGACTTGATCAGTAAATATGTTATCAGTGACGTCATGTGTGGGAGAAAAACCCATCTATAATTCCTATGTGTATGTTGTAATATCATGTCTTATCTTGTGAGTGATTAAAAGTAACACATTTTCAATCAATTCTCATGTAGTTTAAGTAACATATAATAAATACCTCGAGTTTATTTCACCAAAAATAAAATTTCCTTTAAAAGTAATGAAATTTTTCATGTTTTATATAATTTCAACAAATTTATTCACGCTTTGTCTAAGACATTCAAAATGTTTAATAGTTGCTTATTTATTTTTTATTTTTTAAATAAGTTTTATTTTAAAAATGGGAAAATTTCATAAAGTTTTATTTTTAGCATGTGTGTTAGGTTAATAAATTTCACTACTAAATTCCACTAAGTCGAATTTTTAAAGGTATACATCTATTCACTGCTTTGAAAATGATATGTTGATTTTTCAATTTCAAATGTTTAACAGATTTTTTCGAAAATGTGACAATCCAACAAATTTCCCTAACTCGAAATTTTAAAGTTTTTAAATGCTTAAGTTTTATTTTTAAGTTTTATTTTTAAATTGTGTCAATCTAACAAATTTCACTAACACAAATTTTTAAAGTTTTTAAATGTTTGTTTTATTCTTAAAATGTGATAAATTTTCAAAGTTTTGAAATATCACAAGCTGGTGGCGATATAGGTCAAGTAAAGATGAGTCACTCATGCAAGCTGATAACAAGTTTAGGCAGGAAAATCGGTTTGCATTAGTCATTTTTATACTCTTGTTATCATGTTAATCGGAAGTGATCTATCTCATAGTTGTGATAAGACAAACCACATGATGTTAATAACAAAGTGTTATTCGCAATAAAATTGAATTCTATTTCCTTAAAACAATTGTAATGGAAAGGATATCGAGACTATCTTGAAAAAATTTTAGGTAAGTCCAGTTTTAATTATAACTCTCTTATCTCATATTAAAATCTTTTTAAATGTCAACACACACTCCTATTTTGTCTAAGTCAATCGAAATATACATCATTAGTTCAAACATCACACAGTGTAAGCTTGAGAAAACACATAACACTTTTTTCACAACCAAACTATTTATTATTCATCTAAAATAATACAAATCAAATAAGACTGTCATATTGAGCTGTAATCAATTCTAATTTTAAAATTTTTTGTAATGTCCAATTAAACACACGTTCTGTAAAATCTTCAAAGCCGTTGTACAACTTTAGAAAGGCATTCTCAACATGCACTTGTATGTTTTGGTCTGTTAATTCCAGTTCACTTTTGGAAAGGAAAAAGGGGGTTGCTCTCTCTAAGTTACCATCCTGTGATTCACGACAGACATCCACTTTAACGGCTGCATACCATTTTATTGACTTTTTCATTTGCAATTGATAATTTAATTCGTTTAAAACATCCGTTCGAATACTGTTAAAAAATGAATGAAAGTCTTTTTGATTCATCTCATTGGATACAATGATAGTTTTAGTAAAAATATTTCGCACATCATTTTGTCTTTTAATTCACTATAAGTTCGAACTAATCTATAAGCTTCACTATCAGTTCAAATAACAAATCTTTCAAACAGGGTGATTTCGCAATGTTAGGTAAAGCTTTATGAAATGTATCACAATGTTGTAAAAAATCGGATTCACAATTAAATATTTCACAACACTTTGTACACGAATGTTGTTTTGCTAAGTTGTGAGTTTTCTTATCTTTCAATAAGTCTGTCTTTCTTGAAAACAATTCGTTGCAATCACTACACTTGAATTGTTTGGGCGATTTGTGAATCTTTTGCGAAAAAACTTCACCACTCACCTCACAGCGAAAACACTTTTCCTTTAGATGATTTTTCATGTGAAACACTAAGTTAACTTTTCGAGGAAATGTTTTGTTACATGACTTGCACAAATAGGGTACCTTTTTAATTGTTAACGGTGACATGGTTTTATCACCTTCACAAGACTGCATGAATCGTTCCATATCAACTTTAATACTTAGACGAAAATCACAACCTTTTACATCAATCATACAAAGTATTGTATAGCATTAAACACTTTGTTCGTAAAATAACATTCTCATGTAGGGGGTGCTTGTTTCAAAATACTAGCATTTTATTGGTTAAAAAAAAGTCACATGCAAAAAGTTTCTTTTCTTTTTTTCGATAAAGTTTATAAAACTTAGAAATGTATTAAAAAAAAAGTTTTAAAATCGTAACGTATTTTCCTTAAAGCACTCTCCTTTTCTAACATTCCTAATTAATTTTTTTTAAATATTGTATACAATTTCCCTTATTTAAATATTGTGCAAAAGTAAAATTTGAATGTTCTGTCAATACTATTTTCAAATTCAAAATAAAATTAATTAAATCAGCAAAATTTGTATTTGGTCACTTCATATAAACAAAGTAATGTTATCTGACGGATGTATTTCCTGTTTTAAAATATGCATAACGAATCGTCTTTATTAAATCATTACGGGATATTATCTTATCTTGCATCCTGTGAAAAGATTTATTCTGTAATACCATGTAAAATGGTCTTAATCACACGTCTTAAATAATTTCCTGTTTCAACATATGCATAACGAATCATGTTTATCATTATCTTATTTTGCCTTCTATATGAAAAGATTTCCTCTGTGACCACATGTCAGCATAAAAGTTGTAGAATTCCAATGGTCTTAATCGCATGTCTATTACTGTGAATGTTGTTATGTTAAAATGCAGCATAATAATAATGTGTGAGTAGTTTATATTTCTTTAATAATAATAAAAAATATGTATTTTATTTAAAGTTAGTGTCATCTACCTAACTGCTTTAAAAAATTAAAATTATGTTAGTTATTTTTCAAAAGCAAAAATCTTTCGACTGCTTTTAAAATGTTGTATTGATTTTTCAAATAAAATCACTTAAGTATCATACTTTTAACTAAAATAGGTTAATAATTCAAATATGTGACGTTAAAAAACTAGATGTCGTTCTCTTTTTTTAAATGTTGGTTGTATAATGTCAAATCTAATGAAAATTTATTATAATCGTATAACTCTAAACAAATACCTGCTCTCAAGTTAAATTATTGCTAAAAATTGTTCATATGAAAGGGAAAAAAATCTTTAAAATTGTTTTTATATCTAATATTTTGCATGTCAAATCACTTATTAACTGAATGTAATGATTATGTCTTGTGTGTGTTGTAACTGGTTAGTTTAGGGTTGATTATCTATATTAGGGATAAGTGCCTCCATGTAGGTCTTTCTAAGGGTTCATAACACGTATTGACACAAGGTTTTTAAAAAAAACTCTGAACGGTTAGGTCGCCGAGCGCAAGAAGTTTAAATTTCAACATCTAGTAGCTTTAAAGTCAGAACCTTGCACCTATAGGCGAGGTGCTTATGTGTGTATAAATTCTTAAATGTTTGTAAGACACTTTGGGAAATATGTTATTTAAACTTCCCTTAAAAAAGTTAGCTATTGTAAGTTAATCTATATACGGATTTCGACGAAAACTCTGAACGGTTATGTCGACGAACTCGAGAGAAGTTTAAACAAAATTCCGAACGGTTAGGTCGACGAGTGCGAAAGGTAAACGTCTACCAGCTTTTTTCGTGTTAGGTTTTTATGAAGCAAAGTAATCGCATTACTTTCATTTACATGGCTATCACAATTTTCATTTTAAATCCTTAAAAATTTGGCCATTACATCTATTTTAATCTCATTTCAGTTAATACTTAAAGAATAATTTTTTATATGAAACTTTTATAAAGTCAAAAATAATGGGTTCGAAGAAAATTCCGAACACGAAAGGTAAATGTCTACATGCTTTTTAATGTTAAACTATAATAGTTAACAAATATAATCGAAACGTATGATTCCTTTTTCGATAAATAAACTTTTAGAAAAATGCTGTCAAAGTTGATCATCTTCTTTTATTTAGCAACTCTTAGTGAATTTTCATTTTAACTCTCTAAAAATTTAGCCCTCACATCTATTTTAATCTCATTCACATTTAAGTTAATGTTTAAAGAATGAAAAAAAAAATCTTTTACAGGTGAATTATAAGTAAATCTCATGTTAAACTCTGAACAGTTAGGTCGACGAGCGCGAAAGGTAGCACATAAATATTTCTTTTACAGGTATTATTTTTATAGCAGGGTTCCTACCCCTCAACTCCACTAGCACTGTTGACATTCTGTTACTAAAAATTTAGCCCTCACATCTATTTTAATCTTATTCACATTTAAGTTAATGTTTAAAGAAGGGAAAAAATTCTTCTACAGGTGAATTATAAGTAAATTTCATGTTAAACTCTGAACATTTAGATCGACGAGCGCGAAATACAAAAAGTATTGTTTGTTGTATGCGAATCGAAGGCAACAATGAGTGGTGTGGCGGCCATGCGACCCCTGCTTAGTCAGATAATACAACCTATATAAAATTATTTAAAATTTTGTATAGGTTGGGGGGCCTTTAGCTATCACATACATCAAGCAAGGCTTGTTTTTTTTTTTTTTCTAGGTTCCGTGAAGCTGGATTTCCTCATAGACACTCTACAACTTTAGCAGACGTCACACATCTGATTTCTTGTATGACACAACTCTCGCTTAAACATAATAATAATTAAACATTTTATTTCGTTACAGGTCTCTCGCAGATGACTGATGAAGCAGGATTGACAGATTTAAAAAAAAAAATTGTGGCGTTATGAATTGATTTCATAGCGGGTGGTTATGGTGGGTCCACAATAAAAAAAAATATTGTACATTCTGTTCGCATTCTGTTATTTTTAAAGCAGGCTTCCTACCCCTCAACTCCACTCGCACTGTTCGCATTCTGTTATTTTTAAAGCAGGCTTCCTACCCCTCAACTCCACTCGACTTTGCTGAAGCATAATAATAATTAAACCCTTTTATTTCGTTACAGGTCTCTCACAGATGAGTGGTGTAAAAGAATAGGTAAAAAAAATGTGGCGTTATGAATTGTTTTCATAGCGGGTGGTTATGGTGGGCCCCCAATTAAAAAAAAAAAAAATCCCTGACAAGAAAGAATCTGATTAAAACCCTTTATTTTTCACAAAAAAAATTAAACCCCCTAAAAATAAGCCCTCCCCTCTCTCCCTTATCGGTTAAAAAAAATTAAGCCCTCCCCTACTTCACTTCCTCTCTTATCTTCCAACACTTCCGGTTCACTTCCTGTCTTATCTTCTTTCACTTCCTGTCTTATCTTCCATCACTTCCGATTCCACCTCCAGGAGCCTCACCTCCACCACGCTCACGGCTCCTGCTGACGTGAAACTCTTATTCTTCTACTACTTATGTGGTAAATTCTAATGTGCATAAAAGTTGGTGTTTTCTCACATTTTTTGAAAGTAGCCGTTTTAAGGCGGCGGTATTCAAAAAAAATATTTTTCCACGCTCAACAACTCAAAATTTTGAGACACATTCCCAGACTCATTTTTAAAAGTAACAACAGGAAACTTGGCGGCGTGATTTATAAAGACATTTATAAGGGCCCCATGTTTTTATTTTTCGTTCAATTAATTAGAAATTGATTTACATACAATTATTTAAAAAAGTACGATCATTTTTTTTGTTTCAAGCGCTATCGCGTTGGGAAATTCGGTTCAAAATGTCCACTTTGACAGCATTTTTTGAAATATATTCTGCCTTTATGAAAAAATCGAGACAGTGGGGGACATTATAAAGTTTCTGAATAAGAGAACCTGCCAATTGGATGCATTTTAGAGCAAAAATGAATTTACAAATGTGTCTCAAAATAAGCAGTTTGGATTTGAATACACCCTTAAGCTAAGCGCTATTGAATCAAAATCAGCTGAACAAGTAATTCTCTTAATCAATTTAGGTATTATTAAGATTGTTTTATATTTGGATCTTTTATATATTAAAATCATTTCGAAATAATAATAAACCTGGCAGACATTTTTTGCTCAATTAAGGGCAGCACGATTAGATGCAAATCTCGTGAAAACTTCTATTAACATAGTTTTTATTCCCCATGTTGCAATACATAATAAAACTATATTATATAATAATATATATAAAATATATATAATAATTGTGTATTGCACAACGCAGTTATTTTCTTTTTAATTAAAAAATACCTTATTCGATTGTAATGTCCAGTTATGATGTTAATGTAATCCTGATATTGTTTCAGTACTTGATTTAATTTTATTTTGAAAATAATATCATTATTTGATAGATAGTATTCTGAAAGATTGAATTGATATTTTGACTTTTCATTTGTTGAAAAACAGATTTGTTGATATGCAAGAAATTCAGATTTTTTATATTTTATTTATACATTTGTTCTTTTGTTAGTTCGTGACACGTTTTACCTCAAATGAAATGTTATTACTAAATGAACTGAATTGTTGTTACATAACTTGTTTAATATGGGGTATTAATTTTTCCTCATCATTACAAATTGTAAGTGTGTCGAACAGTTTCATACGCGTTCCTGGGGCAACACATTTGACGACTAATTCAAAACATTTTTGTTTTCTATCAATTTGCCGATTTTTTTTAACATATTTTAATTAATGTATAAAAAGTATACTTTTACTTTATGCTCTCTATTATCTAATTAGAGGGTTAATTACAAAGAAAATTAACAGTCCTTGGTAGCCAATTTAGTAAATTTACTTTACTATCACTTATAATGTCATTTGATCATATAAATAAATTAATAAAAATATTACCTATTTCCAGATATTCTCTTTTTAATTATGTGTAACTGTGTGGTTTTAATTAGGGATACACCGAATATTCGGTATTTGACCTGTTCGGCCATACTACCGAATATTCGGTTTTGCCGAATATCAAACAAACTGTTCAATCTGTCAAAAATTCGGTTTTGCCGATTATCAAACTATTCCGTCTGCCGAATACTTAATCCATTCGGGACCATGGGTGCATATATGCACCCTCAAAAAGAGCATACAGAATTTGTTTTAGGCACCAGTAAAAAATAAAAGTAATATTTGCTTTCTCTAATTAGAGCATTTTTGTGATAGTTTAAGTAAAAGTACCTTTTTTTAAAAAAGTGGTGCCAACCAAACAAAATTTGTGTAAAAGCCGCCGGTCCTGAAGGGGTTAAAGGAAACGAATTTAAAAATCTTAAATAACTTTTTTTAATTGTCATTAAATAAAGACTTCAGGAAATGAAAATTAAGAGAGAGAATCATATTTAAATTTAAATAACAGATTGCTTTTACATTATTTATTTGCTGTTTTAAAAATAACAATTAAGAAAATTAACTGTTAATGACAGCATTCATAGGAAGTATTGATGCATAAATGCAAGTTCCTGAATATTATTTTTTCCCACAACTGGATGTTTCTATATATAATAGAAAATAATACACACATTTCACGCGTAACGAGACAGTTTTTCTATGGGAAACCAGGATCACAATCCACTTATTCAAAAATACAATTTATCTCACTCCAAGTCGAACTTGCACTTTAAATATAATGAAGATATTGTAACAACAAACATCAGACTTACTTGCTTTCTTTGAAATATGACAAGAAGTGCTAGAAATTACCACTATTGCAGTGCAAGCAACACTAAACTAGACATTCCATTATTCAGAATTCAGCTGATAGTACACATATTGTGTCTCTAACTAAAATCCTGTCACTTCCAATGATCACTTCCATTTCATACAAAGCGGAGTTAGTATGATGAAAATTTCGCTAAAGTATCTTCATTATTATTAAAGTTGTGAACGAAAATTCGGGTACAGCTTGTTGTGAAATACCCAGTATTTTTGATTGAATAAATGGATTGCGATGCTGATTTTCAGTACAGAAAATGTTTCTTGATCGCATTATCTTCCTTGAAAGTTTTTTCTAAAATTTTAGGAACACCCTGTACATTCCCAACATCTGAAAATATCTGTTTACTTTAGGCATCGTTTCTTTTGAGACCCTGTAGTACATTCAAAACTTTCTTGCTAAGTTGCTACCATTTGAATATATGTATATTTTTTACTCGCTTCTTGGCAAATAAACTCGGAATTTCTTCAAAATTTCTTTTTGATTTTAAAATATTTATTTTAGAATTTAAAAAAAATATATTCAAAAATTTTTTAATTAAAAAAGCTTAAGACTATCCTTCTTAAATAATAATTCGAAGCATAGATTTTTTTTTTTTTTTTTTTTTTAATTGTAAAGCTTAATTGTGAAAATGTTTTGTTCATCAAAATTGTTTTTGTGTTAAAATAATATGTAAAATAATTTTTAAATTAAATGTTTTAAAACTTTTAAACCCGGAAATATAGGAGTATTCGGCTCGTCGAATATTCAGTATTCGGCCAAAATCACTTTTCGGTGCATCCCTAGTTTTAATGTAATAGAAATAAGTTAATATTTTTATAATGAAAAAACACATTAAATTATAAAATATTAGGATTTTATTAGTGAAAAAAACTGATTTATATAGTTTTTAAATCGTGATATATATTTTTTTCATCCTCATCAAGAATAGTAGTTTGTAAGATAAGCCTCCTATCTTTATTATTCTTTTGATGCAGTGCAGAGTCTAATTTGAGACAACTTTATGATACTTTCTATTTTTATTATAAATTCCCATTTTCGTAATATGACGTCACTTTTCATCGCTTTCAAGTAGCTGCTGAGGATGAAGATATCATAAGTAGACCCTTTATCTACCACTTCACTTTTTTAGCCCCTCAGAGTCTGCTTGCGTCGACGAATGCACAATAGAATCCTTTTATACGCTGATACACGTATTTGAAGTTTATGTTAGGGCGCTGGTGCCTATTCTAGGTTTTGAACTCAAGTTGCCACTTCCTTTTAAAAAGTTTTATTCTTCGCTTTACAAGGGACTTGATTGTTTTTAGCGTTTAACCAATGAGCCGATGGTGTAGATGGCGTGTTGACTTAGTTGTTAGAGGCCCATTGTTATTTAGCATCCTGCTCTTTGATCGTTAATTTTTACAAGTGATGAAAAATTTGACCCAAGAAACCATCGTAAATATGAGAATACTTGTGATATAATTTATAAAATTTCAGTTTTGTTTGATTTCAAGTAGGCCTTTTCTGTTTTTATCGTGGTAAACAATGAATAATGTGATTATTTACACCCCAGGATGTACGAACGTAAGTGTTAAAGGTTTATTTTGCTCTTTGTTTTGTTTTTTCAATTTTTTAGTATAAACAAGTTGGAAATTGTACGTCAAACATGACAAATGAGGTACGTTCGTACTGTTGTTATCTCAGTGAAATGAATTATATCGTGTGTTATTATGATATGATTAATTTCCGTAATAAAATAAGTACATTTTAAGTTGGTAACATTTTATCTTTTGTTGACATCTACTGAAAATTTCGATGGGAAACTTAAGCCTAGCTTTGAAAATTTCAGAACTTGAAATCCATATTTAGTCTCTTTTTCAATTTAATATCTATTTCTCCGAAACATCTATCCAAAAAACTGTCGGTAGCTTATAGGATTACTATATAATTAAACAATTTTAATGTACAAATTCGGTTTTTAAATTCAGTAATACGGAAATAATATGACTTCATCTTAAATAGGACGTAATAATCATGACAACCTAGAATCATTACCTATCATGGGGTATCATTGAATTCCGTATGATAGGATTTAATAGAATGAAGAATGTGACTATAACTTGGTCATAGAGGTTACAAAATGTCATATATGACTATAACGTTATACATGTCAGATAACTTGGCGATATATCTCGGTCGCTTGACGATTAATCCTCGGAAGCTGCTATAACAAGGAAGTACCGATTTTTAAAAAAATCAAATTATTAATATTTTTTTAAAGTTTTGATTCGATTTTCATAAAATTTGAAATGACTTGACAAAATTCTGCATGAATTATATATATTAAATTTCAAACCATTCTGTTGGGTAGTTTTTGCGCTGTTATATGCAGACGGATCAGACGACGACTATAGATGCTACGTACTTTAATTACTAATTTAATACTACGTACGATAATTACAAACGCACGCAAAAAAAAAAATAGGGGAGATAGGTCATTACCATCTTCTACTGTAACAATAGAGACGTTAATGGTCAGATACATTTAAAATGTCAAAAAGTTAGTGAAAATTTTAAAACTTATCATAAAATGTATTAAATTCATTTGTACAGAACTTTAAAGAAATATTTAAGCAACTCTCTTTCTTTGAATTTTGATTTTTAGAAAACTAGTTTAATTTTTCCATTTATTTTAAGTCGTAACTAGATGCATTTTTCTCCAACAATTAATATACTTTGCGCAGGATAACACTCGTATAACTCAGCTGTACAAGCTATTTTGGATTTATATTTCTTTTTAAAATATTTAAGACAAAAAGCCTTGCCCTAATCTCTCATTAAAAAGACCTTTTAACGGAACAAAATTTGTATTTAAAAATAAATAAATAAAATAATATATAAAGATAAAAAACATAAAAATAGTAAACAAAGATAAAAAAAATAAAAAAAAGTTTTTAAGAATAAATAGTAATTGAACAAATATTTTAAGAATGTTAACTACAGGATCAAAATTTTTAGGTGATTTATGTACATTCATTTCTATGTAACATCATGAAAGTCTAGCTGACTGTTCTCTCAGATGAGTAAGATTTTGTTTAAAATAACAGAAATAAACTAAGTTTCAATGAGTTAATAATAAAAAAATATATAAATAAATAAATAAAGCAGTGTTGTATTGGTTTTAATCAGGGGTGGTTTTATTAACCATGGAAAAAACCGGTTTTTAACCATTGACCATTATTGGCCAAAACTAATTTTGATTGGGAAAATAAATTAAAATTTATTTTGTTAAATGATAAATTTAGTATGACACTTGGTAAAGTTTTTGAAAATAATATTTAACAATGTTCAATACACAATTTGGAAGTATTTGCAAATATTTTACGTAGTACTATACTTTAATTTTTATTGCTTCAAAATTTAAAGATTGCAAAGATTTTTTTTTTTTTTTTTTTAAAGATAAGCAATTATCGTGAGTATTGAAATATTTTTAATAATTTGATTACATATCTAATTTTATATTAAAAGTGAATCGCAAAACATGATTGCAGGTAACTAGAGTTGCTGTATTAAGATAAGATTATTTTATAGGTTATTCTGGATAAGATTAAACTTTGAAAATAATTTTTCTACTGATGAAGAGTTTGCACAACCCATAGACCTTCTAATAATACTAATCTTCACTCTGAGGCACAACCATTCATCAAGTACATTTAAGAAATCTATAAATTCCAAATCAATGTTTTCCAATTTTGCATTTTTGCCCACCAAATGTCGTAATGTATTAGTTACACTTTAAGAAAAATAAGATATATGAAATGTCTGTTTGAGTTTGAAATACTATTGCATATAAGGTATAGGTGCAGATTCACGGTCGCCACGTGGCGACTAAATTTTTTGCTGTGGCCACTAACTTTCAGTGTTTAAGTCGCCATGTGATTTAAAAACGATCAATTTCTGGTATTCCCAGTCATCATTGTGAAATTTTGATTTTTTTTTTTTTTTTTTTTTTTTTTTTAAGATTAAGAACAAAACACATAGCAAACTTTATTATTATCCTTTAATAACATTTCAGAATTATCTGTTGAACACAGCAAACTATTAAATATATTCGAATAGCAATGTTATTCGTAACAGTTTGAGTCTGATAATTTTACATAGTCTGTGATTTAAAAAAAAAAAAAAAAAAAAAAAAAAATTCTTATAGAAAAACAAATGTTTGAAGTGTTTTGATTTTTATAGTGCAAAATAATCTCACACAATCAGATTTTCTTTTATATGTACTTTTGTATGGCAAAATCAAAATAAGAAATATTGTTTTTCTAATATTACCCGCTATCATGATTGCTTAGCTTATACAATTTTTTTTTTTTTTTAAATATTTCTTGCCCAACTTTATCTTCTGACTGTGCATGATTTAAGATTTATAGTACACTTAATTAATATTCAAATTTTCTTTACATGTGTGTATATTAAACAAATTACACTTTGAATTCCCAAGTTTTTTGTTTAGCATTTTACCCCATATAAACAGTATTGTTTTTATGCGTTTGTTTCACAATTGCAGGGGTCGATCCAGGGAAAATTTGGGGCCTATTGAAGTTCCCTTCACAAAAATTAATTTGATAAAATAGGTCCCTTCACAAAAATCAATTTGATAAAATGGGCCCCTTCACAAAAATCAATTTGATAAAATGGGCCCCTTCACAAAAATCAATTTGTTAAAATGGGCCCCTTCACAAAATTCTATTCCATAAAAACTTACTATTTATTTATTATTTTGTGATGTTTTAAAATGTGTAATTTGTAAACAAACAAGTTCACCAGAGAGGAAAACTTCAGCAAAAAGATTTTAAAAAGTTTTTGTTTATAAATGCCTGGTTCGAATTTAATTAACTGGATTTCAACTTTCGTTACAAAATGTTATTTTTCACAAAAATATAACAAATTTCACAAAAATAACATTTACTTTTCACAAAATGGGCCCCAAGAAAAAAAACCCTGCATCGACCCTTGAATTGTGGCCACTGGATTTTTTGGGTTTAGGAGTCACTGGCTCCTTGCAAATTTTGGGAATCTGCACCTATAATATAAGGCATACCTGCCAACATCGCACTAAACTTCCGTGCAATGTAGGTTAATTTAACCGACGTTAAAACACGTTTCAAACAAATTTTTTTTTTAAAGAAATACAATCAAATAATGAGAACATGAAACTAAATATAAATTATTTTTTCAGACATATTTTCTGGTTAGAAACGTCTTTAACCTGGATCAAATTAACTCACATTGTATGGAAGTTTAGTTGAATGTTGGTATGTATGCATAAGGTCAAAACGTCTGCCTTTACCTTAAGTATAGATCCTTAGGTTTTTACTGTTTTTAATATAAAGTATATAAACAAATCATTATCAAGAAGAGATTGTTTGGCAGCATTTATGTACCAATTAAAAGGAAAATTAAAAAATTTTAATACCAGACAGCACGGGACCATAATTTTTTTCTGCTATTCCGAGCTGCACGGTGTACGCTATTCAGAGGTTTAAACATGCAAATATGTAGGTGGTGGGGATTGAAAAAGTATTCGTTGAGTAGAGGTGTCAACTATTAAACAGTGTCCGTTATGGAGATTTTACTGTGCTGTGTATGTAGGATGTACAATACACTTAAAATTTTCTTTCCATCTGTAGTGACAGCAGATGATAATTATAAGCCCCCCCCCTTTAAATTATAAAATTAGTTTTAATCGCAATTTAAGCTACAAAATGCAACTGAAAGGATTATTTTAACAATTGAATCATATATTACAAGAAATGGTGATCATTTATTTTATTTAATTCACTTATTTTTTAACGTATTCATGTAAAGTGAAAACAATTTTTTTACTGTACACAAGCCTAAAAAATGTTTATTTTAAACAAAATAATTGCAAAAAGCTTTTGTTTAGACACTGTCTTAAATCAATAAATCACTCAAGTTCCAATCCCACCCCCCACTTTGACTCCCCAAGAGGGGATTTCTAAATTTGTTTTAGATATATTTTTTTTAGATATGTGGGAGTGGGAAGCAAATAAAGTTCACCCCTTTTTTTTTGCAGTTTGGCTATTCTCATCCCGTTACAGATACGGTTTTATTGATGCTGAGTATTTCTTGAATTGTCTTGATGAAATTTTATATTTGTGATCAAGTGATTGAAAACCCAGACGATTATGTTCTTTTGTTGAATTCTTTGACTGGTGAATTCATTCTAAAATATTTTTCATACTTTTTTCCTGTGTGACTTCGCTTCGCATCTGCGGTTAATTCTGCATATCCCGGATGAGTTAATTAAACACAATGGCAACATTTTGATGATGATGAGATTTTTTTTTATTTGTATGCTATGGATGTAGTCGCTTCGGTTTTCTACTCCTTGGTGTGGGAAAACTGCCACCTTCAATTACAAGGAATACCATCATGTGCAAGGCCGAAAAGCTAAATTGGACAAGAAAGGCGTGAGTCATACGTCATGTCCAAGAATCGCTGATATGAAACTTTGACTTAAGATTTGGAGATCTTTCTATACTGCAAAAGTTAATCGAGAGACAAAACAGATTATCGAGGATTAATTTATTCCGTCCTTATCAGAGTGAGAGATGTAAACAACACAGACGGAAATATATGTAAAGCAGTCTGTTTATTTGGGTTGTGCTCATTGAAAAACAACCAAATCTCACAAGAACTAATATCATAGGACTGCCAAACCAATACATTTCTTATAAAGACATTTCGTTATAACCGAATTTTTCTTAACGTTCCTTTTATTTTGCGCGATTTAATTGAATGCAAAGTATTTTAATTCAAAATATAAAATGACTCATGCGATTAGTTACATATCTTTTCATTAAGTTTATTATACCAGTCTTGTTTCTTATGTTTAGTTAAAATGGAAGTATTGAACTTTGTGCCGATATTTTAAGAAATAAATGGACAACGGAAAAATAACACAAATGTCTTATGTAATATGTGTAGAAAAGGGCATGATTCTTATGTGTTTAGTTTTGTTATACATTTTTTGAAATGTAGATTTTACTGGGAATTACAAAAAAAATATTGTTGTAAAGGGTATTTTGCTGTGTCTCATTTCGCTGTAATGGAACTCATATGTATAAATAAAAGTAACCGCAGAAGAATAAAGAATTGTGTAAGCAAATGTGCCAGACATTAATAAATAAATAAATAAATAAATCTGCGTTCTAATCTTAATTCCGATTTATTTTTCTTCTAATAGTTTTAGGTAGATTTCGTAAGAAATACTACCTATTACATTCTCACCTAAGTTGGAAATTTTGAAAAATTTTTGCAGATTTACGCCGATCATGACTCCCAGAACCCAAAAACACCCCCAGTTCAAAAGTTTATATATCTATCTATCTATGTCACTTTTTTCTGACTACGATAACTGGAAAAATTGTGCATAAATCTCTTCCAAACTGATACATAAAATCAAGGGTCATAAAATCTCGGTCAAGTTCGTCAATGGGCAAAATCGAACCAAGGGGGGGGGGAAATGAGGGGGCTTTTTGTGAAAACAGAAAAATCCTCATAATTTCTTTATTATTATACGTATCGAATCCATTTAAAGTTATTATTACTTCTAGGAAAAGGGCCGAAAATTTATGCAGGACAGATTTTTGATATAATTAAAAATGGCCCCAAGGGGGGGAAAAAGGGGGGTTTCAGAAGAAAAAAATCATAGCTTCGTCAATTCACAAGATATCAGATCCGCGTAAATTTATTATTAATCCTCTTAGTATTATCTAAAACTTTTATATTGACAAGTTTTTTATAGGACCAACCGTTATAGCAAAAAAAAAAAAAAAAAAAATAAAAACAAAAAAATCCCTGCCGGCTCCGCCTGCAAACAAGTTATTTTTCGAAGTAGGCGGTTCCAACTCCCGCATCTTTTCGAAACTGATACATAAAATCAAGGGGCATAAAATCTTGGTCAAGTTCGTTAATGGGCAAAATCGAACCTAGGAGGGGGGGGGGGGGCTTTTTGTGAAAACAGTAAAAAAAAAACATAATTTCTTAATTATGATACGTATCGAATCCGTTTAAAGTTGTTATTACTTCTAGGAACAGGGCCAAAAACTTATGTATGACAGATTTTTGATATAATTAAAAACTGCCTTAAGGGGGGAGGGAAGGGGGGTTTTAGAAGAAAAAAAATTCATAACTTCGCAATTCCCAAGATTTCAAATCTGCTTAAATTTATTATAAATCTTCTTAATATTATCTAAAACTTTTATATTGACAAGTTTTTTATAGGACTAACAGTTATAGCAAAAAAAAAAAAAAATAATAATTAAAAAAAACCCTGCCGGCTCCGCCTGCAAACAAGTTATTTTTCGAAGTAGGCGGTTCCAACTCCCGCATCTTTTCGAAACTGATACATAAAATCAAGGGGCATAAAATCTCGGTCAAGTTCGTTAATGGGCAAAATCGAACCAAGGGGATGGGGGGAACTTTTTGTGAAAACAGAAAAAATCCTTAATTTCTTAATTATGATACGTATCGAATCCGTTTGAAGTTATTATTACTTCTAGGAGAAGGGCCGAAAATTTATGTATGACAGATTTTTGATATAATTAAAAATTGCCTTAAGGGGGGGAAGGGAGGTTTTAGAAGAAAAAATTCATAACTTCGTCTTCAAATTCGCTTAAATGTATTATAAATCCCCTTAATGTTATCTAAAATTTTTATATTGACATGTTTTTTATAGGACCCAAAAAAAAAAAAAAAAAAAAAAAAAAAAAAAAAATCCTTGCTGGCTCCGCCTGCAAACAAGTTTGGTTTCGAAGTAGGCGGTTTCAACTGCAGCATCATCGCAAAAAGGTCATTTCTTCCGCAATTCCTGACAAACAGGCGCCCCACGTTCTGCGTCTTCGAAATCTACCTGTGCCTGTAGGCCGAGCTGTCAGGGATTTTTTTACGTATATATTGTTTCACAAATAACTGACAAGAAAGTAGATATTTTTTGGATTCGCATTTGATCTGCATCGTAATTGTCAAATTTCTCGTCTTTTAACAAAATTAAATGCAGTTTTCTATCTCATTAATATAGATGCGATGATTGGTAAGAGGTTTAGTGATCTTAAAATGATTTACAATGCACTTAATCGGATATCTGTGGAAAAGAAAAATTAACATGCTTCATATCATGTCCAAATGAAACAATGAGATTCAGAAAGGAAAACAAAAATGTTGTTGTTATCGAAGATGGTTTAATGAGAGAGAGTAATTCATGGGAAAGGAAACGAACTTATAAGTCAATAATTTGAACATTTTTTATTATAACTAGAGGATCCAACCCGGGCTTCCCTAGTTACAGAATATAGTTGAAAACCATTTTCTTTAAAATTGAAAACTCTAATGGATTTTTTTTTTTTTTTTTCATTTAATATATATTTATTTTTCCACTAACACCAAAAATCCTTTTTATATGAAAATTATAAATTATGCATTCAAATAAAGATTTGAAATTCACAAAGATCGATACTTTCGTATTTGCACAATGCCAAAAGTTAATAGCTTAAGAAATCGCCAAAGATCTGCTTACAACAGCTTTTTAAATTGTGATGATTTCAATATTCGGTTAAATTCTGAAAATTTCAGTGTTCGATGTTTCGTAGTTCGATTACATGTCTGTCAAATTTGTGTGTTATTTATATTTATTTATTAATGAAGTTTTAAGTTTGTTACGGAATATTAGCAGGAAACAAATGCTGAACTTATTTATATTGTTTTAAGTGCAAACTGGTTAATTTTTTGTAATCTGTTGCACGCAAAAGAAATCGATTAAAAAAAAATCGTCCTTGAAAATTTTTTAAAAAACCATATGAAATCAGTAAATTTGAGTTTTAAAACACATTGCATTTAAAAGGACGTTTTTTCCCCTATTCGACCGTGTGAAAATTGAAATTGTGCGATGCTTAGAAATTAAACAAATTGAACTAGAAACGAAATTTATTGATCAGGCGTTGCCACCGCCAATATGATGTCAGCGTTACTCACGGACATTTTTTTTTTTTTATATTTTAGTTTATTACCTAAAAAAAAAAAAAAAAAACATTAAGCGGTAACACCGTTGTGATGTTGAAATGTGTAGTGTAAAGTAATGTGGTTTTGCAGTTCAATTTAATACTGGAGAAATGCGAACATCATTTATGTATTTTATTTATTTTTTTATACTACGAAGTTTTGAAATTTTCTGAAAGTTAAAGTATAGATCAGTCGTACTCGACCCGCGGCCCTGGCCTATCTTTGATGTGTGGTCTGAGACAGACGATCACTAGTACATTTTTATAAAATTTTAAAATGCACTCGTAAATTGATGGAAATACCGTTCCCAACTTTAAGTAAAAAACTTTTAAATTACTGACATTTCCTTTGAATGTCCAGACATTGTGTATTATTATTATTTTGTCTCTTAGTTAATATATATATATATATATATATATATATATATATATATATTTATATTTAAGACCTTCACTAATATTTTATGTATTTTTATAGGAAGACAAAAAACCCTAAATGTCATTTGATTAGTCAAAAGTTCTTTTTACATGCAAGCCTACTTGCGTTACAATTGTGGATATACTTTTTAATCTTAAATACTAATCAAACATTTAAAATTAATTAAATTTGCACTATATATTTTTACATTTAAAATAAGGGTAAAAAGTTTTTCCATTCAGAAAAGTTTGATTTCTTGACGAAAATCGTCTGATTTTTTTTCTTTAGTACTTGGATTAACTTTAACTTCAGTAGTTCTAGTTAATGTAGATTATATTAATTTTGTTGTATTGCTTTTCTTTACATATTACATTATTATGCAGTGTTGCTGCCCACTTAACGTAGCAGCAACCATAAATTTGCGGCTCACAAAAATAAAAAAAATGAGTATGGCAGGTGTGTGTATATATATACACACACAAAGAGTGTATATATATATATATATATATATATACTCTTTAACGAAAATAAAACATACAATTGTCAACTAAAAGTCCATTTTTGTAAAATTTTGAAATGCACATGAAAATTGATGGAATGTAATTCCCGATTTTATGTTAAAAAAATTTAAATTATTGGCATTTCCTTTGAATGTAAACATGTATTATTATTATTTTGTCTCTCTTAGTTAAAAATTATTTAAGACCTTCACTAATTTTTTATGTATTTTATATTTGCTCCTTGTAAATATTGATTCATCTAATTTTTAAAAACTATTTATTATTTATAATGTTACATGCGCTAATAGGAATCATACGTTATTTGTAAAAAAAAAAAAAAAAAAAAAAAAAAAAAAAAAAAAAAAAATCTGGATTATAATCATAATAATAATAATATATGAAAAAAGAAAGAAACTACGCAGTTTTTTTTTCTACATTGTGATAAAAAAAGAAAATTAAACATATTAAATAATAGTTTGTTACAGGTTGTATCACTCTGTCATATCTTGCTTTCTTTTTAATTATATTCCAGACTATTTCTAGTACGTTGGGATCTTGGTGTTTGCTCATACGTGAAAGCCGTCCAATTGGCAAAGTTCTCTCCTGACCTCTGTCCGAGAAATTATGTTGCGTGACAGTTTTTCTCTTGCCGGATCATTGACCCTACTCATTCGGCATCGATTACTTTAATTGCTCTGCCGTGTAATTGCGGTGGAGGGGTTGTCTTCACTTTTCTGACACTGTCAAAACAATATAGCGGTACAAATCTCTTCGCGTAAACTCTTCATGCACAGAATGTTTTAGAGCAATTAGCTGGATGATTTTGCAGTTTTACGGACATAATTTAAGTTAGCTCGTTTTTGTTAAACTTTAAACGCCCTTGATGATAAGATTTGATTTTATATAACAATTGAAAAAAATATTCATATTTGTTTTAAACGTATATATTACTACTATTTCGTTGTTAGTATATATATTTTTTATTTGTAAAAAGATATGAAGAAAAAGTTTTGTTCTTAGTTATAATTTAAAAATAAGGGATATGTACAATAAGTCTGTAGTTTATTGCATTCTATTTTTATCTATTAAATAATAATAATAAAAATTAACAATAAAGGTGCTTATAAGTATATAGTTTATTGCACTTAATTCTTTAGTCAAATTTTGTTATTATCTGGATCAGAAGAAACCTCCCTCCCCTTCATCAGTTTTAAAAAGTTTGTGTAAATAAAGTAAAGTAAACCCTCTCTAATTTGTGTTGTGGAATTTAAAAAAAAAAGTAAAATATTTTTATAGATTTGCAACGGATTTAAAAAAAAATCTTTTGTTAAAATTTTCACATTATTAAAATCAACATAAATTACCTACCGGATCATTGACCCTACTCATTCGGTATGGATTACTTTAATTGCTCTACCGTGTAATTGCTGTTGGGGGACTGTCTTCACTTTCCTGACACTGTCAAAACAAGATTAGCTGTACAAAGTCTGTTCGCGTAAACTCTTCATTTACAGAATGTTTGAGTGTATTTTGTATTTTTGCGGACATAATGAAATTTAGTTCTTTTTTCGAAGTTTTCGCTAAAAATCAACTGCCTTTGTAGATTTTTTTTTAATAACAATTGAAAAAAAAAAAATATATATTCCTATTTGTTTTAAACATAAACATTATAACCATTTCGTTGCTAGTATTTTTTATTTGTAAAAAGGTGTGAAGAGAAAATTCTGTTCTTAATTATAAAACTTACAATAATATAACAAAATTTAATGGAGATGTACAATAAGTCTCTAGTCTGCTGCATTCTATTTTTATATATAAAATATAACAAAATTTTACAATGAAACACGCTTATAAGCTTAGTTTATTGCACTCAATTCTTCAAATTTTATTATTTTCGGAACCAGAATAAATCTCTCTCTCTCTCTCTCTCTCTCTCTCCCCCCCCCCCCCGTCCTTCAAAAAACCTATTTTTGTAAATAAAGTAAGACATCTCGTTAATTTGTGTAGTGGAATCCAAAACATTGTAAATTATTTTAATAGATTTACAGTTAAGCGATTAAAAAAAAATCTGTTATTAAATTATTAAAATCAATACAAATTACTTGCCGGATCATAGGCCCTACTCGTTCGGCATCTATTATTTTAACCCTATCACTATGTCCTATCAAAACATGCCCTGTTGTTGCCCAGGACAAATATGCTATCTATTTTTCAGATAATAATTAAAAAAAAAACAAGTATACCACTTATATTTGTACAGTTTAATTTTTACCGTGTGTTACAAACATTATGATATGGGATGTCACTGATGAAACTACTCAGTGAGTGATAGATTTTTTTGACAACTTGTTGAAAGTGCTTGGGGTCCGCGTGGACCCCAGGACATAGTGATAGGGGTAATTGCTATGTCGTGTAATTGCGGTGGAGAAGGTTGTCTTTACTTTTCTGCCACTGTGCATGTTGTATTAGTCGCTTCACATAAACTCATCGTCATCATGCATACTTGAGTGTAGTTTGTCGATTTTGTAGTTTATTTTCTAAAGAAAATTTTACGGATAAAATTAAATTCAGTCCTTTTTTGAAGTGTCCGCCAAAAGTTAAACCTCTTTGAAGATTTCGTTAATTTTATATAGTAATATTTAAAAAAAATGTATGTATTTCCGTCAAACCATTATTATTACCTTATATTTGCTAATTTTTTTTTTTTAATTATTTCTAAAAAGTTAAGAATTCAAGAGCCCATGATCCGGCAAGTATTTGTATTGATTTTAACAATTTAATAATTTGAATAAGATTTTTTTTAAATCTCTTAACTGTAAATCTATCAAAATATTTTAACTAACGATGGAGGAGAGGGGAGGGGGATTTCTTTTGTTGCCGAAAATAACAAAATTCTTGCTATTTCTGTAGTCAGCATATTGAAGGCGGACGGAAAAAAAAAAGTCTTCATTTTGAAATGATCCGTCAGAACTTTTGATTTTTTAATATTTTTTTGTATTCATTTTCAATGTCTCATTATTTTTCCCTTTCTATGTGCTTTTTATGTTAATATGTTTAAAAATTGTCTAGCACGGAGGTTCTGAGATGTAAAAAAGAAAAAGAAATCTTAGTTTAGCTCATGTTTATTCAATTTTAAAATACATGGCTTAGGGTTGCGGCCCATTAACTTAACCCTCCCAGATTTCATTTTGCCGCTACCCATGGTAAAATCTCACTTTCTTCAGCTAGATGTTTAGCAAACTCCTTTCTGTGGATTTCTTGAGGTACCAAGAGCATCCCAACCTTAGTATTTTTCTGCGCAAATCCTAATTAGTTTTGATTTCTTACGTTGCTTTGTCTTGTCGTCATTAACATGCAACACGGGTTTTAAATTTCTGTACCTTCTATTCTTTTCACACCGCCTGTTCCATGCTGCGAAATGCCAACCAGTTTAATGACGACTGTTTTCGCAATCTTAAGTGTGTGATAAACAGGCACACTAATGCAGTTTGTTCAGTCATGAATAATGAATGCAGCCTCTTCTCCCCACCCCCCTTCTTCGCGATGTGCGTAGTGTTATTAGTTTTATTGTATTTTTCATATGTTCCCTCGGTTCAAATTTTCGTAATTTGATAATTTTTTCGAAAGATAAAATATAATAAATATGCTGATGGGTAACGTCTTTAAAATTATTTTTTAAAAGCTCCTTTTTAAAAAATATTTTTAAAACAAAAATAAGAAGAAAAAAAACTGCCATATTCAAAGATTTTTTATTTACGCTCCAGAGGGGCTATAGTGTTTATTTCATCATATTTTTTATTTTTTATTTAAAAAAAAAATACTTAAACAAGAAAAAAGACTTGCGAACGATATAAGTTAAAAACGTCTACTTCTTTAATCTTTTCCCAGTAAACTGAAACTTAATAAACTGAAATTGAAAAAAAAATCTATGTAATATTTTTTACACTTTTCTCCAAATGTTAGTAAAATTTGATGATTTGTGAATTCTTTTATTTATTATATTTAATGAACGGAAGTTATGTGATTATCCGTTATGTGTTACACCTAATTTTTTCTATTGGGGATGTTAGTCAGCGAGAACACAAACTATCCTCGCTAATGTTAAACTTGGTGTAACGCATTCGTAATTTTAAAATATCTCCTGAGAATATTATTTTTTCTGTGTAATGTTCTTAAAAGATGTCGTCGCCCCCCCCCCTTTTTTAAGTTGTCAAAATATTTTAAATATATATATACTTAATTTTATTTGAAGTTTTAAAATCTTACTCTCGCCAAAATTTTAACACTTCAAACAAAATTAAGTAGAAATATTTTGACAACTAAAAAAAAATAATAATAATAAAGAAAATATCCTTTAAGAACAGTACACAAACAGTACACAGAAAAAATAAGTTAAAAATATTAATTTCCTGAGGAGATATTTTAAAAATACGAATGCATTGGCGAAAGTTAGATAAATTGCCAAACTGTCATCCGAGATTCTTTCCATTCTCTTACCTGATTTAAACATATTTTTTTTAAAAAAGGCTAATCTTTCGTAATCAGTTTTACTTGGTCACAGAACTTTTCCGCATAGCTCTATAACTAAGCAACGCAGAACGGTGTGCTATATATGCGCACCAAAACCATTTTTGAAAAATTATACCAAACTAACAGTGCAAGTCCCGTCAAAAACCATTCATTAAAACTTTTTAAAAAGGCTAATCTTTCATAATCTGAAACAAAACATTGTGTATTTGTATTCTTCATTGTTGTATTCCCCGTTACAATATTAAGAAAATTATTCTCTAAATCCCTAAAAAAAAAATTTGAGCACCAAATAATGAAAAGACTTTACAACCATCTACATACATTACATATCAAAAGAAGAAATATAAACTACAGATATAGTATACATTGAAAAATGTTTCATATGTATATCATTATATATTAATATGCCAGGAATCGCTCTAGGCACAAATTAGGGCGCCTTCATAAAATTTAATTTAATAAAAAATCCAATTTCACAAGAAGGATCCTTTACTCAAAATTCCATTCCATAGCTCCAAACTCTCTCTCTCTCTATATATAGTCGGATAGATATTATATAGTTAAAGATTTGAAATGTGGAATTTGCAAACAAAAACAAGCTCACAGAAAGAAACTTTACCAGGGGGTAAAGGGCAAAACTAAGAACTTTTATTAGTGGCCAGTAGTAGCAGTTTTATAAGTGACTACTTTATTTAAACTAGTGGACACTTTTTATTTAAAAGTTCAAAACAGTAAAATTTTGTTAACATTTCAATTATTATTAATTTAAAATTAAGTAGCCCAACTAAATATGTTAATATAAACATATTTAAACCAGCTAAAGTAAAATCCTTGATGAAATTAAAACTGTTTTTGTAGGAAAGTGGCGATAAGGTGGCTATCAGACCTTTTAAAAGCCTTTTTTTTTTTTTTTTTTTCATGTAATGGCTCTGTGGCTAGTGCTAATTTTGCCCTTTGCCAGGGGGGTGTTGGAAAATTAATATCGCTGAATTTTTAGTTTGTATTCAATTAACTCTATAACTACTCATTACAAAAATATAAAAAATTTCAAAAACTTTTTTTCTTATTCATAAAATTTGATCAACGTTTGCGGCGTGCATCAGTTTTACATATGAAAAAGTATCATTGAAATTTCTGTAAGTTAATTTGTTCGTAGTTTCATATGAAACTATCGCAAGATATCTTATCTATTTATGAATTATCAGAATAGGAATTCTGAGCATTGTCAAATATCTAATTTATTACTTGTTGAAATGGTTCATACGTTGTAAATAAACAGTGATAACGTTCTACAGTCACAGTAATTCTTTTTCAGTCATCTCACGCCCGAGCCTCATGGCCCATGTTTACGGGGCTCCCCGATAATGTTATGGTTTATCTCTTGGCTCTGGAATTTCAGCGATGCAGCAAACATGTGTTGAGGGAAGCTGGTTTGTTGAAATATTACGTCATACTCGGAACACCAGAGGCAGCGTGCCTGTAGTAACTCTCCGTTTTGCTGACTCAACCGCGGGTGGATGTTCTCTTCTTGTATTGTTTTCGCTTTTAAAAGTAGCACGCACGTATTAGAAAAACTTCCAGGCTATTTTCTTTGTGATAGTTTTAGGGTTCAGTGTGAATGACAAATTAATTTCTAGAACACATCGAACCAGTAATTAAAGAAGATTTGTTAAATACTTAAAAAGGAAAAAATAAAGGCACACCAAAGTAAATAAAAATAAGAAAATGGCGATATTTAATAAATAAACAAATAAAATCAATTTTTATAAAATATCAATTGTAGTAACCCGTAACGGAAAGTCACCAGATGACGATTTAGGAAAATTCTGACCGCTAAAAAATATCATTAGATTACAAAAAAAAAAAAAAAAAAAAAAAAAATACATATAATATTCTACAGATATTTTTATTTATAGAATAATGGGGATTAAAGATGTCTGGCAGACTAGATGTCTTTTAGAAAACTTTTAAGTACCTTTTTAAGATATAATTTTGGATAAAATCTTGAAAAAATTTTAACCGATGTCAAAATTTATATAGTTAGACATAACTTTTTATTTATTTTTTTAATTCATGAGTAACATTTCAAATGAAATGGTTTCTATTTATTTATCATTCTTTTTGTTGGAAAAGACTCATTCTTGCGGTGGTGTAATGTGAAAAAGTTGCATGTTTACCTGTCCTTCCGGTCTCTAATTTCCGGAGGAAATAAGCCAAATGCCACGAAATTTGAAATAGTGTCAATGTCAAAGTACTTATCAAGTATATCAATTGAATAGCTGCCAGCCCTGCGGTTATTTTAAATCATAAAAAAAATCACACTTTTAACCTGAAATATTTTTTTAAAATATGAAATCAAATAAGTATCACACAGAATTAAGTCACATTATTAAATAATTTTATTAAATGCATTTTATGGTGGCATGTAGTATTATATTTTTTAACTTGAGAAAAAAAAAATGGAAGGTTGGCAATGGTCATTATACGAGATTTTCTAGTTCAAATATGATGTAAAAAATGAATTTTAAAACATGAGGTAATGGAAGTCTGTGCCGTACTTTTAAAAATCACTTTTATCAGTGTTGATTTTATCAGTGTGCAAATAAGTGTAGTTACTAGCTGTAGATATCCTTTTTTTTCTTTCTTCTTCTCTCTATAATCTGAAACTGTACGTAATTTTGTCTTGCTCTTTATCGGTTTCAAAACGTTTTTTTTTTTTTTATCTGAATCATTATGCCTTTGCTCACAAACCGAGAAATGACTATGAAACAAGTAATTCTCCCGCCTTCTACTTTGCACAATTAGATTCGCGTTGGCAGGCATTAAATTTACTGTAAATAATAATAGTAATGATACAAGAAAAATAAGAGGGGAAAAATGTCTATGCTTCAGTTACTATCCAGAAAATAGAAATGTTGCAAAGTAAAAAATAACTTTGATATTCGTTGGCGGTTCTTCATTACAGTAGTTCATGCTTTGCTTATTTCTCTACGTTACTCTCTACTGTTGTTAGATTTGCTTGGTTTTCTTTGCAACGTCATGTCAAATCTTGCTTTTGTTCTTTTTAACGAATGAGACATCATGATGCAGCATATTGTGTATTGAATTAATTAAAGGTCATTCTCTGTTATTTGCTATCAAATTACTGTGCCCATGCAATATTAATGTGTGACAAATGCTCGCCGAAAAACATAAAATTGGAAAATTTTGTCAGATTTTGTAGTTTTGCCCGTACCGTATACTTTTAGATTTTTCCCCCCCTACCTCTTTTTAATCCGAACATTTTGAATTTCTTCTCATAATACATATACGTTTATTTATCAAATTATGCTTATATTATTTATTTATTCAAATCTGCGTTCTGTTTAAATACAGCGCAGCTGCGTTTCATTTATAAGCTTTGTTTTATGTAAAAATTGTAAGTATACGTTAGGAAAGTATTTTCAAGTCGTTGAGGAGTTTTTACATGTTACAAACTTTTCAGAGAGTGCGCTGTCAAATTTTATGACAAAAGGAATTTTTCTTATACTTTATTCTTATAAATGGCTTCGAAATTAAAACCAATTTTTAGCACTTTCCAACCTAGTTGAAAAGTGCTTATGACTTCGGTTTGTCTGGCCGTCTGGCCGTCTGGCCGTCTGGCCGTCTGGCCGTCTGCCGTCTGCCGTCTGCCGTCTGTCCGTGCTCTAACTCCCGTAAATATGCTCGGATTGCTCTGCAATTTTTATATGTTATTATCGTTATCTATAGCATGTTCCCTATTTCAACGGAAGTGTGTAGCACTTATAGTTTTTTTACAGGGACACTCAAAAGAATTCCGTTTCATTGCGGTCTATGGGGAAAAATCATTTGCTGTTTATTTAAATAATGTTTCACTATTTTAAACGCATTGAAATTTATATATATCACTAAGGTGCATTAGAAGAAGCTTAATATGGAACAGGGTGTGCATAGCACTTATAGTTACTTTACAGGGACAGTAAAAATAATTCCGTTACATTACGTCTATGGAGAAAAATCGTCTGCGGTTTATTTAAATAATGTTTCACTATTTTAAACGCATTGAAATTTATATAGATCACTAAGGTGCATTACAAGAGACTTACTACGGAATATTGTGTGTATAGCAGTCATCGTTCATTTACAGGGACACGCAAAAGAATTATCTACTGTCTGTTAACAATAATTCCTGGAAGTGCGTTTTAAGTTACTGAACGCGATTTTAATGTTAACTTGCTTTTTGTCTATTACGTGGTGTGTATAAATTCTGTAGATCCTATACAGGGCAGCACAAAAGTTCGCGAACACATTTCTGTTTATTGACAAACTCCAGACGGAGAATTTTAAAATGTGCTACACGTTTCCTAACTGAACTAAAATTTAGCATCCTATGTAGTATATATACAATTCTATATATCCTATACAGGGCTGAATAAAAGTATTCGGATATTTTTCCGAATATTGTATATGTTGGAAATTCCTGAAATTATGTTTTTAAATATGTTATGCGTTTTCCAAATTGTTTACTTAGAAGTTATCTTTTAGCTTATTAAACGGTATGATTTGTAAAATTATTTTGGAAGCGTTGGAAAGTGCTACATAATCTATGCTTGACGCATGATTTTTCGTTCTTGTTATTATTGATATGTGTAACTGCTCTTCAAACACGCCTCTTATTTTCTTGAAATATCTTGTATTTGTAATGTAACTACTGTGCTTAAAATCATACTGCAGAAGGTTAAAAAAGTTTATTGCTTTTTGTTTATTTTTATTACTTGTTTCTTTCCTTGCTACAGTTTAGAATGCCTTACATATAAATGTGACACTTACATAAAGTTAATATAGCATTATTTGGTTTGCACATACCTTTCTTGTAATTTATTCAAAATAACCGGGTAATTTATTTTTAGGTAATTTTATATATAAAAAAAAGTTTCTTTTTTGGCTAATCCTATATTTACGTTTAATAATATCGTACTTAACTGAAAATACACGTTCTAAGATGATTTAACAACTTTCTCATACATGTTTCTCAAATCATTGTCTTTACTTTAAAAGTCAAACAATGAAATTTTCTATTTCCAATTTATATGTGTCAGCATGCTGCAAATACGATTTAAGAGGCGGACCGTATTATCCATGGCGTAGCAAACAGTTTTATGAATACTACGTTCGCATGATTAGAAAAGGCTCAAAATTTAAAGTAGTATTAAGTTGAATTTGCAACTTTTTAAAGACAAAGTTTATTGTAGAATAAGTTAATTTTTACAAAACGCTCATGGGCCACAAACATAAGACTTCGCTAGTAGCTAGTTATTAAAAAAAAAAAAAAAAAAAAAAAAAAAAAAAAAAAAAAAAAACCCTGTTTTAATAAACCATACAAAATTACAGTGTTGCGTGTGAGATATTTTTAGAACGTTTTTCATATATTTGTGCGGAAGAATTTCGATAATTATACTAAAAAATTTATCTATCTGTACTGGCCCCGGATGAGGGGCTAATGTTCTACATCTTAGTTACTTCGACGAGTAGCTTCCCTTCAGGCATACAATCTTCGAAATATTTACAGAAATGATAACCCGTCGTCTCTCGGGCGACGCGTTGTTTAAATATAAATTAAATAAAAACTATAGTATCTGCAGACTATTTAAGAATTCGTGATCTTCTAAGAAGAAAACCTATTTTATAAATTCTCATAGCTTTCTTTACACGAATTTTTATTAGTTTCGCTCCATAGCAATCTGTACAATTTGTAAAATTTTTCATTTTCTATTTTAACACTATTCATATTTTAAGTGCTTGTGTCAATCCATAATAATTCCCACTAATTTATTTCTATAATTGATCATCTTCCTTGGTGATAGAATTGCGGCACGAAAAAAAAAAAAAAAATACTTGTCAATCGAAGAAGCAAAAAATATTTCTGTAGGATTTATAGTAAAATTTTTCCTAAATAAACGTTTTTTCCATTTGTAATTTATGTCATACATATGTAATACATGTCTTTTAAAAAATAAAACAAAATAAATAAATTTTAGTCATAATATACACACACAGACTCGCGTTTTTTGGTATTTGAACTACAGTTTCATTCATGACCAATTTCTTGATATAATTCCCAAGTAGTATCACAGTAAAAACGGTGACAAATAAAAACGCCTCGAAGAAAGAGCTAAGTATGGCTTTAAAATACTAACGTAAATGCTAACCATTGGTCTGTCAGACGACGGTCGCTTTAAATTATTACACTAAAACACATTTAAATGTTAATTACACATTTAATTTAACTTTATGCGAAAACATTAAATAATAGTGAAGTAGCCAAATTTTGTAGTTCCCAAGGGTGAATCCAGACTTTGCCACAGGCTCCTGTTTTTGTGAATGAACGGTTCTTATATTTGTAAAAAATCTAATTATAATTTTGTAAATCTGAAATTAGCGTTACATCCAGCTTCCTGTTTAGACAATTTAATTTTAACAAGGTCCTGTTTTAATAAACAAATATATATACATGCATTAAAGTTAGATAAATTTATTTACATATACAGCTAGATATAGATAAGTGTTTTTTTTTTTTTTGCGGGGGGGGGGGGGGGGAATCCCAGCTGTTTTGGGACAGGTCAGATTTTCTTTTAGGATGATTAAATTTGTGAAGAATTCATTTTTGATATGAAAAAAGTTTTGTGAAAGGTCCCTTTTTTTTAAGACTTTTTTTTTTTAAAGAATTTTGTGAATTTTGTAATTCTACTTTAAAATGAAAATTTTTGTGAAGGGTCCTGTTTAAAAATGAAAATAATTGTGAAGGGTCTTTTATAGGAGCCAAATTCTTCTTAAACAGATCCCTGGTTCCCATTGTTGTAAGAAGGTGTTATATAGCCCATTTTATTTCATGGAATGGGGAAGGCAGGGCGGGTTTATAGTTTATATATCAAGAGCTTCGTCCACCAGACGAATGGTTATCATTCCAGGGTTAAATGATTAAACACACACACGAGTAAAATTTATATGAAGCTTTTACTAGGAGTATTTCACTACTGCACCAACAGAGCGTAAAATTTGTGTATAAATCCATCTGTTCCCACTGACGTAATGTCAAAGTATGAGCTGCGTACAACCGGCTCTGCATTGTCTTCTTGTATTGTCATGTACGGTTGGTGCAACTTCTGGAATGTGTGGACGGTCGTACTTTGTGTCAGTATGATTCATGATCGTACTTCTAATTTCGCTGAAGCTACTGTTGGCATAAAAGGAAATTTTTGTTCGATGAAGGAGAAAAAAAAGGCCTTTTCTGCTATTTTTATGACATAGCTATGTTTTTTTTTATACCATGGTTCAGTTTGTCCTTTAATAAATTACACTGCTGTTTTCTGAAAACATATAAAAACATGTCTTACTATAATGAAACAATGCCTAAGCATTTTCTCCTGCCTAAGCAATTTATTATATGACGACGTTTGTTATTTTTCTGTGTTTATAAGAAGTTATGGAAGATTTTCGGGATGCTCCTGCTATTTCAACTAAGAGAAAAGCGTCAATATTTCTTGCAGGGGTCTGTCCAGACCAGGCATGAAAGAGTTCCTCCTAAAGGAGGAATTCCACGTTTTTTTAAAGCAATTTTGGGCATTCGCTGGATGGATGTAAAAATGCGTAGAAAATATTAGAAGCATACATGGGGAAGGGGTGGGGCGGTCTGGAAAATTTAATAATCGGATATTTTGTCTATTCAAATCCTTGGAGTGTGTTTCTGAATTGCTATGCAAAAAAGCCATCAAATCAAAGGTGAGCTTATATTATAAGTATCTGAAAAGTGATGATGTTTAAAAAGGCTTTCCTTTAAAGGGAGTTTCCATAAGTTTCTTTTTGAAATAGAATATTTTGTCTTATTCACACACACCTTTGAGTGACACCATTTTTAAGTGATGCATTTTTGGAGATTTATTTCTGGAGCAAAGATTGATTTGACATGTATATATATTTAGTATGGAGAATTTTTTTCTTTTGAAAGAAGAGGAAAAATCTTGTACAGCCAAACCATCCAGAATAATATTTGTTTTGAAAAATTAATCACTATACATAAGTTTATCAGATGTATTTGGATTTACACCTTTAGCAAACTGTATTCAATTTTATTTTTTAATTCAATAATCCTGTACATTTATTGTTAGTTTAAATTTGTTTTTGATACTTTCTAATTTACGGAAAGAAAATAATAATCAATATGTACAGTTATGATTGTATTTTCTTTATAAGTACCATTGTATAAATAACTGTTAAAATGTGTATAAATTATAAGAGTTGGCGCCATTGTATAGATGGAGAAAAAAAATTCAACCTTTTAGGTGGAATTTTCTCCTTTTTCCACCTTTTAGGTGGAATGGTTTCGTATGAAATACTACCTATTACATTCTCACCTAAGTTGGAATTTTTGAAAAATTTTTGTAGATCTACGCCGATTATGACTCCCAGAACCCAAAACCACCCCCAGTTCAAAACTTTATCTATCTATGTATCTGTCACTTTTTTATGGACCCGATAACTGCAATGAATCAGCACAAATCTCTTCCAAACTGATACATAAAATCAAGGGGTATAAAATCGGTCAAGTTCGTTAATGGACAAAATCGAACCAAGAAACAGGAAGGGAGCTTTTTGTGAAAACAGAAAAAACTCATAATTTCTTAATTATGATACATATCGAATCCGTTTAAAGTTATTATTACTTCTAGAAAAAGGGCCGAAAATTTATCATTAACAAGAACGAAAAATCATGCGTCAAGCATAGATTATGTAACACTTTCCAACGCTTCCAAAATAATTTTACGAATCATACTCTTTTATAAGCTAAAAGATAACATCTAAGTAATCCGAATACTTTATTCATCCCTGTATAGGATCTATAGATTTGTATATATACTACATAGGATGCTAAATTTTAGTTCAATTAGGAAACACGTAGCACAGTTTAAAATTCTCCGTCTGGAGTTAAATAATACGGAAATGTGTTCCCGAACTTTTGTACTTCCCTGTATAGGATCTACAGAATTTATACACACCACGTAATATACAAAAAGCGATTTAAAATTAAAATCGCATTCAGTAACTTAAAACGCACTTCCAGGAATTATTGTTAACATACAGTAGAGAATTCTTTTGTGTGTCCCTGTAAATGAACGATGACTGCTATACACACACTATTCTGTAGTAAGTCTCTTGTAATGAACCTTATATAAATTTCAATGCGTTTAAAATAGTGAAACATTATTTAAATAAACCGCAGACGATTTTTCTCCATAGACGTAATGTAACGGAATTCTTTTGACTGTCCCTGTAAAGTAAGTATAAGTGCTATGCACACCCTATTCCATATTAAGCTTCTTCTAATGCACCTTAGTGATATATATAAATTTCAATGCGTTTAAAGTATTGAAACATTATTTAAATATACCGCAAATGATTTTTCCCCATAGACCGCAATGTAACGGAATTCTTTTGAGTGTCCCTGTAAAAAAACTATAAGTGCTACACACTTCCGTTGAAATAGGGAACATGCTATAGATAACGATTATAACATATAAAATTTGCAGGGCAATCCGAGCATATTTACGGGAGTTAGAGCACGGACAGACGGCAGACGGCAGACGGCCAGACGGCCAGACGGCCAGACGGCCAGACGGCCAGACAAACCGAAGTCATAAACACTTTTCAACTAGGTTGGAAAGTGTTAAAAATGACCCCAAGGGGGGGGGGGTTAGAAGAAAAAAATTAACATTCGTCAATTCAAAAGATATCAAATCCGCTTAAATTTATTATAAATCCTCTTAATATTATCTAAAACGTTTATATTGACAGGTTTTTTGTAGGACCAACCCTTATAGCAAAAAAAAAAAAAAAAAAATTCCTTGCCGGCTCCGCTTGCAAACAAGTTAGGTTTCAACTACCGCATCATGGCAAAATGGTCATTTCTTCCGCAATTCCCAACAAGCAGGCTCCCCACGGTCTGCATGTTCGAAATCTACCTGTGCCTGTAGGCCGAGCCGTCAGGGATTTTTTTCCCTATTTCCTACTTTTATGCTTGGTCCAGACTTTTCTCAGACCCTTCCAGATCCCTTTCGGGTCCTGTTTTTGTGAAATTGTGTGTTTGAAATTGTTATATTGAGGTTTCTGTTACCTATCCTGTTTTTTTTTTAAGGCTAATATGTTTTTTGACGAGTTCCACTGTTTTGTCACAGATCACGTTTTATTTTTAAATGATTAAATTTGTGAAATGTTCAATTTGGCGGTGAATAAGCTTTGTGAAAGGTCTATTTTCAGAAAATAACTTTGTGGAGGATCCTGTTTTAAGATAATTTTTGTGAAGGGTCCTTTTTTTAAGGACCCACTTTTTTCCTAAACAGATCCCTGTTTTGTATCTATAGATATTGCGGGCTTTCTGTAGCTGAGAATTAAGTAGAAAATAAATCGTAGTAAGAATTCATACAATTAAACGAGAGAAAGCAATGCGTCAAGCATAGATTATGAAACACTTGACAACAAATTCAGAATACTGTAACAAATCGCAAGAAGTATTTGCATATAAACAAATTCTTTAACAACTGATTATACTGATTTTTATATGAAAACGTTAACGATTCTGGAGATACTATCTTGGAGATGAATTTGTTTAAAATTGTGAAATAATGGAATATATATAATTTTATTAAATTTCAATTTACTCATAAGGAGATGTATATTATAACACAGCTTAGTAAAAAGCCAGTTTATTAAATCTGGTGGCTCTTTAAATATGTTATCGCATGCCAACTTTTTGTAAAGCTGTTGTATATTTTAAGATCAATATTTTCAGTAGTTTAAAAAGCTGGTAAATATATTTTTCTGCTTATTTTACATCAAGTATTTGTTATTATTAATCAAAAGATTCTTGATTAAGATTTTCAAGATATAAATGTTTCATTGTGTAGAGCAGTTTTTATTTTTTTTTACATAAGTCATAGCTGTTACTAATAATGTTTAAATTATAAATTATTTGAATTTTCTACATTGCTGACTGTAATTAATTTAAATTATTTTCAAATTAAGTTATATTACTTATATGGTTCCAGCAATGTTTATTTTGTCATCAAATATGTATGTTAGCATGTATATGTAGTAGAAAATGATATTTTAAAAAATGAAAAAAAAAGCCCCGTACGAACCGAAAAAAAAACCCTGGTTTAAACCAAATAAAGCCTATTTCATTTAAATGCTAAAAGGTGTAAATTAACAACATAATAAATACATAGTAAAATAATTTTTGCTAGGTTGTTTGACTAGTTTCGGCTGACTCAGAGCCATTAAAAAAATATAAAATAAAAAATTAATTGAAAATGGCTTGGAGCGAGCCGAAACGTGTCAAACAATATAATAAAAGTTATTTTACTGTGTATTTATTATGTTGTTAATTTACACTTTTTAGCATTTAAAGGAAATATATTATTACAAGGTGTATAATTTATTATATTGTCAAATAAAACCTTTTTTTAAAACCCGTTTTTTTTTTTTTTTTTTTTTTTTTAATTAAGCCTGATAAAAAGTAAATCGATATGATGATGAATGTTTTCTATTTTTTAATTACCAAGATAACCTAATGATTTGTTATTTAGATGTATTTTTGTCATGTTATGCAAGGTGTCATCAACATAGCTATTAAAATTGCTGTGCCCTAGATAAAAGTAGATTGTGTCATTAGCATAGTTGTGAAATGACAAGCTATTTAAACTGTTCTTCAAACCTTTTGAAAGGCGTCAGGATGTCACTTCTATGCCTTTTTTATGAGTTTGTTTTGCATCTTCCTCAATTTCTGGTGGTATTCAAATGATCGGTTGTTGTGGAATCATGTTAAGTGATTTCATAAGACCGATACACTTTACTGCGTAAAAAAACCAGCATGATCAGCAGTAAATTTACATTTTCAATTATAATGTAATCGCTTTACTTGGCGTATGCTTTCACCACAAACATCATGTAATCTGAAGAATTTTGAGAGAAAATTCTTTACACTACCGTGCTTAGAAGACTGGCAATAAATATCTACTTTTAAAGAAGTGATTCTATTAGTATGTCGTTCGTCTTTAAAAAGACTGCCATAATACGAAAAAACCGGCATTTTATAAAAGAAGCATTTGAAGTTCGCCTCTAACATTACGTTGTATGCACTGCAGATGGAAAGAACTCAGCTCGGGCTTAAAGTGAAAATTTATTTATTCACAAATTGCAAAAAGGAAAAAAGAAAAAAAAAAAAAATCTTTCAAAAGACGTTAGGATGGTTTTTTTTTTCTTTCATCCTTTTTTATGAGCTTGTTTTTAATCTTTCTTGGTTTCTGATGAAACACTAAACTCAAATGATCGAAAACTGAATACTGGTGGAAAATACAGCATGGTCAGCGGTAAATTTACATTTTCAATTACTGTCTTTACTCATCTTCTCCTGAAAAAAACGTGGAATAGCAAATATGATTAGCTGCAGAAGACATATATTTTAATGAATAATCAATATTAAATAAAATGCACTACAGTTTTAGATAGTGTTCATTACAAAAGTAAACAAGTTTGAAATTGTACGTCAAACGTGACAAATGAGGTGCGTTCGTACTATAGCTAGTTATATAAATATTCAGATCTTGATGATTTTTAATTCTGTGAAATGAATTATATCATCTGCAGATTAATTTCTGTCATAAAATAAGTATCTCGGTCGCTTGACGATTAAACCTCGGAAGCTCCTCTAACAAGAAAGCACCGATTTTTTTTTCTTTTAATTCAAATTTCTTAATAAATATTTTTATTAAGATTTTGTCTCCTAAATTTTTGATTCGATTTTTTAAAAAATTGAAATGTCTCGACAAAATTCTGCAAAGATAATATATCTTAAATTTCAAACCATTCGGTTGGGTAGTTTTTGCGTTGTTATATGCGGACGGACGGACAGACAGACGGACGGACCAAGCGACGACAATAGGTGCTACGTATTTATATAATTACGAACGCACCTAAAAACTATCTATTGCAGCCGTCCGGAGGAAAGCAATTCCGAAAAATTTCGGTATATTTTCACTGATCACCCCTTAAACCACCCTCAGGCCAAAAGTTGATTTGTATATATATACAAATCAACATCTGCCTTTTTGTCATGCGATAGCACTCGCATTTATAATTTGGATGTGCATGTGCACATGACTTACTAAGGTCTCGACCGAGTTCGTTTGTCAGCTTCATTCGCAATCTTGTTATAAAATGGCGGCCATGTAAAGATTTCAAAAGGATGTACGAAAAAAGTAGAAATTTAAAAAACGTTTTTTGCACTAAGTGTTCGGCGTTGATGCAAGGATTCCGGAGCATTTTTTGTTTCGCCTCTCTCTATCTTAAAAAAAATCCCTGACGGCTCGGCCTACAGGCACAGGTAGATTTCGAAGACGCAGACCGTGGGGCACCTGTTGGTCCTATAAAAAACTTGTAAATGAAAAAGTTTTAAATAATATTAAGAGGATTAATAATAAATTTAAGCGGATTTGAAATCTTGAGAATTGGCGAAGTTATGAATTTTTTTCTTCTAAACCCCCCTCCCCCCCCCTTAAGGCAATTTTTAATTATATCAAAAATCTGTCATACATAAATTTTTGGCCCTTCTCCTAGAAGTAATAATAACTTCAAACGGATTCGATACGTATCATAAGTAAGAAATTATGGGTTTTTTTCTGTTTTCACAAAAAGCCCCCCCATCCCCCCCCCTTGGTTCGATTTTGTCCATTAACGAACTTGACCGAGATTTTATGCCCCTTGATTTTATGTATCAGTTTCGAAAAGATGCGGGAGTTGGAACCGGCTACTTCGAAAAATAACTTGTTTGCAGGCGGAGCCGGCAGGGATTTTTTTTGTTTTTAATTTTTTTTGCTATAACGGTTGGTCCTATAAAAAACTTGTCAATATAAAAGTTTTAGATAATATTAAGAAGATTAATAATAAATTTACGCGAATTTGATATCTTGTGAATTGACGAAGCTATGATTTTTTTTCTCTTAAACCCCCCCTTTTTTCCCCCCCCTTGGGGCCATTTTTAATTATATCAAAAATCTGTCATACATACATTTTCGACCCTTCTCCTAGAAGTAATAATAACTTTAAACGGATTCGATACGTATCATAATTAAGAAATTATGGGTTTTTTTCTGTTTTCACAAAAAGCCCCCCCCCCACCCTCCCCCCCTTGGTTCGATTTTGCCCATTAACGAACTTGACCGAGATTTTATGCCCCTTGATTTTATGTATCAGTTTGTAAAAGATTAATGCAGAATTTTTCCAGTTATCGTGGTCAGAAAAAAGTGACATAGATAGATAGATAGATATAGATAGATAGATAGATAGATAGATAGATAAAGTTTTGAACTGGGGGTGGTTTTGGGTTCTGGGAGTCATGATCGGCGTAGATCTGCAAAAATTTTTCAAAATTTCCAACTTAGGTTCAATGTAATAGGTAGTATTTCTTACGAAATCTACCTAAAATGGCTTTGATATAGCAGTTCTAGGGTAACTGACATTTTGAAACAAGACAACAGATTAAAAATAAGGTATTCTCCCATAAATGGGTTTAATGTATGCGTTTTATTGAACGTGGTTTCTTGCAAATTTTCTTTCATTGTTGTACGCTTAAAACTACATTGTCATATCCGCCAGTGTCAAATTCTCGGTAAACTATGGTGATAATTTGACAAAATATTGCCAAATTTTGACTTTAAAAATAGGTCCCCATAAATGAAGCCACTTTGACGGTATTGGACTTGAGGGTATCGATTTTTGGAATTTCCATTCAAATTCAATATTTACGAAAACTGGTAATCTTCTGTAATCGAGTTTCACGCATTTCTGCTTCGTGTGTTGGAGTAAAAATAGATGAATTTTTAAAAACAAGGAAGGCCGGAAGGACTTTTAAGTTTTCATATGGGCTTTTTTAAAACATGGAGAGGAAAAGAAATCGTTGATTTAGTTGTCTAAAGTATTCTAAAAAGAGTAAAGAAAGAAAATAAATACTTGGCGAGATTTTAGGTATCGCACTCAGATGTTTGAACATAATGAAAGATAAATAAAATAATCTTCTAATTAACATCTTGCAAAAATTATAATAAAAGACAAAGAAATCTGATCTTTTTTTTTTCCTATTGACTATTTGCAAGTAATTTCATGGGTTGATGCAGGTTTTTTTTTCTTAGGGCCCATTTTGTGAAAAATAAAGTTATTTTTGTGAAATTTATTATATTTTTGTGAAAAATAACATTTTGTAACGAAAGTTAAAATCCAGTTATTCAAATTCGAATCAAGCATTTATTATTAATAATCATAATTAATTATCATAATTAACAAAAACTTTTTAAAATCATTTTTCCTTTCTCGTGAACTTGTTTCTTTACAAATTACACATTTTAAACTTCACAAAATAATAAATAATTAATAAATAAGTTTTTATGGAATAGAATTTTGTGAAAGGGCCTATTTTATTAAAAGGAATTTTGTGAAGAGGTCTCTTTTATTATAAGGAATTTTGTGAAGGGCCCCATTATCAAATTGATTTTTGTGAAGGGGCCCTAAATAGGCCTCTGGATCGACTCTTGAATTTGAATTTCTGTAACGTATTAAGACGTACAATCATACTTATTAAATTTTATATTACCACTTTATTAATACAAATGACACTCTATTTTTCTCATTCACCCTACTCATTACACGCATGTAAAAGAAAAAGAAAAAAGAAAAATGTTTGAATCTTTACTTTGAAAATCGTAACCTGTTTCGAAAATTCTCTTTGAAGAATTTATATCTTAAAATAATGATGAAATTGATCATTCATTAATTTTCATTTATGGGTCATTCTCCCGAAAACGTACATTTTCAGTACAAAGTTTTTTTTTTTTTTTTTTTTTTAAGTACTTCATAAATATTTCATGACATCGTTTGTACGTTTCTAGGATAATGACCCTTATGTTACATCATATTTTTACAAGTTTTCTAAAACAAACTATGATGTCAAGTGCCCTGCCCTACTGTATCATTTTCTAAATTACAAAAGTGAAGTACATCTGAAGCAAGATTAATATCTTGCCTATCATTGAAGTAGTATCTTTGGTACGGATCCAAAAAGTACTTTTAATTCTAGTTCATAATTCGTGTCGTCATAGTAACTTTGGGCTTTGGAATCGTGCCAGTGCGATGTTAAACTATGCGAAAATGCACAAATATTAATTTGGGGGAAAATTGTGTGCAAATTTTATTACATATTCATTATATAATGATGTAACAAAATCAATTTTATCCCCTTTAAGGGAACACGTTACCTTTTCAATCACAGTGATAAAACTTTTAAATTTTTTGCAGTTATATTTAACTGTATGTTGTTTTCCTATAGAGTTATAAACAAGTTTTGAAGAAAAAGTTCTTTATAATATCCTTTAAAAAATTCATATTTTTGCTTGAAAAAAAAAAAAAAAAAATTTTTTTTTGTCTTCTTTTCTCAATTACTACTAAATATTTAAATACAGTAATTCCTTGTTATATAGCACTTCATTACATCGTTCATTCGGACAAATCTCTCTTTTTATGTGTCTCCCATTGTGGACCTGTGCAAGGATTTCGCACCGCAGTCTAATAATTTTTAGTAAAACATCTTTTTTTAAATGCACGTTTAAACTTCTAATGAAAAATTAAGAATAAAAATATCTGCAAACAACATTAGTCAAGCCAGAATATCGTCTCATTTATTCCATCAAAGTTACGGTGAAAACTATAGGTGCAGATTCCCAAAATTTGTAAGGAGCCAGTGGCTCCTAAACCCAAAAAATCCAGTGGCCACAATTGTAAAACAAACGCATAAAAACAATAGTGTTTATACAGGGTAAAAAACTTAAAAAAAAAAAAAACCCTCAAGAATTCAAAGTGTAAAGTAATTTGTATAAACATATATACAACAAAATTTGAATATTAATTAAATCTTAAATCATGTACATTCAGAAGATAAGTTGGGAAAGATACGGTTTAAAAAAATATGTATAAGCTAAGCAATCATGATAGCGGGGAATATCAGAAAAATAATATTTCTTATTTGGATTTTGTCAGACAAAAGTACATATGAAAGAAAATCCGAATTTGTGAGATTATTTTGCAGTATAAAAATCAAAACACACTTCAAACATTTGTTTATATATATATATATATATATATATATATATATATATATATATTTAAATCACAGTCTATGTAAAGTTATCAGATTCAAACTGTTACGAATAACATTGCTATTCAAATATATTTAGTAGTTTTTGCTGTGTTAAACATATCATTCTGAAATGTTATTAAAAGATAATAATAATGTTTGTTATGTGTTTTGGCCTTAATCTTTCAAAAAAATATCAACATTTCACGATGGGGACTGGGAATACCAGAAATTGATTACTTTTAAATCACATGGCGACTTAAACGCCGAAAGTTAGTGGCCACAGCAAAAAAATTAGTCGCCACGTGGCGACTGGCGACCGTGAATCTGCACCTATAGTGAAAACTAATTGAAGATAGCAAAAGGCACGCGCGAGGAAAAAAAAAATAACAATTTTAAATGAAATAGAAGATGTCTTTATCAGCTTCTTGAAAAACATGAAACAAAGAAAATATTAATAGAACTCATTTAAAATAAAATTTAATCTAATATAACAAAGCATACCTTTTATTCTACACGTGAAATACCACTGCTTCGATCGGTCGATGGTGTCTTTTTCTTCTAAATATTTCAATTTCGCTTTTTAACCATAAATATAAAATAAATCCGTGTGGAGAAATCATACTTTATCTTTTTTGTACTATTTATTTTTTTAGAATCATTGTTGAGGATCATTTAATGCGGTATTTTATTTTTGTAGCAACATTGATTTGAGGAAAACCTTTCATTTCATTTATGAAAACAACGCCGATTTATTTTTTAATTAACAGCAATTTTTATTCAAACATGTTATAACGAAATGCGAGTGTACTATGTCAGAAGTCGCTTCAAAAATCTTTCGAATGATACCTTTCGTTGTTGTACGTTTCGTAAATTCATAGAAAAAGGGATGTTGACAGTAGTAATTTTTCTGATTAGAAGAAATGTAAAGTTTTTGTTTGTAGTTTCCGTTATTTTATTTAATAAAATTTGCAATGTGTGTATAAACTAATATTTTAGAGAAATATAAAACATTTTCTTGTTTATCTTTCTTAATTAATCAGTACCCCAATTATATCCTGCATTTGCATATATCGCGCTTTTTTGTCTCTCAGCATGAACGGTATAACAAGGGGTTACTGTTTTTCATAGCTGCAACTTTTTTTTTAGTGAAAAAATACACGCGGTACCATAAAATTTATTTTCACATATATTTAATAACGTGACTTGTTTCGATATGGTATTTATTTGGTTTCATTCTGGTTCAAAATATGTTTATTTGACTTAAAAAAAAAAGAAGGTTGGCAGCTATGGTATTTATATTTTTCTTTCAATTTCTGTGTATTATGTATTAAGCTAATTTTTTAATAATCTTTCATATTTAAAAAGCTGTAAAATATTAAATTATCTGGCTTTGGGGGGGGGGGGGGTCTAACCCCCCCCCCCCCCCCTATAAATGCGATAGTTAACTCCATAGACAGTTTTATCAAACATTTATTAAAGAATACATACAAAAAATATTAAATATCTGTTTTGTTAACAAATAAAGCCTTAGGATTTTTTATGGATGAGTCTTTCAACAATAAAGATGGAGGAAATTCACATGAATGACTCTATGCATAAAAATTTCCAAAGTAAGGGGAAAAGGGGGGGTGCACTAAACGCTGAAAAACATTTGTTTACAAACTGAATGGTTGTCCATAGTAAAAGTCATCCTTACTATATTTAAAAGGACGGCATGTACCCTTAAAATGTCCGTCGTTTATAGTAAAAGCTCAACTTCTAAATTACTAATGAAAATTTTGAAATTTTATCTATAAATGTACAAACGATGCAACTGCAGTTTAGACCAATACATTTAAAAAAAATTCTATGTACTTTTTTATGTTTCTTGTGAAAAATTGGATTACTTCATGTGTTGATGACATAGATGTACATAGTCCACGTCCATGGTTTCTATGTAACAGCTCCTGCTAAAAAATTGGTAACTGCTGTGCTGTTTCATGTTCATAGTTCATTACTTCCGCATTTAAATGAAGACTTTCACTATATCGATTTCTTAAACACCTTCTCTCTCATCTCAGTTTATTATATTAGTGGTCACTTTCCTATAATCATATTTTTCCCCCCAATAAGCCCAACTGTAACTTTTTTTTGGCATATTAAACGGCTGAACGATTTATATACTTGTTGAGGAATGCGCGCTTGGTTAGAGAGCTACCACCAATAGAGGTTCCCCATCATTTAAAATATCTGCACGTGCGGCTGACAGTAGCCTGAAGGCAGAAACTTGAATTTCCTACTACAACTTACGAGTTGCTACTTTTTTGAGCCTGTCGACTACGAGATAGTTATGTCGGCGGCTGTTTACCCATAATCTGTAATGCAAATAAACTGGCAACGTATTTCGTCATGCCAGTTTGCATGCTTTACCAGGTGCTGTTCTTGAAAAGTTATGTTGTGTTATTTCCTAAGTAATTCTTAGGTAGAAACCATTATGTCGTAGGGATGCATCGGAGTCCTTGGTCGAATACTGAATAACGAATATATTCGGACATTGTCAAGGCTAAATATTCGGCTATTCTGTCCCATTATACGTCTGTATTTATGGAATAAGGAGTATTAATGACTACTTAGATAATAACGCACATAAAAACTCATTAAAACTTAGAAAAATTACATTCAAGTGAATATCAGTAAGAAAATGGATATAGTTTAGAGTGAAAGAGAAAGATGGTTAAATACAATCATAATTTTAAGCTCCACAAATAAAATTGACCGACGGCTTTAAGGAAAGAAAATAACCCAGGCCGGGCTCACCTCTAGTTTGGGCTTACGAGAGTTATTGTTTTTATACTGGAATTTATAATAAATAATATGCTATTGACATTGTATATTTCGAGTTGGTGCAAAATCATTTTCCTTTCAACGATTTTGCTATCAAGAGAAATAGCCGTACAAATAACTGTTAGGGGGAAATTCTTTATTTATAACCTTCGTTTTATGTATACACAATGAAATTGTTTTTATAGCCAATAAAACTTAGCAGTTTCATTTGACTTTTTAATGAACCAATTATATATTGTAGGTGGGTTTAAAAGAGAACGAGTAATTTGCGTGACCATTTCGCATCATCTTCCTCACGCTATTAGCTGTTGACCGCATGACCCACAAGAAAGAAAAGAAAAAAAAAAAGGAAAATTTTAATTTTGGCAGTACTTTCATGCATTTTGCCAATTATTAGCATACATTATTTTTAATACTAAGTGAAAGTTAAAAGAAATAACGGCTGAAAAGCTTTAAACGGATTTGATATCTTGTAAATTGACGAAGTTATGATTTTTTTCTTCTTAACCCCCCCCCCCCCCTTGAGGCAGTTTTTAATGATATCAAAAATCTGTCATACATAAATTTTCGGCCCTTTTCCTAGAAGTAATAATAACTTTAAACGGATTCGATACGTATCATAATTAAGAAGTTATGGGGGTTTTTCTGTTTTCACAAAAAGCCCCCTCCCCCCCCCCTGGTTCGATTTTGCCCATTAACGAACTTGACCGAGATTTTATGCCCCTTGATTTTAAGTGTCAGTTTAGTAGAGATTTGTGCAGAATTATGGAAGTTATCGTGTCCATAGAAAAGTGATATAGATAGATAAAGTTCTGAACTGGGGGTGGTTTTGGGTTCCGGGAGTCAGGATCGGCGTAGATCTACAAAAAATTTTCAGAAATTCCAACATAGGGAAGAATGTAATAGGTAGTATTTCTTACGAAATCTACCTAAAATTGGGTCAACCCGACACGAAAGAGTCGAAACCCGAGCCGAAGTCAAAACATTTAAAGTCAATCCGATCCGCATAAAAAAAAAAAAAAAAAAAAACGAACGCCAACTCGCGGGTAGAATTCGGGTAAAATCGGGTTGCTGGACCCGATGCAGGGTTTTTACTTCCAGTCAATTTGGATATTTCTATCGATTGGACAAACGTACATAAGTAAGCACTTGAAAACTAAAAAAACTATGCATAAAATAACTGGTTTCAAAATGCGAACTTTCTCTCTTTTCAGGAAGTTAACTCCATTGAAACGAAATCTATCGAAAGACAAAATTTTAATCGCCATATTTCAGAGATTAATCGCTTCCTGGCGACAAGTTATTTTCAAATTTTTGTAGTGCCGTATCTTAGATTGTATACGGTAGAAAGACTTGATAGCAGATTAGTCTTTTTAACACTTATACCGTCTGTCTGTCTGTCTGTCTGTCTGTCTGTCCGTCCGTGCTCTAACTAGCGTAAATATGCTCGTATCGTCATACAATTGATATGTTATTGAAGCTTACTGTAGCCTCGGGATTGAAAATGAAGTGTGTAGCACTTATAGTTTTTTTTATAGACACTCAAAAGAATTTCGTTACATTGTGGTCTAGGGGTAAAAATCATTTGCGGTTTATTTTAATGATGTTACACAATTTCAAACATATTGAAATTGATATATATCACTGAGGTGCACTACAAGAGACTAATTATAGAATGTGGTGTGCATAGCACTTAGTTCCTTTACAGGTATACTCAAAAGAATTCCGTTACATTACGGTCTATGAAGAAAAATCGTCCGCAGTTTATTTTAATAATGTTTTACTATTTCAAACATATTGAAATTGATAAATATATATCCCAAACGTGGATTACAAGAGGCTTACTATAGAATATTGTGTGTATAGCTTTCATCGTTCATTTACAGGGACACAAAAGAATTCGGTTAGCTGGGAATGCTTTTTCAGTTGCTGAACGCATTTTTAAATTTCTCATTTTTTGACAATTACTTCGTGTGTGTAAGTTGTATAGATTGTATACAGGGCAACACAAAAGTTCTCGAGTACATTTCCGTTTATTGTTGGAAATTGCAGAAGGGAAATTTTAAACTTTACTACGCGTTTCCTAACTGAACTCAAATTTAGAATTTTATTCAGTATATATACAAATCTATAGATCCTATACAGGGCTGCACAAAATAACTCGGATATTTTTCCGAATATTGTTGGTAATTCCTGAAATTGGATTTTTAAATGCGTTATGCGTTTTCAAAATTGTTTAGTTAGATATCATCTTACACCTTACGGTAAAGATTTGCAAAATTATTTTTGGAAGTGTTGGAAAGAGGTTACATAATCTATGCTTTACGGCATGATTTTTCGTTCTTGTTTTAATCATCAAAATGGCGACGTTTGATAGACTATAATTAGGCAATTACAATATAATTATTTCTAGTTTACCAACTAGTTATTGAATAATTATCTAAAACTTATTAAATTGTACTTCTGACCTGTGATATTTTTGTTAATTGTTCTTAACTTTTAATCACATGACAGTTTGAGCTCAGCTTTTATGCTAAACCAGGGCGTTCTTGAAAAATCCTGTTGGAATGCTTTCACACGCCCTAGGGCGCGGCGGTTTGGAAAACTCTGTGTGCATCGATGAGCTATAAATTATGCGTGATGAACGCTTTTCGTGTAAAACCGGAACGATCGATAGAATACTATCTTTTTTTTAGACTCATCTATGCGACCTCTTTCGTTCTAGCAGACATATCTCGTCTATTTTGAACCCTCTCGCTGTACTTTGCGACTTCGTTACTTTTGATTGGAGGAATTGATTTTTTGAGAAAATGTCTTTCTGATGTATCTTTTGGATAAAATGTATGCTCTGTTGAATAATTATCTCTGGCTGTGCCCTTGTTTCTGTGGAAGTTTTTATAGCACCTATTTCGTAGATTATTTGCAAATATTGAGGGATTTTATGCATCTGGGGAGAGGAGGGGAACCGGGAATTGTAAGAAAGAAATGAAAGTTCTTTCAAATAGCAGAAAAACTTTACTTTTTCCTCTGAAAAAACTAGGAAATCGTCTGGCAACCTTTTCTTTCATTAATTCTTTATCAAGTACGTCCGTTGGGTTATATCAATGAAAGTTTCCTTTCCAATTTTCTTGTTTTTCTTTTTAACATGTTCTTTTTGTTGCACATGTTAAAAAGACCTGCTATTTTTTAATCCGGTTATATGCACTTCAATTAGATATTATTTTAGATTTGGTCTCTAAAATAATGTTACACATTTCAAAAGAAACTCGAAATCAAGAACTGTTGTATTTCAGTTTCATGAGGTGACTTTTTGTTTTTGTACAAGTTTTGAAGGTTGGCTTTAATTTTAATACAGGGTGTTCATCTGAAGATGTAAATTGATCTTTTTTTAAAGGTTTTTTTTTCAAAAAAGTATTTTTGGCACATATTTTGCAGATTATTTGCAATTTATCCAGGGCTCTGGAATGTGACCATTCCCACCACTTCATAGCGTTGCATTTCACTCTAAGGAATGTAAAGCTGTTAAATTTCGGTTAAGAGATCCGGGGATTAAAATTCTCAAAACTCTTATTTTTATTTTTGCTAATAAAATACTACAAAGTTAAATTAAATAAAGCAAACCGCGTATTTCTACGATGATTACATCACCATATATACCAATTTTTGTGTTGTACTATCAGTTCTGCCCTGCGCGTAACTAAAACTTTGTACATTTATCCAGAATGGATTTTTTCGTAATTTGTCATTTTCAAAATGATATATCTGAACTTACTTGCGAGATATGTATATGGAATTTTGTATAGAGTTTGTTTTTAATAAATTGTCTTCAGGATTCTTAATTTCACGTGAAAATTTTGAAAATATTGTAGTAAGTAAAAAATTGAAGTAAACCTCGAAGTAAAAAATCACTCAAAAATCCTCTTTTGACTTTAAAATTTATTATGTAATAATAATTTATACATAATTTATAGTACATAATAATTTATGTCGTCCAACTAACATATATACAGAAAAGCCAGTGATGATGTAATAGGATTAAAAATTAGAAGCACCCCAGGAAAATCTGAAGTTCAACCAACTGTTAAAAAAAATTATTATTAATATTTCAAAATGTGAATGTATATTATGAATTTAAATTATGTATATTTTGTACTTTTATTAATTTTCACAGTCGCAGCCGGTTGGTTCTCTGCTTCAAATATCAAATCCTCGTGTATCACGCGCTTTTTAAATAAATTTTTGGTATAAAAACATCCCATCGTACACACTTTGTTTACTGTTTCGTTATAATTAAAGAAAAACAAGTAATATCATTTTTTTAAAAAGTCAATTCCTACTTTTTAATCATAAATATATAAAATAAACCCGTGCAGCATTCATGTCCCACGTTATCTTTATTGAACATTATTTTATAATCATCGTTGCGGTATTTAATTTTTTTTTTTGGCATCACTCATTTGAGATAAATCTTTCACTTCATTTATGAAAACAACGGGAGGAATTTTTTTCTCCCATTTAAAACTATAATTAATAATGAATTAATATTTGAAAAAACTGTATTAACATAAAGTGCCATCCACTACAAGTTTAAAACAAGTTGGAAATTGTACGTCAAACGTTACAAACGAGGTGCGTTCGTACGCACGTTTTAGAATTAAATTCATGATATCCCGTGCGTAGAACGGGCTAAACAGCTAGTTAAGTATATATTTTATGACACTGTTCATACAAATATCTTAACTAGTTATATAAATATTCAGATATATATGTATCAGCTAGTTATATAAATATTCAGATCTTGATGATTTTTAATTCTGTGAAATGAATTATATCGTCTGCAGATTAATTTCTGTAATAAAATAAGTATCTCGGTCGCTTGACGATTTAACATCCATCGGAAGCTCCTCTAACAAAAAAGCACCGATTTAAAAAAAAAAAATCAAATTTCTTAATAAATATTTTTATTAATATCTCCTAAAGTTTTGATTCGATTTTAATAAAATTTGAAATGTCTCGACAAAATTCTGCAAAGATAATATATTTTAAATTGCAAACCATTTGGTTGGGTAGTTTTTGCGTTGTTATATGCGGACAGACAGACAGACGGACGGACCAAACGACGACTATAGGTGCTACGTATTTATATAATTACGAACGCACCTAAAAATGTATTTGAACTTGAGTGGATGAATAGAAAATATTTTATTAACGATTGAAAATTTGAACAAGATATATATACAGAGAGTGTGAGCTAATAGTAGGAATTTTAAAAAGTGATAAATTGAAGTAATTAATTAAAAGAAAACATAAATATAAATACATCGCAGCGATTGTATTTCCTTCTAATTCCAAATGTGACCCGTGGATCCTGCAATTTTGATTTATTGGGAGAGAGAGTGAAAAGGAAATGCTGCCACAAGGTCACTCGAATTTGGTCGTTGCACATTCCTCTCCACCTCTTCCTTCTTAGCTTTTTTTACGAGCTAGCTGTTTTGCAATATTGTTGAAGATGTTAATTAAAAGCTGCCTACCTGTTTATGGATTTTCGTGACATAAATTAGCTGGATGTTTGCATCTACTACTTGATAGAGCTGATATGATTTGCAAAATGTGAAGTCATCTGACACGCAGCTTGCCTGCTTCATTCAAGGTCCATCACAAAACCTGTATTTGAAAATTAATTTTAACATTCTTTATAAAAATTTGAGTATAACAATATTATGGTTTTCAAATCGCTGTTTTTATGTATTGCGTAAATATACAAATGTCTACCTGTATTGTAAAGCAAAAACATGTCCGTGAGTAACGCTGGTGTCATATCGACGATGGCAACGACCAGAACAACCAGTTTCGCTTTCATTGCAAATGTATTAACTTCTAAACATCGCACAAATTCAATTTTTACACCGTCGAATCGGAGGAAAATGTACATTCAAATTTAATTTGTTTGAAAACTTTATCTCAGTTGACTGATTTTTTTTTTTTTTTTATGGTTTTAAAATTAACTTTTAAGCAGGATTAAAAAAATAGTAATATTATGAGCAAATATTGTGGTTATTATTATTATTCTAGTTATAAAAGTTCCACCATATTATAGTTGGCCACGAGCACAAGTGGTCCGCGCAATAGAATATCCTGTAACGTAAAAACTAGTGATTAAGAGCATACTCAGGGCTAGCATTCCCCCTAAAATTCCTAAATTTCCTAAATATTATTTTATCCCCTAAAATTCCTAAAATTCTCCTAAAATTTTCTTCTTGTTCCTAAAAATTCGAAATCGACAAAATTTCACAGAAAAATATCGCGAATTTCGACAAATGGTCACCGAAAAAGACACGTATTTTGTCACAAGATCGCTAAAATAACGCAAATTTCGTCAAAAGATCGCTAAAATAACGCAAATTTTGTCAAAAGATCACTAAAACAACGCAAATTTCGTCAAAAGATTGCGGAAAAAAGCAAATTTCGACAAAGAATAGGGGGAAAAACTTAAATTTCATCCAAGGATATCGTGGGAGAAAAAAAGCTAATTTCGACAAACAATCCTGAAAAAAAACTCAAAGTTCATCTAAGGATCGCGACAAACACTAATTTCTTCAAAGGATCGTAAATTTTTTAAAAACATCTCGGGAAAAAAAACTAGAATTTCTTAAAAAGATCGTGGAATAAACGTGAATTTCGATTTAAAAAAAAATCGTGAAAAACCCCTCCAATTTCATCCAAAAATCAAGGAAAAAAGATAATTTCGTCTAAGAATCACGGAAAAAACGTGAATTTCATCAAAAAAATTGTGGTAAAAAACGCCAATTTCGTTGAAGGATCATGAAATTTTGTCAATCAATCGTGCATATAAGGCAAATTTCGTCAGACGATCGCACAAAAATACAAATTTCGTCAAAAGATTGCAGGGAAATCGCAAATTTTGTCAAAAGATTGCAGAAAAATGTGAATTTTGTCAAAGGAGCACGAGAAAAAGCAAATTCCGCCAAAAGGTTGCGAAAAAAAGCAAATTCCGTCAAAAGGTTACGAAAGAAACACGAATTCCGACAAAAGTTATAGAAAAAACGTAAATTCCGTCAAAAGATCACGAAAAAACGTGTAAGTTTGTCAATACATCGTGCAAATAAGGCAAATTTCATGAAAGAATCGCGAAAAAATGCATGTTTCGTCAAAAAAAAACACGGAAAAAATGCAAATTTCGACAAAGAAGTGTGAAAAAAACCTTTCAGCAGTTTTTCTGTTAGTTTCAGAATTTTTTTTTCTCATAATCACCCCTGCTTCCTGCCTCTTGTTCTCTAGGTTCACCGAGAACATCCAAAAGAGAGAGAAAGAGAGCATTCATTCTGGTTAGGCTCAATGATACTTTAATTAAAAATTCTAATTAATATAATTGCAGTAAGCATAAGTTGTCAAAACGGTTTGTAATATCAAGCCGGTTATTGTGCAAATTTAAATGCCCTCATTCGCAACAAACAACACAAGCACATGGAACAAGGGCTGAATTCATTGGAATGATGGGAATATTCTTTGGCAGTGTACCACATGTGTCTGACTAGCACAAAAATACTGTTATTACATACTTGTAATGTTATAAATATCGCAAATGCCCCTAAAATTTTCCTAAAATTTGGGAAAAAATTCCTAAAATTCCTCCCTAAAATTTTGAAAAATCCTAGTGCTAGCCCTGCATACTCTACTCATGCTAAGGACCCCGCACGCTAATGTTAAACCATGGGAGCATTCTTTTCAGATTTCTCGCTTGCATTTTAATATTTAAAAAATGTTCTGTTTTTTCGCGTCACTGGTGTAAGTTTGAGCGGGCTCTTTAAGGGTTCTGTCCCCTGACGCGAAAACACCTGCTCGCTAATGTTAATCCTATGGGACAGTTATTTTACAATATCTCGTTTGCATTTCAATATTTTTAAACGTTTTTGCATTGGATAACCGAGATCGTTTGCATTTCAATATTTTTAAACGTTTTTGCATTGGATAACCGAGATCGATCTCTACAGCGCCTCCTTTTGACTTTTCCGATTTTGTTTGCGGATTTTTTTTTTTTTTTTGTTTCCGTCGAAGATACTTTTACTTTCGAAACCGGTTCCGAAAGTAAAAGTATCTTCAGAGGGGAAAAAAAAAACCCTCAAACAAAATTGAAAAAATAAAAAGGAGGCGCTGTAGAGATTGTTCTCAGCTATTCAATGCAAATCAAAAAAGATTTAAAACATTGAAATGCAAACGAGATATATTGTAAAATAACTGTCCCATAGGATTAGCGAGCGGGTGTTTTCGCGTGAGGGGACAAGACCCGTAATTGGCATATTTGACTTATTTAATTACAAATTTTAGATGACCATGATATTTCGCATTAACGCGGAATTCATAATGAAGGATATTTTAAAATTATTTTCCAGTTTAATAATTTTCTGCATGCTGTCTTCCCGCCTCTCCGTTTGTCAACTTTAATAATAGCTTCCCCACATATTGCTTGACAGGATGTTTCTCATTATCGCTAGAGTCATCTTATGACAAGTAATGTTTTCGTGTTGTGGTAGAGGATACAGCCATATATAGCAGAGCTCATTATGGATGACTGAGAAAAAGATTGTCACAATGAAAACCTCTGAGATAATAGATGCTTGGGAACCTTGTCAATATCATGTTATATCTTTAGACTCATCTGTATTCAGCGTGTAAATTGATAGTATTTGTTTCTCGCTCTTTGTAGTTGTTTTGGAAAATTGCTGCATTAGTCAGATGCTTGATTTTCGACATTGATCTCGTATGATGTATGAGATTAGTATTAAATCATCGGAGAAGGGGAGCGATGACGTTTACGTTGATTAACAGGGCAATTTGTCTTAATATATTAAAGAGGATTTGATTGATGCTCTTTCTGTTTGTAATGATTTATCGATACATGTTAGGCTTTCAACAAGCTTATTATTTGAAAATATAGGGCAGTATTTACTCATCTGTGGTCCAAGGTTATGATCTATTTAAATCCTTGGCACCTTACTGGTACCACCCCAGACAGTATTAAGCGTATATAAAGCCAATCCCTGCTAAATGATCCAAGACTATATAACTCAGTTTTATAGAGACTGGCAATATATTTCAATTTAATTTTATTACTGAGATATTACTTCAGGAAAGATACCTCTGAATTTTTAATTCGGTTATAATATGTTTAATTGCAAACATAATCACTTTTTAGAGTGACTGTAAGAATTTTTAAATATGGACAGTGTTTGATTATATATAGAAAATAAACAAAATTACTCTTTCATATTGAAAGTCAGTGTTGATTTAAACTTATTCAGATGTGTTTTTCATTGGTTTAATGTTGTGTCATCGTTGTTGTAGACTCTCATTGTGATTTAAATATGCCGTTTAGATCGTCGTTAGATTAGTAGTGATTTGTATTCATCATTATCTAATTCATCAAATATTTTATTGCCTCTGTTAAATATTGAGGCATTAAAACAGTTGTGGGAAGTTAAAAGTGTGTGGTTCTCAGTAGCGTACCAATGATTTTAATCAGATGATTAAAATTAGCCATTAAATCAAGGTTTAAATCAGATGCATTTTTTTTACAGAGTACAAGTGCAAGAAGAGCTGTCATGAACATTTTGTTATCTATAGAAAACATAATTCTAATTACTTAAATGATACCTATAGAAGCCAACAATGTCACAAATCTTTTTCATGCTACCTTTATTCGCAGTTCAATAAAGTACATTTTCATAATTCAGTAAAATGTAATTAGAATTCTAATTACTTTATTGACACCTGTATGGGCCAGCAATGTCACATACCTAATTTTGATATTATCGTCTTTCACAACTGAATAAAATCTCTTTTTCCCCAATTCAATAAAATATAATTGGAATCCTGTTTTCTGATCTCCCTAAAAAAGTTATTTTTTGAATCGTGTCGACATTTTTCTAATTGTGCGATGTTAGCAGCTACATAAAAATTTATTTGAAAGAGTGCATTGACCGCTTATTAGAAGAAAAAAAAACACAACTAAAAATTTTAAAGTACTTTTTTCAACGTATACATAGTTTCCTTCTTGGTTGTATGTTTAACCTTTCTCTTGTTAAATTTTTTTTTTAAATCTCCTGTATGTGGTGGAAGATGTTTTGTGTATTATTCTTATTTTAGCGAACTTACCTTATGTCATCGTACGAATAAAAATTCTATAAATAGTGTATTTCAGAAACCTTGCTGAAGATATTTAGTCTACTTTAGTAACTTCCTCCTCTTATTGTGTGTATTCTTGTTGAGTGATTTTTGGCATGCATATTTGCTTTTACGCTAGAAATATTTGCTGTGGGCTATAAATTTTATCTTTTGTTAAGAAATATTGTATTAGAGTATCATTTTGTTTAAATTTCGCTTCCTGTTTATAACAAGATGTTTACTTTTGTGTGTAATTTTAAAGTAATAAAATAAAAAAAAGCATGTGTTTTTCTTCTCGTTTGTGTTTCTTACTTTCTCTGTTGATAGTTTTCAAATAGACGCACTCTTAAACTTGATAAAAAGTATAAAAAATTAAACATCTATTGTTTTATATTTAAACTATGCATCAAAATATTATCTATTTGTAATCTATATTATATCTAATATTAATTATTAGTTTCTGGATACGTGATGTGCAAAAACTAGCGTAAGGAAAACATAGACAAGCATAATAACTTAACACTTATGTTGCTGTACTAGCTTTTTTTATGCTAAAGTTATTCTGGTTACTTTTTTCTTTGCATTGGTTTTTACACATCTTAGCATACAGTCGCAGGCATCTGGATGAAAAGCTTTAGTTTTTTTCTGCATTATTATGAAATAAGTTACCATGCCCATTTTTTTTTTAAATTAATGATTATGTATTTAAATTTTTGAATTAAAAAGCTTTGGGATGACATGTAATTATCTATTAAATAAATTGAAATGATCTACAATTTTCGGTATATTTTTTATTACAATTGATCGATAAGGCATATAGGGGATGAATAGGACATTTTCACAAAAATATTTATTTTAAATATTTAAGTTATTATTAATATTTCATACATTAGGTGTTTGTCTACATCTTATGCACAATATTTATTCAAGATTATTATTCTACAGAAATATATTATGAAAAAAAAAAAAAAAAAAAGTTCCTCTCTGTCCTAATCATCCCCACAGCAGGGATGGATGGGACACAAATATTTTCTTCTCTGTATTCAATGATACCAATTTAAAATTTATAATTATAAACTTATATGTAATTATATGATCTTATATGGCTATCAGTGTTAATATATCAGTGTTAGTAGTCTAAGAAGTGAAAACACAGTTAATTATGCATTAAAAAACTGTATTTTATGTTATATATTTTAACTGAAATTTTAATGAATCACAAAGTTAAAGTTGCACGCATGTGCAAATAGCAGTAGTAACACAATATAAATGTGGTCTGTCTAAAATGTTCTAAATGTGGTCTGTCAGTCACATGAGCTGGTATAAAATCAGTTTCAATGAATGTATTGCTGTTAAAAAGGAAAATTGCAGTTTTCCTAAAACCACTGGTTATGTTTATGTTGCTAGGACTAAAAGCTGACAAAAATGTCTCCTTGGCAAAAGCTGAGAGGTTATTTGTCTCCAAAATTATTTGTCAGCCAATCATCTTGGACTTATCTCAGTTTTGCCTTTAAAGGCCCATAAACAGAAACATCCAATGGCTGAAGACGACGGTGGCTACAATGCGGAGAAAATGTTAAAAGAATAATTAACATAAATTATTAATTTATCAACTTATATAATATTATTTAGTTAATAAAAAATTTTTCAGTATCCTCTAGGGATGAATGAAGCAGTCCCATTCATCCCCATTTGAAATGTCCCAATCATCCAAATGATGCATATATTCAATTGTCAGCCATTTTGTCTCAAATTATTTTGTCACAATGGTTAATATTCATTAATTTTAATTACCAATATTGAGCCTTGAAATAAATAACTACAACATATCTTAGTTGTTTATAATTCATAAAATATGTAAACAACTTCAAATATAAAAAAATACTTTTTAAGCAAAGTTTTCAGGAAATGCAACTTTGAAGGAAATTGAAAACAGCCATGTGGTCTTGCTTTTGGTTCTGAAGCACACTATGATAGTGTCTTATCTATGATGATAAGAAGCAACTCACAAAAATGTTTATTGCCTGAAATTTTGAGAATGTCCCATTCATCCTCCAGTTCCCCTATACAAAGAAAAGTAGGTGACTATTTTTCTTAAAACAGAAAAAAGAAAAAGGGGAAAAATATTGATTTTAAACTGTGGTCGTGGTGCCATCTATTGGTATTGTAATTTGTAATGTGAAATATTTATATTTGAGAAAATCTAATAACATTTTAACTTACATTTCTCTATTGGTAAAATTTTTAAGCAAAAAAAAAAAAAGTTACTTTATTTTATTATTATTTTTTAAATCTGAAAACTGAATTCTTTCCAAAATGTTCTGTAGTCTGTATAAAGACAGTTAATATGCAGCCGGTCCCCAGCTTTCTTATAAAAGGAGAGGTTATTTTTTTCTTTTAACTATTGCTAACAAATATTCTGTAACAATTTCTAACATTTTAATGATATTATGAATCTTTATTTTTCTGTAGCACCTTTAAGTTGTTTACAGTCAAGTTTTGCCATATACTATCTAGTTATTTAATAAACATTCGTTGTAAATGTGAAGGGGAAAAAAAAAGCTGTCAACATGCTAGCACCTACAAATATTTAAGAAATTAAAACAAAAAAAGCTCTCAACGCCAATTATCAATTTACTTTTTTATTAATATATGTAATTATTTTTTTCTGGTTCATCTTAATGAATAGCAGCTATTTCTAAAAAAGAAAATAATCATTCGTGATCAAATGGCCAATGCAGTTTGTTCATTGTGCGTTTATTTTGTATCGTATATGGTAAGAGGTTACAGAGTCCGTCATATCTTTAGATAACGGCTATAGACTAAGAATAAAGAAAGAAAACTTTGAACTCTGCTGTTTTCTTTTCTGCTTCAATATCGCCGAACAATGCATTCCAAAGATACTGAGAATTAGGACAACTCAACGATTCTGCTTACTGCAGGGCAAGTGTCTGTCTGGAACTATTGTGTCGTGCAGTGGACTTGCTCTTGCCGCTGAAATCTGCATGTCTCTGAACAGTTTTTAATGATTATCCTTGAAATTTTGAGTGACGTTCCCTTTTTTAACCCCTTTTTGTCAAACGGAAATTTTTTAGTAGTATTGCAATGCTAGAATGTCACAGATACAAGAAACTGGGGAGAACTTTACCCATTCTTCGCGAGCCTTTCACGTATCGTTGGATCTTTTTGAAAATATTTTTGGAGAATACTAATAGGTTTTTATACTAGAGTGCTCTTGGCTACTGAATCTCATCTATAATCTACACTTCTCAGAATACTCGCCTATCCTGCAATTTTTGAGTGAATCCCTGATTTAGCTTTTTAGTAGTAGTATTGCAATACTAGTATGTTACTTTTAAAGTGCAATCAATCACGAAGTTTCCCTATACATATTCTTCATCAATGTTTGAATAGGTGTCTGGAAGAAGGGCCTGTGTTACCAATTTTGGAAAGTAGGATTTTTTGTTGGAAAGGGGTCTACGTGGAATTATTGATGATTACCCAGTGTTAAAAATTACAATTTCATAACATTCAAGTTTGTTTATTGTACATAAAAAAAATTAAAACAATACACTAAAAATTTTATTACTTTCCCTACGCACCTAACTAGTTTTCTGTTTCTCGTCAATGCTCAGCATGAAGACAAATGGAGGGTAATAAGATCGGAGGAAGGGTCTATGTTGCACTAGGTGTTCAAGACATCGCTAATCAATGACATTAATAGTTGTTTTTTCCCCATTTCTGTAAAATTTTAAATTTGTAACATAGGTCCTTCTTCCAGGTACCCATTCATTTCAGGCATCATTGGATCTTTTTGGAGTACTCTTCGATATTACTAATAAGCTATTGTATTAAGAGTAGAGTTCTTAGTTTGAAGTAAATAGTTATTAACAGGAAAGAAACTGTTCTCACAAGACAACACATCCTATGGATTTATAGGTTTTGATCTCATTTAACTTGCTTGTATTTTTTAGTTTCACCAAGCTGATATTTCGTAATGACAATATATATGTAGCTTTCTGTTACTGTAAATCTACTTTCACAACAATAGTAGAACAAATGAAGGGAAACAGTCGCTGATATTTTGTAATGGCATCTTGTTAGCAGGAGCAGTATTATCTAGCCTAAAAAAATCGGGTGTTATAAGTAATACCTAGTTTTGACCGAAAAACCAAATTAAATATAACTTCACTATATGATGGTCGATGTTTTCTCTTTATTGTTTAATTGTAGATATTTAATAGTCAAATATCCTAAAATACTGAATGTGTAAAAGATTATTTTAACAAGATGTTTGGTGAAATGTTATTAAAAAAAATAAAAATAAAGTGTAATAATAACAAAAAAAAAAAAAAAAATGTTGGCAACTACCCTAATGTAGTTTCTTATATTCTCAATTGAAAGCATTAACCTGCCTCATCTACTGATTTTATTGATGCTCTTCAAAGTTTAAAATTTATAAATAATAAATTTTAAATAACATTTAAAATAAATATTTATTAATTTTAGTTGTTAATAAAATCTGACCATAAGGCAATTTTCTGCATATATTTTTTAATTAATAATGTTTTGCTCATTTATTTTTCTTGGTAACATTGTTAAAAATGATACTTTTTTAATTCACCTAAAATTCTTTACTTTTCAAATTGTTGAATCATTACTTTTCTGTTTCTTTGACACTTTCGTAATAATGTGTCATAAATTACACTTAAAATATGAATAAAGTAACTTAATTATTTTCTAAAGCCGTAACTTTAGTTATAATTTGCAAAAAATGTTTAGCTCTTTTTAAATGCTTTAGGATGAAAAAAAAAAATAAATTACAGTAATTTTTTTTTGTTAACTATATTAAATCCCCTAGTAGTTACTTCTTCAGATGTGAATGATTTCACGTTAAAATAAATGATAAGGTCAGTCCAACCGGTCCATCTTAATTTTTTGTTCTTCAAAATTTCTCCTTGAAGTAAATAGTTATTAACTGGAAAGAAATTGTTCTCGCAAAACAACGCATCCTATGGATTTATAGGTTTCGATCCTATTTAATTTGCTTGCTGATTTGTATTTTATAGTTTCTCACCAAGCTGAAATTTCGTAATGACAATATGTAGCTTTCTGTTACTGTAAATCTACTTTCACAATAATAGTAGAATAAATGCAGGGAAACAATCGTTGATATTTCATAACAGTATATCTTTTTTAGCTGGAGCAGTGTTTTCTAGCATTAAATAATTTAGGGATAAGTAATACTTAATTTTGCTCGAAAAATCAGATTAAGTGTAACTGTTTCACCATAACGGTCGATGTTTTCCCTTTATTGTTTAATTGTAGGTATTTAATAGTTTAAAAAAAAAAAAATAGCCTAAACTACTGCATGTGTGAAAGGGGCTTGTAACAAATTATAATGTTTGGCAAAATATCTATCCTAATGTAGTTTCTGAGATTTTCAGTTGAAAAACATTAAGAATCTGCCTCATCTGCAGATTTTATTAAAGCTCTCCAAAGTTTAAAATTAAAACTAATAAACTTTAAACAACATTTAAAATGAAAATTAAATATATATTTTTTCTTGGTGGCGTTGTAAAAAAATGAGCCCTGTATATGTCTCTTTTTAATTCACCTAAAATATTCTGTACTTTTCAAATTGTCTAATCATTACCTTACTGTTTCTTTGACCTCTTTCGTAATAATGTGTCATTACACTTAGAATCTATATAAAATCCCTTATTTCTTTTTTAAAGCCACTTTAGTTATAATTTGCGAAAAATGTTTAGCTTTATTTTTATCTTAATAAAATAAAATGTTTTACAATGGGAAAAACCAGAAATAAATTACAATAAGATTTTTTGTAAACTATAGTAAATTCACCTAAAAGATTTTTTTTTTTTTTTTTAAGTTGGGGACAACTACCGTAATGTAATTTTTGAGATTATCTTAATTGAAAATATTAAGAATCTGCCTCATCTGCAGATTTTATTGAAACTCTCCAAAGTTTAAAATTAAAACTAATAAACTTTAAACAACATTTAAAATGAAAAAAAATATATTTATTAATTTTAGTCATTAATAAAATCTGCCCATAAGGCAATATATATTTTTAAATTAATATTTTTATTTACTCTTATTTTTGTTGAAGTCTCATGGCAAAATTTAATAATATTGTATATTTTTTTCTTGGTAGCATTATATATATATAAAAAAAGTCCTGTATATGTTTCTATTTTTAATTCACCTAAAATATTCTTTACTTTTCAAATTGTCGAATCCTCACCTTTCTGTTTCTTTGATCCTTTCGTAATGTGTCATTACATTTATAATATGTAGTTACTTCTCCTAGTAGTTTACTTACTGCTTCATATATATGTGAATAATTTCACTTTAAAATAAATAATAAAGTCAATCCAACCGGTTTATCTTAATTTTTTGTTTTTCAAAATTTCCCCAGCTGAACACAGTTTAACGAGAAGAGTACTTAAAGTTTGAAGTAAATAGTTATTAACTGAAAATAAATTGTTCACACAAGACAACGCATCCTATGGATTTATAGGTTTCGATCCTATTTAATTTGCTTGCTGATTTGTATTTTATAGTTTCTCACCAAGCTGAAGTTTCGTAATGACAATATGTAGCTTTCTGTTACTGTAAAACTACTTTCACAGCAATAGTAGAATAAATGCAGGGAAACAATTGTTGATATTTCGTAATTGTTCATTATAATAGTCGATATTTTCTTTTTGTTGTTTAATTATAGGTATTTAATAGATAAATAAATATCCTAAACTACTGAATGTGTAAAAGGTGCTTGTAACGAATTATAATATTTAGTAAAATGTGAGAAAATAAAAATAAAGTATAACTTAATAATAGAAGAAAAGTTGGGAACAACTAACCGTAATGTAATTTCTGAGATTATTTCAATTGAAAATATTAAGAATCTGCCTCATCTGCAGATTTTATTGAAGTTCTCCAAAGTTTAAAACTAATAAACTTTAAACAACATTTAAAATGAAAAATGAAAAATATTTATTAAATTTAGTCATTAATAAAATCTGCCCATAAGGCGATAGATATCTTTAAATTAATACTTTTTTACTCTTATTTTTGTTGCAGTCTCACGGCAAAATTTAATAACATTGTATATGTTGTTCTTGGTAGCATTATAAAAAAATTGAGCCCTGTATATGTTTCGATTTTTGATTCACCTAAAATATTCTTTACTTTTCAAATTGTTGAATCATTACCTTTCTGAATCTTTGATCCTTTCGTAATGTGTCATAACACTTAGAAAATGAACTTAGAAAATTCACTTGATTCTATTTTAAAGCCGTTTAGTTAATTTCAGAATTGATACTTTTACCGTTGCATTATATTTACTTTTATTAAAAGTAAGTAGATTTCTGCGCGTCTCGGGGTCGACCCGAAAATTCTGCCTGAAGTCAACCTAACATCAAAATAAATAAATAAATAAATTTTGTTGACACCCCCCCCCCCTCCAAAAAAAAAATAAATATATATATATATATATCATAATAATAATATATTCTACAATTTAATACAATTATGAAAAAATAGTCCAAAATCATTCTCTAATATCAATTTTATCTTTTATGTAGAAAAATAAACATGTAAAGACTCATTCATATTTAAATTTTAGGGCTTGATCCAGGAAGCCCTTCACAAAAATCCATTTAATAAAACAGGCCCCATTCACAAAATTCATTTTAATAAAACGGGTTCCTTCGCAAAATTTCTCTTAATAAAATAAGCCCTTTCACAAAATTCCATTCCATAAAAACATACTTTTCATTAATTATTTTTATTTTGTTATATTTTAAAATGTGTAATTTGCAAACAAAACAAGTTCTCCAGAAAGAGAAACTTATCAGAAGGACTTGAAGTATTATTATTATTATCATTATTATTATTATTATTATTAAATGCTTGGTTTGATTTTCAGTAGCTAGATTTCACCTTTCGATAGAAAACGTTATTTTTCACAAAAATATAATAAATTTCAGAAAAATACGACAAATTTCCCCAAAATAACTTTTACTTTTCACAAAATAGGCCACAAGAAAAAAAATCTGCATCGACCCCTGAATATAGTTTTTCATCTGAAACCAATATTCTAGACTTTCTTCTGAAAAATCGGATTAACCTGACCACGACCGGTAAGTATCCAAAACTCAACCCGATCTGCAATAGAAAAAAATAGCTTCAACCTGGCCGGAACCCCGGGTCGGGATAAAATCGAGTTACCCCTTCCGATGCAGAAAACTCTACAACAAAGTACATCTGAAACCTATTGTTATATCGTTAGTAAAAAATTTCAATTTCCTTCAGTATTCCTATTAGTGAAATACGTTACATGGAAGGATTTAGAATCTTTTGTTTCCGCATCCTTTCACTTTTATTCTCCCCAATTTTGAAGGAAGAGGAGGGCCGGTATCTTCTCTTGTTCAACAAACCATATCAGTTTTATTACTGAATTCCGTCTCTAGCGTATATTAAATGCACATAATTACGTTGAGTCAGTCCTGAAATATGTTTGCGGAATGTGTATAAAATTTATGATTTTCATTTCAATGTTTTAAAAGTCAAATTCGAAGATTGATTGGGAACGTTTTAAATTGTTTTCATGTTTTTAAATTCAAACTGACTAATTTTCTGAAACATTTCTGGATTCATTTTTATCAGGGATGTAGTGAAAGGTGGCATACGCCGTTTACCTTTTGGGGTTTTTTTTCTTTCTTTCTTTCTTTCTTTCTTTCTTTTAAAGGTACATGCTCTGTTTCTCAAATAAAGCTATATCTGTTTCTCAAATAAATCAGAGATGTCCAATGGGGTGGGCGCCATGACGCCCTTTGAAAAATAAAAACGCATTTTAAAGGTTGCTTTCTTATAATATTAATACAATTTTTCGTATGCAAATTAATTTTGCATATTATTGGCCAAACGTGGTTAAGATTTCTGGCTGCTACTTGCCCTGAAATAGGTGTTCTCCCCCCCCCCCCCCCAAAAAAAAAAAAAGGCATTTTTAAGTTTGCTAGAACTTGCGGTTTTTTTTATTCTGAAAATTTTTTTTAGGGCTTGTGAGGCATCGTTTAACTTCTTCGCGACGAGCGTCCGTTACAGAATTTTTAATCTTTTACCACCGGTTTTTAAAAACAGAAATTTTCGCCTAATTGAATCGCAGAAATGCTATCATTAAATAAGGCAAAGCTTACAATAAAAAGTAACTGGTGGGAATCGAGGATTCTGAGCATCTTATGCGTCACGTATACGTGTCGCTCGTTCCCAAGGGGTTAAGAATCATAATTGCCATTTTACCTTGTTTTTTATTCAAAATATCTACCACTATTTCCGTATAGTAATCTTAGCTTCGTTTAATTTCAGATATTTAGTGAGTAGGAAAAGCGAAGCTATTTGAAAATAGTGGTAGACATTTTGAATTAAAAAAAAAACGCGATAAATTAATAACACTGGTAAGACGCGTGTGTGTGTCTAACACTTACAGTGATACAATATTGTTGCATCTTTTGAGTCACGTGAATAATGGCTCCCTTCCTTGTTTCCCAATAGCTAAAGTGCGCCCCTGCTTATTGAAAGGTTGTACATTAGGGTGGAGTGAAATAACGAAAGTTGGAATTTTGATTTCGGATAGCAGCCAAAAGATGCCTTTTAGTACCTATAATATGCGTGCAAAATTTTATGAATTTTGAAAAACTCCTTCAGGGCTCTAGCACGACCTTTATATTTTCATTGTTTCACGCAATAGGTTTTTACCATAAATTGTACATTTACAGTGTTCGTTGGTAATCTCGTTTGACATTTTTATATTTAAAATGTTTAGTGTAACTTCCTTTATCATTTCTAAGCCTTAAATCTTTATTTAAAAATTTTTTAAACGTTTTATTGAGCTTTACAAGTTATTCGTTTTTTCGCGCAAAAATGAGTGCGAGTGGAGTCAAACAGAAATTTACCATTACTAAACGTGCAGTGGAATCTCTTTTATTTGGTGTGCCTTCAAAACTAAATGAAGTTGTTTTGCGAACAATAGCAGACGTTATAAAATGTTACTTATACATAAGACAAGAATTGAAACAAAGTTGGAATGGTAAAGATCCACCAAAGTCATAGGTAATTCAAATCCTAAGAGAGAAGATCGAAGAAATTTGGAAGAAAGCATCAATTCTTATAGTTTCCTAGAGGGGTATTGATCAAATGATAGACAACGATTTTTCTAAATACCAGAGTCTTATTCGATTCGCCAAATCCAAAAGAAATGATAATTACATGAAGAAGGTTCAGTTTTTCAAATCTGAAGCTGTAAATAAACTTCTAGACATTTCGGAGCGTAAATACAAGCCGATTCCTAAATGTACTTGTGAAAAATCAAGGAAGGTGCCTCCAAAAGAACAGGAATTTCTTCTTGACCAAAGGTCAGCAAGAAAGAGGGTTATTGGTATGCTCGATAAAGCCTAGACAAGTAAATTGAGACAAAGAGAAGACAGGAAAACAAGGAAGTCGATGTGGGCTGAAAAGCCAAGTTTAAATTCTGCAGTTAATCAGGGCAGTACAGTTGTTATGTATTTTGACAGTGGTAATGAAGAAATAAGTAGTAGCTCTTCATCAGGGTGTGAAGATTTAATATCCGTATCACAAGCATCTACTGCTAAAGAAGAGTCACAAAGACAAATGAGAACATATCTCCTACGGTTTCAAGGATCTCAGATCAGTATGGGGTTTCTGATAGATGCGTGGCAGCAATAGCTTCTGCAACTCTACAAGATATTGGCATTATAATAGAAAACTATTCATCACATATAATTCACAGAAGCAAAGTACGCAGAGAACGAAAGAAAACTAGAGAATGTGCAAATAAAAAAGATGATCTAAAAGCATTAAAAGCGAAAATCGAAAGTATATATTTTGATGGAAGAAAATATAAAACACTACATCAAGAGAAAATTGGAGATAAATTACATTGAATAACTATAAGTGAAGAACATGTATGTCTGGTTGAAGAGCATAATTCACTGTATCAGGGACACATTACACCGTCTTCTGGATCTGGAAAGCATATTGCAGAAAGCACTTTAAAATACTGCACTGAAAACAACTTAAACCTAGACAAACTATGGCTGTAGGTTGTGACGGAACAGCTGTAAACACAGTAAGAAATAATAGTACTATTAGATATTTTGAAACAAAGATTGGCAAAAGATTGAAAGTTTAATTTTGAAAGATTCGTGAAATTAGTTACACATGCAACATTGGAAGTTGTAGGAGTAGAAGCAAGGGACGGATATATACGAGCAAAAATCAAATCGCGAAACATAATGCCTAGTTTTGATATACCAAAGGCCAATATAAATTAGAAGGAATACTCAGATAGTTTTAGAGTCCATCGTATATATCCATTTTATTGTATTCCTATATATTTAGAAAATTGTCTTTCCTATACATTCAGAGAACTATCTTTCATGTATATTCAAAACATAAAAGTGAACTGTATAAATAATTATTTTACTTTTTCTTTATCTTTTTCTTTAAAATTTACATTTTAGTGTGACCTTTACCTTCAAGGTCTCAAAACATGACGACACTTAGATTGATCACATGCAATATTTTATGGTTATTTTACTAAAATCAGAGAAATTCTGCAAAAAAAATAATTTGAATACTTTACACTACATAGTGCATATCTTGGATTTTCACATATAAAGAACATAATTTTTAAGAGTTGGTAGAGCCCTAAAGATGAATTCCAAATGAAATGAAAATTTAACCTAATATTCAGTGTGCCAAAAGGCAAATTTTGAGACCTATCCAAAGAAAAAATTCCAAAAAAAAATTTTTAAGACCATTTTCACTCCACCCTATTGTACATGCCTGCTATAGTGTATACTTTCTAGGGTATACCCTTTGTTTTTTAGGTAGATTTCCTAAGAAATACTACCTATTACCATATTCTCCCCTACGTTGGAATTTCTGAAAACTTTTTGCAGATCTACGCCGATCATGACTCCTAGAACCCCAAACCACCCCCAGTTAAAAACTTTATCTATATTTTTTATGGATACGATAACTTTCATAACTCTGCACAAATCTCTTCCAAACTGATAAAAAAATCAAGGAGTATAATAAAATCCCGGTCAAGTTCGTTAATGGACAAAATCGGACCATGGGTGGGGGGAGGGGTTGTGAAAGCAGAAAAAAAACCCATAACTTCTTAATTATGATACATATCAAATCCGTTTAAAGTTATTACTTCTAGGAAAAGGGCCAAAAATTTATGTATGGCAGATTTTTTTATATTATTAAAAATGGCCTCAAGGGGGATGGGGGGGGGGAAATAAGGGTTTAAGACGAAAAAAATTCATAACTTCGTCAATTCACAAAACATCAAATCCGCTTAAATTTATTATACACCTTCTTAATATTATCTTTAACTTTTATATTGACAATTTTTTTATAGGATCAACTCTTACAGCAAAAAAATAAAAAAATAAAAAAAATAAAATAGAAATAAATAAATAAAATCCCTCCCAGCTCCGTCTACAGGTACAGGTAGATTTCGAAGTGGGCGGTCTCAACTGCCGCATCAGAGCAAAAAAGTCCTTCCTCGGCAATTCCCAATAAACAGGCGCCCCACGGTCTGTGTCTTCGAAATCTACCTGTGCCTGTAGGTCGAGTCGTCAGGCGTTTTTCTTATGACTTCTATACCACTGATTTTTATTCGTAAATGCATGAAATTGGCAGGTGCTCTTATTAGAAACTACGAAATCGAAAAGCGTAATTTTCTAAACGTGCATATTTCAGCGAGAATTTCCTAGTACTCTCCTTGAATTCAGTTGTTCCCGTATGTACATAACGGTATATTAATGCCGATAAAGAAAATATGCTACTGGAACATCACTTCATTGTTTTTTAAACTGAGAGTGACCATGCGTATGTTAGCTCATGGACGAAATAACGGTCAACCATGTCCAACACGGTCTGTTGAATTTGACTTGAGAGAAAGATAGTTAACCGCCGATTCTACCGGATGCGGCGTTCCATAGGTTGCATTTTTATTTAATCTCATCTCTGGGTTTCGCTGAAACAAGCATTACAGTGGAAAATTACCAGTGTTAATTTTTTGTATAAATCTATCGTTTTAAATCATAATTATCCATATGCTGACCAATCCATGTTAAATTATTTCGTTCTTGGAATTCATTTAATAAATTTTGCTGTGTTAATGGAAATGTTTCAAGTTTTTCGGGACAAAACTAATAAAATATAGACGGAATTTATTTTGTTTTTCCTTAAGTAGATTAAAAATAAATGGAATATTGTGCAAAATCGGAACTTTTGACGCAAAATTTTTCGAAATATACGAAATTATATTTTTATTTTCTTTTATTCTCCTCAGATTTTTTTTACATGCTATGAATGTTTCTCTAAAATTGAATAGAATAGAACAAGGAAGGGGAATCTATTTAGAATATTTCTTTCCACGAAAACTCTTTAACACACAACCTGGCGAACGACGCGACGTTTTATGTATTTGAAATGGAATGAACCATGTAGTATTATCAGGGCATATATTAACAGGAACATGCATTTGCATGTACAGAAATTGTGAGTCTCCCATAAATGCCTTGTATTTGCATATATACGTAATACGAAATCTGCCCGCCTCCCCATAGGGACCTATTCATTTTAGGGCCTGGTACAACTGCCCCATTTCCCTCTTGTGCAAGCACCCCGCATATCAAAATATCTCCCGCAATTTTCTGATTTTCTTTTATTAATATGAAATATCCATGTTCCTGCGATAATAGAAATCCCAGGAATAAATAGTGTCACAAATTTTGAATAAATAAATAAATAAAATAATAATATGCGTGGATTCCTCCTGCGAAACTACTGCGCGGACGTCAAAAGTCCTGATTTTTAATGATACAGAAATACTCTTAAATTTCTTTTATGTAGTTCAGTAAAACCGTTCAGTAACAGAAGCCGTTTATAACGTAATCTTGTCTTAAAAACGTAAAAATTTCATAGTACCTACTCAAGGAATACCAGACAATTGTAACTGCTCAGTCGAAAACCTCTTCAAAATTGAATTTTGTTTCGCTTTCACAGATTTTACTGTGCAAGATTATTATGTTTATTTAGTACAGTAAAACATACTAAAAGAGAATCTTAAATGACCGGGAAAAAATCAGTTTTAGGCAACTTTCCGTCTTAGCAGGTATAATTTGGTATTTCTTCTATCCGGACTAAGACTTTTTTTATATTTAAATCAGGATTTCTTTATAGACAGGTTCCGTTTTAATAGGATTTACTGTATTTTTATGTTCCGATTTAGAAGTCGCTGTCAGACGAGATACATTAATCTATATATAAGAATATCGGTAGTATAAGTGATAGTTCCTCGAAATTTGCCTACAAATAGCTCCCGAAGATATTTTACTTTATAAGAATTTAATGTATCTTATTCACTAAATCCTTGTTTTTGAATGTTTAAGAAAATGAGACATACAGTCCGAACAGGCTCCTTTCTTTCTGATCGGAACGTCTGTTGTGATCATTCGCTCTCTGATGTTTTATAACTTCTGTCAGGAGTCCAGAGGTCAGCGGTGGGCGTCGTTTACATGTTTATCTCCGCCTCTTTCTTTTGTTGATGTCTACAGAACCTTTGAAACAGAAAGGCAAGTCTGAATGTTTTACGAGTTTTTAAGCAAGTGTTGTCTGTGTGCAGCCTTAAGGTTGTCCGAGACTACGTTTTCTTTAGCGGTCTCTTTCTTGCAGTAATGCGGTCTGTGTCATGTTTTATGACTTCTCTAGCACGTCCAGAGATCAACAAGGGACGTTGTTGACAGGTATATCGCTGCCTCCTTCTTTTGTTGATGACTGCAGAACCTTTGAAACAGAAAGGCAAGTCTGAATGTTTTACGAGTTTTTAAGCAAGTGTTGTCTGTGTGCAGCCTTAAGGTTGTCCGAGACTACGTTTTCTTTAGCGGTCTCTTTCTTGCAGTAATGCGGTTTGTGTCATGTTTTATGACTTCTCTAGCACGTCCAGAGATCAACAAGGGACGTTGTTGACAGGTATATCGCTGCCTCCTTCTTTTGTTGATGTCTACAGAACCTTTGAAACAGAAAGGCAAGTCTGAATGTTTTACGAGTTTTTAAGCAAGTGTTGTCTGTGTGCAGCCTTAAGGTTGTCCGAGACTACGTTTTCTTTAGCGGTCTCTTTCTTGCAGTAATGCGGTCTGTGTCATGTTTTATGACTTCTCTAGCACGTCCAGAGATCAACAAGGGACGTTGTTGACAGGTATATCGCTGCCTCCTTCTTTTGTTGATGACTGCAGAACCTTTGAAACAGAAAGGCAAGTCTGAATGTTTTACGAGTTTTTAAGCAAGTGTTGTCTGTGTGCAGCCTTAAGGTTGTCCGAGACTACGTTTTCTTTAGCGGTCTCTTTCTTGCAGTAATGCGGTCTGTGTCATGTTTTATGACTTCTCTAGCACGTCCAGAGATCAACAAGGGACGTTGTTGACAGGTATATCGCTGCCTCCTTCTTTTGTTGATGTCTACAGAACCTTTGAAACAGAAAGGCAAGTCTGAATGTTTTACGAGTTTTTAAGCAAGTGTTGTCTGTGTGCAGCCTTAAGGTTGTCCGAGACTACGTTTTCTTTAGCGGTCTCTTTCTTGCAGTAATGCGGTCTGTGTCATGTTTTATGACTTCTCTAGCACGTCCAGAGATCAACAAGGGACGTTGTTGACAGGTATATCGCTGCCTCCTTCTTTTGTTGATGACTGCAGAACCTTTGAAACAGAAAGGCAAGTCTGAATGTTTTACGAGTTTTTAAGCAAGTGTTGTCTGTGTGCAGCCTTAAGGTTGTCCGAGACTACGTTTTCTTTAGCGGTCTCTTTCTTGCAGTAATGCGGTCTGTGTCATGTTTTATGACTTCTCTAGCACGTCCAGAGATCAACAAGGGACGTTGTTGACAGGTATATCGCTGCCTCCTTCTTTTGTTGATGTCTACAGAACCTTTGAAACAGAAAGGCAAGTCTGAATGTTTTACGAGTTTTTAAGCAAGTGTTGTCTGTGTGCAGCCTTAAGGTTGTCCGAGACTACGTTTTCTTTAGCGGTCTCTTTCTTGCAGTAATGCGGTCTGTGTCATGTTTTATGACTTCTCTAGCACGTCCAGAGATCAACAAGGGACGTTGTTGACAGGTATATCGCTGCCTCCTTCTTTTGTTGATGACTGCAGAACCTTTGGAAAAGAATGACCAGTCGAAAGATTTATGACTTTCTTAGCAAGCATATAAACGGACCTTTACATCACTCTGACTTTTAATGTCTCAATTGTCTAAATTCAACACCTGTAGTATTCCGGATTGGTTTCACTTCTGGGAAATAGTGCGGGGCGGGGAAGACTTGGAAGGAGCAGTAGGGATTATAAAAATAAGCTAAATTGTGCTTATGATTAGAAGAAGAAGAAAAAAAAAACATAGGATAGGGATTGCCCCGTCAGCCCCCTCGCTTCTAGAAATACTATATGTTACGAAATTCAGAGCTGTCTAGACCAAATTTCGAATTGCACATAAATATACTAGATTCCATTGTCACCATGGAATCATATGCAATTTTTAAGCTCCTAATCCATTTCGTATTCATCATAAGATAAGATTTTGAGGCAGTTTGAATATGCGCATGCAAACTGAAGTCGTTAATACTTTTTACCAATGTTGGTGTAATATCTTAGTAAGAAATTGAAGTCTTATAAAAATATACTTATCTGCCGTTCTGATCATTTGTTTTCGCTATATTTTCTCCGAATTAAATTTGTTTATAATCCCTTGTCTCAAGATCGAATCGGTGCTGATTCATTTCCCCCCGCTTTATTCTTTGTTCCATGTCTGTCCCCCCATCTTTATTTCGGGATAAGATCTTAATACGTGATTTAGAGGATCCGAAGCCATAACGTTCCCTTGAAAGCTTATCAATGTCACGGCCTTTGTTTTCAGACAGTACTGAATATTATCTTTTCCCCTCCTAACATAACGTTGTCCTTTTGATCTTTATATTTGACAATGTTACGAAAATATAAGCTGTGTATTTTGAAAGAAGCGTTTTTACATATCTTAGTTTATGATACATGTGTATTGTGCACCATTCATTTAAATGATATTTACGAAAATAATTAAATAATTTTTTTAAACAACGTTATGTGCAAAAATATTTCCAAGAGGAGTCGTTTTTCCTCCTTTTGGCCTGTAATGATAATGAATGCAATAAAACTTTATTTATTCAGTTAATGTGTTCTAGAAATAATCCAGATATACAGAAATCATTGAGGCAATCCTTAAAAAAATAACTAGTGGGAAAAAAAATTCATCTAAAATTGCTTTGTTAAAAAAAAAAGTAAGTAGATGTTATTAATTTAATTTGTATTTGGCCTACTTTTTAATACGATCGCTTTTTCTATAAATAGTACAATAATAATAAAAAATATGGTATTTGCATACATAATTGTTTTGCCCATATACCGCAAATATCGACTTAAAATTATCCTGACTTCGACAATTCCTATTAAATATAAATTTTAACGTTGGTGTAAATAGGAATTAGGAAATTGTATAATTATGAACGAATGTATACAATTCTCATTTCAATAAGTCTCCCCCCTCCCCCTTAAATGTATTTTTTTTATTTCCGGATGTTTGGCGAGCCGGATGAGTGGAGTTGGGATAATTGGAATTTTATTTACTCTATTGAGGCTTTTCTAAAGGTTAAACACTAAATTAAGACGAAACTTGTATTTTCACCCTTTCTTTCGCTGTTTATGTATGTGTGTCGACAGGCTGTGGTACTTCCAACCCCCTTTTTGGTTGTCACGTGACCAATATAGACTGGTTTCCATCAATCGTGGGACTGCCATGTGATCAAGGTAGGTTGAAAAGCAGCCGAGAAAAGTGAAGTACTGCGGCCTGTCTCTTTTGTTGGCTGCAATGTGTGTATAAAGGGTGCTAGGGCCATATTTTTTGAAAAAAGTAGCCGAAAAAATCTTATTAGAGATAGTGTTGAAATAAAACATTTTATATAATTTAAGATTATTTAAGATTTACTTTTAATTTCTTTTTTGAAAAAGAAAAAAAATCCTGTATTTAATTAATGATTTTTTTTTTTTTTTTTTTTTTTTTTTTTATATATTTCAGGACTTAGAATTTCACGGAGCTATGCGATTTTATTTTCAAGATGCTGGCCAGAAAGTTGCTACAAAGTGCATTAGAGTATCAAGTACAGCTACAACAACAGATGTCATAGAAACTTTAATAGAAAAATTCCGTCCAGATATTCGAATGCTTTCAATTCCCGAGTATGCTCTGTATGAAATTCATGAAAATGGAGGTTAATATGAATTTATATTTTTCTAATATTTTTAATAAAAGTATCAATGAGTATTTTTTGTGCCATCAGAATACCTTCAAGAGAAATAACTTGAATTGTTTAGCATCTTTTGGTTAAGATTTATCATTAACCAATATGAACGAACTAACAACATTTGATATAATGGCTAAATTTTGTGTTAAAAACTTAGTACAGTCAAACCTCGTTAACACGAAATTAAAGGGACTGCGAATTTATTTCGTGTTATCCGAAATTTCGTGTTAACCATCACAATAGTGGGGCCATCTATGTTATATATAAAAACTAAATAAATTGACCTACAAATATAACCCTGCTCATAAAATCATAAATTAATAAGAAATATAAAATTTCATTAACAAACTAGTCATCATTTTTTAGGCAATAATAAATTTATTTACTTACTAATCATTTTTTTAATGTCCGTTTTTGACATTTTCTTCAATTTTTGTAGAGTAGTTCTTTTAGGAACGTATGGACCTCATCTAATTTGTTCAAAGTTCTGGAAGCAACCTGTTATTCCATAAGGAAACGTTGTACAGTTTTCAATGCTGTGGTAGATTATTTTAACAAATGAAGTCGCTCTCATCGAGCAGCAGCAAAAGCCTTTGCTTTCTCTTGCAAAACTGCAAAATTCAAAACAATATTCTAGCTTCTTGCTTCTTTTATCCACCGCATGAGAGCAATTTCAATTTATTCTTTCTTTCTTCTACACATTCGTTTACTTACTGGTTTGAATTGACTCACACCATAAGCGGTTTCAATCTTTTCACGATTCTTTAAAATTGTTGAGAGGTTCAATTGTAGAAGAATTGAAGGTGTCACATACTTCACGGCATTTTCTGATTTTTTCAGCACTTTTTTGCTAACTTCATTTAAAGTGTTTTGCTTGGTTTCTAAAGATGCAGCTTGTTTTCGACTCATCTTTCACAGAATTCTACAGAGCAACTGCAAACAGAGTTTCAATTATGTTAGTCAAGTAGTGAAATAAGGATTGTCACCCACAGATAGGGGAATTCGGAAACCTGGTTTATGTCACTATCAATACAGTTAACAGTGTAATGAGAGAATTACTTTCAAAAAAGGCTCATACGGTTAATGTGGGAATACTTGCACACATCAGAGATCAAAGAAAAACAGGGATTAGTCAGGAATTCAGTATTTCACGATTTTCTGAAACTCTTTTCCACTTTATATCTTTTTCAAACGACAAGAAAATTCTCTTTTTAATAAGAGTATATGACATGTAAGTTAGTTTGAAATATCGGAAAAAACATTACATAAGATTTTTTCTTTTTTTAACTTTGGAGAAGAAAAAAAAAAAAAAAAAAAAAATTCGCCTTAAAAGAGAATATCTGAAATTCTATTTCGCGTTAAACGAATTAATTAACATTGATTTTTAGACTCATCTGACGGGACCTCAGTATTATTTCGTGTTAAGCGAAATTTTGCGTTAAGCGATTTTGTGTTAACGAGGTTTGACTGTAGTATCAGTTTATAGCAGATGATCGTAAAATATTTTGATATGTTAACTATTTTTCTGCCTTCTGTAACTATTTATTAACGATAAATAAATAAATTGTTTTATTGTAAAATAGGGATGCACAACCTGTGGCCCTCGATGGATCAACTGATGGTCCGCGGAGACTATAAATGCCAACATCTTCAGAAATTGCAAATTTCGCCAAATAGTCGCGAAAAAAATTACAAATTTTATCCATAGGTCGCAGAAAAACATCGTGAATTTCGCCGATCGGACGCACAAAAATCGTGAATTTCGAAGATTGGGTGCGCAAAAATTGTGAATTTAGTCGATCGGTTGCGCAAAAATTGTGAATTTAGTCGATCGGTTGCGCAAAAATTGTGAATTTAGTCGATCGGTTGCGCAAAAATTGTGAATTTAGTCGATCGGGCACGCAAAAACCGTGGATTTCGCCGATCGGGTGCGTAAGAACCGTGAATTTTGCCGATCGGGCGCGCATAAAGCGTGAATTTTGAAGATCGGGTACATAAAAATAGTGAATTTAGTCGATCGGTTGCGCAAAAATGGTGAATTTCGACGATTGGGCGCGTATAAAAATCGCGAAATTTGTCGATCGGGCGCGTAAAAATCGCAAATATTGTCGATGAATCGAATGGTAGCCCTCAACAAGCCAGTCATTTTTGTGAGTGGCTCCTTGTATAAAGGTTGTGCACCCCAATTGTAAAATATATTCAACTATTTTTAATGAAAAAAAGATATTAAAAAAGATGTTTCCCCTCTCCTCCTGGCCTTTTGTCTGTCATCTGGCCATCTGTCCTTGTGTACTCTAACTCTCGTAAATATACTCAGATTTCCCTGAATTTTTTATATGTTGTTCACGTTTATTATAAGCATGATCCCTATCGAAAATGAAGTGTGCAGCACTTATAGTTTATTTACAATGTCATTCAAAAGTATTCAGTTACATTACAGTGAATGGGAAAAAATCCTTTCAAGTGCATTTTAATACTGTCATGCCATTGATGAAATTGATATACAATTATGAAGCCCACTAAAACATGCTTTTTGTAAAATATGCCTTTATTATATTCCTTTACAGGATCACACAAAATAATTCTGTTACACAATGTTCTATCTGGGGGGAAAATCATTTGCAGCATAATTTAATGGTATTTCACTATTTCAAACATAATGAAATTTATATGCATTACTGAGGTGCACTATAAATTGCTCACAGAAAAGTATGGTGTGCGTTGCATTTATTGTTCATTTACAGGGACACTCAACAGAATTTGATTACAGTCTTAGTGCGATAATTAGTCAGTGTGATAAGTGTGTTTTCAACTTTGGTTTCCATTTGTAAGTTTAAATTTTTGCATAGTACGTGGTGTGTATAAATTCTGTTTATCATATACAGAACTACACAAAGAAATTTTTAAGTATTACTGACTATAGGAGTGAATTGCTTAAAGGTATTTTTAATTGTGTTACGCATTTTCCTGCTGAACTATATTTAGTAGACTTTTGAAGTTTGTGGATTATAAATAAATTCATATACAGGGCTATACACAAATGCAAAGAACAAAGATACATTGTTGTTTATGGTTGGTAATTGCTGGAAGTAAGTTGTAAGTTGCCTTATGCATTTTGTACATGAATTAAATTTTAGCTTAATATGTGGTGTGTACAAAAGGGTTTAGATAATATAAAGGGTTGTACAAAATATTTCAAATGTATTTCCATCGATTGGCATTAATTGCTATATGTGAAATTCTAACTGAGCTTAATTTTATCATGCTGTGTAGTATATATTCAAATCTATACATCATATACAAGGCTGCAAAAAATAATTAGATTATTTTTTTTTGACTGTGGGTAGGTAATTGCTAAAACTGGATTTTAAATGTTATGTTTCTTAAATTGTTTACTACATATCTTCTTTCACCTTATTTAACAGTGAAGTTTTGTTAGTTTTCTGGATGTGTTGGAAAGTGTTTCATAATCTATGCTTGACGCATGGTTTTTCGTTTGTTCTTTCTCCTTTTTTTTTTGTTGGGGTAGGGGGACAGTTTGCTATTTTTATTTATGAGAAAATATAAATATAGCCTTTCCTTGTGAATATTTCTTCTTTTTTTTTTTTAACATGAAACTAAATCTACTACAGCAGGGTTGGCGAACCTTTTCACATCTGCCTGCCAATTTAAAAAAAAAAAAGACTTTTAATGGAATACAAGCTGAATTAGATCATCTGACAAGTGGTTGCTATTTGAGTTTTTCATATCATTCATTCTTGAAAATAACTCATGGGCACAGGTAGAGATGGGGAAATTTTTGAAATGGCAAATTTATACAGAATTTCTATACATTGGCATTTTCCTTATAATGCCTGCTGTTCATTCGATATTCTCCAAATCTTTTAATTTGCATAGCTGATGACCTTCTGTCTCCTCCTCCCCCAAGTCAGATGATTTTGTTGCAGAACAATTGAGGGAAAAAAAAATATATAAAATAAATAAATAAATATATATGAAAAATTTGCCATTTTCATGAAAAAAATTATATTTGTTTCTTCCTTAAGTTCAGTGTTATGTACAGAAGAAATTTCATGCAAATAATGTACAGTCGAACCTCGTTAACACGAACACTCAAGGGGAAACTTTTTTTGTTCGTGTTATCCGACATGTTATACATTACATACAACTGGATGGGGCAATCGAAAACAGTTCGTGCTAAGGTTTGACTGTATATATATTTTATTATAAATGTTTTCTCACTTCCATTTTTTTCCTCCTCCAACTCTCTTTCTCTTTAATTTGTGTATTTTATTTAAATAAGAAATTTTCTCCTAAGAAGTTTTCTTCTTTTGTAGAAGAGAGAAAACTCCGGCCTGATGAGATGCCTCTTTGGGTTCAGCTGGATTGGCATAAAGATGATAGAGAGGGGAGATTCTTGTTACGGCGGATGGATGAAAAATCATATGTAAGTATTTATTCATTTAGGGAAAAAAAAGGTGATTTTTAAAGCTTAAAAAATTCCTCATAAAATCAGTATTTTAATAATTTATCCAACTTTTCCGTACTTTCCTTAGTAGCTTTTAAATGAAAATATGGCTCTTTCCTATTTATGCAGTTCTTAAATGCATGAGTAAATTAGTGTCATTCTTGTTGAAAATGGTTTGAGATTTCCTTAAAAAAATTAATATGACCATATCAAATCATTCATTGAATTTTCTTTTAAAATATAATTTTTCCAACTTATTATAATTCAATAAATAATCATTCTTTTAAATTAATTTTTATTAACAGATCTCTAGTATGGATGCATGCGACAATGAGAGCTTTAAAAGAAAATTATCAAAAAGAGAAAAGAAAGATAAGAAGAAAAAAGAAAAGAGGGAAAAGCTGAAGGTAATTAAGTCTGCTAATTTGAATGAACTCCATATAGTTTTTGGAAAATATTGTGTAATTTTTTTTTACTGTTATTAGGTACCATAGACCCATTTGAGGCTTTCACACTGTCTTTGATATTATTTTCTAATTTAACTGCAATTTTTAGTGAATGTGTTTCAATGAAATGCGAGTGTACTATGTCAAAAGCCCATTTTTAAAAACCTTTTGGGTGATACTTCATTCATTATTGTGCATTTTGTATGACTGTAGAAAAAAAGGTATGTTGACATCAGAAATAATGTGATAATTGCATTAAATGAATTTGTATTGCTTCAGTTTTCATTTTGTTTGTTCTAAGACTGAAGTTCCTGTTATTTTATTTTAACAAAGACCCCATAGTATATATTTCTTAATAGGAAGAAAAATGTATTTTCAGACAAATTACTATGAATGTTTAATATATAGTAGAATAATTTGGTACTTTTGAAAGAGAAAAATTAAGTGGAAATTACATCCGTTTAATGCTATCACAATAACATTGTTTTATTAATTTAAATTAACATTTTGTTTTTATATTTAAAGAGAAAAATATGCAAATTTATTTTATAAATTAATGTCATTTTCGCATTTAAAAAAACATATGTTAACTCAATTTATCCAAACTCACTCTCTTTCTGAGACGTGCCAACAACATATTTATTATAGAAATACATTTTATATGAAATGTATTAATTATTCTGCATTTAAATAACATTTTAAATTTAATACAAATTTACATGATTAAGTGGGACAAAAGGCATCCTGTGTTGTTTTGGTTATAATCTACTTATAGAATTAAAATTAATCCAGCCATTTTGATGATTTTGGTTGATCACATTGGTTGATCAAATGACGATCACTATGTCGTCATTTGAGCAAATTAATGCTAGTTGCTGTTCCTGTTTCCATTCAATTATAGTTTTATTTATAAAAATTTTGAATTAACCTGCAATTTTCAATCACAGTTTGTGGGGATAAAAAAACTTGCTGCTTAATAGAGAATAGGGTAATAGAATAGGCTGCTATTTGGGAGTGTCTGTTATGGAGGTTTTATTGTATATGATTATTATTATGTAGAAACTTGAACTTTAAACATTTAAATGTGTTTTTATATTATAGATACTGTATGTTTGTTATATTTAAAAATTTATAATCATTGCATTTAGGCTGCTGAAGAAAGTAAAAAAGATAGTATTGCTGAACGGCTTTATTCAGAACTTCCTGAAACTAGTTTTACTCGTTCAATCTCAAATCCTGAAGCGGTGATGAGAAGGCGGCGGCAACAAAATTTAGAAAGGAAGTTGCAGCAATTCTGTCAAGAAGGTGGTACTGATGCTGGTATGTATTAATAAATTCAGACTTTTTATTCAAAATGCACCTCAAAATTTATTATTCTTTCAATTGTAAATAACTAATTATTTTAACTGTTTAATTTGATAGTTTAATTCTTAAATATTTCTCAAATATTTTGTAGTGTTTTCAAAAGTGTTCACTCCACTTCTCTTTTGCAGCTTTTTACAAACCTTTAATAGTTCGTCTGTTTCAGAAATTTCTTTATAAAAGGCCAAATTGCATTAAAGTATTTGATATATTGTAATGTTTCATCCACCTTATACATTACAGTAACTTTTCTTCAATTTTATCGACTAGCACTATGTTTAGAATTAAAAATTTCTATAATTTACTACAATTCTTAAAAAAAAAAAAAAAAAATTAAAAAAAAAAAAAATTAAAAAAATCTTTATTTTGCAGGAAAAATTATAGAAGCAAATATAGTAGTTAACATTTAAAATTAATTGTAAATGTTAATTTTAAAGCATTTTTCAACAAAATTATTTAGTCAATATTTTCTAAGGGCTGCTCTTTACATAATTTGTTCAGTCATGATTGAATAGAAAGCAAAGAAATTCCACCTCTGTTTCTTCAGAGAATAATCTCATGTTTTCCCTTTGCTATTTTGTCTTCAGGGGTTCAGTACTTTTTTGGCCTAAAATTCATGTGATTTTTATGATTTGTTTTCTGTTATACAGAAAAAAGATGTAACTTTCGGACTTTTTGCATTATTTTATTGACTTATATTTAAACTTTCACTTATATATTTAAATTTTTATGTGTCGTACCTGTATAATCAATGCACCTAAGGGATGCAATGAAAGAGAAATAGCAAATATTGTTCAACAGAAGTAGAACCTTCTGTTAATTGAGATACAACAAGATTCATCTAGACTTTTTACCATTTTTGTGTTAAAAAATGGAATTTCAGTACAGAATTGACATATACTTAAAAATGAATAAATAAAAACTTCATTCATGGTTTCATTGCACACTTAAAAAAATCTTGTAGCATACATATCTGTCTAGGCCACATAGATTGAGAAATAATGCATTACAGTATGGATGATGAAAATCTTATGATCTGCGATTTATTGTTATTTTGGTTGGAGAGGGAAAATATCATAGCAGTTAAAAAAAAAAAAAAAAAAAAAAAAAAAAAAATAGAAGTGACTCCATGATTTTCTGAACATTTTATATAATACTGTGAATTTAGGTATATTTCTGACACTATTGAATCAGCTGTATTCAAATCAGGACTCGAAATGGAAAAATCCATGAACAGGAACAGTATTTCAAAATTATTGTTGACTAAAAAATAGTTTTGAAAGTATAGACATTTATTTCTAACCCTTCAAAAACAATTTAAAAAATGCCTTAAAGAAGTGTGGCTTAAATTTCAGTTTGACACTTATTTTTTCTACTTGTTGCAGTGATTTCAATTTCAGTTTGACACTTATTTTTGCTACTTGCTGCAATATTTTCAATTTCAGTTTGAAAATTATTTTTGCTGCCTGCGGCAGTATTGAAAATTTACAGTAAGGCTCAAATTATTTAATGCAACATTCAAATTGTTTCATTCAAAGTGTAAACACACATCACCGTTGCCACCTTGAAATGTTTTGTTTTACATTTCCTAAATTTATTAAAATATTTGCCTCGCACAATAAATAGCTAATGTGTGGAAAAAAAAAATGTATATTTTTATAGATCTTTCTCAAATTGCAATTAAAGGACTACTGCAGATGATAAGTTAATTGTTTTACGTTTAGAATTAAATATAGAGTTTTAAATATTGTTTATGAACTGCTATAGTATGAATGCACCTCATTTGTCATGTTTGACGTACAATTTCCAACTTATCATTTCTCTTACAGCTTTCATATCTGCTAGTTCAAAATTACCGCTTCTTGATAAACATCTTTATGTTAATGCTTATTTACTATTTTCTTTTTAAAATTAATTAAAATGTCTTAAATTTTTTTTTTTCTCCTAGAAAATATATAGTAGATTTAGATGTATTGTTATTTTATCCTGTTGTAGTTTGTATGAAGTTGGTGACTTTGTGAGAAAAGATAGTGTATTTCTTGAATATTAAGAATAAAACAATATTTCCTTTACATGTAAAGATTTTTGCATTTCTCTCAATTTTCTTTTTTTTTAATTCTATGAAAAAGCAGTAACAGTCATGAATATTCCATTAAAACTTTCTTTATATTATTGGAACTTTTTTTTGGGGAAACAAACAGGCTACGATCCTCTCCCTTTTTTATGTAACTTCAGTTGTGAAAGTCGAACTTGTCTTTAGATATTTAAAAAAATTTCCATTTGATGATAAATTTTATATTCTTTCATTATTTAACTTAAGGTTAGCTCTTATTTAGAATTGAGTTGGAGATTGTGCAATAAATATCTGTATTTCTGAGCTAATCTGTTTTGTGTTAATTTTAATAAATGAAAGAAATTTGTCAACCTAATGAATGGCTATTTATGTTTAGGTGGAACTTTAAGAATATTTGGTGAATCTTTGAATAAAGATGTGCCTTATAAAACATTGTTACTTTCAACTAAAGATAGTGCCTCATTTGTTGTTAAAGAAATTTTAGAAAAATATGGTTATGATAAAGAAGATCCAGCTCAGTACTGCCTTGTACAAGTAATTGTGCCACCTCATGGACAAAACGATGCCACAGACTTGCAAAATAATGGTGGAATTAAAGAGTATATTCTGGATGATGACGATTGCCCATTAACTATACAACATCAACATAATCGTAATAGAGGTATTTGTTTTTTAATATCGATTCTGATTGTCATGTGTGGAATTCATTTGAAATTTAAATGTTACATCCTTAAACAATTAAGATATTATTATTATTTTACTTTAATAACTTGTATGATGAAATTTAAGATAGTATATTATTTAATGCTCATGATTGAATGTTTTTGTTTTAATGAGTAGTAAAAAACTGTGATAATTTCTTAAAATTAACTTCAGAATACAGCAATAGACGAGTTTTTTTTTTTTTTCTTTTTAAGGATGATGAAATTGTTTTATACTCCATAACTTCATTGGTTTGTTATGAAAAAATTGTCTAAGCTTCCTTACTGTTCCTGACCGCTATCATTCAAACAATACCTGGCAAATTTATTACTTGTTTAGTTTCAAATAACTGCTTAATGCAGAGATTATCTACATGTTTTCTTCAGCTTATGATTTTGAGTGAAATGTTTATTTTAAATTTTTAATTTGATAGCTTAGTTCTTAACTAACATTCCATTATTTAGTTTCTATGATCATAATTATTTTATAGTACTTCGAAAAATGCTTTCGTTGACCTTCTAATCTGCAACTTTTTACAGTTTTACAATCTGTATTAAAGCTTGGCTATTTAAATCGTTAGGAGTGGATTTATTTTGGAATAGAAAGGGAATTGAAATTATAATTTAAGCATATTTCTTTGATAAATTACTGTTGCTTTTCAAATATATTTAAAGGTCTCTGATATGGTCAGAAACATTTTTCTCTCTTTTTCTAAAATGCTTTCACTGTTTTAATATAATTTAGGATCTGTATTTACTGCCTCTGGTTTTTGTTCAACGATGGTTTTAAATATGTTATACAAGATCAAAAACATAGATTTATTTAGAAAATTTTAATATTTCAATTATATATATATATATATATATTTTTTTTTTCCAATATGAAGCACTCATTACTCCATTATATACAGTAAAATCTCGTTACAACGAATCTCTGGAGACCGCTGATTAAATTCGCTATAATGAAATATTCTTTAAAGTGAAAGTATTTTTATACTGAAATAGAATGACTTTTTTTACAATCCAAATTATATTCGTTAAATTGAAAAATTCGTTAAATCGAGGTTCGTTGTAACGAGATTTTACTGTATATAAAAAAAAAAAAAAAAAAAGTTAATACGTATTTCAAAAAGTAAAAATTTTATAAAAAGTATGACGGTGTTATGCTTTATCTACCCACCTCTTTTCTTAATTTTTCATTTTGAAGTTACATAAATATTTTTTAAAATTATATTTCTGCTTTGTGTTGAGTTCTGTAATATAATCAACAGTAAATTATGTCTATATTAAAATACAAAGATACTGAAATGAAAAAATTATTTCTAAATTTAAAAAACATAATTAATGTAACACTGTTTCTATTAATGATGTCAAGTGACACTTGAGTTAAAATTTTTAAAGAAAATTTTTGGATAGAAACAAAATTGTAATAAAAGGCTGTAGAAATAGAGTTCAATAACCTTAAATTATAAAATGTCTTTTAATGAGACTTTTGCTATTAAAGAATTTGTCATTTGTTGCATTCCAGGTACTATCACATTTCATGTAAGAAGACGGCCTGCTGACTATCAACCTAGAAAAAGGAAAAAAAAGCCGAAGCCTACAAAAGATGATCCAAGCTATAATGATAATCCATCAGAAAAGTTGCCCTATCTGCTTGAGCTAAACCCTGGTACAAAAAAAAAAAAATCTTATAATTCTTTTTATTTGATTTGTTTAATTTTACTTCTCACTATTATATTTTACCTTTTCCGACTTGACTAATTATGCTTTTAATATATGAAAGCAAGCATAGTGGATTTTATTTTTAAAAGCATACTTAATCTTTCAATTCTTCGTCTTTTAAACTTTCTCTTAGATGTGTTCGGTATAGACTTTACAGTGTCAATTGTTGAAAATGATTATTTATGATAATTTTAAAATTGGCTAGCAAATGAATATAGAAAACATTTTACTATTTATTTCATTGCTCTTGAAATTGTTTATTGAAATAAATAAATAAAGCTTTGCACTTTACTTAGATGTACTTTAACAAATAATCCTATATGTTAAAGTACATCATAACTTTTATACAAGGATGAAAGTTTTCTATCCTTTCAATAGTCATATTTATCAAGGGTAGAAATTATAATTTTCCTAAAATTCCCTATTTTTTAAAAAGTGTTCTAAAGTGTCCTAGTTTATTTGTCCTAGTGTTTATAATTTTTTTTAATAAAAATGAACTGTTAATTTTCTGAAAACAAAAATTCATTTGTTTTCAAAAATCAAGATTTACTTTGGAAATATAGTTAAAAAAAAATGAAGTACCGTAAAATACCGTTGATCCGCCCCCCCCCCCCCCCAAACGTGAAGAAAAATCGTATAATAATCGGGGGGGGGGGGGGGCGCTTACACGGGATTTAATAGAATAGTTAGTAATATGTATGTGTGTGTGGGGGGGGGGGGGGGGTACGCTAATTGCCGATCGTCGCAAAGTATGTATTTTTGTATAAATTCAGGAAAGAAGAAAGTATTAAATAAAAATACAAAATAGAAAAACAGCAAAACTTCGCGATTAACGGCGATTTCAGATATAGAAAAATCTGAATTTCAAAAGTTTTGAAACTAGAATGCATTTACATAACAAAAATAATATCTATCATTAATATAGTAATAGAAAAATTAAAGGAATTTGATAATTAAAAGAAAAAAAAAAAAACGCGGAGAAATTGCAAATGAAAATGTCCTGAAATGTTTTCTAAAAATAATAACATTTTACGTGGCATCGCCATCTGTTATAACTTCGCGATTAACGGCGATTTCAGATTATAAAATTTTCTGAATTTCAAAGTTTTGAAACTAGAATGCATTTACATAAAAAAAAAAATTATAATATCTGTCATTAATATGGTAATAGAAAAATGAAAGAAACTTGATAATTAAAAAAAAAAAATTAAAAAACACCGAGAAACTGCAACAGAAAATGTCCTAAAATATTTTCTAAAAATAATATTTTACATGTGTCGCCATCTGTTGTAAATTAGGTAAGTTAATAACCGCATATATTTTTAAATCATGATTTCTGATCTTTATAAAATAAATATTAAATAAGTAATACAAATCACAAAAATAAATGTTATAACAAGAAAAATGTTGCAGATGAAACCATTATTATCCAAAATAGAAGAATATGCTAATAATGAGAAGCTTGAATAAGACTTACAATTAATTTTTAAAAAATAACTTCGTAATTGCATTAACACATTTAAAATAGTGAAATATAAAGCAAATGCTATATACCACCTTCAAATATCGAATTAATTAACCAATTCAAATCATAATAAAATCAAATTTCACTTTTTTGGGGGGGGGGGGGGGATTTATCATAACATTGGAGATAAAAAAAAACATGATATAAAATTTCAAAATTATAATACTTAAAAAAAAAATCACTGTAAATATGTAAATATTTATTATTACTCTTACCTTAATATATTTAAAGGAGGCGTCCGTTGGCTTTGTGCTATGCCATCCAGAGTGCAGGGCGTGGACCTCCCTCCTTATGGCACTCCATGTTTTTTAGAGTGGTTTCTATCCACTTTGGCACGCTTTTTATAAGTGGGTCGCATCCACTACAAATTAGACTGCTCAGTCGTCATCGGTGGAAAATCCATCAAACGACTCCTGATCATCACTATCATCATCAAAGATGATATCTAGCATCTCAACATTTATTTCATCAGACGATGGTCCAACAGCTTCTGCCAACTTTTCATTATATTCTCCATTTTCTGAACCATTCAAAGCATTTGATATGCCACAGCGCTTAAATGATTTTACTATAATTTCCTCAGAAATTTTGTCCCAAGCAAAGGATATCCAATTTACGACATCTTGTCTGGATGGCTTTTTTAAACTTCCCTTTGGACTCTTCAGACCCAACTGCATATATTCCATCCATTTTTCTACCAAATATCCTTTAAAGGGCTTATTCCGGGATACGTCGGCAGGTTGCACAATGGATGTCAATCCACCCGGAATAATAATCAGATGCGTATTTACGTTGGTGAGTGCCGTGCGTACCTCCAGTTTCCCATGAATCGGTGCTTTATCCAAGATAAGCAAGCGGGAAACATCATCCTCATCTGGCCCCCATACTCTGCTTATCCAGGAATTCAATTTTTCCGAATTCATCCACCCGTTTTTAGTAGCCGTCACTTTCACATTCTCTGGAACTTTTAAGATATTATACACTTTAGCGGGGATTTTTCCACTTGGCTCCTTAAAAATGATGAAAGCTGGCATTTTATGGCCAGAAGCACAAGCACATAAAGCGACAGTAAATCCACGCTTTGTACATCCCGTATTTACGATCCTTATGGAGGATTCACCCTTCACGTTGTTTGTCCTTGAAGGAGGGCAGTCAAAACGAACCATCGTCTGATCCATGTTGCCGATATTATACAGAGTTAAATCATTTTTAACTCTGCATACTTTCACCGAATAGAGAAATATTGAGATCTTTTCTTTTAGTTCTTCGGGAGTTTTCTGGCTTTCATTAGTGGCTACTCTGGTGGTAACATTCATCCTTTTCTTCCATCGAGAAATAAACATATCTGATGCTTTGAACTCGCGTAGCCCAATTTCTTCGGCTTTGCGAAGTGCCTCTTTTTGCAATATCTTATTGCTCACGGCATGACCAGCTGCACGCTCCTTTTCCAAAAACTCGAACAAATAATCGTCCAGTTCTTCAGAAAGAGATGGCCGGCCTAATCTAAGCTTTCTCTTTTTTGATGATAGCCCATAATTGTTCTGCAAAAGCTCATTTTCTTTCGAAAGCCAATCTCTAATTCTTTTCCGATCAATGCTAAAATTCCTTGACGTAGCATGCAAATTAGCACCGTTTCCTTTGTGCCAAGCTAATACAGCTAATTTTTTTTCTACGGTATAACTACCAGGCATCTTTATGAAAAATAAACTTGAAACAATCACTATAGACAAAAGATAAAATAAAGCACGTGCGGCTGCAACGAGAGAAGAGAATAGAACATTCACAGAATATCACAGAATGAATGGTCTTTCGGAGTTAGTGTTGCCAGATTTTTAAAGCGAAAAATACTATATCTGCCACTGAAAAATATTACAAATTTGACTTTAGAGCCATCTGCTGATCAATCAATTGATAATTTTTTTGTGATTAGTTTTTATAATTAACATTACGCCTATAAATTATTTAAAAAATAAATAAGAATTTTTTTTAATCAACGCACTTAACTCATTTAATGAGAAACTTCCATTATCGATATTTTCATTAACTTCATATCTCCATGGAGGTAATTCTGCTATATCGGAAGTAATACAGCGAAACTAATGTTTGGTTATATGGCTTTTTCAGATTGGCAACAATTGCATTTTATTTACGTTACTTTTTGCATTTGTACATGTGAATGTGAAAAATATATCTGACAACACTGCTTGGAATGGAAAGATAGTTTCTCAATCTAGGTCAACTGGCAACCCCTCAAGTTGGCGATATCTGTTTAGAATCGGCATGCTTTTCTGACGTGACGGAAAAAATACTCGGAGATAAAATACTTCGTGTTGACTTTGACTTTTGACGTGTGGGCTGGAATTTTTTTCTGGGGAGGGGGCGCTTTCTCGGGATTTTTTGAAATTTTCTAATTGTTTACAAAGTAGGAGGGGGGGGGCGTTTGATCGGGAGGGGCGGATCAACGGTATTTTACGGTAACAGTATTAGCAGCATGTATACTAAGTCAGGTAGCATGTAACACTGTGGCTGCCATCTGACAGTTGGTGGTCACTTTTTTGTCATAATGTACAGCTGGCGGACTTTTCAAATCTTTTCTTCCACACTGGCTGACTGTCAAATACATTGTTCAGTTTATAAGATCTACAGTTAGTTTGATGTTTAAGCTGTTACTGTAGGAAAAGTGTTGGCCTGTCACTGAAAAGTACATTTGACTGCCTGTGGTGGTTTGGCAGCTAAATTTTAACGCTGTATATTCTTGTCCTGCTGAGATTTCTGTACACTCATGTAATATTGACTTAAATATTTTGAAGAACTGAAACAAGGAACTGTTTTTAGTAAACTGGCACTCACATGATCACTTTTGGTTTTGCATGCTTGTATTTTTTTTATTTAATGTTAATAACAATGTCATAGCTGCCAACTTTTACGCTTTTTTAAATCTTATAAACATGATTTGAACCAAAAACATTATTCAATAAAATTAGTGCTGCATTTATTTAATGAAACATAATACACTTTTCATTTTATTTATTAAGTAAAAAGTCTGGTACAAATATGTTTGTTTGACTTTAAAAAAGCGTAGAAGTTGGCAGCTTTTCAATGTACCTTCTGTAAATCAACTTAAAAAATTTTCAAAAATTTACTTCCAAGCTCTGTAGTTATTTTTTGATCTAATTTTTTTTTCATCAATCATTTTTGCAAATTTCGATATTGCATATTTGTCATTCATTAAGACAATTAGTTTTTACTCTACAGTTCTCTAAACAGGTATTCTTTATTTATAAAGACTTTGTATGTGTACATTATAAATGTAGCCTAACTTCTACCATAATTGCTCTTTTGTTTTGAATGATTATGATACTACATCTTAAGGTTACAGAATTTCTTCTATAGATTTAATGACTACCCTCATGTAATTAATTACCTATGCATGTACATGCAAATTCAAATTTTTTTTTATCATTTTCTTTTAAAGATGGAACTGAACCTCATGGTCCTCCTAAGAAACACAGGCTCTATTTAAATGTTACAGAAGTGGGAAGTGAAAGAAGCAGCTCAACAGGAGGGCAATATTTACAGGTGACTACATTTTTTTTAATCTCGCATTTTTTTGCTTTGTGGCATTGAATTTTATTTTTAGTCCTTTTGTATTTAAAATGTCTTGTGCATAACATATAAAAATGCATTATCTTCTAGATTCAAATTAGGGTTCAAAGTTAGCAGTCATCAGTCATATTTTCCACTTTATAAATTTTAGTTTGAAAACTGTGATTATACTTCCAGTTGTCATGTTTTTCTTTCCATGTCAAATTAAATTAATTTTTTTCTGATCAGTCAGCTGTTAGTCTTTTTCCTAATATTGTCATATAGTCTTATAAGGGAAGATATTTAACGAGTTTGGAAGAATAGATTCGTTCCAAAGAGCAGCTCGGAGAAATTACCCAAAATTTAATAACATTATATGTACACTCCCTTATCAAAATTGTCAATTTGATTTGTCATGTTTGGGTTCTTCACCTTTCACATCTAACTAGAAAAGTGTATTGCCTTTTAGAAAAACTAGGGAACCCAGGGAACATAGGCGAAAACCATTTTTTCTAATTCTAATAGATTTTTCATATTTAATATATTTTTTTAAAAACTGATTCATTAACAATGTGGAAAAGAATTTTTATAAGAAAAATAGCAATAATTTATTCAAATTTCGAAATTTAATAAAGCGATACTTTTGTGTTAGCCGCATGCCAGGAGTTAACGGCCAAAGGAATCCTTCAAGATTTTGCTGCTTACTGCAGGTTTTTTATTCTGAAAATTTCAACTGCTTAAGCGCGTACTGCGAGAACATGTCTGTTAAATTTGCATTTTATTAATATTACATTATTTATATTTATATTTTGATGAAGTTTTAATTTCATTCTGTAGTATTAGCCGGGAATAAATGTGGAACTATTTATATTGTTTTAAATGCAAACGGATTAATATTTCGCAATCGGACTTTTTAATCGGATAGATTTAAAATTAATTCATGCTTAGAAATTATTCCAAAAATCCTAAAAAATCAGTAAATTCAAATACAGTTTTCAAAGAAATTGCATTTTTATTTCTATTCGACGGTTTAGAAATTTTGCTTTTGTGCGATGTTTAGAAGTTTAAAGAGATGCAGTGAAAGCGAAATTTATTAATCAGTTCGTTGCTACCATAGAAATGACTTCAACAATAATCAGACATGTGTTGGTTTATAATATAGATTATTATTATCATTATACCCTATTCTTGATAACATCATTTATGTGTAACTCTCCCTTGACATGGAATTGATTACGAAAGATTAGCATCAAACTTTAATAAAAGAATTTTATTCTATATGTTTGAATCAAGGCAAAATTTGTCTGAAGTCGCCAGCAAATACAAGTACTATTATTCCAACAAATAGCGAATCATTGTTTTTTATGTCTTTAAGCGTAGGGTCTACACATTTAAATACTAATTTACGCATCAAGGGTGTTTCATCCCAGACTATTAACTTAGTTTCTCTTATAAATTCAGTAAGGTCATAGATTGCTTAATAATAGCACACGTAGATGTTTCGTTCAAATTCAACATTATTTTGAACTTTGAATGGGCTATTCTACCTTGATCTAATAACAAAGCTGCGATCCCAGAAGATGAACAGCTAACGCAACCATATTATATGATCTCATTATTTTTAAAACTGCATTAAGTAAAAATGTTTTGCCAGTCCTGGCGTATCAATAAAATAAACCTTAGCATTTTCATTTAAAACAGCAAGCGAAACTTCATCATAAATTGATTTTCGAACGTGATAATCCTGGCGCAAACGACAAATAGCCAAATATTATTTTGAGGCACAGTTGAAAAATATTTTTATATAACACAAACATTCCTTTGATGTTTAAATTAAATTATTTTGATTTATAAAATTATTGCTCATCAAAACGTTTATTATTATTATTATTTTGTATTTTATATAAAATCAGTAAAAGTTTTTTTTTTCTTGTACTTTTCAAGGTGTCTGTATTAATTTCTAACTAATAATAGTCATTTCAATTCTTTAATCAACTATAATATGTGGTCGGCAAGAGGGAAAAAATTACCAATGGCAATATTAAAGAAAAAAAAAATTAAAAATACCATTATTTTTAAAAGCCATAATAAATCAGTTAATTAAGATACAGTTTTCAAACAAATTGCATTTCAAAGTAGTTTTTTTTCCTACATAATGGTGTAAAAATTAAAAATGTGAGATGTTTAGAAATTTAAAAAAATTGCAATAGTAAAAATCGCAAAACTGAAATTTCATAGTCAAATGTTGCCATTCGCATGACGTCAGTGTTACGCACGGACACGTTTGTCCTTTATAATATAGATAGTTGAGCTAATTCCATTGAAACTTCGTATAAAGATAGATTATAAATGAGATCAGAACAGTCTGATTTTTGTACTTAAATATATATAACATAATCTTTCATGTAAAAATGCTTTTTTGATGTAGTAGTCTAAAAATTATACATTTTCACTTTATTCTGTAGTTCAGGTTGGATCCCCTGGTTCCTAAAGCTAGTAACTTGATATTTATTAGGTTATATAGACAAAATTTGACTGAATATAATCCACTGCCTGAACTTGGTTTCTGTTGGAAGGATATAAAATATTAGCTAACAAGAAAATCCAAACTAAAATAATAATAGTAAATTTTCTTTTTAAAGTGTAAAATACTTTTATTTTATTACCATAAATTATTAGTCTCCTTATACACATTAAAAGTTGCACCTGAGTAGAACATTTTGACAATGAAGGAAAAGTGGATAAAGGAATATTGTTGCCTGACTTTTTCCCTCCCAATTTCTAACCATCTTTAGAATGTAAGAGATTCAATTTTTATTATTTCTATCATAATTACTTCACTGTCATTCCTTCTCCTTGTGTTTTTTAATTTTTCTCCTAAAATAAATAATCTGAATGATTTAAAATTGTTTATAATGACAATTTTTTTAAATTATTTTTTAGCTATTTGGCCCCAACGTACAGCCTCGTCATTGTGTTATAGCAAATACAGAGCAAATTGTAACTGTCACCCCAAGCAGTAGAGATGCTGAGACATACGTGAATAACATGAGAATATATGAAACAACTATACTGCAGAATGGAATGGTGGTTCGGTTTGGTAAATTACATACATTCCGGTTTGTAGATCCTTTGCATGATCAGGTATTTTTTACTCTTAATACTTTCAATCATTATACTTCTGACTATAACTTGTTTTGTGTACAGTTTATTCTGTTTTATGTTAATTAATGACCCCTTCCTTCTTTTATGTTTCTTTGAATTCAAATGTTAGTTTTGTATTTATTTTATTTTTTTTAAATAAAGGGACTTGCTATAAATAATTATACTTAAGATGCAAACAAATTATTTAAAAAAAATTAAGCATTAAACTTTAATAAGCCATTTAATTTATAGAAATTGTAATACGAAATTATTAATGTCTTGAAATTTTTTTTTTCAAATAAGTAAATTTTGTCTTCCTACCCAAGAATTTAGAGTTTATTTTGTTACAACCACTGGTTACTTAATTTCCAAAGTAATTTCTGGCAGTGTTATTTTATTATTATTTTACTATTATTATTTTACTGTTATTTTGTTACTATGATTTTGTTAAAGTAAACCCTATGCTAACTAGTGTGAAATAATTGTAATATTTTGTAACTATTCATGCGAATAATTTTGTTGAATTTATGTTTTCAAATGCTGTATTGTATAATTGTAAGAAATTATCAGGTAGGAAAAAATGTAATTGATTGTTGATAGTTTTTGAAATGCTGTAATATTGATTTTTTTTAAATTATTCATTAGCAATTTTACTTTTTTGAAAAATAAATGTAAATAACTATTATACAAATAAAAATTACAAAAATTGATCACATAGGTTTTGTTTAAGGGAAAAAAAAAAAAAAAAAAAAAAAAATCTTTTTAACAGTATTAAAACGTCATGCATTTTCACTCTTAAAACAAATCCTATTATTTAGTCCATAATTCATATATCTCTGTGACTGATTGTTCTCTAATAATAATAACAAAGATTTAAAAAATATATAATTCAATTGAGTTGTATATTTTTATTTTCAGAAACATGGTATGATGCCTGATCCTAGACAGCATCCTGAATTCATCGAAAGGTAAAAGTTGCTAGTATTCTTCTATTTAGCAAAATATTCAGTATTTAGATTGCTTGCTCCTCTAACTTAAATAGGAATTTCATTTTCAGCCAGTATATATACATATTGGACCTTGATTGGTCCTTCATAATGGACAATGTAATCAAGGGCATTGATTACATTTTTAAGCTCTACTTATTTTTCTCAATTTGTGATATCTTCAGGACAGGATATAATAAGAGTTTCTAGGGAAAAAAAACTATTTCAATTGTAATATGAAGAACAGTTATCTTTTTGTTTAACTGGAGATAAAAATTTATATAGTGCTGTATGTTTTAAAATCCATTAAATCAAGAAAAACATGACTATTGTTTTTTTATCAAATGCAGCAGAGCATGTATACATCTATCAAATAATCTCCTCAAACCTTAATAAATATCAGCAGATTTGCATCTGCCTTTTAAAGGTGTGTACACATTCCTCATCTAAGAGAAGAAGCTATTAATTGCTCTCTTAGTTACAATTTCCCTGATTTTATAAATATTTAAGAAGGTTATTTTATATCTTGGCTGCCAACTTCTATACTCTTTTAAAAGTCAAATAAATATATTTGAACTAGAAAATTTACATGATAAATAAAAGAAAATATGTATTAAATTTAATTAAATAAATGCAACTCATTTTATTGAATGTTTTTATTCAAAACATGTTTATGTAATTTATAAAAGTGTAGAAGTTGGCAGCTGTACTTGCTATATGTCAAGGCATAAATTTCTCCATCACCAACTTGCCACTGGCAACTAGAATACAACATACAGAAATTCATAATTGCTTTTGGATTTCGAAGCAACATTTTACTTACTCTTGCTAAAAGTTGATAATCAATTCTCATCACATTATTCCCTCTTTTTTTTCTACTTCACTGCAGAAAAGAACTTTCTCCATCCCATCATCTTACCTTTAAGTATATTAAAAGAAAAATGTTTTAGAATGAACACCAGTTTTTAATCCTGTGCTATGTTATTTTGATTGTTGGTCTTAATTGTATCCATGATTTGATTAAAACAAGAACGAAAAATCATGCGTGAAGCATAGATTATGTAGCACTTTCCAACGCTTCTAAAATAATTTTACAAATCATTACCGTTTAATAAGCTGAAAGATGACATCTAAGTAAACAATTTGGAAAACGCATAACATATTTAAAAACATAATTTCAGGAATTTTCAATATATACAATATTCGGAAAAATATCCGAATACTTTTATGTAGCCCTGTATATGATCTATAGATTTGTATATATACATAGGATGCTAAATTTTAGTTTAGTTAGGAAACGCGTAGCACCGTTTAAATTCTCCTTCTGGAGTTTCTGTCAATAAACGAAAATGTGTTCGCAAACTTTTGTGCTGCCCTGTATAGGATCTACAGAATTTATACACACCACGTAATAGACAAAAAGCTAGTTAAGATTAAAATCGCGTTTAGTAACTTAAAACGCACTTCCAGGAATTATTATTAGCAGACAGTAGAGAATTCTTTTGTGTGTCCCTGTAAATGAACGATGACTGCTATACACACACTATTCTGTAGTAAGCCTCTTGTAATGCACCTTAGTAATATATATAAACTTCAATGCGTTTAAAATAGTGGAACATTATTTAAATAAGCCGCAGACGATTTTTCTCCATAGACGTAATGTAACGGAATTATTTTGACTGTCCCTGTAAAGTAACTCTAAGTGCTATACACCTACTATTCCATATTAAGCTTCTTCTAATGCATCTTAGTGATCTATATAAATTTCAATGCGTTTACAATAGTGAAACATTTTTAAAATAAACCGCAAATGATTTTTCCCCATAGACCGCAATGTAACGGAATTCTTTTGAGTGTCCCTGTAAGAAAACTATGAGTGGTACACACTTCAGTTGAAATAGGGAACGTGCCATAGATAACGACAATAACATATAAAAATTGCAGAGCAATCCGAGCATATTTACGGGAGTTAGAGCACGGCCAGACGGCCATCCGGCCAGACAAACCGAAGTCATAAGCACTTTTCAACTAGGTTGGAAAGTGCTAAAAAGCTTACAATTTGTTATGAAATCATAGATTCTACTTGAATAATTTTTGTTACTTATTGTTAATGATTTTATACTTCATACAATTTTGTAATAAGTATGCAGATAATGTAAACTGCAATAAATAAATAGTAAATGGGAAAAAAGACCCAAATAACATCTTCAGACAGAACAGGAAAAAAAACAGGTTCATACTATGTTTTCAGACAATAAGTAAATGATTTTTAACTGGTATAAAATTGTGGTGATCAATATTTTGACTCTGGCAACTACTTATAGACTTTAAATTTTTTGCCCTGCTATATGTAGAATACTAGTTTGATTTTGTAAACTCTTTAAAAGGCTCTAATTACGTATTACTTTTTGTTTTGTCTTTAAAAATGTGAAAATTTTTTTACATTTTAAAAGTATGAATTTTGTTCTTAAGAAATGGTGTCTAACAATATCCTTGTTAAATTGTTCACAAAATATATACCGAATGAACAAATTTTAAAGTGTGTTAAAACTCAGCAAAACATTTTTTTCTAAATATTAAGTATCGATGGTAAAAGTTAGAAAGAATGATGATATAAAGATAATAAGTTTTATCCAAATCCCATAAAGTCCAAGTCGGCCTAGTCATTTAATTTTTTTTTTTTTTTTTTTCAAAACAAATAATCCACTGATTGGTGAAAGTTTTGAAGTAATGGATGTAGCATGTGTTACATAATATAAAATTGAATTAAAGATTATTTAATTTATTCAAAAGAAAATGTATTTGGTGTAAAATTGTGTTTGCAAATATATTTTTTATATAATGATTAATGTATATGTAACATATATAAAAGCAATGTTTTCATTCTAAAATATTTTTCATGTTGGACAGAATAGTTTTTGAGATTCTTCTATTTTAAAATTTTACATGGAGCTTCTTTTTTTCTGTATGTGTTTGTGTGAAGGAAGGCATATTTGTTTGTTCTTTGTTTCTGGTCCAAATTTGTCAATTTTATGTATCTTTATCACGACTGTGATTTTTCATTTGACAAGAAGATAATTTTCACAAATGAATGAAAACATAGTATCCATATAATAGTTTTAGGAAATTTGTAGTTTTTTTTTCCCTTTTTTATTATTTTTTTTTCTTTCTCAGGAGCCGTAGAGAGGATCAGTTATCTCTTCATCATCATGGCAGCTATGAAACTACATTTGATGCCGATGGCAATGTGGAGACTGTTTCAACACATTCCCGAGATGATCGTCTTTCAAAGAAGTCAGATGATGCTCTTTCCCATAGGTCTTTGGGAAGGGATAGTACTCATGGTCGTGGTAGCTATGACAGATTTGAACAGAAGAGAGGCAATGATCCCATTTTACCTGCTGTTCTGGAGTTTTGGGAAGAAGGTATGCTTTACCTGCTTAGAAGTATTGCATAGTTATTAAATATAGAGTAATAATAAAATTTTTCTTTGGGGGAAGGGTTCTAAAATTTTCAAATGCTAAATTATATAAAAATATTCTACAATAATTTTTTTTTAAAGCAGAAAATAAAATATTTGCGAATAGAGTTTTTAAGTATGTATTATGTAATTCATTTTACAATGTGTCAGGGTGTCCAGACAGCCAATGAAGAGTTCAAAGTATGATTTTAATTATAACATTTTAGAAGTACTAACTATATTTACAAATCTATTATATACATTAATCACGCATTAGTGATTACTCTGAAACTAAAGATTTTTACACCACCACTCCTCATAATGATTTTAAATGAGGATATTTATTCGGAGGTCGCTCATACCATCCTACTACCATCATAAACACATTTCTCTCTCTCCTGCTCATCTTGCTTCACTTCAATTCACTTTCGATCTTTTAAAAACTCATTTTACTTTACTTTAATCAAATAAAGGTTGGAGGGTTTGTGGCATAACACAATGTTGCATTTTTAGTCATTAATTTTCTGAGAATCAGGTCTTTAATTTTAAATTATGTTGGCACGATTGACTATTGACATCCAAAATTTTGAAATTCTTCTAAAGAGAATTTCGCAGGCAGAATCTCCCACTGAAGAAATTTCACTAATTTTTGGAAATTGTTTTTCTGGTAGAGAAAAAGTAGAGACAAAATGCTATTGCTAAGAAATAGAGAGTCCTATAAAAATAAAAAGTAGTTTTAGAAAAAACACTATTTTACTTATTGGTGTACTTAAAAGTAAAAATACACATAATTTCAAATTCATGCTTCATAAATAAAAATTAATGTTCTTTTATATAATATTGCATTCTCTTGCAAAAAACACATAGTAAAGGCCCAAAATTAATGGATATAAAGTATTTTAATTTCTGCCTTGTCCTTTTTTTTTACTTTCTTTTCAATTTTTTTTTTCTAAGATTTGACAACAGAAAGAATTTTTTTTTTTTTAATATTACTGTTAATGTTATTTTACATTATCATTGTAAATAATACATATTTGTTGTTGAGTCATGTGGTAATAGATTTTTAAAAATTCGTGCCTGAAAATTAATCTAAACTATCTAGAATTTCTAAATTATTCTCAATGTATAATCAGAACTTAATTAGAATTAATCTATTAATTGTTCATTAAATTCTGGAAATTTGGAAGTTTTTTCAGGAACACATAACTGTATATAATTTCTAGAATTCTAGCACACCATTAAGTAAGTAAAAAGTAGATTTCGTACTTGAACTAAGTTAAATAAAAACACGTAAAAAGTGAATAAAACTCAATTATTAGACACATAACATTTGGTTTTAAAAAAAAATATATATATAAAACTTCTCTTTTAAGATACTTTTTAGCATTGTTGTTCTAAAATATTGATTTAAATTCTTTCAATGATAATTTGCCATGTGTTAATACATGCTGCTTAACAGCATGTTCGAATAACAAACGGTTAAAGATAATTTTCTATATTTTCAAAACAGTTTTACTTCCTACCATTTCCAGTTGTTGGTAGAAACTCCGCTCCTTGGGGGAAAAAAAAGGAATTTCAACCCAGTAAAAAGATATTTACTTTGTTATTGTTAATATTCCCAGAAGAAATCTATAAATTTTTAAGAATATTTTTAAAACAAATGAATCTGAAGTGCTTTTTGTCATCAAAGAATGAAAGGTAATGTAATGTGTCAAGGAATTGTATTAGTTTTGTTCTGTAAGAAATATTATCTGATAATTTTAAACTATAGTAACTAATTGTTTTTAAACTAGGATAGCAACTGAAGTTATACTGGAAAGTTCTGAAATCCATAAATATTAAATATAAAATAAAAGTTGTATTGTTAACATAAAATGATTAAACAATTATAGAATGTAACAGGGTTTTAAACAAAACCTATGTTTTTTTCTCCCCCCCCCCCCCCCCCCCCACACACACAAATAAAAAGGCTGAATTTTTAAAAAACTAACCTTTTTCCAAAAACTTGGAGATGAAGGGAGAATAATTAAAGCCCCTCCCCCCCAAAAAAAAATCCCCATAAGCTGGGATTTTTTAAAAACCCGTAATTTTTTTTTTATTGGCCTGGCCGGATATGAAAGTTTAAAATTCGGCCTGAGCACTGCCCAACTGAATTTTTACAAAACAATGGTATTTCTGAAAATTGGCCCGATCTCATGCAGACCTTTACCCTGGAATGTAATCTTTTCCATGTTTTTCTTTACTGTTTTTGTCATTGTCTCCAAAACAAGCTATACTTTAAGTTTTGAATTTGAATATACGAGTATGCTATGCCATTCTTTTAAACTAATTTAAATAATTCACTTTAAATAAATAAATAAATATATATACACATAACATGGAATTTTGATATTGCAGTTTATTTGTTCTTCTGTGTAATTTTGTTTGTAATCTAAAGCTATGTAAGCTGTATTTTTGTAATCTTGACAACACTTTTATTCAGTGCCTGCTTTGGGTGGAATTTTGAGTTTTTTATTTTATTTTTCTGTTAGTCTAACATTTTAACATATAATATGTAGTATATTTCATGACTTCTTATAACAATCTTATGACGCTAAAAATTCTTAAAGTAGTGTTGCTTTGTTTATAAAAATATCTTTATTATACTTACTCTGGCATATTGTCACTCCGGAGAAGAACCATTCAAATGGAGAAACAATACTAATGTGTGAAAATGTTTTGTTGTAGGGATTTTATTTTTACTTATTTTTTAAAATATATTTTTAGTTATCTCATGACATTTGGAGTACTGAGAAAAAAAAAGAATAAAATTGCAATAGTAAATTAAGGAAATATCATTGCAACTAAAAATATTTAAGTTTATATTCATTTGGTTTTAATAAACATTTGGCATGTTTTTTTATTTAAGTTACTTAAAATGTGTTCCATGTTTAAATTTTTGTTTAATGTTCAATTGTACTGTAAAATTACCCTTTCTCTTTATTAATTTAGGTGAAGATGCATTCTTAGCTGCTGCTATTACAAATTTGGATCCTAGTCAAGTGCAATTCAATTTATCTCCCACATATGCTTTGTATATGGCAGCAAGGTATCGTGCATCTACCCACTTCAGACCAGACACAACACCAAATGACAGAGCTCATAGATTAACAGCTTTAATGAATAAAGTAGCCACAGTCATGCATCAAGTTATTCAAGTAAGTTTAATCATTTTAGTATAAACTTTTATTCAGCCTTTTACAACCCAATGTTTATAAATGTCTATAATATTTTTGCTAGCATGTTTTTATTACCAGTGTGCTTTAAATTATAATTACTAATCTTCTCTCTTGCCTGGGACTAACATCCTACATACAACTTTACAGTTTTAGTACCACCATTTCTGATTAGTAATCTTTACCATATTTATTCACAAAATTCTGCAATTAAGAAAGACAAAAATTACTATTGAGAAACTGTGTTACTAAAAAATATAAACTGTACACACTCTGTAAAAACTTGTATAAGTGATGTTCGTTCTGAACCAATTAACATTCTGGTAGAATTTTTCTGTATTAACAGTAATTATTCTTTTTATACTCTCTATCCATTATATAAAATTTTTATGTAAACTATCTTGAAGCTGTCTGTCATATTTATCACAACTGTGTAACTAAGGATGAAAAACTGTGGTGTCGTGTCTTAATAGCTAAAACTATTTTGTAAAAGAAATATATACTTTGATTTGCTTGCTTAAAATTTGGTATTGAATTAGCTGTCATTCCATCTGTGAATTGAAAGCTTACCATCAATATTGTCATAAAAATAGCCTTTGAAAAGTAAATATTAAAAAGCAAGTTAAAAAGAAAAAATTGTATTAAACATAGAAGAATTTGTATTACATAGAGTACAGAAAAATATAAATTACTTTTTTTCCAATACTTTTATTGTATGAGGCTTTATATGCCGCAAGGAGAACCTGGAAATCAGAAAAAAACATTTTGGTGTTTAAATCTCAGGGAAAAGTACTTAATTTTTCTAAAAATCTGGGGGGGGGGGGGGGAGCCATTTGGTCTAATTTTAGTATTAATACCATATTTATTCATGTATTTTGTACACTTTCTTAAACATTTCTTCAGTTCTAAAAGTTGAATGTGGAAAATATGCAAGTTTTTTTATTAATTGTTTTCGAAGTACAATTTAGAATAAAAAGAGAAATGACCTTCTATAAGAATATAATATTTTAATAAATTAGTAATTAAGATTAAACAATGTACAGCAGTTTAAACGTTTGTAGATAATTTTTGAACTGGGATAGTATAATCCTGTTTTAGTTTTCTGGAGCATTCTACAATAAAATATGTAAAAAAATCCACTTTTTTAATGTTTTTAGCATGAGAACACCTTAGCATCTTCTATGAGATGTATTTCCCAGATTCGCAGCCGCAAAACTCACTTTTACTTTTCTTAGTGGGTATTACTGTTTATGCTAATGTCAATTGTTTCATCCACTCTGAATTCTCTTTCATCTGCCCTTTTGCTGTTTTTAATTCAACAAAACACCCTTCCATGAATAAAAAAATTCATTGTAAATAAACTAGCAATTATGTATCACAGTACTTATGATATTGCTTTATCAGTTATAATATCACCTGCACAAAGTTTGTGGCAGCTAAAGAAAAGAGATTGTAAGGTTTTTTCTCCCTAAATAGCCAAACTGAAACATTAAAAAGTAAAAACTGTGATTATGCAGTTTTATATATCAAATTATCTCATAATCTTGATACAAAAATTATGTGAATCTTCGTTTTTTACCCAAATGTGCTTTTAAAAGTACAAGGTTCATAAAATATGCGATGGGGGTTCAAATTAATGTGAGTAAATACGGTATTTGTCAGCAGTAACTGTTGTTCTCCTATGGGTGCAAGACCTTCAGTCCTGGAGAGTTTCTTGACTGATAGTAAATTCTACTTCATATACTTAAACAAGTAACATAAAAAAAAAATTTTAAAGTCAATTCCTACTTAGCTAAAAAAAAATTTCCAGCAATCTCCACATTTTGCCACAGACGGTAATTATTCCTAAATTTATATCCTGCTAAATATCTTATATAAGAGAAATTTTTTAAATGTATTAAAAATTAAATAAAAAATAAATAGCTATAATATCAAAATTTAATAGGTCGAAAAGTATTTCTCACAAAATTGTTAGACAAACTGCGTTAGAAAGGTAAAAAATTGTATTTTTCTTGATATAAATTTCAAATCTAATGATTATGACGTTTTTCAAATATTGATTTTCAAAAATTATCAAACTTCACAATGAAGTATCATAGTGAAACCTTCACACGTAAAAAGATAATGAGGCTGTTCACGGACAAAGATCAGGTGGCGTGCGGGCGAAACGGACTAAAATATGGAGTGAGTCTATCCTTTTGAACAGAAATGAAATATAAAACTAAAATTAATTAATGGATTAATATTTGAAAAAACTGTATTAACATCAATTGTCATCCAATACAAGTTTAAAAAAATGTATTTGAACTTGAATGGATGAATAAAGAGTATTTTATTAACGATTGAAAATTTGAACAAGATATATAAATATATAGAGGTTGTGAGCTAATAGTAGGAATTGAATAATTACCAAAAGCTTGTAATCACTTTATTTTATAGTAAAAGATCAATTTTTAGCCATAATACAAGTCATAGAATTATTTTAGTGCATTTATGTTTGGTTATACCTAGTACTCTGGAAAAGGTTTCAGTCTTAGCTTGGATAGACTTCTTGTACCCATGTAGTTCACCCTGCTTCATCATTGATTATTGATATAGAAAATGTTTTGTTCCTAAAAAATAACCCTAAGAATTTTTATTTTGAAAATATGAAATGAATATTTATGTATATATTTGGTACTTTCAATGTGCTTTATAATAATTCTTATTCAACTTATTTTTAAATAAATTTTTCCCTGTCACGCACTTTATGTGGTGGTGTCTAGTTAAGCGATCCCCAACCTGTTCTGACTTATTCCTATCCAACAAAGGATAACTTGTAGTGGCTTCACCTCCACAACCTTCAATCTTTCCCAGCATACAGCTTACAATTATTAGTTTTTTATTTTGCAAAGTAATTATACCAGTAAGGCTTGATTGAATATATTAAGCAAAAATATAACTGCTAACTTAAAAAAAATAGATAATATCTGAACAGAATATTTTACCAGGAATTTATTTCGCTTTAAAAAAATTATAACATTATACACTGAAGAATTTTTCCAAAGTTTTAAAAACTACCTACATTAATGTGAAACCTGGATTTGTTTTACATTGCACAAACAATTTTTGGGTTTAATTGTCCACATGCACGTTGTTTTCCAAATTAAGAGAATTTCATTAATTCATTGTTTGATTTCAATTCATTGTTTTCTTGCTACACATCATTTCTGGTTATAAGTATTTTATTTTCCTGGTAAATTATAATAAATTAGATGCACTTGTAAAAACACACAATCATCTTTTTTTTTTTTTTTTTTTTTTTTTTTTTAAATGTATTTTTACAACCGTGCTCGCTTATAAAAACTGAATAACTAATTTGAAAGCCTATTTTTGTCCTATTGTCTCGCTTATACATAACTGCCAACTGTCCAGAGCACTGTGATAATTGAACCCTGTCAGCTAAACATGCTTTAAACTAGAAAATTTATTTAATAAAAATATCTTATTTCTGTTTGGTATATATTTGGTTTCAAGTAAAATTTCTGTTTAAAAAAATGTTCATTTGAATTAGTGAAATTGATCCGGTGCTCCAGATGGTTAGCAGCTGTGTTTGTATTTAATGCACAAAAGAGAGATGATAAGTTGCTATATAGATGATTCTCTGTCTGAAATCATCGCACATGAAGGTACTGGACTTTTTGAGTCTTTTTCATCTCAAATATATGATCTTTTCAAACCATCTTTTAGATTACTGGGGGAAAAAATGTACAAATTCATACAGTTTTGATAATTGGATAAGCTATTATTCATGGTGTCCATTTTTCTTTTATTTCTTTTTCCAACCACAACAATCTTTTTAAGACGTTTTTGTGTACTAGATATTTATATTTTTTTAATCTGATAGTATAAAATTCTATTTTTTTTCTCTCCCTCCCTTCACATTAAAATATTAAAATTTTCTAACCATTTTTTAACAGCAAATCATAAACTTTAATCTGTATATGTGTGTGTTTAAAATAAAAGGTGACATATTATATGGATTCTTTTTTTAAAATTAATGAAAAGATATAAAAGATTAGCCATGGACTGTGACATAGTTTACTCTACATAAATAATAATAATAATAATAATGAATAATTAAAAAAAATTGTTAGTAATTGTAATATATATATTTTCTTGATATTTTTAATAAATAGAATGTTTAATAAATTGATTTTAAGATAATGCATCATAAAGGATCAAATTTTACTTAGATAATAAACATTTTAAACCTATCTGTACAATTAAAACTTAAATAAATTTGTCAAACTTTCTTACTGCCTAGTGTTTCTAAAAAAACTTATATAAGATATTTTCTTTATTAAAAAAAAAAAGCCTGTGAAAACATAATTTGTCTGTAACAGAATCCTGTCTTAAACAGAAAAATTTATTGGTCTTGACCAAAGAAAGAATCTCATACGGTTTTATACCTGCTAAGACAAAAACCCCAGCTACCAGACACTTTTTTTCCTTGTCCCTAGTAATTCCATTTTGACTGGCTTTAAGGTATTAAAAATTTGGCAATAAAAGCTTGTAGAAATACATTTTGCTGTTAAATATTAATAATCTCAATAGATTATTATAATATTAAAATGCCTAGAAAATCAACATAAGTGAGCTTAAATCTAAATCCACGCAAACAAGAAATTAATTAAAATTTGAATTGCAATGTAAACAAAAATTACATTTTAATTCTTGTTAATTGCTATGAAAATAAAGTTTTCATTCAGTAAAAATATAAGTAATTTGAAGATGTGAAAAGCTTGCGGCAAATGGAGGGCTTATGAAAATTTTTCTATATTAAAAATAAATGTTTATGTTTATGTGCATGTTGGTAACAACATATATATATATATATATATATATATATATATATATATTTTTTTTTTTTTTTTTTTTTCTAATTTTCTTTTAGGATAAATACAGAGATGCACCAGCCTTAGCTTTCTGGCTAGCTAATACTTCAGAATTATTACATTTCCTAAAACAAGATCGTCATTTGAGTGCATATACCCTTGATGCTCAAGACTTATTGGCTGAAAGTGTTCAACTGGCTTTTCGTAGTCTTGTAACTTGTTATCAAATGGAACTGCAAGAGGTTATGCCATCATTTTTAGAAGATAGAGATGATATAAATGAGGATGATGGTACTACAAGTATGTATATATATATATATATATATACTTTTTTTTAAATTTTCTACTTCATTATAATTTATATGTAGAATTGTAATGAAATTATTATTCTAATTGTGTGATTTAAAAACAAAAATTTAAAACTAGATAAAGTTTTAAGTATCACCAACAATTTTATAAAATTGCAAAATTTTGTTTCTGCAATTACAGTCTTTGTCAGTTTTAACTTTTATGAACTGTTGTTTAAGTACATTGGTATTTTCTAAATGTTCATACTCTTATGTGGATTAATCATGTATGTTGTATTTTCTTTTTGTGTGTGTTAGTCTGTCTGCAAATCCAGGTAATATTTATTTAGAGCAATATTTATATCTGTAATATTTTTCCATTCAGGTATTTAGACTACTTGGTTTTCATTTGCTTCCTTTTCTTACACTTCAAGTGTTATCTAACTATACTTTTCGAAAAAAAAAAATATATATATATAAAGTTTTAATATTTGCCAGCAGATAAAAGATCATTTTAATAAATTAAAAATTTATAAAAATAATTTTTTATATTTAAAAGGTGATATGTCTGTGCTCCCTGCCTTTTTTGAATGTTCTGAAAATTCATATTTAAAGTTTTGTATAAGAAACAAATGGAGTAGGAAACTTTATTATGATAACATATCAGTTATTCAGTTTAGTAGATTGTTAGATATTGAGGAAAGAAGAATTTGTTTTGAATTAATGAGCTGGTATAAATGATGAATAATGAACTAGATTATTAATATGGAAAAACTATTGATCTTGGAACTCAAAAGAAAACGGGGGGATTTTTTTTTTCTTTGAAAATGAGTATGCATCTTGTTTTTATATAACTTATTTTGATATTTTATGGGGTAGAATTTTGTTCTCTGCTATCAGTCTATAATGTGTATATTTTTTGTAGGACAATAAAAAAAACTCATTTTTAATATTGTTTTTAATTTTTTTTTTCTTCTTTCATAGCTGATGTTTTGGCAGTACTTGGTCCAGCTATGTCAATTTTGAGGCGTTGCCGAGTAAATGCAGCTCTAGCCATTCAGATGTTTTCTCAGCTATTTCATTTTATCAACATGTGGCTCTTGAATAAAGTTCTTTGTGAGACACGGCCAAATTTGTGTACAAGACAGTGGGGTATTCGTCTAAAGCGAAGATTAAGTCGGATAGAAGCTTGGTCTGAAAAGCAAGGTCTAGAACTTACAGCAGATTGTCATCTCAGCCGGATAGTTCAGGTTATCACAAATTATACTTCTGATTTATTGATATGGATTTTTAAAATGTACTTGATATACATTTCCTACATCTTCATTTAGCATTAATTTTAATTTTTTTTTTTTCAAGAATGAAAATATTTTAAATGCATTTTGAACTTTTCTCCTAAATCATATGCGAAAAGTTTTAGGGCATTTAATACTATAGTTATTTTTATGTGAAAGAAAATATTTAAAAAAATAATAATAATAAATATAAATATTTCAAATTGGCCTCTGTCCATTATACAAACATTTAATCTCTTTGTAATGCCATCTGTGATGGCATATATTTAAAAAAAGATGTGCTGATTGAGTTGCAAGGCATGACAAAACACTGAATTGAGTTGTGAATTATAAAATTATAAGTGTTTTGACGTGTTAAAACTTTTCCTGCTCTTTATAGTTTTCTGATTTAACTTAATTTATTTTGTTTAACTATATTCATTTAAAAATAATTCTGTTAGAATGTTAAATATTTTATTTAGTTTTTACTTGTTATATAATTAGTTCAGAAATAATACTAACATATATTTTGTTGTAGGTGGAGATAAAAATTGAATACATTTTCTCCAACATTGTGAAAAGTATCTGTGCCAGAATTTAAACCTGGGACCTTGGCTGTATGCACCAATCCTCTAACTTCTGAACCATCCAGGCGATATCCATCCTGACAGAACAGTAGTTAAAGCATTGGCATATATAGCCAAGTGGCCTAGATACTTTTAACTCTGTTGGAGAAAATGTATTCAACTTTGATCTCCACCTACAATGAATATAGTATTTTAGGTTGAAAGTTCATATGTGTATATATAATATAATACTTGCCTAATTAAGAAGGAAATTCATTTTGTAGGCTGCTCATTTGCTGCAAGCTCCAAAGAGTACTGCTGAAGATCTTGCAACTATCAGCTCTTTATGTTTAGAACTAAATTCATTGCAGCTAAGAACTTTATTAGATAGATACCAGCCTGCAGAAGATGAGCCACCCATACCTCGAGAATTTATTGAAAGTGTTGTCAAAGTATGGAATTTTTTTTTATTTTGCATAATTTCTCTAAATGGTAATTCAATTATCTTTCAAAGGTAATCAAATCTCTGCATTCGATTTGTATATCAGGTATAGAGTGAATTATTTATGGAAATATATGCTTTTTAGCATTTTTGGAAATAGAGGGTTTGATATCCATTAATTTGTCTGTTGATTTATGTTCTAACTGTCTAAGTTAGATTGAAAATAAATTCTGAATATGTTTTGTAAATATTTTATATGATGTTATTGGCTATAGACAATTTTGAGTTTCTTTAGTAAAATTTGCTATTTTGAGTGCTGACTCTATAAATACATTTTGAAAATAAGCAGTTGATTTGAAACTGCCTCGTTGATTTACTTATGGATAATTACTTACTTGATAAAATAAATAATAAAGGTTAAAAAGAATATTAAAATAAATAATAAAGGATAAAATAAATTTCTATTGATGTTTATAAGGGTTTTGTTGTAAAGGAAATTATGTTATTAAAAGTATATTATTAATAGTATAATTGATTCTTGTGATAAATATTATTATACAAGGTAAATTAGTGCAGTTTTCAAGGATAAAAATATTCCACAGATCTGCAATTTTCTGTTTTTCAGTACTTTTTTTATAATCTTTTTTTTAATTTTTTCTGCCACTTTTTTTTTTTTTTTTTTTTTGCTGCTAGTAATGTTTAAACAATTTTTATTTGTGAAATGGAGTAGCAATTAGATATGTAATGAATACTTGTCTGCTATTTGTTATTTTGCTTTTCTGCCGAGTATTCGGTTGGTTGAATATTGTTGGATATTTAGCTGAATAAATTGAAAATACTGTATTTTGGCAATGCTTTTCTTAAATCCAAACTGGCTATTTTCTGACACACTCATCTAATCATTTTCATGTTTAAATGCACACAATTTACAGCTATTCTGATTCATATAATAAGAAATCAAATAGCATTTCCTACAAAGGCCAGAAATCTCTTGGAAATGGTGTAAAAGTGTTAAGCCAGTATCATAGACACAACTGCCATGAAAAGTCTTTTTGTGGAACAATCAATTACAACTCATGTTATAATATGGTTATAGATAAATGAAAAAACATTAAATTCTGAAACTTTTGGATATAAATGTCTGTAAATTTCATGCACATGTAAAAATGGCTTTATGAATGTATCAGAAAAATTTGGGTTGTTCAACAGTTTTTTAAGAACAGATCAATATATTTAGTACAAACATTGCAGTAGATTCAAATTTATTCATCCTGTTGTTCTCAATGTCTGTGTGCACTTTCAATATGTGTTGAGTAAGTTGTATAACTTTATATGTTGTGTATATGCTGGTTCAACTGTCAAATGTTTTGTTAAATGTATATTTCTTATTTTAAGCATGCCTATTGCTAATTTAAATTAAAATAATTAGACTAATAAATAATAAGACTGGGAACTGATTTTAGAAAAACTCATTCTTACAAATTTGTTGACCAATAGGGACAAAAACTTCTCACAATAAAATTTACTTGACTAAGGGCTATTTCCAGAGGTTCTCAATCCTCATCTATTCCATTGTGAATCATAGGGAGGAATAAGCATTGTGAGGACTCATTAATATTGAATGTAAGAAAGAATAAAAGGTATTACTAGATAATACAAGTTAAGCATAGTCTTTATATTTTATTGGAAATTGCTTACCATTCTGACTTGTAGAGTCTTTTTAATATGTCTGAGTATGAAATGATAAAATGCAAATTCTTATTTTTTTTTGGGTTGAAATAGGTTTTCTAAATTAAAAAATAATAAGCATATTTGGTTGATATTGAGTTCCTGCAATAGATAAAATGCATATGAATTGAAAGTATCGAGATATAATTGTGTTCAATTATAAATTAATAATTTAGATTTAGTAAAAGTTATGTTTTATTATTAACGTCTAGGTATTTTGAAATATTACCAAAAAAATAAAGTATCGAGCTTTTTAAATTTTTAAACATACAAATAATTTTTTAAAAATTTGTTTAATTTAATTTCTATTTTTAAATGAATATATTTGTATATAATAAAAATGCATATTTAAAAAAAAATGTTGGTATTCAGCTTAAAATTTTGCCAAATATGCAATACTCACCTATTCAGCCAAATAATTGTTACATCCATGGTAGTAATCAAGAGATAGTAACTTTACAAATTTTGACTTGAGACTCCCTATTTTTGGTTCAACTCTATCCAACGCCCTTTATACAAAAAATAAATATTTCAGATATATGAGTTTTGTTTTGTAATTATTTATTTTTAGTAATTTCTAGCTTTTATTCCAATGTGAAATGGATGTTAAAGTACAATTATTGAACTCTTTGAGTTTACTATGTTGATCTGATCACGTCAAACAGAGGCGATTCCTGGAAAGGTTGAGAACAAATTTGTCTTCTCCGGTGTTTTTGTAAAAAAATAAAACCATAAAATAGATACGTATATCTTTGTGTTGATCAGTTCTTCTAATTTTTGAAAATCTTCATGTATTTTACTCTTTTTTTTTTTCACATTTTGTTTTGATTCTTTAATATTGTGTAAGGTTAATCATTATAGCCAATGTGTTTGTTATGGCTTTTCTCTTTTAGTTGTGTTCTTCAGATGATGTGTATTATTTTATAGGGATTTAAAACTAGAAAAATCTGATCTGTAACTCTGATGCTTTTTTTTTTAATTTTAAGCCCACTCTTATTGATAAATCTTGTGAATTGGTAATTTTTTTACAGGTATCTGAGAGCACAGCTGATGAATTGGCTAGAAGTGAAGGCAGAGAAGTTAAATTAGAAGAAGATTCTGATTTGCAGCTTCCTTTTCTGCTACCAGAAGATGGTTATTCCTGTGATATTGTTCGTGGTGTCCCAGCTGGCTTGCAAGAATTTCTGCAGCCTCTCATACAAGCTGGTATTTATTTTTTAATAAACATGTTAAATTTACCTTTTTAAAATTTGCATTTGCTTTAAACTAATCAAAACATAGAATGTTAAGCATTTACTTATATAAGTCTTTGAATTTAATTAGGCCTCTGTCGTCTCACAATTCAGCCAACATCATCTGGTTATTGGACTATTTATATGTCGGATCAAGATATTGGAAGGCTGCCATCTCGGGTACTTTATTTAATTTTTTTATATTCTTTTGAACTCTTTTTTTAAATAGATAAGTTGTGTTATTTGAGGGGAAAAAAAAGAAAGATATTGAATATTTAATGTTAGGTATTCTGAACCATTCATAAAAATTTAAGAAAGATCAAATCACTGTGTCAAAAATCAAATGATGTATAAGATTTTGATAATTTTGTCTGAAAATGAGTTTATTCAAATATATATTTTTTGTGATATGTTTTACTTTTTATTGTCTGGTTTAATTATACTTATAAACAAATTCATTATAGTTAGTCAATTAATATTTTTTAGGGCTGTGATAGCTCTGTTGGCTGAGTGCCAACTCATGATTGGAGGATGGTGGGTTTGAGTTTCAACGTCAACCAACTATCATTGTGTATGCTAATGGTATCTGGTGCATGTTTAAATGCATTGTGAAGACAAAGTCCTCTGGGTACCTAACCAGGGGTTTAAAAATATTAGGGGCCTATAAATCGACTTAGCTCATTTAAAAAATGCCCTTAATGTTGATAAAAATCATATAAAGTTTACTTCCAAGCCAAATTGATTTAATAAATAATAAAATTATTTATAATATTTAATAACCATTTACACTACATACAACTGTTGGGATATTACCAATGCCCAGCTTTAAATACCTACTGTAATATACAATCAGCAAGTAAATGTGAGTGCAGCTTCAAACTTCATGGGACCTTGGGCTCCAAATTGTGTAAATTATGCTTTGCATCTAACAAATCTAATTAGATGAATGTTTTTCTGGCTTAGGATTCAAATTATGGTGGCTACTTAAAAAGCCAAACTTCTCTCAGGGTTTTTTTTCTGTGGATGCAACAACTGTAATTTTTTAACAGATTATGCCCCTCCCTCCAAATATATATATATATATATATGTAAGGAATTATCCGGGGACGACTTGGGAGAAATAATTTGGTGACACATAAATAAGTTTGACTCGGGACCTCTCTTGCGGATCTAACTCGTTTATTGAAGCCTTCCTTCTTACAGTCATATTCGCACGTTCAATCGGAGGTCCCGCGAGCCATTTACGTTGTTTTGAGAACTACATGGCCGAGGGTTTGGCTGACCGCTCAAATGTGCCAAAAAATCGGTCTTCTTCGACCTTGCATGTGGTTTTAATCAGAATTTAGGATATTTTCCAGCAGTGGGAGAAAGAGTCAAATTGGGAGGATCATTTATTTTAATTGGTCAATGAGCTTTTGATTGATGTCTGGGGTCTTATGCCGACACCAAGGCTTGGCTGAGCTTGGGAGCCGCACCCCACAGACTGTTGCAAGGAATGCAAACTCATCACTTTTAAAACTTAAAGAGATGTCGAAATTGATAGATGAAAGTAATATTTGTGAGGCTGAGAAACAAAGATCACAGGGGCAGACTACATTTAAGCTAGATTTAAGTTTGAAAAAATGTTATTTTAAATTTTAATTTTGCATTTTAAAAAGGGTTTATTTATATCCTTTCACATCCCCCCCCTCCAAGATGAGATCCACCAGATTTGCCTGCAAAACTGGGGGAACTCACCCGGAAGACCGAGAATGCCAAAGTGAGTTAAAAAGAAGTGTTTAATTGAGTAAGGCTTCAAAATAAGTTAATGTTAAAGTTAAATTTACAACTAAGATTGTTAAAAAGTGAGGGCTGAATTTTGCTGCTGGAAAAATATTAAAAGTTTACATTTTGACGCATAAAAATTAAGGAAAAATGAAAGATCTTATGTTTTTATGCTAAAAACTTCTCGGTTTGGGATATGGCTCTCGGGACAATCTGACCGAACTTTACATAATAACTTGAAAAATATAATATTTATACCACAAAACATACGGAATATATGAAAACAATAATATACTAGTGTAATACTAACACAAGGAATATATGAAAAAAAATATATACAATAACAAAATAATATTGTTTTAAAGTTTTGTGGTCATAATTGTGTGGCTTTAAAGTCTCGGGACATTTTTGTGCTATTTTTGTTCAAGTCCTTACAGCACAAATTTTCCAAATTTTATATAAAATTATATTTCTGTACAAAATTATAATTCTGTAAACATACACTATTAATATGAAAAATAAGAAATTATTCTAATATCTGAAATAATTGAAAAATATGTTTTTTATATGCAACATGTTCACATTAGACAAATACTTGAAAATATTAAATTATGAAAAAGAAACTTGACATTATTTGTTCATATTTTTTCAAAACGTGAAAATATTGCAAAATAAAATTGCAGCAATATAAAATTGTTAAAATTAAAAGATTATGTAAATATTTAAAAATAATGAAATATACTGTAAAATGGACAAAACAGGTGTGGAAATAACAAGTGTAAGATATAGTTTATTTACAGGGACTACTGGTTAGGTAAGTAGTTTTATTTGTATCCTAAACCTTTGGAGGTTTTAGCAGATCCTAAACCTCGGGGAGGTTTTAGCAAAAATTAAAAAAAAAAAGAAAATTGAGCATGATGTTTCTATTTTGGGTGAAGATGTAGATGCAATTTAATTGTAAGCAATGGAATTTACTGTTTTGCAAACTGAGGTGTATTTGTTTTCCCCAGTGGCATTAATAAATCTGAGCAGCAATATAATAAATTAGAACTACATCTCACTGTTAGCTCAAAGAAAAAAAAAAATCCTGCTCTAGACAAGTATAACTCACAGACCACTTTTCCTTTAAGATTAAGGCCAGAATGCTCAGAGTTTTCCTTGCTAGATTTTACGCAAATAGCAAAAACTTTTTTATTTTTAAGGGTTTTACTACTGGCAAAGGAAAAATTAATAAAACAAAAAATAATAAACCTGGTATGAATAAAAAAGGACAGCGTTTTAGAAGTGCATGGCAACCTGGTGACAATTCTGTTTACTAATGGATCTATTCTTACAAAAATGTCAGCAGTGGCCACATTTGCACGTGAATATCACTGAATCCTCTTTGATTGCACAGGGGTGTTTTTGGTTGGAGTTTAACCAACTCAAAAACTTAAAAAATTGTGGGCTTAAAGATTTAATGGAATGGAACCATGGTCATCTTTAAAAATTGAATGGGTGGATTTAGACACTATTGGACTTACCACGGTAAAAGTGGATTCACCAAGGTCATGCCTAAACCGATTGGTTAATGAATTGAATTTATTTTGAATATTTAAAATGGTAAGGACGGGGCCTTCAAATTTTTCTTTAAAACTGGTTGGGGTTTAACCAACATATGGGGGTCGTTTAGAGAATGATGGGTCACGATATTTGAATTAAAAAGTGATATGGGTAATAAATGGGTGATATGGGTAATAAAAAAGGAAATGGTAAAAATAATATAATATAAAATATAAAAATATTGAATAAATGCACTGGAAACACAACATAAATACTTACTTACATGAAATACTTTTAAAAATACTGGCAATCTGATTGGTATCTCCAACAGTTCAATAAAAATATATTTTCATATAAAAAGAAATGAACTGTAATAATGAATACGTACAATAGGTAATAATTAAACACACACAAAATCTAAAAATAATAATAATAATATATGTACAAATTAAAAAAAAATTCACCTGGAAAAATTGGGTAAAAACTTGATGAAAAATACTTGGAGAATAAAATGATGAAACACTGAACGATAACTGCGTAAATGTATCATTTCATAGCTTTATAGCTATTTTCTGTTCTGTTTCACTCTTATATGGAAAAAGTTGTAAAAATAAACAAAAAGGTTGTCTGTTTAAATCTTTTTACTGGAAAACATTCATAAAAGTAACTAGTTCAACCCATTTCTTTATAAAAGCATAAACATTAAATTCAACTGCATTTATTTTCTGGGGATCACACGTATGCTTCACCTCATGAAAAAGAAAAGAAACTACTGTTATCAAAACTTATCACACTTTTAATCTGCATAGCTGGTCATTTCCAAATTTCCTATAACTTTAATAACTTGAACTTTACAAAAAAAAAATAAAGCTGTGTTGTAAAAAAAAAATGTTAAAATAATAAGTTTAAATTTGCTTAAGACTTCTAAAATCCCTTTAACCCAACTGTGATATTTTAGAAAAATCTACTGTTGAACTTTTAAAAACTACACATTGATAACAGAATTTTTTTTTTTCTTTTTTAACTTTTGATATTTCCAGGAATAACTTTAATATTAATTCGTTAAGCAAATAAGTAAATAAAATATTGTTTATTTTAACAAAATCGATTTTTCAAAACACCTTTTGATAAAAGAAATAACGTAAAAGAAATCTGTAGTGTGGCTTAATTACTTTTAATACAAAAACTTATTAAAAAATTAAAAAATTTAAGCTTCAATTAAAATATATCAGTTACTTTCAAACACTTAAATGAAGAAATTAAAAAGAATGTAATCAAACTTTATACTTTTTTCTACAAAACCATTAAGACGGAAATTTATATAGCAATAAAACTTACCTGTGGATTAAAATATCCAATTTGCTTTAACACACCCACCCACACAAACAAAATAAAATAAAATTAAATTAAACACAGGGCTTTTTCTGACCCAGATCATTATCGTTATTTGTTCACTAAAGGTAAATAAATAACATTTTCCGGTGGTCGGTTCAGTGCATCATGAATCACTTTAGTTTAAAGTGCTCAACTGAAAGAAAAAAAAAGATTTAAAAAATAAATGAAAACTGAATGTTTTTTCCTTTTCTTACTCAGTTCTAACCACAAAAATTTAAAGTCAGGATCGCACAGATAACGAAGGACACAGAGAAATATTTCAGTTCTGTATCAGAGTTTGCGCGATCTTGAAAATCAGCTGTCTCTTTGACCTACATATGTTGAGGTTATAAAAGAGTTTTTCGAAAGATTCAGTTTGATCTTCAGTGAGTCTAAAGTTAATAAATTGATGTGGTTTGCCAATAAATAAGTTTCTTTTTGACGATAACAGAGTGAGGGAAAAAAACCGGAAATATAGCAAATAAATTTCAGCATAAAGGATGTTTATTTTCGGTTTTTCTCAAATGATCACGAAAATTATTTGAAGGTTATCTGGCGAGTAAGCACACTAAGTAAAATAATTTGATGTTGGAGAAAAAAAAAAAAATTCTTTTTTACCGGCCATCGGGAGGAAAAGTATTTTTCTTTTCTAGGTGACTATATTCAACTTTTATACACAATAAAAGTTCTTGATGGTAAAATGCACTTTCTTGAAAGACTATAAGGACCCGGTACTCATTATTTTTCAGCAGTCTCATGATATTTCCGAGTGTAGCCAGGCGACGAAACACGAAAAGGGAGTTTTTATCCGCAAAGGTATGCGCAAAAACATCGTTCTCTTTCTCCAATCGAATGTCACATTAATTACAGGCAATATTCTAAGTTTGTTCGTGGGCCGATTGCGCCGACACAACTCTGAAACTATCCGAATTTTTCATGGCACAAGTGGATTTTGTCCTTTATCAAGTTCTGGAAGAAAGGCTGGGATTTTCCCGAAGTAGGTGACCGTCATGCCGACTTTATAAAATGTAAGGAATTATCCGGTTTATTTATATCCTTTCATATATATATATATATATATATGATTTTGAAATTCATAGATATTATAATTATATATGAAAGGATAAAAGCTAAACCCCTTTTTAAAATGCAAAATCCCTTTTTGCCCCTTTTAAAATTTTAAATTACCGTTTTAAAAAAATAGAAATTTAAATCAAAACTTTTTAAATGCTTTAATAATTGTGTTTCAATTGATTGAAATTCGCGTTGCCCCTGTTAAATTAGTTTTCCTGCATCGCATCTTATAACTTTCAGAGATCGTTTTCTGACTCTTCATAAGAATATTTGTGCTGACGCTAATGCAATTTTAAAGTCTTGCTGCATCCCATCGGCCGATGGAGCCAACGCCTTTATTCCGCACAATCAATCACTCAGATCGCGGCCAATTAAAATTAAAAATATGCCTCTTTTGACTTTGACGACCTCTAGCAGAAATAATGCAAAACCTCATATTTATACCATTGCACGGCTATCAGGAGCGAACTTTTTACGATTTCCCTCATCTAACCAGTTCACGCCAATCTGCTCTCTCGGAATTGCCTCGCGATGGACGAGCCTTCGATGTCCAGACAGACTTAAAAAGCAGCTCTCACGCCAATATGGGCCTGGTTTAAAAGGAATCATGTAAGAAAAAGAAATAAACCAGGTTCCGTAATAGACGGTGTCTTCATTTAAACAGAAATACATTCACTCGGAATTTAACCTAATCCCGCTCACGGCCCAGGACTACAAGAACATGCAAGGGAATCAGAATGAGCGCTTTGACGTAAGTACGGAGCCGCCATCAGTCCGCGCAGCCACCGGCCCGACGCACAGCAAAGCCACGATCGAGGACCCACCGAAGGAGCAACACGCTTCGTTTCAGAAGTTGAGTAGGACAGTTCATCTCAACGGGAAAATCCCAAAAACTAAACAGTTACGTAATCTACGCCCGTCAATCCCAGCGAATACCTCCGTGAAAAATTCTTACATACGGTGAAAGATTTACGGAATTTATCCCAAAAACTCAAAAGTACTTAATCTCCCTTCGTCAAAAGGAAAGTGAATCATTAACTTTTCTTCATTCTCAATCTTGTGCAGTATTTCATTCTGCCGGCAAGAATCCAGTGTTTTATCAGCAGGAAGAAGTAGGTCAACTACACAGCTGTTTTCAATTTTCAAGAGCGTGCCGATAAAGAAATGAACTCAAGTGACTCAGATGTTCAGTTTCGATTTCTAGACTATAGAGTAAAGGAAAGAAAAATAAATCAGAACTGCGCTCAGCAAAAACAAAAACAACGTGACTACGGGAAAAAGGATTTTCGTGTGCAGTGCAAGAAGATATATAGATAAATCTTTCAGTGAAATTAATTTATTGTTTCGCGTTACGGTGGTGAAAAAAAAAAAAAAGAAAAAAAAAAAAGTAAGAGGTAAATTTTTATCATGGATTTATTTAAAGCAAAGGCGTATAAAGGTATGTACTTTTGATATTAACCGTACAGAAGAAAAAAAAAAAAAAATTAAGATCTTTTTAGTGAGAGGCATTGGTTCTCAAACTTTTATTTTTGAATGCTTTTTGATATATTAGATGGCAAGCACTGAAGGAAAATTTTTTTCTTTTTTACAATTTTGGTTGTTTTAAAAGGACTGCCAAGGAATATTTTTAAAGAAATATTGTTTTTATTATTAAAAGCATAAACAAGTGGTTCTCAAACTTTTTATTTAATTTTTATGCATGCCAAAAATAAATTAAAGATGATTATTTTTATTATGCTATTATTTGTGTGAAAATTTTAATGATTTTTTTAATTCAGCTATTTAAGTTCAAAAATATAATTGTTTATGTATTGTGTTTAACGTAATTTTAAAGAGATGAAAGAGTAAGAATGGTGATTTTTATGAAAATTCTTTAGTTGTGTTGAACTGATAATTACGATTTTAATGAAAAATAACATTAAATAAACCTCATATTAAAATCATTTTTCTAGACAGTTTGAAAATATTTTAGCAGAAGTGAAAATTTTATTATTATTATATTATTATAATATTTTTATTATTAGGTGTTAAACTTTTTAAAGGTGATATATATGCAACGTACTTTATAGTTAGTGAGGTTATTTAAATTTTTTATTGAATTCAAGTTATTGAAAAAAAAAAAAAAAAAAAAGGAGTTTAACTTTGAAGAGATTTTAACGGATTTTTACAGATGTAGTGTTACAAATTTTAAATAGTTTGAAAGATTTTTTCATTTTTATTCTTATGTGCTTTAATGGTGTATTATATTTCTGTGTAATTCGGTGATATTTTGTATTTATATCCATCATGAGTAGCCCAACCCCGTCCAAAGAAGTAGAGGATTTAAAAGACAAATCAGGTGACCCCGAAAAAGAAAAAAATCAAATTTCGAGCAAAGATGATAATCCCGTTAATAATCCTGAAGAGAAAAATAATCAGAAGTCTAGTCAGGAATCTGGAGGTGCACCAGAGACATCTGGTGTAACAATGTTAGGTGGACAGACCCTGTCAGCTCAAGCTGGGTCTGGTCACACTTCAGTATCCGCCAACCCAAAAACGTCAGTAGACCCCGATATCGTTGCGTTTTCTCCGCAAGATGGAATGTCTTGGATACCATGGTTAGCCTATTTCGAGAGTGTCTGTATAGGACAGGGAAAAGACGAGTGCTGGAAAATTAGGCACATACAGAAGTATTTAAAGGACAGTGCACTTACGTTGTACATTAATAATTGTCTAAATGTACTTCATTGGTCCGAATTTGTCACTTTGTTTAATGAACACTACGAAATTCCCGATACCCTTTCTCTCACTGATTTTTCACGTATTAGATATAAAGTTGGAGAGGACTTGAACGAATATTATCAAAAAAAGACTAAAGTAAGCCGAACCTTAGGTTTAGAGCAGAAACTTATCCTGGAAGGGTTAACGGAGGGCTTGCCATTAGAAATGCAGAAGTTAGTTATTGCAGGCAACCCCTCAACTACACATTCATGGCATGAATTAGTTTTCAGAATTAGCAAACTGCAACTGGACAGAAAGGGAAATGAGAGCAAATTTGAAGCAAGCCCCCAAAACCCCAATCAGTATCGACAATGGCGACCAAGCCGACCTCCATATGAGAATGGACAGAATTTTAACAGGCAGTGGAACTACAGAGTTCCCTATCAAACACACCCCATTCGACCTTTTCCATCAAATCAAGCAAGAAATCCCCAAAATATGTTTAGACAGACTTCAAATGTTCCACCACGACCTAATGTACACCACCAGACCACTTTGCCGCCCTCTCCATGCAAAGTTTGTCTTAATATCGGAATACCAAATGCATATCATTGGGTGGTAAACTGCCCTTTTCGACAACAAGTGTTAGCAGTACCAACCCCTAGTCACAATATGACTTTGCCGAACCCCAACCAAGATCATAGCGCTAATGAGTCATCCCGAAATACATCTAGTAATCAATGACGATTTCTTATGTCCGGACATATACAAAAAGAAAAAGCTAGCTATAAAAAATCAAATAGAGATTGTCATAAAGTTACTTATGTAAAAAATGAAGACTCACTACCTTGTTTGATCGATACTGGGAGTTCAATTAGTGTTATTCCTTGTCATTTAGCCCATAAACTTAACCTAAAAATATGTAAAGTTCAGCAGAGTATACCAGTCACCCAAACACAAGGTGTTCTTGCTTTGAAAGAAAAATGCCTTGTTAGTTTGCAATTAGGACGTATCTCTAAGAGAATTGAACTTTTTATAATTAACAATCAGTTACCTTATGCTTTGATTGGGCTACCCCATTGTAAACTATTTAGATTAAATATTGACTGTGTTAAAATGCAAATAACTCAAGATAATAAGAAAGTACCTCTCATGGACCATATTCCAACAAATGCGTCTCACCATACTTTACATTTATCAGAAGTATATACTAACCAGCCAGCAATTGAAAATGCAGAGATATTCGAAGAAAATTTTGAGCCGGAGTTGTTCGAGACCACTGACCATGTGCAAAATGTTCAGTCTGTCAGAGAACAATTACCTGCTCTTCTAGCCAAATATGTCTGTATTTTCGCCAAAGATAAATATGATATAGGCTGTGTAAACATGGAACCCCAGAGAATACAGTTAACATCAGATCTCCCCGTTTCTTTAAGAGCATATCGCACTTCCCCTAAAGAAGAAGAGGAAATTAAAGAACAAATTCAAAATTTATTGCGAGCCGGTATCATTAAAGAAAGCTATTCCCCTTATTCATCACCCGTAACTTTGGTGTATAAACGTGAAGAAGGGAAGAAAACCCGGTTATGTATTGACTTCAGAAAATTAAATGCCATTACAAAAACAGATGCAGAACCTGTCGGCGGCGCAGTTTATTTAATGTGTAAAATAGTTTCTTTAATTGTATAAAAACAGTACTTCAAAAATAGAGTTAAGTAAGCATGCATTCGCTTACCTGATTATAAGGTGAAACCTTCGTAAAGAAATGTATATCCGAATCGAGCGCTACGTCTCCGTTAATTCACACACAGTTGTATTCCTTTGTGTAGTCGCACATTATCGTAATCCATCGATCTGAAACTTTATTACTTTGCTGAAATTAAAATGTTTATTAACATGTGTTTTAATTAAATTAAGCATCCTTCACTTTTATATTTATATTATATTTAAACATTTAACGGTATCTTGATTACAAGTTAACAGAGCATTTACATCGCTCTGACATTTTCACACGCTACATTTTAAAAGAAATTCACACAACAACTGACTAAAATCTAAAGAGTTTTTTCATGTCCTTGGTAGCCTTGGATGACGTCACTGGGAAAAACACATGATAGCACGTGATAATCATTCTTTCACGTGGGCGTTTATTCCATGTACTTAGCTGAGTTGAAAACAGTTTATGAGTTGGTATATCCGACGAGATAATTAAAGTTGTTTACTGCAAATTTAAAGTACTTTATTATTATCTGACGATTGAAGAGTAGTTGATTCCGAATAGAAGATTACCCTTTAATTGGAATTTCCGTCACTCCCCCTTAATCTTCTATGTAGGATAAGGAAGTAAGTTCAGATTGTTTCGGTGTTTAATGAATTCAGGTTTGGGGTTGGGCTTGGTGAGTGAATCTGCGGTCATAAATTCTGTGGGACAATACTTTAAATCTATTATTCCATCTTCCTTGAGTTGTCTTATCGCGTGGAATCTGATATCTATATGTTTACTTTTTCGAGTATGTTTTTCACTTTCAACCATTTTTATACATGGCTGATTGTCCTCGTATATTGTTATGGGTTTCTGTTGTGGTAATTTTAAATCTTCCAGGAGTTTTATCATCCATAGTATTTCCTGTGCTGCGTTACTTACAGAAATGTATTCAGCTTCTGCTGATGACAGAGCAACGCATGTTTGTCTTTTCGTTGTCCAATGTATGGGACATTTTCCTAACATAAATATATTTCCGCTGGTGGATCGTCTAGTTTCTGGATCACCTCCCCAATCTGCATCTGCGTAAACTTCGAGAATAGGCTTATTTTTCGAACTTAGCGTCAGGTTGAGGTGTTTTGTGTTGTTTAAGTATGTTACGATTCTTTTGACTGCTTTCCAGTCTTTTTCTCGAGGGGTTTCATTTCTACGGCTGAGTATGTTGACCGCTGCTGAAATATCTGGCCTGGTTAATGTTGAGATGTAGAGTAATGTTCCCGTTGCTTGTCTGAATTTAATATTGTTAGGTAATAGATTTTCATCATCGTTGAGTCGATTGTAACCTGCTTCCATAGGTGTGCTGTAAGGTTTTGCGTTTTGAAGATTGAGTTTATCTACCAATTCTTCAATTTTTGAATTTTGGTTTAAGTAGAAATTTTTATCGTCTCTTTTTATATTTATTCCGAGATAGTTATTGACTTCTCCCAAATCTTTCAATTCATATTCCCTTTTGAGATTGTTTATTAATTCAATTATATCTTCGTTTTTTCCGGCGATTAACAAATCATCCACATATACTATAATGTATGTCGAGTTTTCACCATTTTCGCGTATAAAAAGACATGAGTCAGATGTACTTTGTACAAAATTTAATGCTTTAAGACTCTCGGAGATTTTCGTGTGCCATGCTCTGGCGGCTTGTTTGAGCCCGTATATTGCTTTTTGTAATTTACATACTTTGTTTTGTTGATTTGGAGCTATATAGCCTTCCGGCTGTTTCATGTATACCTCTTCTTGTAGGTTTCCGTGTAAAAACGCTGTATTCACGTCGATATGATTAACTTTAAGGTTATGATTTAATGCTGCTATGAGAAATGCACGGATTGTGGTATGAGAGACAACTGGAGCAAAGGTCTCGTCATAATCTACTCCGAATTTCTGACTGTATCCCTGTGCCACGAGTCGTGCTTTATAGGTTTGCACTTGGTTTAGGTTGTCGCGTTTTAATTTAAAAGTCCATTTTGAACCTATCACTTTCTTGCCTGGTGGCGGATCGACTAATGTCCAAGTTTTATTTTTAGCTAGGCACTTGATTTCATTTTCGGTGGCTTTGAGCCAATTTTCCCTATCGTGTGGATTTTTCATTTCCATGATATCGTTCCAATTCTTTGGTTCATTTGATTGTGTGTCTTTAACTAAACAGACAAATCTATCTGGTGGTACTCCTCTGTTAGATCTATTTGACCTTCTTGGTTCTATTTGTGTTTGTTTGGACTCACATGGTTGTTTTTCTTTATCATTAATGTCAATTTCAATGTAATTTTTATTCTTCTCTTCTTGATTTCTATCATCAGTGGAGATTTCTTCGAGATTTGAATCTTCCTCAATGTTGTTTGAGTGTTTTATTTCATGTTCTATGAATTTTACAGTCCTGGCAATTATTATTTGTTTGTCTTTTGTGTGTATGCGATATCCTTTGGAACGTGTGTCGTAACCTAGAAAAATACCTTCTTGCGCTCTATTATCTAGTTTTCCTCGATGTATTTTATTAATGTAAACAAATGCTTTACATCCAAAGGTTCTTAAATGTTTGAGATCAGGTTTGATACCTTTCCATAGTTCGTATGGAGTTTTGTCGTTCGCTCTTGTTGGTAATCTGTTTTGTAAATATGTCGCTGTGTGTATTGCCTCTCCCCAAAATTGTTTATTTAAATTTGCTTCTAAAAGCATGCTACGTGTCATATCGAGTAGGCTTTTATTCTTCCTTTCTGCCACGCCGTTCTGGCTCGGGTTGTGTGGAATTGTGAATTGGTGTAATATCCCGTTTTCCTTTAGATAATTGTCTATTTCGTTGCTATTATATTCTCCTCCATTATCGGATCTTATTTCTTTTGGTTTTCTACCGAATTGATTATTTACCATTGCAATGTATTCTTTTAATTTATCAATTACTTCGCTTTTCTTAGATAGTAAGTATATAATTGTATATCTCGAGTAATCGTCGATGAATGTGAGAAAATATTGTTTTTCTCCTAGTGTTGGTGTACTTATAGGTCCACAGACGTCGCTGTGTATTAAATCGAGAACTTTGTTTGCTCTATTTGTAGCCGATTTTGGATATGGCGCGTCGTTTAATTTAGATTTGATGCAGGTTTCGCATAATTTATTATTGTGTCTGCAGTTTTTAATTTTTATTCCGGTAGCTAGCTGTTTGTTAACAATTGTTTTGATTGCTTCATAATCACGGTGTCCTAGTCTTCGATGCCATACTTCTAAACATTCTTTATTATTATTACAGCTTAGTGTGACGTTTGCATAGTTTTCTGCATTTTCTGAGTGGTTTGTTTGTTCGATTATGTATAAATTATTTTTGTTCTTCGCTCTTATATAAATTTCACCGTCGAACGTTAAGTCGCACTTGTCATTTTCAAAGATTAATTTGCATCCATTTTTAGTTGCTTTGCTTACGGATATTAAATTGGATTCTAGTTCTGGGACGTATAGGACTTCCTGTAGTCTTGTGAGTTTTATTTCTCCATTTGGGGATTTCGTTTTTATTAAAACGTCGCCTGAACCAAATGCTTCGAGTTTGTTGCCGTTTGCGATGGTGACTGATGATTTTTCAAAATTGTTAAATTTATCAAATAACCTCTTATCATTTGCAATGTGTGAGGTACTGCCACTGTCGAGTATCCAGTTTTGTTTTCCTAATTTTTCTGTTATTAGTACGCGATCTTCTGATTGATTAGTTTTTGAGCTTATTTTCTGATCATTCGCGTTATCGTGACAGTCAGTATTCTCTTTATAATTCTCTGTGTTTTCATAGCATAGTGATGATGTAAAAGGTTTAGCTTTATTTTTATTATTAAAGTTATTCACATTTTGATATGTGTGTTTGTTTTTGTTGTGCTGTGTGTATCTGCTCTTGAGGTGATAGCACTCGCTATTATTATGATTTGTCATCTTACAGTGACTGCAATATTTTGAATTTCTTTTGTAGTCGTTATAAGTGTGTTTTCTTTGTGTTTTAAATGCCTTTTCAGAGCTGTTGTTTTGTTCAGACATTTCTTGTCTGCGATTATACTCATCTATGAGTTTACTTCTGATAAAATCTGGGGATAATTCGGCTTCGGGCCTTGCCTCTAATACTGTGATAAGCGTGTTGTAGCTGGGCGGTAATGAGCATAGAAATAGTGCGGATATGTGTGAGTCATTTATATTCTCGCCTATGGCGGATAATTTATCTACTATTTGTAGAATATTTGTTATATGATTTATCATATTACCGTTTTCGGGCAGTTTAGTACTGTACAGTTTTCTCAATAAATACAGTTTGCTACTCAAATTTGCTCTTTCATGCGTACGTTTGAGAACTTCCCAGGTTTGCCTGGCTGTGGTAGAATTTTTTACATGCGCAATTTGTGCATCATCTATGCTTAGATTAATTAAAGCTCTTGCTTTTCTATCTTTTTTGTTCCAATCCTCATTTAAAGGAGTTGGTGGTTGATCACTTATTACTTCAAATAAATCTTCTTTAATGAGAAGCATTTCGAGCTTAAATTTCCAGTTGGAATAATTGCTCGAATTTAGTTTCTCGATGAATTGGCTTTCTTTAAATGTAGCCATTTTTATTTTCTATCTTTAATTATTTTTAAAGATATTCAATTTAATTTAATACGAATCGCTTTTCTTTGCGTTCGTTTTTATTTTTTATAAAGCGAGTTTTTTCAGCATATAGCTAATGTGCTTAAAATTTTTATTTAATACATACTATCAGTCTTTCATAATCTGTCGGCGGCGCAGTTTATTTAATGTGTAAAATAGTTTCTTTAATTGTATAAAAACAGTACTTCAAAAATAGAGTTAAGTAAGCATGCATTCGCTTACCTGATTATAAGGTGAAACCTTCGTAAAGAAATGTATATCCGAATCGAGCGCTACGTCTCCGTTAATTCACACACAGTTGTATTCCTTTGTGTAGTCGCACATTATCGTAATCCATCGATCTGAAACTTTATTACTTTGCTGAAATTAAAATGTTTATTAACATGTGTTTTAATTAAATTAAGCATCCTTCACTTTTATATTTATATTATATTTAAACATTTAACGGTATCTTGATTACAAGTTAACAGAGCATTTACATCGCTCTGACATTTTCACACGCTACATTTTAAAAGAAATTCACACAACAACTGACTAAAATCTAAAGAGTTTTTTCATGTCCTTGGTAGCCTTGGATGACGTCACTGGGAAAAACACATGATAGCACGTGATAATCATTCTTTCACGTGGGCGTTTATTCCATGTACTTAGCTGAGTTGAAAACAGTTTATGAGTTGGTATATCCGACGAGGTAATTAAAGTTGTTTACTGCAAATTTAAAGTACTTTATTATTATCTGACGATTGAAGAGTAGTTGATTCCGAATAGAAGATTACCCTTTAATTGGAATTTCCGTCAGAACCCTTACCTCGAATCGACACCCTGTTAGATAAATTGGCGCATGCTAAAATTTTTTCCACTCTTGACTTAGCTAGTGGATATTGGCACATTCCTATCCACCCTCGAGACACTGAGAAGCTGGCATTTGCCACCACCTTTGGATTATATGAGTGGAATCGTTTACCGTTTGGATGGAAAAACGCACCTGCTTGGTTTAACCGTATCCTCCGTAGAATTCTTAATAAATACAAAATTGACTTTGCCTGTAGTTACTTTGATGATGTTATTGTATTCTCCCAAAATGAAGAGGAACATTTATGTCATTTAGAGACATTATTTAATATCTGTGTTCAAGAAAACCTTAAACTCAAATTGTCAAAGTGTAATTTTGTGAAATCCAAAATTAATTTTCTAGGATATGAAGTCTCGAACGGTTGTATCACACCTGACAACCCTAATATAGAGACGATTAAGAAATTAACACCACCGACGAATGTAAAAGAATTACAATGTTTTTTGGGATCTATAAATGTTTATCACAAATTTATTCCAAAGTATGCTAACATTCGATACCCTCTCAACAATTTGTTGAAGAAAAATGTCCCTTATGTGTGGGACCAAAATTGTCAAAATTCTTTCGAAAAATTAAAAAATGCTTTAATTGAAAAACCAATCTTAAAGTTGTTTGATCCCAAAACACCTTGTCATTTGTTTGTAGACGCATCAAGTCATGGAGTGGGATGTGTAGTGAAACAAGTTGATGAAAAAGGAACATTACATCCTATAGCATATCACTCTAGAAATCTTCGCGATTATGAAAAAAATTATGCAATTACTGAGTTAGAATGTTTGGCGATTGTGGATGCTTTAGATAAATTTTATCATGATTTACACGGTCAAAAATTTGTCATACATACAGATCATGCGGCACTTACCTGGCTCAAAAGTGTTAAAAATTTAAGAGGACATCTTTTCCGCTGGTCCCTAAAACTTAGTATGTTTGACTATGAAATTAAATACCAGAAAGGCTCCACTAATGTTGAAGCTGATATGCTATCTAGACAACCTGTTTCAGAAAATTTACCCCATATTATACATCTCCTTGACTTGAATGAAGTAAGAGACAATCAGAAGAAAGAAAATGTAACAATTGATGGTAAAAAGTACACTGAGATAAATGATGTTGTTGTTATTAAAAAGAAAGGTTTGTATAAGATTGTGGTCCCCATGTCTTTACGTTTACCCCTATTAGAAAAAACCCACACACAATTTGGCCACCCTGGAATTTATAAAATGATAAATTTAATCTCTCCGCAATATTATTGGCCTAACTTTAATCAGGACATTGAAAATTATGTAAAACACTGCCACAATTCTCAGATAAACAAAAAATGTAGACAAAAAAGATTTGGCTTATTGCAATTAATGCCCCCAACAGAGATACCTTTTGAATGTTTGGCAGTAGACTCTGTTGGCGGATTTAATTATTACAATTCTACAAAAAAATATTTGCATTTAGTCGTTGACCATGCAACTCGCTATGTGTGGGGTTTTCCGTCAAAAAGTGTACTACCGAAACTTATACAAACATTTTGAAACAATTATTTCAAATGCAAGTACCAGATAGATTGTTAACCGACAGAAATGGAGCATTTACGGCTTCCAGGTTTAGGAGATTTCTTCGTAATTACAATATAAAATACAGATTGATTAGCAGCCATCACCCGGAAACGAATGGGAAAATTGAACGACTAAATCAGACTATTGTCACTAGATTAAAATGTAAAGTCAATTCCACATCCAAGAAAATACCCTGGACTAAGCTTTTAGATGAAGTCTTATATGAATATAATAACACCCCTCATTCTGTAACCCAATTCACCCCTAGCTATTTATTTTTAGGAAATTTACCATATGATCCCCCTTTACCAAATAATAGTTACTATCCCCCTGTGGAAGAAGCTAGAAAATTGGCTAAAGAAAGAACAATTGCTTACCATAAAAAGAATAAAGTCCGTTATGATGCTCGTTTCCTTCCTGTAAAGTTTAAAGTTGGTGACATTGTGATGTATGAAGAATTTCACTATCCAAATACCCATAAATTGACTGCACCATATTCTGGCCCATACACCATTTTAAAACAACTTTCTGATGTATCCTTTGAAATTGATAAACCCAGCCCACATTTTAAGAGAAATTCCGAAATTGTCCATTCCTCCAAGTTAAGATACTACCACCCTCCTCAAAATCTTAAACTCAGCCATGAATAAACCCCACCTATCTCTTTCAGCTGTCAATTTTTTTAATTTTTGCTTTCCTATCGTCCCCCTTACTCGTAGCATTTGGATGAGGACCAGCTGGGCGTGTAACCCATCTCCGCAGCAGTGTAGAATGATGGTGACAGTTTAAAAGTACTGTTAGAATTTTTATTATTTAAAAAAAATATTATAATGACGAATTGATGACACATGAAGGGGTCCTCCGCTCCGTGGCCACCCATCTTTAGCCGGACTGTTTTCCCAGATTCTCTTTCCAGGTTGAACGGAGAATCTGGCAAAACTGCTTCGCTTCCCCTCTGCAGGTGAATATCGATTACCCACTTTTCTTTTTCTGTCGTGCAAGTGGCACATTTTGGGTGATATTCCCCTCAGAGTATTAAAACCCATATCGCACTGACCCTGCGCATGGTGAAAATTATAGCAAGTGTATATTTAGTTTTTATTAGCTGTAGTTTTCTTTTTTTTTAAACAAATTAGTGTTGTTTTTCATGGATATAAACCTAAGGCTGCATCATAGAAGTAGCTAAGTCCCTACCAAAACAGAAAGGTATACGAAGAAATATAATTTGTTTTTGTTATTAGTATTTTAGGATATTTTACTGTTATTTTATCTCAGTGTGAAAATTCAATATCTCTAGAAATGCAAGCGTTTCAAATTGAATTTGATATACAATATATTTTGTTGATAGTATTAGTGCATATTTTGTATTATTGAATATTTTATATTTTTGAATATTTTGTATTTGTGAATATTTTTTTTTACATTTGAACATTGTCTATTATTGAATATTTTTTACATTGGAATATTTTTTGCATTTGCATATGTTGTATAGTTTTCAGTATGTTTACCTGTGAATATTTTAATATACTATATAGTTTATGGTTGCAATTTGCAATTATACACAAAAGGATGTTTCCCAACAAACTATATCAAAAACTTTAAAACAAAAACTGGAAACGAAAGGGAAACACTACAAACACAGTTGTGTTACGATAATTGGTATAATCAAGACATGTCTCGAGACACATTATTGTTTTGCTGCAGCACCATTGAAAGAATTCCATTATTTTAGTGTAACCAATATTTTTATGTAAATTTGATATATAAATGTAAAAATAGGTCCAATTGACTTGAGAGCTGAAGTAAATACTGAAGAGCTGGAGAAATTACTTGAGAGCTGGAGAAAATAAGAATAAAAAAAAAAAAAAAAAAAAAAAAAAAAAAATGGGTTAAATTCACGAGGAGCCCTGTGGCTCTTGTTTTAGTGGGGGGGGGGGGGGGGGATATGAAAGGATAAAAGCTAAACCCCTTTTTAAAATGCAAAATCCCTTTTTGCCCCTTTTAAAATTTTAAATTACCATTTTAAAAAAAATAGAAATTTAAATCAAAACTTTTTAAATGCTTTAATAATTGTGTTTCAATTGATTGAAATTCGCGTTGCCCCTGTTAAATTAGTTTTCTTGCATCGCATCTTATAACTTTCAGAGATCGTTTTCTGACTCTTCATAAGAATATTTGTGCTGACACTAATGCAATTTTAAAGTCTTGCTGCATCCCATTGGCCGATGGAGCCAACGCCTTTATTCTGCACAATCAATCACTCAGCTCGCGGCCAATTAAAATTAAAAATATGCCTCTTTTGACTTTGACGACCTCTAGCAGAAATAATGCAAAACCTCATATTTATACCATTGCACGGCTATCAGGAGCGAACTTTTTACGATTTCCCTCATCTAACCAGTTCACGCCAATCTGCTCTCTCGGAATTGCCTCGCGATGGACGAGCCTTCGATGTCCAGACAGACTTAAAAAGCAGCTCTCACGCCAATATGGGCCTGGTTTAAAAAGAATCGTGTAAGAAAAAGAAATAAACCAGGTTCCGTAATAGATGGTGTCTTCATTTAAACAGAAATACATTCACTCGGAATTTAACCGAATCCCGCTCACGGCCCAGGACTACAAGAACATGCAAGGGAATCAGAATGAGCGCTTTGACGTAAGTACGGAGCCGCCATCAGTCCGCGCAGCCACCGGCCCGACGCACAGCAAAGCCACGATCGAGGACCCACCGAAGGAGCAACACGCTTCGTTTCATATATATATGATGTATATACACACAAAAATAAAAAAATTGTAATATAGCAAAATGTATCTGCAAAATTTCATGCCGAGAAAATTTCAGTGTTTTAGAGGATTCAAGTTATGTGTGTGGTGTATACTTTGAATCGATCTTGGTCAAAAACTTTTTTTTGGATAAAATGAATTTCTAGTTTCTTAAGCAACTTTTGTAGTGGTGTAAAACAGCATTGCTAAATGCTAATCTGCCATATTAACATTATATTTTTGGCTTTCCTGTCAAATGTTTACCATTCAAAGATTTTCAAGCAGTTTTTTAAATTTCTTGATTATGATGTTGTCTCCAAAACCCATACTTTGCTGATTGATATTATGAGCGTCTTCCATACCTTGTGCCTAGCTACTGCATTTTCTTTTATTTTAAGACGCTAAACCATTTATTCAACACATATATAAATGTAGTATATTTTGATATAAATATTGTTAAAGGTTCCTGCTAAAAAAACATGCATGAAATGTATTAAAATATTAAAATCACTTTTAAATCTAGAATTTAAATTTTCATTTAAAATTTTTATAACTCTTAATGTTTAAATCCTGCTATCCCTTTCAAGTTTTTTTCCTAGCCTGACAAATATTACTTTCAGATATTAATTTGTAACCAATAGTAAGATTAAAACTGCAAGTTTAGCACAATTTTTTATTTTATCAGAGGTTAGTGTGCATCCAGGTCTGGGCCAAGCCTTGCTTCATTACAAAGCTAATTACCCGATTAAAATTTAGTATCCTCCCAATTTGACACTTTCACCCCCTTGCTGGAAAATATTGCAAGTGTGAATCAAAAAGGAAAGCCTGTACAGAAAAGTCAGACTTTTGTTAGTTTTGAGTGGTGGTATTGACCTGCTGATCATGTCTCTAAATTCATATTTATTGCTCCTGGTGCTTCTTCCAAACTCAAAATTTTTATTATTATTATTATTCAGCAGTCTCTGAATCAAGGAACACTTATTTTAGAGCATGCAGACAATTCTTTTCTTCAGTGTTCTGAACAACAAAAATGCTTATTGTAGAACACTGACTGCAGACAAACACAGTAGAAATTTCAAAAGAATTTGTTGCATAAATAAATGTAACTCCAGCTATTCCTGTTGTTTAAATTTGCACTAGCTGCTTATAAATTCAAAGTATAGTATTTTAAGTTAATTTTTCTTTAGGATCTTATGCAAATTATTTGTAAAGAAGTTTTTGTAGGAAAGTATCACTATTTGTTTCTTGATTTTTTTTTTCCCTTTTGTCTTTCTGATAACTAAATATGTTTAATTCTGCAAACTATATATTTTTCAATAATAGAGCATTAATTACTTTTTTTTTTTCATTCATTTCAGGCACGTAGTCCTAGTGTTCAAAGCCATGGTGATGAGGGATCAAATACCTGGAAACAGGGTGAACCTGAAATAGCCACAATTCGCCTCCAGAAAAGCAACAATGGGATAGGATTAAGCATTGTAGCTGCTGGTGTAAGTATTTCATTTCTGTAACATTTTATCATGTTATTATTTCTTTAGTAAATAAGGCTTTCTTTATCAAAGTAAAATTTTTAATTAGGGTTTTGATATGCTCAGATATAGTTAAATAAATACCTGTTGAAAGAATAGCTTTTTTATCAAAACAACTTAGGCCATTAAATGGGGCAGCTTATAATCTGCGATCGCATTATCTTAAGCAATAATTTAATATTATTAAAATGCAAAATCAATTAAATATTTCAGCATAGCTAGCTTTTAGGTAGATTTCGTAAGAAATACTACCTATTACATTCTCACCTAAGTTGGAAATTTTGAAAAATTTTTGCAGATCTACGCCGATCATGACTCCCAGAACCCAAAACCACCCCCAGTTCAAAACTTTATATATCTATCTATCTATCTATCTATCTATCTATCTATCTATCTATGTCACTTTTTTCTGACCACGATAACTGGAAAAATTCTGCATTAATCTTTTACAAACTGATACATAAAATCAAGGGGCATAAAATCTCGGTCAAGTTCGTTAATGGGCAAAATCAAACCAGGGGGGGAGGGTGGGGGGGCTTTTTGTAAAAACAGAAAAAAACCCATAATTTCTTAATTATTATACGTATCGAATCCATTTAAAGTTATTAATACTTCTAGGAGAAGGGCCGAAAATTTATGTATGACAGATTTTTGATATAATTAAAAATGGCTCCAAGGGGGGGGAAAAAGGGGGGTTTTAGAAGAAAAAAAAATCATAGCTTCGTCAATTCACAAGATATCAAATCCGCGTAAATTTATTATTAATCCTCTTAATATTATCTAAAACTTTTATATTGACAAGTTTTTTATAGGACCAACCGTTATAGCAAAAAAAAATTAAAAACAAAAAAAATCCCTGCCGGCTCCGCCTGCAAACAAGTTATTTTTCGAAGTAGGCGGTTCCAACTCCCGCATCTTTTCGAAACTGATACATAAAATCAAGGGGCATAAAATCTCGGTCAAGTTCGTTAATGGGCAAAATCGAACCGGGGGGGGGGGGGGCTTTTTGTGAAAACAAAAAAAAACATAATTTCTTAATTAAGATACGTATCGAATCCGTTTGACGTTATTATTACTTCTAGGAGAAGGGCCGAAAATTTATGTATGACTGATTTTTGATATAATTAAAAATTGCCTTAAGCGGGGGAAGGGGGGGTTTAGAAGAAAAAAATTCATAACTTCATCAATTCCCAAGATTTCAAATCCGCTTAAATTTATTATAAATCCTCTTAATATTATCTAAAACTTTTATATTGACAAGTTTTTTATAGGACCAACCGTTATACCAAAAAAAAAAAAAATTTAAAAAAAAATCCCTGCCGGATCCGCCTGCAAACAAGTTAGGTTTCGAAGTAGGCGGTTCAAACTGCCGCATCATCGTAAAAAAGGTCATTTCTTCCGCAATTCCCGACAAACAGGCGCCCCACGGTCTGCGTCTTCGAAATCTACCTGTGCCTGTAGGCCGAGCCGTCAGGGATTTTTTCTTTTAATAAACTACAATTTAATGGTATTACAGTGAACCTTCATGAGAGCATTCACAAGTTCATTACATCCAATGATTGTTCATACCTAACTGAATTCTAAAAGTGCATAATGAAACAAAAGTTCATGAACTTTATGTGAATGTTAACATAACTAAAAGAAATAGGAATTCTAAGGAATACAAAATTCGATAATGAACAAGACGTAATATAAAAATGTGGCTTAAAAAAAAGCGTGATTTGATTTTGATGTCGGTTGAATTTTGATTGAATTAAAGATTAACTGTATCAAAATAATTGCCATCAACATAAAATTAATTTTATTATTTATTTTATTTTATTTTATTTTTTTAAGTTCCAGAAAACAGTTAATATTGTGTATGTTATTAACAAAATATTATTTACATTGTAATGGAAGCTTTGGATAAAACTTGCTAATTAAAATTTCATGTTTTTAAATTCAATCTGTTTCAGAATTGAATAGCTGAAAAAGTTATTAGAATTGATGCGGAATTTTTTAAATATTAAATCATATTTTTAAGCTGAATATTATTACTGTTGCTGTAAATGCTCATTGTGGTATTAATAATTTCTCATTTTATTTTTAAAGGGAGCGGATCAAGATAAACTTGGAATTTATGTAAAATCTGTTGTTAAAGGAGGGGCTGCTGATCTGGTATGTGTATAAGTACTTAAATACCCATAATAAATACTTAAGTACCCATAAAGGTTAATTTGAAAATATGATTAAAAAATATATTAACTAATTATTAATTATTAACTGTAATTATGCAAGTTCTGTGATTTTATGTAAATGAAAGATGATTGTCATCTCCTTCTCACCAGTGCTGCAAAATCTTATGTTAATCTATTTTGTTGAAAATTTAACTTCCATCTGCACATATGAATGTTATTTTTATGTTAATCATTTTCACATTTTTAATTTATTTCTTATTTGAGCAGTTGTCATTGTATTTTATCATATCTTCATCCTTGATTACAGCTTTCAGTATAATTTCCTCCTTTAAAAAAAAGCAAATTTTCATGAGTTTAGGAAAAAAACATGAGTTTCATTTCAGTCATAAAAAACTATTTTATAAAAAGAATTGCATGCAAAATTGCTAGTTTTGTGTTTTATTTAACTGTAGTTTGAATTATTATAAAAGATTACTCTTTTAAAATTTTTTGTCTGTGGATTTTAATTAAAAAATATTACCAATGCAAATGCATTTAGAACTAAACAAATTATTATTTATTATAAGATTAATTAGAGATATTTGAAATTTCTCTGGCTTTTAACATCAGTAATATTGGGCATATGTTTATAAAACCTTATGTGTATGTATTTGATTAAAATAAAAGGTTTGAAGGAAAAAATATTGAATTTCAATTATTGATATTTTAGATTAGTTTAACTTGTTTTAATGATTGGTTTGTAATAACCGAATATATTTTCTTCCAGTAAAATTGTTTTATGTACTAGTTAAGTATTTCAACTTATTCTTATTTACTATATATAATAAAATAGTTGTTAGCAGTGGTGGATCCTCTGGGTATGCTAAACATGTGCAGCAAAAATCCATTGTTTAATAAAAAATCTCTTAAACAAGATTAATGAAATAAATCAGCCTAAATTTTCTATTTCTGGTTGCAGTGCATATTAGGCATAGACAAGTTTAATTTGTTGAAAAAACAATAAAAATTATTTTTCTTCATAATAGTTTAATCATCATATGATATTTGCTCTTGAGATTTTGTACAAATGTCATAAGAAGAAACATCAAATGCTGATCATGATTGATATTATAAATGCTTTAAATTGTAATATGTTAAAAAATGAGTTTGAATAGGCATAGTAAAATTCTAGTCAGGTGGTTAACTGGAAGTCTCATCTGATAAAATCCCTGTTGGGAGAACACATCATTACTTTCATTTTATTATTGTACCTTTTGTCTAATCCTTCATAATTCTAGAATAAATAAGTGTGATATTTTATAAATTATTTTAATAGTAGGTATTCTATATATATATTTTATGAAACTCCTTGTCGTACCCTTGTACTGCTGTTATTGCACAGGGTGAACCAAAAGTCTTGCCCTGATTATAAATATTTATTGTGCTCAAACTATTTTAGACATAAGTTTGTTTAGATACATTGTAAGTACTGTTATACATTTTTTTATAAGACCACGTACTTCAGTAAATTTAAACGTGTGCCCCCTCGGTAGCTCGGAGAATGTCCAAGAGGTATTCTAGTTCCTGCCAAGTATTCTTTAGCATGTCTTCTGTTACAGTACACACAGCAGCTTGTATCCTAGTCTTCTGTTCTTTGAAATCAACAATTGGGGCACTCACACTAGGCCTGCCACTTCTGGGCAGATCAGTAACGCTGTCTGTTTCTTTAAATTTATCATACCACTGCTTTATGGATTTTGCATCAGGAGGGTTGCGTCTATAACAACGTCGGAATGTTTGCTGAACATTAATAGGCAATTTCATTTCATGAAACCAAAGCAAACATTGAGCTTTCATTTGGAATCAACACCATTTCAGCTGAAAATGATGTCTTCCTTACAAATGTTCCTCTGAGTCACTCTTGGAGGAGCAATCATGCCATCTATTGCACAAAACTACTAAAATTGATGATACCAATGATAAACAAGTTACATTATTATACAAATGGTTATTTTGTAATGAATTATAATCAGGGCAAGACTTTTGGTTTCCCCTGTATATCATACCAGTGTTGATATATTAATATTGTTAGATATTCTACATGTGACAATACTGCTGTGTATTTATTCAATTTGTAATTTCACTGGTCTGTTAAATTATTGTCTTCTGATTGTCATTCTTTTCTGTTATTCAGGATGGTAGATTACAAGCTGGCGATCAGTTGTTAAAAGTTGATGGTCATTCTTTGGTTGGAGTAAATCAAGAAAAGTAAGATTTTATAATACATTTTATTTTTATTGTGGCTTTTTTTTCTTTTGTGTTTGTGTATGCCAATGTACTCATAACTTTCTTCAACTTCTCTAAACACTTTTTGTGTTCCTGGCTATAAAATAGTACTTAATTTTTAATAGGAAGAATTTATAGCAAAAGTGATTACTCTTAACATCACTATATCTGACAAGTCATACTACTTTTAAATTACTTGAATTTAAGATGTTCAGCAATGGTAAAGCATAAAAATTGGGAAAACATTTTATTACTGTTCAAAAATTCAAGGGGAAATGGGACATTTTCAGCTTATCATAGGAAAAATATTAAAAGTTTATTTATTTATTACTCTTATTATTATTATTTTAAATTTATTTATTTGGGGGGAGGGGGGTACTTGCGTGTAATACTATGTATAGGATGCAAGGTTACGCTGTGATTATTTAATAGCTATATGTCACTGTATAAATTACTCTTTATTAAACAGAAAATATACTAAAAGGTAACTAAGGAAATATAGTAAAATATTAAAACAAAAACATTAAATATTGTATAAAAATCAAGCTTCACAGCAGCATTTCGAAAACTATGTTTCACCGGTGACTGCCGTAAGCAAGTGACGAAGGTTTTTCACATAGAGCTCTCAGTCTGTCTCTGTACTTGGCAAAATCATGCCAAACTCTCGCCAAGCAGGAAAATGCTCTTTTGCTCTGCTGAATGAAACGTGTTATGTTTCAGCTTCCACTTTCGACTAAGACAAATTAGTGTTGTTACATACGCATGCCAGGATTGTGTTTATCAATCAACATGCATGTCTGTATGTCTGTGTATCGTGCCCTAGAGCAGAATTTTTTATATTTTTTATCATGCACACTTGAATGTATAGTTATATTTTTTCGGCAAACTTGAGTGCATAATTGTACTTCTATGGCAAACTTAATTTATAATGATTAAAAAAAGTATGAAAGGACTATATCTTTCCAGTTTATTTGTAGATACAAGCAAAATGCACCATCACAGTTAATAAGAACTTTTTTTCTCTCTCTTTTTTTTGTACATCATGTAAAAAGAGATGTCTGAGTATTATTAACCTCTTGTGACTCAAAGTTAAAATAGTAGTACAAATACTCATTCTTTGCTTTTATACAAACAAAATGACATCATAGATGACAAAAAATATTTTTTTCTGAAATGTATTGTTTTAGGGGACTTTTAATTTAGGTTCACAAATATGAATCTAAAATTACTACCCCCAGAAAAAAAAAAATTTAATTATTAACAACCTAAATTTACACAATTAAAAAATTAACAGCTTTAAATAAGTGAATAATCTACAAATTCTTAAAAGTTCGTATTGTAAAGTTTTTAAGTTAAAGAATTATGGAAATTATCTACTTTCTTAGCTGCACTGTCTCGAAGGCATTTTTCAAACTCAGGTTAAAATAACATTTATTTTATGAGGAAATCTGCATCGATGCTGCCATTTATTGGTTTTATTTTAAAGCAAAAACATTGAGCTATATAGAAGTGAACTTAAATGTAAAAATAACATTCACTTTAATTTTTATGAGGAAAAGAATCTAGGTACCCATTTGAATACCCATGATGCAAGAGGTTTAACATTTTTAAATTTTTTGCTTTGCAAGATTAAATGCTTAAAAGTTGTAAATTTTATATCTATAATAAGGAAACAATGTCTGAAATTCCTTAAAAAATTATGTATAATAGATCTATTGTTTGTAAAACTTTTTCAGAAACATTGAGTCCAATTTATTCTGGATTAAAGACAAAAGTTTTATCCAGTTTAAATATTTCTGCTGAATTTTTAACACTTTGAGCAATATTTTTTTTCTTGAGCAAATATAGATTGGGAATTTACATTTGTCAAACTTATATTGTTGCGAAATTACTTAAAATTTTCTGTATATTTTCATACAGATGATTATTTGCTACAAACTTGACACAATGAAATGAATGGGTTGAAATTTAATTCTGAAAATGCACTTAAGAATTTGAAAGTAAAATTTAAATTTTAAAATTCATTTATGGCATTTGTCGTATCCATATTTTTTTCTTTTCAAACAAAATTTAACAATTGGCAAGGTAATTATTTTTTTTTTACATTGTTAATTAGCACTAATAAATAGTAAGAATTCGATTACAATTTCAGAATTATTTATACAAAGTAAATTAAGGTTAGATTAACTTATTGTGAAATATAAATTATTTGGAGAATTATTTAAATGAAAATTTTTTGTAAAAATAATAATTGTGGTAATTTGTTATAATTTATATTACTATCTATGCATGTCACAATTTTAGCATTATTCTGTAATTAAAAATACTTTTCAGTGACAGTCATGTTAAAACGATGAACATTTTATCCAACTGACTCTTTATTAAAAACAGATGAACCATCTCGGGTGATTTGTGTAAACTTCAAGCTTCAAATTAGGGTGTACAGAAAATACATATGAAATTAATCACCAATGGGACTTCTTTCTGGAATTTTCCCTGAATTAGAGAGCTACAGATAGACCATTTTAGCAGCCTAAAAAGAACTTAACTTTGATTTTCCTTATTATAAAGGCACATAACCTCAAATATTTTTATGCAGGTCAATAAAATAATTTGTGGTTTTATTGCAAAATGTTATCTGGCTGGGTTCACTGTATTTTGGGATACTTGCCTTGTTTGGTATTTTTTTGAAGATTATTTTCTAGCTTTAATTGTGTTAAAAAAAAAGAAAGACTATTAGAGGTATATTTGGATTTAATATTAGAATCTTTTGTTTCAAAAGAAGAAATTAATATGAAAGTTTAAATTAGTTTTGATAGTTTTTTATAATATTTGTATCGTATCATATCTAAATGTATAATTCAATAACTTATGCTAGATAATGAAAATTTAATTCTTTTAGTTTAAAGTTTTGCTTAGTAAATGATTTGTAGCGATTTCTTGGTTGCTAATATTTCTTAATTTATTGGAAGACTCAAAAATATTTAACATTAATCGTCTAAAAATTTTTGGAACGTTAACAACATTAAGGCAGTTTTTGTTATGTTCATATTGTGTCTTTAAAAATTTTTGTAGTCAGTTTTAATTGTATTTGTTATTTGAATCTTTTTACTGAAAATAGTCTATTTTCAATAATGACTTTTACTCTTTTGCAGGAGGTATAATTTTTATGCAATATTAATAACTGTTCCTTCATAGTATGCAATATTTTCATTTCTAAATATCGCATAAAATTTAAATTCTAAATAAGAATTTTAAATGTTTTGATTGTGTCCTGTGACTAAGCTTTATTCTTTGCTCCTGTTATGTGAAGAAGACAAATCAATGTCAGATGTGTCTTATTATACACAAATTCCTTTCAATTAATTTTTTTATTTTTAAAGAAAGCATTCTTAAACTGCTACCGTTATATGATATCCCCCCCCCAAAAAAAAAAAATAAAAATTAATTAATTAATGCTGTTTAATTATGAATTTCCCCTCAGCTCTATGAAATAGTTTGTCTGGGAAATTTGTCATTCTACTTTTGATAATAGTGTTAATAACCATGTATTACAATTTATTTTAGACATTTCATGATAGTAATGATATAAAATCCTAGTTAATTAAATCCTTTTATCAAATAGAATGCAGTAAAATGTATTTTATTTTCACTGCATACTTAAATAAAAACTTCGGAAATTATTATTATGTATAAAATTTTGCCCAAAAGATAACTTTACTGTTTCATTTTGCATTACTTTGTACCCGTTCTCTTTTACACATATTTAATTTTACAATTTCATAAGATCTCACAAATGTTAAATGCACTCAAATTACTCTAGTTCAATTTTAGTATGAGAGTTTCTGAAAATAATTTGTCAGACATTTTTAATTATTTTTTTGCTTTTGAATGATAAACTAAAATGATGGAAATTTCAGCATTTAAAACTTGTATTAAAGTACATATTAAACCTATGCAGTGTTTAAATGTTTTCATCTGTGACTACTGTCATGTGTAAATCAAATCTTTATCACTTAATAATCTTTGATTATTTACTTTCATATTCTGTTATTTTCATGTTTTTGGTTATCTATTGAAATAAAACACTTTTTGAATTGGGCTTTATCATTATTTAAATAATATCTATTTTATTTTTGTATGATTTTAGATTGAAACTTCAGTTCTGAGTCCAGTTATTAATATGATGTTTAAAAATTTATTTTTGACCATTACTGTTATTTAAAATGAAATTTTTATTAAATCTAGAAAAATGACTATTTTCTTACTTTTAGAGCTGCTGAACTGATGACTCGCACTGGACCTGTTGTTACACTGGAAATTGCAAAACAAGGAGCTATATACAATGGATTGTCTGATCTTCTCAGCAAACCTTCCCCAATTATCCAAAGAGGTAGAAATTTTCATTTTTTAACATGCATTTTGACGTAAGGTATTTTTTCTGGTAAGTCATGAAAAATGTCATATTTGATTTACCAATTTAAGTTCACACAACTTCTTTATAATGTATAATTTTTCAGATTGTATATTAGCACTTAAACTTAAAATTTTTATCTGATGTGTATATTTGTGTGTAACCCCTCCCTTAAAAAAAAAAAAAAAAAAAAACTTTAAGGAATTTATTAGTAAAACACAATATAAAGATAAAAATTTTATAAAATCTACGGTCCCCTAATGCCTATTTTATTTTACTGGACTACAAAACATATTTAGAAATTTAAATCATAAGATTCTGTTACTTGCATCCTCATCCATTTTTTACTTTTTCTGCCAAATTGAGCAGTTTAAAAAGTTTTCATGGCAAATGTTGTTGTTACTGTTCTGACATTCATAACTGAATAAGTAAATGTTTTCTTACTTTAGGATCTATTTCATTCTGTTAATTTCTTGTTAAGTTTTACTGTTTCATTTAACCGAAATATTAAACAACAAAACATGAAACATTTAACAGAAATTTTACTTTATTATAAATATATTTTGAAAAGATTGTAATGAGAACAAATCCGCTTATCACAATAAACATTTTTCTTCCATGTTTTAGAATGTAAACATGGATAATTATAAATAAAATTTGCCTTCCATTTCATTTCATATTTAATCTTTAATTTTACTTCATTAGTTACTGCAGATTTAGTCATTTCATTTATAATGGATTTACGCAACTTAGTTTTTATGTAATTATAACAAAACCCTTAGGAAAATTGTTTATAGTATCTGTCTATGTACATTTATCACAGTATAGAACAAAAACTATTAAACAGATTTTGACAAAAGAAGTATCATTTATTCATCTTGGGAATGCTGGTTACATAAAATGCATGATGTTTAAAAAATTTTATCATAGTAGACATTTACAAAAGCAAACTTACACTGCAATTTTATGGTTTTTTACTGTTCTAAGTGATAAAATTATGGGTGGTCAGTAAATACTATTGTATAGTGAACAACAATGAGATAAAATAAGTTGAAAAGTGACATAGTGTCCCTTTCAATTCAAATTACTATTTATAAATTCTAATTCATACATCCATTTTATCATTCAGGTTTTATTTTTCTGTTCATTAATCAAACTTATAACAATATCTGTTGACATTCCTATTACTAATTTTATGCTAATGTCATAGTACTCTCCTAACTTAACTAATAATTACTCTCTCTTTCATGCTGCTAGAAATAACGCTTTTGCAGAGACAACATGCTTTTGGATTACCTCCTAGTGGATGTGAAAGTTGTACATCAGTTGTACAACAATATCAACGTTCAAATAGTGTTAGTGGTCGATACAACCAGATACAATTGCCAATTGCTGCACAGAGTAGATATATAGCCAGTCTGCCGCAGTTGCCACAAAACAATTGGGACGCTTCTCAGACTGTTTTGGTTGAAAAACATAATCCTAATGATGCACAACTGAATCTCCCTCCAAATATTTCATCGCAGTGTGCCATTTATCCTCTCAGGAAGAATCTGGTTAAGCCAAGAAGCGAAGATTCTTTACTGAATGATAGTACAGAATGTCCATGTCCTTTCTGTCAGTCACAGTATGATAATTTCTCAGTTTGCTCTAAAACCGACAGAAGTACATTATATGAAGTATCATCTACTTATGAAGATATCTGTCCTGTTTGCAGCCATGGAAAGTATTTTGAGATGAAGAGCAAACAGACTAGTAGGACTTACTTTTGTAATATTTGCAAATCTGATAATATTCATCAGTGTGGCAAATCTCACATTTGTAATTATCAGAGTTACTCTCATCAGATTATAGATGATATCAATGGCAATTACAGAAGAAATCAGCATTGCTGTTATAAAAATACTTGTTGGATTCCTAAAAATTCCACTTATGCAGTCAAGAAACAACCACTGGCTCCCCCTTTACCTGCAAGATGCAGCAGTTCTGAAACACTGTGCAGCACTGAGAGTTGTCAGAGTGATGCATATTTACGTATGTATAAATGTTTAAAAAGTGGAGAAAAAAAATTAAGCATGTGGCCTGCCAGTTGAAAGAGTTTATTTTTTATTTTTATTCTTTCCCACTTAATTATTTTCAATCTGCATTGAATTCACATTATTAGGTTTTTCACACTTTTCTCAATTTTATGTTGCACTTTCTTGAGTTTGTGCATAATGCTTTTTAACTTTCCTCTTTCCTTTCTCCTTATTTGTTTTACACCAAACTTAATTTTTTTGTACTGTGCACACACATTCTTACATTTTTTTGTAGTCTGACGTTTTAAGCGAATGTTTCAATATCTTATGTTGATTATTTATTGATATTTATTTCGAATATTCTTTACTTATACTGATTTTTATATTCTCCTTATATTTTTTGTTACATTATAATTTATCTTTAAAAGCTTTTTTTCCCCCTCAAGCATTAATAAGTTTTTTTTTAAAAATCAACTAAAATGCTTGTTCAAATTTATAATCTTTTATAAAAGATATGTTAATGTAATTAATATTAATATAATTTTTTTTTTTTTACATATAGTAGTTTTAAAAAGAATAACTGTAGCAGTTATTGTAAAATAATTATTTAATTTCAAAATATTTTTCATGGGTGCAAGACTTTGTTTTGCGGCAGATTTCTCTTCTCAGAATCTTGGTACATTTTGTTCTTTGAAAGTTTACCAAAGACCATTTAAATCTTTTTTTTTCCTTTTTTTTTTTAAGTTTGCCATAAGCTATACTTTCTAATGTGCTAAATACTATTAAATCATTTATTTAAAGTAAATTTAATTGCAGTAATTATGTATGTTATTTGAATATCTATATAAAACAAAAACATGTCTGTGAGTAACACTGAAGTCACATTGAGAAAGGCAAAGACCTGAACAATCAATTTCATTCTTATCTGCAAAGTTTTTAACTTCTAAACATTGCACAATTTCAATTTTGGCACTATTCAGTTTAAAAAAAGAAAGAAAGAAAGAAAAGTACATTCAAATGCAGTTTTTTTATAACTATCTCAATTTTTAGATTTAAAAAATATTTTTCAAGCATGAATTTTTTCCATCTATCTCCAAAATGAATATGCAACATGATTACGGAAGTTTAACCCATTTGCACTTAAAACAATGCAATTCATTCAGCATTTGTTTGTTTGTTATTAATATTCCATAACTAAATTGCCAAACAAAATTAAAACTTCACAGTTAAATAAACAAATAAACACTCATTTTAACAGATACATAATCAAACTGTGTGCCTAAACACTGAAACAATCAAAATTTTGTACTAAAGGTGGTACCAAAAATGCCTTTTGGTGTAGTTGGTTTGCAATCTGAGAAAATACATTAAATGTAAAAAAAATTATAGTTCAATTAAAAAGAATTTTTACCTATGTTCTGTCACCAGCCAGCATATCTGGCATCTTTAACCGAAGTATCGCAGGTTTGATTGCTTGGTTATTTTAATTGATGTACTTTAATTGCCTTTTTCCAAAATAATTACCTTTTTAATTTAAAATTTGTTCCTTGTATTTCAAATTATAATTCAAATGTGAATTGACCATCATATATTTTCCGGCCAATCTTTCAAGATCATTGTATCATTTCATGTTTATATCATGCATTGTGTCAGTTATATTGTATCAATTTAGTAGTAATTTTATAGGCTATAAAAATTTAAATCATTGGCTTTTATTTTTAAAATTAATTTTATCATCTAAATCAAATACCAGTCTTTGTAGCTTCTAGTTTTTTATAATCATACAACTAATCATTTATTTAGAGTTACATTATTGAAGTTATCCTATTATAATTTATATTTGATTTCTGTGTTCTGATTGATTGTTTCATTAGGTCCTCGGCGCATGAGTGAACGAGACATTCCAAGTAGGGTTATGAATGAGCATGTTCCAGATAACAGATTACCTACTACTGCTAATCATTTGATGCCTCCTAGAATTCAAAGCAGCAAGAGTGTTCCATCATTGAACAGTAAGTTTCTCAAGATAAAATCATTTGTTGTTGTATATATGGTGTTCTGTTCATTATTAATAATTTTTGAAAAGGCTAATTCATACTCCCCATCCCACCAAGAAAGAAAAAGAGAAATTTTAAGCCATGTTGTAATCAAGGCCCAATAGAAGCGCGAGATTGGGGATTGTTATGTATGAAAAATAATTCCCTTCTTAATAAATAATGATTAGCAAGTTTTCTTCTTTTTAACATTTCATATATGTAAGGAAGGTTTTTGTTACTCTAATTTACTTCACCGTTTGATTTAACTTAGGGTGTAGAATTTATTTGTAGTTGTAGATTAATTAAATGATGACAAAGTTTGTTTGGGACCTGACTTTATTCCTTTTAAGTTACATGGTATTCTTTTTGTAAATCTGGTCCTTTTATAGATAGTCTGGATACTTTTAACCCTTCCAAAAATGTGCCTGAAATGTCATAAAGATTTAAAAAAAAAAAAAAAAAATTATCATACACTACTTTTATTCTGTACTTCTGATTTTTCTCAGTAGGGGACAAAGGTGTCAAAATGAGAGGAAACTTAAATTTATTTATTTAATTGTTTTTGATTTATATCTGAACCAGGCCGTGCAAAGCTTCCCAGGCCTTTAGACTCTTTCAGGTCTAAAGTTAATTTGAATTTGAGGTCTTGGAAGTAACAGATGTTGGTCTGAGACTCCTTTCTTATTGTTTCATACATTAATAAACACCTTTTTTTAATTATAAATATTTGACCCTCCTGAGATTTTTACTAATCTTTAGTCTTGATTAAAACCTAATTTAATTTGATTTGATAAAGAAAGGTTTTATAAATAGAGATTGTATGATAAGTTAAGGACTTGTATGTTTGCAAAGTTGTAAACTATTTATTGTTGTGCATTTTGTTTAAATTTTACATTCTTAATTTATTTTTATCTTAACATCTTTGTTGTTACATAAGTATCAAGTTTGGCTCTTATCTCTATTTGATCTTAGCTAAATTTCTAATGAGTTGAATACCTTACAAGATAATTTTTATTTACTCTAGTGTTTTAAAACATTTCTTAAGTGGAGAGAAAAAAATGCTGTACATCAACTGTGAATAAGTGTTACAATTGTTCAAAGAGTTCAAAGAATAAGTTATATATTTATTTTTCATTCTGTCCTTTAAACGTATGCCTAATAGCAAAATTCACACTCTTCTTATACTCGGATTTGAAGAATATTAATTATAAACTATTGTATGTATAATTGTTATTTTTCATAGTTTTTAGTCATTATTTTTCTTGTGGTATTTAATTTTTTTTTTTTTTAAACAGTTTTCTCTTATTAATATCCACTTTCACCTGTCTTTCTTATGTATCATATGTTATAATTCATTTGTCTTGAGTTGCTGACATTATCTTGATAGTTAATATTTATGAATGTTTACACTTGATTTTAAAATAGTGTGAAACTTCAATCTCAAAAAAGAATATTTTTAGGTAACCATGAACCTGAACCAGTCAGAGTACAAACTAATGGGCCAATGCGGCCTCATGATGTTTACAATCCTGGCTATAGTCGAACATCATCAACAGCATCTATTCCTAAAGCAACTGAGTACCCTGATCCTAATTCTCGTTCAAAATCAACTAATAATCTTGTTCCGGATCCAAGAGTGCATTATGGAAACCCGCCTGAGGATCCTAATCCTCCTCCATACCCTGGTCCTCCTGAAGGCAACATGGCTAACAGGCCATTTCCTCATCCAGGCATGCATCAGCCACAGATGAACATGCATCATTCTCCTCAGATTCCACCTCATTCAGCAGCTATTCCACCTCATGTAGCACCTGTTATTCAAGAAGAGAGGCATTATCAAAACATCAGCATGTATCAGCAACCTCCACCCCCTCAGCAACATCCACCTCCACAGCAAAACCATTATACTATGCATAATAGGTAAATATTATTGTTCCTTATATTTGTATATGGCAATAATTTTCAACCTTTTTTGTCTGACAGCATACTTTAATGCACGGGCTTATGCAAGATTTTCATTAGGGAGGGGTCAGTAATACCCAGTTGGTACATTTCATTTAGCATAGGTTCTGTCCAGGGGTGGCAGGAGACAGCCATTTTCCCTCCCTAGATTTTATAATTTAACTAAATTTTCTTTATTTCTAATTATTTCCCCTTCCCTCCCCCCGCCCCCCCAAAAAAATTATACTTCTTAATTGACTTTAGAATAACTAAAACACTGAGATAAAAACTACAAATTTTTTGTCAGGGAGACTCCCTAAAATTCTTGTAGAAGATAATATTTTATTCTGTTTTTCCTTTTATGTGCATGTGTTTCTAATTTATCGTAAATAAGGGGCTCATGCTCCTTGTCACCACACCCCCAATGAAAAATGATGATTTGTCATTTTGTAAAATATTGGTAGAAATTTATTTTTGAATATTTAATATTTCCTTATTAAATATTTGTATATCTTGTTAAATTTTTGTGTTTGCTTTGTATGTTGATATGTGTGAAAATTATCTTGCATAACCTGTTCTAGATTTTAAAAAAATTCTTAGTTTAGTTTATTTCATGTTTGTATTCTTCATTTTTAAATAACTGACTAGGCTGAAAACATGTACGTCTGTTCCAAAAGCTTGCTCTTTCCGAGATTTTTTTTCTGCTGATGCCCATGTCTCTTAGTATTTCATCATCATCCCAAAACATGGTTTAAAGCTATAAGCCTGTTCCGGCCTCAATCCATCTCTTTCGCGGTCTTCCTCTGTCTCTTTTCCCCCTTGGTTTATAATTCAAGGCTGCTTTTGGTATGCAATCAGAATCTATCCTTCCCATGTTGTCCCTCCATTTCCTTCTATAATTTCCTATTTGATTCAATATTGGCATAAACTCAAGCTCTCTTCTGATATAGTCATTCTTTATTTTGTCCATTATCGAACATCCCTTCACACTCCTCGAAAATTTCATCTCTGAGGATTGTATTTGTCTTTCATCATTTTTTGTGAGTGTCCATGCCTCACTTCTGTATAGTAAAGTTAGTATTGCCATTGTTTTAAAAAAATTTATTCTTGTGTCTTTTCTTGTATTTTGAAGAGTTCTTCTTATAGTACCACAGATGTATTGAAATTTATAAAGCTTATTTTGTATATCATTGTCATAGTCATAAGATATATCACATTCTAAGTAATTTGAAATCTGCTGTATTGGTTTATTTTCCAAAATAATTTTTGTTCTTATAGGATCTTTGCCCCTAAATGCCATTACCTTTGTCGTATTCTTTGAAATCCTTAAATTATAATATTTTCCAATTTTGTTTAAAGTAAAAATTGCACGTTGTAAACTGTCTTCATTATCCTGAAATAAACGAAGATCATCTGCAAATAATATATTGTTAAACCTGATGTTTCTGAGATGTATTCCAGTTTTGATTTTTGATTAATTTGCGCAAGGCTGGTTCACTAGCAACTTAAAAAACACTATTACTCATAAGCCTCGAAAAGAAAAAAATTACACGGTCTTAGTATTTCAATTTATTATATTTTCAAAGATTTAGAAAGGGTGGGGGTTCCCTGCAGCCTTCTGCACACGTCCAGCCTATTCTTCGATGTACAGTTAAACTTTCTTGGCACAGTTACCTTATATATATATATATATATATATATATGAGAACAAATCTTATGTTTTAATATTTATTAACAAAGCAAAGATGATAGAAAAGTATAAAGGATCCAAAAGAAGTATAAATGATTACATCTTATCGAAGTACATGTCAAAGTTTCACTAAGACATACCTATCTCAATAGCAAGTTGTTTTTTTAACAAAATGAGTAAGTAACATTCATGCAGTAGCTGATTTCATGATTGTTGATCTTTTTATTTTGGTAGCAGATGGTCAGTAATCAATCAGGTTTATTAAACCTTTGATTATGAGCCAGAGATGGCAACTATTTTTATGTTTAATCATATCGCAATTTATAAAGATTTTTCTTTGTAGTAGATTTCTCTTGAAAATATCCTAGTATAAGTGTATGGCAGAGATTATATTTCAAAAGTGGTACAAATAAAATAAAAATGAATGCACTGGGGGGGGGGCATATATGTCCCAAACTGTAGTCAAAGGGTTGAAGGAGTTATAGTAGGTAACATATTAAGTTCACTGCAATGTTTGATTTCTGCTGATTAAATGAACAACTCATATATAAAATGAAAACAACTAATCAAAAACTACTTCACCAAAGAGCAAGCCAATTGGTGATTATATCTTAGTATTAACAACAAACACACCCTGTTTCATTGAAATATGTGATGGCAGGTTACATGGCCTGTGTGATCTGACATGGAATGACTGTGGGTCATTTGATCTGGAATGCCACATAAAATATTTTTTAAATGTAAAATGCTACTAAAAACACCCAAAATCTCACTTTTTATTTCATAATCTGTTAAAGGATACTTTTACATACATTTTGTATCAAAAATAAATTTAATAATACATCTTCCTTTGGTTGATAATGAATTTTTTGTTAATTGATTATTTTTCACAAATTCTTGATTTTAAAGATTAAATATTTTTTTAAACACACTTAAAATGTTTTAAACATAACAGTAATTTTTTTTTTTTTTTTTTTTTTTTTTTTTTTTTTTTTTTTGTAATCTATGTATCATGATTATTTGAAGATGATTTGTTGATTAGATATTCAAATATGAATTTATTTAAGACATACTAACTTTGAAAATCGAACAGTCAAGAATGTCAACTCATGGCAATTTATCAAAATTTTGATATTTTTTCCTCAAAAACTTAGGAGCAAAAGATTTTACTGGTAATTATATCTTAATAAGAACAAACACACAGAGTTTCATTGAAATCTGTAATGGTAGGTTAACAGCCTGCCTGAACTGACATGGAAAAACCCTGGATCTTTCAGAAAATGCTGTGAAATTTAGCATTTTGAACTGATTTTCAAGATGCGACATCCTGATAAAGTAGTTATGAGACATTGATCGCTTATAACAGAACTTGTCATACATTTATCAAAAAAATTAAGAACACTATTCAATTTTAAATCACTCCAATAGTCATGCTTGTAATTTCATAATTTCACCTTTAAAAATGAGCCCATGAATATTTCAAAGCTTCAAGTTGTGGAGCTGAAAAAATATTTTTTTAGAACAGTTTTTTTTAAATCCAAATAAAGTAAATCTGTACAAAATTAAGTATTTATTGATCCATTGAAGTGTAAAAGCATTTCCAGTATATTTCATGCATACATATTCTAATGCATACTTAGCTGCATTATCTATTATATATTTTGTTGCAGACCTTCACAACCTCTTCCCCAACAACCACCAAGATCTCTGCATAGTTCTCAGTCATCACTCAATCGAACAGATCCTCAAAGTTTAGTATCTCCTGTTGATCGTACTCGACCTGTTTCAACTTTAGTGTCGCCTCGCGAACAAGAGCAGTATGCTAATGCAATGGGATATATGCATCCCAACTCTGCACCTCCACGCTCTCCTAAAGGTTCCATAGATTCGCATCATAGCTCTCAAGGCGGCTATCCACCCCGTCCATTACATGATCAGAGGTAAGAAGAAAATTCTTGTACTTCTTTTAACCCTGTGATCATATTATTTTTTATTTTTCAGTATTTATTCGCTGTTCTGTTGTTTTTAGCACTAATGCACAATCGGCATTTTCTCCCATCGCAAATTCTTCATTCGGCCGTGTTGACTCACACTTGGGAGCGCCACTTGCTTTCCTGGCCAAAGCACTCAATAATTTGAATTGCGCATGTGCCGATGTTGCGTTTGCCGCCGGCTGCATGGCGAATTCTTGTTATGGTTTCGCTTTGCACTTTCTGTATTGGGGGTGTCTTTCTTTTGCTGAATGTATGAAATTTAAATTATTTTTTTCTAAAAGTTTATTGATTTGATTTTGGCATTATTTAATAATCAAATCATTTTAAATTGTTGCATTCTTTTACTTTTGTAACCTCCATTTGTTTAATATTTCTATAGGATGCAACAGTATTTTCAGACAGAATTCAGTGTGATGGCTTAAAATCCAGTATGTTTTGTTTTTGTAATCTGGGCACCAGTGCCGGCTTCAGAATTTACTGTTAATTAATTTAAGCATTAAAATAATTTGTTTATTCTAAAAATATCGGGTGATGTCATCATGTGATAAGCTTGTCGTAATCCTAAATTATTTAAATTTATAAAGATGTTTGCTGATCAACTTCTATCAAAGGTATATCTGTGGAATCTTATAAAAGCTCACTCAGTATTTAAACTCCTTGTGATCATCATGACCAAAAGGTGAATAACTCAAGTTCTCTTCCTTGATTTAATGCTGAATAAATTAAGAATATATCCAGTCCAGCTTTGTCATTCTTCAAGCCTAATAAGTTTTTGTCTCTTTCATCACAAAAGTAAGAACACTTACTATTACTTTTGCTTTCGCCATTGACTGTAAAGAAGTACGTACCACTTTGGTAGAGGTTGTTGCTAGAAGTTCTTATAACACATTATTATTACCTATATGATTAACTTAATGCCTTTTCACAATTTCATCTTAAAAGGTTCCTTTTACAACAAGAACATTTATATATTTTTTACTTTCTTGGATCAAACAATATTATGAACATTAGATTAAGTAATGATATTTCATCTGAAAATAATTTAAATTTAAATAATTACAGCCAGTTAAGTAGAAAATTAAAATCATTTACAAGTTATACATCAGTAGTATGGCTGGATAATATCAGAAATTTTATATCTCAATATATCAACTAGTTAATATTGATATTGCTGATATATCGTGATACTAATTTAAAGAGGTGGGGGAGGGGGGGTAAGGCATTTGCTTTTTTTTTTTTTCTTAAAGATAAATGATATAGTATCAGCAATTGAAACACAAAACTTAGTTGAATGCAATGAATTAAAATTTTTATATCTATTTGCTCATAGAACATAATTTTTATTTTTCATATTTTTTAAAACAAAATATTTATAAGAAAATAAACTAATTGTTTAATAACTATTTGCATTAGCATTACTCAAGCTTTTCTTTAAAAGATAGCATTTCCTCTATTCTTCTCATTTTTTTCTATTATTATTTTTATTTTTTTAAATCTCATTTTCACCATTTTGCTATGCAGGCAGGCCACTTTTCCACGGAATCGCGGTTTTCTGCTTTTTTTGCTTATTTTAAAAATCTGCTTTTTTTTTTTTTTTTTTTTGACTTCTTTCTCGTACGTGTTTTCCTTTAATGTGTCAAATGGAACCAGCCAACCCATCTGTCGGAAGAACTCTTAAACACTTTCTCTTCTGTGATTGGTGAGTATGTTTGACATCATATCATCAGTGTGAGTCACGATTCAACTGACCAATGAGCACAAAGTGTCGTGGCTTTCGATAACTAGTGTAGATGAGCCGTGTTTTGTTTACTTTTTACTGAGTAGGTAGTAAGATTTGAAATCTCATGATGTATTAAGTGTTTAGTCTCGTCATTTGTTTTTCAATTTATATTTAATTAATGCGCCGCAAAAGACAGATTTTGATCATACTAAGTATTATGGGTGGAAGAAAGTCCACATACTGAGTGCACGCACGGCATGTTGTTTTGATTTTCCATTTTGCCAGATATAGTAATGCAGGAAATCATATAGATAATGTACAACAACCTATCAAATTAAATGTTGATGGAATGGATCAAAGAATCATTAAAGCGGAATATTTATTTTCATCTTTTTTTAGTTTTAGTGGATCATAGTTTACCATTAAATGCTTTATAACATGCAGTATCCCAATTTAAAAAGATGTTCCTGAATGGTGCTTTAGTAAAAATAGTTATGCACAAGGACAATAGGAACCACAATTGTGAAATAATTGATCAATAAATTGTGAATATCTGCACATGATAGTTTTGCATTGAAGATATATCTAACGACTATCCACTCTTGTATTACCTATTATGCTAAAAATAAATTTTTAGTGATTACTAGTGTTGTTAGAGAGCAAGATTTAAAAAATATAAAAGGTAAAAATTACGTTTTTAAAATCTTTTGTTTGTAGTATTTTCAGTTTTATTTGCCTAAAAACTAATTTTATGTAGGAATATATGGTTAGTCTTTCATATTAAATAATTTGCTGCAACATGGATGTTCTCACCAAATGTTTTTTGTAGCTGGGTGGCAGGTTAAACATTAGCTAGCCATATGTATTAACTGATGTTTTGAGTGAAAGCAAGTAGATTTTTAAATGTATTTGCTTATAAAAATTTTAAAGAATAGTTTTACATTTTTGAGGAATTCTCATATTAATATTTGTCATTTATATTAGAGAATTATTAAATAAATTTTGAATTAGTAATTCTTATTATATTTATTAGTATTCTTATTTTATTTTAATGTATTTTTGTATTACATGTATATGTTTCATTTTGAATTTTAATAATGACACAAATTTTATTTTGTGCATTATTTTCACATTTTTGCTCGATTTTCACCTCACGCATCATTTCCTCTTTTTTGCTCTTTTCTCAGTCTCATCCCTGGATGTGATTAAATATATGATTAAAAAGCACATTTAATAAAATGAAATTCAAAATTGTCCACATAAAAATGTATACAATTTTTGTTTCATAGAATTTAATTATTGGTAAAAAAATATTAAACTTTGCTTTACTCGGTTCAAATCGAGTTTGGAAGGACCGAGCCTGATTTTATTTATTCTGTATACAAAATGAGTCTGGGCCAAACAATCGGTATATCACATTCCTTTCATCATAAATTGTTCGTTTATTTTATCCCTTGTTCTATTTTTTTTTTTTAAATGTTGCATTCTTCTTCCCCCTTCTCGAATAGTAAGTGTATTGATTTTGGTTTCATTCAAGTTATTCCTTCACGCTACAGACAGCTCCAAATAGAGATACTTATATTATAACCACTCGGTATATCAAACATTTCAATATTGAACTTTTTTTCCCAATTGAGAATTCATATTGTATAATTGGTATATTTTATAAGATTATTATTATGCAGACATAAATTTGTTAACCTGTGAAGTCCCAGGATGTGCAAATAAACGAACCACTAACCCATGTAAATTTTTGTTTAAGAGTTAAAGGATTAACATGTACTTCCATGTAATTTCTTTGATTGTATCTGAATCCCCCTTGCACATAAAGGTATCGCCTTTTTCTTCAAATGAAGAACAGTTTATTTTATGGGAGGAGTAATTTCATAGCACTATATACTATATTCTGTGTAAATTTCCAGCAAGAAAACCTAAGATTGCTCGTAGCGATAGCTGTTTGTCAATAGTATCCTCATGGATGAAAGTTTTTCACCCTGTGGTGGAATTACATCTTTTCTATATTTAGGAAGACTGAAACTCGAAAAATATTATTCATCTCTGGATGAATATAGTTTGCCTAGAACAGCCATACTCAACCTGCGGCCTAGCGACTTTTTATGTGCAGCCCGCGACACATAATCATTAATGTATATTTATAAAATTAATGGTGATGTGCATGAAAGGTTCATAAGACTTTCACTTTTCTTTTATATATTTTCACGAGAAGACAAAATCTGTCCCGCTATTTATAATTACTAATGTAAAATTATGTTAAAAAATCTTAAATGCCAGTCAAAAGTTCTTTTTATATGTAGTCCTTTTTCTGCTACAGTGGTGTACACAATTTATTTTTAACACTAATCAAACGTTATTCCAAATTAATTAAATTTTTGTTATATTAAAAAAAAAATATTAACATTTTGTATTGAGCAAAAGACTGACTTATTAAAGAAAATCTCCTAATTTTATTTCTTTAGAACTTCTTGGAAATGTTGCATTGTTATATTATTATGTTTTAAATTTACCATATAGCTGATAATGCTTATCATAGGGTCAAACGTTTAATCCGGGGAAAAATTGGCAGTAAAAAGTTTTACTCCACTATTTCCAAATAAGAATTTTCGCTGCATATTTCTACATTATTTTTAAAAAATCATGAACAAACTATATAAAAATAGTGGTGTTAAATCTTTTATAACATTTCTTCTGCGACAAACGTTGAATTCTACTGATTACACTAACTTTATTACATTGCTTTTTTATATTACTTTTGTTATTGCACTATTTTAATAAGCTACTTTTTTCATTGTTATAAAGGTGTGTTGTGGCCCGCGAGAAAAAAAGGTTGAGTAGGGCTGGCCTAGAGGTTCTGTGCTATGGAGAAATTGTTGACAGTGGTGCATTGGCTGTAACCCTTAGCAACAAAATAAAAATAAATCTTAGTCATGAATAATTGCATTAAGAAATAGAGTAAAATAAATAAATGTTTTTTAAAAAAAGATTTTTTTTATGAGTTAAGATTATCAAATTGTTTAGTTACTATAATATTGCTTATTTTGAGGTGGCATTTTTGTTGCTGTTGTACTAATATTCACTTATTTAAATAGGGATTTTCATAGTGCAGATCAGTTGCGCCCAAATGAGAATGAACCAAGAGCTTATCCTGACAGTATGTCTCATCCTGATTTAAACAGACCTTATCCAATGCATTCTCAAGAGTACAACAAAATGCATATGGATCCAAGACAGAGGGATCTACTGAGGCAAGAAGCCAAAATGGAAGAGATGCGTGAAGAAGTACGAAGACGTGAAGATAGGGAACGTCTCATGCTTCAACAGCAACAGCAGCAACATCATCAGTATCCAATGGGACGTGGAGGAAGCTATTCATTACCTAGAGGGCCTAATCCATTAGTCAGACCTCCTAGCTATCACCATGCACCTCAGCAGACTGGTCATCCACATCCACCCTATCCTGGTGGGCCCCCACCTCCTGCACCTAAACCTCGACCACAGTATTATAGTAATACACCTGAAAGGTTCCAGAAACCACCTGGTTATTCAAGTCCACATGAAGTGAATTCTTTTGATGGCATGCCTGGTGGACATATCCCCCCTCAAACTGGACCTAGAATGAATCACCAGCCACCTCCTGTTGTTGTAAGCTACAGATATGGACCTTCTGGATATCCTCCTAGATCAGAGGATGGTACTGAGCCACAAAAACTTAATAGGCAAACTGTAGATCCTAGAATGGTCCAGCCACCTGGAAAGCCATCACCTGTAAGGTGAGTAAAATTTACATTGTGAATAAATATCTGGCAGGGTTTTTTTTTTTTTTTTTTTTTTAGTTAACAATTCGACAGTTTTTAATAGAAATATTTCTATACCTATAAGAATTTGAAAATTTACTTATAATCAAAAGAAATTCATGACTATATCACAAAAATAATATTGAAGACTTTCAGTTCCATTCATAGACCATAAAAGATTGCTATTACATTTCTAAAATGGGGGGAAACGTTTCTGCGTTTCTTTTGTTTTGATTAAAGAAATTACAGTTTAGGAATGTTTCATTAATAATTGTCTTTCCTAAATCCTGAAGGATAATAGAAAAGAAATAGACACACACATATAAAAGCTAAAGGAAGGTATAAAAGTAAGAGATCTAGGAATATTTATAGCAAATATGAGAGCCTTTTTTTTTCCAATTAAAAATCTTTTGTGTATATTTATTTATATTATTGCAAAGTAAAAATTTGTGGGTAATTACATTAGAAGTAGTTGTGTCTGTTTTAGTTGTTTTTTTTAATAAATATATTCCAAAGGCAAAGAAATTACAAAATTTATAAGGTACGAGTATAATATTCTTATATAATTATATTCTTTTTTTATCAATTTTTCAAATTTGTACCATTGCTATGATAAAATAAAATTTCACTGCAAAATATATGTTTGTACATTTTCAGACAGTTTGGTGAAAGAATTTAGGATAGTATGGTAAAAACCATGAGTTTTATCATTGTCCAAAACAAAATTAGCCTATTCATTCTTGGCTTATGCATTTGCAGTAGTTTGATGTTGGATAAAGTTTTAAATTCTCTGGAGTCTTCAGCATTATATCATGCAAAATTTAAATAAAACTGTGTACATACTAGAAATAAGGCGAGCTCAGCCCAAGCTGTGAGCCCAGGTTCAGTATGAGCCTGTGTCCAGGCTCTATTTTTATAGCAGTTTACGGGCTCTGGCTCAAAGTAAAAATTTTATTTATTGACAAATGGAAAATAAAAACCTAACTATTTGAGAAAGAAGAATGTAGTCTTAAGTTTTTTAAAGTGTTTGGCAATCCTTTAAAAATCAATTTGGCATTGATTGTTGAACTTGAATTGTTATTGATGGGATATAAGGAGAAATTTTCTTTCTGATTCTGAAGCCTTTGCACGATTAGTGTTAGAAACATAAAGAAGATCCCTTGTCTATCCATGCTTTCTGTTTTCAGAATTACTACAAAACAGAACTCATGTCTTTCTGCCATAGTTGTCTGATGATATTTTAAAAGAATACGAATTTTGACTTTTGCAGATTTCTGCCAGTGGTTGGGTATAAATTACAAATTTGCTATTTTAAACAGATTTTAAGGGACCTGAAAATCAGGAAACCATATTAGGGAATATTTAGGAATAATACTTATTTCTATGTAAGAAGATAATTTTAAAGCAGTTTTAAAATGCTATTAAAACTTTTCTATTGCATACTTTCGGTATCGTGCTACTACATAAAATACGATGACACAATTTTACAGGCTCTGATTTCATATTCTCGGTATCCATAAAAAGAGATTGAACTCATCATTAGTGCATACATATATGCATGCAAGTCACATATAAAATAATCCTAAAGAGTGATCTCTTAACTTGCACTGCATAGTAAATGTAATTCTTTTATTTAAATTTCAGTTTAAACTTTAAATGGATAAAGTTTAAACTGAATTAGTAATTAGTGGTACTTTCATTTATTAATAGATTCTTAAGCTATTCAAAGGGCCTTAATTCATGCATAAGATATCAAATTTATCTAACACTAGCTGAAGTATCCAATCTTGCCGGTGATTTTAAGAATGTTTGTTTAATAAAATCAAGTTCAAAATTAAACATGCAGTATAAAAACATAATAAAAGAAGCATATGAAATATTATACGCATGAATCAAATTTTGAGTTTTGATTTGTATTTTTTCATTTAATCCAGACGACAGATTACCTGCATACTTAATAAATAATCTGTGATTTGGATTGAGACCAAGATTAAAAACTTTTGCTGAAAGTTGTTTTCTGAGTATTTAGTTATTTAAATAAGTTTTTTATGATAAAAAAGGGCAAGTACAAAAATTCTATGAATTTTATTTAAAATATTTTTTTAAAATCTTTATTTCAGTTCTTCACTAAGAATGAGCTCCGGGGACCTGAACATTTGTGGAAATTCTAATATACATGCATAGACACACATATATATATATATGGAATAGATTTAAAAATTGTGAACACGATTTCAGAGAACCTCAAAATGTTAAAATATGCCAGTATTTCCCTAATCAGGTTTTTATCATGATTCAATATGTCCCTCAAACTCTTATAATGTTATATATTCACCTGCTTTCTGTACTTACTTATATTTATGCTCCTTGTATTATCAAAAACTATTTGAAAATCTGTTATACTTGTAATATAATGTCATATTCATCTTCCTTTTTCATTATTGAAATTTTTTATTTCATTTTCATATTTCACGTGGCAATCTTTCAATATCAAAATAATTGTTGTGGAAAGAATTTTATTGCAGATTTTTAATTGTTGGCAACTGCTGCAATGCAAAATGTTTAAATTTGAAATGGCTGCTAGATTGTTGGTTTTTTATTAATTAAAAATTAACTCTAATTTATTTTGATTCCAGATTACTTTAGCTGCCTTGGCTGTGTTTTAATATGCCTGTGCGTATAATTTCACAATTCTCGCTTCTAAACTGTGGATTTGTATTGAAATATAGACAGACAGACAAATTTTAATTTTTATATATTCGATTTAAAAGTTAAATTTCTTTTTGCTGAATAATGTAAATGTTGTCAAGTTTCCTGATGATGAAATGACTCCTCTCTTATTTTCATTTAAAATTTTCAGTCAAAGTTCCCGAGTTACATTTGAACTTCCCCAGACAGCTACCAGTCATGATAAGAAAGAAACCTCCACTTTATTGAGTCCATCTCCATGGGAAAGAGAAGAAAAGGAGAAAGTGAGTATAAAATATCAATTAGTCCAACAAAGAGCATCATTAACTCCCAGATTTTACCATTTAAGCTTTCACTACTGCTAAGTACATTTTGCATTCCTATGTATTAAAGGCTTTTAAATTTATGTATGCATGTGAATAAATTGCCTTACTCCCAATTCAGAAGTTTACATTTATTATTTTTTTTTATTTATAGCTAAATTGGACTTTTTACAATTGAAAATATAAATTTTAAAAAAAAATTGCCTTGCATTTGTTTTTTAAGTTTATCATCTTTGATTCATCAGCTAATTTTCCACAATTTAAAGCAAAATTCCTTAATTTGTTGAAATTATGTGATTTTGTTGTTCATTTGCATATTACAAATGAAATGCATAATTTAGTTTATTATTAAATTGTTACATATGTAATTTGTTGAAATGTTGTTATTGAATAAATTTATTAATTTTTCAATTCAATATTCTTTTAATTAAAACAAATATTCTTAATTTTTTTTAAATACTGCTTATAAAGTCTGCATTAGGCAACATTAACTGTAATTACTTTAACACAGTGCACAAAATTTTCAATCGCCAGGTCACCATTGGTGATAAATTTAAGGCTAGCAACTTTCAGATCTCAAAGCAACATTTTACTTACATTTAATTTCTAATGTTTTCATTTTTAACTGCTTTATTTAGAAACTTATTATATTTATCAAAAATTAGCACACAGTTATTTTCTGAAATTATTTTACAACACTTCTTCATTAAGGCAGTAACAGGTAACAAATTATATCATCACTCACCATATATTCCTTTTTTTCTGCTGCTTTGCATAAAAGCTTTTCCCACTTTTTGATTCCAGAATTTATCTTAAGATAATCTTTAAATTTATTAGCGGAAAAATGTTTCTTTAGAATGGAATGCTAGTTGAAATCCAGTGCTATATTCCTATCATAATGTTTAAGTACAGTGAATGGAAAATTAGGCTTAAGGATGAATCATGTGACAAACAAATAGCAAAAGAATTTTCATGTGACATTTCCATTGACCTTTCCATTACAGAGCTTGCCTGTATATTTATTTTATATGTTAATTTTTTTATTGTAATGCTGCTATATGTCATGATTGTATTCAGGGTTTGATTAAAAGTTTAATTTTTTTTTTTTCAAATCATAAATGTAACTAGACTAAATTTATTAATAGGTAATGGGTTTATATAGAACCTAAATCTATAATAAGTGTTATAGAAATGTAAACCACAATAAATAAGTAAGTAGTAAATGAAAAAAAAAAGGGGGGGCAAATCGCGATAAGTGAAGGTTTAAATTGTGGCATCCAGTATTTTGACTCTGGCAAATGCCACTAGATTTTAAGAACTGCTGTGTATGCATTTGTATGAAATGTTTCATCTTTCAATTATATATATATACATATGCATCATACATTCATACATACATATGTTGAGTAGTTACATGATTTCCTGATGTTTATTGGAATGGATTATTTCTTCCTTTCTATGGATGATCTTATTTTTAAATTTGTGATTTACATTAACAGGCTCATTTAAAAATAATTCAGTTGAAAATTTTGTTCAGAGTTATTTTATCATTTTATAGGTTTACTGATTAATTCTTATATCTGTTAAATTGATTTATTGAGTATAAATTTGTTTGCAGTAGAGATTATTATAAACAAACCTTTTCAATTTATCAGCATAATTGTTTATTTCATTCTATTTCTTTTTTGTTTATTAGGATTTTTATACTTGCATTGGTTGTGTAAAAATTTCAATGTTCATTTAGATAATGCATTAAAGTTTTCCCATTCAAAATAAAATTAGCTTGCTTCTTTGCTTCTATCAGATTTTCTAGTTGTTAATCTTATTGAATAGTTTTAAACTTTCATAAGCAAACAAAAGCATTTGCTTTGATGGGAAGCAGCTAATTATTTCATATGTTCTAAATATCAGAAATATTTAAATGCTTATTATATTTTCATTATGCTGGTTTTTATTTTACACCAATTCTTAAAAGTCTGGGAAAGAAATTGAAAAGCTCAAATTGTGGTTTTAGGATAGAAGTAAATTAAAATGAAATTAATGTATGCAAATATGAATGTATTATTTGACAAATTTGAATGTATTATTTGACTAATTTGAATGTATCATTTGACAAATTTCTTTCTGTTGTTGCATTTTAAATATTCCAGAAACATTTTTAATACTTTGATAATTTTTTGTTCTCTAACTCACACAAAGAAATAACAAATCTAATTGATCTTTAAAATCCTGGAACTCTGATTTGCAGTTCTTTTTTCTTTTTTTAAAGAAATTTATAATGTTGTTCATAATTTTAGATTTTCTGCTATATTTTTCTTTTTTAGAGGAATTGTGAGCAGCTGATTAACAATCATGACTGCTTTCTTTTTTAATCAGTAAAATCCTCCTTGCACCTTTTTTAATCAGTAAAATCCATCCCACTTTGTAGTTTTGGTTTAGTTCTACAAAGTTTTTAGTTCTTTTTTCTCTTCTAAGTTAATTTAACAGGAACTGCTTAAATATGAGTTTTAATATGAGTCTTTATTTTGCTGTATTATGCTCTCTGAAAAATTACAAAGCAGTTTTTTTTATTGTTTAGTGAAAGTGAGAAAAAAAAAAAAACTTGACTTGCTAATTCAAGAGAAAAACAAGGTTGGGAGGGGGGTGACTTTTTGCTTTTGGCCACAAAATTGATATATTCCAGTATTAATAGTAAATTCCAACAGTATTTTGCATCAGTTTAATAATACAATCAATTAAATAAAAAAATAATAATACAGAGTGATTACAAATGAATATCCCAACTTTACAGGGTTATTAAAAGAAAACAAAAAAAGTACAACCTTGTTGTTCATCGGAAATCAAATATAACAGTTGAAAGTTTAAATTTAACGCAGTTCAGTTATAAGTGTCCTCCAGGAACATGAACAATATTGAGGTGGTACAATAACTCATCCCACATTTTTTTCAGCATATCTGGTGTGAATCTTTGAATGGCTTCAGATATGCGTGTCCTAAAAGTTCATCAACGTCGGTTGGTAGTGGTGGAACAAACATCTGATCTTTGATGAAGCCCCACCAAAAAAATCACATGGAGTGATGTCAGTGATGAGTTATCGTACCGTCTCGATATGGTTCGTATTTCTAGAGGGGCTCACATTGAACACTTATAACTGTGTTGAATTTAAACTTTAAACTGTTAGTTTTGATTTCTGATTAACAACAAGGTTGTACTTTTTTTGTTTTCTTTTAATAGCCTTTCAAATTTGGGATATTCATTTGTAATCACCTTGTACTTTAATTCAAAGCTAATAGTTAATTTAAAAAATCTCACTAACTACTAACCTATATGCCTGATTTATCCTTAATTTATCACTTGGCATTCCAAATTACTTGCTGTTGAGATTTCTTTTAGGCTTTGCGGAATTAAAGGTTTATTTTTGATAATGTACCATTAGCAGTACATGACTGTTGATTTTATTTTTTATTTATTAGGACATGACAGTGTCTTGTCTCCCTTGTTTAAAAATATTTTGTAAGTAATATTTTCGACTCATTAGGCACTCACTGACGCAGCCTTAAGCTTTGCACTTGCTTTGTATTATTTATTTTTAAAACCAAAAAATAAAGAACAACAAATTTTAAGATCTATAATGCAATTAAAAATTTCCAAATTAATGTTTTGCATGTTGTATTGTTATGACCCAAATCTGTTGATAAGTTTTAGTATCTAGTGCATTAAAATAACATAAATTATTGACAGGTTCTCTGATCTGCATTCACTACAAATATAATATTTTGTTTCTGTGTGATTTAATTGATAAATATTTATAATTAAAAATTAGCCAAAAAGAAACAAAACATTTTACTGTTTTGTATTGTCTGTGTTGAACAGATATTTAAGATAACAATCAAATTTTGAATTTGGTTTTATCATGAAATTGAAAAAGTAATTTCAATCTTTTAATCTTTAATTATTTAATCTTATGATTAAAAACACAGTGAAAACACACTATCACCCTACCCTCCAAATAATAATTATTTTTAAAAATAAGTAAAAGTACTACCATGCTTCTTTGCTTTGTAATCATATTTTTTCTTGCCCTTTGTTTTGCTTGAAACACTCTATGTATCTTCATTCTGTTTAAAATTTTAGAATATTTTCAAATATATATTTAAAAAAACTCTCATCAAATGAAGTATTTTTATAAATAACCTGTCAATTTCTTAATACATGAACTACCAAAAGATCATTCTAATAAAAAAGGCTTTTCATTATTATTTAAACATTGAAAAGCTTCTAGTAGTTTAATAAAAGCTTTAAAAGCTTTGTTTTCCTTTTCTGCAATTTTAAATGATTTAATTCAATTAAAAGTAATAATTATTTTCATAAGCTAAATAATATCAGTAATCAGTACTCAGTATTTGAATACATTTTTACAATTTAAGAAGACTTGGTATCCTTTAAATGATTTGTTATTGAAAACTTTGTATTCATTTTTTTTCCCATGTAAGTTTCTAAAACCTACTTTATAATTCAAAGTTCAAAGGAAAAGTTCACTAAAGAAAGACAGCAAAGAGAGATACATATCTTTTCCCTTTCTTTCTCTTTTATCATTTTTGAAGGTTGCTTTATTCAAGTGTTAAAAGCTTTAACAAATATTTTCCAAATGATTATTTTAATATCTAATATGTGTTTTTTTGATCGAATCTAGAATAAATTTTAATGTAAATTGGATAGAGGAAAAAAAAATTGCAAAAGAGAAAAATGTTTTTTGTAATTTTTAGACTTTTACATCAAGAAATTGAAAAATCCATCCTTATTATTTTTTTAATTTTAAGGGATGGATAGTTTCTGTTTTGAAGAAGTCTGGAAAACAAACACTATAAATTTGTATTCATATTATAAAAATTTTAATTTAATTATAATTTTCATTAAAACGTAATTACAAAATTTTCAATAACATTCATTTAAAATGTAGCGAGTCTTAACTATGTCACAATTTCTACTAACTTGACTAACCAATTTCTTTGCTCCTAGATTGCCAATGGTGTAACAGGCACTTTTAATGCTACTCATATTCTTGTGAGTATGCACTCTAAATATTTTATTTGCCTTTCAACTCTGCAAATTTCGTAAGTCTTCTCAATCTTTTCTTAGTCCTGTGGCAATTATTTTGTCTTCATCTTATCGATTGCGGTGATGTGCATGGTACCTTCATATGCATTTTTCTGCTTGGAAATTCTTTATTTGGTTTATTAGGGGAACTATTATATTTGGAAATATTTCTTGATTTCAGAGGGTACATTATTTTCTTTGTTCTATTCAATTTAGGATTTACCTAATTATTGAAGCATGCTTTATTCATCAGATTTAATATAATGGTTTTTATTTTTTTTATTCTGCACTCTTAAATTTCAGATTTTAGGGTTTTTGTGAGTGTGTATGTGTGCATTTATATTTATTAAGATATAGACCATTTTGTTTTATTTGTGTGTGTAATTTTTTTAATGGCAATTTTACTTCTTAAATAGCTTTAGTTCTTTAATTTTCAGTTTTCATGAACCAGTTTTTATAAATAAAGGTGTTATTTTGGATATTATATAACTGGAAAATTTGCTTGAAAATCTTTTAACTTACCAGTGTTGTTGATTATTTTACAGCTTTTATATTTTTGCTGACATGTAAATTGTTTAAATGGATTCTTTGCTCTAAAATTTTAAGCTGTGATTAAGTAACATGAACTATAGTTATTACAATGGGTCATAAATAACATTTTAATGCCTTTTTATGTAAAATTACACTGTATGATGAAGCTTCTGTAAGAACTCAAAAAGTGTAACAATGAGAAAATTTGAAAAAAAAAAAAAAAAAAAAAAAAAAAGTGATTGTTAAACCTTTGATAGGATTGTCTGTTTTAGACATTTCTGGAAAAAATATTATCAGGCTTTATAACTTTTAAAATATGATGTTTATGGATATAGATTTTTCCTTTGCTTAAAAGACAGAAGACAAGACCTATTGTGTACATAAAGGCTAATCGATTTTTAATTTTTAAGTGTTATTGATGATAGATACATATTAAATGCTATTTAGAAATTTTAAGAGTCGTGTTATTTAAAAAGTAACAATATATTAGCAAAAAAAAAAAATATTTGCTTTCAATTACAGAAATGTTTGCTGTTTTTATATTGTAAATTTCATTACAGTCAAAAATAATCATTGAATAGGTAAAATATGTCTTAAATTTTAAGATAAACAATCATGATCTTAGCAGTATCTAATGCTTGGCAACAACATCATTGCATATTACTGCATGCACATATGCAGATTTTTTTTTTTTTGGGGGGGGGGGGGGTGGGGTTGTACCTAGTTTGTACATTAATTTAGCATAGGCACTAGCAAGGAAGACAAAGGAGGGCTATTGCTACTCCCTAGGTTTCGAAGTTTAATTAACTAAATTTCCTTTGTTTTTAAAGAAAGATAAAATTTATTCTTCCCAAATGACTTTAATTAAATACTGAGAGCAAGAGAAACTAAACATTTTATTATCCTCCCCAATAAGATGATTTTTATTTATTTATTTTTATGTTAATGTGTTTTAAACTCATCTTAAATGGAGTGTTCTGGGTGTAGCTAACACTTCCGCCCCCCCCCCCCCTAACTTCCAAAAAAAAAAAAAAAGAGAATGAACTGTTTTAATTTTCCTTTTTATAAAATTTTGGTAGAAACTTATTTTTGAATAATATTTAATATTGTTTAATTGTTTAAGTTTTGTATTTATTTTTGAGTTGGTGTTGATATGTTTAAAAATTGCCTTGCATATGGAGTTCTGGTAAAATCTTTGAACTTGTTTAATGTTTATATACTGCATTAAAAAAAAAAAAAAAAAAAAAAAAAAAAGACTAGACTGTGGACTGCAGGCACATCTGTTTCAAAATCTTGCCCCTTCCTATATTTTTTTCTGCTGGTGTCATGCGTCTTAGTTTTTCAAGTTATATCTTACTATTTTCAAATATGTTAAAAAGGGTGGAGGCAAAAGGGGTGTAGCAGAAGGCATGGCTTCCCCGCTGCTTATGCCCATGGGTTATTCCCATGTGCAATTACAGTAATATGCATTGATGTTGCTGCATTACTTTGAATATTGTTGCTTTACATATAATAGAAAAATTTTAATTTGTAGATTGTTTCTTAACATGAAAATAAGTTATAAATTATCTGTTAATATCTTTATTTGCAGAATTGTATTCAATGTAAATTTAATCATAATTGAAAGTAATTTACTGCCACAATTAAATTCATTTACTCTGATTCTCAGTTTTTCTGTATGTTCAGAAAGTGTGTGTAGTTTCTGCATTTTTATCACTTAATTTTTTTTTTAATGCCTACTGAAGAATTATCAAAAATTCTCTTATCTTCTATTTATTATTATACAAATGTCCAATATATATAAATGTCATTATTTTGAATAAATAATTTTGGGATTTAAAATGAGGTTAAATATTTTACAAAGTTTTACATATTTTTAAAAGTATATATATATATACTTTTATGTTAGCTGTGTGCAGGTGACAAATCACCAATTCTTAACACTGTGATTCATATTGCATTCATTTCATATAAAATACATAACTTTCATTTAATATATACACATTTAAAATACATATTACATGCATTAAAAATGTTAACTTTTAAAAATATTTAATTTCACTCATCCTATTTAAAAATACCATAAACCAAAGCATTTTATTTCAGCATCAAAGCTTTGTTTCTAATGTACATACATGAAAAATAAAGGTTGATAATGAGGAGGGAAAAAAATACTATTGGCAAGATTTTTGCCTGGCTAACATAAAAAATACATAATTATTTGTTATTTCTTGCTCGTTGTTAAGTTTAATTTTGTTAGGCTTCACTCTCTTATTTCTGAGAGCATAAGTTGTGTAAAACCAAAAAAGTACTGTGAAAAACAATTGTCAACTAAATACTTTTTGAATAAGTGAATTTTTTTTTTTTTCCCAGTTACATAAACAAAGACTTGAGGAAGCTAGACGTGCCCGTGATGAAGAAATCAGAGAGCTCGAAAGCCGTCCTCATATTACTCCTCAGCAAGAAGAGCGACTGAGGGCTTTAAGGCTGGAGCAGGAATTCCAAAGGCGAGCTGAAGAATTGCGTGGAGAAGAGGAAGATGACGATGATGATGTAAGTAGTTTAGATGGAAGAGAAAGTTTTTATATCTGAAATGTGATATATTGATGGCTTACCTTTATTGTTGAAGCTTTATTATGCTAAGATTCCTTTTTGTGTCTGTCTGTGTGTGGGCCCACTATTGCTGTGTTCTTCTGTTTGCATAATATTGTAAAGATTTCAATTTCTACATATTTTAAATGTTTAAAATCCATGCTGTGATAATTAATTGAAATATTTAAATTTATTTTGTGCAAAATTTATGAAGTATTTTTTATATGAAATGAGGTAACTTTGTTTTATGAACTCACCTTATTTCATTAATGCTGTAATTTATTTGCTCATTTCTTCATGATAGTCTTTTCTTTTGTTAATAATCTAATTTCTGTTAACATTTCAAGTTGTAATTTTAAGATATTTTTTAATGGTGTTGTATGTTTTATATATTTCTATAAAATCATTTTATATGTAAAACTGTGCTTTGTAAATAAATGTAATGCTGAATTGTACATTTTGTTTAAGAGATGTTTGTAGTGCTATTTAAATTTGAATTTTATTGTCAGTTTTTTAAAAATCTATGTTAAAAAAATTGTTTTTATACATTATTGCCTGTTTGCATGTTCCATATTTTTATGCATGTTTTTAATTTTATTAATAAAGTCTATCCATAAATTTGAAATAGAGGAATGTATTTAAATCTATATGCTCACATTTTTACGAAAAATTGCATTCTAACCTCTTATAATAAGTTCTGAATTTAAATTCATTTTTTTTTCTTTCATTCAAACAAAATAAATTGTAGTTATAATGAAAAGTTATTACACTCTTCAATGTTCCAAAGTATAGAAAGTTGTAAAATTGACAAGTTTTACTTACCCATCATATGTAGTATACGATAAGTCTTGTAATCGTTTTGAAAATCGGAAATTTTTTTTTGCCGGATTTACACTTTTCAGACACTGGAGATTCCGAAAAACATATTTTTAGAAAAAAAAATTTTTTGCCGTCTGTCTGTGCGTCTGTAAACGCTCTATCTCCCGAAAAAATTTAGATAGACTTGAAATTTGGTATGTACTTAGTATGTAATAATGGGAAGAAGCCTATTGAATTTCAGTAACCTCGATTAACCGGAACTATTTTTTTCGAACTCTTGAAATATTCGTTCTGATAAAAGGTATATAAAAATTTTCGAAATTGTTTATTTTAAGGAGTGAATATAAAAGACAATAAAAAACCATAATTTTTGCATAAAGCATGAAGTCGATCGGATAATGAGTTGCCGAGATATTTGTAATCCTATTTTCCACACTCTTTGATTTTTCATGACCTTGTATCTCATCTAAATTTCAATTCAAAGATATAATTTAATTGGAAATGAGACGCTTAATCAGATGCAATAAACCGCTAGTTAATAGGATTATTGTTTTTGGAGTTATAAGGATGTTTCTTTTAAGCAATTCAGAAATAGAGCATTTAAAGTTGACGCCATCAAGCCACGATTTTATTTGAATTGCAATGCATTTTATAAATAGTTTACACATGTTTTATTTTCATATTTTATATTATGCATATCCATGATGGGTAAGTATTACGGTGGCCTCCAATGACTAGTTTTCTTTATTGGGGGGGGGGGGGGGGGATAAAGCATTGAGGCACTACGTGGTGTTTTCTCATTGTGAAGGAATGCAGTTTTATTTCACATTAAATACAAATGATTGCTTTTAACATAGTATTGCTGACAAAGAAGAATCTTTTTTTTCTCTCTTTTTAAAAAAAAAAAAGCATTAGAATAATAATAATAATAATTACAAAATACTCTTTAGTTAAAAAAATAATAGATGTCCAAAAGTTGGAAAGCTTTTATTCCTTTCGGGGATTTTGGTAATTAATAGCTTGTTATAGACTTATTATGATTTATTCTACTATACAAGGAGTGTTAAACCCTCCCCCCCATGAAATTCCAAATTTACATTTTTTGTAAAGTAAGTATGCCATTTCTTCACAATCTCCTATTGCTTCTTTAGTTCATGCCAGAGAATATTTCAAAGGGTGTGCAGCTGAAGCTAGAAAATGCATTTTATTACATTAATGTATTGCAATAAAAACACATTGTTCTTATTTATTATCTCTTTAGTAATTCTCTTTTTTTAAATTTCTAAATTTCATTGAATATGTTAGATGTAAATTAATAAGTCTCTTAATAATACTAATTTTAAAATTCTGTGTAAAGGTGATTATTATTATTTTTTTTTTATTTATTTAATCACTTTTGATAAAGTTTTTGGCATTCATTTATGTTCATTTCTGGGAATTACTGCAGCCTTTTGGATTTTTTTCTCAATAATGATGAAATTGAACAGCACTGTTAAGATAAGAGGAAAGAATTTAAGTGAGTTAATGAAAAGGTTTAATAACATTATAAATAATACTTTATCACAATTTTAAATGTATAATAAAGGTTTTGTAAATTAGATTTTAGATAACATTTGTTCAGCACAAGATAAATTGCAGATACTGAAATCTATACTATTTATTCTAGATTCATTCCCTGAATATGTATTTTTAGCTCACATAAAGGAGAAAGTTGATGAGATTATTTCTTAATAAATAAAATCTGTAAACATTTTTTTTTCTTATAGTTGAACATACAATCTTTAGATCTGTATGAGTTTTAAATTTGAAAAACAGGTGTAAGTTGTGAATGTTAGCTTCTTTTTTGCACATTTCAATGTGTTTTCAAACTTTTATATCATATTTCAGTTAGAGGGACTCGATGAACTAAAATAACACATTTCATTTGATAGTAAATTGCTTAAGCTTTTGAATAATGGTAAAGTTATTTTGTTTCATCGAGTTACTCTAGCTGTAATATGCAATTAAAAGTTTGAAAAAACATCAATATGTAAAAAAGAGGCTAACACATTCACATTCTATTTTTGCAACTTGCTCTTGTTTTTCAGACTTGAACATATAATCTTCAGGTTTGTGTGAGTTTTAACTATAAAAATAAAAGTTTACTGATTTTAAGAATGACATTCTTTTTTTTATGAAATCACTGGCTGAGAATATATATGGCTTATCTTCCCTTCTCTTTTTACACAGTTTCTCAATTTAGTGCAGTTTCTCTTAAACGAATTTGGTCTTCAAATTAACATTATTTATCCAAGGAGGAAAAAAATATGTGCCATTTTCAGTATTTGATCTTTTACAAAAAATTGTTTAGTTTATTTAGAAATTTTTTTTTTCACAATTTTTGTTTGTAGTATATTAATCATGATACTCTTATTCCACAATATTCTTAATTCATAATAAGTTTACAAAGTCAATTATCTCTTTGATGAAGTTAGAAGTAAATTCTTGTTTGGTTTGTGTATGATCCAAGATACATTTCTCCATTTGATGGCAGGCTGATTTTGTTAGGTGGAAGGGGGGAGAGGTTTATAACAAAACTTTTTCAAACATCCTTATTGATAAAGCATTTTGGATAAAAATGCTGGTTATAAGATGAAGTAAAGCCTTTTAATTGTGAATTATATTAAGAATGATTTATTTAGCTGTACTGTTTCTTTTAATAAAATGCCTGGGAGTAACATTTCTGCAAAACTGAACAAAAAAAAGAATGTCTCAAAATATCAGTCTTGTGATAAACTGTACTTTATGGAAGAATTTGTGGAACTTTAGAATTTTTTAAATTAAAGATTGTCATAATATAAGTTATCTCTTGAGCTTATACTTTGGGATTTATATTTAGTAAAATTCTTTCTAGAATAATTTATTTATGACAGAGACCTATTTGTAGTTTCACAATGGTGTACAGTTAATCATCTATGTAGCATATTATTTTATTCTGAAAAGTCCTATTTGTCCTTAAACACCACATTTACAAACATATCTTAATAACTTTTCTCTTTCTACTTAATTTATTTATCAACTTCTTGAGAGAAAGAATGATGCTTCAAAACACAATTTTTGCTTTTTTATGCCAATTAGTATCTATTTTTTAAATTTTGATAAAGTAAGCTTGGATTTTTAAGCTATTTCTAACATGTTGCATTAAAACACAAGTTAACATTTAGACTGCCACACGATTCATGCAATGCATTGGAGAAATGTAGTATGAATCGTATTTGATTTATATGGCAGTCAACATGTTAACATTTTATCAATTCCATATTAACTTATACATATCGTATAGATACATTAATCAATCAAATTGTATTTAAATGAAAAAGGCTACCATACAAAGTTGAATCTGCAGTTTCATATTTTAGAAACATGTTTTTCAGAGGGAAGAAGTAGATTTTTCAGATTTTGGCTGTTGATTAAACTTAGTGTTATGTTTACTTGTAAAATTAGTAAAACACCAATTTTTTCTTTACCAAAAGGTTGAAGTCCAATTTTTATTTCTGAAATTATATTACAAAATGTCCTTTTTCACCAGAATTACTCCAGTTCCAGCATATGACTGTATGGGGTTGGGACTCTACAATAAAGAAATGTTTCGCATATTTGTATTTGCAGTTATCAGGAAAAATGCAAATATGACTTGAGATTTACATTTAAATACTTGTAATTTGAAAATAAAAATGTTGTCTCAATCACATATGTCAGAATCCTTAAAGCATTCAAAAGATCATAAAGATACACTTATTGTCATGCATGTCATTTAAGCATGTATTGTTGATACCAGCAGTTACAAATTTTCCATTTCTATTCACATTTTTATTTCCCATAAAATTAGAAGCATGTTCTTATTTCTACTTGAAAACTGTCATCATTCTACATCAATAACAAAATTACTAAAATTTACATGCAATTATTTAAAATCAAGGGTCTTATTATTTAAAAAAGAAATTCTTAGAGGTTGTATCCCTGCATGTGTATAGCTGTTGAATATGTGGACATATTTGATACATAGAATTTATTTATTAGATAATGATTCAACATATTAAGTAGAAACAAAATTGACATTTACAAGTTTTGAAAATATAAGAGAATAATAACACATCACAAATTGCTGTGTAATTTTTCTGAATTTTTGTGTTTGTGGATATTTAAATGTCACAAAATATTTAGGTATTTTTGTAATTAAATTTTGATTTTCAGAAAAATATTGGGTGTAGTAATCCATATTTCTGCACAATATCTTATAACTTTCCAATTTGTCTTGCTATATAAATAAATATAAAAGTTTTCAAATAACTTTCTTTTAATTCATTTTTTACCCAAAATTCTAATTTGGAATCTCTGTTGTCACTGATACATCATGTTATATATTTAAAATTTAAAGTATTGCCCATTTTATTCAAACACTTCTAGGCTGTAAAAATTGAAATTGAATTTTTTTTCTCTTATAACTTTACCCCCCCCCCAAAAAAAAAAAAAAAAAAAAAAAAAAGAAAAGAAAACTCAAAAGATAAGCTGTTATACTTTATTTGAACTGTATATTGAAATTTTGTAGCTACTTGAGAATTTATCATTGTAATCTGAGCATGGGTCTTTATTCTTCCCATAACTGTTAATATATATTTAAATCTTTTATGGGGACCTATTGAAAGCTACACATTAAAGTTTTGTGATTTTCTATCATGAGAAAATTACTATGAATACATTTTTAGAATATGCCTTATTTCATGTCAGAACATGAAATTTTACTTAAGGTATTATCTTATTAATGCTCAAGACTAATTGTGCCTCATGTTTTTTTTTTTTTTTAATTATTTTGAGAGTGTTGTCTTTATCACTTGTATGTGTGAACTAGTTGTTACAATCAAATTAATATTGTAGTTATATGTCAATGCATAATGATAAAAATAAAACTTATAGCAGATGAAACTTTAATATCTCTTTGTCATCAAATGTAGCTTCCTTAATACTCTAGAATTACCTTTTAAAAAATGACTTTTGTAAAGAATAATTATAGTATTATTATTTTGACAAAAACATTTCCATGTTTGCCAAAAGCTTTTGTCTGATGCAAAGAGCTGTAAAATGGCTGTTCTTGAAACTATTCACTTTAATTGATTGTGGAGAGTATGATAAATAAGAGTATTTTCTAGTAGGGGGGGGGGGGATTTCCAAAGAAGGAAATTTGGTAACATATTTTCTCGCCATCTATTCCCGGTTTCATATAAACAATCAATTTTTTCAAACAATTATATTCATACAATTTATTTAATACTAGCTATCCACCCGGCGTTGCCCGAGCCTGAGATAATAACAATCTCAGAGCAAGACGTTAACCCCTCCCTCCCCATATCTGCAAATATAACGAATAATTTGTTCAAGAAAACCACCTTCACCTACATTAACATGATCATTAAAAAAAGAATTAAATTTTTCTGATAATTAGAACATAACGAAGATGCTACGCTAAAATAGCCGGCAGATGACAACACTTCCCATCCTCAATTTCAGATCTATATCTTAATTAGTTATATAAATTTTTGTTCATTAGTAAAAATTGGCAATTATTTTCTTTCATTTTGCAAACTAAATGGAGGGATCGGCCAGAGAAGCAGATCTCTTTGTAGTTCAGTTTTTAATGAAAACAGATCCCTGTCTGAAACTTTCTCTGATTTTTTTTTTTTTTTTTTTTTTCACTGGCGCCGGCAGATTTTTGCATAAATTAAGAAAAATTACCAGCCGAAATTTTCAAAAAATGCATAGTCAGATGCAGAATTTTTTTTTACATTATGCTCAGAAATTTTCAAATTGATATCTTAATTTTTTTTTAATTCACTAATTAGTAAAATAATTTCGAATTCGTTCATTTCCGCTTGCAAATCCACAACAGCAGTTCTTTTCGTTAGCCATTTTGATTTAAAAGATGGCATTTTCGATGTGATGTTTAATGATATTCTAATTAATATCTTGAATAATTATCAAAATATTTGGACTATCCACACCTAAATTTTCAGACTTCTAAGTGGGCTAGATTTTCCTAGCCATCGGCCAACAGACACACAGAGCAAAACTTTATTTTATTAGTATAGATAAAAAAGCCATTTATCTATTTTCATATACAAATAAAAATAGTGTATAAAAAACAATAATATATACATAAAATGTTTATATATATAATATATAAATAAGCATAAAAGCTCATCAGGTTTGTTTTCATAACTGTTTATATCAGTTGGCAACAAATACCACTTTCTAAATTGTGCTAAGCTTTTTAAAAAACACAAAGAGGTCTATAATGGAAAAGCAATTTAACCATATCTTACAATTGTTCGCATATGTGTTTTCTGTTTCATTTTCTGTACTTGTTGTTGCACACATTTGGAAAAAAAAGTAAAATATCATAATTTTTAAGGATCTACTTGACCGAGCTGAAAATAGAGAACGTAAATTAAAGATGCAAGAAGATTTAGAAAGAGCTCGTCAACGTAGGCTAGAATGGGAAATGCAACAGACACAGACACAAATGAAAATGCACCAACAGATGGGTCATAATGAAGAATGGAAGAGACAGCAGCAGTCTTTGGAGGTAAATCCATTTTGTCATTTATTTTTTCTTCATTCATCTGTCTGGCAAGGATAGTGCTTGAAAATGTTTCTTTAACTATTAGCTGCAAAATGTGCGTTCTTTTAGCCTCAACATTGTTTAAAATGAAATTAATATTTGTCTCCAAACTAAAGAACATCTTAATTTTCAAAGGTTTTCCTAGAGTTTTTGAACTGTAAATATTACTATATATATATATTTTTTTTTTAATAACTAAATTGTTGTATGAATGGTGATTTGTGTAGAAGTACAATTTTACATTTTTTAAATAATTTTCTTTTTATATAATAAGTAATTTCTGTTTATCTTTCTTGTTGGCTTTTGAATTGTATGGTTGATTTAATTTCTTCCCCTCCCTTCTTTTTAGTCAGTTAAATGGAAAGGGTAAATTTAAAAAATAAGCATTTGTTTTTATGAAATCTAAGGACCACTTCATTTTCAATTTAATACAGGTTTCCCTCGATTAACTGATACCGTGATGTAACCACACTAAAAGCACTACAATGTTGATTTGATGCGTTATTGTTAGAAAATACATATTAAGCTTTAACTAAGTTCTATGAACTTTCATTAATAACACATAAGCTAATTTTATGAGTGACAATCTAGAAATATTAAACAGTCTGTTTTAAGTTCAATTCTACTTAATAAAGACCTTTATCCAATGGCTGTACCATTAGTCGTATTTCTTGTTGGATTTTTATTTTATTTTATAAGAATTTGACACCATTTGGAGGGTAAAATAGGATCACTCTGTCTCTGCCTTGCACTCTAATAGAAATTTCCGACACACTAATCGAATAATCTGAAAAAAATTACTGCGGTAACTGAAACTATATAAAGTGAAGGAAATCTGTAAAGTAAGCAATATGTACAACTTCTTCATTGTTATTTACTATATTTAACCAATTCTTTCTTACCACTGTGATATAAATCTGCTGATGCATAGAAATTGTGCATCCAGCTTTTTAATACTGTGTCAGTATTGGGTGAAAGGTGGTACATATTGTTATATAAGTTTAAAATCCAATTAATCCAAGTCAAGGGAATATGGAGGATGGGGCAGTACTTCTTAAGCACCTTAATTGTACTTTTTGTCAGACTGGCCATTGAGGACAAATGTTTTCATATTTCAGAAGTATGTCATAAGTAACTTTTGCTGATAGATTTGTGTTTATAGTCTCATTATTATCCTAAATTGTATGAGGTAGTCTTGTCTTTTTAATCCCATTTCACACATAACAAGGACATTGGAAGATAAAGCTATTAATCCATGAGCAATTTTGCTTCTTTTGTGAAATTGTGCTATACTTTGCACTGCTTCATGTTGATGTAAATGCACTTAGAAAGTTATGCTTATAATCATGTGAAACTTTGGCATCTTTTCATCCTGATTGAAAGCAATTAGCTACTGATGTCAAAAGTGCTCATTTATCCCACCTTTTGTTATAAAAATGAAAAAAAAACAACAAAAGTAAACAGCAATGGTTTATTCTTTAATCCAGTAATAACTGACATAAAGTTTGTGATGAATTGCAACATTTGAAAGTAAATCGAAAATGTGATAGTAAAACCAAGAAAGACATCCATAATTATTATTTTTCAAAAGGTTACGAAACATTGCTTTTCCTCAATAAGTCAAAAAATCAAAAAAGCACTTTCTGATGTGACTATCGCAGCAAATTTTTTTAAATTCCAGTTCTCAAAAACATGCTTCACATTTTAAATGTTTATCAAATATCTGCTTTCATGTTTTAAGTTTTAACAATTTTGATCTATTTTTATTTTTCCTTGTTGCATGTTAGCTGAACTAAAATTACCTTATTGCTCTTTTATTAGTAGATTTGTTTTTGTTATTTTCGGGGTGAAAAAATCCTGTTCTAGGCCCTGTTTGACCTTTCAGTCAGTTATTATAATTATTTATTTTAAATACCTGAAAACAGTTTTACTGGAAAAAGAAAAGTTGCCAGATCTAAATTTAGTTTTTGCAGCTTCCATTTCAGATCCAGAAAATAATTATTAAAATATTAACCCATTTCCGATTTTAGTGTACTATTAATAGTACATGTCTTTCTATTGAGTATTATTTCACCTTAACAATTATTTTCACTATCTTTCTGTAATAATAGTAGTATATGTCTATACATGTATTATTATGACTTCTTTTATGCTTTAGCATTCAGTAATAATAATATAATAATAATATTCTTAATTCCCTTTGCACCATTGGAGATTCTTTTATTTCAGCCATATGTTTCATTCTTTAAATTTAAAATTGGGGCTACTTTTTCAAATGCATAAATTGTGATGAAATATAAAAAATATTAGAAAGTGTTATGCCTGTGTAATACTACTGTAATAAGACATTTTTCCAAACGTCTTAAAAATTTCTTCCTTTGTCTATTGTCACATGAATAGCACACAAAATAATCATTTATGTTAGATTTCTGTAAATGACATATCCGTTAAATTTCAGTAACCTTTAAATTTTGTGATTTGGATAGCTACTTTTAATATTATTAAGGTAAAAGTAAATTTTCACGAACTGAAAACAAATTTGGGCATGAAAGGGTTAATGTGTAGTAACTTAGATAGGATCTTTTCAGTTTATCTACGATATCATTACCTAATATATATTTCTACTCAGATAAATTTTCAGGCACTTAAAGCACAAGCTGATTGTTTTAAGTTTTATTGTTATTGTGGCAAAATCTATTGGCCTTCATATGGATCATTTTAAGCAGTTCTTCTATACAACTAGGTTGGAAAGCTACTAGAATTTCATTTCACGTTTTTTGCATAATGTACTACATTTTCCTGTGTATAAGTTGGCTTTTTAAACTGCCTAAAAGCAAAGAAAATTCAAGGGTAACTTAAGATCTAAATTATACACAAAATCTAAAATTGTGCATCTGATGATAGTGCTTTGTAGCTGTCGCAATAATCACAAAATAAGCATTGATAGTTTCTTTACCATTATGACCTACAAAATTTATCATAGACATATTTTGCACAATAATTAAAGATTTGTAGTGCTATTTTCTAAAATTATTGTTATAAAACATTGCTTTTTAGAGAAATTATTGCAGTATTTGTTTTTCTGTTGATAATTTTTTACTTGTCTTTTCCCCCAACATTTTTATTTTCTCGAGTATCCTTTTTTTTTGCGCATGGTGAACTTAGAGGTTAACTTATACACTGAATACATCCAAAATATGTCATCTCAGGCTTAAAGAATAGGGTTGAGTTATGCACTGAAAAATATGGTAGTTCTTTCAACAATCTAAAAATCGTAAGATAACATTCCATACTTTCAGACTGAACTAAATTTAATTCTAAAATTTATAAATGCTATTACTAAATTTTGTTTAAAAGTTTATCTAATTTTTCTTTCAAAAAATGAAGAGTTATGCTTATTTTGATTTACTTGAGGTATGTATATATACATACAAATGAAGAAATTACCTATTTAATGAAGTTTCAGATTATAGCTTTATATTTGTGAAAAAGTAGTTAAAGAACTTCCTTTATGTAATAATCATATTGAGTTTTAAGTATTAAATGCTGTAGTGAATTTTCTCATGTTTGATATTAAGTATGCTAAACTTTATTTTAAAAAATTGTTTGAATATTCATTTATTACATTTATTATTCCTAATGCATATTTTTAACTTCTATAGTTGGTTTTCTGTGTTCATTTCTATCTACTGATTACTATATTTAAAAAATAAATGAATAAAAATATTACGAAATATTTACACAATATTTTTATTCATGTTTAAATTAGAATTACATTCTAGAAAGCATGTTTTAATATTTACTTCAAAATACAAATAGCTGTAACTTTCTTGATTACTTGCTGTTTGAAAGTTTTATTTTTTTACTCTGTTCTTTATCTTTCTATGAGAAATTGATTCTATTTATGTACTTTGTTACTTCAATTTGATATTTTTGTATAAAGCTAGTTTTTAGGAATGAACAATGCTTAGTAACTGCCTAGGTAGAAAATACACAATTTAGAGAAAAGGTAGCAGTTTTTTCAAAAACAATTGCATATAATGCAATGACTGTAGAGGGGGGAAAACAGTATTATTACATAATGTTATTTAGAGCAATAAAAAATTCAAATGTGTTTAATGATAAATTTTATTGAAAGTTAATGTGAAGCCTGTTTCATTAAAAGTATTGAAAACTAATTAAATTAATGTTTGAAGGAGCAATTAAAGTTATAAGGTTTATCTTGCTGAATGGTTAATAAACTTTATCTTAATTCATACTGTGGTGAATGTTTCCTATTCAGTGCATTTTGTAAGTTGTTTATTTGCAAACTTTCTTAATTTTAGAATTTTGTTTTATTTCCCAGATTAGCTTTCACTATTTATATTTCTGTAATCAGGTTAAACTAATTTATCAAGTTTCTTTTTAAGAGATTAGTAAACTTGATAGCTTTCTTGAAAAGTTTATGGCAATGCACCCATATTAGAGAGGTTACCTTTAGAATATGGAGTGATAAATTAGAGTTTTAATCTGAAATTATGTACCGGATTTTCAGGATTAAAAATTTTTCTATTACAAAGTATAATAAATGACTTCTGTCATATTTTTATGTGTGAAAGAGACAATTATGGGAATTTTTATCTGCAGGAACAAGAGGGTAGGTTAAGGCATTTGCGCCTGGAGGAAGTTCAGCGTAAAATGGAACTTGAAATGGCGAAAAATGCTGAAGAAAGGCTCTTAAGAGAAGCCAGAAGAAGACAGGTACATTCTTATCACATTTCGCACAACTTTTTGGTTTAACTTTTCATAATTGAAAATTTAAGATTTCTTTTCTAAACAGTCTTTTTCAAACTATTTTTTTTAAAATTTGAGTATTTTATAATGATAGCATAATACCTTTTTCATATATTATTAAATGGTTTTAGGAAGAAAACTTGCTTTAATGAAGAAAAAATGCAATTCTTTATAGTAAAATTTAAAATTTAAGAAATTTTTAAAATTACACCTACAATTTTTGGGAACTTTTTTTTTTCTTTTCAGAATTTTTTTTATAAATGTTCTCTATCATCCTAAGCCCCAGATTTCCAAACAGTTTATTAGTTTAAGAAAGAAAAAATAAATAAAATGTCAAGACATATGTAAAAATAGAGCAGAAAAAACTATTTTACTTAACATTTTTATTTAAAAAAGTGCAAATCGTATCTTTAATTTCATAAAATACATCATAAGAAATGTCAATAAAATATATCGAGAATGCATGCTGAAATTTTATTACTTTGAATTTATTTTTGTGTTGAGAAAACACATGCTGAGAAAGATTAATTTAAAAAAAAAAATCTATTCACATATTTATAATTATTGATCTTTACACAACTTTGCCAGAATATGCTAGAGATGGCTAAATACATTTTTAGCAAAAAATTATAACATTTGTCAAATGAAGTCCTCATAATCCTTTTAAATCTTGAAAAGTTTTCCAAGTGGGAATTATATAATTTTATATTAATGGATAGTATTATACATCCTCCTTTTTTAAGAATATTGGTACACATTACTTAAGTGTTAACTTTTATGAAATTTGAATATTTTATGTTGAAATTTTCATTAGAAATTTTGTTTATTTTTTTGAACATTTCTTTTAACAAATGTCAGTGACCCTCTATTATAAAAAAAACCCTCTATTACTGTTTAACAATAAAAGTATGTACACATTTATTTATTCTACTCTTCCATTTGATTATTTGAGCTAAAATATATGAAATACAGAATTACAGAGAAAAATAAAAATAAAAAATCAGTACTTTTCCACTACAAGGACCTTGGCATTTTTTTTTTTTTTAAATCTTGGAGCAATTTGGGCATTAAAAAGTGAGATTTGTTGCCACTTGATATAAACAGCTATAAAAACAAACTTGATGAACATGTATGCTTGTTTATTTATATATAAACACAGTGATGTTGCTAGGCTTTTGAAATCTTGTGTCCCTGGGACCAAAACACAAAAACTGGGTCTTTTTACAAAAGTGGGTTCTCCTTTTAGAAATAAGACATTCAATGTATTTAATACAAGATATGCCTATTTTGTGATCTTTCAAAAGAAAAATTATACTACCTGAAGGACCCATAATTATTATTATTATTTTATGCAACCTTCCTCCAATTTTTGCTTAAATTATGTGCTATAGTGCATCCCCCAGCATCACTGCGAAAAACATTTTATGTCTATAGATATTGTTTTTATATTCAATTTACTTCTATTTGTATATAAAAATAGATAAATGGCTTCTTTATATTCAATTGTATAAATATTGAAAAAAATTGCTTGTGTATATGAAACAGTAAATAGGTTGTGAGAAAATAGGTTGCCAAATTTCATTTTCTTGCCAAGGTCATTTCCTCTATCTTGCCGAGGCCCATATACTGAAAAAATGCCAAAAAATCATGTAAATAAATGAGATATATATCAACACTTAAATTATTTTTGCTTCTTAGTTTAGCCTGCTATTAGTCAAAGTTAATTGCATGAAAATGCCTATATAGTTCAATTTTATCTTTGTAATGTATATTATTTAGCACTGACTAATTCAATTTGAAAATGTCTCTTATGTGTTTGCTATACATTTAATTTTCTGAAAGTTTTGTTAGTATATTAAATTTTTTTGAAAAAGTTGCGCATGGAAAAGTGAAGTTAAATGTCCTGGAAAAGTCAGGAAAATGCAAAATCACCAATTTTAATAATAATTCAAGATAGTAAAATAAAGACCAATATTTATTTGGATGAAAATTGATGCATCATTGATTTTTATTCTAGTTGGGAAGTTTTGAAGTTTTGATATATGCAATGAAAACAAAACAATAAATAGTTATACTTTTAATTTTATCATTACTTCGTAAAAATGCTTTTTTATCTATATAATGTGATAATGTAGGTTTTCTTTAAATTAAGAAAGATTTCATAAGGAAAATTGTCACTGTCACATGATACAAATCTGTTTTATAAAACTTAGATAACTGGGATAGTTTTCAGAATTTAGAAACGTTAAAGTTCCATTGTGTATTTTCTATTCGATGGTACCCAAAGTTGTTATTGCTTATTTATTATATAGTGCCATCATTTCATTCGACTGTGTTTGAGATTTATGTTAGAATTCGAGAAAAATATTAGTTTTTGTAATTTTTATTTTTGGCCAAATATGTATAGTAATTTTTTTAAAGTAACTTTTTTAATATTTTATTAAAATTCATTCTACACATTTAATTGATATTGTCTCCTCTTTTATTATGCCACCAACTTTGAAATCCGTGCTTCTGCTTACTACAAAAATCTGTGCAAAGTTTTGCTTCTAAACTTAATGTTATGTTCAGCATAATGCATATGAATGTTCTTTCAAAAATATTTGCTTCCCATTCTCAACTGAATATTTTAATATGTATAAGATGAAAATATTAAATCTGTCTTGTTTTATAGGATGAATTTAAAGTTCCAAACAGTGTGCCTCACCAAATTCCAAATCGTCCAAATCAGCTGCCAGTCAATCACCAAATGAATGTAAATAATAATCAACCACCAGTTGTGATTAATCACCAACAGATGCATCCTGGCTATCCTCCAGAGAAAAATAGAATGGATAATTCTAATCATCAAGATATTCCCCCTCCTTTACCAACTTCACCCCCGCCTATAGAACCCAGTTACCAAACAGTTTATAGCCAAAAACCTGCTTCTATGCGAGGTACACGAGTTAATGACTCCTATACTAATAACCAAAATTCAGTATCTGAAAAACTGCTTGAACCACCTGCACCACCTACTCGCAAGTCATCGTATGAGGTAACCAATCAAATGTCGGCACTTAGTGGCACAAATAGGTATGGAACATCATCAGTAAGGAATTGTGACAATGGTACTTCACAACAACATTACCCAAAAAAAGTGTCATTTCATGACCCTTCTGTGGAAATGATAGACTGTGATTCGAACGGTAATCTTGATATGAACTCTTCTGAATCATATACATTAGATGATATAAATGAAGTTCTTGCAACTCCTCAGAACTCTCAAAATGTAAATACATATAACCCAGGTAATACACCTGGTGTAATAGGAACTCAAGAGGTATATAGAGATCCCCGTCAGAGAATCGAAGCTGAACGTATCCAACAAGGAGGTTTAACAAAAAATCCAGGTCCAGAGAAATTGACATTTAAGGAAAAAATGAAAATGTTTGCACAAGAAGTTGGGGAACCGGAGACTCCCAAGGACAAAGTTAAGATTTCACGAGCTCAGAGAGAAATTGAACACAACATAAATGGCAGTTGAAACTTGTGACACTTCTCGCTTACTGTAAAGTCTACTTATTCAGTGTCATATTGTTGATATCGATATCTGAAATTAATGAAGAATGAAGTGTCAGGTTTTATTTTATTTTAAGGAATGAGCTGCATTTTTTCTTTATTATAGAAAGCAGAAGTTTTTGTAGAATTTTATATTAAGAAAGATTTATTTCTTTTATAGATTTTATTATATTTGTAAAATACACTTTCAAATCATGTGTATGGAATGTATAGTTTTATTCTCAAAAATCTGCCTCCTCGTCGCATTCTGTAGAAGAAAAAAAAGTGTCTCAATATGAAATATTCATACCAAAACCTCTGTCTTAAGAATTTAATGTTAGCATATAAAATATGTATCTTTTTAATGCTCAAAAAACTAGCTAAGCTTATTTAGCTTGCCATTTGATTTGTTCCAAAGAAGTATATTTCTGGCCATTTTCTTACCCCATCTAGAGCTAGCATTATATTCTTAAGCCTTGCTTGAGAATAAATCATTTTAACATTCCGATAAGCTTACAGTATTAGAGATAAAAGAATTTAAGCATTCATAACATTTGTGGCAATGTAACACTAAGTCATTGTTAAGAGGATAAAAAATATATGCTTAGTTCCAAAATATTAGTTGGATACATTCTATGTTAGCTTTTGTATATATGCATAAAAAATATATTTTAAGTTGTTTTAACCATATTCATTCTGTATTTATTTGAAATTATTGAAAATTGTAAATTTTATATTAAAGCTTGAAGATAACTTAATAAATATCGGGGGGTAAATATGTAGGATATATTAACTTAAAGACTTTTCAAATGTTTTTAGGTGAGTGTAGTTTTAAGATAAAACTGTATTCAAATTAGTAAATTGTTTTAAAATAAATTTATATTCATTCTAAATCTTCATTGAAAAGAAGATTGAATAGTATGCATTTCAAGATATTTTAATTGTTTGAGTAAATATGAAGTTATGTTGCTTCATATAATAAATGGGATTTAAAATTTTGTTGTATAGATTGGCAGTATCTATCCATTTTAATGAAACATCTCCTGTGCTTAAGGATCATGATTTTATTTGATCATTTTTTTGAAGCTATTTCTATTTTATGTATACGTTTTTATCTTCATTATATTTTTCTTTCATGTATAATTCTGATAACATAGTTCACTTTTTAACAATATTTAAATTGTATGTTTTAAAATTTAAATAATGAAAATTTATTTTAAAGCAATCCGAAATAGGTTAAGAAAAATTTCAGTTGTTTATTGGTAAAATACAGCTTAAATGGTTGTTTTGAAAGAAATTTTTGAATTTTATTTTTATATATTTTCAATATCAAACTTTCTGTTTTGTAATGCATATGAATGAAGAACATTATCCCATTCATTGATTTCTTTTGTTATTTTAAATAAGATTTCATACTTTTACCATTTTAATATTAATGTATCATTGAATGATTTCATCATTAAAGCATTTGTCTTTTATAATGTTTTAGCTTATCTATACAGAAAGCTGCAATTTGCTTAACGCAGTTACACAGTACTGCTTAATTCAATATTGAAATATTTATTTTAGTAGATAATTTAAAATTTTGCCAATCCTAAAAAACACAATTTTATTTCCCTACTTTTTATTTCATTACATTTTTTTAAAACTATCATGTGTGATACTGATGAACGAATTTTTTGTATGTTTTTAGAAAGTGTACATAGACCCAGTTATTTGTATATCTGATATCGCCTTTTTGTAAGCACATTGTTGTATGTTGTCTAAAAAATATATATATCTGCATAATGATAATGTGTGTTTGTGTATATATATCTTGTATACATATACACACACATGTGTAATATTCATCATTAAAATGTGTCATGTGTTTCATGCATTTTCCATTTAGTTCCCTCTGCTGTTATTATCTACAATTCCTATTTGAAATCAAAAACTTAGGAAAAATGCTTCAAAACATTTTTCAAAATTTGAATAATGTTGAGTTTCAAAATATTAAGTATTTTTTAATATGTATTAATTGAACATGAATTATGCTGAGATTATATATAAACTGAACTGCTGAATTGCTCATGTCACAAGATATAATTATCTGTAATTATCCTGTATTGTTTTGCTATTATTACTGTGGTATAAATAGTTGTGAACCAAACTTGTTGAAAGTCTAAAAATTCTTACAAAGTGACTAGTGTTGAGTTTCTTTTATAGCTAGCACCAAATAAATAAAGCAGTGGTTCTTAAACTTTTAGTTATCGCTGAACTCTTTTTTTTGTATTTCTTCTGTCTTCACAGACTTCGGTATTTGAAATTGAATTTACTGAGACTATTGAATATAGTATATATAATTACATTTGTATTTTGTAATCATGTTATGAGGTTTTATTTTTAGTTCTGCAACTTTTATCTTGGAATCTAGAGAAAATAAAAATGTTCTCCCTTAAGATGCAGTATGGCCTGCAGATTTTTTTTTTTTTTTTTAGACTTTGCAGGTTATGTAAAAGTTTAAAGTCTTACTTTCAATATTTTAATCATATTTCAAGAAATTTTACATTCAAAAGATTCTATAACATAATAATAATATATATAATGCAATTGCCTTGTATGCCAGTCAAGAACGTAATAAAATATTTTATTAGAATTCGGTAGTGCTTAGGTTATTTTGCTTAATACTAGTTTCCACTGCTCTTCTAAGTATATTGTATTAACTGTAAATAGATAAATTTTGGTTTGTGATGCTGGTGCTGTAGATTGACAACTAAGTTGTATCAGCCGAATAAAATTCCTGTATGGAGCACTAGTCCTAAAGGAGTTAAACAAAAAGGAGTCAGATAGGCAGTAAATACAGATCTTAAATTATATTTAATCAGTCAAAACTTCTTGGAAAAAGGAAACAAATTATAACCTTATCTACTCACCTCCTTTATTCAAGTAGAATAATTTAATATTATGTTGACTGTTTAGTAAAAGAATACTTTTCATACATATAAGTTAATGCAATTGCTGATCATAAAATTATATATAAATAAATAAAATGCTTTTTATGAATCAAGAAGAACATGGGAATTCTTTAATTTCGCAGCACATATACAAACTGGCTTAGTTTTGCAACTCTGGTTATATACATTTCTTGCCTACACTATTTAAAGCCCCACCCACAGAACTTAGGGAATTTATTGATGTAGTTCTTGGGTGTAAAAGGTTGAAGCTTTATCTACCCACCTCCTTTATCCAAGTACAATAGTTTAATACTAAATGATTGTATAGTATATAGTAAAAATATATTTATCATGCATATAATTTAATACAATTGCTGGTCATAAAATTACAGATTAAAGAAGATATAAATAAATAAAATGTATTTCATGACTTAAGAAGAACATGGGAATTCTTTAATCTTGCAGAATTATAAACAACCTGCCGTAGTTTTGCAACCCAGATATATATGCATTTCTTGCCTACACTATTTAACCCTTTCACGATGAGTGTCACATACATGTGACTTATAAAGTGCTCAGAATCCTTGATTATTCCTACCGGTAATTTTAAACTAAATATTTTGCCTTATTTAATAAAACTATTTTTGCGATTAACTTAGCCAAAAATTTCTCTTTTAAAAAAACTGATGTTAAAGTATTACAAATTTTGTAAATGATGCTCTTGCAAAGGGGTTAAAGGCTCACCACAAAACTTTAAGAATTTATGGATTTGGCTGTTGGGTGTAAAAGGTTGAAGACATCTACTTTATGGCATTGTTTACAAATATAAATGTGGCTAAAAATGACAAAATTCAAAATACTAAATATTTTTATACAGACTACATATAGCTCATATCAAAAGAGATATTATCTTAAAGTATAATTATCTGATATTAAAATTTTAAAATCCCTGTTTTGTCTAAGAAGTGCTTTAAAAAATATGTCTTAGTATTATATAATGGAAAGAGTTAGAGAAGTTAGAATAAATGAGTTAGTAATTAGTTTTATTTTCATATTTTGGTAAAGTTTATGTAATGTATAAAATTAGATTGCTAGATCTTAGAAATCAAAGAAGTGTTATAAATTTCTTAGAAACTCTTTAATGTTTCCAAATATTTTGTCATTCATTTTAAAAGTTTGTCTTGCAGAAACATTAAAATCCATGTGCCTAAAAAGCTTATGTCAAAAAATTACTTGTAGAGACATTATAAATATGATATACTGTGTGAATTTTAATTAACCTACAACTTTGAACTGAAATAACTTTTGAGACGTTCCAGATAGAACTACAAACCTTTTGGTCTTTTGGCAAGCAAATCTTTCATATCACCCCAAAGATAGAAATCGCATGGATTAATATATGGTGAATAAGGTCGCCAATCGCAGTGCACTAGGATAACAATCTGGCTATTGATATGTGATAACTCTTGTTCCAAACTCCGTGTTAATGGTATCAAATAGGATCTTCAGTTGAATATGATGGTTTGGAAGACATTTTGAAAAAGTGTGGATGTGACGTTGAACATTTTCATTTTATGTCCTCTCTCATTGCACACATTTTTAGCAACATCTGGTGAGGCTCTAAAAAGTTATTTCAGTTCAAAGTTGTATGTTAATTAAAACTCTCATTGTATATTAATCGCAAAATTTGGTGTTATTTGCATTTAAATTTGAGTAAAGGATCTATATAAGAGTATTGTCAATTTTCTCAGCCATTTTGGCTGATTCCCCAGCATTAAGAGGGAGTGCTCTGAAAAATTCAGAAATGTAGGTAAGTATGTGAAAATCATGCTTCTAGTATCTAGTTTTATTATATTGGAATTAACATATCATATAAAACTTTGTAGTACACAAGTATTTTTCCACTTCAAACTATCATAATCAAGCTTACAAAAGTACAGAATTGGTTGGTGAAATTATTCAAATCAATTTTTAATATGATAGATTATTAAATGAGCTTATTGTCACCAAAGTTGATATAAATTCAAAAGGTCTCTATTTTGTATATTTATATCTGATCCAGTGAATTATCATTTAAATAAAATCTAAATTAAATTACTAAAGCTTTGAAAAAAAGTTACATAATATTGAACCTCTAATCTTCTAGATAAGCCTTTTATAAAACTCCTTGGTTCATAATAAATGTTTTACAGTGATGTAAAAGTAAATGTGCAAAATACTTAAAATTACTAAAATTTGACTTTTTTAAATATCGTATTTATTTTGTTAGTTTTCCAATAAGTGTTTTTAAAACTTGGCTATCAACACTAAAATAGTCTATCTGTAAAATTGAAAGATATGTGTTCATAACAAGCAGTTCAATGTTTATTGTTGTAATATTCTTTAGTAAAGCTGCTCAAAGCAGATGAGGTAATTATTTTTTAAATTTCTTAATTTGTATTACGCATAACAGCTCAGTATTTCAATGTTATTTTGTGTAAGAGACAATAATATATTTCCCATTGCCATGTAATGAAATAATGATAAAAGGTCAGTTGTTGATTAAAGTGGTTATTTTATTAAAAAGACTGTCAAAATTTTTAATTTCTGATGAAAGATAAAAATTTTACATTAGCGTGTAAAAGCAATAAACAATTATGCATTCTTTGTCTATAATAAGAAGACATGATATCTTAGAAGAATTCACTATGTTATGGGAGAAGGGAAGTAGCTAATATGGTGCAGGTGTTGAAGAAAATGTTTTATTTAAAGAAAAACTAGATTTTACTAGTTTTTGCTTTGTAATATTAATCAACAAATAAATTTGTCCAAAGTTGCGTGACTTGCATAATAAACTGAATAATGGTAGTCAAATAGTATATTTCGTATTGTTTTTGTGAGAACCTAAGCATTTTACAATGATTTGAAGTGCATGCATATTTGAAATGTTTATTTCACATAAGATTTCTAGCTTTCATCAGAAATTAAAACATTATTTGAACATGTATGGTAACGTTGCATTAAAGTATAATTGTATATATGCTTATAAAATTTATATTTATACTTATAAAAATAAGTTTGAATGGTAGTTTCAAAAATATTAAAAAAAATGTGCCTATGATGAAATTAAAAATTTATTTCTATGTTTTGTTATTGTGTGTTAAAAAGTATTGAGCCTTGTGCCTTGAAAAATTTCCATCTAATCAGCTTAGAAAATCCGTCCCTTTTACTAAGCAGCTTTTTTTCCCCTCCTCTTTATGTGCTATTTGTTAAAAATATTTCTTTGAGTTGTTATAAATTAATATATATATATGTTGCTGGTCAGTCTTCTATTGAAATTACTAGTTATGCCTGCATTGCAACATGACACATGTATAATTTTCATTTCATTGTTGTCATGCCATCATTTGTAGTTGTAATATAAATAAATGTGTAAATTTCTTCTATTGTTTGTGTTATATATTTCAGTTCATGCGACATTATGAATATGCAAACACTTCCTTTTTTCCCCAGTTGGGAAGAATGCACATCATAATAATGTATATTATCATAATACTTCTTCAAATAATTGCTGCCTATAGGCAGTAATGCAATTGAATTTTTTGAGCGTTCCCATAAAATACAATAAATGCTATACAAAAACACCTCTTTCTATAGAAAACATGTTGTGCATATCAACAATGTTATTTTTTAAATTTTGAATTTGTGTAACAGTGTTGCCAACTTGGGAATTTTTCCTTAGATTTAGAAAAAAACTTGTCACTGTTTTTTAAGGAGCTAAATTTTTTAAGGGTTATTAGGATGAAAATGAAATCTAGTTTTATTTTTGCATTTATTTTACATTATTAAATCTCTCCTGAATTAAAAATGAAAAATCTTATTTTCATATTTGACATTTTATGTAAGAAGACTGTCTTGCTAGGGAAAGAAGTTAAAGGGGAACACATCCAATATTTAAACAATAAAAATAGCATATTTAATCAGATATAAAAGTTAAAATCACATGAATATACAATTAAAAATTCAAGCAAATATTCCAAGCTGTTTTAGCCCTTCATCAGTGCAATAACATATGTTGACCAGACAATTTCAAAACATGTTTACATTCAATACTTTTACCAGTTAAAATCAAGAAAACTTACATTAAAGCAAGACCATATATTCAGGTGGAACTATACAAGATTCATTAATCTGTGAAATCTGCATACGAGATTTCTGGAAAATTCAAATTACAAAGAGATCTGAAAATTTGGATAGGGATAGACGAACTTGTCCCCGGTACTTTTTCCATTTCTAATGATATCTTTTGGTTTTTAAAAACATATTAATATTTACTATTTCAAAAAAAAAAAAAAAAAAAAAATCTCGAAGTTGTTTTACAGATTTGCCAGAGTTTTATTTTATTCCTTACAGTGACTTTAAAGATATTGTTTCTCATTTTAATTGTGCTTTAGAACATTTTCAGATTGATTTTATTTCTGTGCATGTTTATGAAAACCTGTACATTTTCAACAGAAATTGTCAATACACTAGAAGATATCATTTCGCATTTTAAAAGCATGGGGGGGGGGGGGGGGGCTGATGTGTGTTTTATATTATTTAGGTTTTCTCAGGAACTTTTTGTCAGAATTGAAAGTTTCATGTATCTAAATGTCAGAAATTAAATCAGCAATCACTATAAAAGGGGCCCCTTAGTTTGTTTGGAACAATTTTTGTTTAATAAACATAAAATCTTACAAATTTGAGGTTTGTTTCTGAAAATGGATCAGAGCGTGCATAGTGTCCCCGGCATTGGGGCCTCTAACTCTAGGTTCGTTTGGATAGATTTTTGTTTAAAAATATAAAATCATACAAATTTGAGGGTGTACCTTGCCGAAGACACTGGGCCTTCAACATTGTTCATTTGGAAAAATTTTCATTTAAAAATAAATATAAAATCAAAACAGACCAGAGTGAGTGTAGAATGTTCAGTGTATGCTGCTGAAGGTAGTAGAACCCCCCCCCCCCCCCCCCAGCATTAGGTTCATTTCAAAAGATTTTCATTTAGAAATATAAAATCGCTCGACTCTGATTTCAGGTATATTAAAGGTTATCACAGATCTGGTCATTGCCGGATATGTAATAAGATGTCTAATTTTTTTTTTTTTTTTTTTTTTTTTTTTTGAAAAATATCCATTAAGAAACTTTTATGTGGTTTTCATTTTTCTAATTTTATTTCAATGATTTGTAATACAGGTAATTAAATCTAAACTAAATAAAACCATCTTCACAGGATTGTTTCCATAAAAAGGAATAATCTGAAGGGGGAAAGGCATTAAATAATGATTAATGTATCATTATTGCATATAATTGCAATCTATGATGATGCATTCTAGTTAGTCATATAAGTGATAAAAAGAAATTTTTAATGTATTTGTAAATATGAGCTTGAAATATTTCATAGAAAATATACGGAACTAATAATTTTTGCTAAAAATCAAACTTTCTTCTGATGACTAACTAAAATATTCAAAATAAAATGCATTAAAAAAAAAATCAAAAAATCAGCAAAGTTTTCATCTTAATAATGTGTCTATCATAATTTTAACAACTTTCATAACACGCACATGATATGATGAATAGTTAAATCAAGACCTCCTTATATATAACTAGCTGACCCGCCTGGCGTTGCCCGATAGTTTTCAGTATCAAGTCGAATAACCCAAACTATGTTGAAATCAAGCCCATAGAACACAAGAAAAGAATAAGCCCCCAGGTGGTGGAATGTGCCCCTCACCTCTGTAAATTTAACGAATTTCCTTTAACATTAATGCGATATTTAATTTACGGATGAAATCCCCCGCCTTTCTCTTAACTTAACCACTTATCTTTAAACATGATTTTTTATTTACGCAGTAGTGAGTAAGTTGATGCCAAAAAAGAAGATTAATACTAAAAAAAAGGTGGTAGTTGGGGGTCTAAGGAAATGTTTAGTAGTTTATAAAGGAGCTGGAGTACCCTAGAACTATATTAGAGAAAACTGCAAGAGTTTCTGATCATTTTTAAAGAAGCTGCACCAAGGACCCCAAGAAGGAGACTAATATTTAAAATTGGTGGCAGCTCAAGTTCGAGAAAAATTTTTTTCCTGAAGATAGTAGCTGAAAATCCTAAAAAGATGTTTAAAAAAAAAAAAAAAAAAAAAAAAAAAAGCCAGTGAATCTGACGATTTTTAAGAGAGCTATAATAGTGGGCTCAAAAGGGGCTATCCGATAGTTTTGAGCAGGACACCCCAAGAGGAAAACATCTTAAAAGGTCCTAGTACTTAGCGCGTTAGATCTTTAATTAGTCGAAATTAAGCATAGGGTATAAATTAAACATTAGAATAAAATTTTAAAGAAATGCTTAAAAAAGGGCCCCAATAAAAATGAGGTAGATGGCCTGGGGGGAGAAGTCCAAGACTCAACTTTAAAGTTATGCATTGAGATGGTGACACAATTAGAAGGGGGGGGGGGGACGGTGGAAAATGCATGCACACAAAAAGTTCAAGGGACCCAGGAGGCCAGAGTCCTAACTGGCATGTAGAAATGGGGGTATAACTAGATAGAGAAAAGGCCTCAAAAACAAAGAAGATCGGATTAAAAAAGGGCAAGATTTTAACATTTTAGAGAACAAAAACTTCAAAGGGCACTGTACCAGGCCCCTGGGGGCCAGAGTCTTAACTGGAATGTAGTAATGATGGAGAAAGGAACCCCAAAAATGAAGATCGGATAAAAATGGGACAAGTTATTAAAAAGGATCAGGGTCCATAAGCCGTGTTTTTGTCCCATTAAATAAGACTAAAATTCGATTTTGTTATACTGACTTAATTATTTCACTTTTTAATATTACAAGGTTTATCTTGTACGATTTCAACAACAGTTTTTGCATTTTGTTCGAATTTATATGAATTACTCAAGCTCAAAGTTCGCATTATTTGTAGTTTTTGATGAAAAATACGCAATTTCTCCTAATTTTATCTCAATTATTTATATGAGCGCAATCGTGCAACACTTTCTTCTTTACATATATTATAAAATACATCAAAATGTACAATATATGTTGAAATAAAATTGTTGCAAAGTTGCGCTCATAGTAAAATATTAAAAATAGAGAGTTAAGTAACTGCATTCCTCCACGTCACTAAGAGACTTTAGGATGCAGTAACGTGATAAAGTGAACGTAACTATTGCTAATGTGAAGGAATGAATTATTAGCAATAGTTACGTTCATTTTATCACGCTTAAACACGTTGCTGCATCCTAAAGTCTCTTAGTGACATGAAAGAATGCAGTTACTTAACTCTCTATTTTTAATATTTTACTATGAGCGCAGCTTTGCAACAATTTTATTTCAACATGTATTGTACATTTTGATGTATTTTATAATATATGTAAAGAAGAAAGTGTTGCACGATTGCACTCATATAAATAATTGAGATAAAATTAGGAGAAATTGCGTATTTTTCATCAAAAACTACGATTAATGCGAACTTTGAGCTTGAGTAATTCATATAAAATCGAACAAAATGCAAAAACTGTTGTTGAAATCGTACAAGATAAACCTTGTAATATTAAAAAGTGAAATAGTTAAGTCAGTATAACAAAATCAAATTTTAGTCTTATTTCATGGGCCAAAAACAGGGCTTATGGACCCTGACCCTTTAGGGTACAAAAACGTAAAGAGGTGCAGGGGTCCCGGGTCTTGTCTAAGAAATTATTTATCAGTCATGTAGTAGTTGGAAGTCTTAAGAAGTTGTTAGAAAAAAAAAAAGCTAGTGAATCTTAAGATTTCTAAAGGAGCCATAGTTGGGGGCCCAAAAGGGGCCGCTGATAGGACCAGTCATCTTAGGGCCCTGCCCAAAACTAACTGGAATGTAGAAATGGGGGAATAACTAAATGGAGAAAAGGCCCCAAAATCGAACATCTGATTAAAAGGGGGCAAGTTATTAACAATTTAAGGGGCCCGGATCTTCTCCGAATATTTATCATTAGCTGGAAGTACTAAGAAGTTGTTAGAAAAAAAGCTAGTGAATCAGACTATTTTTAAGGGAACTATACTGGTCCAAAAGGGGCCAGCTGATAATTTTTAGCAGGGTCCTAATTGGAAAGTAGAAATGGGGGGAATAACTAAATGGAGAAAGGCTCCCAAAACTAAGAAAATCTGATTAAAAGGGGGCAAGTTATTAACAGTTAAGGAAACAAAACCTGCAACGGGCCCCAGGGGGCCAGGATCTTAACTGGAATGTAGAAATGGGGATAAAGCTAAATGGAGAAAGGGTCATTATCAGAAGCGATTTTTTTTTCCTTAAAATAACAGGTGGAGCTTTCCCTTTGTACTTCATTTTTGGATATATTACTTTCTTAGCGTCGAAGGATATTTCAAAACTTTTGGAAAGCATAGATAGTGCCGTATCTTCAACAACTTCTCTGAAGCTGTTCTTCTGTTTATTCACATTGGCTAGCTCTATTGTTTGAGGATGGAACATCACATCATAAACTTTGCATTTAGAGTTTTTCTTATCTACTTCATCACGTGGCTTTGAGAGAATAACAGGTATTTTTCACTCAGTTCCTGAAAAAAAAAAAAAAAAAAAAAAAATCAAGAAGTCTTAAATGCTTTATGTGTATAGGTAGTACATATAAAAATACTACACACAAAGTACCATAGAAAATAAATCTACATTAAAATTGTAAAGGAAAAAGTTTTTTTAAAGACAATAATTTTATGAAATGGTAAAGTATAAAGAAACAAAAATAATATAGAAGTGCAAAAGGAAGGTTTGTTTTCAAACAGTCATCGTTTATAATTCCCTGCCTTAAGGAGGTTGGACAGTGAGATCTCAAATTTCCCTCACTAATGTTAAACATATGGGGGGGAAATATATATATAAACTCTGTTTATGGCGTCAAGTGCCACCATCCGAAAAATCTACAAGCCAACCACCCAAGTTCTTCTGGTCAAGTGTTCGTCCCTCTTCCAGACCTCTATCCCTCATGGCTTTTTCATACCATCCATCCAGTTCTTTCGTGGTCTTCCTCGTTTCCTTTTTTGATTTGTTCTATAATTAAATGCGATTTTGGGTAGACTGTCACCACTCATTCTTTTAACGTGACCATACCAGATTAATTGCTTCTCTTGAAGATTGTCTAATATGGTTCTCTTTATTTTCCTCATTTCTTTGTTCCTTTCATTTCTTATTCTTGATATCCTGCATGATCTTCTTAGGGCATCCGTTTCCACTGTCGTTAATTTCTTTCTTTCTGTCTCCATAATTCTCCATCCCTCTGCTCCACATATAACAATATGTTCTTTACAATAGAATTGTATAGCCTTTCTTTTCCTGGAGATCTCCTCACTTCACCAAATAGAGTTTAATAGTTTTACAGTTTTTCTTCTTTGACAGATTTTGTATTTAATTTCCTGTGAGTCTCTGCCTTCTCTATTAATGTCTACACCAAGGTATCTCTAATACTCGCGGCTTCCTATTTTTATGTTATTATTTAAATTTAGTTCTGTCTCATTTCCTCCTATACATAGGTATTTGGTCTTACTAACGTTCATGTAAAGTCCCCATTTCTCATATTCTTTAATTTTTATTGTTATTTTCTCTAAATCCTTTTTACTTTTTGCAATTATAACTTGGTCATCTGCAAATTGCAGAGTAAAATTGATGCTCAATTCACATTAAGTCCCATTTCTCTGCAATTTTCTTTCCAAATTTTCAATGCTTCTTCAACATAAATTTTAAAAAGTGTTGGGGAGACACAACATCCTGGTCTGGGTCCTTTATCTGTTATAAAACCTTTTATCAATCTTTGGCCTATTTTAATCTGTTTTTGTTTGTCTGTAAAGTTCTTGAATTGCTCTAATAATATTTTGATTTCTATTTATTTCCTTTAATGCATCCCATAATTTTGCAATTGGAATGTTATCATATTATGTGCCTTCGTAAGATCAATAAATAGAAGATGAGTTTGATTTCCCGCCGCCATTCCTTTTTCAACATTTGAGGGTGTCGTGCAAGAAAGTGCCAAGCCTCATTTTTGGTGAAATAAATCTAACACTGTAATATGTTGCTTAATATTGTAAATTATAATATCCTACATATAATTTGTTTCTAATGTCACTTGGTGGCAGCATACTTCCCAAGTTTCATTTTTGCCCCAGACGTTTATGCCCCCAATGAAGATAGCTAATTTACAGAGAACGTAATAGTCATATCATTAAAGTAATGCCATATTGTTACTCAGAATGTCTCAAATGTTACTAAGACATAGACGAAAAAATTTTGTTATATATCTTGATTTGAGTATTTGATCAAATTTCCAAATTGAAATATCTCAGAAGTTCAAAAATGTGGCTTAGCACTCTCTTGCCCCGACCCCTCAATTTTTTTAAAGCAAAATATATTATCCGTAAATGATCTTTCTACTCTAAGGTTGAAATGCGTTCTTATTTTTAAAATATCTTGTTAGGAAATTAATATTTTTTTTTACTTTTGTTGATGTTTCTCTTTCTTTATATTTACAAAATATTTCTAATTTAATATTTTATGTGTTAAAAGATGTTGAGCTGTGAGTAAGATTTCAACACGTCAGATAAGAATATATTTTAGAAATAGCTTGTAAATGTAAAGAAAAATAAGCATTTTTTTTCAAAGAGTACACAGAAAACGGAAGTTAAAAATATTCTTTTTTTGATGAGATATATTTTAAAACAAGAACGCATTTCACACTCATAGATTTAATATTAGCGAGGGCAATTCAAGATCTTACTGACCATCCCCCATAAGTCTGTTGGTCAGTGAACTCCCCTACTCCCCTCGCTAATGTGAAACATATGAGGATAATATCAAACATGCATCTCTTTATTAAATATAGAATCTGTCAAGGAAGAAAATCTGTAAAATTATTAAATTCTATTAATTAATATTTTTAACTTATATTTTCTGTGTACTCTTCTTAACGGATGTCTCTTTTTAGGTGCGTTCGTAATTATATAAATACGTAGCACCTATAGTCGTCGTCTGGTCCGTTTGTCCGTCGGCATATAACAGCGAAAAACTAGCCAACCGAATGCTTTGAAATTTAATATATATAATCGTTGCAGAATTTTGTCAAATCATTTCAAATTTTATGAAAATCGAATCAAAACTTTAAAATATATTATGAGATAACTTCAGTGAAAATTAGTTTAACAGCCGAATATTTCAATCCATTAAAGTAAATAAACAAAAGATTCATTCATCATGAGTCATAGAAATATTAAACCATGGTGTCGAAAAAAAAAAAAAATCGCATCTGTAAACATGGCATACATAATAAGGAAAAAAAAAAAAGTATCCTCATTTCGCTCATAACAGACGATATATTTCACTGAAATAATAACGAAGATTTTTTTTTTTTTTTTTACATTGAAAAACTAGTTATAGCACGAAACGAACGCACCTCATTTGTCACGTTTAACGTACAATTTCCAACCTTTTTTTTTCTTAATTTATCAAAATAAATATATGCTTAATTTAATATTTTATGTGTTAAAAGCTGAAGAGCTGTGAGTAAGATTTCAACACTTCAAATAAAATTAAATTTATATTTTAGAAATATTTTGATAACTAAAAAGAAGTTAAAAATATTAATTTTCTAAGGAAAACATTAACGAGAGGAATTGGAGAGTTGACTCATTGACTGATCAACAGCCTTAAAAGAAATATAAGAAGCGGAGTACATATTAATTCTAAATAAAAATCTATAAAGCTTGTATTTTTCGCCATGTAATTTGGAATATAATAAGTAAATAACTGGAATTTTATAAAGTTGAAAAATTTCCATGTTAGATGTAATCAGAAACTAAAATTGCATTAATAATTTCACATGTAATGTATCTCTTTATTATTTCCTAAAAAATCTTTTAACATAATCACGCATCGCCTATTAAAATAATTTAAAAATAATCATTAACTATTAAGCTCGATTTGTATTTCTAAATTGTAATTTCTCAACATTATTTTTAAAAATATTTATTTCCTTTGTTTTCACTCGAAATGAAAAAGATCGGTTAATGTTTTAAAAGTCCTTTTTACACTGCTTTTTATTTTTAATAGATTCCTCTGAAGCTGATTTTTGTAAAATAATATATTCTGCAATCCAGGGCACTAACATATTTATTTATAGTATTAATAAATACATAATTTAGTTCATTTCTACTTAGTAGAAATTGAAATATAGGTATAATGTTCATCGCGAAAGTATAGGATAGCAGCACCTCCTGTTGAGTTAACACAACTAATATTGAACCAGCATAGTTTTTCTTAAGACTAGTTTTGCAAGCATTTTACTTGGTTTAGTGAGATATGGCTATCGGGCACGTCGTGAAAAGCCGGCATAATAGTTTCTCCTGCTGGTAAAAACTAGAAAATCTACATAATAAAATCTAAGCACTAATTTATGCCAAAGTATTAATGAATGAATAATGTTTTATAGAATTCCATACATTATTCCCTTTCCTCACAAAGTAGCGTAATACACAGGCAGAAAGACAGATGACCGAAACTTGTATTTTTTCACGCCGGGCAAGCATGGATTTTGGCTTCCTCCCCCCTCTTCCTCAGCAAAATAATTTTACTAAGTTTTTAATAGTCGATTTATTTTAAAACATGCATTATTGAAATACGTAATCAGCTTCGTCATATATTTATTCATTAAAACCTGTGAAAACGGAATCGAAAAGAACCGAAAAAAAATCCGCTTAATATAGGTTTTCCTCTTAACGGGTATAATTGTTAATATTCTTTCTGTTGGGACCATGCAGTTTTTCATTTAAGACAATATTACATTTTCCCAGATTTTACTGTAGTTGTAGTATCACAAATTATTACAAATGAAGAATTAGAAATCATAGTAATATGAGTCACATTGTCTTAAGAACTCAAAAAACAGGAAACTGTAGGTACAACAATGAAGTCCAATACCGTAAAATATCTTCGTGCATTATCTACAGCAGTTTCGTGGGACTCCCACTTATATCGCTCTTCCTATTTACAGACTGATATGTCTAGATATTTTCCTGAACTTAAGGCTAATTTTCAAAATTATGTGTGATTTTAAAAAAACTTTTTTATTTTACTTTTTTATTTTTTAACTTTTTTATTACGTTTTTATTTTTTATTTTGTGAATTTTCCACCTCTTAGTTTTTATACTCCCAGACAGTCGCCTGACCTCGCACCCTCTAAGGAAAGATATGGATGTAAAAAAATAAATATAATAAATTGAATAGGGTGGCATTTTTCAGTTGTCGAGAAGGGCGGCAAATTATCTCTAGAAATGATAAAATGATGGTAAAAAAGAAAGAAAGCTTTACGTTGTGCAAAGAGAAAGATTAAAAAAAAAAAAAAAAAAAATAGAACAGCCTTTATGGAATATTTTCATCTAATGGAAAAGTGGCGAAATCGTCTGGCAATTATCCTTGTTGGATAGTGTCATGAGTGGACTATGACCTTGAAAATTTTAATTGACCATTCTTCCTACGGTGTCGCGTCAATTCATCTCGCACAATTCATCGCGGAACAATTCGTCGCGCACAATTCGTCGCAGCGTCAATTCGTCGCAGAGTCAATTCGTCGCGGCTCAATTCGTCGCGACGTCAATTCGTCGCAGCGAAAATGTCTTTGAAGGCTATTATGATAAAAATAAGGATAATTTAGTAAAATTATTTAATGATAATTTGTTTTTTAGATATACAGAATTATAACTTACATTTTAAAGGTGATTTCGGAGGAATTTTTTAAAAAATGACGAATACAAATGCTAGAAATTTTTAAAAAAAAATTAATAGTTGACATATGTGTACACAGGGTACAACCCCCCCCCCCCCTTATATTTGAAAGAATTAGGAAGTAAAAAAAGTATTGAGAGATGTAAACATAATATACTTTTTGTGATTGTGATTAAACTGATTGCTGCATGAACGCAATTTCATTAAGTAGTATTTTGGTTTTATAAGTTTTTAGCTCACAGGCTATCAAAGCCTGAGAGCTTATGTGCCCGCCCGTTCTGTATGTACGTATGTACGTACGTAACGCGATAACTCTTGACAGAAATAACCGTTTTGCTTCCAATTTTGTTTATAGGTTCCTTGTGATAAGGCGCTTCCCTGATTAGTTTTGGGGATTGATTGTTTAACTATAAAGGGGGGAACGGGGGGGTTAACCCCCCTTAATTAAGATAAATGGTTTTTTCATGCAGAATTGTCCAATTTTCTTCAAATTTTGTATATAAGTTCATTGTGATAAGGTTCTTTCCTGATTAGTTTTGGGGGTACATAGATTAAGTATAAAGGGGCTAACGGGGGGGGGGGAATCCTCCCCCTTAATTTAGATAAATGAATTTTTCATGCAGAGTTATCCGATTTTCTTCCACTTTTGTTTATAGGTTCCTTGTGATAAGGCGCTTCCCTGATTAGTTTTGGGGATTGATTGGTTAACTATAAAGGGGGGGGGGAACGGGGGGCTAACCCCCCTTAATTTGGATAAATGGTTTTTTCATGCAGAGTTATCCGATTTTCTTCAAATTTTGTATATAGGTTCATTGTGATAAGGTTCTTTCCTGATTATTTTTGGGGTTCATAGGTTAAGTATAAAGGGGGTAACGGGGGGGTTAATCCTCCCCCCTTATTTTAGATAAATGATTTTTTTCATGCAGAGTTATCCGATTTTCTTCAAACTTTCTATATGGGCTCATTGTGGTAAGGGGCTTCCCTGATTAGTTTTGGAGGTTCATTGGTGAAGTGTAAAGGAGGGAAACGGGGTCTACCCCCCCCCCCCTTAATTTTGATAAATGGGTTTTTCATGCAGAATTATCCAATTTACACCAAATTTTGTATATAGGCTCATTGTGGTAAGGCACTTCCCTGATTAGTTTTGGGGGTTCACTGGTAAAGTATAAAGGGGGGGACTAACCCCCCTTGATATAGATAAATGGGTTTTTTAAGCAGAATGATCCGATTTTCTTCAAATTTTATATATATGTTCATTGTGATAAAGTGCTTCTCTGATTAGTTTTGGGGGTTCTTTGGTTAAGTATAAAGGGGGACGGGGGCTAACCCCCCCTTAATTTAGATAAATGGATTTTTCATGCAGAATTATCCGATTTTTTCAAATTTTGTATATAGGTTCATTGTGGTAAGGCGCTTCTCTGATTAGTTTTATGGGTTCATTGGTTAATTATAAGAAGGAGAAACGGGGGATGGTTCCCCCCTCTTAATATATTGTCGATTTCTTCATTTTTCGAGGGCTTATTTCAAATTCTTTGAAATAAGAATATAAATTACAGTTAGTGTGAATAGCCTGTGAGCTCAATGCCGTCAGTTTAACTGGGCAGTTTTCTTTTATTTCATTTATTTCCTCTATCTATATACTAATATTATAAAGGAGTAAAGATTGTTTGTTTGTAGGGGGTAATCTCTGGAACTACCGAACCGATTTCAAAAGTGATGGTGACAACTCCTGCTCCAACATAGGCTATATTTTATGTCGGTGCCACTAACCCCAGGGGGTGTAGGAGCGAAAAACGTTCTAAAATTGCGATTTTTTAGCTGACAGGCTATCAAAGCCTGAGAGCTTATGTGCCCGCCGGTTCTGTATGTATGTATGTACGTACGTAACGCGATAACTCTTCATAGAAATATCCGTTTTCCTTCAAATTTTGATTATAGGTTCACTGTGTTAAGGCGCTTCCCTGATTAGTTTTCGGGATTGATTGGTTAAGTATAAAGGGGGGGGAACAAGGGGCTAATTCCCACCCCCCTTAATTTATATAAATGGGTTTTTCATGCAGAATTATTCAGTTTTCCTTCAAATTTTGTTTATAGGTTCACTGAGTTAAGGCTCTTCCCTGATTAGTTTTCGGGATTCACTGGTTAAGTATAAAGGGGGGAGGGAACGGGGGGCTAATCCCCCCTTATTTTATATAAATGGGGTTTTTCATGCAGAATTATTCCGTTTTCCTTTAAATTTTGTTTATAGGTTCACTGTGTTAAGGTGCTTCCCTGATTAGTTTTTGGGATTGATTGGTTAAGTATAAAGGAGGGCAACGGGGGGATAATCCCCCCTTAATTTATATAAATGGGTTTTCCATGCAGAATTATCCCATTTCCTTCAAATTTTGTTTATAGGTTCACTGTGTTAAGGCGTTTCTCTGATTACTTTTCGGGATTGATTGGTTAAGTATAAAGGGGGGGGGGCGGGGGGCATATCCCCCCCTTATTTTATATAAATGGGTTTTTCATCAGAATTATTCCGTTTTCCTTCAAATTTTGTTTATAGGTTCACTGTGTTAAGGTGCTTCCCTGATTAGTTTTCGGGATTGATTCGTTAAGTATAAAGGGGGAGAACGGGAGAGATAATCCTCCTCTTAATTTATATAAATGGGTTTTTCATGCAGAATTATTCTATTTGCTTCAAAATTTGTTTATAGGTTCATTGGGTTAAGACGCTTCCCTGATTAGTTTTCGGGATTGATTGATTAAGTATAAAGGGGGGGAACGGGGGGGCTAATACCCCCCTTAATTTATATAAATGGGTTTTTCATGCAGAATTATCCCATTTCCTTCAAATTTTGTTTATAGGTTCACTGTGTTAAGGCGCTTCCCTGATTAGTTTTCGGGATTGATTGGTTAAGTATAAAGGGGGGAACGGAGGGCTAATCCCCCTTATTTTATATAAATGTTTTTTTCATGCAGAATTATTCCGTTTTCCTTCAAATTTTGTTTACAGGTTCACTGTGTTAAGGCGCTTCCCTGATTAGTTTTCGGGATTGATTGGTTAAGTATAAAGGGGGGGGGGGTAAACGGGGGGGAATCCCCCCCCTTAATTTATATAAATGTGTTTTTCATGCAGAATTATTCTAATTGCTTTAAAATTTATTTATAGGTTCATTGGGTTAAGACGCTTCCCTGATGAGTTTTCGGGATTGATTGATTAAGTATAAAGGGGGGGGGGAACGGGGGGGCTAATACCCCCCTTAATTTATATAAATGGGTTTTTCATGCAGAATTATCCCATTTCCTTCAAATTTTGGTTAAAGGTTCACTGTGTTAAGACGCTTCCCTAATTAGTTTTCGGTATTGATTGGTTAAGTATAAAGGGGGGGAACGGGGGGCTAATCCCCCTCTTATTTTATATAAATGGGTTTTCATGCAGAATTATTCCGTTTTCCTTCAAATTTTGTTTATAGGTTCACTGTGTTAAGCCGCTTCCCTGATTAGTTTTCGGGATTGATTGGTTAAGTATAAAGGGGGGGAACGGGGGGCTAATCCCCCTCTTATTTTATATAAATGGGTTTTCATGCAGAATTATTCCGTTTTCCTTCAAATTTTGTTTATAGGTTCACTGTGTTAAGCCGCTTCCCTGATTAGTTTTCGGGATTGATTGGTTAAGTATAAAGGGGGGGGAACGGGGGGATAATCCCCCCTTAATTTATATAAATGGGTTTTTCATGCAGAATTATCCCATTTGCTTCAAAATTTGTTTATAGGTTCATTGGGTTAAGACGCTTCCCTGATTAGTTTTCGGGATTGATTGGTTAAGTATATAGGGGGGGAGGAACGGGGGGGGGGCTAATCCCGCCTTAATTTATATAAATGGGTTTTTCATGCAGAATTATCCCATTTCCTTCAAATTTTGGTTAAAGGTTCACTGTGTTAAGACGCTTCCCTAATTAGTTTTCGGTATTGATTGGTTAAGTATAACGGGGGGCTAATCCCCCTCTTATTTTATATAAATGGGTTTTCATGCAGAATTATTCCGTTTTCCTTCAAATTTTGTTTATAGGTTCACTGTGTTAAGCCGCTTCCCTGATTAGTTTTCGGGATTGATTGGTTAAGTATAAAGGGGGGAACGGGGGGCTAATCCCCGTCTTATTTTATATAAATGGGTTTTCATGCAGAATTATTCCGTTTTTCTTCAAATTTTGTTTATAGGTTCACTGTGTTAAGCCGCTTCCCTGATTAGTTTTCGGGATTGATTGGCTAAGTATAAAGGGGGGGAACGGGGGGATAATCCCCCCCTTAATTTATATAAATGGGTTTTTCATGCAGAATTATCCCATTTGCTTCAAAATTTGTTTATAGGTTCATTGGGTTAAGACGCTTCCCTGATTAGTTTTCGGGATTGATTGGTTAAGTATATAGGGGGGAGGAACGGGGGGGCTAATCCCGCCTTAATTTATATAAATGGGTTTTTCATGCAGAATTATCCCATTTTCTTCAAATTTTGTATATATATTCATTGTAATTAGAGATTTACCTGATTAGTTTAAGGGGTTCATTAGTTAACTATGAGGGGGGTAACGGGGGGATGACCCTCCCCTTAATATATTGTTGATTTCTTTATTTTTCGATTAAGAGTATAATATACAATTAGTGTGAATAGCCTGTGAACTCAGTGCCCTCAGTTTAACTGGGCAGTTTTCTTTTTATTTTTTATACTGAAGGAGCTAGAAATTTGAAATTCGTCATTGTAGTTACTTATAAGATGTAAATGCTCTCTAAGAACAAAATAAAAAAGAAATCGAAATTTAAAAAGGTGAAATGAGCGAAAAGCGTTCTAAAAACAGTCTAAATTACAATTTCTATGAAATCTCTGGAACTACAGAACCGATTTCAAAAGTAATGGCGGCAAATTGATGGGGACAATCCCTACTCCAACATAGGCTATATTTTATGTCGTTGCCACTAACATCAATGGGGTGTAGGATCGAAAAATGTTCGAAAATTGCGACTTTTTTATACTGAAGGGGCAAGAAATCTGAAATTTAGCATTGTAGTTATTTATAAGATGTAAATGCTCTCTAAGAATAAATTTAAAAAAAAATCGAAATTTAAATGGGTGAAATGAGCGAAAAGCGTTCTAAAGTCATTCTAAATTACAATTTCTATGGAATCTCTGGAACCACGGAACCGATTTCAAAAGTGATGGTGGCAAATTGGTGGTGACAATCCCTGCTCCAACAGCCTCTTTAATTAAAAAAACTATGCGTTGCTGACGACTGGGTTTTTCGCTAATTGTTGCAACTGTTTCATCTCGGAAAATGAAACATTTGAAGTTACTGAAAAAAATAATAACTCAAAAAGTATTTGTCAGAAAATTGTTAGACAAACTGCGTTTGAAAGGTAAAAAATTGTATTTTTCTTGATATAAATTTGAAATCTAATGATTATGCCGTTTTTCAAATATTGAATTTCAAAAATTACCAAATTTTCCAATGGAGTACCATAGCGAAACTTTCATGCGTAAAAAGATAATGATAAGGGCGACGTGTTCTGACGTGTATATTGGCTATAGCAAGAGTCACAAATTATAGTAGCCTTATTATTCTGTTAAAATATAAAAGTTATTTATGAAATGTCAATATTTTGTTTGATTAAAGGTTCGTTAAAAGAAATTGACCAGCGTAGCTTGCTAGTTGTTAATAATTAGCCCCATTTTTACCCGATCTCCTCCAGGTGTTACATCCGAGTCCCATAAATTAATGGCCTATTCAGCATAAATACTTTTTATGTGCTGTAAAAATAACACCAATTTTAAATAAAATGACTTAGTTATTTCTTATTAATTTTAAGTTATTTACTCATTTACATACAGATGTTGCAAAACAATGTCAAATTAAGATATGCTAAATAAAATAAGATCTCTTAAAAATATAATTTAGATTGATTTCTTAAGCATGGTAAAATATAAAATATCCTTTTAGAAAAAAAAAAAAAATCTCTGCATGGTTTTTTTCTGCATAACAAAATATCCATCCAAAGCTGATTTTCTTGTTTTGATAACGCCTGCCCCTCTGCAGACCTCATGTTTCAGTTCCAATTCAGACTTCATGGCATTTGGATAAACAAAAAAACACATTGGTTCTTCTTTATAATTGCTCTGTACTGGCCAATTTTTGTTGAGGTTCTAATTTTCTAATAAGCTATTATATTTTAATAAAAAAGTTTTACACTGCCTAATTTACTATTATTGTAACTTGGTGAAAATTTCAAGGAAATCTCTCAATTAACAACAGATTTTTTTTTTTTTTTTTTTTTTTTTTTTAGGGGTTTGGCTTTTTTCTTCTTTTATTTTTCTGTTCTGTTTACTTGCTGCTCAATAATTTACAGTGGAACTCCAGATATACGTTACCTGAGTTGTACGTTTCCCTCAGTTATACGTTTCAACTCAGCGGTCCCGACCACTTGCCATTAAAAATTAGCTGAGTTATACGTTTTGAATTAAAAATTTCCCTCAGTTATACGTTGTTTTTGCGTCCCCGGACGAATTTATTTTTCATTTATCAATTTTGAAACCGGAAACCGGAAACACTGACGACGCGGCCGAGGAGTCTGATTTGAAAGATCCCACTCAAACTTCAGAGCTGATGTGAAAGCTTTTGACGTAATAAATCGGTGCGTAAGTAGTAAAAGCAATAACCATAAGGCGGCTGCATTATTAACAGAAATGCAAAATGGGCTGTTCAGTGTCGGCTCTGCCGAAAAGGAACAACCGAAGATTAGTGATTATTTCAACAAGATTCAATAAACTACTGAAATGTCTTTTGATAAATGATTTATATGCCAAGACGATTCCAACGATTTCTTTTAAGTACTCCATGTGTATTAAAAATAATTTTAATAAAGCTTTTAAGATAAAGTAAGTCCATGTGTACTTCTCTTATGTACTTTTTTTCTTCTCATTTCCATTTCCAAAAATTTATGTCATGGGTGCAGTACTACTTAGGAAACTTCTGTTTTCAATGTAAAAGGTAGCAAACACCTCAGCGGATCAAAGTTTTCACGATATATTTTAAAAATTCTTCCGATAAACCATTAATTGAGTTGTACGTTTTACTGAGTTATACGTTTCGTTTTTCCGGTACCGGGCAAAACGTATAACTGGAGTTCCACTGTATTTCTTTTTTCTGCTGACATGTTCACGGAGTCTTAAAAGAATATAATTTACATAGTGTGCTAATGTCCGATCTTTTATGGAAAACAGGTGTGTCAAGTGCAGGCAGCAGAGGGGGGGGGGGGGGGGGGGGGAGTGGAAACTTATGTTAAAGTAGGAATAAAAGCATCTGTAAAACAAAAAGATAGGCGTCAAATTTGACAACCAGGTATAATTTTGTGGTCGGTCAAATGCAATAATTTAGTTACATTTGGCGACTAACGACTGCTAATTTCTAACCCTGTATCAAATGTGTGTATAAACTAATATTTTTGAGGCAAACACAAAACATTTTCTTGCATATCTTTCTTAAAATTTTAATGTTCTTAGTTATATCGGATTTATTTAATTGTATCGCGGCAGACGCGATATAGTGAGGGGCCGCTTTATTATTTAATCGTGTCTTCAATTTCGACTGTAAATTGAACCCTTTGACAAAATCGGAAAGCAACGAAATAGTGACTACTTTTGAAAAGTAGTTTGTAATCGCTACTTTTTTAAACAAGTATTTATAGTTGTAGTTAACTACATTTTCGATAAAGTAGTTGTAGTTGTAGTTCGCTACAATAAAAAAGTAGTTTTTCCGACCCCTTAATTTAACCTTTTTAGCCTTTTAATTTAACCTTTTTAGCCTTACCCGTAGCGTTTTGTAAATGTTATCTGTACAGAATACCGGAAATTTCAAATAACGATTTTCGTAAAAATTAAATTTATGTTTCTAATAAAAGTACACAACCCGTATTCTCTTGATGCATACCAACAAAGTAAGTGGTTTGTTGTTGTGCACTTGACCAAGCGCCCCCTGGCGTGCAATCCTACAAGTTTTTTCTCTAACTGTGCATTTTTATCTGGGGTTCTATGGACCCAATCACAACGGGGTTTTGATAATTCGACTTGATTATTAATCATTCTTAATCATTCTTTTTTTTTTTTTTTTTTAGAACCACCGTAACAGATTTGTGCACATATCGAGTATAACAAAACCCGAACTGACATATTTCACCCCGAAACCCGAAATACTTCAACCCGAACCCGAAATAAGAGAAAATTAACTCATGTTTTAATGCAATTATGCAATGTAATCTACAATTATATCTCAAACACCAATTTTATGTTTTATTTACAAAATTGCACATCTTCATACTCTTTAATCTATATTAATAACAGAAAGTTTCGCTCTCTTTCTGTGTGTGTGTCTTTGTCTGCGATGGCTAGCAAAATCTAGTGTATCTAGAAGCCGGAAAATTTATATTTAGGTAGTCCAAGGCCTGAACTGATTTACCTGAGACTCAGAATTTTAATATTTTGATAATTTCCCACGATATTAATTAGAATCTCATTAACCATCGCTTCCAAAATGCCATCTTTTTCTGAAAATGGTGCAAAAGAAATGTGAAACCGCAAAGTGAGATGTGTGTTGAAAGAGGGAAGAAATATTTTAGGTTGACTGGAAAAAGGTCCAGTTACCAGAATGACTTTTAACTTATCGTAGTTTAACTAGTGCCTTATCGTAGCATGTCGAAATAACAGAAACTATTAGGTCTTTCGACACGAAAATTTGCAGATCTAGATAAACGAAAAATCGGAAATAAAAAAAAAATCAAATTTCAAAAAATTCCATCCACAACTTTTAGAAATATTAATAAGAATGTTTTAATTTTTCGAGCGATTTAATCTTGGAATGAACAGCATGTTTTTGATAAAAAATGTGAGCCACCAAAAGTGAATCCACAAAGAAAGAGGTACTAAGAGATTTTTTAGGTGACTCAAATTAACAGTTCTATTTAAGCTACAATTTTAAAATTAACACCGTTCGAATCCTCAATGTTTCCACATTACAAGTTTGTAAAAATTAAGATGATCCAATTCTTATAACCGAATATATTTATTTTTTCGCATTAATTTGATTGAAAAAAAAAAAAAAAAATTTAACCTTTTTTTTTTTTTTTTTACGAGCAAGCATAGCAGACAAGATGTCTCTATGCTTGCTCGCACAAGCATAGTATATTGTGCATAGCATAGTATATATATGTATATAAAGAAAGACACAAAATAAGTAATAAGAACTTGGAATGGTGTTATTAGAAACTGTATAATATTATTAAAAATCTGAGTTTTTTTTATTGGAAAATTTTGCATCCTTTCGTAAAACAGGCTAAGAATTAAAATTTTCAAAAAATCAAAATAGTCCACCAATAAGTTTTTATTTTATAAAATTTTTTATTTTTATGAAAAAGAAATAAAAGCTTATTTGACCATGGAAGTGATAATTAAAGAAAATATTGCATCAGGGTTTTCTTGAACAAATTATTCGTTATACTTGCGGTTATGAGGAGGTGGAGGGAGGTTGACGCCTTTTTACTTAGTATCGCATTTATTGTACTTCATCGAGCGCCCCCTGGCAGCGACTTTTTCATTAATTGAAAACTCTTATTAATAATAAAAAAAAAATGTATTGCTCTGATTTAGACAAAACAAATTCCATTTAAGAAATTTAACCTTTTTAGCCTTACCCGTAGCGTTTTGTAAATGTTATCTGTACAGAATACCGGAAATTTCAAATAACGATTTTCGTAAAAATTAAATTTATGTTTCTAATAAAAGTACACAACCCGTATTCTCTTGATGCATACCAACAAAGTAAGTGGTTTGTTGTTGTGCACTTGACCAAGCGCCCCCTGGCGTGCAATCCTACAAGTTTTTTCTCTAACTGTGCATTTTTATCTGGGGTTCTATGGACCCAATCACAACGGGGTTTTGATAATTCGACTTGATTTTCGATCGCGTTACAGATTTTAGTTCCACCTTCCACCGCCAGAAGGGCATTATTTTCTCGACTTCTATGGGCCCGATTTCGACGGAATTGGTTCTTCAAATCCCTTGATATAATGGGTACTGGGTACCCGTGTCGGATGTTCGTATAGAACAAATTAGCGTCCCCTGACGCTGGAAAGTGGATCTAAAGGACTTTGCAGCGCGTGCTAAAGTTCTGTTATGCGATGCCGGAGGTTGAGTCCTGTACGGGTCGGGTTGTACCCAACCCGAACCCACAAATTCCATTTGAAGTCAATCCGCAACCCGAACCGAACCCGACAAAAAAAAAAATTCCTCGACCCGCAAATCGACCCGTACCCGCAATGAAAGGGAAATATTTACAAGTTACAGTGTAATTACCAAAGACTTTAAAATACTCGTTATATATTCCAGCAAACGATAAATAGCCAAATATTATTTTTAGTCACAATTTTTACATTGAAAAATATTTTTATGTATCACAAAGATTCCTTTGATTTTTAAATTAAATTACTTTGATTTATAAAATTATCGCTCATCAAAACGTTTATTATTATTATTATTATTATTATTATTTTGTATTTTATATAAAATCAGTAAAAGTTTTTTCTTTTACTCTTCAAGGTGTCTGTATCAATTTCTAACAAATATTAGTAATTTCAATTCTTTAATCAACTATAATATGCGGTCGCCAAGAGTAAAAAAAAATTAGCAATGGCAACCATTAAACAGGAAAAAAGGTTTAAAAAAAAAAAAAAAAAAAGCTATAATAAATCAGCCAATTAAGATACAGTTTTCAAACAAATTGCATTTCAAAGTAAATTTTTTTCCTATATAACGGTGTAAAAATTTAAAATGTGAGATGTTTAGATATTTAAAAATTGCAACCTATAAACAAAATTTGAAGGAAATGGGATAATTCTGCATGAAAAACCCATTTATATAAATTAAGGGGGGTATTAGCCCCCCGTCCCCCCCCCCTTTATACTTAATCAATCAATCCCGAAAACTAATCAGGGAAGCGTCTTAACCCAATGAACCTATTAGCAAATTTTGAAGCAAATAGAATAATTCTGCATGAAAAACCCATTTATATAAATTAAGAGGGGGATTATCTCTCCCGTTCTCCCCCTTTATACTTAACCAATCAATCCCGAAAACTAATCAGGGAAGCGCCTTAACACAGTGAACCTATAAACAAAATTTGAAGGAAAACGGAATAATTCTGCATGAAAAAAACATTTATATAAAATAAGGGGGGATTAGCCCTCCGTTCCCCCCTTTATACTTAACCAATCAATCCCGAAAACTAATCAGGGGAGCGCCTTAACACAGTGAACCTATAAACAAAATTTGAAGGAAATGGGATAATTCTGCATGAAAAACCCATTTATATAAATTAAGGGGGTATTAGCCCCCCCGTTCCCCCCCTTTATACTTAATCAATCAATACCGAAAACTAATCAGGGAAGTGTCTTAACCCAATGAACCTATAAACAAATTTTGAAGCAAATAGAATAATTCTGCATGAAAAACCCATTTATATAAATTAAGAGGGGGATTATCTCTCCCGTTCTCCCCCTTTATACTTAACCAATCAATCCCGAAAACTAATCAGGGAAGCGCCTTAACACAGTGAACCTATAAACAAAATTTGAAGGAAAACGGAATTATTCTGATGAAAAACCCATTTATATAAAATAAGGGGGGATATGCCCCCCGTCCCCCCCCCTTTATACTTAACCAATCAATCCCGAAAACTAATTAGGGAAGCGTCTTAACACAGTGAACCTTTAACCAAAATTTGGAGGAAATGGGATAATTCTGCATGAAAAACCCATTTATATAAATTAAGGGGGGTATTAGCCCCCCCGTTCTCCCCCTTTATACTTAATCAATCAATCCCGAAAACTAATCAGGGAAGCGTCTTAACCCAATGAACCTATAAAAAAATTTTGAAGCAAATAGAATAATTCTGCATGAAAAACCCATTTATATAGATTAAGGGGGGGATTATCTCCCCCGTTCTCCCCCTTTATACTTAACCAATCAATCCCGAAAACTAATCAGGGAAGCGCCTTAACACAGTGAACCTATAAACAAAATTTGAAGGAAAACGGAATAATTCTGCATGAAAAACCCATTTTTATAAAATAAGGGGGGGATTATCCCCCTGTTCCCCCCTTTATACTTAACCAATCAATCCCGAAAGCTAATCAGGGAAGCGCCTTAACACAGTGAACCTATAAACAAAATTTGAAGGAAAACGGAATAATTCTGCATGAAAAACCCATTTATATAAATTAAAGGGGGGGGGGATTAGCCCCTTGTTCCCCCCCCCCTTTATACTTAACCAATCAATCCCGAAAACTAATCAGGGAAGCGCCTTAACACAGTGAACCTATAAACAAAATTTGAAGGAAAACGGATATTTCTATGAAGAGTTATCGCGTTACGTACGTACGTACATACGTACAGAACCGGCGGGCACATAAGCTCTCAGGCTTTGATAGCCTGTGAGCTAAAAAATCGCAATTTTAGAACGTTTTTCGCTCCTGCACCCCCTGGGGTTAGTGGCACCGACATAAAATATAGCCTATGTTGGAGCAGGGGTTGTCACCATCAATTTGCCACCATCACTTTTGAAATCGGTTCGGTAGTTCCAGAGATTACCCCCTACAAACAAACAAACAAACAAACAATTTTTACTCTTTATAATATTAGTATAGGTAGATGAAACAAATGAAAAAACTTATAAAACCAAAATACTACTTAATGAAATTGCATTCATGCAGCAATCAGTTTAATCACAATCACAAAAAGTATATTATGTTTACATCTCTCAATACTTTTTTTACTTCCTAATTCTTTCAAATATAAGGGGGGGGGGGGGCGTTGTACCCAGTGTACACATATGTCAACTATTAATTTAAAAAATATATATATCTAGCATTTGTATTCGTCATTTTTTCATGATCTGGGTGATTTTATCCTAAATCCTACGCCATTTTTTCGGTTATCTAAAGCAATATTTATTCTATCTCTAATTTAAATAAGATATGACTTGCTCTTATTCATTAAACTTTCATGTTCACAATAAGGAAATTCCCAACAAAATCACTTATAAAAAAATTCCTCCGAAATCGCCTTTAAAATGTAAGTTATAATTCTGTATATCTAAAAAACAAATTATCATTAAATAATTTTACTAAATTATCCTTATTTTTATCATAATAGCCTTCAAAGACATTTTCGCTGCGACGAATTGACGTCGCGACGAATTGAGCCGCGACGAATTGAGCTCGCGACGAATTGACGCTGCGACGAATTGTGCGCGACGAATTGTTCCGCGATGAATTGTGCGAGATGAATTGACGCAGAACCTCTTCCTACACAGGAAGGGATTTCTGAGATGGGCATAAGCATTGTGTATTTGGATTGGGAGAATGGAAATAGTCCAAGAGAACGGCTTCTTTTTTCTTATCCGTTTGCTGTCTTGTATTGCAGACGAATCTTTTTATCTATTTGACAATTTTAATGCACTTGGCTCATTTTTACTTTAGGATTTTCTGGCTACAAGATATTTTTACCCAAATTTCATATAGTATAAAGCAACAAACCAAATCTTCATGTGGGCCCCCTAGAAAGTCAGGCTTTGGAAAGACAGACATCGATCCAAAAGTAGTCATATCGCATTCAGGATATCCCAAAACGTGTAAATCTTTCAAAATCAGAAAAAAAAAAGAATTTTTTTACAAATCCAATATTTTTTTATGGATATATAAAAGAAAGTAAAAAGGTAATAAGGATTGTAAAAAACATATTTTAGTCAATAATGCAAAAACATATTGCGAATATTTTAATGACATTCTTTAACATTTTTTTTTTTTTAGCTTTCACATTAATAAAAGAATGTTTACTCGTAAAGTATAATTGTTTCTAATAAACAAAAAATCTTGTAATGCACAGCAAAATCGATATTCATTATATGTAAATAGAACACTCGCCGACTGCAATTTACAATCTTTGTGGAAAAAGAAATATACATAGGATAAACGTTTCTAAGCAACTAAAAAGGTTGTTGAATTATTTCCATGAAACATGTTTACAGAAGCAAACTACTAACATGACTATTAAAACAGAAAGTGTTTTTCTAATCGAGAATTCTAATATTTGTATACTCTATTAGATAATCTTTTAACGATTATGATAATATGAATTTTGAGACTTTGGATAATTGTTTGTTTCCCACTTCATTAGAAAAAAGCTAGCTGATATCATTATGATATAAATTATGAAGGTTTAAGTTTGCCAGTTTATTTCTTAATTTTTCAGAAGAAAACTTTTTATATTGAAAAGCTTGTAGCTAGAGATCTTATATCACTAGAAGAAAGCTAATATTTAACGATGAAAATATCAATTAAAAAGCAAATTGCAGTTTGTTTCTTATTTCAGCGGAAGAAAGTTTCATAATTTGGATAAACGTACAACTAGAAACTTTATATCAGTTTCTTATATCACCAGAAGAAAGCTAAAGTTTGATGATGATAATAACAATTGAGAAGTTTTAAGAGTGTTTCATGTTTCATCAGAAGAAAGTTTTCAATTTGAAAAAAGGCTTATAGCTGGAGATTTTATATCAAATTGTTTCTTATATCATTAGAAGACAGCTAATCTTTAATGATAATAAGATTATTTTAAAAACTCTAAGGATGTCAGTTGGTTAATTCTATCATCAGAAAAAAGTTTCCTAATTTGGAAAAAAAAAAAAAAAAAAATCTGAAAACCATATATGATAAAAAATTACTCAACTAAAGGAGATGTAGTTAAAGTGTACCTCGTGCTTGATACCTCGTTGATGGTTAAAATTTAATTTCAAAACAACTTTTTAGAATTATTCATCATAAATTTGTACGAATTTTCAATTAAGTTGCCTATTATTAACTCTTTTGACCTATTTAATTTTTAAAACATAATTCATAACAAGTGTTATTGAATTATATGAATTGTCATATTTTCTTATTGCTAAGTTTTTAGAATTTAAGTTTTTCAAATTATTCACTATAATTAATGTTAAACTGCATTAAAATATACAGAATATTTTACATATTGCTAAGTTCTTTGAATTCAACATTTCCAACTTATTCACCATAGAATTCAAAACTCTGTTTGAATAAAGATTTTAAACATAAATTCACGATAATCATTTTATTTCTGACTCGCGTCATTGTAAGATATGATTAAAATTTATCTTTCATAGAATCATCAGTTTTCTAGGGAAAAAATGACTGAAAAGGGTAAAAGGGAAGAATACATTGTAAAATGTGATTAAATTCGTCTTTCATAGTATCAACGATTTTCTCAGAAAAGATAACTGAAGAAAGAAAGAAAATACATTTATGAAAAAAAGCAGACATCAGAATATTTTAAGAAAACATTAAAACGAATAATTGTGCAATCTTTAAAGAGAAATGAAACGAGACTCTAAACAAAATATAGAGGTATAGCTTTATTTATTTATTTATTTATTTATTTTTTATAATAAGATATATTTTTTTAATGTCTTATTGTGAATATGAAATACTGTCGCTAAGCTAAATAACTAAACTTTGATCAAATACAGCATATTTTTTCCCCTTTACGGACATGTTTTGAATGTTTATTTAAACATTTGTGAATTGATTTTTAATACATTATTTAAAAAAATTAAATCAAATTTTAAATGTATATTGCTGAGTGATTTGCAGGGTCAATTTCTAATAAAACATGTTTGAAAAAGATGCAAGTTCAACAAATCTGTAACATGAAATAAGATTTTTTTCAAAGTGTTTTTAACACAGTATATTTATATTTCAATATGGATGTGATTTCAATATCTATTTAAATACATTTTCTTTATCTTATTTTTATTGCATCATTAAAAAAAAGCAAAGAAAAAAAAGAAAAAGACTCTTTTACAAAACTAAAATGTGTATGACTAATTTATGAGTTTAATTTTAAAAAAAAAGTTTGCTGAAGATGCAAGTTCAACGAATCTGCAAAATCAAGTAAGATTTTCTTCAAATATTTATCGAATACAGTTTATTTTTCTTACAGTATGGATGTGTTTTGAATATTTATTTAAAGAGCACATTTTCTTTACTTGTTTTTTACTGCATAATTAAGGGAACTTTTTTTTTCAAAACCTAAAAGTGTATGAATAATTTGCGAATTTAATTTTCAAGAAAATACATTTTCTGAAGATTCAAGTTCGACAAATTTGCAAAATCAAGTAAGATTTTCTTCAAATATTTATCAATACAGTTTATTTCTCTTACAGTATGGATGTGTTTTGAATATTTATTTAAAGAGCACATTTTCTTTACTTGTTTTTTACTGCATAATTAAGGGAACTTTTTTTTTCAAAACCTAAAAGTGTATGAATAATTTACGAATTTAATTTTCAAGAAAATACATTTTCTGAAGATTCAAGTTCGACAAATTTGCAAAATCAAGTAAGATTTTCTTCAAATATTTATCGAATACAGTTTATTTCTCTTACAGTATGGATGTGTTTTGAATATTTATTTAAAGAGCACATTTTCTTTACTTGTTTTTTACTGCATAATTAAGGGAACTTTTTTTTTCAAAACCTAAAAGTGTATGAATAATTTACGAATTTAATTTTCAAGAAAATACATTTTCTGAAGATTCAAGTTCGACAAATTTGCAAAATCAAGTAAGATTTTCTTCAAATATTTATCGAATACAGTTTATTTCTCTTACAGTATGGATGTGTTTTGAATATTTATTTAAAGAGCACATTTTCTTTACTTGTTTTTTACTGCATAATTAAGGGAACTTTTTTTTTCAAAACCTAAAAGTGTATGAATAATTTACGAATTTAATTTTCAAGAAAATACATTTTCTGAAGATTCAAGTTCGACAAGTTTGCAAAATCAAGTAAGATTTTCTTCAAATATTTATCGAATACAGTTTATTTCACTTACAACATGAATGTGTTTTGAATATTTATTTAATGAGCACCTTTTCTTTACTTTTCTTTTCTTTTTTTACATAATTAAGGGAACTTTTTTTTTTCAAAACCTAAAAGTGTATGACTAATTTACGAATTTAATTTTCAAGAAAATATATTTTCTGAAGATTCAAGTTCGACAAATTTGCAAAATCAAGTAAGATTTTCTTCGAACTTTTATCAAATACAGTTTATTTGAATATGGATGTGATTTTTATTTAAAGTGCCTTTTCTTTTCTTTCTTTTTTTTTAATTGCATTATTTGTCTATTAAAGATTAAATACGACATCAGATTTTACATTGTCTTTTATTTGAACACTTATGAAAGAGTTACTGTGAATTACAAATATATTTCAAAACATCATAATGTTATCTACTGTTAGTCAAAACATTGTGGATTTTTCATATTAAAGAATTAGAAGAACATAAAATATATTTAAAAAAAAAATTATAGCAAATATTGAAGATAAAAAGGTTGGATTGTTAGGAAGCAAACGGGCAATCATACTTCTCCACTACTTTAACAATTAACTTTAGATTTGTAATTCAATCTGCCCACAAAAAAACATTATTTACACGGCAATCAAATTAACTACATTATTCTGTAAAGAAAAAGTTATTTCTTTATGAATATGTTTATACAAATTCCTCTATAAATGAAGCTGGAAATCTGCACGAAATTAGTTTCTAGTTTATAATTCACTTATGTAGCCCGAAGTTACTTGATTAAATGTGACTGAAAAAAAAAAAAAAAAAATTTCCTAGAGAAAACTTGAAATTGTGTATCAAGATTCGCATGCATGTAATTTGAGACACAGTAAAATCCATTTAAAATAAAGCATATATCTAATAAATTCAGTAATATGTCATACAAATTATCATAATTTGTTAGTTATAGGCAATCGGCTTTAGAAAATCAGAAAAGATGTTATATTAATGATATACAAATAGGTAGAATATTATATGATACACAAATGTGTAATGGTATGATATACAAACGTATGATATAAAAATATATGTACTATATTATTTGCCAATATAATATGATATACAAATGTGTAATACATACAATATGGTATGATATATAAATGTGAGATATACAATATGTACAATTTTATATGATATACAAATTTGTAATACATACAACATGGTATAGTATATAAATATATGATATATACAAATTACGATAAATTCGGCTATCAGTTTGTTTTAGGAAAATAAGAAGAAATGCTATAGCAATTGAAAAAGCGTCTTTGCGAGACCAAATTTTGTTGTTTTTGTAAGATGAATATATTTGAAAATTGATATAATCTTACTAAATCATATATGCCAGTCTGATTTATTTATTGAACCAGAACATTTAGAATAGAGATTAATTTATAAAATTTTATCTATTATTGGGGGAAAAAAAATTAAATATGACGAAATTATGTTTCTTCGTTTATGAGGCTTTTTTTTTTATGTTTCTCGTTTATGGCGAGAAATAATTGAATCACGTTGGGTCTTTTAAATGCATTTTTAGACTAAATCATTAGCTGTACTGGAGATATAATTTAAAATATTTCTCAGTTTTACTATATTTATTTTAGAGCGGTTCACTGGAATACGAAATATCTACTTATTAGATTAAAAAGTATATATATAAGATTAATTTTTGATGGAATTATTGCAATTTTAAAACTAATTATTCATGACGCCAAGAACCTGAATTAAAATTATACTTAACTTTATAAACTTATTATATTCCATTTTCTTGTCGCATTTCAAAGATTTACTTGAATCTCAATGCACTAGATTAAAAATATATGCGAGATAATTTTTGTTGGAATCACTGCAACTGAAACTAGTTATTCATGACACCATGAATCTCATTGTATTAGATTAAACAATATATATGTGACATTAAGTCTTATTGGAATCACTGTAATTGAACTTCTTTATTCATGACGCCATGAATCTCATTGCACTAGATTAAAAAATATATGTGATATTAGTTCTTGTTGGAATCACTGCAATTGAAACTAGTTATTCATGACACCATGATTCTCATTGTATTAGATTAAACAATATATATGTGACATTAAGTCTTATTGGAATCACTGTAATTGAACTTCTTTATTCATCACACCATGAATCTCATTCCACTAGTATAAAAAAAAAAAAAATAAGTGAGATTAATTATTGTTGGAATCACTGCTATTCGAACTAGTTATTCATGACACCATGGTGCATTGCACTAGATTAAAAAATAAATATGAGATAAATTCTTAAATTAGAATTCTTATTTAAATTTAATCACTGCAATTGAAACTAGTTATTCATAACACCATGAATCTTAATAAAAATTATACTTTGTAAACATATTATCTAACGCTTTCTTTTATACTGCATTTCAAAGATTCACTTAGATCTCATTATTCTACATTAAAACATATATGTGAGAATTATTCTTGTTGGAATTACTGAAACTGAAACCATATATTCATAACACCAAGAATCTTGATCAAAATTACTTTATAAACTTAATAATTTTGATCTTTTTTATAAACTTATTTTTTTTATAACGATAAACTTATTACTTTATAAACTTATTACTTAAACATTTCTTTATGTTGCATTGCAATGGTTTTTATTTAAATCAGACTGTACAATCTTAAAATAAAAAATGGTAGTAAAAGATCAATTGTTATCAGACATTTTAGTTATAATTGGAATAAGTCATTATCAAAATAAACGATCGCGAATAAAATATTTATCTGCTCTGGCAATTTTCTTATACTGCATTTCAACAGTTCATTTTATTATGGCATATTTGTACTGTGCAATTAAAGGTAAACCTAAAGAAGGTGCAGCCTTTTTATTTGTTGCCGCAAATTCATTACTCGTATATTATTTAATATTCATTAGAAGAAAGAAGATTTCAAGTATAATGTTTAAATTATTCAACTATCGTAGTCGATATTTTCCAGTTGAAAATTCTTCTTCAACTTTTGTCAAAGTTTTTATTTTTGCTATATCTATCGCAATATTTCTCGCTAATCAAATAGTCCTTTTTATTAGTGTTTCTTCGACTGATAATAGCCTGCATTATTGGATATTTGATTTAAAAATACCTCAAGGAATAGGAAAGATAATATTTTTGGTTTTAATAAATATATCACAATATATATCTTTCACTTTTCCGACATTTTTAACGATGATTTTGAGCATTATCTTCCATAAGTTCATAGAAATGTTGAACGTTTACAACAGGAATCTTCAGCATCAACTGCGGGAAATGAATAAACAGAAAATCATGATCACAATTAAAGATTATTTTAACATACAAAAAACTATTTTAAAATTGCACCATGTTTTAAGCTATCCGACATTTTTTATAATAGTTTACTCCTCAAATTTTATTTTTTCTTCATTCTTTTTAGGAATGAAATCCGGTAAAAGATTTTTTTCGGATTTTCCCGTTTTTCTAGACGTCGTCGCGGGAGTAGCATTCGGCATTGTTATTATGATACCATATACTATTTTTAGTTCCATGATAACAGAAAAATTATTTGAAATAAAGAAAACTGTGCGAGATAAACTTAATGAACTTGCACGTAACGAGAAGCAATGGATTCCACAATCTGTACTTCAAAGTTTAAAAAGAATAGAAAAAGATGAAATTGAGTACATGCCTGCCTGTGGCTTATTTCATATATCACGAGGATTTATTTTGACAGCAATTGGTGCTACGTTGACTTATGATCTGCTCATTATTAATTTCCTATAGATTTTCATGCATGGTTCCTGTAAATGATTTTAGCTATATTTAGAAAATTCTTTCAATAATTCATAAATACATTACTTAGCAGTAGTGAGCCAAGATCTTTACCTAAGAAGGGTATTGAATCATTACTACTTATAAAATGAGCAATTTTATAAGTATCCCCCTGTATAGTAGGCCAACGCGTTGACACAAAAATGACGGCTGTCGTAGACGGATTTTTTTAAGCGTTTGTACGGTTCCTTGAATTTTGACATCAGTATTTTCTAAAAGTTTTCTTTTATTTATTTAATCTCAGAAAAATAAGGTGGAGAAAATTTTCTAAAATTATTGGTATTCAAGTTGGGACAGATCAAACGCAGCAAAAAATCCGCCTACCGCAGCCGCCATTTTTGTGTCAGCGCGTAGGCCTAGTATCCTGAACATAGAAATAGATAAGTTCTTCTTACGAAATAGTGTTAATATCCTGTCGCGACTTTCAAATTAATGGTAGCTGTGCAGCCGGCGAGCATCCCTGCTAAAGTAGCGCCACCTACAAGCAACAAACCGAAACTGTCACTAACAATGTTTCGTATTACAATGTTAAGCAGACGATTTGAAGATGCAGACGAACTGGTGACGTATAGGGCAACTGTCCTACGCAGGCGCCACCTATTTGAAACTGTTTTCTTCTTCGAAAGGCTATTTCGTTAGAAGTCCTTATCTATTTCATGTTCATGCCTAGTATTCAGTGAGCGGTGGCAAAACTTTGGTGCCACTAAAAGCAAAAGACGATCTGATTTGTGTACGAGTAGTTACGAGTATGTCTGAGTGGCGGAAAAAGGTGGATATTGGTTGACGGGAGTGTTTGGTTTGTAAACATGCCTAGCCGCGTAAACACGGAAATAATGAGGAGTAAGCAGCCATTAATGCATTTAACTCATAAAGATCTTAGTGAATGTATTTCTTTATTACTTCTAATCAACTATCGTATTCATAAGTCGTAATATCCCAAAACATTTCTCCTATAACAAATCAACTAAATAGCTTAATATGTTTTATTTTTCTTCAAAAATTTCATAATCGATCTGTCATGTAACTTTTCATCAAATTCGTCAATTTTTTTTTTTTTTTTTTTTTTGGTTACATATTATAGAAAAATTAGAATTATTCTTTTGTTTCTATAATAAATACACAAGTCTACAGGTACTCTAAATGAGGCATGTGCAGTTAGTTACGCCCGCGTATGCTGTGCTCCGACGTACATTACTGAACATTTAAAATCAACTGTTTGGTGTCGATCGATAGTTGCACTGTGAGGCTTGTGTAAAGCTCGAAACATCTACTCTATTCTGTGATTTTAATATGTTGTTTATTTATGTATTTTATTAAATGTCTGATTTTTAAATGTCGTATTAATTTTATAATAAAGCACACCATCCGAATGATTTTGGAAACGTCATTGATAAGTTTCCCTTACAAAAATTTCTTATAAAATTCTATAAAAAATATTTATAGAAAATGCATTATAGAATCCTATAGAATTATGACCCGTTTTTCTATAAGCTTGTTTAACCTAAAACTATAGAAATATCTGTAGAAGTTCAATAGAAACGTCTGTAGGAGTTCAATAGAAATGTCTATAGAGCTTCTATAAAAATATCTATAGAAAAAATACAGAGCTTCTATAAAAATATGTATAATCCAGGTGGTCACCCTCCCAAACAGTAACCCCCCACTCGATGCTGCTTGACTTCAGTGATCGGACGAAGAACCAATACTTTCAGTATGATACAACCGTTGACAATTTCAAAACTCTTATTACACTATTTAAACTTTATTTCTCTTGTGATTTTCATTCTCAACCATACATAGTCTTGTAAAAATATTTAAAAGTTTAATAAATTATTATATGTTAAAACTGAAACAATTGTTTAAATATTTATACTTCAGATTAAAATATTTGAATAAAAATTACAATACTATTAGTGAATAAAGTTTATCCAATTAGATGGATGGTTTTATAAATTTAACAACAAATTAATAAATTATTATAAAATTAACAAACAAATTAATGAATTATAAAGAAATTAATTAATGATGATTTAATTCAATAGTTCGACTGATATATTATTACATTGACAATTGAATTACAATGTATTAGAATTGAATTCAATTACATATATATATATATATATAATCATATTAAATCTATGGAGTACTATTATATATTAAACTGATGTATTACAAAATTGATTATCATTTTTTAATTTTAATGTATAGTTATAAATAATCCACTACACACATAACTTTTAAAAGATACAGAAATATTTAGAAAAAAAATCTATAGAATTATTAGTCTATAGAACTTAATTCTATAAGGTTTATAGTACTCTATAGAAAAACTGTTCTATAGAAAAAAAATTCTACAGAACTTCTAAGAATTCTATAAAAACATTTTCTGTAGAAAAAGTATTCTACAGAACTCTTCAAAACTCTACAGAAATATTATTCTATAGGATGGCTACTCTATAGAACTTGTAAAGAATTCTATAGAGTTCTATACAGCTCTATGAACTATTTTCGTAAGGGTTAAGCTTCTTAACTACTTCATTAGTAAGATGTTAAAAAAAAAAAATCTAATAATATTGATGAAGGTATTATAGTAGTTTGGAAGTTTCATTTGTATTTTCTTCTGCAAGGCGATAAACAGTATCAAAAACTGCATTCGCAATACAGAAATTCAACGTATTGCAATTAGACGGAAAATAAAAAGATTTTTTTTTTTTTTTTTTTTTTTTTTACAAAACTAGAAAAGCGAACACCGCTAAACTTCGATATACCATAGTAAACTGGTTATCCAAGAGCATAAACTGTTTGCAGCTGAAAACTGTCGCAATTTGAATTCTCATTTCATATAAAAAATAAACTCAGTAAAACATGTATAACGAAATCTAATCTATAACGAAATCCTGTGTCAAATGTCAAAAATTATGTTCCCAACGGAAGAAGTACCATACAATTGTGCATGATACGATGGAAACCTGTCTAAAACACAATTCTTTCCCATGCCTTATCAAATCCATTTTCACGGGTTTTAGTTTTACTGTAGATATGTAATAAGTTTAACAAATTTGCATGAAGTAACTGTAATAAAAAAGGTGTAAAAATGGAAATATTTCGGCATTTCTTCAACCACGTTAAACGGAAATCGTGCAATTTTCAAGCTGTGTAGATTAGAGATGAGACAGACTCAGCTCGAGCCCGTGCCCGACAAAGGCTCGGGCTCTATTTTTATACCAGTCCTCGGGCCCGGGCGGGCTCGGGCTCATTCTTTCTGAAACTAACAATTTTATTTATTCTCATATAGAAAAATTAAAAATAACTTTCTATTTCTCCTAAAAAATTACATAAACTTTTTCAAGTCATTTTAATGCTATTTTGATCAAAATGAATAGAAGAAATGTTTCTAGTACTAGAATGCTACTTAAAAGCGATATTTGCAGATTTATGTGTGACATTGACGCGACGACGCGACGCAACGACTGGGTGATATAACACCAGTGAGAAGAGACGTGAATAATTTATTGCTCGATTTTCGTTTGTGACAGTAGGATATTTTTTAATTGAAACGTTTATCTTATTTTATCTTTTCAAAGATCTAACGCGAAATGAATGTTTTCTTTTATTTTTAGTCAATCAGCATTAGCTTAAGGTTCGCGAATTTTTATTAATTTAATATTGTGTTCGAGTCATAATCGCTCTTCATATGAAAATGACGTTAATGAATCTATTTTTCATAATGAACTCTGTTTTTGCTAAAGCTCTACTCTGCATATTTCCGAAGACACTTCCATTCGTAAATATGATATAATTGTCATGTATTGTTATTCCGATAGAAAGCAATCCTATAAAAGCATAGGATCTTTCAGATAACGGTGTAAAATTTTTAATTTAAGCTGATTTTCAGGAACACGAAATATTGCTTTAATTGAGGAATAAATTATAATTTACGATTTACACCTTTTATGAGAAGTAATAAAACGTTGTTCGATTCTTCTGCATAGAAATAGTAATTTCTTCAAATTTTATGCATTTATTCATAAAACTCACTTCGTTAAAGTGTCCATCATATTTGCTTGTTAGGAGAGAAAAATATGAGAATCATTTTAAGGAAATATATTTTTATTTGCTAAAAAACTTCTTTTTTTGATTAGATTAAATGTAAATTTCCAAAAAATTAATTATGTGCTGGGGATTAACAGTTATTTTCATGTATAAAGTTTTTTAAAAATGGGATATTACTTTTAAAACAATTTTTAAATATTATGCAATTTCTTTTGATATCGGGATCGGGCTCTGATGACACAAAATGTTTCAGGCTCGGGTTGGCTCGGATTCAAAATCGCCGGGATCGGGCGGTCCCGGCCTCCGAAAAAAGAGCCCGAACTCATCTCTAGTGTAGATCGACAGATAAGTGTATTGCAAGTTAAAAAATGTACCTCGTATAGGTTGAAGCAGGGCTCGGAAGTAGCGCGCTACAAGTAGCGAAACTACAGTAGCCGCTACTTTTTCTAGTAGTTTGTAGTGTAGCGCGCTACATTAAAAAATTGTAGTTTGTAGTGTAGCGCGCTACATTAAAAAATTGTAGTGTAGCGAGTAGCGCGATACAAAATATCAGTAGTTTGTAGCGAGCATCCACGCTACTTTTGACGCTACTTTAGGAGGGAGGAAAAAAGTGCCAATCTTCAAATCACGTGAGAACAATTCGTTTATTTTGTGTGAAATATGTTCTCTGCAACAATTTGGGAATGTCAGCGACAAATCTCAGTTGCAGTGTCATAGATTTTTCCATAGACGACGGGCACGGTCACAAATTAACTGTCATTTTCACAGTTTGGGTGTCAGAAATTTAGTGTCTTGTCATTTAAATCCATAGAAATCTTTTCAATATAATGTATTTTTATACGACTACGATTGTTTTTATCAAAATATAGTCGTCTGGCTATGTTAAGTCTTTTTCTGACTCCAATTTCTTTTTCCTTTTGCCTCCCTCCCCCATCAAGCAAAGAAATGTAAAATATTTATATATATATATATATATATATATATATATATATATATATATATATAAAAGAAAGAAAGAGAAAAAGAACGGATTCATCTAAACATAAATCATCTGAATTATCCCTAACCTGACAAATTCACGCTTCCTCCTAGTAGTATACAAAGGAGTTTAAAGTATTTTTAAATCTTTATTTTTATACAAAAATAAAATCTTTCACTTCATTTATTGCTCTCTAATGACAATAAATAAAAACTATTTCCTTGTCCCCAAAATTTACGCTTCCCTTTTTGCACTTCCACCAGCATACAGTTTCAAATATTTAAAACTCTTTATTTAAAAAAAAAATGACCGCTTTCGTTTCTACCTAATAATAATATATAAGTAATCATCTAAATTGTCCCCTAACCTCCCATAATTTACTCCCCCCCCCTCAGCATATAAATAAATCTAAGATCTTTAAGTTATTTTTATTTTTATATATATATATAAAATCTTCTGCCCTAAATAGTGCTCTGTTGTGACGATAAATAATCAGTAATATAAATTACCCCCCTTCCCCTAAAATCTTCCTCCCCTCTCCCTATACAAAATTTAAAACTCTTCTATTTTTTTTAAGTTCCCTATTCTTTGCTGTCTAGTAACATTAAATAAATACAATCATCTAAAATATTAATATTCCCCTTCGAACAAAATTTCTGCTCGCTTCCTGCCGATTTAAAATCGTTAGACTCTAATTAAATATATATATATATATATATATATATATATATATATATATATATATATATATATATATATATATAGTATTCGAAAAAGCACTGAAAAAGAACAAGCACATCATTTTATTATTAGAGAAAAGTAAACTAGAAAGGAATGATTTCTGCTCTTCAAACAAACTAGCAGCTGAAACGTAAAGCATCAGCATGCTCGGAATCTATTATTTGCTAGATTTGCTGATAAAAACCGCAAAGTACTCACTCATAAAAAAAAAAAATATTTTCTTGCTGGCAACCATTTGTCTTCTTACTCATTATTAGATCTTGTGTTTTAATGTGGGGATTCTTCTTTTGAGATTGATGTAATAGAATGACAGACAAAAATAATATAGATCTGCCCTGGTCGGTATATAATGAGTATTCTGAAGTTATAGAACAACAAGAAAGTGGTAATTATTCTGTAACATGTAAACTTTGTCCAATTAATAAGAAGCTATCAGTATCAAAATCATCTGCTTACAACCTGAAGTTGTACATGGAGGTGAGTTAGCATTTTCCTTATTAATAATAATTACTGGATCGCATCTCGCACTGAATATCTAAATCATTATTCATTAAAATTCATAAATCATTAAAAATAGTATTTTCGAATTAAGATCCCAGGTTCAGAAAATATTCTTATCGAATTGTTTATTATCGCAAAAAAAAATATTTGATTAACACGTCTTTTGATCGTTGTGAAATATTTGTCCAATGTATGCATACAAATTAATTTACTGCATTATTTCCTGTTGAAGATTCCAATAGATAAAACAAAGGTGGTTAGAAATAAAAATATATTATTTAAAAAAATACATAAGATTGCTTAATTTTATTTTTATGGCTATTTATTTTTACTTCAGCTGCACAGGTTTTTTATCGCTAAAATAATTGATTTGTAATGTTTTATATTTGATTTGATATTGGTTAGCTTGGTGTTTTAATGAAATATCTTTATCTTTGTCTCCAGAATGAATCTAAACTATGTTGAAATTCGGATTTTCAAAAGGAAACAAACAAAAAAAAAAAAAAAAAAAAAAAAAGAGAGAGAAAGAGGGATAGAAAGGAAAAGAAATGCTAGGATTTAACTTATGCAAGTTTATATGATCTTGTTCAGTTTTTAAATTGCTTTCAGGAACTATATTTAAATTGTAAAGAAATATGACTATTTAGCTCTATTTAAAAAAAAAAAATATGTATATTCAAATTTACCAAGGGCTAGCCGCTCTTAAGGTTGTTCTCAAATCCTAACTGGCTACTTTATGACACATTCTTTAATTCATTTTTGTTCGGAAACGCATGAAAATGCTGGTGTTCTTATTTAGAAACTTTGTAACCGAAAGACGTTTTCCATTATTCTTTATTTTATTTTATTTTATTTTATTGGTAAAGACGGGAGATTTTTCAGAAAACACTGTCAAAGTCGGCGTTTTCAACTGAATTTCCGAAGCCGCAGCAGGAGAAAGGGAAAAACGTGACATGAATCGCTTATAACCCGATAAGTAATTTATTTATAAAAAAAAAAAAAAAAAAAAAAAAAAAAAAAGAAAACCCACTTCGATTCCAAATCGCTTCCACAATAGTCAGACCTGCCAATTTTATGCCTTTATTTTTAAAAATGAGTCAGATAGTTTCGCGTTGTTGAGCAAGGAATTTGAGAACCACCTTAACAGCTACAGTGGTATATCACTCTCATAAATTTGTAAGATTATTACAATTTTTGTTTTCAAATTTCTTCTTTTTAACACTTTCCAACATAATTAAAAAGTGTCTATAAATTCGCTTTGTCTGTCTGTCCGTGCTCTAACTCTCATAAATATACTCGGATTACCATGGATATTTTATATGTTATTGAAGTTTACCACAGAATGTTTAGTATTGAAAATGAAGTGTGTAGCATTTATATCTCGCTTACAGGGACATGCAAAAGAATTCTGTTACATTATGGTGTATGGTGACAAATCATTTGCGGCTCATTTAATTACCTTTAGGATATTTCAAGCATAATGAGATTGGTTTACATCAATAATGTGGACTACACCATACTTTCTCGGGAATATGAAATAAGAAGCAGTAATACAGTTTACAGGGACGCACATAAGAATTCAACTATATTATGATGTATGGTGAAAAATGATTTGCTACGCATTTTAATGATGTTATGAATGATACTTCAGACATAAGGCAGTTAAAAAGAATCACTGAGGTGCAGTACAACATTTTTTCTACAGATTAAGGAGTGTGTAGCAGTTATTATTAATTTATAACAGAGACGCAGAAAATAATTCGGTTACAGGAACTATGATCGATTTCATTCTAAGAAAAAAATAATTTTTTTTTAGTAATATTCTGTTAGTGTTGGAAAGTGTTTAATAATCTATGCCCAATGCACGATTTTTCACTCCTGTTCTGTTATAATTTCTTATTCATTCGTATGTAAGTTTCCGTACTTTGTTTTTAACTCAAACTCGTATTTATACTTTAACTTCTGGCTCAACCTAGTAGAATTTATAAACACGCTGTTTTAAGGCGTGAGATTTTAAATTCTCCTTACCAATGGTCAACCTATGGACGTGTGATGCATTCTTATTTTTAAAATATCTTCTTAGGATATTAATAATTTTAATTTCTTTTTTCTGTATACACTTCTTAAAGGATGTCTCTTTTTTGTTAGCTGCCAAAACAATTCTAAAATATATACTTAATTTTATTTAAAGTGTTGAAATATTATTAAATTTTGTTAAGATTTTAACAAATAAAATAATAAATTAAGTATATATTTTAAGAAATAATTTGACAACTAAGAAATAAAATATATATATAAATAAAAAATAAAGAAAACATCCTTTAAGAACAGTACACATAAAAAAACAGTTAATGTTCAACAGTAAAATACCTGAGGAGATATTTAATAAATACTAATACATCAAACGCCTATAGGTTTAACATAAGCGAGGGGAATTTGAGGATCTGAGCCATTGAAACCTTCTGAATCACTTGTGGCATATAATTGTATCAAAAACGCCTTCATTAAAACCAATACTGTTCCTTCAAGTGCATCTGTTGAAAGATTATTTTCGTTTGCATCTAATATATTATGCCCAAATCGATCTTGTGGAACGGATTCTGATTTTGAAAGTCAACTTTTATTAAAAATGAATAAACCTGTTTTTTAATTTTACAATTTTATTTTTGACTAATTTTGTCTTTTAGTTTCAGATAGAAGAAAAGTGGGTGAGTTTTCAGTTAAGGTGATCATAGTTTTGCTAAGTTGGGGACTTTTTTATTCAAAATATCTACCACTATTACAGAACAGTAATATTCGGCTTATTTAATGACAGATGTTCTGTAATTAAATAAAGCGATGATAACTAAAGTAGCGAAAAGTAGCGAAGTAGCAACTACTTTTGAAAAGTAGTTTGTAGTCGCTACTTTTTTAAAAAAGTAGTTGTAGTTGTAGTTCGCTACAAACAAAAAGTAGTTTTTCCGACCCCTGGGTTGAAGCAATATATTTAATTCAATTTAAGTACATAAGAACAATTTAACAATTTATTTGTACAACACGCTGGTTCTCAGATTAAATGATCGTGCAAGGTATTCTTTACTTGTTACTTAAATATACATAATATGTGTCTTATAAACCACAAGAGGTAATTTTAGGTAGAATTTGGTAAGAAATACTACCTATTACATTCTTTCCTAAGTTGGAAATTTTGAAAAAAATTTGTAGATCTACGCCGATTATGACTCCCAGAACCCAAAACCACCCCCAGTTCAAAACTTTATCTATCTATCTATCTATGTCACTTTTTTATGGACACGATAACTTCAATAATTCTGCACAAATCTCTTTCAAACTGATACATACAATCAAGGGGCATAAAATCTCGGTCAAGTTCGTTAATGGGCAAAATCGAACAAAGGGCGGGGGAATGGGGGGGGGGGGGAGGGCTTTTTGTGAAAACAGAAAAAAAACCCATAACTTCTTAATTATGATACGAAATCGAAATCACCCTCTCGTGGAGATCCAGCCGTTAAGCATAGGAACTTTTCTCCACGAGGGGTATCGAATCCGTTTAAAGTTATTATTACTTCTAGGAAAAGAGCCAAAAATTTATGTATGAAATATTTTCATATCATTAAAAATGGCCCCAAAAGGGGAAAAAGGAGGGGGGATTAGAATAAAAAAATTCATAACTTCGTCAATTCACAAGATATCAAATCCGCATAAATTTATTATAAATCCTCTTAATATTATCTAAAACTTTTATATTGACAAGTTTTTTATAGGACCAACCCTTATAGAAAAAAAAAATAATAAAAAAAAAAAAAAAAAAAGTTAGATTTCGAAGTGGGTTTATTCTGTGGTGTTCAAAAATATATTTTACCTGTGTTTCATGCTGCATACATTTTAATTCGTATGACAATAACGTTTTGATATTACCTTCTCCATCTTTTTAAAGAAAATTAACTAATTTAGATAATAGTACAATAAGCTCTTGTGAAAGTTTACAATCCCACCTATAAAATAAAATTTTATGATTGAATGATTACGGAAGAGGATATAGAGAATGTCCTTGGCAAGAAAAAATAAATTTGCCAACATATTTTATGACAACCTACTAACTATTTCATATACACAAGCAATATTTTCAATATTTATACAATTTGTTTAATATAAAGAAGACATTTATTTATTTTTATATACAAATAGAAGTGAACTGTGTATAAAAATAATAATACATACATATATATGAATGTAAATAAAATGTTTATTCGTATGTATAAATTCATGTATAAACAAACATAAAATTTCAATAAGTTTGTTTTCATAGCTGTTAGTATCATTGGGCAAGAAGTCTCATTTTCTGAATTCTGAATTGTGCCAAGCTTTAAAAAAATGCCAAGGTCTCTACAGTTGAAAAATACCGATTTCTCTATATAAATTGATATCTATTGTGCTTTGGTTAAATAATGTTATGTAGTGGTAAAACGGGGGGGGGGGGGATTAATTTTGTAAAGCCTTTGTGAGATTTATTATATTTTTGGTAAGTGTATTTATTGTAAATAATGTTTTTAGTAAGAGGTAAGTCAATGCGTAAAATCATATGTATTAATCTTAGCATTTTTTTAAAAAAATTCCTTTAATTTTTTTTTCAGTAAAACAAGTTTATTAATTCTCTTTCATTTCACGATTATGAAATTTAATATTATTTATGTAATCACAAATTGTAAGAGCGGAAATGCTCTCTGTATTACATCTTTCTGCTCAGATACATTGATCGAACTGGATCTCTCTTGTGACGTCACTAATGCTTGTAGCAGGCCCGGTTGAAATAGCACACAGCGTGATCTCGGAGGCCCCAGCCCGGGTCTCAAAAAATTAAAAATCCGAGCCTCAGGTACATCAGGACCTGCCTTGGACTATCCGCATGCAGATTTTCAGACTTCTACGTAGATTTTGCTAGCCATAGCACGCAGACACACAACTTTCTTTTATAAGTATAGATTAGTTATGTTAAGGGGGGGGGGGAGGGAGAAATATTTATTTAAATATTCATTACCGAGCTCCCTGATAATTCATGGGATGATCAAACCAGTGGACAGTTCTACTATTGCTTTGTGTGATTACTTTTACAACACTGCTTTTACTAGAATTATGGCTGTTAGTTACCAACATTTATTATTAGTGATGTATTCCTTAGAGCAGGGTTTCACAAAGCGTGATGCGCGAATTATCATTGCTTAATAGCAATTTTTAAACTGTTTGCTTTAGAGGTACAGTTCCAATTGTATAAAATGTCTGGAATATTGTTATCCATTATACCAGAAGTCGATTAATACAAAATAGTTATTATTGTTAAAAGTTCCAAAATTTAATTTTCATAATGGATCTTTCATTTAGAAAAGCTTTCTTCATGCGTTACATTTTTTTTTTTCATTTTTATCCGATCAAAGCGTATTGAATTTGATGAATTTTCAGTGTTTTCGTTCCAAAGAACAGAAAAACTTTGTTAGTGACAGAAAACTGTGAAAATTTATAAAATTCAAAGTTTAACTTGGTAAGTTTTGGTCGTACAAAAATTATTTGTTTACTTGTCATAAAAATATAACCATTTTGACGTAAATACTTTTTAATACGAGGAAGAACAAGAGTTGAAATATTTTTGCAAATGGAACCGTGCCTCTAAAAATATCTGGTTAGGAATTGCTATTGGGCAATGATAAGAGGGGCACCCTATATTGACAATAGAGGTGAGTTCGGATTGCTTTTTTCTTCAGAGCCCGAGCCCGAAAAATTTCATATCATCAGAGTGCAATAGAAAAAGTAAGCAGTAGAAAATTGTTAATAAGATTTTAAAATTGTTTCAAGATAAATTTTCTTCTTTAAAAAAAAAATCTCTTCTTGCATAGAAGTAAGTATTAATCCTAAATACTCCATCGTATTCGACATTTTCGTATCCCTTAAAATCTGTTTAAAATAGCCAAGTAGTTATTTCTATCCAACCATTGGCAGAAATCTGTCAAAAATCTCAATTCTGATTATTTAAAAATATTATTATACAACTACGGCAGAAAGACATGAGTTCTGTTTTCCAGTAATTTTGGAAAAGGACATCAAACAGCAAACGAGGATAGACAAGGGATGGCCCATGCACGGATTTTTTATGTTTCTAACATTCACCGTGCAAAGACTTTAGAATCAAATACAATATTTCTTCCTACATCCAATAATGCATAACAATTTAATGTCCTATCAAACTGAGTTTTAGAGGATTATAAAACACTTTCAGAAAACTGACTATATTCTTGTCAATTTTTACTATATTCTTGTGCCTCAAATAGCAAGTTTTCCCCATTTTACCAAATTGTGAATTTAAAAAAAAATGCCACTTTAAGCCTGATCCCGAAGACTGGTATAAAAATCAAGCCTGTCTCATTTCTAATAGGCATACTATCGAAGTACATACAATTGAATTTTAATAGAATAGATCATGAAATACAAAAAAAAAAAAAAATTACTCATTATATTAATTATTTATTTCCTATTACTACAATATGCTTTTAAAATACACTTATTAAAGAACTGTGGTAAAGTAACCTACAAAATAAATAAATAATTTCTCAAAGCTTTCTTAGGAAGCTTTACTTTCTTCTAATATCGGAATTCCTCTGTCTTTCAATGGTAACGTTACAACGAGCTTTCTTTTAGATTTGTCGAATTTTGCTGTACCATTGTCGGTTTCAACTGCATAACTAAGATCCAATTCAAGATTATACCTATGATGGTAGCTCTCGCAACTTTTCAAAGTTATTTTCCTTTCGTAAACATCCAACTCTATTTCACTTGCCTGCTTAACGTTTGGTAATAAAATTTCAATGATTATTTCTTTAGGAGCACTTTTATCTGTATACCCCATCGTACTGAAGTCTTTCATATCTATGATGTCTCTATATTTGACCGCGTGTTTAGGCACTTTAATAGGTAAAGGAACTAGTTCCTTTAGTTTTGGAAGGTCTGCTTCAATTTGTTTTTTCCAGTAATCTTCAAGAGGCTCACATGAAATAGTGGCATCGTCAGAACCAATTTTTTTCCTTAAAATAACAGGTGGAGCTTTGCCTTTGTACTTCATTTTTGGATATATTGCTTTCTTAGCGTCGAAGGATATTTCAAAACTTTTGGAAAGCATAGATAGTGCCGTATCTTCAACAACTTCCCTGAAGCGTTTATTCACATTGGCTAGCTCTATTGTTTGAGGATGGAACATAACATCATAAACTTTGCATTTAGAGTTTTTCTTATCTACTTCATCACGTGGCTTTGACAGAATAACGGGTATTTTCCACTCAGTTCCTGAAAAGAAAGAAAATATCAAGTAGTCTTAAATGCTTATAATACATGTGTAAAGGTAGTATATATTTTAAATATTACATACAAAGCACCATAGAAAATCAATCTACATTAAAATTGTAAAGGAAAAAGTTTTTTGAAAGACAATAAATTTATGAAACGGTATAAAGAAACAAAAGTAAAAGAAAGTATAAAAGTATAAAATAAACAAAAATAATATAGAAATGCAAAAGAAAGGATTGTTTTGAAACAGTCATCGTTTAGAATTCCCTACCTTAAGGAAGTTGGTCAATGAAATTACAAATTCCCCTCTCTAATGTTAAGCCTATGGAGGTGAAATATATATATAAACTCTGTTTATGGTGTCAGGTGCCGCCATCCGAAAAATCTACAAGCCAGCCACCCCATTTCTTCTGGTCAAGGATCCATCCCTCTTCCAAACCTCTATCCCTCATGGCTTTTTTTATACCGTCCATCCAGTTCTTTTGTGCTCTTCCTCGTTTCCTTTTTTGATTTGTTCAATAATTAAATGCGATTTTGGGTAGTCTCTCATCACTCATTCTTTCAACATGACCATACCAGATTAACTGCTTCTTTTGAAGATAGTCTAATATGGTTCCCTTTATTTACATCATTTCTTTCATTTATTATCCTTTCTATTCTTGATATCCTGCATGATTTTCTTAGGACATTCATTTCCACTGTCGCTAATTTCTTTCTTTCTGTCTCCATAATTCTCCATCCCTCTGCTCCATATAACAATATGCTCTTTACAATAGAATTGTATATATTATAACTTTATTTTCTTGGAGATCTCCTTATAGAATCTCTCCGAAATAGAATTTAATAGTTTTACAGCCTTTCTTCCTTTACAGATTCTGTATTTAATTTCCTGTGAGTCTCTGCCTTCTCTATTAATGTCTACACCAAGGTATCTATAATACTCACAGCTTCCTATTTTTTTTTTGTTATTATTTAAATTTAGTTCTGTCTAACAAGAAACCAAATCTTCATGTGGCGCCCCCTTCGCCTTCCGTTATGGCGTTCAGGGCACATGCCCCCTCTCCCCCCCCCCCTCTTAGTTTCGGCCCTGGAAAGACAGACATCGATCCAAAAGTAGTCAAATCGTTTTTAGGCCATCCCAAAACATGTTAATCTATCAAAAACTCAAAAAAGAAAATTTTTACAATTCCAACATTTTTTTATGACTATATAAAAGAAAGTAAAAAGGTAATAAAGATCGTACAAAACATATTTCAATCAATAACACAAAAATATATTGGAAATATTTTAATGATATTATTTAACATTTTTTTTTTAACTTTCAGATTAAGAAAAGAAAGTTTACTCGTAAAATATAATTGTTTCTAATAAAACAAATTTTGTTATGCACAGTTAAATCGATATTCATTATGTAAATGGAACACTCGCAGACTGCAATTTATAATCCTTGTGGGAAAAGAAATATACGTAGGATAAACGTTTCTAAGCAACTAAAAAGGTCGTTGAATTACTTCCATGAAACATGTTTACAGAAGCAAACTACTAACATGACTATTAGAACAGAGAGTGCTTTCTAATCGAGAATTCTAATATATGTATACTCTGTTGGATAATCTTTTAAAGATTATGATAATATGAATTTTGAAACTTTAAGAACAATTGTTTGTTTCTCACTTCATTAGAAGAAAGCTAGCTGATATTATAATGATATAAATTATGAAGGTTTAAGATTGCCAGTTTATTTCTTAATTTATCAGAAGAAAACTTTCTATATTCAAAAGCTTGTAGCTAGAGATCTTATATCACTAGAAAAAAGCTAATGTTTAACGATAAAAATATCAACTAAGGAGCTAATTGCAGTTTGTTTCTTATTTCACCGGAAGAAAGTTTCATAATTTGGATAAACGTACAACTAGAGACTTTATATCAGTTTCTTATATCACTAGAAGAAAGCTAAAGTTTGATGATAATAAAAATAGCAATTGAGAAGTTTTAAGAATGTTTCATATTTCATCAGAAAGTTTTCAATTTGAAAAAAGGCTTACAGCTGTAGATTTTATATCAAATTGTTTCTTATATCATTAGAAGAAAGCTAATCTTTAATGCCAATAAGATCATTTTAAAAACTTTAAGGATGTCAGTTGGTTAATCCTTTCATCAGAAGAAAGTTTTCTAATTTGGAATTTTTTTTTTTTTTTTAAACCATATATGATAAAAAATTACTCAACTAAAGGAGATGAAGTCAAACTGTACTAATTGTTTGATAACTTGTTAATGGTGAAAATTTAATTTCAGAACAACTTTTTAAATTTATTCACCATAAATTTGTACGAATTTTCGACTACGTTGCCTATTGTTAACTTTTTTTGAACTATATAATTTTTTAAAAATAATTCATAACAAGTGTTATTGAATTTTGTGAATTGTCATATTTTTTTATTGCTAAGTTTTTAGAATTTAAGTTTTTCAAATTATTCACTACAATTAATGCTAAACTGCATAGAAATATATAGAATATGTTTATTACATATTGCGAAGTTCTTTGAATTCAACATTTTCAACTTATTCCACATAGAGTTCAAAACTCTGCTTAAATAAAGATTCCGCAAACATAAATTCACAAGCATAATTTCATTTTTGACTCATATAATTTTAAAATATGATTAAAATTAAATTTTCATAGTATCCTCAATTTTCTCTGAAAAAAAGTAAAAGGAAAGAAGACATTGTAAAATGTGATTAAATTAGTCTCTCATTGTATCAACGATTTTCTCAGGAAATATAACCGAAGAAAGAAAGGAAATACATTTAAGAAAAAAAGTAGACATCAGGATTTTTTAAGAAGACTTTCGAACGAATAATTGTGTGCAGTCCTTAAAGAGAAGTTAAACAAGATTTTAAACAAAAGATGGAGGTGTAGATTTTTCTTTAAATAAGAAGATGTACTTTTTGAATGTCTTATTATGAAACACTGTCGCGAAGCTGAATAACTAAACTTTTATTAAATACAGCATATTTTTTTCCCTTTACGAAATGTTTTGAGTGTTTTTTAAATTGATTTTTAATATATTATTTTAAAAAATTCAAATTTTAAATGTATATTGCTGAGTGATTTGCGAGGTCAATTCCTAATAAAAAATGTTTTCTAAAGATGCAAGTTCAACAAATCTGTAACACGAAGAAAGATTTTTTTTCAAAGAGTTTTTAACACAGTATATTTATATTTTAATATGGATGTGATTTCACTATCTATTTAAAGGACCTTTTCTTTTTCTTATTGCATCATTGAAAAAAGAAAAAGAACTTTTTCCAAAACCTAAATATGTATGACTAATTTACGAGTTTAATTTCTAAGAAAACAAGTTTGCTGAAGATGAAAGTTCATCGAATCTACAAAATCAAGTAAGATTTTCTTCAAATATTTATCGAATACAGTTTATTTTTCTTACAATATGGATGTGTTTTGAAAATTTATTTAAAGAACTTTTTCTTTATTTGTTTTTTACTGCAAATTTTTTTTAAACTTTTTTTTTCTAAAATCTAAAAGTGTATGACAACTTTACGAATTTAATTTTCAAGAAAACACATTTGCTGAAGATTCAAGTTCGACAAATTTGTAAAATGAAGTAAGATTTTCTTCGAACTTTTATCAAATACTGTTTATTTATCTTTCAATATGGATGTAATTTAAATATTTATTTTAAACGCATCTTTTATATATTTTTTAATTGCATCATTTAAAAAAAACTTTAAGGATTTAACTGAATGTAACTAATTTGCAAATTTAAAAGAAGACAAAAGTTTGAAAGAGATACAAATTTGACAAATCTGCAAAATCAAGTGGTATTTCTTAGAATTAAGATATTAAATATAAAACTTAATAATAAAAAATAACATACCATTTAATATGCTGAAAAATATTTTTCTAGAAAAACAAATAATATAATTAATACTTGTCTATTAAAGGTGAAATACGAGATCAGATTTTACATTGTCTTTTATTTAATAAACTCTTATAAAATATTTACAATGAATTACAAATATATTTTAAAACATTATAATGTCATCTAATGATAATCAAAACATTGTGGATTTTTTATATTAAATAATTAGAAGAACAGAAAATATATTAACTGAAAAGATTATAACAAACGTTGAAGATAAAAAGGTTGGATTGTTATGAAGCAAACGGGTAATCATACTTCTCTATTTATTTAACAATTAACTTTAGATTTGTAATTTAATCTGCCTACAAAAAATATTATTAGCACGGCAATCAAATGAACTACATTATTCTCTAAAGAAAAAGTTATTTCTTTATGAATATATTTATGCAAATTCCTCTAGAAATGAAGCTGGAAATCTGCACGAAATTAGTTTCTAGTTTATAATTCAGTTATGTAGTCAAGAATTCTCGAAGTTACTTATTTAAATGTGATTGAAAAAAAAATTTCCTAGAGCAAACTTGAAATTTTGTATCAAGATTTGCATGCATGTAATTTGGGACACAGTAAAATCCATTTAAAATAAAGCATATCTCAAATAAACTCCATAATATGACTGAAAAATGATGTCATACAAATTATCCTAATTTGTCATTTATAGGCAATAGGTTTTAGAAAACCAGAAAAGATATTAAATTAATGATATACAAATAGGTAAAATATTATATGAGACACAAATGTGTAATGGTATGATATAAAAATATATGTACTATATTATTTGCCAATATAATATGATATACAAATGTGTAATACATGCATTATGGTATGATATATAAATGTGAGATATACAATATGTAAAATTTTATATGATATACAAATTTGTAATACATACAACATGGTATAGTATATAAATATATGATATATACAAATTATGATAAACTCAGCTATCAGTTTGTTTTAGGAAAACAAGGAGAAATGCTACAATTAAAAAAGCGTCTTTGGAAGACCAAATTTTGTTGTTGTTATGTTGTAAGCTGAATGTATTTGAAAGCTGATATAATCTTACTAAATCATATGTGCCAGCCTGATTTATTTATTGAAACAGAACATTTAGAATAGAGATTAATTCATAAAATTTTATCTATTATTGGAAAGAAAAAAAAACAGCAAATTAAAAATGACGAAGCTATGTTTCTTCGTTTATGATGTTTTTTGTTTCTCGTTTATGGCGAGAAATAATCGAATCACGCTGGGTCATTTAAATGCATTTTTAGACTAAATCATTAGCTGAACTAGAAATATAAATTAATATATTTCTTAGTTTTACTATATTTAGCGATTCACTGGAATATGAAACAGCTAGATTAAAAGTTGCTAGATTAAAAAGTATATGTAAGATTAATTTTTGATGGAATTATTGCAATTTTAAAACTGATTATTCAATACACCAATAACCTTACTCAAAACTATACTTAACTTCATAAACTTATTATGAAAATTTTCTTGTTGCATTTCCAAGATTTACTTGAATCTAATTGCACTAGATTAAAAATATATGTGATATTAATTTAGAATTCTTATTAAAATTGGAATCACTGCAATTGAAACTAGTTATTCATGAGACCCTGAATCTTAATAAAAAATATACTTTTCAAACTTATTATCTAATGCTTTCTTTTATACTGCATTTCAAATATTTACTTTGATCCTATTGCTCTGCATTAAAAATATATATGTGAGATTAATTCTTGTTGGAATTACTGAAACTGAAACCATACATTCATAACACGAAGAATCTTGATCAAAATTATTTTTAACTTTATAAACTTATTACTTAAACCTTTCTTTATGCTGCATTTCAATGGTTTTTATTTAAATCAGACTGTACAATCTTAAAATAAAAAATGGTAGTAAAAGATCAATTGTTATCAGACATTTTAGTTATAATTGGAATAAGTCATTATCAAAATAAACGATCGCGAATAAAATGTTTATCTGCTCTGGGAATTTTCTTATACTGCATTTCAACAGTTCATTTTATTATGGCATATTTGTACTGTGCAATTCAAGGTAAACCTAAAGTAGGTGCAGCTTTTCTATTTGTTGCCGCAAATTCGTTACTCGTATATTATTTATTATTCATTAGAAGAAAGAAGATTTCAAGTATAATGTTGAAATTATTCAACTATCGTAGTCGATATTATCCTGCTGAAAATTCTTCTTCAACTTTTGTTAGAATTTTTATTTTTGCTACGTCTATCGTACTATTTATCGTTAATCAAATAGTGCTGTTTATTAGTGTTTCTTCGACTCACAGCTTACGTTATTGGACATTTGATTTAAAAATACCTCAAGGATTTGGAAATATAATGATTTTGGTTTTGATAAATATATCGCAGTATATGTCTTTCACTTTTCAGGTTTATCTAACGTTGATTTTGAACATTATCTTCTATAAGTTCACAGAAATGTTGAAAGTTTACAACAGGAATCTTCAGCATCAACTGAGTGAAATGAATAAACAGAAAATCATGGTCACAATTGAAGATTACTTTAACATACAGAAAACTATACTAAAATTGCACGAAGTTTTAAGCTATCCAACGTTTTTCATAGTGGTTTACTCCTCAAATTTTATATTTTCATCATTCCTTTTAGGAATGAGATCCGGTAAAAGATTTTTTTCGGATTTTTCCATTCTTCTAGACGTTGTCGCGGGAGTAGCAATCGGCTCTTTTATTATGATACCATATACTATTTTTAGTTCCATGATGACAGAAAAATTGTTTGAAATAAAGAAAACTGTGCGAGATAAACGTAATGAACTTGCACGTAACGAGAAGCAATGGATTCCACAATCTGTACTTCAAAGTTTAAAAAGAATAGAAAAAGATGAAATTGAGTACATGACTGCCTGTGGCTTATTTCATATATCACGAGGATTTATTTTGACAGCAATTGGTGCTACTTTGACTTATGACCTGCTTATTATTAATTTCCTATAGATTTTTGTGCATGGGTCCTGTAAATGATTTTAGCTATATTTAGTAAATTTCTGCAATAATTCATAAATACAGTACATAGCAGTAGTGTAGCCTGGATTTTTATCTAAGAAGGGTATTGAACCATTACTACTTATAAAATAAGCAATTTTTGTTGTTTTACACATACGTTCATAGAGAAGTTTTTGGTAACCACGTGTATAAGTTGCCGTAATGAAAATCACTAGCAGTCAAAATAATTTTAGCATTAAGCTGTTTCAAGGCTTTATAAAAGGAACTCTTAATTCAATATTCAGATCAAATTAAAACAAGTGGGTAAATGTGATTTAAGATCGCACAAAGGGTTTCGTTTAATATTCCTATCAAAACACTTTATCCTTTAATTAATAAATCCAAATAAATTTAATCCCCCCCCCCTCCAACAAAAAAAAAAAAGTCATGTTTTTATTAAAATAAAAATTTACCGGTCTATTTTTTCGTTCTTTCGAATATGCGAGCCTTCCCATTAGCGGTCGATTAAATTGCTAGATATTGGTTAATATATAAGTATTAATGTTTAAATTAACAATGGGGATAGTAGTGACGGTTAATAAAGGTACGCTTACCTTTTCCCCTTTCTTCCCAATCCATAAAATCTTCTTTATGAACAAACAGCAAGCAATGTCGGCTTTTTAAGAACAACATGTGCTTTTCCTACAGGAAACAATTCTGAAAATGGCTGTATACTGCCATCTGGTGGAAATATGAGGAAAATCATACACCGGGACAGCAGTGACCAAAAAAGTGAGGGACACAACTTTAAAGTCAACAAAAACAAATACTACACATTCAACTCATATAAATATTATATTATTATGCTCCACGAGATTCATATTTATAATAAATGCATTGATTTTTGAAAATTTTTTAATAATTATTGTTCGTTGAGGGTTTTAATGATCAAGTTATGGGGTGAGGGCAGGGGACAGTACAGACTTTTGCGATATTTACATTCCATTTTAACGATAATAAAACAGATTTTCACAGTAGAAGTAACATAATATTCTGAACAATCACAGAGAAACAGTTTAACAATAAATGAGAATTCATATAGAAAAGAAAAGCCGATAGATATACTGGGGACTGAGAAATCACACTTATGAGATTGGCCCACATTACTTTGCTGCTATTGTTTCTTACACTTTCTTTTATTCATTTTACTCTGGAGAAGGGACTCCTATTACAAACCCTTGAAACAGTTGTATGTTAAAATATTTTTCATTGTTTATAATCTTTTTACGTTGGTTTTTGCACATCATCTATTCATCTTAACACAAAGTTTTTTTAAACATCTTATTTGTTTATAAGAGGACTTGGTACCCTTCATTTGGCGAAAATATCAATTTTCCAAGATTTTGCTCAAAATGTTTTTAGATAACACTAGTATATTTTGGTGAAGTTACGTAAAGATCTGATGATGAAAAATACGTGAAAAAAAAAGCTTTTTACTGCATCCTACATATATTTTTCAATCGACTCGCTATTTTTTAAAATTTATTTATTTTATTTTATTTTATTTTTTGACAATCTTTAAGGTGCATTACATAAAACAAGGATAAGATTTTCAGTAAAATAGCTTATTTTTAAAAATAAAATTGTTAAGTAAATAGTTATTTTTACTATATTTTTACATAGGTCATATTTTATTTAAATTTTTTCTTTTAAACTAATTAACTTTTGGAAATCTGATGCCTACCATTGTAGAAAACGCATGCAAGAAAATCATACAAAAAATATGTTTCAAAAGGTTTAAAATTGTAAAAAAAAAAAAGTTTTAAAATTTCCTCAGTTAAAAAAAAAAAAAATTCCGAATTTTATCACAAGAATTGCCTTTTCTTTCGTGATTAAAACTATCTAATAATTAGTCAAAAAATATTATAAATACTCAAATTAAAAAAAAAATTCAAAAGTACCAAGTCCCCTTAAAAGTGCTTTTTGGGAAGAGTTTTAACTTCCCAGCTCGATGCGCGAATGACTTTAATTGAGATAGAACGGTAACGCGAACAAGCGGCATCAACAGACACATCCATTTCCATTTATAGTAGAATCGGCCTAGTCAATGCTATGCAGTAAAAGCAAGCGGAAAATCTTTATAAGGAAAGTGCAGCTGGCGTCACTCAGGGCAAAACTTTGATGCCACTAAAGCCAAAAGACGATATGATTGGTGTTCGAGTAGGGACGAGTTTGTCTGATTAGTGGAAAAGAGGGGAGATTGGTTGACGGTGTGTTTGTTTGTAAACATGCTCAGCCGTGTAAGCATAGGAGTAATGAGGAGTAAGCCATTAATGCATTAACGATTAAACCATAAATATCTTAGTGAATGTATTTCTTTATTACTTATAACCAACTATTGTATTCATGAGTCATAATATCCCAAAACATTTCTCCTATAATAAATCAATTAAATAGCTTAATAAGCTTTATTTTTCTTCAAAAGTCTTATAATCGATCGGTCATATAACTTTTCATCAAGATCATCAAGATTTTTTGTTAAATACTACTGAAACATTAGAATTATTCTTTTGTTTCTATAATAAAGACACAAGTCTACAGAGACCCGCTCTAAAAGAAGCTTATGCTGTTTAGCGCAAGTATGCGGTCCTGCTTCGACGTACAATATTGAACTTTTAAAAACAATTGTTTAGTGTCAATCGATAGTTGTACTGATGAAGGGCTTGTGTAAAGTTAAAAATGTCTATTCTATTCTGTGATTTTAATATGTTGTTTATTTATGTATTTTATTAAATGTCTGATTTTTAAATGTCTATGATTTTATTATAAAGAACATCATCCGCATGATTTTGGCGACGTCATTTATAAGTTTAGGCTTCTTCTAAATTTGATCAATAAGATGTTTTCCACAAAAATTGGATTTTTACAATATTGATGAAGATACTTGGGGGTTTCATTTGTATTTTCTTCTATAAGGTGATAAACAGTATTAAAAACTGCCCTCGTAATACACGTAAAAACTTAACGGATAAGAACTTTATTGCAGTTAAACAAAAAAGAAAAGGAAAGAAAGTTCTACAAAACTAGAAAAGCCAACACTTCTAAATTTCAATATACTTGGTAAAGTAATTATTCAAAAGTATAAACTGTTTGCTGTTGAAAACTGTCGTAATTCGAACTTACTTTTCATACTGAAAATAAACACAGTAAAACCTTTAAGAACGGAGCCTTTCTATAACGAAACCTGTTTTAAATGACAAAAAATGATGGTCCCAGTGTAAAAAATGCCATACAACTGTACTTGATACGACGGAAACCTGTTTCATACGGAATTCTTTCCCAGGTTTTATCAAATCTATTATCAAGTTTTAGTTTTACTGTAGATATGTAACAAGTTTAACAAATTTATATGAAGTAACTGTACAATCGGTGTAAAAATGGAAATTTTTTTGGCATTTCTTCAACCACGTTAAACTGAAATCGTGCAATTTTCAAGCTGTGTAGATCGAGAGATAAGTGTATTGGAGTTAAATTGACAGGCTTCATATAGATTTTGAAATATATATGTATATTTTAATTCAACTTAAGAACAACTTAACAATTTATTTGACAACACAATGGTTCTAAGATTAAATGATTGTGCAAGAAACTCTTTACTTGTTATTTAAATATATATGTCTTATAAACACAAAAGGTGATTTGTAATTCTGTGTCACTGAATGCAATGTTATTTTCATTTTTGTTATTATTCATATAACTCTATAGACATTCCATTTAAATAAGCACTTTAAGCACAGAAATTAATAATCCTCAATAATATTTTCTAAAGCCTTGGTATTGCAACATTCTCAAAGTCAGACACATTTATCATTAACGAATATTTTAGCTATTTTTAAAATTATCTATGGCAATAAAACTGAATCAATTGCTTCTCAGATTTGCACAACAAGATCAAACTAAATTTTTGCCCCCATCAACGAAAATTTTGCACCGCCCCAAGAAAGTTCTGAAATGGCGCCCCTGGTCACGACCCAAAATTTGGGAAGCACTACTTTAGAGTACAGTTTTAACATCTACGAGCATGAAAGACACATTACAGGAGCTGCTAGATACATGCAGTATTTTTTAAATTATTATTATATCATATTGAAAATGCAGAATTGTAAAATGTTTTTTAATATTCAGAAAATTATATTTATTGTACACTTTTTATTATTTTTACTTTAAATCTTTCTTTTAAGTAAGTTAGTAAATTAATTAACTATATTATTTTATTCTGATAGTTAATTACGGTAATCCCTCGTCATATGCCATACGATCAAAAGAAAATGTCAATAGACCAAAAGAAAAAAAAAGCGCGATCTAACCGATGACATTAAAAATTAAGGAAAATGATGACTTAGGAGTATTTTCTTAAACTTTTACTCCTAAATATTAGTTTATGCGCATATTACAGTTATATTAGTAACATTAACTATAAGGAATTCATTAATTGAATGAATATCTGGAAGACAGGCTTAAGTTACAAATTTAAAATTTTACAGAAATGATGAAAAAAACTATTATTACAATGTTCCGAACACCTAGTGTAACATAGGCACCTTCTTCCTATCACACTTACCCTCTACTTTCGTCTTCATACTGAGCATTGACGAGTGATAAAAGACTAGTTGGATAGCTAAGGAAAAGTAATGTTATTTTTAATTTATTGTTTTAATTTTTTATTTAAAGTAAGCAAACTTGCATATTATGAAATTGCAATTTTTACCATTTGGTCATTCCACATAGGCCCTTTTTCAACAACAACAAGAAAAAACCCCAACTTTCCAAAATTTGTTAAATAGGCTAGTCATAACATAGACACTTTCTACTAGACACCCATTCAATTTTTGTTATCTATATACGCATATGTTGTCTAGACTGTAACAATCATTTATTGCATAGGAAACCAGGGTCAGAAATCTATTTATTTAGTCAAAATTACAGAACGTCTGTCTCACATCAATCCGAAGTCGCGTTTCCGTTCATAACTTTAATAGTAGTGAAGATACTTTAACGAAATCCTTTCAATATCCTTATTAATACAAAGATGAGCCTGTTGCGAATTTTGTTCAAGTATCTTCACTATTGTTAATGTTATGAAAGAAAACGTGACTTCGGAGGGATGTGAGACGTCCTGTAATCTTGACTAAACAAATGGATTTCTGACCCTGGTTTCCTATGCAATAAATGATTGTTACAGTGTCCTGTACCAACCCTTAAAGTTTGTACCATGAATTCGGGATCACCCTTCATCATGCTTAAAAAATACAGATAAAACATTGTTATAAATCTTTTGTCTTTTCTTTCTTTTTAAAATTTTAAAACTTTGAGCTTGAAAACTTATAAATTTTATAAAAATGGGATAATAATATTTTTAGTAACCACTTTTGAGGACAGCAAATAATGGGTAAAAAATTGATTTTGAAAAATAAATGCACATTTATTTTGCATATGATATGCATATACAAAACATCATGCAATTTACACTTGGATATATCGCATATGTCGTCGGAACTTCCAATTAGCCTTGAGATAGTAATAAATTTGTGAATGATATTGATGACAGATAAATAGAGAGATGATCTCTCGTATAAAATAACATTAAGGAACCATGAACGTGTTTCGATGCCTTACGACAGGCTTTTAATATATAAATCAACAAAATGTAAAACATTTATTCTGGACAAAAAAAATCTTGACGTTCTAAGTGCATGGCAAAATCAATAGTATGTTGACGATGACAATATTATTTATTTATTTATTTCCCTTAATTGATTTTTTGAAGACGTTAATGGGATATATATTATATAACTATATGCAACAGGTGATCGAAAAACCGTTACCATGCAGCATAATGTTTATAACCAATGGCTTGACAATTGTGGTCGCCAACTCGCCAAAGGCGACCAAATTAATTAATGTCGCGGTTGTTGTTTTTTTTTAAACAAAAATTGACCGAATAAATGAGAACAAACCGCATTTAGAATAGTTACCGGAGAGTTCATTCTGTTTCAGAAATAAATTGTCCAAAAAAACAGCGCAAAACGCGAAAAATTGCTAAAAATCCTATAAAAAATTCTGGAAAATTTTAAAAATCGCAGAGAACAAAATTTACTTTATTGGGCTAAAAAATAGAAACCCGATTTATTTTACGAATGTCAAAAAACTGTCGCGAAATGCGAAAAAAAGCTACAAATTGTTTAAAAAATCGCTAAAAATTCAAAAATAGCAAAGGACAAAATTTAATGTATTTGGCTGAAAGACTGAAACCGGATTATTTTTACCACTTTTGAAAAATTGCAACGAAACGTGAAAAAAATTGCTAAAGAAGAGAACAAAATTTACTGGGCTAAAAGATTGAAACAGGATTCCTTTAAAGAATGTCAAAAATTCGCCATGGAACACGAAAAAACGATAAAAATTTCATGAAAAATTTAATTGAACAATCTAATAATAATAAAAAATACAGTACTATTCTAAAATATTTAACTAATACTTCTAAACTATGATTTTTATTAGTTTTTCCCAATTAATTAATAAAATGTTGTGCTTTTTGAAAATCAATGATGGGGGAGGAGGCGGTGTAAATATTTTTTACTGGCGACTAGAATTATTTACTGGCTACCATATTTTATCAAATTTGTAAAGCCTTGTTTACAACAATAACTAAAAATAATGCAAACGAGGAAATTAATGTTTAGTATATATAGCTGTCTTTTAAGTGCAAAAGCTTTTTTAGAAATACGTTGCTGAGTTTATATCAGCCGAAAAGTGTAATGATATTTGTATATACTGTACACCAGGGGCGAATCATACTATTCAAACTGAGCATGTTCTTTCTCCCTCCAGTAATTTCTAGTAATTTTTTCTAATAAATTTTGTAAGAAGTTTTTAGGATTAAATAAGACAATGAAAACTATTCGGAAAAACTGGTGGGAAAGAGCATGCCAAATTGAATAGCAGGATTCGCCTCTGCTTTACACAAATGTCATTAAGGTCCATTTTAAATACACTTTCTTTGAATTTAAATTGACTTTTAGGAAATTTGTTCACATTTTTAATTAGTATGATGTTTATCATTTTAAAAGAGAATATTTAAAGAAAGAAAAAAACACACAAACACAGATATTTCGAAAACACACAATGCATTGCAGAATAAATTTGTTTTATTATGGTGTTTATACAGTAATGATAAATACAAAACTGCACGTATATATAGCTTTACAGGACTTCTAAGTGAAAGTCTGTAGCTATATTTCTTTTAAAAGAGGTAGCAATGAAGATGATATTCAGCATATACAGTTTATGGAAAGGTTAATACATTTTTGACAACAAAGACAGATATTTCAGTAACAGAATATTGCATTTCAGTTTCAAAAAGAAATATTTGTATGAAAATATTAGATAAATAACATAAAAAATGCATATTTCTGACGATGCAGATAAAACAGCAGCTTTAAAATCTTCGAAGCTCTTAGGAAATAAACAAAGTTTATAAATCTATCAGAACACCATGGAGCAGCATTTACTGTCATTTGGTAGTTACTTGGATGATCAAAAGGTAAATTTATTCAAGAAAATGCATAAATTCATACAACACGTTCAACATGAGAGTAGCTTTCTCTACAAAACATATCTTATATAGACATAAAAAATTACACACGAGACAAATACGATTTGTACATTTATACAGGGTGATTCAAAACTGGAGGAACAAACTTCTAGGAGGGATGGGGTGTTCTAGACGACTCGGAATCAAATAGCAATGCAGGGTCGGAAATGCAATCCTAACGAGATAAAAGGGTTGTTAGGGACTGAATCATCGTGATCGAAAATTGACATTTAAAGAGTATAAGCTTAAAATATGTCATCCCTTTCCTGATAATGAAGTTCCCAGAAGTTTTCTGCCTACGTACCTGGTTCTTACCATCTACAGTTTTGCAAGTTTGAGGGGTCCAACTACAGCTCTGGCGAAAAGCGCCCTCACTCAGATAACCAGCGCCCTCAAACGTGCAAAACTGCAGATGGTAAGAACCAGGCACGCAGGCAGAAATTTTCGGGGAATTTCATTATCAGGAAAGTAATGACTTATTTTAAGCTCATCGTCTTTAAATGTCAATTTTCGATCACGTTGATTCCGCCCCTAACATCTCATTAGGGATGCATTTCCGACCCTGCATTGCTATGTGATTCCGAAATGTGATCTAGAAGTTTGTTCCTCCGAGTCTTGAATGTAACTCTATAGAGAGCAACTCGGACATCAGAAGCCGTTAAGGCGATGTGAATTTTAATTCATGGCAGTGAAAAAACGTGTTTTCGAAATTATTAAATGTCATGGAAATAGTATAAATGTGTAGCATTTTTCTAACGCATTTTATATAATATTTTCTTACAGTGCTTATACAGTTTCAACAGCAGTTTTTTTTTATTTATTACATTAAAATATTATAAAGTTAGCTCAGGCAAGTCATCTGCTCGAATTTTTAAAAACTATGCCTAAACTTTTGAGACGATATCCATCTATATCTAACGAACTATATTTTACTCCAGAATTATTTTTATTTACAACTGATCTGTTTTAAATTAGTGTAGTTTTGTAAATTAATATCGAAGTTCTAATTTTAATTTTTTATAGTTTCAAATATACAGTGAAATCTCCTTTTAAAAATAATGGGTTTAACGTTCTCCCATTTTAATCAAATGATTTCAATATAGATTTTTAGAAGCAAAAATCTTATGAATCATTCGATAATTACAAAGGTATTCAAAAGTCTTGTCTCACCGAACCATGGATATAAATGTATATTGTGGGATCTGGCAAAAAAATTATTTTCACACATTACATGCTTTATACCATCCTACGTAACGCTGCAGTTTTAAAACTATTTTTACATAATTTAACTAGTTAAAAAGTTATGTCAGAAAACTTAAAACATATCATCATGTCTCACAGTTAATATAATCTTTTCCAGTGCTTATTTTTACTACAAACCTACATCTATTAGGCGAAATGTCAAAGTTTTTTGCAAGGCAGTTTAGCTAATTGCAGAAGATTTGGAGATTCGAATATACTGTCTTTAGATAAAACTTTCCAGTCAGCTGAAATGTGCTATGATGAAATAATAATAATAATAATAATAAATAAAAATAAGTTTTTGACAGACCCCCATAATATAAAATTTAGTAAGTTCTATTGACAAGTGATACAAAACTTCTTAAATTTATTTTCTCCTTAATCGACCGTATCGGTCAGTGTAGGAGAAAGTACGAGTCATAAACATAAAGTAAAATGTTAAATTAATATACAAGTAGAATTATGAAAATCACATATAGATTCGTGTACATACAGAATAATAGATACATCATATCGTATACATAGACAAGATAGTTACATATAGAATATTTGGTACTTTTTCCGTTATACCAACACCATGCTAAAATGTATGCGAATGCGTCATGTATTTCAATTTCTTCTTTTTTTTTTTTTTTCCGAGATGCTGTTTACGAACATTTCACAGTAAATCACAACTATAATTTTATTCACCCTAACACTGGATGTCATACCCAATCTGTTGAGAGATTACGGGACATCGCAAAATGGCGTAATAAAAGACAACGCGGTACTGTTCGTCATTATTCCAAATCCTATTTTACAGAGTTCATGTGACGATGCTTTTATTCAAAAAATGAAATGTTTACTGCATTGATAAGAGACGTTTACAATTTCATGCTTGCATTTTAAATTGAATTTTATTTTATTGTATAGTATTTATTTAAAGTATAGTTTTCTATTCACATATAATAAAATAGTTCGTGGAAGTCTGTATTTTCAAATGTTGTATTTTTTAAATTATCACTTTCGCACCAACAATGTTAACTTTTATCAAATGATTCATTTGGCGCTAACTATTACGCTTGGCGGAATGGTGTTAATATAGAGCAAAAGTACCAAATATTTACGTATCGAAATATGAAAATTACATACAGAAAAAATTTCTGGGCACACATGTATACATATATAATAGTTTCTCTTGCAAAAATTAAGTGCAATGCATTGTTTAAATATTAATAATTTTATATAACTGCAAGCGTACACAGTATTTTAATTTATAGGTACATTCTACATGATGTTCAAAAAGTACTGTTAATATTTTTAATGTCTTTCTTTTTATATCTTTTCGTATAATTGAAAATTTATGAACTAAAAATATTCAAAAATCGATGTGTAAGACCAATCTGAAACAAAAGTGAAATTGTAGATTGAATTGTAGATTACAAGAGTGAATTTTTAGAAAATATTTTAAAGAAAACAATAAACGCTAATAATATGTAATGAAAAATCTTTTACACACATATTCAAGGGTAAAAAATGGTAACATTTATATATATATATATATATATATATATATTAAGAAACTAGTGCCATTAAATGTTATTACCTTAAACACCCGTTTTTATATTTTTGTCAGAAAGCAAATTGATACGCAGAATTAAAAAAAAACACACACAGTTAACTTCTTGGGCAAAAATATTTATCTTCTATATGATACTAACAAAAGATCAAACCTTTTAAACTTTACGAATAATTAAAAGAAAAAGACAATTTTTGACCAAAAATATTTATATAAAATTTCCATTACAAAGCGTACCTTTGTTTCTAACAAATTCATAACAAAACTTATTAACCCCTTAACTGTTGAAGGTATTTTCAAACCATAAACTGAAATAGGCACTATATACCACTTTGTCCGTACTGAAATATTTGCTTTATGTAATCGAACAGTTGCCGAACAGTTGATGTCGGGTAAGGAGCTTCCGAGTTGCGATCAACTTTACGCCCAGTCTATATGTGAGTAACCTGTCTTGTAAATATTGAGCCGTTGGGAAAAGTTAAATGTAGTATTAACTACACAAGAAAGAACAATTAAAAATAGAAGAAAAATTAAACAATGGGAATAAAAAAGTAAAGCTATAGAGATTACGCAAAGAGTCTAATAAATGGAAAAAAGTAAAATGGTATAGCTGTAGTTAAAATTAACTACTGAAAAAAGTTGAAAAAGTGTAAAATAGGGTTCGGAACATGTTCAAAAACAGTACATAAATGCCAGGTGGAAAAGGCAGGCAAAGCTAAGCTTTAACAAAAATAGCACTTAAAAAGAACAAACATATTTATTATTTACAAAAATTTTTTATTTATATTTATATTTTATTATTATTTTGTATAGCATAGGAATAAGATATATAAAAGTAAGAGAGAGAAATTTGCAGAATGGTGAGCACTAATGATCATAATCAATAATGCAAGAATATTTTGGACGCTTGCGGTGATGTGGTTCGAATGCGTCATAATCCGGCAATTCTGCGATTATATCATTAGGGAGGTCATATAATTTTTCATAAAATTTTTTGGCAAGGTGGTTGATTCTTTTATTTAATGTGGTAGTTTTGAGGTCTCTGCGAACAGTGCTATTACGGAGATAGCAAGAGGCATTTCTGACAGTACGCAGATTTTTGTTATGAAGTTGGCTGAGGTTTTTCATGGAGGATTTGCAGATATAGCCCCAGACCGGACAGGCGTAGGTGATAATTGGTAAAATGCAGGAATTATAAAGGAGAAGTTTGTTATGGATAGCCAGTGTTTTACTATTAAGAAGAGGTTTTAGTGCAATCATAGCTCCAGCGACTTTCCCCCTGATGGTGAGGATATGTTTTTTGAAAGAAAGTCTTTGGTCAAGGGTGATCCCCAGGTACTTTACTTCATTAGTCCAAGGTATAGTGGTATTATTAATGGTTATTCTATTGGGATATGTTAGTTTTCTAGAGAAATAAACAGCAGCAGTTTTGTTTTCATTGATTTCAATGCGCCATAGGTAGCACCAGTCTAAGAAGGCATCAATGTGAGTCTGTAGGTACCTGTAAAGTGTGTATGGGTGATGAGCGTAAGCGTAGATTGTAGTGTCGTCCGCATACAGTGCAAGGTGGGTGTTAAGTGAACGAGGAATGTCGTTAAAGTATATGTTGAATAACAAGGGTCCGATGACGCTCCCTTGGATGATGCCTGCTAAGATACGGAAAATGCTAGAAAGAATGATACACAGTTAAGGGGTTAAAGAAGATTACCCAAGAGTTTGAGGATATAATCAGTTGAAAATTGAAAAAACACCACGAACGTCATTAGAAAAAAGCTATTTTTTTTAAAGAAAAACTCACATAAAGTTATTGTAATAATATCTAGCGCATATAAAAATAATTAGCGTGATGGATATACTAGATTCAAAAATCAAAATTTGTAAATATCATCATAAAGTCAAAATAGGGAAAAAAAATCCATATAATTTCCAAAATAACATTGTTTTTCCTCATTCGAAGTAAAATGTTCTGGAGTTTTATCGAGAAATATTCTGTTAACAGAAGAAAAATGTTTTTCATACGGTTTGCACAGCCATGTCCATTTGCCTCTAATGTACGCAGTCACTCAGTAAAGGGCGTTGCAATCTTGCCTCAAAATTCTGACCAATCGTTTAAGCTGGCACCAAAATTGTCCGGGACTCTGACCAATCCGCTATCTGGGCAGTGTATAAATGTAAACAAAAATCAGCTGAGCCACTGAAAATGTTGCACAGGGTAAAAATATAAGCAAAGATCAACTGATCCACTAAGAATCTCGGATAGGGTTTGTGCTAAACTTGGCTACGTATTTTACCTCGACCTACGTTATACACGGCCGGTGCATGACGTTTAAAACGTCACATGGAGTGGATCATTTTTTCACGGCGATTGGTGCAAAACGGAGGGCTCGCCTCTTTACACCAATCGCCGTGAAAAAATGATCCAATACATGTGACGTTTTAAACGTCATGCATCGGCCGTGTATAACGTAGGTCGCGATTTTACGCGGTTTTCGGCGAAATGTGCAAGCCGTTCTTTATGAACAATACCGATGAGTGGCAACAGCCGTGCCTCTGCGGATATACATCTTCAAAAAAATAATGTTTATTGGACATCAGGAAAGCAGAATTGAAATACTCTTCAAGCCTATTGGTGTTTATTTCTATATACAACGCGGCTGAATTGACATGGGTAAAGTCCATTACGGGTTTGCATAGTCTTCAGGCAGAATTACTTGGATTGACAAGAAAAGCGTTTAAAATACGTAAATCGTAGGTGAATACGCTTCAATAGCTGACAACATGAAACTTTTTGTTAGACGTAATACACCGCAAACAGATATGTAAATTATTTGTTCAGTCTCTGTCCTCCTCAGACATAAAAGTACTTTTGGTGGAATCGAGGAAGAGAGACCAAACATACGCTCATTTATTATTGCACAGACAGTCAATCTTATGTCAGACAGCTTTTCTGGAATCACATAGCTAAAACTTAATTAATTGATGAATATTATCATAAAATCAAAATAGAGAATATAAAGATGTATCCATATAATTTCCTAAATAACACTGTTTTTCCTCCTTCGAAGTAAAATGTAATGGATTTTTATCGAACAATATTTCCTTAACAGAAGAAAAATGTTTTTTCCTGCGTTTTGCATATTCTTTAGGCATGATTACTTGGATTGACAAGAAAAGCGTTTAAAATGAGTAAATCATAAGTGAATACGCTTCCAATAGCTGACAAGATGAAACTTTTTGTTAGACGGAATATTCCGCAAACAGATATGTAAATTATTTCTTCTGTCTCTATTCTCCTCAGACATAAAAGTATTTTATGTGGAATCGAGGGAGAGATACCAAACATATGCTCATTTATTATTGCACGAGCAGTCAATCTTATTTCATACAGCTTTTCTGGAATCATATAGCTGCAAGAAGAATACATCACTAACATCATTGTGCTTGAACCAACACAGATAACAAATTCCAAAACATCTGTATAAGTTAAGACATCCTGAAACTCAGCTATTTCATATAATGACACAAACATGTTAAATAAAGAGTAAAGAATCATACATAATAATGGATAGTTCATGACTTGGTTCATTTCGCGTAGAATATTCGTCATTTTAAAGTAATCAGCGAAATTTTTAATATGTTGACGGCTTTTGACTAAATGAAAATTCAGCTGAAGTGATCTATTGTAGAATTGTAAAGTTTCAGCCCATTTGTACAATATGTTGCTTAAAATAAAAGTCAGCAAAACAGGAAATGAGAACATAATGAAATAAACTAAATTTATGAAAACTCTTAAACTCATCTTCAAACTTCCCTCGGGAATTCTAAAATCGAGAGTCCAAAATTCTAATCTCACGAGAGAATCGGAATCGTTTTCGTAATGTTCTGCTTGTGAAAATATAAAAAATGTTAAAAATAAGATGAACACTGCTGTCCGGACAAAAATTGAGGCATCATTTTTGACCTCATATCTTTTTCGGTACCTATACAATTTCTGTATGATGACAGAAATTTTCTTTCTTTTTACAAATAACACTAACCATAGAAGCATTGAAAATGCAGCTAAGAAAATGTAAGAAATGCCAACCTTGATATGGGAATTCACCGCTATGTTACAAGATGCTATAATAAAATAAATCGAAGTTATATAATAAAAGGCGATAATGAAAATTGCAAAAAATTTAATGCTTTCGCTACAGTGCTTATTATAAATCCCGATGAGAACTAAAAAATTACCCAATGTGGCATCACTTACCACCATTTTTGTGAATTTACTGTCAAATATATGATAATCGTTTAATGCTTTCTCTAACTTAGTTGAATTTCTGCACTAAAGGTTCTTTTATGCAATGGTCTAAAGAATTTTTTTAAATTAATTTGGATGTCAATTTTTGAGTATATGAACTGTACTGAAATTTTGCATGTACTGCTGCTTAAGTTTTTTTTTTTTATTAATTCTTTTGATTCATATATATTTAACAGAATAAAAATCGTTATAAAATCATATAATTTATGTCGAACTATTCTTACAATATTTTTATACAAAGTACGGTGCAAAAAACAGCAGATAATCTTGATGATTTTTTAAGTTTAAAATATGCTTAATGCGATAAATATTTTTGTACCGATATGAATTTGGGAGTCTCTAGACGAAAGACAGTGACAAAAATTATTTTATTAGGCATTGCTAACAAATATTATGAAATGCTACTCTAGAAACTTACAATTTTTTTTCACCAATGATGATACAAAAGCTTCTTATATTCACACTCTTTTAATATTATTTGATTCCATAAGTCCAAAATTTTCTTTGTTGAAATGCTGTTGGAAAAATGGTGACTTTTACTTAGTGATTTCGTGATTTTCTAAGCTAAAAATGTGATAAACGTTTCTGTATTGATATGCATTTCAAAGTAATTAACAAATATTATTTTTATATGTTACAACTGAAAACTTGGATTTTTTTTCTTTTCAATGATGATACAAGCTTCTTATATTGAGACTCTGTTATTTGTTTTCATAGGCTGTAATTCTCTTTAATGAAAAAGTTCTGGAAAATAATTTATTATTTGCATTTAAGAAAAGTTCTAAAAAGTTTGCATTAAAAAAAAAAGTCTATTTCGAGTATTACAGCTTGTGTTTTAAATTTAATGCGTAGCAGAATGTTTTACATGAAATTGAAAATTTTCAATATCTCTACTTTTCTTTGGTTAATTTAGATATTTTTTCAGATTTTAAAAAGTTAATAATTAAAAAAACCCCCATCTTAATCAGTCAATCAACAGATTTATCCACTGCCTTATTTTTCATTTTGAAGTATATTTTTAAAGTATTTTATTACGAATGTTAAATGGCATGTATATATTGAATAATATTATTAAATTTAATAACAAATCGGGATATATATTTAAATAAAAAAACAGTCATCTGGGTAAAATGATTTCGAAAAAGGCTTTTTTTTTTTTAAATCTATGCTGATGATTTTATGTATACATACACAATATATATATTATGAATATCAATCATTTTTACTAATCAATGAATAAGTGAAACAAAATATATTACTTATACTTTAAAAGGGATTTCACATGAGTTACATTTGTCTGTAATTATTCGGATAGTAAAACAAAACGCGTTTTTATCTGAATTACGGATAATTTTTCATGCGATGCCAGGGAAATTAGTCTTAAAAATATTTTCTCTTAGTAAACTCAATTTAATTATATGTATAACGAAATACTCAATTTAATTAAATCTATAAATGAAGCACTCAATTTAATTATATCTATAATGAATAATACAATGAAGTACATTCATTCAAGGTATGAAATAATTTTGAGAAAATAAAGGTAAACAACTTTGCTATCAATTAACTTAATTGTAATATCATAAATGCATTTACTTAGTATCTAATTTTTGGCCTTCAGTAAACAATATGAAAATATTCAGTAAAAAAAAATTAGACTAATGTACATCCTGTTTGCGACTTTTGTGGTTCAGTAAGATAATAGTAAAATTGAACTTTAATAATAAAAATAAAAACAAATGTATTATCAGTGTAACAATTCAATACATGAAATAATTTCGAGTAAACAAAACGCAATAGCATTGGTATTAACTAAATGAATTGAAAATATTAAAAATGCATTTATTGTGTGAATAAATATTGTATCTATTTGACACTCAATACAAAAACTTGAAATGCTTCCAATAAAAAATATTTATGCAAAATGTTTTGTGTGCACTTTAATAATTTCATTTGGTGATCTTTTAATCCCAAAAATCTATTTAAGTAAATTAAAAGCAAAAAATTGTAAGAAATGCCTTTCTTAAACAAACATAAAAAGTAAATATGGAAAATAAAATTCTACTACATGGTTTAAACAAATAACGTTTTGCTTTCTTAAAAATCAGTTAAGAATCTTGAATAAATATCATGAACTTTTCACTGCTGTCTCATTACACAAACATAGACAGTATTTTATTTCAAAAACACCTTCCTGAGTGATATCGAAACTTCAAATAATATTGCTTTTATGTAAATTCTACCATTGTTTATTTCATATTTCTAAAAATTCTCCTGCTGAAATGGACCATTTAATGTATTGTCATTTTAATACTTTTTATAGGCATTAAAAAAAATATTGCTACTTTTGTTACTTAGAGACGTATTAACAATAAGAACATGATAACGGAACTTGAATAGTTAATATTCAGATAGGCGAAGAAAAATGTGCTGTATAAACAGCAATATTTGACAGCAACATTTTCCTTAGAAAGGCATTGATAATGAAAAATAATAAGTGCACACATTCTAAGCCTATAAACATAAATGCAAAGGACTGCTGCTGAAAATATCTTTAAACAATATTAATTTTCTTACCAAAAGGAAATTTAATAATAAGTAATGCACATATAAATGTAATTGGTAAGTACTATCTTAAGTTAAAATATAATGATATGCATGGCTATTTCTTATATATAAGAAATAGTCATCCTTTATCTAGAGAACATTTCCCCTTTAAATCCATGAAAAATGTAATTCATTAAACTTAAAGGAACAAGAGATAAATCATATCTTCTTCAATAAAATAAGGAATGTTTTTTCTGCAAAATATTTCATGCTCCCCAGACAGCAATATACTTCGCATCAAGAAAACAATCACAAAAGCAAGTCAATAATAAATGAATATAAGTGAAGAATGTTTTAAAATGTGAAAATGATACGAAAGATAAAATGATTCACATTCAATTTAAACTGTAACCTTGTGTCCTTGTTCTGAAAAAACTTTTGTAATAAATAGCAATGGCACATATTCAAAGAATATAAATATAAGTAAAGACCTACGCCCTCTAACTCATGTTCCTTAAACAAATTTTATTTCCTCATTCAAAATAATAATTTTTACCACTATTATTTATCGTTGAATATTTAGTGAATATAATGGTTTAAGAAATATTCCCATGTTCTTCAAATAATATACATTTTTTTCATACAGAAAAAAAAATATATATATGGTCAATTATTTCAAAATATAAGTGTATTTTCTTATTGTCTTTTCAACGTTTTATGTAATCTGCATATTCCGCTCATTTGGGATTGAAGTTAATTTCAACGTGCTTGAAAAGATAACTAGTCAAGTTTTTATTTTTGTTTCGATTTATCTTATGATTTAGCAGATGTTTAATTATAATATATATATATATATATATATATATATATATATATATATATATATATATATATATATATATATATATATATATATATATATATATATATATATATATATATATATATATATATATATATATATATATATATATATATATATATATATATATATATATATATATATATATATATATATATAATTAGCAAAAGGCACCGAAAATATCATTTTAAACGAAACAAAAACTGATTTTTTTTAGGAAATATTCATACATTCTTCAGATAATAGTATTATCGTCCAGAAAAGCATTTACAATAAGTAAACCGTAAGTGAATATACTTCCAATCGCTGACAAAATGAAACTTTTGGTTAGACGAAACACACCGCAAACAGATATGTAGACCATTTTTTCAGTTTCTATCCTCCTCAGACACAGCAGTGCGTTTTGTGGAATTGAAGGAGTGAGACCAAAAATATACTAATTTATTATTTCGCGAGAAGTCAGTCTTATTTCATTCATATTTTCTGAAATCATAGAACTGCAAGCGGAACACATCACTAACATCATCATGCCACAGATAATCCAGATGATGGCACTACAAAGAAGGGAATAATTTAAGCAATTTTTCCACAACACAATGTGAATGAATGACAAAAATATGACGCCCAAAGAGTAAAAAATTATACAAAATGATGGATAGTTCAGATCCTTGTTCATTTTCCGTAGAATTTTCATTATTTTAAGGAAATCTGCACAATGTTCTATATGTTGATATTTTTTAATAGAGTGTAAATGCAGCTGAAGCGAGCTATTGTAAAACTGCAAAGTTTCAGCCCATTTATAGAATATAGTGCTTAAAACAAATGTCATCAAAACAGGAAAGAATGTAATCACAAAGCAGACTACATTTAGGACAATTGTTATACATATCCTCCAACTTCCCTTGGCAATCTTTATCCCTAGAGTCGAATATTTCAATGCGTCAACACATCCTGAATCAGCATAGAAATAATGTACTTGAGACAACAGAAAAAGCGCGGAAGTTAAAAAAGCTATTACACACTGGACTGAAGTTGAAGTGTTATTAGCAATACGATATCGTCTTCGGAACTGGTACAACTTTTGAACAATAACTGCAATTTTCTTCCGTCTTATAAATAACAGAAACCATATAAGCATTGCATCAGAAATTAATATAAGGTACGAAATACCAATTTTGAAATTTGAGTGCAACATGTATGTACAACATGCTACTATATCATACACCACTGAAAGATAGTAAAAGGCAATAAAGAAAATAGAGAAAATTTGAGCGAGTGGTTGGTTCACTGTGAGCATTACGGACACCGATAATGACTAGAAGATTATGCAAGGTTTCATCTTTTAACACCATTTTTATATTTTTCTTCGGAATAGCTACTGAATGATCAAAAATCTCCCAGACTCTGCTTAAATAATTGTTATTATTTGGAATGTACAACTTGTTCTTAAAATTGTTCTTGATGTCGCACTTTGATATTCATATTTTAACAAAAATTTATGTTAGCTAATTTCTTAGTTTTCCATTCAGATATGACGATTAGAATTAGAAAGTTATATTACTATCTTTGATTAGAATTTTAGACTTATAGAGACTATCCAGAAAAAATTCTATGGGAAAGACTCTGCTTTTTTATGCTTTTAAGTATTGCTCTTTGTGATAAATATTTGTTTGACAGTTTTTATTTCAAAGTGTTAAAAAAAATCTGTAAACGACAGAATTTTCTTCTAGCTAATAGTAAAAATATTATTAAGAATCACAGTTAAGGGCACAAAATGCTTTAAATTTTCGAATTTTCAACGCTGAGCTTAAAAAATAAAGCAGATTCGGACAATTTCGTAAATATGTAATTTATATAGTTTAAAAATAAATAAATCACTAAAAGAAATGCTTTAGTTCTAAACAAACATTGCAAACCATATATGTGTAAATCTTTTTTTTTTCTTTTAGTTTTTCTTAGAATGCACACTTTTTAATACACTTTTTCATAAATCTATTAAAGCTAGATAATTGAAACTCTTCCTACTTTTATAGATAGTTTGTTTCTTTAAAAATATCTAAAATTATAAATAACTATAGAATATTATCGGTCATGTACAAAAACACATCTTTTTTTTTTCTTTTTTTTTTTTTCCCTATGGTTTTCTGAATGTTTCGGTAACTATGTTTAAAATCCTTTTCTTTCTGAGAAAATTAAAAAAGGCTTCTTCTTACTATTAAATGATATGATTTTAACCTTCATATAAAGTTTGAACAAGTTTTATGCAATACTTTGTTAGAAAAGTGTGCCTAACTGAGCTATATAGTCACAAACATTTAACAAAGTAAAAATGAACCACCCACACTAAATAAAAATTATGCATAGACAGCAAGCACTTTTGGCGCCGTGCATAAATGAAAATATATCTATTTAATATAAGGAAAAAACTCACATTTATATCTGTTTATATGATTATAAATATCATGCTAAAATCTGCTTCATTCACATTGTCGAAATATGATAAGTGCTCTTAAAAATTCATTACACAGATTGACATCAGCTTCTTAATTTCAGCTTTAAATATATCTATTTAATGTAAGGGGGGGGGGGGGGAAACCCTCACTTTTATATCTGTTTATCATCAAGTTATATGATTATAAACGTCATGCTAAAATCTGCTTCATTCACATTATCGAAATATAATAAGTACTCTTAAAAATCCATCACACAGATTAACATCAGCTTCTTAATTTCAGATTTAAATATATTTAATATAAGAAAATAACCCACTTTTATATCTGTTTATCATTAAACTATATGATTATAAACATAATGCTAAAATCTGCTTCATTCGCATTGTCGAAATATAATAAATGCTCTTAAAAATTCATTACACAGATTGACATCAGCTTCTTAATTTCAGATTTATACAATTTTCTCAGAATTTAATTAGTTTCAGGCGGGTAGAATTTTTATTATTAAAATTAAAGGGAAATCTTTTTCTTTTCCTTTTTTCTTCCTTTTTTTTTAAAGAATATTCTACGAAGCGTCGTGCAAGAATATACGGTATTCGAAATATCTACACGTCTCCAACAACTGAAGTTACTATAGTTTTTACAAAGATAACAATGCAATACAAATAGAAAACCTTGTTATGAGTTACAAACTCATTTTCTTCTAGATTCTGCATTTTAAGTTTGACTTTTATTTTATTTATTTACTTAGTTCATATAATGTGCAATGTGCATACATTAAGTATAACCTCTAAATTTAACGATATGTCAATGCGTTGATTTGATTTTTTTCGTAAACAGATGGTGCATGATTTTGTTTAGAATATATGCTCACTATATTAGAAAATATTTATTAATTTTTTATAGAAGACGCAATGTCAAATTAATAATTCGCCTTAATACAAAATAAAGAATTGTACCTTAAATATGGGAAAATATTCTTGTTAGTTGAAATAACAACACTGTAAGGAAATACGTAAGATAAATATATAGCAACGTATTATGATGAATACTACACTTTGCACGTTAGACATTTCTTTGATTCTGAACCATGAGACAAAATTCAGGAAAAGTAATTTTTATATTTTATGATAATAAATTTAATTTTGATAATACACTCTTATTACTATTATGTTTTTAAAGTACATAAATTTCAATGTATGAAACGATTTTTAGATAATAAAGCGTAATACATCGAATATCAATTGAATAAAAAAGAAATATTGAATATAGGTTTATTTTATGTGGAAGTTACTGTCATTTCGCGTACAGTAAATATACAATATGGAATAAGAAAATAAATATGAATAAACGCATAAAAACTTTCAACTTGATAAAAGAAAAATCAATTCAATAACAGAAAATTTCATAATATTTTATCTAAAGTAAATACAACAATGAAATAAAACATCCCTTGTATACATTATTTGAACTATTTTTATTACGATGCATAAAGCGAAACTAAGATTTGATGGCATAAATAATAATTTATTCTCCGTGTAAATAAATCTTTTAAATACTTAAATTACCTTACGTAATTAAAATTATAATATAAGACATGTAATGATTTTGAAACCTTTTGCAACGCTTTAAATTGGCATTTTTATAATAGACATAGTCAGGAAATTTAAATTTGTAATTATCTTACCTAAATGTATTTACTTAGTAGGTAATTTGTGGCTTTCATTAAACAATATGAAAAGATTTTATAAAAGAAAATTAGGCTAATGTATATCCTGTTTGCGACTTTTGTGGTTCAATAAGATAATAATAGAATGGAAATTTAAGAATAAAAATAAAAACAGATGTATTATCAGTGTATTGACGCATTCAATACACACTCTAAAAACAACATTTTCAAAACTGAGCAAAAAATACTCAAATCTGAGTATGTCGCACAGTCAAAATGGCTCCGAATCAAAATTACCCAAGTTTGAAACATGTATATACTCATTTCTGAAAACATGCACACACTCAAGAAAAAACAAACAAACATCATGTGCTCCTATTTGAGTATGTCCATGTTTCAAACAACAGTAAACAACAGCTAGAAAAAAAGCGCTAGTGCTGTCATCTCTGGTTCTATTTACGATTATGGGAGGATAAACTAAATTTACGCTTTTACCCAGAGCCAGCATCGAACCCGAGCCCTACTAGTTGCAAGTCCATAGCCTTATCCACTTTGCTATCCAGATCATATGAGTGGGTTATTTTAAATGCAAGTAATCGAATGATTCGGACGCATGTTGATATTTTTATAGGATTCATTAATTTGTTGCTGAGAAAATTGGAAATATTTTTAACGGGATTTCGGATAGATTTGGTCAATTTGAGATGGTGGTTAAGATTGTACAACTTTATTATTTATGTGGGGAAGGGGAGATATGAAGTATACAAATTTTTAATTCGATTGTTATTAGTATATTTCTTAAATGAAAAAGCGCTGCCTGTATATTGAAATTTAAGTGACTTTTTCTTTTTGACACATTTTAACCAATTAACGCCACAATTATTTTTCTCTTGAAAAATGGAAATATTTCATTTCATTCAAATGAGTATGAACTGACTTCTATGTGCTCAATTTTGAGTATTGCCATGTTTCAAAAATGAGTTGGAACTGATTCTAATCATTTTTGAGTATGTCCATGTTTCAATATTCTAAGTATTTCTGGTATAACAGAATTGAAAGCACTGGGTCGTCATATTTGAAACAAAAAGTTTCATAATAAAATGAAAGCATCGATTTACTCAGATTTGAAAGTCATTTTTCTCAGTGCATGAAATAATTCAGAGCAAACAAAACTCAATAGCACTGGTATAAACTAAATGAATTGAAAATATTAAAAATTCATTTATTGTGTGAGAAAATTATATTTATTTGACATTCAATACAAATTTAACTTAAAATGCTTCCAATAATAATAATAATAAATGCTAAAGTGCTTATTGTTTGTCACTTTAATAATTTCAATTGATGATGTTTTAATCCCAAAAATTCAATTAAGTAAATTAAAACCAAAAAATTGTAAGAAACGCCTTTCTTAAACAAACATCAAAAATAAATATGGAAAATAAATGTTTACTGCACGGTTTAAACAAATAATGTTTTGCTTTCTTAAAAATTAGTTAAGAATCTTAAATAAATATTCTGAACTTTTCCGTACTGTCTTATTACACAAACATAGACAATATTTTATTTCGAAAACACCTTCCTGTGTCATTATCGAAACTTCAAGTAACATAGATTATATGTAAATTTTATCATTGTTTATTTCATATTTTTGGAAAATCGCTAGCTGAAATAGCATACCATTTAATGTATTGTTATTTTAATGCTTTTTATAGACATTTAAAATAATAATGTTACTTTTGTTATTTAGAGATGTAATAACAATAAGAAAATTATAAGTGAATATTGATAGTTAATATTGAGATAGGTAAAGAAGAATTTCCTGTAAAAAAATAAAATAAAATAAAATAAAAAATAAAACAACTGAAGAGCAATATTTGACAACAACATTTCCTTAGAAAGACATTGGTAATGAAGAAATGATAAGCGCACACATTCTAAGCCTATAAACATAAGTGCAAAGTGCTGCTGCTGAAAATATCTACACATTCTTTAAACAATATTAATCTTCTTAACCAAAGGAAATTTTATAATAAGTGCTCCACATATAAATGTAATTGGTAAATATCATCTTAAGCTTAAGTATAAAGATATAAGAAATAGTCATGCATTTTCCCCTTTAGCTCCGGGGAAAAGGTAATTTATTAAACTTAAAGAAACAAGAGGTAAAAAATTTCTTCTTCAATAAAATAAGGATTTTTTTTAAATAAAATATTTCCATTTTCCTCAGATAGCAACATCTTTCTCATCAAGAAAGAAGTTATACAAACGTAAGTGAATCATAAGTGAAGAATATTTTAAAATGTGAAAATCATGCTGGAGATGAAATATTCACATTCCGTTTCAACAGCAACACTTTCCTAGTTCTGAAAAAAACATTTGTCATAAATAACAAGAGCACACATTCGAGGAATAGAAATATAAGTGAAGCTACGCAATCTGACTCATGTTCCTTTACCCGTTCGGGCTCTGACGTCCTATTTATAGGATACAATTCTTTATTTTGCCTAAACAACTATTTTTGCTATAATCTGCACATAGTATTGATATTATATGTCTATACATTTATTATTGTGACTTCCTTTAGTTTCCAGCATTTAGTAATAATAGATGTTTGCTTAATTCTCTTTAGCCCGTTGGCGATTCTTTTATTTCAAATGCATGTTTCACTCTTTTAATTTAAAATAGGGGCTACTTTTTCGAACGAATAATTTGTGATAAAACACAAGGGATACAAGAAAGTTGTTATGTTTGTTTAATTTTTTGTAATACGATATTTTGAAAACGTCAACAAAAGCTCTTCCTTAGACTATGTCATATGAATAGTACGTAAAATAACTATATTCGTTACATTTTAAGAAATGACATATTCGCTAAATTTCAGTAAGCCGTCACTTTTGCGATTTGGATGGCTACTTTCAATAGTAAAAATAATAATACTCTCCCCCCCCCCCCAAAAAAAAAAAAAATAAATAAATAAAAAAAAAAAAAAATAAAATAAATAGATAAATAAATAAAATAAAAATAAATAAATAAATAAATAAAATAAAAATAAATAAATAAATAAATAAATAAAATATAAATAAATAAATAAATAAAAATCGTACTCAAAAGGCTTCAACAATTTGATTTTTTGTCATCAAAAATAATAATAATTATTATCATTATTAATTAGCGTTGAATATAAATAGTGATTATTTAGTGATTGTCATGAAAAATGCTGAAGATAACGGATTAAGAAACGTGAAAATTTTCACATAAGCTTGAAATAATATACATTTTTTCGCTTATAGAAAAAATAAAACATATATGTGGTGAACGTTTCACAATATAAATTTTTTTCTTATTGACTTTTCAAAGTTTTATGTATTCTATGTTCTTCCATCGTTACAAGAAGAAAGTATTGGATTCGTGTAACAATTAGACTTTCGGTTTTTAGCGGATTTATACGTTTTAGAGGGTACTGAACACGATTTGATTGTTTTTGGAAAATGTCTGTCTGTGAATCTGTCTGTATGTATGTGACAGAAATTTTGTGGGCGCTCTATCTAAAGAACTAATGCACGGAATTTAATAAAACTTTATAGTCATTTAGTCCCTGATACACTATATTGCCAAAGGTGACCGGTCACTTGCGATTTTAGACGTTTTGTTAACTATCTAGAAAAATACATGAGGAATTAACCTGAAACTGCAGGTGTGTAAACAGTATAGTATAGGTTATACATTTCCGTGAAGATTTTTTCCCGAAACCCCATAGGGGACTGTCAACAAATTGAAAAAGAACGAATATCTTTTGGATTACTCTGTAAAAACTAATGTAGCAAAAGCGTTCAAACTCGAGATTATTAATAAGTGGCTTATTTAAATAAGCTCGAAATCCGTTGTTCCCAAAAGGAAGCAAAAAGATGAGGCGTTGTATCCAAATACAGTAGTACGTGCAATATTGTGTACGCTATCTTGGCACTAATCAACAGATATTTGATACAACCCCTCATCTTTGTGCTTCTTTTTGGGAACAACGGATTTCGAGTTCATTCTATCAACGATAATTTTCAGAATTTTCAAGCTATGATTTTGAGACTTTTACAAAAGTTGCTCTATATACTTAGCTAATACATTATGCACATTATATTTTGATTGCATTCGCGCATGCGCAGTGAAAAAATTTTTAGTAAACCTGCTCATTTTTCATCCAATTTTTATTATTTTTTAATTCTGATTGCAGAGTGTTATGTACAATGTTGTTTGACATACTTTCTCAAAATAACTTTTTTCTATATTAAGAACTCTGCAAATTATAAGCAAAAAACTAGGTGAAATTTGGGACCGTTTTTATAAAAACCTTAATTTATCTTCGAGTATACATGCCTATCCTCATAAAAATAAACATAGTATATTACAATAAGCCACTTATTAATAATCTCGAGTTTGAACGCTTTTGCTACATTAGTTTTTACAGGGTAAGCCAAAAGATATTCGTTCTTTTTCAATTTGTTGACAGTCCCCTATGGAGTTTCGAGAAAAAATCTTCACGGAAATATATAACATATACTGTACTGTTTACACACCTGCAGTTTCAGGTTAATTCCTCATGTATTTTTCTAGATAGTTAAAAAAACGTCTAAAATTGCAAGTGACCGGTCACTTTTGGCAATATAGTGTATAAATTGGTGCTGATTAATTTTTGGTGTAAATCGTCCGAAAGCTGGTGCTTTTATGCTACATTTTTTACGATTTTCACGATAACTATATCTCAAGAACTGACGAACAGAATTTCATCAAACTTCCGATTCTATCAGACCTCGACATAAACAAAAGCTGATTATGTTTTGGTGTAAATAGCCGAACAGGTGGCGCTACTATGCTACTTTTTTCATGATTTTCACAATAGCTCTATCTCAAGAACTAATGCACGGATTTTTATCAAACTTCAGATTCAGTTAGACGTTGGCATAAGTTGTTGATGATTAGTTTTGTTGTAAATCTCCCAAAAGTTGGCGCTGCTATGCTGCATTTATCAAGATTTACACGATTTTAGCGATGGTCATGTCTCAAGAATTATTGCACGAAATTTAGTAAAACTTTAGATTAAGTAAGAACTTGATGTAAGTTGGTACTGATTAGGTTTTGGTGTATGTGAAACCTGTATGAGATAGAGAAAGTTTTGGAATTGGCACATCCGTCTAGTTCTAGGAAATGTTCATATATTCCTCACAGAATTATCGTCCAGAAAAGCATTTATAATAAGTAAATCGTAAGTAAATATACTTCCAATCGCTGACAAAATGAAACTTTTGGTTAGACGAAACGCACCGCAAACATATATGCAGACCATTTTTTCAGTCTCTATTCTCCTCAGACACAGCAGTGCGTTTTGTGGAATTGAAGGAGTGAGACCAAAAACATACTCATTTATTATTTCGCGAGCAGTCAGTCTTATTTCATTCATATTTTCTGGAATCATAGAACTGCAAGCGCAACACATCACTAACATCATCATGCCACAGATAATCCAGATGATGGCACTGTAAAGAAGCGAATAATTTAAGCAATTTTGCCACAACACCATGTGAATGAATGACAAAAATATGATGCCCAAGGAATAAAACATTATACAAAATAAGGGACAGTTCAGATCCTGGTTCATTTCCCGTAGAATTTTTGTTATTTTAAGGAAATCTGCAAAAAGTTTTACATACTGATATTTTTTAATGGAATGCAAATACAGCTGAAGCGAAATATTGTAAAACTGCAAAGTTTCAGCCCATTTGTAGAATATAGTGCTTAAAATAAATGTCATCAAAACAGGAAAGAAAGTAATCAGAAAGTAAACTACATTTAGGAAAATTGTTATACATATCCTCCAATTTCCATCGGCAATCTTTATCCCTAGAGTCCAATATTTTAATGCATCAACACATTCTGAATCGGCATAGAAATAATGTACTTGCGACAACAGAAAAAGCACTAAAGTTAAAAAAGATATTACATACTGGACTGAAGTTGAAGTGTTATTAGCAATACGATATCGCCTTCGGAACTGGTACAGCTTTTGAACGATATCTGCAATCTTTTTCCGTCTTATAAATAATAGAAACCATATAAGCATTGCATCAGAAGTTAAGACAAGGTACGAAATACCAATTTTGAAATTTGAGCGCAGCATGTATGTAGAACATGCTATTACATTATATACCATCGAAAGATAGTAAAATGCTATAAAGAAAATAGAGAAAATTTTAACACGTGGTTCACTGCGAGAACTACGTACACCGATAATTACTAGAAGATTCTGAAATGTTTCATCTTTAAACACCATTTTTATATTTTTCTTCGGAATAGCTACTGAATGATCAAAAATCTATCAGACTCTTCAATAAATAATTGTTATTATTTGGAATGTACAACTTGTTCTTAAAATTGTTCTTGATGTCGCACTTTGATATTCATATTTTAACACAATTTTATGTTGGTTAATTTATTAGTTTTCCATTCTGATATGACGATTAGAATTAGAAAGTTGTTACCATCTTTGATTACAATTTTAGACTTATAGAGACCATTCAGAAAAAACTCCATGGGAAAGACTCTGCTTTCTTTTCTTTTTTTTTTTTTTTTTTAATGTTTTTTTAAGCAAAGGAATTTTCCACGAACTAATAGTAAAAATATTATTAAGTATCCAGTTAAGGTTACATAAGGCAAAAAATGTTTCAAATTTTCGCGTTTAAAAAATAAAGCAGATTCAGACAATTCCGAAAATATATAACTTACATTGTTTCAAAATAAATAAACCTCTTAAAAAAAGACTTTAGTTCTAAACAAACAATGTCAATCCTATATACGTAAACGTTTTTATTTTATTTCATTTATTTATTTTTCCTTTTCAGTTTTTCTCAGAATGCATTTTTGAAACATTTGCGGGAATCTATTAAAGCTAGCAAATTGAAATTCTTCATTCTTGTAGAGGTAAATTGTTTCTTTAAAACTACCTAAAATTATAAATATTATTACAGAATATTACTGGTCATATACAGGAATATATTCATATTTTTTCTATGACTTTCTATGAACCAACGTGCATGTTTCGGTAACTATGTTTTAAATTCCTTTCTTTTTGAGAAAATTGAAAAAAGGCTTGTTCTTATTATTAAATTACATGTTTTTAACCTTTATATGAAATTCGAACAAGTTTTCTGCAATACTCTGTTAGAAACGTGCACCTAACTAACCTGTAGTCATAAACATTTGTTAGAGAGGGATATGTAAAAATTAACCACTCACACTAAATAAAATTATGTATACAGCAAGCATTTTTTTGCGGCGTGCATAAACTAATAAATATGTATACAGTAAAATCCCGTTACAACGAACTTCACGGGACCGCAAATTTTATTCGTTGTAACGGGAATTTCGTTGTAACGGAATTCAATAGAAAATTAAACATTTCAATTCAGATCCTCATATCATAGTTAATTATAAAAATATAGTAGTATAATACAAATTAGTAGATAATTAATTATTAAAAATAGTAATAAAAATTAGTAGTACCTTCTAATAACGTAAAGTTAGTATAATACAATGTATAATATTTTTTATAGAACTGAAAAATTGACTTACCACCATTTCAATGATCTTCAAATTGTACAAGAAAAAATTTAATGCAGAAAATCAGTGATTTTTTTTTGTACAAGGGAGTTTGAAGCTGCGGACAATACAAAATTATGTACATGATTAATATTAGAAAAAATGTTATCTGGTACACTGCTCTGTAAAGAAATAAAATTGCGCACTCTTTCTAAGCTTTCTAAGGCTTCAGCAGATGTAACTTTTGAAACCTCATTTTCTTCATCTTCAGAACTTTCTTCATCATTTTCTAAAATGCGATCATCAACAATAGACTGCACAATATCTGTCTCTGTTAATGAATAACAAGTTGCAGCATTGTCATCTGCAGTTAAAAAATCTTTAAAGCTTATGCTTTGAGACACACCAGATTTTTCTTTTACTAAGTTCCAAGTGGATTCGATCTCATATTCGACTGTCTGCTCCTCATCATGTACTACATCGCTAGATCCTTGAGCCGTCGATTCTTTATTTAAATCCTGGTCAATCTGCGCGTGTTTCCAACAGTGGGCTATTGTTTTCTGGCTTATATCATCCCACGATCCACAGATCATATCAATTGCCTCTTTCATGTTGCACTTTCTGTTTACGTTATTTTGCAGATCACAGAGAATGCGTTTTAATAACATAGTTTTGTATCGTGATTTTACGGCTCTGATAATGCCTTGGTCAAGAGGCTGAAGTATTGCAGTACAGTTAGGCGGGAAATACTCTACACGAATGTGATTCAATATAGGAGGATCATTGTGTGCTGTGCAGTTGTCTATGAGTAGAAGAATTTTACGTTTTTGTTTTTGCATATCTTTATCAAAATTTATCAGCCATTCATTAAAGAATCCTTGCGTCATCCATGATTTTTTGTTGGCTTTGTAGATGCATGGTAAGGACTTAAAATGTTTGAAACAACGGGGTTTTTCAGATTTGCCGATTATGAGTACTTTTCGTTTTTCTGTTCCTGATTTGTTGCAGCAAAATAGGGCTGTAATACTTTGTTTGGAAAGCTTTCCTCCAATACACTTGTCTCCTTTTAACGCTAAAGTCTTCCTTGGTTCTAACTGAAAAAATATTCCGGCTTCATCGGCATTAAAAACATCGTTAGGACTATACGTCTTGATTATTTTTTGTATTTCACCTTTACGCCATTCGTTTACAAATTCAACTGGGACGTCTTTTGCTTCTCCTGAAATGCATTTTGCCACTATACCGTATCTTTCTCGGAATCGATTCAACCATCCGACACTGGCTTGAAAATTTTCAATGTTTAGCATTCTTGCAAATTCCAAACCTTTTTCTCTAATTAAAGGGCCACTTAGAGGGATGTTTCTAGAACGAACATCCATAAACCATTTGTAAACAGCACTATCCACATCTTGAAACTGGGCATTTCGAATTCGTTTTCTGCTTGGATCAAAGACTTTAACTTGAATTTTTTTCAAAATGCTTTCTTTATCTTTTAGAAAAGTGGATAAAGTAGACGGCGAAATTCCATATTTGCTAGCAACATCAGATTTTTTCATTCCTTTCTCAACTTCAGAAATTATGGCTTTTTTTTCTTCCAAACTAAACTGTTTTCGCTTAACAGCCGCCATTTTATGACCTACTGGTAAGATGAAAATTTTCAAACTGATTTCGAGCTTTGGAAATTCCTTTGTGAAAGTTATTCAGGTAGGGAGGAGAGGGAAGGGGGAATGTGCAATACTCATTTCACGTTTTGTTAAGTTTGCCTACATTGGTTACAGCTTACTTGGACTTCCTTGAAAAAGGGGTGGAGAAAAGGGGAGAGCGAACAAAGGAAACATTCCTTCTGCAGTGAAATACCTATGCACACCGATTTTACAACAAAGCTCGGAGAAAAGCGATTGCTTTAGAGATAAGCTTTATTGTCCCTAAGACTAGGCATCGAAAACAAAAATTGTCAAGCGGTAAAAATGTACAACTGAAAGTATTTGCCGTGTCATATTATTTCGTTCTAACGAGATTATAAAAAATTGAATATTTCGTTATACTGAGATTATGTTAACATTATTTGAATACATTTCAAAACGGGACTCGCTTGCATTTCGTTATAACGGGATTTTTCGTTGTAATGGAATTCGTTGTAACGGGATTTTACTGTATAATATAAAAAAAAAAGATCTTTTTTTATATCTGGTTATGAATAAATTATATAATAATAAGCATCAATGAGAAAATCTGCTTCGTTCACATTGTCGAAATATGTGCTCTTAAAACTCATTACACAGATTGAAGTCAGCTTTTTAATTTCATATTTATACAATTTTCTTAAAATTGAGCTATTTTCCGGCAGGTAAAATTTTCGTTATTGATATAAAAATTAAAGGGAAATTTTATTATTTTTTTCTTTAGAATAATCTTTGAGTGTCCTGTAGGAATATAGGGTTTTCGAAATTTCTACTTGTCTCTAACAACTGGAGATATTTTAGAATTTACAAAAATATCAATCTAATACCTATAGAAAACCTTGTTATGAGTCAGAAATTTATTTTCTACAAGATTTTTCATTCTAAATTTGACTTTTATTTTATTTAATTACTTAGTTCGAATAATGTACATATATTAAGTATAAGTTCCAAATTTAACGATATGTCGATGCGTGCATTTAATTTTTACCATAAACAGATGCTGCATGATTTTGTACAAAGATGCATGATTTTGTTTAGATATATGCTAATGACACTAATTTACTACACTTTTATAAAAGAAGGAATACCAAATTAATAATTTTAATAACAGAATAAAGGATTGTACCTTAAGTTGAAATAACAAAACGATGTGTGTTGTAAAAAAAATACGTGAGATAAATATGTAATAACGTATTATGATGAATATTACACTTCGCACGTTAGACATCCTCTGATTCGAAATCTCGAAACAATTTTGGTTTTACGTTAGAAAAAATGCTTTTAATATTTTATAATGGTAAATTTAATTTTAATAATACACTTTCTATTACTATTATGTTTATAAAGTGCATTAATTTCAAAGTATGAAATGATTTCTAGATAATAAAGTGTAATACAAGGAATAACAATTAAATAAATTGGAAATATTGAATATGCGTTTATTTTATGTGAAAGTTGGGTTATTTCGCGCACAGTAAATATTCAGTATGGCATAAAAAATATATAATATATGAATGAACATATAAAAACTTTCAACTTGATAAAAGAAAAATCAATTCAGTATCAGAAATTTTCATAATATGTTATCTAAAGTAAATAGAATAATGAAATGAAACATCCCTTGGATACATTATTTTTGAACTATTTTTGTTGTGATGCATAAAGCAAAAGTACATTTTAATGGCATAAATAATAATTTATTCTCCATGTAAACAAATATTTTAAATATTTTACTTACCTTACGTATTTAAAATTATAAGCTAAAACATGTATAATGGTTTTTAAACTTTTTGTAACGGGTTAAATTGGCATTTTTATAACAGGCATAGTCAGGAAATTTAAATATGTAATTCATCTTACCATTGAAGATGGTGTTTATAGCCTTTAAGGTTATATATATATATATATATATATATATATATATATATATATATATATATATATATAGTGTTACACAAAAGAATTCGAATATTTGTAAAAATTGATAGATCTAAAGAATTTTTGTACCGATTTTTTAAACTTTTTTCGTAATGCTTCAAATCAAAGTCTTAAAAAGGCAAAGGAACAGGGAGACGGAGTTTTACACTATTGTTAACAACAAGTTAACAACTAGTTATGTTGTTTAGACTATATTGTTGTGATCACTTACATAAAGTTTTATATTGAAGGTAATGTGTATAGCATTTTAATTCAGATACATGAATACAGGTCTTTGAGTTGTAATTATTCGAAATACATGTAACAGGATACTATGTAAAAATCGAATTTTATGTATGTTATTAAATTGTATCACATAATATTAGCAGTAAGTCTTATTACAGACAGCTTTACTGGAATTATTGAACTCCAAACAGAATACATCATCAGCATCATTATGCTAAAGTTAATATTTACAACGCCCACCTCAAATGCTGAATAATTTAGATCCACCCATGTCATTAACTCATTCGATGTCACAACAATGTAGTCTAAAGAATAAAAAATCATATACAAAATAATGGGCAGTTCAGAAATCGGTTTGTTTCATGAAAAGTTTTCGTAATTTTGAAGAAATCAGCAAAAAGTTCAATATTTTCATATTTTTTCATATAGTGCGTAAATGAAACTGACGTAATCTGTTGTAAAAAAGAAACATTTCAGCAGCGCATTTATGTAATATTATTCTTAAATAAAAGTAATCAAAATAGATATAAATTAACAAAAAATATCACCAAAAACTAAGCCATCTTTATGACATTTGTTAAAGTTAATCTCACTTTTCAAAGGAATTTTGAAACCTAGAATCCAATATTCTAAGATTTCTACAGAATTCGAATATCGTCATCATTCATCAAAATGATTAAGAAGTTCAGGCAGCATATCTATATTATACAGCAAAAACATCTCCGCGAGTAACACTGACATCATATTGACGGTGGCAACCCCTGGCCAATATATTTTTATATATCAATATATCAATATATCAATATATCAATATCTTCAATATATCAATATATTTCATACTCTTTTACTTTTTAATTTTTAGAACGTCTAACACGTAAAACTTCTTCCAAATGCAATCTGTTTGAAAACTGTATCTGAATTTGTTGGGGTTTTATAGTTTTTAAAATAACTTTCAAGCATGATTTTTTAAAAATCTATCTCCACACTCAAAAAAAAAAAAAAAAAAAAAAAAAATCTTGAGAATACTAAAAATTTTTTTAGTATATTTGTATTCCACAGAATTTTTTAGTAACCGGTTATTATAAACCGGAATAGTAGCTGAATAGTAGCTGTTTTTTAGTAATTCTTACAGATTTTCTTGTAACTGAGTAAGAATAAAATTTATTTTTAGTAATTGAAAAGTTTAATGAGAAAAACTAAGTTTTTTTAGTAGATCGACCCATTTTTTTTTACAGTGTATCGCGTACAGCCCGATTACAAAAGATTAACCCGTTTACATTTAAAACAATATAAATAGTTTAGTATTTATTTCCCGCTAACATTCCATAATGCAAATTAAACTCATTAATAATTAAATAAAATATTAAATAAAATATAAATAAAATACACATTTAACTGATATGTAATGGAATTACGTGCTTACTTACACCATTGAAATTAACAGAATTAAAAAGGATGCTGTAAGTAGCGAAATCTCTGACGATTTCTTCTTCTGTTAACCTCTGCCATGCGGCTAATACGAAAGTATCGCTTTTAATATTTTTTTAAAATAAAAATCGTTTTTGATGGCGTTCATTAAATAGTTTGGGTTATATTACTGACGTACAGACTACGGGTGATTTTTTAATTATGATTTTAACAAATTTTTAACATTTTTGATAAAACTGCTTTATATTCATTCAATAATTGTAAGTCTAATTTAAAATTTCCCTTCAAATTACTTTTCTCGCCAAATTAGCGAACAAATAAATAAACCTTCTTCCGACTGAGACGGAAGGATCTTTTTTTCTGTTGAGATAATATCTCTTGAGATTGGGAATGAGATATACTCTTATAATCCCATATATACTCTTCCTCATAAATTAAGAGTAGATTAACTTATGGTATTATGGAATATTATTATATTATGGAATAGTCGGGTAATATAGAATACCAAGGTTTCTGTTTAGTAAAATACTGCCACCAAGCGACAGTAACATAAACTACTTAAGAACACGTTCCAGAATGTCCCTTAGAACGCGAAGTTCGTCGGTCGGCGTCAGGGAGAGTTGTGTGAATAAATATTTGTTTTTCGCCTTTGGAAAGTTTTAGGAGATAATTTTTCGATATTTTAAATTCATTATTAGAAATAATATTTTTACATTGAAATTAAGCATAATGTGCACCGAAATACTAACAGTTTGTGATCTAATACTCGTTTTTTATCCCGCGATTCACACCAATAAACATAGAGTAACTTTTTCCCAAACTGCTGGTGCTGGGTTATACGGAATACCAATATTTTATAATACTCCATGATTACGGTGGCGAAAAGACAGATCCTTTGTGATTTCTGCAAATCTGAAGAATGAACTGGAGTATATTGGCTGACTACTTAGACACTATATTTTGATGATCCTCTCTTGATACCATTACATATGATTTTGTCAATTTTGTTCGTTTTCTACAATTTTAACCCCCTATTCTATATTTCCCGATTATCTCACAATAAACTCAAAATACGTTTATTATTATTATTATTTGTTTGCAAGTGATAGAATTTCGTAACATATTTTTGTCTATAAAAATTATTCGCAGATAGTTGAAAAATTTGTAATTGTATCCAGTTTTCGGGTTTTAAACACTATCGGGATGTTGTATGGCCTCACATGTAAATCGTTTTCCATAATACCCGAAGTTTCTCTAATGACCGGACATTTTCGATTTTAGACGTTTTGTTGAACAACTGTAGAAATACTTGACAAATCGTCCTTGAAAGACATTACATTAGACATTACAAAGACATTACAAAGACATTACAAAGACATTACATCCCTTCGGGGATGTAAAGAGCATGTTTGACCTCAATTTTTTCAGTGAATATTTAGTCACGAAGGCAATTAGGAGGCCAACAATCAATTGAAGAAAATAAATAATATTTGTGATACACTGTGACAGAAAATGCTTAAAATGATCTGTCACTGTAGAGAATGACTAATGTGGGTCCTCTACTTGTCCGTTTTTAGGCATTTATGTAAGAATAGCACACATATTCGTGAGTATGTTAACGTTTCTGTAAAAAATTCCTATGTTTTTCGTTTAAGGTGGGTGAGCCAAAGGCGGCCAGGGTTCCTAGGGTAGCCCACCCCTCAAAAGTAGAATTAATTTAATTTTTAATCACAAAATGGTGTTACTGCATTGTCAATCATGTATCTGCAGTGCACGTGACTGAATTTAAAGAGATCATCTTGATCCTCCGACATTTTATGCAGTGATTTCATTTTTGAGGAGTAGTCGTTCTACTTTCCAGGTAAGAAGATATTTTAATTTACACGTGTTTAAATTCTTAGAACTTTGAGTTATGATACGTTTTCTGAAAAGTGATTCATTATTTCTTTGTCTTTAATCACATTTACTTCAATTCTAAGAAATTGACCAGATTAATACTTTTACGTCGTGCAAATGGCGACCATACGCATGTTCTTAAGGTGGCCACCTTAGATAACAAATGTGGAAATCAGTGTACTGTAATTTCGCACGTATACGCCGCATCTCAGACAATTCGATTTCCTACCAGAATTTATTTTAAATAAAATGTGACTTACTTCTGCTTAGCACTTATTTGACTTCTTATTTTCAATAAAATTTCCGGTTTGAAAAAGACTTAAAACTAAGACGCGGCGCATACGCGCGAAATTACGGTAGTAAGGGTTATTTTCAAAATTTCTACATAAATATCTGATAAAAAAAACTTATTACCATTTATTGTTAACACCAGAGATCACTCAAAAGAAGTCAATAACTCCCAGAAGAAAATCCCTTACCGTGCAAAAAAAAAAGTATTTCAAGGTTTTTTCGTGTCATAAGATAGGAAAATTAAGAAGAAAATCTCGAAAGATATCAAAAGAAGCAAAATAGTTTGCCGAGTATTTTTCACATTTTAAAAGTGGTTTTAATACATGGGCCGCCTTTGGAACACTATACACCAAAGGTGGCCCACAAGCTACAATTTTGAAATTGTATTATAAAAGTAATTAAATTTTATTTTACAAAGAAAAGTATACTCGATATGTATGTTAGAGAAAAGTGTGAAATTTTACAAACAAAAATTCAGCCACACACTCTCAACCCGAAAATTATAAAAAATACTCAAAGCTTAACTATGGCCACCTTTGGCTCACCTACCTTATAGCATACAGATTTGACAAATATATTGAATACTTGAGGAGATATGAGCATTTGTAAGAAATGTTGTGAGCTCGGGGTTCGAAAGGACTGATGCCAATATATAAGAACAATAAAAAGGCTTTATTCACTATAAACAGTGCAATACGATCACAAATATCTTCTGAAAATTACAAGATATTCAGTAATCTTCAAATCCAATAAAAGCGCAGCAAAATTTCACACAGAAACAATGCGTTCAATACGACGTATCAACGACAAAATCGATCCGAGTAACGCAGTTCTCAATGCAAAGCCTCTCGTGCGTATTCAATCGCATTTGACAGAGAACTAACTGAACTGGACTGGTGGAGGTCCCTTATATAGGCTTTAAAGATAACTGTAGAATTTTCCAGAGCCTTCATATGCTAGAAATTACCAGAAAGTGCTTTAACTTTCGATAGAGAACCTAAGCGAGAAAGGATCCCAATGTACAGGTATAAGGGGGGGGGGGGTGGTTGCACAAAAAGTCGCCAAATCCGTCGCCAACTTAGCGACATTTGGCGATATATCGCCAAATTTGGCGACAAAAATAAGTCGCCAAAACCATCGCCAACTTGGCGATAAACCCATTCCTTGGCGATTTTTCCATAGACTTCCATTATAAAGATGAGGGTGTAAGGTTGTTTTTCTTGCAAAGCACCTGAGGCCTTTAGCATTGAGTTACATGATGCTCAATAGGAAATACATTAATAATACTGCAATTTTCACAATAATAAAATAAAATAAATTTAAACAAATGGAATATTTACAAATATATACAAAATTCATAACATTGCCCCCCTCTCAAGGACTGCACGTCCCGGGCAGTTCAACCTTTGATCGGAAAGCAAACCCGTTACCAACAAATGCTATACTATTCAAAACACTTAAAGCAAATATGGAAAATAACAATTAAACACATTCATAATGCTGAAAAATAAAGCATAGACACCATTACATACAAGTATTTAAATAATAATAACAATAATACTGATAATGCTAAGCAAAATAAATAATTACATTAATTTATATACAAGACCATGGTCATACTAATTTACATTATTTACATTACACTATTTACAATCAATGAACTAAGTACTATGGCCATAGTATGGAGCCAGCCTGTCGTAATGAACGACTCTAGGCTTCGAATTTGGTGACTTTCGGATCCGAATTACGACATCGTTCAGTCTGTTTAGGACTGTATAAGGACCGTCCCAGTGCGATTTCAGTTTGGGAGAAAGTCCTTTGCGTCGAGTCGGATTATAAAACTAAACCTTGTCACCTTCTTTGAATTGATGTCCCGTGGCTTTCGTGTCGTACCTGGTCTTCATCTTCTCCGTCTGTATATTGATCCGCTCTGGAGCCAAGTTGTGGACGTCTTCAAATCGTGCCTGGAGATTCTGCACGTATCCCTCTGGCGATAAAGGCGCATCTGGAGGGCGACCAAAAATCAGATCACAAGGTAGACGAAGATCACGACCGAAAAGCATCTAAGATGGGGAATATCCGGTTGTTTCATGGACGGCGCTGCGATAGGCGAGAAGAAACAAGGGAAGTTTTTGGTCCCAGTCTTGTTGGTTTCTTGAGACTAGCAGTGAGAGATTGTTGAGGATGGTACGATTAAATCTCTCAACCATGCCATCCGATTGTGGATGTAAAGGCGTCGTCCTAGTTTTGTCCATTCCGAGAAGTTGACAGAGACCCTCAATCACAGCAGAGATGAAATTTCTCCCCTGGTCAGAATGCATTTGAAGGGGGACTCCATACCTTGATATCCACTGGTGTACCAAGGCATCCGCAACCGTAGAAGCTTTTTGATCAGGGATGGCATAAACTTCAGGCCATTTCGTGAAGTAGTCCATGACAACAAGGAGGTATTTGTTGCCATCAGCACTTCTTGGCAGAGTGCCTAGGATGTCAAGGGCGATGCGTTCGAAAGGTGCTCCTACCTTGTAGAGATGTAGTCTTCCTCGGCTACGTTTCTTTGGTCCTTTTCGAGCTGCACATGCATCGCAAGATTTGCACCATCGTTCGACGTCAGCTCTCGCTTTTCCCCAGAAGAAGCGCTCTCGGACTCTATGTAATGTTTTCATGACTCCAAAATGGCCACCAGTGGGACTGCCATGTAATTCCTTGAGGACCTCTGGGATTCGGGATCGAGGAAGTACCAACTGCCACCGAGATGTCTTCCCATCTTCCGATTCGAATTTTCGGAACAGGACACCATTCCTGACGTGGAAGGAGTTCCAAAGAGCCCAATATTGCTTCGTCGTAGGACTGTAAGTCGAGATGTTTTTCCAACTGGGCTTCGTGCTAGAAGATTCTAATAACTCCAAGATTGGTTTGATGTCAGAGTCTGCCATTTGATCTTCTCGAATCCTCTCATCACTCCAGGGATCTGGTGGCGTTGATAGTGAAGTCTTCGTCTGGCGTATGACATGTTCGGGATTATACTTGCTCTCCGCTCTGGAACAATAACGACAACTTTCGGGACACGGTCTTCTTGATAAGGCATCAGCATTTCCATGCGATGAGCCTTTACGATGCCTGATGTCAAAGTCGTATTCCTGGAGTCGTTGTATCCATCTGGCTACTTGGCCCTCTGGGTTCTTAGAATTCATTAGCCATGTTAGGGATGCGTGATCAGTACGAAGGAGAAATTTCCTGCCATAGAGATAGTGATAGAAGTGTTCTATGGCTTTCACTATAGCTAATAACTCCTTACGAGTGACGCAATAATTCCGCTCCGGTTTCGATAAACATTTGCTCCAGTATGCTACGACTCGTTCTTGGCCATCTATTTCTTGGGAAAGTACAGCGCCGACACTTTCATGACTGGCATCCGTGTCCACAATGAACTGTTTGTCGGGGTGTGGATAGGTAAGGACTGGAGAGGATGTGAGAGCTTCTTTCAGCCGCTGGAAGGAATTGTCGCATTCTTGTGTCCATAGAAATTTCTGCTTGCTTTCAGTGAGCCTATGCAAAGGTCTTGCGATGTTGGAGAACCCCTGGACAAACTTTCTGTAATAAGTGCATAGTCCCAGAAAGCTTCGCAACTGATGGACGTTTTCCGGACGCTTCCAGTTCTTTACTGCAGACACTTTTTCAGGATCTGTTCGAACACCTTCAGCTGAGATGATGTGTCCTAAATAGTTTACTTCTCGTTGGAAGAACTTGCATTTCAAAGGGTTCAGCTTTAAATTCGCCGCTCTTAGCTTCGTTAACACTTTTCGAATATTTTCTAGATGTTCTTCAAACGTGCGGCCACCAATGATGACGTCATCTAGGTAGATGAGACAAGCTTCAAAAGTCAGGCCTTTTAACACTGTCTCCATGAGGCGCTCGAACGTTGCTGGTGCATTGCAGAGCCCGAACGGCATAACTTTAAATTGCCAAAGTCCTTGTCCAGTAGTAAATGCGGTCTTCTCTTTGTCATCAGGATGGATCTCTACTTGCCAATATCCACTCTTCAAATCCAGCGTGGAAAACCATTTATGTCCTGAAAGAGTATCTAGCGTGTCGTCTATTCTTGGTAGAGGATAGCTGTCTTTCTTCGTGATATCGTTAAGTTTACGATAATCCACATAAAATCTTGTGGAGCCATCTTTCTTTCGGACCAACACGATGGGAGAGGCCCTCGGACTTGATGACGGTTCGATGATGTCACTATCCTGCATCTCTCGTAAGAACTTAGAAACCTCTTCTTGTTTTGCGAACGGCAAGCGTCTTGGATGCTGTTTAATCGGTGGATGGTCGGCAGTATCAATTCTATGACGTGTCAGTGAAGTGCGCCCTATATCACTCTCGTTTTGAGAAAACACATCCTTAAATTCCTGGAACAGTCTTTCTGCGGCATGTCTCTGTTCAGGAGATAAATTTTCATTTCGTCCAATTACAGGTGTTAAACTTCTAGACGGCTCCGATAACGTCAAGCTCGGGTCTTTGCAAACACAGGTGACTGGAGCACAGGTTGCAAGCACTTCACCCTTCTGGATAATTCTAGATTTTTCACATACGTTCGCAATTCTCACAGGTATGACATCTCTTGACAGATCTACCAGCGCTGATGCTATTAGCACTCCTTTTGGGCTCTTCTCAGGATATCCAACCAAGCCACACTGAAAACTTCTTTCGTTTCCAGTTACTCCAGGTATCATCATTTCGGTTCGAGGAGGGATGATAACATCTGCCTTGGCTGTGATACGTTGAATGGACCCGGACTCATTTCCAAGTTTGAAAATAGTGACATCTTCTTGAGCAGAGCGTAATTCATTATTCTTAAAATCCAGTGCAAATCCATGCACTTTTAAAAAGTCCAGTCCGAGTATGAAAGGATCTGAAATATCGGCCACATAGACTGTATGATGGTAAGCGGCGTTCCCAAACTTTATTTTCAGTGTCATTCTTCCAAATATGTCGATCTTATCTCCTGTCACAGTTTGAAGGATTACACGTGGCGGGGTCCAGGAGAGTTTTTCTTTCAGCCGCTGAGCTAGATCTTTCCGAATGATGGTCACATTGGCTCCTGTATCGATGATCATATTACAGGGCAAATCATTCACACTTCCAACTAGAAAAACTCCGTTCTCGCCGCAACTTCTTGCAGAAATTTCACATACTTGAAAATGAGGCTTCTTAAGATCTGGAAACCTCCGCCCCGCAAGATGGTCAATAATCAGTTTTCTTGCTCCTCCGTTAGCGGGTGAGCTATTACCTTCGGTGCTGGGTCGTCTTGGGCAGTCGATTTGGATATGGCCTTCTCCACCGCATTCCCAGCACTTGATCTTCCTGTAAGGTTTGTTGGCCATTAAGGAGTTCATCTTTCTCATTATGTCATTCATCTGCTGCTGTAAGCACTCCACAGCTCTATCCGACGTCTCAGGCAGGTTGGCTGCTCGCACAAAGTGTCGATCTTTCCTAGTAGCTTGCTGGGCTGCCTCGAATTTCAGAGCGTAAACCAAAGCCCCTTTTAAATCATTGAGATCTGCAATCCGGAGTGCTGTCTGGATCTCTGGATCACGCACACCATCAATAAAATGTTGCAGAGCTAAACTTTCTCTAATTTCAGTCGGACAGCCAGGATAAGCAAGATGGGAAAGTCTCTCGACATGCGTAGCAAGCTCTTGCAGGGATTCAGTGGATTTCTGCTGTCGAGATTTGAGCTGGAGTCTGCTATATTCCTTCATGCATTTCTCGCCAAAGCGCAATTCTAAGGCACTGACGAGCGTTTCAAAATCCAGCGGTTCATTTGCAGGCAAAGTCTGTAAGACGTCGGCAGCATCAGCTCGTAGAGAAGCAGCTAACTGGCAAGCCTTTGTCTGAGAATCCCATCCATTGGCGTCCGCTACGATCCCAAATTGTGTCTTAAAAACTGGCCATGAGGATTTTCTGTCATAGGTCGAGAGTTTAATAGAGGCCCGAGGAAGCATAGCTTGATACTTGACATCTTCGGGATAGTTTTCGGCAATTATCTTTTGTTTCTTGACTTTTTCCAAATCTTTTTTTACATTCTCTATGCTTTCTCGACGGTTTTGGCGATCTTTTGAACTTTTTCTTCTACTCTTTCTTCAACGGTCTCGGCGATCTTTTGAACTTTTTCTTCTACTCTTTCTTCTACGGTACTGGCTGTCCTTTGAATTTCTTCTACCTTTCCTTCTATTTCTTGAAATCTTCCTTCAACTTTGTTTTCCACGCCGTCAATTCTGTCATTTAAAGATGTTATTTTATCATCTATTAAGTCTTTCAACTCTCCAAGGTTGGTTGACATATCCTTCTTCATTTCATCTTTTAAGTCGCCAAGGTTGGCAGTCATTTTCTCATCTATCGCTGACATTTCCTTCTTCATTTCTTCCGACATTTCCTTCATTTCAGCCTGGTTCGCAGTCATTTTATCATCCATCGCTGACATATCTTTCTTCATTTCAGCCTGGTTCGCAGTCATTTTCTCATCCATCGCTGACATATCTTTCTTCATTTCAGCCTGGTTCGCAGTCATTTTCTCATCCATCGCTGACATATCTTTCTTCATTTCTTCTTTCAACTCGCCAAGGTTTGCAGCTAATTTCTCCAATAATTGTTTCAGTTCACCCTCCATTGCACTGGTGATCGGCATTCAACCCCACTTCTGACACCAAATGTTGTGAGCTCGGGGTTCGAAAGGACTGATGCCAATATATAAGAACAATAAAAAGGCTTTATTCACTATAAACAGTGCAATACGATCACAAATATCTTCTGAAAATTACAAGATATTCAGTAATCTTCAAATCCAATAAAAGCGCAGCAAAATTTCACACAGAAACAATGCGTTCAATACGACGTATCAACGACAAAATCGATCCGAGTAACGCAGTTCTTAATGCAAAGCCTCTCATGCGTATTCAATCGCATTTGACAGAGAACTAACTGAACTGGACTGGTGGAGGTCCCTTATATAGGCTTTAAAGATAACTGTAGAATTTTCCAGAGCCTTCATATGCTAGAAATTACCAGAAAGTGCTTTAACTTTCGATAGAGAACCTAAGCGAGAAAGGATCCCAATGTACAGGTATAAGGGGGGGGGGGTTGCACAAAAAGTCGCCAAATCCGTCGCCAACTTGGCGACATTTGGCGATATATCGCCAAATTTGGCGACAAAAATAAGTCGCCAAAACCATCGCCAATTTGGCGATAAACCCATTCCTTGGCGATTTTTCCATAGACTTCCATTATAAAGATGAGGGTGTAAGGTTGTTTTTCTTGCAAAGCACCTGAGGCCTTTAGCATTGAGTTACATGATGCTCAATAGGAAATACATTAATAATACTGCAATTTTCACAATAATAAAATAAAATAAATTTAAACAAATGGAATATTTACAAATATATACAAAATTCATAACAATATCAAAAGAAGCAAAATAGTTTGCCGAGTATTTTTCACATTTTAAAAGTGGTTTTAATACATGGGCCGCCTTTGGAACACTATACACCAAAGGTGGCCCACAAGCTACAATTTTGAAATTGTATTATAAAAGTAATTAAATTTTATTTTACAAAGAAAAGTATACTCGATATGTATGTTAGAGAAAAGTGTGAAATTTTACAAACAAAAATTCAGCCACACACTCTCAACCCGAAAATTATAAAAAATACAGCATACAGATTTGACAAATATATTGAATATTTGAGGAGATATGAGCATTTGTATGAAATAATTTTTAACTCCGCGAACGATATCAAAAACTTTTATTTTTCTCAATTTTTAACCTGGTTTTTTGGTATACTGGAAAACTTATACAAAAAGGCCACTGGAATACTGTGAAAAAAATAGAGAGATTGTCAGTACAGTGAGCTGATTTACAATTTGTGGAAAATTCCTTATCATCCAGTTATTTTTTTAAGTAACAGAAATTCAGCTCACTATCGTCAATATCTCTCCGAATTTTCACGATATTCGACCGACCATTTTATATATAAGTTGCCCTATATATCTGGCAACCAAAGTAAGAAAAAGAAATGGTATCGTTCACGCATGCACATTTAAAAATTATCTTATACAAATGCACATATACATCTAATTAAATATTCATTATATTGATTTTTTAAGTGAAGTATAATATTTCTACTGCATTTTGACAAGTTTTCAGAAATGTCTTTATATTTGGTTGAAAAGTTTGCATGCTATAAAATAAAAACTTTTGAATTTTTTACAGAAACATTTATATCTTCACGAATATGCGTGCCATTATTAGACAAATGCATACAATGTACAGGGCCTATATAGCCACAGTAACAAACTATTTCGAGCATTTTCTGTTAGATGGGGATCGCAAATATTATTTTCAATTTATTGTTGCCTCCTTAACTAAATCTTCATTGAAAAATATGAGTTCAAACTTTTTTTTACATCCCCGCAGTTGGAGGGCGATTTTTCAAGCATTTATTTAGGCATTCGACAAAATGTTTAAAATCGAAAGTACCCAGTCATTATCTTTAATTTATGATCACCAGTGTAATTTTGGATTAATAACTGATTAAAAATCTTCTGAGAGTTATTATGCGACAGATTGAATTTGAGATAATGGCAAAAATATTACTAAATATTTTTGCACACTTTGGAAGCTGATTTAGATCTCTTTAATTGCTTTTTGTTCTGTTTGGCTTTTCGAATGGCTGGCTTCATTTTTTGTTTTAGAAATTCAAACAATAATCAGATTTTTAAAAGTTAAGAAGAATTATATTGTGGTTCATCTATTTAATTTACACCCCTGATTAGTTAACTTTGATCTGAAATTTTTAACAATCTACATACACCTTTTAAATTCGGTTATGTGAATTATTCTTCTCAGTAAACCCCAAAACGTTAAAACTTATTTTTTATTCTCAATTACGATAAAAACCTGGTATAAATATACAAGAGGAAAATCAGGGTGCGTCGTAAAATTCCATGCTTGTAAAATCAATTAGCAACTTATTTTCTAATCTTGTGACGGTGCGTGATGTTCATATTTAGGCAACACAGGACAAGGCGTGGCCGGCCGTGAAAGCGTTTATAATACGCATATTATTATTCCAATAAAGCACATTCATTTAGCACATGAAATAATACCAAGAAAATTAAACACATCAAATGAAAACGTGACTTTTATAGCAAACTCATATTTTGTAATTTTGAAATATACAATAGTTTTGAAATACGACAATAGTTTCGAAATACGACATACTAATTCCTCTATGTGATGAATTTTATTGTTCTATTAAAGAAATTTCATATTAAAATTATATGGATTCAACCCACTTAGATCGTTTAATTATTGCCAGTAATATAAATTTCTGACTTAAAAAACAAGAAAGATAAATCATGTGTCAAGTATGGTTTATGAAACACTTTCCATTGCTTAGAAAACGCTTCCAACGAAAACACATAATGCATTTGAAAACCCAATTTTAGAAATTATCGTCTGTAGCGGAAAGGTGGTCGAATTCTTTTGTGCGGCCCTGTATACGATCTATAGATTTGTATATATACTACACAATATTTTAAAATTGAGTTCATTAGAAAAATTTAGTTCAGTTGAAAATTCCCCCAAGTAAATTCCGGTAATAGCCGGGAATGTACTCGATTTTTTTTTTTTTTTTTTTTTTTTTTTTTTTTTTTTTTTTTTTTTTTTTTTTGCACAGCACTGTATATTATCTACAGATTTTTATACCGACCACATATTTAGCTAAAATTTAATTCATGTAAAAAACTCAAAACAGCACGTAAAACAGAGCTCCAGCAATTACCTGTCCATAGGCAGCTATGTATCCAGTTCTTAAAGAATTATACTGACGTTACTATTGTTCATCCCTCGTTATTATTTTGAACCATAAACAAATTTATAATAAATAAGCAAATCATAAATGAATGCACTTCGAATTGCTGACAAAATCAAACTTTTTGTAAGACGAAACACACCGCAAACAATAAAAACCATTTTATATATGTCTTTTTCTCCACAGACACAGTTGCACATTTTGTAGAATCGAGGGAATAAGACCAAACACGCGCCCTTTTTTTTTTTTTTTTTTTTTTTTTTTTTTACGGACAGTTAATCTTATTTCATACAAATTTTCTTGAATCATTAAACAGCAAATAGAATGCATCATCAATAGCAGTACACTCTAGCCAATACACGTAATGATGCTTAAAAATATTGTGTAAGTTCGATTCTGCCACTTCAAACAATGAAATATCAACTAAAGATTAAAGAATTATACACATGCTACTATTTTTCATCCATCATTATTATTTTGATCCAAATAAGCAAAGCATCACTATATCACTATTTGTGATACCATTGTATCACATATTGTTTATTTCAATACGTTTTATTAAGTCAAATTTATCTTTTAAAATAAATCAAGTTAGCTATTGCAAATTAATTAATCAATTAATTACATCTTTCGTAATGAGTTGATTCAATTACTCTCCTTCTAAATTTATGCTATTAATGTCGCATCTTTTTTATCTTTTATTCGAAGTCATTACATTTAATTTTCCCAGATAAAACTCAATCCGTTCTCATAAATATATCTTCTGTAAAAAACAGATGCCAAAATTTAACATACTAATGCATATTTATTAAACGTTGATGAAATTATTTATATGTCGATTGGAAAGTATACCGCACTAGTCATAATTAAAAGTCCAATTATCAGTCACTTTCTTTAACAGCGCCTTTCTTTAAAATGTTTCATCTATTTATATCCAAATTTAATTCAGTGCACTCTTTTAATAAACAATGTGATTCATTTTTTTACTCCTAAATCTGTTTGTGTAACGCATTTTACTTGGCACAACTGTTAACTAAAACTTCTATGGGAAAAAAGCTCTTTGTTAAAAATAAAATCGCATTACGCAAACGTTCTCAGTGTTTTTTTCAAAGGAGGCTGTGACGGGACAAATCAGTGCATATGGCACAATGTTACCAAGTTTTGTCTAGTCTTGAATGTGGTTAATTTTATCCCCCGTCACTTGCCTTAGATTACTTACCTCTCTCTTGAACCCACCCCAGAGTAATTGGAACTATGGACGTATAATCGGCATAATTGGTAAAGCTGATAACATAACAGCTGCAGTGCCTTTATGTAACTTTATAATGGATATGGAAAAATAAACTGTAATCAACATTAATTCTAATGTAAGTATATTGAACTTGTGCTTCTTAGAATATTGACATATTAGATAAAAGGTTTAATCTATTTTTCAAAGTTGCTGCACCTTTATATATCCATGAGTTAAACGCAATGTAACAATCTCGGATAGTCAACAGTTCACTACTAACAAAATGAAACTTTTGTACATCGAAACACACTGCAAACAGATATATAGACCACTTCATCTGTCTCTATCCTCCTCAGACACAGAAGTACATTTTGTGGAATCCAGGTAGTGAGACCAAACACACGATGATTTATTTTCTCACGAGTGTTTATGTTATTTCACTCAAATTTTCTGGAATCATCGAACAGCAAATAGAGTAAGATTCTTATAGCTATTGTGTGAATTCGATTGTGCTATTTCATTAAATCATGTGGCACGAAAAGATCAGCTAAAGTGTAAAGAATTATACTGATGTTACTATTATTCAACACTCATTATTATTTTGACCCATAAATATGCTTATAATAAGCAAATAATAAGTGAATACACTTCCAATTGCTTGCAAAATGAAGTTTTTTGTCAGACGAAACACACCGCAAACAGATATATAGACCACTTTCTCAGTCTCTAGTCTTCTTAGACACAGAAGTACGTTTTCTGGAATCGAGGAAGTGAGGCCATAGACATACTCATTTATTTTTTCACGAGCAGTTAATCTTATTTCACTGAAATTTTCTGGAATCATCGAACAGCAAATAGAATACATGAGCAACATCAGTACACCCCAGACAATAGAAAGAATGACGCTTATAATATGTGTGTAAGTTCGATCCTGCCAGTGTAATATAAGTCATATAATGACACGAAAAGATCAACTAAAGAGTAAAGTATTATACAAAGTAAAGGATAGTTTAGAATATCGTTCATCTCACGCAGAACTTTCATCATTTTAACGAAATCAACAAAAAGTCTACATTCTTATATTTATTCACAGAACGTAAATAGAAATGGAGAGATTTATTGTACAAACTCAAAGTTTCAACCCACTTGTAGAACATAATGCTTAAAATAAAAGTAATCAAAACAGGGAATGAATTTACGATAAAGGGAACTAAGTTAACAAAAATTGTAAAAGTTAACTTCAAACTTCCTTTGGGGATCTTGAAACCTAGAGTCCAAAATCCTAATTCATTCCCAGCCTCAAAATGATGCCGTAATTGAATCAATATAAAAATAATTAATGTTAAGATAATTATTATGTTTTGTGTTAATGTTGAAGTATTATCCCCAGCATTATATTTTTTTCGGAAATAGTACAGTTTCTGGACGATAGCAGAAATTTTTCTTCTTCTTACAAACAAGATAAACCATATAAGCATTGACAGCTCATCTAAAGAGAGGTACGAAATACATAGTGTTAAGTATGTGAACAGGTGATGGCAAGTTACTACTATATAGACAATCATACAAACATAATAAACGGCAACAATTAACATAGCGAAAACTTTAATGCGTAATTCACTGTGACACACTCCCATAATAGCTAAAAGATTAAGCAACATTTTATCACTTACCACCATTTTAAAATTTTACCGTCAAATGTGCGATGAGGATTTAAAATTTTCTCAATCTCTTTTAAATTTTACTTCAAAAATCATATTGAAAACAGAAAGAAGAAAGTTAGATTTCAGATTTATTTTTGGAGTCAGATTTTATGGAAATATTTAGATTAAACTGTTTTTTTTTTTTTTTTAAATTCTTAGTTTTTAACTATCTAACTTTTTTATATTGTTTCAAGCACGACGATGAAAACTACAAATGATGTTAAAATATTGTATTATTCTTGAATACAACTTGATTTTTTTTTTCAAATGATTGTCTTGACAGCATCAGATAGTCTGAATTATATATATATGTTGTAAGCATAATAGCATAATACATCTTAATAATATTTAGTATTAGTGTCTACTCCGAAATATACTGTGGCGTAGTAACATACACTTTTCGTAGTGTTCGCATATAAGTACATAATAATACACCAAATTCGTGTAAAACGAATCATTTTATTTAAACAGTATCAAATGTAGAAAACACTTAATTTATAACCCAAGCATTTCCTCTTGTACCTGAGGAAACCTTTTTCAGTTCATCTATCTCACAGAGTACCTAGATACATTTCTCCACAACCAGAGAGAAACACATGTTAGTACTATTCTATTTTGTAATCTACAGATGGAAATCAGTGCGACTGAACAGATTTGGCCTAACACGAAAAATGTTAAATATTATAGTCGTGATTTTTTTTATTATTATGTCTATAATTGTTTCGGTATCCTTTGAACTTTTTTTTTTAAATTTGAGTATTTTATAATTCTTTTTTGACGCATTATTAAATGACTTTATAAAGAAAAATTATTTAATCAAGAAAAAAATGTAATTATTTTAAACAAATTTAAGAACATTTTAAAACCAATCTTCTACAATTTTCAATTTTTTACGAGAACCTTTTCTTTTCTCCTCTTAAAAGTGTACTCTGTAACTATAATGGCCAGATTTCCAAAAAGTAGTTTAATTAGTTTAAGCAAAAATAAATAAAATGTCAGAACATATGTAAAAATGCAGTAAAAATGACTATTTACTTAACGTTTCTTAAAAAAAAAAAAAAAAAAAAAAAAAACTGTTTATATAATTGCAAATCCGATCCTTAATTTCATAAATCACACCATAAGAAACGTGTATAAAAATATCAAGTAAATTGAGAAATTGATGTTAAACATACTGATATACATATATAAGCTGCGAAAAGACAATTTAAAGATTCTACCTGTATCTATGAATCATTTAAAGGGAAATGGGTGTAGTAAAAAGCCTTTTCACATATTTATAATTATCGGATATTTACGTAATTTCGCCACAATATACGAGTATTACGGATGTCTAAATACAAAAAATTGGGGGAGGGGGATTATGATTTCGTCATTTTTTGCCACCTGAAGGGTACCGAGTTCCCTTAACTCATTTCTAGTGTGTGCACTTAGTTGAATAAATAGGAGGTTATTTTATTTGTTTTCTTTAGATTTTTTTTTTTTTTACAATTCCGGAATGAAAAAGATTTATGTGCATTTCAATATGCAATTTAAAAAAACCATTAAGAGCTCGTGGTTTTAATTTTTTTTTTGTTTTTCTTTAATAATTGAAGAGTTTCTAAAATTGAGAAAGAAACAATTCTATTTCAAGTTTTTAGTTCTACATTCAATTTATTTTCTGGCCGTTTCAATTCTATGCACTGCAAACTTCTTTTCTTATACATTCATAAGATATATAGGTATAAATGTGAAATGATACTCTTAAATTTACCAAGTAGAAAGCTGCATTTAAGAAGTAAATCTTTTAGAAAAGTAATTCATAACAAAGTAGTAAGTGGTTTCAATTGTAATTCATACTGACGAAATTGATTTCTTGTTTCTCTATTTGTACCTAAGATAAGATAAGATAAGATTAGTAACTCTAAAGTGAAAATTTACACTAGCTGTTATGGCATGCGCTACGGAAGCTTATATATTTGCTTCTAAATATTGCATAATTTAAATCTTTACTCCACTGAATAGAACAATATATATGTACATATATATTTAAAGTTTGTTTGAAAACTGTAATTTCATTTACCAATATTTGATGTTTTTAAAAATATTTTTCAAGCATGGAATGTTTCTATCTCGCTCAATAATAAATATTTGTTTGTTATAACAATGCAAAGTTACATTTGTATTAATATAAATAAATAGAAGACTCCAATAAAATATGCAAAAACAAAAAAAAAATGTAACAGTGTTATCACAACTGGCAATTTATTGCCCAAGCTGGACGAGGGCATCTTCTTCTGGTTTTTAATAAAATAAATAAGTAGAATGAATAATATTTTTTCGTAACTATTTAGTAACAAAAATATATATGTGTCTTAAGTTGGAGATTATATAAAATATTCTTCTCAGCAATCACACAAATTACTAAATGACAAACATTATAATCTGAACTAAGTGAATTTTTGATCTAATAAGGATAATAACATTAATCTTAATATTGTGTTAGCAAATATAATTTATTTGACACATTTATTTTCCCATTAAAGTATACACGGTCAATATAAAAAAAAAATACATTGACAATAATGCGCTATAGCTGTAATATAAATTAAATGTATTGGAAATATCGAAAATACGTCTTTATTTGTTCAATAAACAATTAGGCATTGAAATATTGAAGGTAAAAAAAAAGAAGTAATATCTCTCACTTCTCAATTGATATGACTTGTCGATATTACAGAGTAAATTTAATCTTAGGGAAAAACTGCCTTTTGTTAAGTCTTTTGCGTTATTATTATTATTATCAAGCAAATTTATTTTTTAACAAAAGTAACTGCATTTAAGAAGAATATTTGTAGTGAAACCAATAATGATTTTTTGTTTATTCAAGCATGCATGTGGTTTAATTTTTTTAAAAGTATACAAATATTTGGCAAGAACTACATTCCGAAAAGTGGATCGTCTAATTTTGCGCTAATTAGATTCTAATGATGGCCACTTCCACCACCTCAAATGAAACAAAAGTCCTTCCGGCCTGTACCGGGAGGAAAAGGTAGCTTTCCTATATCTTCATTTTAAAATTTTAGCTAATGTGACTCGACACAGCAAGCTAAAATGCAAAGAAACAGTTTACAAAAGATTCGTTAATACTGAATTTGAATAAGAAATTCGCCAAATAATTGAGCTATAGCCAAATTGGCTTCATTTATGAAGACTTATTTTAATTTTTTTTTATTATCTTGAATCTAAAGTGTTCTTCCATCTTTTCTTATTATGTTTTGATCACCGCCATAACAAGAATGCGCGCGTTGTAGGAATTATTAGCTAAAAACCGAAACTACGTCTTTACCGGGTCATCACTGGTGGTTTTACACTACTTATTCCCTGATTAAAATACGTTTTCTTTACTTTACCTACCTCAAAATCCAATTGTTTCTACGCCTGGTATCTTACCCTTTCTGTATCAAAATCATTGCCATTTTTGTAATATTCTTCTGTCATATGCCCGTTTTTACATTCAAGGGGACTAGTTCTAGGGTTTTTCGCACTAAATTCAATACCTTATTGCATCAATTTTTTTCATACGCCATTACAGAGTTTAAACAAAAGCGTTGACTGGCTGACGCTAAATCTCGCACTGCGGTTTTTCTTGTCTGTGCATTCTTATGCACTTACTGGTAAAAACGGATGCACACACTCAGAGAGAATAATGTTTGCTGTTTTCCCTTACTATTCAAATATGTGCTGTCATCACCGAGCTCTAGAATTTATATGTTGATTATGGAGAATTGTAGGGAGATTACATTTTAAAATCAGTTAACATATTAGAAACTCATAACATCTAGTTTTATTTCCAATTTTAATTAAATTAAATTACTAAAGTAGTGGAAGTATTCTCAAGACATGAATATGCTAAAATAAAGGGGGCTTTTTAGTCTATGAGTCTTCCAGACAAGCTTGTAAGATGCTACTGATTGCTAATTATGTGAACTGAACTATCTGCTTTTTGTGACTCTTGGAGAACCTACTTCGGGTAAACATGTTTGCCTTTCAACTCGACCTACGATTTGGGATCAAGAATGGTGTAACGATTTGGGGTCTGTTTTATTATTGTTTTGTTTTAAATAATTTATATAATGTTGTTAAAATGATAAAAATATTTTTAAATTATTGTTTTTATATTTTATGGAAAAATTATGCTTTTAAGATCTGAAAATAGAATTGATAATAGAGCTCTTTCTTTTGTTAATTTCAATGAACCTATAGAAAATTTTCCTTTAATTGCTAATATGGATGAACCAAAAACTAATGTTGAAATGAACTGTATTTCCTTTAATCCTGGACTTGGTATGCAAATTGTAAATTGATTACATTATTTTGATAGCTTCTGTATAAAAAAAAAAGAGTTGGAAGATGAATAGAAGTGTAATAATTTATCCAAATTTCTTAAGGAGAGTTCTTTAATAGCTTATGTAAACAATTGTCTTAATTCTGAAAGTTATGATGAAGTCACTGAAAATCTTACAGAGAAGTTTTTCAAAGTTAATTTGCTGATTTTACAAACTTAAAGTTAGATTCTATGTGTCAATTGGAAGAATATTTTTATAAAAATTTAGAACATGGTAGGAATATGTATTTAGATGAAAATATCGTATTACAAGGTCTAATTGACGAAGTGAAAGCAGAGTAGAAAAATGGACTGATGGCAACTTCTCCAAATAAGGACACTGAGTGATATAAAGTGGTAAGTCGATTAGTACAAGTTTCAACATCTACTTTTTTTCAGGTGAAAAATCCATCTGATAATGTTACAGTTCAAAATCCTCAGAATAATGCACCTAGGCATTGGATTTGACCACCAAAATCCTCATTTTCAATCTAATCGTCCAAGATATTTTGCTCCTATAGTTCCTACCATGCATTGTCAACTAAATTTTCAAACCATACTATGTCGAATTTGTACTAATAAAGCTTAGTAATGTATTTTATTGGGAAAGATAATGTTATTTTAATGCAAGTAGATTATCATCCCTAGATAATGCTAACAGTGAAGTTAATCAAAACTAGTTTATCTATCTTACAGAGAAGTTTATCAAAATTAATGTTCTTACTTTTTTTGATTTTACAATTTAAAGTTAGATTCTATGCGTCAATCGGAATATTTGACAGTTAGATTTCTTGTTATGTAAGGTATCATAAAATTCCATGTGTTACAGATACAGGGTCGACTATTATTTTTAGTACCTTTTAAATTTGCTAGAAATCTAGAATTAAATATATCAAACCTATTATTATTGAACAAGCAAAGGTAATCTTAAAGTAAATAAAGGATGCCAAATCTTTATAAAAATAGATTATGCAGGGTCATCAAAATAGGTTAAACACATTAAAAAAATATATAACTCCAAAAGTAATTGACGAAATGCAGTAATATTCTTCGAAAAATACTCGACAATTATCGAAGAATTTTTAGATGTAACAGCTTTGCAGCTTTGACCTTCAGACGAAGCGATGAAGCAATTGCACAGTGAACGAGGCCTTCATGCTGTCCAACCTTTTTCGATGATTCCGGCGTGGAAAGTGATCCTATATCTAAAATTATTGGAGGTATGGAAAAAATGTCAACTAGAAAGTTCTTCAGCATCGTCAATTTAGTAGGAAAGGATCCACTATGTACATGAATAATCTAAACAAAAAAGTAAAAATTGCGAATGTGTGGTGCGATTTACATTTTCAGATCATCGATTCTGCGCATCGTCTGAATGTTACGACTGAAAAAAAAAAAACAGCTACATCTAACAAATCTTGGATAATTGCCGAGTACCTTGGAACGAAAACTATACCTTTTACTCAATTACTTTTAGAGTTATGATTTTTTAAAAATCTGTCCAACCTTATTCGATGATCCTGTATATTAAAAAAAGCAATAAGATATCTTATTATTGATACTCATCTTGATTATACTATTTTAGGTTTGAAAAATTGGGATGAATTTTAATTAAATATCAATTGTAAAAAATATATTGTATCTCAAAGAAATGTTGTGTTAAAATCTAGAGTTACAAATAATGAATTGAGATCTCTTGAAGATGAAAATGATAATAACGTAAACAAGTATTCTAGTAATGTAAGTAGTTATGATTATGGAACTTAAATGACTCTTCAAAGTTCTCGCGGTCAAAAATTTAGTCATTATAATTAAATGAAATAATTAAATTAATTCAGAATGGTGTTTTAAGGAATTATTTAAGAGAATATTTGGCTATTTTTCTAAACATAAATATGATGTTGGCAAAATTCGAATCGAATCGCAACGTATTTTACTTAAATCAGACCTATCTATATCTTTGAGACCATATCGTACATCTCCCCAACAGTAAAAGGAAATTAATAGTCAAGTTCGAACTTTGTTAGCATCAGGATTAATTAAAGAAAGTAATAGCTCATATTATGCGCGTGTCACTTTAGTTATGAAACGTGATGAAGGTGAGAAAACAAGACTTTGTGTAGATTATCAATCCAATAATTTCGAGTTCAATTCGAAGAAATGCAGTATACTTTGCGGTTGGTGTATAAACGCAATTTCATTTAATATGTTACAGAAATATAGAAAAAAGTTTTGTGATGGCTACAATACACTACTTTTTCGAAAATATTGTACAAAAGAAAAAAAAATGAAAGACACGATAAAAGAAAAAAATAAGAGTGATGTTTAAATAGTCCTTCGGTTACAGAAACACGGGAAACAAAGACCGTGCTGACACTTTACCGAACGCAATAATAAAGATGAAACCACGATTTAACCGAAAAGAGGAAACAAGTTACAAATTACTTACCAAAAAGCAGAAACGCATCTTGACAAACAAATTTCACTGTTCTAAGAATAGAAACAATTTCTGAAGAAACTCCGTCTTCATAACAACAGGCTTTGACGATAAAAGGTTACCGTATCAAACGAACGCGGAAAAACACCCTCGCTGTACCTTTATTTCAGCTATCAAAAATTTCTCATTTTCTATATGTCTTTAAAAATTTGCATAAATTCAAATCATTAATATTCTTTGATTAAAAAAAAGATTCACGAAAGTTTCCTCCATACAGGGATAGAAAAATATGACATGGGATGGATAAGGTATCAAATAGAAATCGATTAACAGTAGCAGTGGCTCAAAATCGCTGGTGAACTGTGGAAAATAATATCTAACAAAAATCTAATTAAAAAATCGAAAATCTGAGAGCCAGAGGTGCATCCGGAACTGGACTTTTGTAAACTTTAGTGCTTTTTCTCTCTTGTCTCAAGTACATTATTTATATGCCGATGCTGAAATGGTGCTTAAATATTGGATTGGACTCTAGGAGAAAAGATTTCCAAGGGATCAAGTAATACAATTCCAAGCAGTACAATTTTTTAAAATTTAGTCTACTATGTGATTATTTTCTTTCCTGTTTTGGTGACATTTATTTCAAATACTATACTGTACAAATGGGCTGAAACTTTGCAGTAGATGCATTTACACTCTATTAAAAATATCAACATGTAGAACTTTTTGAAAAAAATAATAGAACGCATATTCATGAAGAAGGTATGGTATGGTATGGATGGGTGGATGAGTGTGAGAGAGAGGGTATGGTATGGTAGAGTGAGTGAGTGAGAGAGAGAGGGGGGGAGGGAGGGGGAGGGAGGGAGGGAGGGGGAGAGAGAGGGGGGGGGGAAGTGAGTGAGTGAGAGAGGAGATGGAGAGAGAAGAGAGAGAGAGAAAGAGAGAATGAATACACAAATAACAGTTAGAAATCTCAATTATTTTTATTTCAGAGATACCATGTTGTTCGGATTGTTTAATTTCAGAAATATTTTTATACAAACAAATATTATAATTTATACTCTGTTTCATACAAACAAATTTAACTACAAAACAGTGTTTTGATATCAAGAGCTACATGAAATTGAATGTATTATTTTGACCCATAAATATATTAATTGACCCATAAATAATAATAAGAAAATATTAAGTGTATGCATTTCCAATCGATGACCAAACGAAGTTTTTTGTAAATTTAAACAGATGTATAAATCATTTTCTCTGTCTCCATCCTTCTCAGACACAGAAATATTATAATTTATACGTTTTGAAGAATCGAGGAAGTGAGACACACACAGTCATTTATCTCAACTCATTTCACTCAATTTTTTTTTTTCGGAATCATCGAACAGCATATGGAACACATCACTGTTTCATCAATATTAGTACACTCCAGCCGGTACACATAATTATGCATAATTAAGCTTAAAAATATTGTGCAAGTTCGATTCTGCTACTTCATATAATGATGTAATGATGTGAAGAAAAGAACATCTAAATTCTAAAGAGTAAAGAATTATACACTGACGTTACTATTTTTCATCCATCATTATTATTTTGACCCATAAATATATTTATAATACGCAAATCGTGAATAAATATATTACCAACTATTTGTGATACAGCGTTTCACAAGCTACTGAGAAAATAAAACTGTTTCTAAGTCAGACACACAACAAACAGATATATAGATCACTCCCTGTCTCTATCCTTCTCGGGCACAGAAATACGTTTTGTAGAACCGATGGAGTAGGAGTGAGAGCAAACATAATTAATTTTTTCACGAGAGTTAATCTTATTTTACTCAAATTTTCTGGAATCATCGAATAGCAAATAGGATACATCACCAACATCAGTACACTCCAGCCAGAACATACAATGATGCTTATAACTATTTTATAAGTTCGAATCTGTCACTTTATTAAATCATATAATTACACAAAAAAATTATCTAAAGAGTAAAGAATTATATTGACATCTTTATTATTTTGACTCATAAGTATGTTTACAATACGCCAATAATAAGTGAATAAACTTCCACTTGCTAACAAAATGAAAATTTTGTGAGACGAAACACACTGTAAATAGATATATAGACAACTTTTTCTGTCTCTATTCTTTTCAGACAAAGAAGTACTTTTTGTGTAATTGAGGCAGTGAAGCCAAATACATGATCATTTATTTTCTCATGAGTGTTAATCTCATTTTATTCAAATTGTCTAGAATGATCGAGCTGTAAACAGAATGCATCAACAACATCCGTATATCCCAACCAGTACACATAATGATGCTTATATTTATTGTGTAAAATCGAATGTGCGACTTCATTAAATCATATAATGACACGAAAAGATCATCTAAAGCAGTCATACTCAACGATTTATTCCCGCAGGTCTCAAACATATATTTGATTAGGTGGACAGCAGAAAATGTAATACAAGAAAAGAAATTAAAATAGTAACTAGATGGTACCCGTCAAAACTTGACGGAAAAAATTACAATAACAATATTAGTAAAATAAGCTTCTTTATTACATAAGTAGGGGTGCTTATGAAACAATCTTTCAAATATTTTATTTAAAAAAAAAATTCCCCCAGTGAATTACGTTATTATTTCCGATGCAAACTCTAAACAAACAATCCGTAAACAAAATGGAAATCAGTTTGACATTACCGCCCTATTCCTCACGGCAAGAAAGAAAATTTCCTGAACCTATGAAGTATAATACAAATAGCATATCCCTACGTTCATCTCATATTCAGTCAATAAAAGAACATATTAAATAAGGCACACATCCCCCCCCCCCTTGTGATAATGCAACCGAATGAGTTCCTATGCGCATGTGCATTGCATCTCCCCAAACGCACCGTCGAAATTCGACGTTAAAAAAAGTTTTAAAATGTTTTGATCAAAATTTTTAAAGTGTCTTCTTTAATCATTGTTCGTTTCAAATCCATATCTTCTGAAACGCATCCATTGTTTTAAGCTAATCAATTTTTATGTAAAGATGAAGAATTTTTTTTTACAATAATAAATCAATCTGCAGATAAGGAGATTTTTAATGTTATCAAGTGTAATTCATTTGTATGGTTTCTTCATTCCTTTACATAATCAGGATGATTATTTCTTTTCCATAATTAAGAGAAATAATGTAAATAAATAAATATCCAAGATTATTTTTGATTCTGTTTTCATTAATATATTGTAAATTTTATTGTTAAAAGTTACTGATAAATGATACTTTAGTAAATGGGGCTTTTCTTAATTATTTATTATTATTATTATTATTTTTCTTTTTTTGAGATTTAATGGCAACATTCTTCCGTTTGTTTATTGGGCGCTACAGTTTGGCGAATTATTTGAGGTACTTTTCGGTTAGCAGGGCGCCAATGAAGTATATATGTATATATATATATAGTATATATATAGTATATACATACATATATACAAATATATATAATGTATATAGTTTTGTTTTTCTAGTATTGAATTTATGTGGTTTATAGATTTTGGTTGGCTTTTGTGATAATGATTCTGCAAGTAATTTTCCATTGGAGTTTTTTATTATTATGTATATATATATATATTACTGGCGCCGGCTAACCGAAAAGTACCTAATTTGCATATAGTTTTTTTTTTCTTAATGGGACGACGGGATAATGCACGGAATTTCGACGGGATAATGAATATTTTTGATGGTACCAGAATATTTTTCTGTATTTTATAGTTATATTAAGAAATTCATATTTTATGATTTGCTGAATCCCTTGTTTACTTTTTCATGCATTATATTATTGAAGGTTGTTAGTTCTCTTATTCGTTTAAATATACCCTATACTTATATAAAAATAGCGTGTGTTCTCTGTGGTGTTTCGCATAAACGTTGTAAAATTCAGGTTATTAGATTTTATCCAACTTTGCTGTCATAACAGCTGATGAAGCAGCCGTTTTCGGCGATTTTTTTGTTACCTGTAAAATGTTTGTTTTTGGTATAGCCCGAACTAAGTAAAAATTGAGTACTTTTCCATTATACGGACACCATTGTCGCCAAGCATATATTTACATGTATGGCATGGTGTCGGTATAACGGAAAAGAACCAAAATTCGCGATCGATCAAATAATTGAATTTCGTTAAACATTAAATTTTCTGATACTTTTCTACTATCCGGTCGACCACTTTTCATAACAAAAAACTATCGCCAAACTGTAAAATTAAACGCCGAAAATGAAGTGCGATTTACTTGATGTCAGAAGCATTATACGTGTTTGTTACGTCATCAAGTGGTTTTTAATTCGAGATTTGCGTCTATTTTCCTTATGTTTTACTGATATATTAGTTATTTCATTAAATAAAATAACAATTGTGTCCATAAATTCATGTATTTTATTTATTTATTTATTTTGATATTTCAATGGCAACGTTCTCCCGTTTATTTGGCGTTACAGTTTGGCGATAGTTTTTTGTTATGAAAAGTGGACGACGGGATAATAGAGAAGTACCAATTTTCTTATTTTTAATCTGAGAAAGAAGCAATAATCATGGATTTAATTAATTTTGCAATATGCGGTGCAACCAAAATAATTTTGATTAAATCAGTACATATATCCCAGACGCACCTGGGTTATATTTTGGCGCCTAAATGACGATTTTTGCTTTGTATGGCAACCTGGTGTTTTATAATAAATTTGAATATGTGTGTAAATAAATAAAATAAAATAGGTACTTTTATGTTAGCTGGGCGTCAAGGATAACTCTCCAAATCTTGTTTCAATTGGAATCATTTAAATTGCAACATTTTACGTGAGATTTGTTATTCATATTGATATGTTTACGTTTAGATATTTTATTATGATTATATTCTAGCTAATTAAGTTTTTTTTAAGATTTTATACTACAATGTTAAAATATTACCTAGTTGATATTAGCTAATGTCAAAAGATTGGCGAACCACAGAGTTCAGGGAATAAACTCTATGCCCTCAAAAGTGGGAGTTGTCGACTTTATGACGTCATAAGCAGAAGTAAATGTTTAATTGAAAATTACAGCTAATTAATTAAATTTTCGAACAAACGAATGCACGATAACAAATCTGTGTCCAAATGTCTTTCATTTAAAAAAAGAATGGTGTGATTTGATGCAGTAGTTTGTTCTGACGGATTGTCGAAAGAAATCGCTTAGCGTTTTAAATATATAGATATAACAGATGCGGAATAACGAAGCAAAAATTAATATATCCAGTATTAGATATTTAATAAGTATAAAACGTAACATACACGTTCAAAAGTTCCCAGATCTAAAGTTTAAACAAATCTTTAAGAAATCAGGTTTTTTTTCCTCAATGAAAAAATTTTAATTATTTTAAATCTAAAAATATAAGGCAAATTTAATTAATTTTAATAATGTTTGTTTAGTGTTGAAAATTTAAATAATACATTCTACATTAGCGCAAATAGGACTATATGTAAAAAGAACTTCTGACTATGCAAATGACATTTAGAATGTTGTAACATAATTTTAAATTAATTATAAATAACAAAGCAGGTTTCGTCTTTTCCTAAAATATATAAACAATTGTGAAAGTCTTAATTTTTATGTCCATCTCTAATTTTTATAAATATAGATTATTGAGTAATGATTCTGAGCCGCACATAAAAGATCGGCCTGCCACTGGTTGAGTGTGACTGACCTAAAGTGTAAAGAATTATACTGATTACTATTGTTCATCCATTATTATTCGAAAAGATCAGCTAAAGTGTAAAACATTATACTGATGTTACTATTATTCAACACTCATTATTATTTTGACCCATAAACATGTTTATAATAAGCAAATCATACGTGAATACACTTCCTATTGCTGGCAAAATGAAACTTTTTGTCAAACGAAACACACCGCAAACAGATATATAAACCACTTTCTCCGTCTCTATTCTTCTCAGACACAGAAGTAGGTTTTCTGGAATCGAGGGAGCGAGGCCAAACACATACTCATTTATTTTTTCACGAGCAGTTAATCTTATTTCACTCAAAATTTCTGGAATCATCGAAGAACAAATAGAATACATCAGCAACATGAGTATACCGAAGCCAGTAAACAGAATAATGCTTATAACTATTGAGTAAGTTTGATTCTGCCACCTTAATAAGTCATATAATGACACGAAAAGAACAACTAAAGAGTAAAGAATTATACAAAATAATGGAGAATTCAGAACACAATTCATCTCACGTAAAACTTTCATCATTTTAACGAAATCAACAAAAATGTCTACATTCTTATATTTATTCACGGAACGTAAATAGAATTGGAGAGATTTATTGTACAACTTCAAAGTTTCACCCCACTTGTACAACATAATGCTTAAAATAAAAGTCATCAAAACAGGGAATGAATTTACGATAAAGGTAACGAAGTTAACAAAAATTGTAAAAGTTAACTTTACACTTCGTTTGGGGATCTTGAAACCTAGAGTCCAAAATTCTAATGCATTTTCACCGTCAAAATAATACCGTAATTGAAACAATATGAAAATAATTAAAGTTAAGGTTATTATTATTTTCTGGGTTAACGTTGAAGAATAATCTCTGACATTATATCGGTTTCGAAAATAGTACAGTGCTTGGACGATAGCAGAAATTTTTCTTCTTCTTACAAACAACAATAACCATATAAGTATCGACAGTGAATCTAAAACGAGGTACGAAATACACGCTTCGGGGTATATGGACAAGTGGAGGCAAGTTACCAGTATATAGAAAATCATACAAACATAGTAAACAGTAACAATTAAAATAGCGAAAACTCTAATGTGTAACTCACTGCGAGACGCCCCGATAATAGCTAAAAGATTAAGCAGATTTTCATCATTTACCACCATTTTAAAACTTTATCTTAAAAAATGCGACGAAATTTTAAAATTTTCTCAAATTCATTCTTTTAAAATTTCTTTCGGAATTTTTTTCTATTGAAAAGAGAAAGAAGAAAATTAGATTTTTGATTTATTTTTGGTGTCAAACCTCGTGGTAATTATGTAGATTAACACTTTTTTCCCGTTATCTCACTCCTGTATATTGTTTCAAGCATGAAGATGAAAATTACAGCTGTTAAAAATATTGTATTATTCTTGAATATAACTTAATTTATTTTAATTGATTGTCTTGATATATATATATATATATATATATATATATATCAAGATATATATCCTATATATATATATCTATCTATATCTATATATAGATAGATAGATAGATATTTTTTTAAAGCGTAATACACATTAATATTATTTTGTATTAGTGTCTATTTTGTAATCTTCTCTCTCTTTTTTTTTTTTTTTTAGCATTCTACAATACCTTTTGATGTGTTATTAAATGCATTTATGAAGAAAAATTATTTTATCAAGAAAAAAATGTAAATATTTAAAAAAAACAACACTTCTACAATTTTGAACTTTTTTGAGAACTTTTTTTAAAAAATATTTTTCTCAGAAGTTTATTCTGTAACTATAATGACCAATTTCCAAAAAGGCTATTTAGTTTAAGCAGAAATACATAAAAAATAAAATTAAAATAAATTAAAAAAATTAAAATAAAAAGCTGTAAAAGCGACTATTTATTTAACATTTTTATTAAAATGTTAAAAAAAAATACTTCTCTTGTTTCTTAAATTAATACCTTTTAAGTAAAAAAATGGAAAAAATTATACTTTTGTCATTTTTTTGCAAAGTGGAGTCCCTTTAACGCATTTCTAGAGTGTGCAGTTGAATAAATATGGGATTATTTCGTTTTGATTTTTTCAGAATATTTTTTTATAATAACCGAAATAAACATAATTTTGTATTTCTTTAATAACTGCAGAGTTTTCAAAATTGATAAAGCTAAAAATCTAAAGAAACATTTCAAAAATTTTAATTCGACATTCCATTTATTTGCTGGCTGCTTCACCAATTTGCATTTCAAATTTCTTTGCACTGGATATTTCTTCCCTTAAGGTTTATGAGGTATATAGATAAAAATGTTAATTGGTATTTTTTTAATTTACAAACAGATAGATGGCTGCATTTAACAAATAACTATCTTAGCAAAGTAATTGCACAGTTTCAATTGTAATTCTTCCTGATAAATTTGGATTCTTGTTTCTCTGTTAGTACAAACATGTATGTCAGTAATGCTAACATGAAAGTTAACACTGTCTGTCATGTTATGCAGCTTACATTTTAGCTTCTAAATATCGCACAAATTCAATCATTACTCCACCGAAAAGAACAAAAAATATATTTTAAATAAAGTTTGTTTAAAACTGTAATTTAATTTAGTAATATTTGATCAGTTTCTTTAAATAATTTTCACACATAGCATTTTTACAACTCGCTTCATAATAAGCATTCGTTTACTATAATAAAACAAAGTATCATTTACATTAACATAAAGAAATAGAAGACTCCGATAAAATATGCAAAACTAGGATAAAAGTAACAGAGTTCATAGCTGGCGATTTACTTGCGATGTTGGACAAGAGCATCTTCTTCTGGTTTTTAATCAAATAAATATGTAGACTGAAAAATTATTTTTCGTAACTATTTAGTAACGAAAACATGTGCGTGTCTTAAGATGTAAATTATATAGCACATTCTTTTCAGTAATCATCCAAATCACAAAATGACAAATATTGTAATCTGAACTAAGTGAAATTTTTGATCTACTAATGCCGATAACACTAAATGTGTTATCGTTAATGTCTTGTGTCACTAAATGTGCTGTGTTAGTAAATATAATTTTTTTATACATTTTTTTTAATAAAGTAAGTATACACGATCAATATATAAAATAATACTTTGAAAATATATAACACGCTGTTAAATTTAATATCAATTAAATGTATTGGAAATATCGAAAATACTTCTTTGTTTGCGCCATAAACAATTTAACATAAATATTGACAGTAAATGAAAAATAATAATATCTCTCATCTATCAGTTTTTGATATGATTTATTGATATTTCTGAGTAAATTTAATATTAGAAAGAAAAATGCCTGTAGGCAGTGGCGTAGCCAGGGAGGGGGTCCAAATGCTCTGGATACCAGTAAAATTGTAAAGTTTTCTTCCACCTTGATTATCAAAAAAAGTTCTCCGATTACATAAGGCAAAGAAAACTTTACAAAATTAGTGGTATCAAGAGCATCTGGACCCCCACCCTGGCTACGCTACTGCCTGTAGGTGCCTTAAGTATATTGCGTTATTCTTATAATGAAACAAATTTATTATTATAACAAAAGTATCTGCATTTACGAAGAATATCTGTCATAAAAATCAATAATGCTTTCTTGTCAATTTAAACATGTATGTGGTTTAATTTTCTTAAAGCATAAAAATATTTATCAATAATGGGAAAAAATGCACATTTTTCAATTTTCCATTTTATAGAGTGTAAAAATACCATTTTTACGTATATTTGAAACTGGAATATCATTAAACTAATTTTTAAATTGTCGAGGGAAGGATCGACTTATAAAAGGGTTTTTGCATTTATATTATATATTAGAATTAAGCATTAAAAAAATCAGAAAGGCTTCTCTAAGAGTTTGATTTTCTGAATTATTGAAAAAGTTATTCTAAAATAATAATAAAAAAAGGCCTTGAGGGTATTCTTAGAGAATTTTTGTATAAATGTATACGAGAAAAGTATAATAACTTTTTAAAAAATGATTCAGACGGGCAAAAAAAAAAATTCAAGTAATTGTTTTAAATACAGTGAATTTTATTAAATGCGTGGAATTTGGGCTTCTAAGGACTTAAGCAGCCTTTGAAATTTTTTGCATAAATTTACTCAAGAAAAGTGTAATAACTGTTTAAAAGTTTAAAAAACGATTCACACAAGAAAAAAAAAAAAAAAAAAAAAAAAAAAAAAAAATCAAGTAATTGTTTTAAATATTGTAAATAATATGACATAAGCGGAATTTGGATTTGAAGGTTTATAAAATTTTACAGAATACAAATCAATTTATAAATTCTTATTTTCATTTTTGTTATAAATTAACAATAATTCTATTAAAAAAAAAAAAAAAAAAAAAAAGTCAGTGTTTTGTTTATAAATTCTTATTTTCATTTTTATTACAAATTAACAATATTTCTAAGAAAAAAAGTCCTTCCGGCCTGTACCGGGAGGAAAAGGTAGCTTTCCTATATCTTCGTTTTAAAATTTTAGCTGATGTTACACGAAAACAGCAAGTTAAAATGCAAAGAAACGTTTACAAAAGATTCGTTAATACTGAATTTGAATAAGAATTTCGCCAAATTATTGAGCAATAGCCAAATTGGCTTCATTTATAAAGACTTACTTTGGTCGCCAAATTTGGCGATATTTCGCCAAATGTCACAAATTTTGCTAATTTTGTCGCCAATTTTGCCAATTTTGTCGCCAATGTCGCCAATTTTGTCGCTAACGTATATGAATATATAGTTTTATGCGTATGATTGGGAAAATTATTACAACAATGAAAGAAAATAATTTGCGAGTAATCGCGTTAATGTGCTGTTTTGTTTCAAAATGTCAGCCACCCTAGAATTTCAAACTGCTCTATCTCAGCCATTTTTTAAGATAGAGGTAAACCAAAAAATGCTCTGGAATCCTTGTATCAAGACCTAACACGTAATTAAAAAATAAATTTGAATTTTTAATTTTTTTGTATATTTATTTTAGTTTTAAAATTTTAAATGGCCGCCATCTTGAAACAAAATGGCGGACCAAGCTGACCAACAAACTCGGTCGAGACATTGGTGACCTTAATACACACAATTAGTTTCATCAAAATCGATTTATAAATACGAGCGTTATCGTATGACATAGGTCATATATATATATAATATATATAAATCAACATTTGAACGGAGGGTGGTTTTGGGGTCTGGGGGTCATGATCGGTGAAAATATATCGAAATTTTCCGGAACTGCTTTCCTCCGAACGGCTGCAATAGGTAGCTTTATACATTTTTGTATTGAAAGCTACCTAATAAATAAATAAATAAATAAATAAAGAGGATGTTTCTACGATCATGGGACAAATTTGGAGGGGTGATACAGGACGTTGTAACAAACAATTTTTGTATTGGAAACCAGGGTCGGAAATCCATTTATATAGTCAAAAATACAGGGCGTCTCACTCCAATCGGAAGTCGCGTTTTCGTTCATAACTTTAACACTGGTGAAGATATTTTAATGGAATTCTTACAATATGCTTTACAATTCATACAAAGGTGAGTCTGTTACGAATTTTGTTAGAAATCTTCACTTACTGTTAAAGTTATGAACGAAAACGTGGCTTCAAATTGGAGTGAATAATTTGATTTTGACTAAATAAATGAATTTTTGATCCTGGTTTCTTATACAATTAATGAATTTTACAGTGTCTTGTACCAACCCACGAATGGTTTTATGTTAAAAATATTTTTATTGCAAAACCAATACATTATTCATACCTACCAAATAGTTAAAAATAATAAACATGAAAATTTATGCCTTACCGTGAATTCATGCCTTACGTGTGACTCTGTCTTTGACATACAGACAAGACAGAGTCACAGACTTACAAACAGATATTTTCTAAAAACAGTCAAATTGTGTTCAGGATCTTCTAAAACGTATAAATCCGTCGAAAACTGGAAGTCGAAAATTTTCATGAATCCAATACTTTCTTCTTGTAAAGATAGAAAAAATAAACAAGTGGGTGAGTGTGATCGAAGATCGCACAAAGGGTTTCGTTGAATATTCTTTTCAAAACACTTTATCCCTTTCTTTAATAAATCCAAATAAATTTCGATTAAAAGAAAAACTAGTCGTTGGGGGCCACCGTAATACTTACCCATCATGGATATGCATAATGTAAAATATTAAAATAAAAATGTGTAAACTACTTATAAAATGCATTGAAATTCAAATAAAATTGTGGCTTGATGACGTCACAAACTTTAAAGGCTCGATTACTGAATTGCTTGAAAGAGGTTTTTCCTTATAACTCCAAAAATAATAATCCTATTAACTAGCAGTTTATTGCATCTGATTAAGCGTCCAATTTCCAATTAAAATATATCTTTGAAGTGAAATTTGGATGAAATACAGGGTCATGAAAAATTGAAGAGTGTGGGAAATAGGATTCCAAATATCTCGGCAACTAATTATCCGATCGACTTCATGCTTTATTCAAAATTTATGTTTTTTTATTGTCTTTTATATTCATTTCTTAAAATAAACAATTTCGAAAATTTTTATATACCTTTCATCAGAACGAATATTTCGAGAGTCAGAAAAAAATTGTTCCGGTTAATCGAGGTTATTGAAATGAAATAGGCTTCTTCCCATTATTACATACTAAGTACATACCAAATTGCAAGTCTCTATCTCAATTTTTTCGGGAGATAGAGCGTTTACAGACACACACACACACACAGACGGACGGCAAATTTTTTTTTCTAAAAATATGTTTTTCGGAATCTCCAGTGTCTGAAACGTGTAAATCCGTCAAAAATGTTTTTTCGATTTTCAAAACGATTACAAGACTTACCCTATACTACGTATGATGGGTAAGTAAAAAAGGGCATGTTTCTTATAAAGCAAAAAATTACCAGTCTATTTTTCTCGTTTTTTCGAATATCTGAACCGTCCCGATAGCGGGCGAAGCCCGTTATTATACTCTGTCATAATAATATCTGTCATGTGGACTAAATGCGATATTTAAAAAAAAACTCAATTTCAAAATTAATCATGTTGTACAGAGACCTTCAAAATGTTAGACGTCGGATTAATTTTCTTTTTAATTCTCTAATGACGTCATATTAAGCTACTTTCTGTATTTATACACATACTCATACGTCTTGTATTATTGATAAATGTTTGAAAATTTCCGTTTTATTATCAATATGACGTCATATATATATATATATATATATATATTTTTTTTTTTTCAATTGGTGAAACTTTTTATTTCATTTTCATTTTTCACGTGGAAATTTTTCAATAGAAAATTAATTATTGTAGAAAATTTTTTATTGTGGATTTTTAATTGTTGGCAACTGCTATAACGAAAAATGTTTAAATTTAATAGGAAAAGGCTATTAGATTTTTGGTTCTTTATCTCTCTATATTAAAATAATACGATTTTTTCAAATTTTATGATTTTGAGTTTCATAGGAGGTATTCAGCTATAAGTTCTCAAACTTTTATGACTGTAAGTTATATAGTTTCTGAGAACCGGCTTTGTGACGGACAGACAACGAAGCGGGAGTAATAGGGTTTCGTGAGATGAAGGAAACCCTAAAAAATGAATATTGTCTATGCTTATTATATTTTAGATTTAACTAGCTGACCCGCCCGGCGTTGCTCGGGCCCGTGATAATAAAATTAAACAAACCTAAAATTTGTATGATTTTATATCTTTAATCCGATTTTGTATAAAATTATTTATTTAAAAGTGATTTGCACGGCGACTGAAAATCCTTTATTTCCACTTTCCGCCGATACGGGCCCATTCTGATAAAAACGAATCTCCGACACGTGTTCCCGCTGCCTGCAGCACCGATAGGCATGCAGAGCACGCGCTGCAAACTCTTTTAGTTCAACCTTCCGCCGCCAAGGGGCGCACCTTGTTAAAAAAAACACCTTCCGAACGAAACTCCAAATCGTGTCCTGCTGCCTCTGGCACCGCATAGCAATCGTGCAGCGCACGCGCTCAAAATCCTTTAGTTCCGCTTTCCACCGCCAGGGACGCAATTTGTTCCATACGAACATCCAACACGGGTACCCGTTGTATAAAGGGAGTTGAATGAAACAATTCCCGTCGAAATCAGGCACATAGAACTCTACAAAATAATGCGCCTCCTGGCGGTGGAAGGTGGAACTAAAATCTGTAACACAAAAGAAAACCAAGTCGAATCATCCAAAGGCCGTTGTGATCGGGCCCTTAGAACCCAAGATAAGAATGCACAGTTAAAGAAACTTGTAGGATTGCCCGCCAGGGGGCACTTGGTCAAGTGCTCAACAACAATTCATTTACTTTGATTGTTGGTATCCAGCAGGTATATACGGGTTGTGTACTTTTAATAGGAACATAAATTTAATTTTTGCGAAAATCGTTATTTGAAATTTCCTGTATTCGCTATACATAACATTTATAAAACGCTACGTTAGAAGCTAAAAATGTTAAATTTCTTAAATGGAATTTGTTTTGTGTAAATCAGAGCAAGGCGTTAACCCCCTCCCTCCCCACACCCGCAAATATAACGAGAATAATTTGTTCAAGAAAACCACCTTCACCTACATTAACGCGATCATTAAAAAAAGAATTAAATTTTTCTGATAATTAGAACATAACGAGGACGCTACACTAATAGCCGGCAGATGACACCCCTTACCATCCTCAATTTTGGCATATATCTTAATTAGTTATCTAAATTTTTGTTCATTAGTAAAAATTGGCAATTATTTCCTTTCATTTTCGCAAACTAAATGGAGGGATCGGCCAAAAAAACAGATCTTTTTGTAGTTCAGTTTTTAATGAAAGCAGATCTCTGTCTGAAACTTTCTCGGATTTTTTTCACTGTCGCCGGCAGATTTTTGGCAGTTTTTTGCATAAAGTAAGAAAAATTACCGAACGAATTTTTCAAAATTCACATAGTCGGATGCAGAATTTTTTTTTTACATATGCTCAGAAATTTTCAAATTGATATCTTAATTAGTTTCCTTAAAATTCGCTAATTAGTAAAATAATTTCGAATTGGTTTCGTTTCCGCTGCAAATTCAGAACAGCAGTTCTTTTCTTTAGCCATTTTGATTTAAAAGATGGCATTTTCGATACGATGTTTAATGAGATTATAATTAATATGTTGGGTAATTATCAAAATATTAAAATTCTGAGTGAACTATCCACACCTAAATTTTCAGACTTCTAGGTGGGCTAGATTTTGCTAGCCATCACCAACAGACACACACACAGACACACAGAGCGAAACTTTATTTTATTAGTATTGATATATACTACTGAAGAAATATCATACAAATAACAGTTTCAGAAATTTCAATATTAATTGTTTTTATTTAGAAAACATTTTTACACAAACAAATATTGTAATTGATACTCTTTTTTTATACAAACAAATTATTTTAATTACAAATAAGTAAACAGTGTTTTGGTATCAATGATTACATGAAATTATTATTTTTTTTTACCCATAAATATATTTATAATAATAAAATATTAAGGAGTCTCAGAAGTCTTACTTTTTCATCGAAAGGTGAAATTTAACATCATGTCACATTTAATTATTTCTCATTTCCTATGAAACACAAATGCATAATATTTTTTATCACTGATAGCTTAATACATGTTCCACATAGCATAATTATTTCAACATTCTTGCAACAAATATTTTACTTTTTTAAAAATCTTTAATTTTGATTTAAAAAAAAATTAAAATTTTCTTTTGACTTGCATCTACTGTGCACAAAACTATTGTTTCTAGAGCCCCAACTAATATTGATAATGATGTAAAACAATGGTACCTTGAACGTATATTTCATTTTTAAGCAATTAAAAACATTATTTTTTTAATTTTATATTTAAATTATAAAATGTTGAAAAAAAAATTCCTTTTTTTGTTGAAAAAATGCTAATTTTAAATAACCAATGCAATTACAATACTAAATTTGAAGTATAAGTTATTCCCTGCATCAAAACGAATGGATCTCTCAAGTTTCATATCAATTGGCTAATAAGTTTTTGAAAAATATTGCGTGCAATGAATGCAAGTCAAAAAAAAAAAAAAAAAAAAAAAATTAAAATCAAAATTAAATATTAAAAAAAATTAAAATATTTGCTGTATAATATTGAAATAGTTATTCTGCATAGAACATATATTAAGCTGTCAGTGGTAAAATTTTTATGCATTTGTGCTTATAGGGAATCATAAATAAAATTAAATGGGACATGGTGCTAAATTGCACATTCACTGAAAAAGCAAGACTACTAAGACCCCTTAAGTGAATACCCTTTCAATCGATAACAAAATGAAGTTTTTTGTAAGTAGAAACAGATATATAAACCACTTTCTCTATCTCTATCCTTCTCAGACACAGAAATACGTATTGATGAATTGAGAAAGTATGACACCAAACACGCGCTCATTTATTTTTTCACGAGAAGTTAATCTTATTTCACTCTCTTTTTTTTTTTTTTTGGAATCATCGAACAGGAAATAGAATACATCACCAATATCAGTACACTCCAGCCAGGATGCTTAAAAATATTGTATAACTTCGATTATGTCGCTTCATATACTGACATGAAAAGGTCATCTAAAAAGTAAAAAGTTATACTAGCGTTACTATTTTTCCTCTATCTTTATTCTTTTGACTCATAAATACGTTTATAATACGCAACTCAGAAGTGAATTGACTTCTAATTGCTCAGAAAATGAAACTTTTTGTTAGGCGAAACACACCGGTAAACAGATATATAGACTATACTTCCTCTGTCTCTATCCTTCTCACACGCAGTAAAAGGTTTGTAGAATTGAGGGAGTGAGACTAATACTATGTTCTTTTATTATTTCATGAGCAATTAATCTTATTTCATTTAAATTGTCTGGAATCATCGAAATGCAAACATAATGCATCAACAACATTAGTATATCCCAAACAATACGCATAATGATATTTGATTTGATTGCCTAAGAGGGACTGCTCAAAGAAGGAAACCAAGTCTGTACAGCATAGTATCTTTCCCGGTCCCTATATTAAGGTCTTTAAAAAAGTTACAACGGGCTCGACAATGAGCGGCAATTTCATAAGAATAAACGAAAATCGATTTACGGCCAGTCCTGCCATGAATACTCCAATAGCGAGCAAGTGACAGGGACTAATCGAGGGTTACACATAATGATGTTATAAATATTGTGTAAATTCGATTGCATCACTTCATTAAGTCAATCTAAAGTGCAAAGAATTATACTGACGTTACTACTTTTCATTGCTCATTAATATTTTGAACCATAAACATGTTTGTAATAGGCAAATCATAAGTAAATACACTTCCAATTGCTGACAAAATGAAACTTTCTGTTAGACGAAACACACAGTTAAACAGATATATAGAATACTTCCTCTGTCACCATCTATATCCTTCTCATAAACAACAGAAAACATTTGTAGAATCAAGGTAGTGACACAAATACATGTTCTTTTATTATTTCATGAACAATTATTTTCATTTAAATTATCTGGAATCTTCGAAATGCAAACATAATGCATCAACAACATTAGTATATCCCAAAACATAATGATGTTATAAATATTGTGTAAATTCGATTGCTTATACTGACGTTAATATTTTTCATAGCTCATTAATATTTTGAACCATAAACATGTTCATCATAAGTAAATACACTTCCAATTGCTGACAAAATGAAATTTTCTGTTAGACGAAACACACCGTTAAACAGATATATAAATTACTCAGTCTGTCTCTATCCTTCTCACAAACAGAAAATGTTTGTAGAATCAAGGGAGTGACACCAATACATGTTCTTTTATTATTTCATGATCAATTATTTTCATTTAAATTGTCTGGAATCATCGAAATGCACACATAATACATCAACATCGTGAGTATATACCCTAAACTATGTACACATAATGATGCTTATAAACATTGTGTAAATTCGACTGTGCCATTAAGTCAATTTAAAGTGTAAAGAATTACAACTGACGTGACTATTTTCCATGTTTAGTTAATATTTTGACCCATAACATGTTTATAATAAGCAATCATAAGTGAACACGTTTTCAATGGCTGACAAAAGGAAACTTTTTGTAAAACGAAACACACCGTTAAACACATACATATATAGACTAATTCCTCTGTCTCTATCTTTCTCACACACAGAAAACATTTGTAGAATCGAGGAAGTGGGACCAATACATGTTCTTTTATTATTTCATTAGCAATTAATCTTATTTCATTTAAATTACTTGGAATCATCAAAATGCAAACATAATACATCAACATCATGATACCCTAAACAGTATACATAGGGACGCTTATAAATATTGTGCCATTTCATTAAGTCAATATAAAGTGTAAAAAATTATACTGACGTTACTATTTTTCATGTTCAATTAATATTTTCACCCATAAATATGTTTATAATAAGCAAATCATAAGTGAACACGCTTCCCATTGCTGACAGAATGAAACTTTTTGTAAGACGAAACACGCCATAAACAGATATATAAACTACTTCCTCTGCCTCTATCCTTCTCAGACACAGAAGTACATTTTGTGGAATGGAGGGAGCGAGGCCAAACACATGCTCGTGTAATTTCTGGCGTGCAGTTAATCTTATTTCAGTCAAATTTTCTGGAATCATCGAACAGCAAATAGAATACATCATCAACATCAGTATACCCCAGCCAATACACATAATAATGCTTATAACTATTGAGTAAGTTGGATCCTGCCACCTTAATATGTCATATAATGACACGAAAAGATCAACTAAAGAATAAATAATTATACAAAGTAATGGAGAATTCAGAACACGGTTCATCTCACGTAGAACTTTCGTCATTTTAATGAAATCAACAAAAAGGTCCTCATTCTTACATTTGTTTACGGAACGTAAATAGAATTGGAGATATTTATTGTACAAATTCAAAGTTTCACCCCACTTGTACAACACCATGCTTAAAATAAAAGTCACCAAAACAGGAAATGAATTTACAATAAACCAAACTAAGTTAACAAAAATTGTAAAAGTTAACTTCAAACTTCCTTTGGAGATCTTGAAACCTAGAGTCCAAAATTCAAATGCATTTTCAGTGTCAAAATGGTACAATAATTGAGACAATATGAAAATCATTAAAATGAAGATGATTATTATTTTCTGGGTTAATGTTGAAGAATTATCACTGATATTATATCGTTTTCGGAAATAATACAGCTTTTGTACGATAGCAGAAATTTTCTTTCTTCTTACAAACAACAATAACCATATAAGCATTGACAGTGCTTCTAAAGAAAGGTACGAAATACATGCTGGGATCTTTGTGAACATGCTGTAGTAAGTGACCAATATATAGAAAATCATACAAACATAGTAAACGGCAACAATTAAAATAGTGAAAAACCTAATGCTTAACTTACTGTGATGCGCCCCGATAATAGCTAAAAGTTTAAGCAGATTTTTATCAGTTAATACCATTTTAAAATTGTATCGTCAAGTATGCGATGAAGTTTTAAAATTTTATCAAACTCTTTTAAATGTTTTTTCAAAAATTTTGTTTATTGAAAAGAGGGCGAAGAAAATTAGATTGTAGATTTCTTCTTGGTGTCAAACCTCATGATGATATAATTCATCATGATGATATAATATCATTCATTATAATATAATATCATGATGATTAAACTCTTTTTTTTCGGTTATCTAACTTTTTTATACTTTTTCAAGCATGATAATAAAAATTACAAAGTCAAAAATATTCCATTATTCTTGAATATATATATTTTTTTTTCAATGATTGTCTTGAAAGCATCAGACAGTCTGAATTTTGTTTATATATATTTTAAGCATAATACACGTTAGTAATATTTCGTATTAGTACCTATTCTGAAATCCTACTGATGAAAAGCAATGCGACAATATAGAATTGACATAACACGAATATAATTTATTATTATTATTTTATTTATAAATTTTTCACTTCATAAGGGGACTTGGTATCCTTTGAACTATTTATTTTTTCTTATTATTCCATAATACTTTTCAATGTGTTATTAAATGTCTTTATGAAGAAAAATGATTTTATCAAGAAAAATGTAAATATTTTAAACAAATAAAAAATAATTAAAACCACACTTTTACAATTTTGAACTTTTACGAGAACCCTTTTTTTTTCTCTCTCTTACAAGTGTATTCTGTAATGATCAGATTTCCAAAAAGGTTAATTAGTATAAGCAAAAAAGATAAAATGTCATGACATATGTAAAAATGCAGTAAAAATGACTGTTTAGTTAACATTTTCATTAAAATGTTAAATAAAATATTACATTTATTAAATTAATACCTTTTAAATAAAAAATTGGAAAAATATATATATTTTCGTCATTTTTTGCAAAGTGAAGGGTATCGAGTCACCTTAACTCATTTCTAGTGTGTGCAACTGATTAAATATGGAGTTATTTTGTTTGTTTTCTTCAGAATAATTTTTTATAATTTCGGAATAAATATAATATTGTATTTCTTTAACAACTGCAAAGTTTTCAAAATTGATAAAGCTAAAAATCTAAAGAAACAAAACTATTTCAATTCTTTAATTCAACATTCGATTTATTTGATGTCTGTTTCACCAATTTACATTACAAATTTCTTTGCACTGCAGATTTCTTTCCTTAAAGTTTATGGGGTATATAGATATAAATGTTAAATGATATTTTTAATTTTAAAAACAGGTAGATAGCTGCATTTCAGAAATAACTATCTCAGCAATGTAATTGCACACTTTCAAAATCCATATAGATGAATTTGGATTCTTGTTTCTCTGTTAATACAAACGTGTAAGTCAATAACGTTAACATGAAAATTAACACTATCTGCCATGATATTTAGCTTATATCTTAGCTTCTAAATATCGCACGATTTCAATCATTACTCCATCAAACAAAAAATATACTTTAAATAAAGTGTGTTTAAAAACTGTAATTTAATTTAGTAAGATTTGATGGGGGTTTTAAATAATTTTCACACAGGGAATTTTTCCAACTCGCTCCATAATAAACATTTGTTTACTATAATAATACAAAGTGAAGACTCCGATAAAATATGCAAAACTAGGATAAAAGTAACAGAGTTATCATAGCTGGCGATGCTGGACGAGGGCATCTTCTTCTGGTTTTTAATAAAATAAATATGTAGAATGAATAATTATTTTTCGTAGCTATTTAGAAACGGAAACATGCGTGTACCTTACAATGAAGATTATATAGAATATTGTTCTCAGTAATCATCCAAATTACAAAATGACAAAAATTGTAATCTGAGCTAAGTGAATTTTTTGATCTAATAATGCCGATAACAGTAATCTCATTATTGTGTTAGTAAATATAATTTCTTTGATACATTTATTTTTCTAATAAAGTAAGTGTACACCGTCAACATATAATATAATACCTTCAAAATAACACTCTGTTAGATTTAATATCAATTAAATATATTAGAAATATCGAAAATACTTCTTTCTTTGCACAATAAATAATTTAACACAAATATTTTCAGTAAACAAATAATAATAATATATCTCATTTATCAGTTTTTGATATGATTTGTTGACATTTCAGAGTACATTTAGTATTAAAAAGAAAACTGTCTTTAGTTCCCTTAAGTCTTTTACGTTATTCTTATGGAAAAAAAATAGCATCATAACAAAAGTATCTGAATTTACCAAGGATATTTTTGTCATAGGCATTAATAATGTTTTCTTGTCAATTTAAACATGTATGCGGTTTAATTTTCTTAAAGCATAAAAATATTTGTCAGTAATGGGGAATCAGCCCATTTTTCCATTTTATAGAATATAAAAATACCCTTTTTATGTATATTTGAAACTGGAATAATATATATATATATATATATATATATATATATATATATATATATATATATATATATATATTCTATATATATAAACTGATTGCAAAAATTATATATATATATTACGCTATCGTACGTGGCACAGAAATCAGGATTATTTATCATTTGCCGATGGCAACGAGAGGTTTGTTTTCACTAATTTGCGAATATTAAGAAAAGTATTCGAGGTATCGATTTAAAAGTCACCACACATATGTAGAAAAATTTTTTGCATCCGAAAATACAATTTTTGTAAAAATTGGCCGGCAATTTTTCTTATTTATTTTAAAAAACTAGCTACTTTCTAAAAAGGAAAGAAAATAAAGTGCGAAATCAAACCAAGAAACGCGCCATTTTGTTATTAATTAAAACATTGACTCCATTGTTGTACCTTATGCAGTTTAACCTCATCGTTATGACGTCAATGTTACGAATGCACGTATTTGTTATTTATAATATAGATTGAGTAATAACAAATAAATAATAATACTAAATGAATAAAATAATCTTATTGGGTGAAGATTTCCGTCAAGTCAGTCCTACCTGTCATTTTTAGAGGTTCAAGATCACTAACAGTTTCAAGTTGCATAAAGAAGAGAATATTTTACGTTATGCAACTCACAGCAAATAGGCATGCCTTTCAAACAGAGAGAGTGTTAGCAAGTTCGCTGTTACAGGTTGGCGAATTTCAAAGTGGGAAAACTATTGAGTTTCCCCCAATTTGCTATTCAGATATACAAGATCCAGTGCAGCAACTTTTCAGTAACATTGATTTTTCAACGGTGACACCCTAAAAGCTTAAAGAACGAGCCATATACTAACAGTGACAAACAATTTGTCAATTAAAATTAATAATAATATCTCCGAGCTCTGAAATTTACAATTGTGTATATAAAGACGTTTTCGATGCAGAAAATTTAAAAAAAAAGATAAAAACATTTTCCTAATTGTGAATGGTGTAGATATTTTCCATATAATATGTATACACATTTTTAATTTTAAAGAGTATCCAGCAACTATTGTGTGCATGTTTTTTATATGCACAATGCTGGAAAAATACCCCTGTTTTCATATTTCTAAATGGTGTCCATATATTATGATGTGTATATATTTTTTATTTCAAAGTTCCCAGTCCTAAGTGGAGAAGTTTTTATGGATGATATTTATACATATAATGCTGAAATTCGTGTATTCTAATATGCATATAGTATTTAAAAGAGTAGGCACTAGAGTGCAGATACTCTGCGCAGGGTCGGCTTGTTCATTGAACTAACTTTAAAATTTTCGAGGGAAGGGTCGACTTATAAAAGAGTTTTTTGCATTTATATTATTCTTGCATTATATTATTCTTTGGATTTATATTATACTTCGCACGGCTGAACAATGTGTCGACTACAATGTAAGGTATGGGTAGATAATTAAAAAAAACTAGATGGAACCCGTCAAAACTTGACGAAAAAAAATACTATAACAATATCAGTAAAATAAGCTTCGTTATTATTTAAGAAGGATGAAATATTCTTTCAAATATTTTATTTTAAAAGTTTTTTTTTTCCTGTGAAATAAAGTACTATTTCCGATGCAAACTCCAAACAAACAATCCGTAAACAACTGTGTAATGCAAATCAGTTTGACATTACCGCCGTATTTCCCACGGCAAGAAAGAAAATTTCATGGACCTATGAAGTATAATACAAATAGTATATCCCTACGGTCATCTCATATTCAGTAAATAAAAGAACATAGTAAATAAAGCACACATTTACAACACTATTTTTAATAATTTTAATTTTCCTGAAATCCTTTACTTTTGTGAATAATTTTATTAAAAAATGAAATCGTCTAACCTATAATTAAAAAAAAGTAATTAGTAACATGTAATCAAGGTATGCAATCAAGATGAAGCAATCAATAAAGGCTCCAAATCTAATCTTTATAATTAAGAATGGAAACATCAGTTAAAATTACGCCATTTTGACACAATCATGTAAATTTTTCTCTTTAGTTTTATCAATGTTAAAAAGCATTTCAAGCTAAGCATAACGTCATTTTCACCGGCGCAAACTTTTCACAGGTACTTTATATAAGTTACTTTTACGCTTAAACACCATGTATGAAAATAAAAATATATTTTGTATTTAATTGTAATGAAAAAAATGGCATCAACAAAGTTATAATGCATAATGATAAAATAAACCCAATGGACAATATTCCCATGACGTCACAATAAATATGAATTCTTATTCGCTTATAAAAATAAAGTGCATGCGATAAATATTTTTACCGAAACTATAATTGAAAGAAAAAAAAATTGGCGTAAAAGCCACGTGCCTTTAATATTTATTATTTCTCTTTTACCTCGTAACCATAGAGTTTTTCGTTACTTTGTGCCTCGCAAATCTGATTGCCGACTTTATGACGTCATACGCAGAATTAAAAGTTTAATTTAAAATTAAGGCTAATTAATAAAACTTTCGAACAAACGAATGTACGATAACAAATCTGTGTCCAAATATCTTTCATTTAAAAAAAGAATGATGTAATTTGATGTAGTAGTTTGTTCTCACGGATTGTCGAAAGAAATCGCTTAGCGTTTTAAATATATAGATGTTCAAAATTACATAAAAGCGGGAGTGAGACAAAATTGCAGTACTTACAAATTTTAAACTTTAAATAAAAGTTTGTAAAAATGTGATATATATATATATATATATATATATATTATGTATATATTGAAACTAAGAAAATTATTTTAATATAGCATAACAATGCGGCTTCACCCGAGTTAACCATGGCCTTCCGGGTAACATAAGTAAAAAAAAAAAATCCTAAAAATACGTCGATCACAATAACGCATTCGCGTACATAAACCGTCAAACATAAATGACAATCAGGAAAAACTTATGTTATTTTGAAGCAATCATACTAAATCCCTCAGCTTTATAAATGATTTAAAAAAAAAATCCATTTTTAAAATGTCTTACGCAAAATATCTAATAAAAATCAGCAATAGTTGTCTTATTCGTCTAATCTTCTATAATAGATTCCTATCCGATGCTTAACCACCTTAGTGGGTGAATTTCTAAAACCACTGAAATACGTGTTTGAGTATTTTTTTAGTAGATTTGTTATCCTGAATTTCATGCTTCTATCTAAAACTGCTGATGAGATATGGCGAAATGACCTAAAACGTTTACCCCCCCCCCCCCCCCATTTAACCACCTTAAGGGTAAATTTATAAAATCGCTGAAATACGTGTTTAACCATTTTTTTAGTAGATTTGTTATCCTGAATTTCATGCTCCAACCTAAAACTGCTGCTGAGATATCGCGAAATGACCTAAAACGTTCACCCCCCCCCTCTCCATTTAACCCCTTCGGGAGTAAATTCCTAAAATCGCTGAAATACGTTTTTAACCATTTTTCAGTAGATTTGTTATCCTGCATTTCATGCTCCTACTTAAAACTGCTGCTGAGATATGGCAAAATGACCTAAAACGTTCGACCCGCCCCTAATTAACCCCCTTGATTCTAAAGATTTTTAAAAACTTTCTAAATCACTGTCAGAACTACTGAACTGATATGAAATCTTCTATTAGGGTAATAATGATGATTATTATCTCTGCTTAAAGAAAGGCTATGTTTTATATCTGCATCAACTGCCCTTAAGCGGCTGCAAAAGCGATAAATGTTGTAAAATTATGATTTCTTTGAATCTGTTGAGGCTAAATAGAAGAAATTTGATAAGGTGGTTACTTTCAAGACTTAAATGCTCGTTAAGAACGTTTGTTAAAATATTCGAGATTTAAAAAGATGAAATGATTGGAAAACACTCTATAATCATGATTTTACTCAGAAACATATCGGGGGTAGAAATTTTAAATTTGACATGCAGGTTTCTATTAGGACGTACATGATGCTCTGCAAGAAAAGTTTTTAAAAAATTACGAATTTCAAATGAGTTGCAATGGGAGTAAAGCATTCTGCAGTTATATTTTTACTATTATTTCTCTAAAACTACCAGTCTAGAAACTTTAAATTTGGCATATAGATAACTTCTATGACGTAGATGAGCACGAACAATTTTTTTTAAATTAAATTTAAAAAAATTGAAAAGATAAGAAAAATCAATTATTTGTCATGCCAGTGTTAGATACAACTTTTCTGAGCAATGGGGTAAAACGCAAGTACCATTAATTACTGCTGTAAATAATTTAAATGATGACATGAAACATGATTGCCAGCTAGGTAAGGAAATATTTCACATTTAGCCTTTCGCCGTACAAAAGTGATGGTTAAATAACTAAACCAACTTATTTTTTATTGACATTATGGCTTTTATGGTGAATCAAAGTAAACTAACACCGTAAAAAAACCCTTTGTTTGTAGGAAATAGTATTTGAAACTACTGAACCGATTTTAAAGTTCTTTCACTGTACGGTAGCTGATAAAAAGTTGCCAAAATAGACTGATTTTTGGATGGTGGTGGCTGCAAATTGGTATTTTCGAAATTATATTAATTAAAAAATATATGTATGAATTGTAACCTGATTATTTTTAAACAGATGTCGAATTCTAGAAGCTTTAAAATACGAATCCAAAATTACAGCTCATTCCGCCCACTAGGTTTTGAAAACTACCCTCATTGCAATCTGTTTTGTAACGATTAAAAAGGAATTTAACATTAGGAGTTTGAAATTCTAAACCTTCATAATTCCTAAACTATTTGACCGAATTACTTCACGCTTGGTATAATAAGGTAAAAATTTCCAAATAGAAAAAAAGAGTCAAATATGCTGTAAAAATTAGGTGTTTGTATTAAAAATATCAGAGTTTAGTGAAATTTCAGTATGAAGACGACCCCCTAAGTTTTTTAAAACATAAATTGAAATAAAATATAGTTTCAGTCAAATGATTATTTCCTTTTTTTTTCAAGGAAAAATTGGTTATTAAAATGTATGGACTGTTCCTTTTTTTTTTTTTTTTTTTTTTTCTTTTTGGCCAACCGTACATGTTTGTTTTTGTAGATTTAATATAATGTAAATCATGTATATAGTTTTATGTTTAATCAAATAAAATAATGTAAGATGCATAAAATCCAAAACCATCCGGAAAGGGGCACATTTGGATGCTAACGGAGGTTTTAAAAATAGAATTAGCATGATTTATTAGGTTGGAAAAATTTAGGATTGCAATGACAACATATGTCTTAATGTTTATCTTGGGAGTGGGGGTGTTAAGCAGTTTTATGTTAAAAGATTGTGGGTAATTGAACAAAAAAAAAATTAATTTACTGACTACATTCTGAAAATACTGAACAATGTGAAAAAATACTAATTTTAATGACTTTACCCAGTGTTGAATTCAGACACTTTTCTCCGGGAGGGATTTCTGTGGCTCCGGGGGGATGTCCCCCCCGGGACACACCCTGAATTCAACATTGTCCTTACCTATCATCCCTCCACCCCCTGGATACAAGTTATGTAGGAGCGTGGCATACGTAATTACAATCTGTATTACGTAAGCCATGGTTAGAGTAAAAGCCACAGAGCCGGTCGTTGCCATTATCAATATACATTTTAAAAAATAGTTACTGGTTTTTGGTAATTGTCCAAAAGTGAATTAAGATTTTTTTTTTTTTTTTTTTTTTTTTTTTTTTTTTTTTTTTGGAGAAGCTAGAAATATTTGTAATGAAAGAAAAAGGACTTGTCCTTAATGAAATTTTAATTTATAAATTTTGTGTGCATTAAAATATAAACTAAATTAATAAATTAAACAAATAATATCGATGGAAAATTGAAAATTTTGTTTTTCTCAAACATTTTTAACTGAATCGAGTTGAATCAAGCAAAGATCATAATTAAGAACAAAATTTTTGATTTATATTAATATTATTAATGTCTTTTTTATAACATTAAATAATTTTTTCTTACCCTTTTCCATTTTTTCAGATGTTGGCTTGCCAGCATTCCCATTCTTACAAATGTTTATAAAAGTTTTCTTTTCGTTCGATACAAACTTCATAACATAACATGGTGTTGGATGCACAAATTTTACATCATACCCTCGATCTTTTTCTAACAATGTAATTTCTTCTTCATATTTTTTTCGACTTTCTTCACTGTTAATATCTTCGACATAATCTTGAAATAATTTTAAAAAGTTCTCATCTTTAAATGCTTTGTTTAAATTTTGTAGTTCGTCTTTAGTAAACTGAAAGTCGCTTTCATTCTGAGAGTCAGCCATGTTGTTATTTAATAAACGTTGCTATGGTTACTAGATGCTGCCAAATTGTATGAGATTTATCATAAGTTTTAATATTCTTATTAAATTTTCAAATATAAAAATTCCAGCGAATTTCAAAAACCTTTAATGCGCAGATTTTCTGACTATAATAATAAACAGTACATTTGAAAGAAAATAAAAGTTTCCTACTCCTACTTTCATCACAGCACTGTGTCCATGAACATAGAAATAGATCTATTTCTATGTTCTTGACTGTGCCCGTGTTTCTTCAAAGAAGGAACCGTTGCAGATGTAATGAATGATTTTTGTGTTGTTGTTTGTTATGATTCGGGCGTCATGGTTCAAGTGTTAGTGTTAATTTAAAGAGATAACGTCGAATTCATTGTTTTAATGAATAATTAAATTCCTTTTATTCCCCTTCATACTTTATAAATCTCAAGATAGTTAAACTGCTGTTTATAATTAATTTTTAAATAAAATGTTGTCGGATGTACCAGACGTTTTGAAGCCAGTTCAGCAAGCTAATTTAAACAATGACATTAAAATTGATGAATTTGGTCCGAACTTTAAAGTTATTTTAATAAACGATCAGATACGCGAACTACAAACTGTGATAAGGGATAAGTAAGTTACTGATTGTTCTTAAAAAATTAAAAATATTTGCACATGGTTTCTGTTGATCTACATAAAACTAAAATCGTGGGCCTCCTTTCATTTTATTATTGACTGTAATCAAGAACTGAAATAATAATGTCTGTGTGCATGTGTAAAAATTTCATTCAATAATATCTGTAGTAGAAAAATGTTAGTATTTTCAAGTGATTAAAAATTTATTTTAACCCCGGCGTGTACAGAGCACATTACACCACTAAACTGAAATTTTCTTAACCCTTAACCGGAAACGTGAAAATTCAGAACACAAACAGAAACGTGCCGTCTGTGAGACTGCTAAATTTTAAAAATTGCTATAAAAATTTATAAAGAAAACAACTCTTAATAATTTACCAAATAGTGAACTTAGACGTTTATTCTTTAATAGTAATGCAATAACAGGAACAAATTTTTAATATAACAGCAAAAAAATAAGTTTTGAATGTCGGAGACAGGATATATTTCAAAATTACACACTATTATTCAAATATTTACATTTTTGACAAAATAATGAAATAATTGCAAATATTTTGATATATATTAGTAGAATATGAATTTAAAAAAAATATTATACAGTAAAATTAACAAAACATTTAATAGTAAATATTTCAGCATGTTCTAAATATCAGCGTTTTTTATGCAATCATTGCATTTAGGTTTGGAGCATTGCATGCATACAGGCTTCCGGCACTGTACACACAGATATTTTGTCATTCTATGGTTGGTTCTATGACACAAAAAACATGCTTTGCGTTTGAAAAGTATTAAGTCATCATCTACCTGGGGCACATTTTCAACAGGTTTTTGCAGAATGCGAGCTATTATAAAGCGTAATTCCCGGGGTAGCTGGGGATTTTCTAGTCGTCTCTCCATATTACTGTCCATAGTATTATATTTCATTCGCATTTGAATTATTTTATGGTTTGTCCATTTCACTATATGCAGTAACATATCACTTGTAAATAACAACTGCCAGACAGAGAATAGATCTGCCTTTTATCCGAGATCACTAGCTTTCCCTCTTAAAACTGGCACTTTTATAATATTGTGTTTTCTTGTTCTTGACGAGGAGCGAACTTTTTAAACAGACCATCGGTACCGATATTTTTCATATATATATTTCGTATCTGCGTCTGCTATTTTTTCATCATTTCTTATATCTTCATTTTCGCTTTCATTAGAATTTTCTGACGATGTTGAATCACTTTCGTGTTCAGAATTTATATATTCATCATCTGAAATACTTTCAACATCGCTTATGTAACTTCCTACTTCATCAAACCATCGCAAAATAGTCTCTTCAAAGTCTTTATCACCATAGCGTACCCGCATTGACGGCTCCGCCATCTTGATATCAGAAAGAAAAAAATTACATAAACGGAAACATGCCGTCTGACAGACTGCGTCGAAAAGAAAATATTTTTTCTTTCAACAACTAAAAAAGTGCAGGTGTTTCAAATGGGTCGGTGAGGAGAGCACCAATAGTGTAAGGATTAGATGGCGTGATAAGGTTGAGGACACGTTCATTTTTGCATAAAGGGTAGATATGTAGAAGCAACCGTCTCACAGACGGTACGTTTCCGGTTAAGGGTTAAAATACACCTGGAAAAGTTAGGGAAGTTCATCCTTTTATATGAGTAGCAACCCTGTTTAATAGCCTTATTAATAAATGGTACGCAGATGCATCGGGTTTGTTTTTGGCACCAAACTGGCAATTTTTTTATGGCATGGCAACCCGATGACTTTAAGTGTCTGGTAGTCGTATTCTGGATATTGCAATTGCATGTGTTTTATATATCAAATTAAAAATTGTGCGTGTTTTATAATAAAATAATTTGTGTGTATTTATTATAAAATTTTTTTTTTTTTTTTTTATAAAATAAAAATAATTGTGTGTGTTTTTATAATACATTTGTGTGTGTTTTACAATAAATTAAAATGTTTCATAATAAAATAAAACTAACATGCTGTTTTCGCCTAATAGGTCTAGGTATTCAAAAACTGGATTTTCTTGCCAAAATGATGCAAAAAAAAAAAAAAAATAATAATAATAATAATCGCGTCAATCTCTGGTACATCTGTGATATCAGTTCTTAATAAATTTGTTTAACCAGTGAACTATTTTTTATTCCTAATTTATTTTTTAAAAAGTTTGGAGGAAAAACCAGATAAAATAATAATAAAAACAATACCTGATTTTTTTCCTAGAAAACTCTTAGCTAAAGCTCTGTTTTAGATTTTAATTTAATCGAACATTAAGCTCAAATCCTCAAGTTCCCGAGCCTAACCCTTCCTGCTTTTTAATGCACTTAATTTGTTCATTTGTCTGGTTTCAATTTTCAGATTTGATATTGAAACAACCTAAGATCACAGCCAAGGTTGACTTCAAATATGACATATGAATGATGTTGCAACAGTAAGGTTTGAAGTGCATGAGAGTTACAACAATAAAGTTAATTATGATCCAAACTTTGCTTGCTAAAATGCACCAATATGCTGCGGGCCAATTATAAAACTTTCCTCAAACTATTTTTAAAATTTCTCTTTAATTGTAGATTTATATATCGAAGAATCTTTTAGCTATTAGTTGTTATGTAGGCTTACAGACATAACAATGCTGAAATAATAAGATTAAAAATTTAAAATATTTAAGTAGATATTGCTCTCTTAATAGCAAAATACCTTAATTGTATTTTAATTAATATATTTTGTTTTAGGAATACATCTAGGAGTGATTTTGTGTTTTATGCAGATCGCTTGGTAAGTGAAAATTTGTTTGTTTTCTTTCTTAATAATTAAATTTTATACATTCTTTTAATATTTTAGTTAGTTCTAATATTTAAAAGCAGTATATATTTTAAATTTATTTAGTCTTGTGCAATAATTAACTTGAAGTAACGTGTTTATAACAAGTAAATATGGATGAAAATTATTTTGGAAATGAGAAACAAAACAAATATGTTTTGATTTAAGAAACAAGATGGCGGACAGCAGGCTAATTCAAAACCTTAGCCATTTTTTTAGATCTATCAGAATATTTGCTTTCAGTCTGTGTTTCATGCAGGGTTGCACAATTATACTGTTTTTCCTATTGAAAATTCTTTACTTTTAAATTTTATTTCTTTAAAGTGAACTTGGCTTTCTTTGCTAGTTAAAAATAATTTTTAATTGCGGTTAAAATTTGCAGTATCTTTTGAGAGAGTTAAACGGTGATTTTATAAACAAAAGCGAAAAAACCCCACAATTTCATCCTTAAATATTTTATTTTTCTCTATCTCACAAATATGCAAGTTTCTGTCAAATTGTGTTTGTCATTACTCACATAGATAGCATTTTACCTGTTTAGAATTGTTTTCACTCAAGAAAATGTCGAAGTTTGTCGAATGTTTTTCAAGAAAATGTCGAAGAATAAAATTGCACACATACATTTTTGGAAATTTCCAAAATATTTCATTGGATTAAGGGTGTATTCAAATCCAAACTGCTTATTTTGAGACACATTCGTAAATTCATTTTTGCTCTAAAATGCATCCAATTGGCAGGTTCTCTTATTCAGAAACTTTATAATGTCCCCATTGTCTCGATTTTTTGATAAAGGCAGAATATATTTCAAAAAATGCTGTCAAAGTGGACATTTTGAACTGAATTTCCCGAAGCGATAGCGCTGGAAAAAAAAAAAAAAAATTGATCGTACTGTGAAAATAATTGTCTGTAAATCAATTTCTAATTAATTGAACGAAAAATAAAAACATGAGGCCCTTATAAATGTCTTTATAAATCACGCCGCCAAGTTTCCTGTTGTTACTTTTAAAAATGTGTCTCAAAATTTTGAGTATTTGAGCGTGGAAAGATATTTTTTTTTTAATACCACCTTAAGGTCAAAAACAGAATATTCTATAAAATATGAATGCTTACTAAAATTAATCTTACTAATTATAAACATTTATTGATGATAATCTTTAGCCAAATTTGTATATGAGATTAAACATGATGTTGAGATGTTGAGAATATAATACTTCATCATTTATGTTTTCAGAATTACAGAAATCTTATCGGATTGACATTACCTTTTTTTATTACATCATGTGAGAGAGGCTTTTCAAGTTAGAAATTGAATGAGTAAAAAGAAAAAAAAAGTTGTCTTGGTGAAATCATGTGGACATATTAGATTTTCTTCTAGAGGTCTTTGTTTCGATATTTTTAATAACATATGTTGCGATACAGATTTTAAAGTACTACATAAAGAGAAAGAAAAAATAAATAACTTTGTACTTAAATTTTCTTGTTTTAATGTAATTATCATATTTTCTCCTATTATAGGTTAAATTATTAAAAAGAAAAAAAAAGAGTTAAAAATTATGCTTAAAACTTATAATGTACACCTAAAAATTTTGAAAGGGAGTGAAATTACTTTCTGAACTAACAATTTTGGCTAATGCTGCTGTTGAAATGTCTCCCAAGTGTTTGAAACACTAGCTGTAATTTATTATTCAAAACAAAGTTTTCTGTTTAGCTTATTAATTTTCTTTCATTTTTGTCAGTAAACTGATTGCATAATTGAGGATTTTCTGATTTGCAATATTATTCAGGGTTCTCTGTTCTCTCTATGAAAAAGAACTAGATGGAATTTTCCATTCTAACCAAAATTTTAAAGTGAGTTTCTGGTATGCAAGTTAATTTTTTGATTATTCTAAGTAATTTTTTTAAAAATATTGTGGGAATCATGTGATCCTGTGAACTAATGTGAACCCTGTCATTGTTCTTAAATTAAATTTGCTTAGAGCCAAAGTTCAAGTTTGTCACCTTTGCAATCTGAGAAAAGAGTGGCTGTTCAAGATTTTGAGTTTTTTCTTTGGATATGCAGAAAAATTGAGGACATTTTACCATTAAAATGCCTTACCTGAAAGCATCTCTTTTACATGTTAGTCTAAGCAAAACTAGCCAATGCCTAAAATCCCTTTGCATCTTAAATTAATCTTGTCACTTCACAGAGTTTACCCCAGACAGTTTCAGAAGGGTGCTGCGCCCTGCCTGCCTGCCCTGCTTGCCCTTTGGTTTACCTGCCTGCCTTTTGGTTACTGCCCTTTGGCACCCTTTTTGCCCCTCACAAAAAGAACTAGCACCCTTCTTGCCTTGCCCCTCAGTAAAAAAAGTGCCCTTTCTCCATTTTGCAATAAAAAATTTGCTTTCATAGTAAAAATTGACTCAATGTTGTCTTGAAAATAGTGCCCTGACTTTTGAATATCAAAAGTGGCTTCAAATTTTGATACTAACTTCAAATCTAGTGTTCTCTCTAGGACATTTTTTAAGGGCACAGTACCCTGCCTTTTTTAAAAATAGTGAAATGTACTAGTATATCTAATTGTACCCAGAGATCTCTTGTAAAAATCTTTTTTGTATCACAGTATTTTTCTAAATCTTGTGCCCGAGAGCTTGCAAAAATTAAAGAACCTCCTGTTTAGTTTAGGAAAAACATAAATGCAACTAAACTACAACATAAAACATTATTTAATAATTTATTTTTATTTATCATTCATAAAATAATTCAAAATTAAGTTAACTTTATTTATTATACCTAACAATTACATTTTTCAAAAATCATTACTAAATACAATAATCATTTTCTACTGAAATAGGGTTTTTTTCTACTTCATTATTTCCCTTTTTACTGACTAGCACCCTGCCATTATTCTTTCTAGGATGAATACTGCTCAAATCAATCCAATATGATTGTATGATTTGAGGTTTAGCCAATTGTTTAAGTAGTTAAAAGGTTAAGTGTTTGTATATTCTTATATGTTAATGATGGTGTATTGTGTTCTTTATAATTTTATTTATTTTGTAACTTTCAGATTCGTTTAGTTGTTGAAGAGGGATTGAATCAACTACCCTATAAAAGATGCACTATAACAACACCTACAGGTAATCTTTGTTTAAAATGGGAGGATTGATCTTTGTGCCGTTATAATCAGAAATAAATAGACAGTGTGAAAATAGTACAAATGTAAATATGTGTGTAGCAAAAGGCAGACAGCTGTTTCGGAGCTTCTAAAGTTCCATCACCAGTGCAAAGGTTAAAATTACCAGATGTAAGTGTTTAAAACATGTTTTAAACACTATTTTCTACACATATATTTACATTTGTTCTATTTTTATGTTGTCCATCTATTTTGTAATAAAGTTTATTTGTTTTTTAAGTATTGTAGAATAATATTTTCTTGAAACTTTTTTGTAAAAGTTACCTACATTTTAAGAGAGTACATTGTATTAAATTCTTTAATAATGTAGATAAATACTGTTATTTTGTATTATTTACATTGTTCCAGAAAAGGTAATGTAGAAGATTGTAGTTAATTTGTGTCTTAACTCTGTAATATCTCAAAAATTGTTAACCAGTGATGCTGCAAAATTTGTTTTTTTTTATTGTATTTTATATTCACTCCTTAAAATAAAACAATTTTGAAAATTATATACCTTTCAGGGGTGATTGTGTTCCGGTATTTTGTACACCACTAAATTTATAAAGCAATATTCTTAGTGTGTCATCGCAGAATTCATCGATTAAAGAAGAAAAAAAATCCTATATAAATTTAGTGGTGTACAAAATACCGGAACACAATCACCCCTGATATACCTTTTATCACAACAAATATTTCGAGAGTCTGAAAAAAATAGTTCCGGATAATCGAGGTTACTGAAATTCAATAGGCTTCTTCTCATTATTACATACTAAGTAATACCAAATTTCAAGTCTCTGTCTCAATTTGTTTGGGAGATAGAGCATTTACAGACAGACGGATGGCAATTTTTTTTTCTTAAAATATGTTTTTCAGAATCCCCAATGTCTGAAACGTGTAAATCCATCAATTTTTTTTTTCAATTTTAAAAATGATCACAAGACTTACCCTATACTACAAATGATTGGTAAGTAAAATGGCTAGATTAAAAAAATATATGCAACAAAAAATATAATTATTGACATAATATAACTAAGACCTAAATCAGAATATTAATTTGTATTTCATTGGTATTAATTTGTTTAATTAAAACAATTTTAATAATTTTAATTGCTGTTAACATTTGAATTACAGGTAAAAATGTCTACCTTGTAAATAAATGTATAAGTTTGATAGAGTATAAATATAAAAACTGTTTTTCCTAATTCATTTTAATTATAATTTTAATATAGGAATGTCATCTTCAATAATAATAGTTATATACATATATTAAAAACCTTTGAAGCTTTTATTTATATATTCAAGAAACCTATAACTATTAAAAACAATAGGGATGCACCGAATATTTGGGTATGTATTCGGTATTCAACCTATTTGGCCATTCTACCGAATATTTGATTAGGCCAAATATCAGGCTATTAGGTTAGGCCAAATATCAAGATATTTGGGCAGACCGAATACTTAAATAAAACACTTTAAAAAATATTTTTCAAAACCTTAGATAACTTTTATTTTAAACTGTTAATAAATAAAGATATTCAAGAAAATTTAGAAATAGAATGATATTTAAATGACAGAGATTGCTTTTATATTATTTATTTGCTGTTTGAAAAGTAACAATTAAGAAAATTAACTGTTAATGATAACATTCATAGGAACTAATGATGCATCAATGCAAAAATGCAAGTTCTTGAAACAGTTTTTGTATGGGAAACCAGGATCGCAATCCACTTATTCAAAAATACAGTGTATCACACTCCAAGACAAGTTTTCATTTAACTTTAAGAATAATGAAGATATTGTAACAATATATTCAAACATCAAACTTACTTTACTTTCTGTAAAATATGACAATAAATTCTAGAAGTTGCCACCATTGCAGTGCAAACAACACTAAGCTAGACATTCCAATTCTCATTCAGACTGCAGCTGACAGTAGATATACTGAGTCACTACTAAAATTCAGTCACTTGCAATGATTTCATACAATACAAAGTTAATATGATCAAAATCTTGCTAAAATATCTTCATTAATGTTAAAAATGTGAACAAAAATTCGGGTTTAGCTTCTAGTGAAACACCCTGTATTTTTGATTGAATAAATAGATTGTGATGCTAGTTTCCTGCACAGAAAATATTTGTCTTGATTGCATCATGTCCCTCGAAAGTTTGTACTAAAATTCAGGAATACCCTGTACATTTCCAACCTCTGATAACAATAATTCACTTTAGACATTGTTTCACTCTAGATATATACCCCCGGTGCATTAAAAAACTTTCTTGCTAAATTGCCACCATTTCAGTATTTTATGAACTTTTTTTACTCTCTTCCTGGCAAATATACTGTACTATACTACACTATATGACTGTGAAATATTCATTAAAAAATTCTTTTTCATTTTAAAATATTTATTTTAGAATATAAGAAAATTTTATTCATTTATTTTAGTTCACAGAAGAAACTGTAGGGTGAAATTTTTCATTAATTAAAAAAAAAAATTAAGACTATCCTTCTTAAACTAAACATTAATTCAAAGCATAGATTTTTTTAATTGTATAATTTAATTGTGAAAAGGTTTTGTTCATCAAAATTGTCTTTGTGTTAAATATGATGTAAAATTATTTTAAAAATTAACTTTTAAACCTTGAAATATAGGAATATTCAGCTAGCCGAATACTACATGTCACGAAATACATTTTTATTCTTGCTTCACTATATCTTTGTTTCTAAATAAGTATCATATAATTTTCACTTTTTACTCATTAAATAGAACAAAAAATGTGCTTTCAAATTATTTTTTTTTTTAAAACTGTAATTTAACTTAGTGCTGTTAAATAATATATTGAGACAAACGAAATTTATCTGTTAACGCTTGATTTTTTTTCTATTCTCATTTATACTGATTTTTTAAAGTAATTTTCAAGAATGTAAATTTTTAAACTATCAAAGTAGGGCATAACAATAAACATTCGTTTATTGTTACGTAATGTAGAATAGTATTTTCAGCATCGTAAAATAAATATATTCAAAACTAAAGAAAAACTGGCAGGTGTACCATAACTTGTGATTTATAACCTAAGGTTGGCAAGGACACATTTTTCTGGTTTATTTGAAGTAAAATTTGTCAAAGTAGGATAATTGTATAAAAGCATTAACAAGGGTCGATTCAGGCAAAATTTGGGGCCTATTTAGGGCTCCTTCACAAAAATCTATTTAATAAAACAGGCACCTTCACAAAAATCAATTTAATAAAATGGACCCTTTCACAAAAATCAATTTGATAAAATGGGTCCCTTCACAAAACTCCTTTTAATAAAATAGGCACTTTCACAAAATTCCATTCCATAAAAACTTGCTATTTATTAATTATTTATTATTTTGGGACTTTTTAAAATGCGTAATTTGTAAAGAAACAAGTTCATCAGAGAGGAAAACTTCAACAAAAGGATTTTAAAAAGTTTTTGTAATGCTTGGTTCGAATTTGAGTAGCTGGATTTCAACTTTCTTTACAAAATGTTATTTTTCACAAAAATAACCTTTACTTTTCACAAAAATGTTCCCCAAGGAAAAAATCCTGCATCGACCCCTGATTAAATTATTTAACAAAAAATGTGAGCAGTTGGAGATTATAAACATCATCATATGCAATGGATGTTAGAAATTTAATTGGTAAATCAGCATATAAAATTTATACTTGCCTCATTGTGTTGTTTAATGGCATGGAAATTTGATAATTTATGAAAAATTCTGTTTTCTTTTTATGAAAATGCTTAGTTGAATTTAGATTTTAGTGCAAATAACATTTACTGCCTTTTTTTTTTATAGTAATAAATTTTCTTTGTCAGCACAAATTTGTTATTATTTATGCTTCTGTATTTCATAACTTTTTTTACTTTGCTTGTAATTAACAAGGAAAATATTTTGTTTTATTAGGTGGAATGTATGAGGGTTTGAAATATTTAAAGGGCAACTGTGGTGTTAGTATTGTGAGAAGTGGTAAGTTCATTTTTTTCTCACTGTTTTATGTAATTGACCAGTGGACCCGTGCAAGGATTTCATACTGCATTCTAATAATTTCTAGCAATATCTAATATTTTTTTAGATGCAGGTTTAAACTTCTAAAGAAAAATTAAAGATTAAAAATATAAAAGTATCATATTTTGAGCAATTAAAGTAAATCAAAATTACAATATGGAAAAACTGGTGTCAACTGATGTCAAATAACTAAAAGAAGTGCAAAAGATACTCGTTGTGAATAGGTTAATACTGAGAATTGTATAAACTTTGATTCTTTACATTTTTCAGTGCCATATAATTTTGGCTAGGAGTGTAAAACATTGGTATAAAGTAAAGATTTTATTATATATATATACACACACACACACGCACATATATATGTATAGTTAAATATTGCCTGGTAAACTTCCACTACATTTGTATAATAACTCTCAATACTTTTTGATTAAAAATCTCAATCAAAATTCAGCAGAGGGGAGAGGAAGCTCTTAGCAAGGTTTTTTAGTAATTTTTGAATCAATACCTTTTATATTTACGAAACTTACATTAAAATAAAATTCAAAGTGTGCAAGTTATTTACAAATGAAAAAAATAATAAGCTTTTCTGCTGTTATTGTGTGTTTGAAAAATTTGAATTTTTATTTTATTGTTGAATTTTTCATTTGGCTTCCATTAAAAAAGATTAATATTAAAAATAAAAAAATATATATATCTTCAATATTTTGAAGCTTCTATTGGCATGCAATAGTTTTTGTTCAATTTGTAATTTGCTTGTCGTGCTAGATAAATCTTTGAAATTATTTCAAAATCAGTAAAATGGCTCCATTATGATAATCTATTGAACAGCGAGACTTCATCGTAATGAATTATACCTTATTCTGTCAATCTTCAGAATTGTGTAAACTTTACAATGAAATACATTTAGAAGGTACACAGCATCACTCAGGAATAAAATAAATACCCTTGCATACAGTCAGCTTCAAAATCTCTAAACTGTATTGGATGATTTTGCCGAAAATGTGTGAAAGCCAGCATGTGTTGATTTTCAAGAAAACATGTACAAGAAGAAAGAACCTGAGTCGTCAATATCTTAGTTGCACCCCTATTGCAGGAAGTTAAAATTTCAAAACAAATGTTAGTTGTATTCAAGTCTACGCTGGGTGTCTTGAGAGGGCAGTGGACATAGTGTGATGAGGGTGATGGTATATGCTTTCACACTGAATCATATATCATCGCTAATGGCATCTCAGGCAGAATGTGCAGAGGTTCATCCTTGTCTCCCTATAAGCCAGCACTGTTCTGGTTGTACTTCATATAAAAACTATATGAATAATAAAAAAACAAGAAAGAAAAATCATGTATCAAAGCAAAGATTATGAAACACTTTCCAACACTAACAGAATACTTTAACAAATCTTTGCTGTTTAATAAGGTAAATAACATACCGAAGTAAATGTTTTAGAAAACGTAAAACACATTTGAAAACCAGATTTCAGCAATTACAGGCCATAGCCAGAAATTTACTCCCATTCTTTTGTGTAGCCTTGTATATAATCTATAGATTTGTATATACTCATTATAGTATGTTGCAATTTTATTTAGTATAAGAAAACACATAACACAGTTGAAAATTCATCTTCAGCAGTTTCTACCAACAAACAGAAACATATTTGAATTCTTTTGTACAGCACCGTATACTACAGTAAGATTTTTATACACACCACATATTTCTGGCTATGGCCTGTAATTGTTGAAATCTGGTTTTCAAATGTGTTTTGCGTTTTCCAAAATATTTACTTAGGTATGTTATTTACCTTATTAAACAGCGAAGGTTTGTTAAAGTATTCTGTTAGTGTTGGAAAGTGTTTCATAATCTATGCTTGATGCATGATTTTTCTTTCTTGTGTTTTTATATCTTGTTTTTTTATACACACCACTAAAGTTTAATTCAGGCAAAAACATGTTGAAAACTATTGAAATTACACTTACAAGAAATAATCATACAGAGGCGGCCATGTATCCAGTTCTTTGTGTTGCCCTGTATATGATTTTATTTATATTCAACAAACATATCTTAGTATATTAAATATATTTCATGTTCAACATGCATAACTCGATTAAAAAAATCCTTTAAGCAATTTACACTGATACACAGTAATGCTTACGAATTCTTTTGTGGCCCTGTATATTAGGGGTGCACAACCTTTTTAAGCGAAGGGCCACTTACAAAAATGACCGGTTGTCGAGGGCCACCATCAGAAATTTTTTGTTTTGAGGAGATGTGACCGGGGAGGGGGGGATCGATTAAAAAAACAAATTTCGAAAGGGTAGATTTAGCCCCCCTCTCCCCCCCAGGTTCCTTTCTTCCAGTCAACGTATTCAGTTCTGTTGGCAATGATATATCAACAGTTTACGTTTGTATTTATACAAGAGATATAGCTAGGATTATTTTCAAAGAGTGAAAATACTCCTTGACTTTATTTGAAGGAATAAATTTAGCTTTAAAGATTGCCAGTGCCGGAAAAAAAATTCTGCTTTCATGAATGAAGGTGGAGAGGAGGAGAAACATATATTATTCTAAATTGCACTTCTTAACATATTCAGTCATAAAATGTGGATATCAAAGGGGTGCACAACCTTTATAAGAGGAGGGGCAGTCACTAAAATGACTGGATTGTCGAGAGCCAACATCCATAGGATGAACAAAATTTTGTTTCGGGCAAGTGGGGAGGGGGTGGGGGTCCGGCCTAAAAGTTCATAAAAATGCTAATTTTAAAAGGAGGGTTAGCTCCCTATACTCAACCACCTCCTTAGTCAGCATAACCCAATTCAATTGGAAAGGATGGGAAAAAACTTGCATTTTTTTTCATGCACGATTGACAATATTCATAGTTTTTTCCTAGTGATTGACGAAATTCACGATTATTACGCACACGTTCGGCGAAATTTGCGATTTATACGCACCCGATCGACAAAATTCGAGATTTTTACGGACTCGATCAGCAAAATTTGTGATTTTTAAGCGTCTGATCGGCAAAATTTCACGATCGGCAAAATTCGCGATTTTTACGAGCTTGATCGACAAAATTCGCGATTTTTATGGGCCCGATTGGCAAAATTCGTGATTTTTATGCATACAATCGACGAAATTTACGATTTATACGCACCTGATCGGCAAAATTTGCGAATTATACGCACCCTAGCGGCAGAATTTGCGATTTTTACGGGCCCGATCGGCAAAATTCACGATTTTTACGGGCCTAATCGTCAAAATCTGAGATTTTTACACGTCTGATCGTCAAAATTGACAATTTACACGCACCCGATCGACAAAATTCGCGACTTATACGCACCCGATCGACAAAATTCGCGACTTATATGCACCCGATCGACAAAATTCGCGATTTATATGCACCCGATCGACAAAATTCACGATTTCAACGGGCCTGATCGGCAAAATTTGCGATTTTAACGGGCCCGATCAGCAAAATTCACGATTTTTAACGGGCCCAATCGACAAAATACGTGACTTTTTACGCATACGATCGGCAAAATTCGTGATTTTTACGCACCTGATCGACGAAATTTACGATTTATACACACCCTATCGGCAGAATTCGTGATTTTTACGGGCCCGATCGACAAAATTCCCGATTTTTTACGCAGGCGATCAGCAAAATTCACGATTTTTATGCAGGCGATTGGCGAAATTTACAATTTATACGCACCCGATCAGTAAAATTCGCGATTTATATGCACTCGCTCAGCAAAATTCGCAATTTATATGCACTCGCTCAGCAAAATTTGCGATTTTCACGCACCCGATGGGCGAAATTTGGCAAGATTCGCGATTTCTACGCACCTGATCGGCGAAATTCGTGATTTTTTCGCTTCCGATCGGCGAAATTGATCCACGGGCCACCAGTAATCCGATCGCGGGCCACAGGTTGTGCACCCCTACTGTATATGATGTATAGCATTTATACATACCACATAGTATGCAAAAATTTAGTTAAATGCATACCTAACTGAAACTGCACTTCAAGCAATTAACGCTTACAGATAATACTTCAGATACAGTACTGTATCCGAAATCTTGTGTGTGTCCCTGTAAATGAACAATAAATGCTATGCACATCATATTATACAAGTACCTTATAGTAAACCTCAGTAATGTATGTCAATTTCATTATATTTCAAATAGTGTAACATAATTGAAATACACTGCAAACAGTTTTTCCCCTGTAAACCATTATGTAACTGAATACTTTTGTGTGGCATTGTAAATGAATTATAAATGCTTTACACTCCATATTCTACAGAAAACATGTTTTAGTGCACCTTAGAAAATTATAACAATTTCAATATGTTTGTAATAGTGTAACATGATTAAACGATTTTTCTCTATAGATAATACGGATATACGTTATAGATAATATAACGGAATTCTTTTGAAATATCCTGCACTACATATACTATATTCGTAAGCATCTTGTAATATATAGCTCAGCAATGTATATCAATTTCAATTTATTTGAAATAGTGTAACATCATTAAAATACACTGCAAAGGATTTTCTCCCATAGACCATAATGTAACGGCATTCTTTTGAGTGCCCTCTAAAAAAAGTAAAAGTGCTACACACTTCATTTTCAATACCGAACATGCCATAGTAAGCCTCAATAACATATATCAATTGCATGACAATCCAAGTTTATTTATGTGAGTTAGAGCACAGACAGATAAACCGAATTCACAAACTTTTCAACTATGTTGGAAAGTGTTAAAAAAGGTTTGTTATTACAAATCTTGAATTTCATTTTGTTGTAAATTTTATATGTATAAAGCCAATAGTTCAAAAGTTGATAAGTTAAAATCTTGCGGAGATAATTATTATATATTCTGTATTTAAGCTATATTTTGTAGTTTAAACACACTTGTCAACATTTAGAAAGCGCTTTCTGTAACCTACCTAGAGATTAATCAAATCAATGATTCTATTGCACAGCATGATCAATACTGTATTCATTACCATAATTACAACAAAATAATATTTAATGTAACACATTTAAAAGAGTTTATGTTAGATTAAAAAAAAAAAATCTGTGTAATTGCTATTCTTTAAACACCCAACCCTCTTAAAAAAAATAAAAAGCACAATTCAAAATCTGAATAGCCTTTTAGCTCATGGAGAGCACTCCCCCCCCTAGGGCCTGTATCCCTTGTGTAGATAATCAGCCGTCATAAATCAACCAACCAAGTCATAATATTTTTTTGTCTGTTCACATATTAGACCCCTCAGAGAGTTTTAAAATTTTGTCCTTTTCTTTTAAGATGGTAGCTAATATAGAAGTAGCTATATGAAATTCTTTCACTATATCTACCTGCCTTCTTCCAGCCCTTACTGCTTCTATAATATTAACCTTTTCTTTCAATGAAATTTGTTTTCTTTTCTTTCATCTGCCATTTTAATAAAAGAAATCGAACTCCAGATGTGAATTATTGCAGGCAAATAGTGATTGATAGTTATCACTAAACATTACAGCATTCAAAGGAAACAAAGAACTGCAATAATAAATTTTTTAGATTCATTGCATGTTTTTGAACGGGTATGTAACAGACCAAAGAAAGAAAAACAAAACAAAAAAGGTGATTGGCTGTGAATGTAAAATTCGAGTTTATTATTTTTGCAGCTGCATGTGGGGTAGTAATTTTAATCCCTTTTCTCTGGAAAACAGATTCAAAATATGCTGAAATTTCGAAGATCCTGAGGAAATAAGTTTGCTTCTGCATACTAGTTTTTCGATAGAGATTTTTTAAAATTTTTTTTTTTTTTTTAAACTCAACATTTGTAAGAGTGAAATGATTATTCTTTTTAAGCCATCAATAAATTCATTAATTTGGAAAAATTGTTAATATGATTCTTTAAAGTGAATATATTTATAATGAGAAAGCATAGGATTTTTTTTAACAATCCAAAAACATTCGTTAAACTGAAAAATTCATTAAAGTGACATTCGTTGTAACGAGATTCTACTGTAAATGCTATGTTCTTCATAATTTTATGTGTCAATATTTTAGGTGAAGCTATGGAACAAGGCTTGCGAGATTGCTGTAGATCTATTAGAATTGGTAAAATTCTAATACAGAGTGATGAAGAGACTCATGAGGCACATGTGGTGTATGCAAAATTTCCTGAGGACATAGCCTTGAGAAAAGTACTTCTAATGTACCCTATCATGAGTAAATACATTTTTCTTTTCTTTGTGATTAAACCTTATCTTTATGTGAAATATTTTTTGTTTACATTGTTAATGATTTGCAGATTTTAAGAGTTGACTGTATTATGTACAGAATATGGCTATAAAGTTTTTATTTTTATAAGCAATGTAAATATCTTGGGTGTGTTGATCATAGCGGCCATAAAACTTATTAGCTTTCTTTTTTTTTTCCTTTTTTTTTGTGGATGTTGAGAGTGTATGTCTTATATAGATTTTGTCGATAGTATTGGTGAATAAACTATTCTCTTTCTTGAAACAATTTAACTGGCTATGTTATGTGGTACAAAAATATATGGTAATAAATAATTGTACTTTACACTATTTATTTATTATTTGTAAAGTTTTTCACTTTCTATCAAGCCTTTTTAATGAAAATATAGCTTGGTTCATTATATTGTATATCTATAAATTATGTTAGTCAGTGTAACTAATTATGTATACAGATTTATCTTGCTTAAAACAATTTCAGTTAATGCGTTCAATTATTTTTCAAATGCTCCCTTGATTAATGTAGGGAAAATTTAATTAGTGCATAAAGCATCAGAACATTTTTTTTTTTTTTTTTGGCCAGTTAAACAGTGTTGAATTTTTCTGAAAATAAAATTCCTACAACAAATCATCACACAAATGTCTGAGTGGAAATGAATTCACCCTGACTAAGGTTGATTGAGTGAATTGTGTCATCCAGATAGCTCAAATTGTACAGCGTTAAAAATTTATGAAAGCAGTCTGGGTTCAACTGCTGGCTTGGACACTTTTTCACTAAGTTGGAAAAATTTATACTGGTTTGATTTATTTAAAAAGCTCTAAATCAAACTGTAATATGTACTTTCTAACAATAACACATCAAAAGCAATATCATAGTACATTATTATATTGTTTTAAGTGATTGTTTAAATAGGCTTGTAAAGAAATTCTAAAATTAGCATGATTGCATGCATTATTTCTATCAACTGAAACAAAGAACAGTGTTATGCTTTTAAAAATGTATGTTGAAACAAAAGCTTGATACTTTAATAAACATTACTTAAAATATTTAAAAAAATCCTATTAACATGTAGAAAATAAGATAGTGTTTATACAGTAAAATTTACTAAGACAGAATCTCAAACAACTTAAAAATCCTTTTAATCAGGAATAGTTTCTTGTTGGTTGATTCGCCACCCACACTGCTTATTTTCCTCTTAACCCTCTCCCCATAAAGTTACAATGGAGAAATGTGGCGTAGCTGATCTTGTCGGTTTGTTTGTCTTTTTGTTTAGTAAAATTGCAAGTCATTCCTGTGTTTTCTCAGCATTCTAAAGTTTAAATCGGTCTGAACGACTGCTTTGCAATAATTTGTGTTAGTGCATTTTTCTCCCTTTCTGCAATTTTCTCAACAGAGAAGGAGTCATTGATGCAGTTGAAGATGAAATGAAAGGTTCCTATTCTATCGCAAGAAAAAGTAATAGTTGGCCACTTATTTTGTTTTGTTTTTTCCATCAATCAATATTGCAGGAAAATTTGTCAAATTATTATTTTTTTTAAAATAAAAAATACGGGAAAAAGGGTAGTTTGTCACTTTTTATTTGAGAGAACTTATTTTTGATTTATTAAGGGAATGCATAAATGAAAGAAAAGTAGAAAACAGATAATAACGTTGCCAAATCCTTTAATAAGAAAGATCAGATAATTTTGTAGGGAACCTGAAAAAAAAGTTGTTTAATCTCCAAAAACTGAAAGATGTAGTTTTTGCACAACAAAGCAAAATCGAAAAACAAAACAATTTTGTCAACAAAATAGTTTGTATACATCTGCAAAGAACATACATATAACTTATGTGTAGAATCTGCAAAACAATGGGAATTTTCTAATGTACATTAACAATTATGCAATTTTTTTTTTTTTTTAAATACAGCTAATGTTTATAGTATAATTAAAGAAATAGGATAAGTACTTATCTAAAATTTATCTAATTTAAAGTTTTTTACTGTAAATAAAAATGCATATTATTTTAACAATGCCACAGCAATTTATTATTATTTTTAATTCAATGAGCGTTTAGTGTCGGGGTCTAACAAAATTAACTTTGCTGATGTTCGGTTGTGCTAAATATTTTTTCCAAATAATGCTTTTCAATCTACAAGGGAAAATTCATTCAAATTAAATTATTCCTGCATATTTATTATATTCGAGAAAATTATTGTCTTGTTTTTATTATTTTAAGTAACTGGTACCTTGCTCGGTATTTTTTCCCAACATTTTCACATTTTTTTTACATATATGTACAACAGTTTCTTCACATAGCCTGTCTTTTACCCCAAAGAGTTCAGTCAGCCAAAAAATAAAAAGGGGAGGGGGAATTATACTCTATCCAAGTACTCCATGTTATCGAGTTATGTTATGATTTTTTGTTATATATTTCCACAGTTGAAAATATTAAATTGGTTTATTGTTGAGGTATTAAACACTTTTTCCCATATAACATTGTCTATTAGTGCAATTGGTAGACATGTAGAACCTTTCATGTACACTCTTTTATCCCAAGGGTTCAGTCGGCCGGGAAAAAAAAGGGAGAGGGAGGGGGGGGGGGGAGGGAATACGCCCATATATTTTAATAACTAATTTTTTTCGAAAAAAACTGAGATAGCCATTCGACTGGATATTATGTTTTCTTTCAATTTATGTTTAAAAAGTAAGTTTAGGGGTTTGTCAGAAAATGTTTCTTGATTAAAAAGCTGCTAGTAGTTTTGTGCCAAGCAATACAATGTTGTATTATGCCAGTAGTCGAGGTCCCCCAATTACATACAAAAAAGTAACAATCAAATATAAAAAACATTGTTTAAGTACATTATTAACATTATGTACAAAGGTGTGTTTCGGATGACAATACATTAATTTTAAGGCATGTTTCAATTAACCCACTACAGCGATAAATCACCAAATAGTCTCTATAACGTGTGCAATAATAGCAGGGGTGGAAAATCTGCTCCAATTGCTCCAAACTGCTCCAATTTTGATTTCCTGCTACATTCTGCTCCAAAATAGCAATTTTTTTAAATTCTGCTCCAATCTGCTCCAAAAAAAAAAATTTCTCAATCTAAAAAATTAGGGAAAAAAAAAAACTTCGTTAAATTTGTATAGGTTTGGCAACACACTGCTATGATGCATGTAGCTAAGATATGCAGCATCATTTAAGTTTAAAAATTATCTCTTACTGAATAATGGATTATACTATATAATCATTGTCTTACATTTCAGTTTTTATAATATAACATATCTTAATCCAAAGAGGATGATTACTCCAAAACACAGCTGATGTACCATCAAAAATAAGCATTATTGAAAAGATATTAAGACTGTTCTGAAACAAAATATTTTTACCCCCTCAACAATGCAGAAATTTCTGACACATCCACAAACTATTTTTAGATGTAAAAGCAGGAAATTGGTAAGGCATGACTACTGAAGTAATTTGAAATTGAATAGCAGTTTTTTATAAATGTCACATCTTATGCTATAATTGATTTTTGAGGTATAAAGACCTTTACAGAACTGTAGCGTCCTAAAATTGAGTTAAAAATGCCCAGTTTCATAACATTATAAAAAATAATCTTTGTTTTTATTGAAAATAGAAAATGTTATTTGATTTAAATGCTAAAACATAAGTTTGTTCTACTACAAAACCATTAAATTCTGATACAGAACTGCAATTTATTCTGATACAAAACAATTTTTTTTATTTTCTACTCCTGTATTATGAGACTCCAAATCAGATTTGTTATTATTATAAAGTGTGCTTTAGCCAATTAGCCAAAAGATTGGTTGCTGACGTTCTTTAGCAGTGGTTCTGTCACGAAGATTGTAAAAAACAAATTGCATGAAATCAACAATAATACTGTTGATATAGAAGCATATATTCTTCACAAAGTCCACAATGCATTTGGCTACGATTTTAAAATGTGTCTTATTGACTTATACTACTTTTTTAAAAGAAAACCACTGTGCAGTCTAGTGATTACTCACAGTTACAGGTATCACCTGGGTTATTTAAATTTACTATCAAATGTTTGTAATTTGCCAAAAATATACAATAACTATTGTAAGTAAACATATTTAACTTGTTACATTCTGTTTTTAATTTAAATCCTTTCTTAAATCTTTTTTAAATGTGTTAGATAAGTCGAATTATTTTTTAATTCCTAAAAGGGTGTAAAATATTTGTTGTCAGAATATGGTATATTTATTATGTATTATTGGAATGTGGAAAGTTAATTCATCTGTTATAGTCATATTACTACAAATTTTGAAACTCTCTAAGTATATAATTTTTTTTCTTGTTTTAACATTTATTACATTTTATACTGTTGAAATTGTATATATGCACTATGTTAAAGAAAAGTTCATTAACAAAGCATATTTGCTTTTAATTTGGAGCTGCTACAAAATGTAATTAACCCACTCTAAAATTGTAATTGGCGTGCTCCAAAACTGGCATTTACTGCTCCAAAATTGTAATTGGCGTGCTCCAAAACTGGCATTTACTGCTCCAAAACTGTAATTGACGTGCTCAAAAACTGGCATTTACTGCTCCAAAACTGTAATTAACCTGCTCCAAATCTGGCATTTACTGCTCCAAAATTGCAATTTGACCTGCTCCAAACCTGCTACAAAAATGGATTTTCAATTTTCCACCCCTGTAATAGCATGGGTGTTGAAAAAACAATAGATTTAATTATGTGCTAACAAACAATCTCCAAAATATGCCAAGGGCTGCCATAAACTGCAACAATGAAATCTTTTAATGGCTAAAAAGTAGAAAATAAATTATAAATAGAAAATTAAGAATGTGAATGTGATATTTATAAAAAAATACGCTTTTATCAATTAATAGTTTAGTATTAATTATTTTATGACTATATGTTTGTTTTGACCTGTCAAGATGAATTTTCTCGAATTTAGGACCTTGCTAAATCTTTTCTCCATGCCAATTTAGTATAGAAGGCAAGTTTTGTGAAAACGATCCAGCCGTTTATGATTTTTTCAATAATCAGAAAAATTGTTTTGCCTTTTTAATATATATGCAGTGGTCTGTCTAGACTTTTTTCCCAGGGTCCTGTTTTTGTGAAATTGTGGACAGCTTTTTATATTTGTGAAAAATCTAGTCATAATTTTGTGAATTTGAAATGATCGTTATATTCAGGTTCTTGTTTATACATTTTTAAGAAGATATATGGATGTAAAATACATATATTTTCTTTATATGTGTAAAAGTAACAGGTCAGATTTTACTTTTAAATGATTAATTTGTGAAATGTTCCGTTAAAAGATGGAAAAATTTTGTGAAAAACCTATTTTTAATATAAAGAATTTTGTGAAGGGTCCTGTTTTGGAAAAAATATTTTTGTGAAGGGTCCTGTTTTAGAAAAAATAGTTTTGTGAAGGCTCCTGTTTTAGGGAAAATAGTTTTGTGAAGGGTCCTGTTTTGAAATAAACAAAATTGTGAAGGGAATAGATCCCTGATATGATAAATATTATTAGATAAATATTAATTGAAATATTAAGTGCATGCTTTGAAACATACAATTGAATATTTATTTTAATTAAATAGTTGCTGTAAACTGTGTCTTTTTAACTTTGATTGGCATCTAGTGCTGGAACACCTTCAAAATCAATCTTTGTGGGTTTTGTTCCCGAAACTAATTTATCAGTATTAAGATTTGAAATCTACATGTGAAAATTCATTCAAATGAAGCGATTACTGCATGTTTACAGTTTCAGAGAAAATTGGCAATTTTCCTGTTTTTATTATTTCGATTATTGTTAGAAAAAGTTTTAAATGAATTATTAATAGCATGGATTAAAATGTATAGTTGGATTTTTTTTTATTATTATTAGGTGCAGGGATATCATCAAAATGAACCTTTCAATGGTTCTGTTCTTCAAAATAATTTATCTGTATCAGGATTTAAAATCGAAAATAGGAAATTTATTCAAATTGATTTGTGTAGATTATTAAATATTTACTTCATATATATTAAGTTCATAGCCATAGAGGTGATCCAAGCCTGCTCCCTTCCCACACTACACATACAAAAAAAAAAAAAAAAAAAAATTGCAGCTACAGCTTTTTTATCTATATTATAAAGGACAAACGTGTTCGTGCATAATGCTGACGTCATTTTGCGAATGGCAACAGCTGACGATGAAATTTCGGTTTTGCGATTTTTCTACTGCAATTTTTTTAAATTTCTAAACATCACACATTTTTTATTTTTACACCGTTATATAGGGGAGGAAAAAATCTACTTTCAGATGCAATTTGTTTGAAAACTATCTTAATTGACTGATTTATTAAATTAAATTTCAGGCATGATTTTTTTTAAAAATCTGTCTCTATCGCTTGCAGACAATTACAAAATATTAATCTGTTTGCAGTTTAAACAATATAAAAAGTTCAGCATTTGTTTCTAGTTAATATTCAATACGAAATTAAAACTTCATTAAGGCATAATTAAAATAGTATAAATAAAACACAGATTTAACAGACATCTAATTGAAATAAGCACTCAAAACGAAATTTTTAGCAATTTCTTCGGCTATTAACTTATGGCTAGAGGCCAATACGAAATTACCAGTTTTATTAAATTTCAAAATATTATTTGAATATATAATTGACATATTTCATATAAAAATGCTCATTTGTGTTGTTGGCAGGCAATCTAAAAAAATTATTACATGTAAAAAATCTACTCAAATTTTCAAAAAAAAAAAAAAAAGTTTTTACATATATTCTCTATCTTGGAAATCCCGGTGTCACAATAGAAATTGGACATTTGTTTTTCCCGTGCGTATCCACGTGGTTAATTCCCGTTTTCAGCATTAATTTTAATTATTTAATTAATTTTTCATTATTTCCCATTTAAATTATTATTTCTAATTTTAATAACTTTTAATTCCCTTCATTTTAATGTATTACTTTCTTTGCTACGTTGTCCGGTTCGTTTTTCGAGTTATTTTTATGAACGCCGGAATTTCCCATTTATTATTTATTTAGTCTCACGTTGTAGCAGCCGCCATTTTTTATCGGACACTCATGCGGGAAAAAGCAAGTTTTTCCCCATGTGCTTCGATCGTGGCGCAGCGCTTCTTCCAGGGTTCGCACAGACTCCTTAGACTCCTTGGAAACTCCTTAGAAATGAAAACATTCCCAAGTAGTACTTAGAACTACTTAGATAAGCAAACCACTCCTTAGAAACTCCTTAAATTGTATTGCAGCTTCGGACGCAAGCGATATTGCTGCCGAGAGGAAAAAAATCGTGATTGTAAAACGCACGGTAAATCCTTTATGCACGTCATTTATCTGAAGCACAGCATTGATTAGTTAGGATAATCTTATAGCAGGGCTCCCACTAGGTCTGTTTTTCAATTACTAGAACCGTAAAGTCCGTTTTTCAACACTGTACTTTACTTTAAATTTTATTGATGTTTGGCATTTAGCCAAGAATCTCAGGAAAATCGCATTTTTCATAAATATATCCCAATAAAATACCGTCAAATTTCGTAAATCGATCGCGGAAAAAATTAGTAAATTTTGTCAAAGGATCGTGAAAAAACTCTAATTTCTCCAACAGATTGCGGAAAAACACTAATTTCTTCAAAAGATCGCGAATTTCTTAAAAGACAGCAAAAAAAACACGAATTTTCTCAAAAGGTCACAAAAAAATGCGAATTTTGTTAAAAGATCGAGAAAAATGCGAATTTCCTCAAATGATCGAAAAAATGCCAATTTCCTAGAAATATCGTGAAAAACACGCGAATTTCCTCAAAAAATCGCGAAAAGCACGTAAATTTCGTCAAAGGATCGAGGGAAAACACACGAATTTCGTCAAAGGATCAGGAAACACACACGGTTTACATCAAAAGATCGCGAAAAAAACGTCAATTTCGTCAAACTATAGAAATAAAACGTGAATTCCCTTAAAAGATCATGCAAAAATGCAAATTTCCCCCAGAAGATCGCCAAAAAAACGCCAATTTCCCACAGAAAATCACGAAACACATGCGAATTTCCTTAAAAGATCGTGAAACACATGTGAATTTCCTCGAAAGGTCGCTAAAAATACGCGAATTTTCTCAAAGGATCACGAAAAACACGCGGTTTCCATCAAAAGATCGTGAAAAAAACATCAGTCTCGTCAAACGATCGAAATAAAACGCGAATTCCATTAAAATATCGCGAAAAAACGCGAATGTCTCCCAGAAGATCGCGAAAAAACACGAATTTACACCCCGAAAATTGTGAAAGAACACTAATTTCCCCAGAATATAGCGAAAAACACACAAATTTCTTCAAAAGATCGCGAGACACATGCGAATTTCCTCGAAAGATTGCAAAAAACACGCGAATTTCCTCAAATGATCGCAAAAAACATGCCCATTTCCTTAAAGGATCGCAAAACACGCAGTTTCCATCAAAAGATCGCGAAAAAAACATCAGTTTCGTCAAACGATCAAAATAAATGCGAATTCCATTAAAAAGATCGCGAAAAAACGTGAATTTCCCCCCAGAAGATTGCGAATTTCCCCCCCCCCCCCAGAAGATCGCAAAAAAAGACGCGAATTTCCTCAAAAGATCGCGAAAAACATGCAAATTTCGTCAAAAGATCGCTAAAAACACGCAGTTTCCATCAAAAGATCGCAAGAAAAATGTCAGTTTCATCAAACGATCGAAATAAAACACTAATTCCATTAAAAGATCGCGAAAAACACAAATTTCTCCCAGAAGATCGGGAATTTCCCCCAGAAGGTCGCAAAAAAATCGCAAATTTCTCCCAGAAGATCGCGAAAAACACGTGAATTTCGTCAGAGTTTCACCTTCAAAGAAATCGATTACAACTGTTTTAAAAGTATAAATTCAAAACTTGTTATATTTTTTTTTGTATGTTGCGTTTTGTTGGAATACAACGTTCATTTTCTCCTCTCCGCACATATGGCGCATGCGCGTACAGTTACGATGATGATGCTCCGAAAGCGAGAGCAGTTGTTTACTTTAAGAAAGATGTCGGCGCTCAGTCGCATACGAGCTGTATATATTTTGTCTTCGTTTAATTGTAAATAAATGTCTTATGTCGTGCTATTCTGCAAACTCTGCTTGCCTCATACACCTACAAATGGTTATGGGCTCAGAGACGCTACTTCACTGCGCTATAATTAGCAGAAATTATTTTTAATTCGAACATTCGGATTTGGAACTCTTAAGCCTAATCGAAAGTAAGAATTGTTCTTCATTCTGTTTATCATTTGCATTATTTCTGGCTGTGAGAGACTCTGCATAATTATGTCTCATGTAACGACAATTGAAAAGCTCGGAAAAGATAATTTTGATAGCTGGAAGCTTCAAATCGAAGCTGTATTAATCAAAAATGATCATTGGGATTACGTAATTGGTAAAGAAATAAAACCGGCTGAAGGAACCGCCGAAGAAAAGAAGTGGCTCCAAGCTGATCAAAAAGCTCGTGCAGATATAATTCTTTCAATAAATCCTAGTGAATTGTGTCATATAAAGCATTGTACGACTTCAAGTGCTGTATGGAATAAACTGAAAGATGTTTATGAATCGAGGGGACCCGCGAAAAAAGCAACTCTGTTAAAACAACTTCTGTTTAGAAAAATGTCCATAAATGAAACGATGGCTGATCATTTAAATATTTTCTTCGAAATAGTTGATAAACTGAAAAATATGGAAATAGAAATCGCGGATGATTTATTATCAATTCTACTTCTATATAGTGTTCCTGAGAACTTCGAAAATTTTAGATGCGCTATAGAATCCAGAGATGAGTTACCTAAACCCGAATCTTTGAAAATTAAGATGCTGGAAGAATGGGATGCAAGAAAAGGAAAATCCACTCAGGATTCACAAAACGCATATTATATAGAAAATAAAAGAAATAATCAAGAACAGAAGAAGAATGAAAAATGGAAAATGAATCCAAACAAAAATTTTTCCTCGGAAAGGTGTTACCGAAATTTCAAGTGCAATTATTGTTCGAAAATGGGGCACAAAGCTTCCGAATGTAGAAAGAAAATAGCTGATAAAAAGCTTACATCTTTAAATAAAGGAAATCAAGGATCGATGATAGCCACTAATTATGAAAAACCGACTAGTATGGCATTTAATGACGCATATCAAGAGCCTTCTGCATGGTGTTTAGACAGTGGATGTACATCCCACATGTGTAAAGATAGAAATTTGTTTACAGAATTTCATCCTCGTACGAATTCTACTATACAGCTTGCAGTTGATCAAACAGCGAAAATTACAGGAATAGGAACAGTTTTCATTACAGTACCTAACGGGGGTGGAATTACTAATCTCACACTCAAGAACGTTCTGTGTGTTCCAGAATTAAAGTGTAATTTGCTCTCAACATCTAAAGCAACAGCCAATAATCGTTCAGTGATTTTTAAAGAACGATTTGCTAAAATCATCGAACCAAATGGTTCTACATTAGTACATGCTGTCCGTCATGGGGATTTGTATTACGTATACCCAAGCATCGAGAGAGCTGCGATAGCAGAGGTAAGTGAATTTCTAAAATGGCATCTTAAATTAGGTCATTTAAATGAGTCTGATTTAAAAAGACTTAAATCAAAGAATATGGTTAGAAATTTCAATTTCAATGATAATGAGTCTCTTAAGGACTGTAAAATTTGTATTCAAGGTAAACAAACTGTGCGTTCTTTTCCTAAAGAATCGAACTTTAAAAGTGACGATTTATTGACTCTTATACATTCAGATTTGTGTGGTCCTATGAGAGTTCCATCCCACGGAGGATCGCGATATTTCGTTACTTTTATTGACGATAAATCCCGTTACATTGAAGTCAGTTTTCTTAAAACCAAAGATGAGGTTAAAAATGCATTTGTTAAATACAAAGCAGCAGTTGAAAATCGTGTAGGAAAGAAAATAAAAATTCTTCGTACGGATAATGGCAAAGAATATTTCGGAGAAGAATTTAATAAATATATCGAAGAAAGCGGTATAAAACGAGAATTTTCATCACCACTAACTCCGCAACAGAACGGAACATCAGAGAGGGCCAATAGGACTTTAGCTGAAATGGCGAGGTGTTTACTATTACAAAGCAATCTCCCACAATCTTTTTGGGCTGAAGCTATTAATTGTGCGGTATACATACGTAATCGCTGTCCTTCGCGACGTTTAAATGAAAACAAAACACCCTACGAAGTATTTTTTGGCATCAAGCCAACTTTATCATATTTTAAAATATTTGGGCAAAAATGTTTTGTACTAAATAAAAGACAAAGTAAGGGAAAATTTGATCCTAGGTCAGAAGAGCATATTTTTGTTGGATATTCAAATGAATCAAAAGCGTACAGGCTGTGGAATAAGAATTCCAGAAAAATTGTTATAAGCCGAGACGTCCGATTTATTAACGAATTTGAAAACGATTTACCTTCAAACAGTGAAATAAAATTAATTTTTCCCTTTTCTCAAAATAATGAAAATAAAACAATTACGCAAGAATCAGAAACATCTTCTCCTCCCGTCAAAAATGAACCAGACAGCTGTGGCGACAGTGATATTGATATGCAATCGGATGAAATTTCTGACCCCCTTTCTTCCCCTACAAGAGCTCGCGGTCGGCCCAGAAAAATAAAAACTGGTAAGAAAGGTAGACCCAGGAAAGAATTTAAAATAATAATTCCAAAAGAAGAAAAATCCCAAGTTGTAATGGAAAATTTATTTTCTGACTCATGTCCGGAATTTTCTGAGGCTTTAAACGGGCCATTTAAACATGAATGGATAGATGCAATGGAATTAGAATTTAATTCTTTAATGCAAGAAAATGCATGGCAAATAGTTGATAGGCCAAAACATAAGAAAATTATAGGAAGTAAATGGGTTTTAAAAACTAAATATAAACAAGACGGGTCAATCGAAAAGTTTAAGGCGAGAATAGTTGCAAAGGGGTGTTCTCAAAAACCAGGAATTGATTTTGAAGAAAATTTTTCGCCTGTAGCCAGATTAAGTTCGATCAGAACTGCGATCGCTTATGGTATTCAAAATGGTTTTACAGCTTATCAATTAGATTTTATTATGGCTTATGTAAATGGTAATTTAACTGAAGAAGTATACATGGAGTTACCTGAAGGTTTTAAATATGAATCTAATGTTGACAAAGTTTGTTTATTAAAAAAATCCCTCTACGGATTAAAACAATCAGGTCGACAATGGTTCAATAAATTAGATGAAAAATTAAAACAAATGAAGTTTAAATCACTAAATGCTGATAAATGTGTTTATTTTTCTAATTCTCCAATTGAAGCAATTATCATTGTTTATGTTGATGATCTCATAATTCTTACTAAATGTAAACAAGATTATGAATATATTAGAGATGAATTATCCAAATCTTTTAAAATGAAAGATTTAGGTTTGTTACACTATTGTTTGGGCATAGAATTTATGCAAAACGGGGACAGTATTAAAATTACTCAAAAGAAGTATATTGAAGATATTCTGAGAAAATTTAATATGCAAGAATCAAAATCAATATCTACACCTTTTGATAACAATGTGAAGCTTACTAAAGCTATGTGTCCCAAAACTGAAGAAGAAAAATCTGAAATGAATAATATTCCTTATCGTCAACTAATTGGTTCTCTTATGTATTTATCAGTAGCAACTAGACCTGATATAACTCATGCTGTGAATTTTCTAAGTCAATTCAACAACAATCCAGGCAAACCTCATTGGATAGCTGCAAAAAGAGTTTTAAGATATCTAAGAGGTACTCAAGATCAAGGACTGATTTTTAAACGTGATACTAAGTCCTTAGTTGCATTTGTTGATGCTGATTGGGCTTCAGATGTCAATGATAGAAAGTCCTATACTGGATACATTTTTAAATATGCTGGTGGTGCTATATCTTGGGAATCGAGAAAGCAACGAACTGTTGCATTATCCACAACTGAAGCAGAATATATGGCTTTATCAGAGGTTGCTAAAGAGACTTTACATCTCAGACGGTTCTTAAATGAACTTTCTCCTGAAATAGTGTCTGCACCTACTTTAATATTCTGCGATAACCAGTCTGCTCAAAAATTAGTAAGAAATCCAATTTATCATTCTCGCACAAAACATATTGACATTCGTCATCACTTTGTGCGCGAAATATATGAGAATGGAGAAATAGAAGTTAAATATCTAGAAACTGAAAATATGGCAGCTGACATTTTAACAAAAGCTTTAAGTGCCTATAAACATAAGAAATGTTGTGATTTAATAGGACTAAGTGTTTAAAAACATTGAATGTTATTCTGTATCCTTTTTCCATATAAGTTTAAAGTATATACTGTTTGTAATTGTAACTTTATATTTTGTTTCTCTGTAATTTGCATAATAGGAGAGTAATTAATGCCTTGTTAAGAAAATGCACGTTGTAAGGGGGGAATTGTTGGAATACAACGTTCATTTTCTCCTCTCCGCACATATGGCGCATGCGCGTACAGTTACGATGATGATGCTCCGAAAGCGAGAGCAGTTGTTTACTTTAAGAAAGATGTCGGCGCTCAGTCGCATACGAGCTGTATATATTTTGTCTTCGTTTAATTGTAAATAAATGTCTTATGTCGTGCTATTCTGCAAACTCTGCTTGCCTCATACACCTACACGTTTAGCATTTTATTTTTTTTTTACCTTTTAAAATTTTTTTTAAGAAGATGTATCATGTATATGTGATATACATAATAAGTGTTTGGGGTTTGACTAATCTCTGTTTATATGACCATTGGTCGCTGCTGTTATGATTTAAAAATTTTGACTCTTAATTTATTCAGGATTTTAATATTTAACCTTAATTTATTCATCAATTTAATTAAATTCATTAAATTCATTTAAATTAATTAAGCTAAATTTCATTTTTGCATTTTAAATCAAACATTCTTTTTAAATTGTTTACTTTTGGTGAGAATATAAATTAATTTCAGAATCTTTCCATTACATATGTTTTAGGATATTTATTCATTCCAAATTTAATTTACATTTCATTCACTTTACAATATTAATTAAACTTCATTTCAAATTATCTAAAAACAAAATATTTATAACTTACTTTTTCTAACTTTTAAATAATATACAGTCTAAAATAAATTATTCTAAAATATAGTATATTTCCTTTTTAATAATATTGATTAAAAAATTGGTTAATTGTTAATTTTATTCTTGTCAGAAAGTTCAAATTCATTTATTTTAATTCAGGCAAATTCTTTCAGAATAACGAACTTTTCCATATTTCATTTCAAAATTTCTAAGTCCAATAATCATTTTTCAAAATTTCTTAATTTAAATATTTTACTTTCAAAAAACATATCTGGTGGAAAGAAAATTTAACTTAGTTTAGATTGCTAAAATTTCATTTATTTTCATCCATTAGCTTGGCAGTTATCGATTTTTAATTACTTTCGTTTTTTCTGTTTTGAATCTCGTTGAGATTTGCGCTCAGACGCCATTGATGGGTGTTTAGATGTTTCAAGTAAACAAGAACCTTTCTTCCCGCGGATTTTGAACAAGGTCGTTTTGACAGCACTCCAAGGTCGCGATCGAATATTCTAAATACTATTTAATGCTGTTGCTAGGGTTGGAAGTGTCAGTGAAACGTCTGACTGTAACCTTGACTATGGTCTGTTGGGGCTTGTTCACTGACTTTCAGACGGTTCGGATTTTTTGATTGGTTGTTGCGTAACCGCCTGGAACCTTTACCTGAGAGGGAAATTCTAGAGAGTCTATGAGTCTTCTGAAATAATCTTAAGATGTAGCAAGGCAGAAAATCTTGCTCTCCGGGCTTGAGCCATTTTTGGCGAGAGTTAGGGATGATGAATAACAATAGAGTGCGGAGTTCTGATAATTCTTTATAAGTAATATCTTATAATTTTTAATAAAATAAATAATTTAATAATAATGTAATCTAAAATATACTGGACATGTCATTGTAAAAATGACTTACTAAAGTGATAGAAGTTTGATACTACTTCCTCTGTGAATTACATTTTGGCTTTCATCTCAAGATGTCCGTTTTTTTTTAGTGATGAATCAGCATTTCTTCTTCATCAATTTTCATTCTCCTGTCAAGATGTTCACATACAGTCAGTAGTAAGATTATTGGATTAATTTCTTCATCCTTCGGTATTCGAGATGCATTTCGTATTTAGTGTATGGTTTTCTTCACCTTGCTGATGGAGCGTTTCTTTAGTTCACTAATGATGTACTACAGCCATATCTTCTTAAACATAAATAACAACTCTGAACTTCGAATATCACGATCTGCTATGATGAACTTATTTCGATAATAACTTTTAACCTTCAATATCTCGTTCTGTTATGATAAACTTAACTTCTTTTAATATTTTTTTTTAACGATAAACTTGGATTGTAGATAAATCGGCTGTTCCCGCCATATTAAATGATCACTGAACAGAACTTTGCATTGACTTTAAATCTAAATAAAGCAGTAGAATTTGATACTAAAAATTATGTTATTTAAAAGGAATATTGCTATTTGATTACAATAATATATAAGATTTTTCGTAAACGAAATGTTCAACCTATTTTATATCAATAAACATATAATATGTTATAATTGCACAGAGGAAGGCATGTGATTGTAAAGAATGCTTATTGTGAAGGAATTGAAGTTGTAATATCTTAATTTTTTTTATTTTGATGATTCAGTGCACTTTTATTATCATAATAAACATCTGTATAGCTTCATTTGGGTGAGTCTGTCATTTATTTCTATTTATATTATTGTTTTTTCAGCTCTTATTGAAATGTTGGAATAAGTTCTATTTACTATTTTGTAAAAGTATATTATAACTTAAGAATTAACTTTATGAATTTAACGTAACTTTAAGCTTAACTTTTATGGCATCGCATTATGTGCTGCTACTTACGATCATGCCTATAATGGTGTTTGGGGAAAGTGTTGAATATATGTTTTGTCTAAATTTTTAGGTTTTCTGAATCACTCCGGTGCGAGTCGCTGGTGATTCACCCTTTTTTAATTTTTCCTTTTATATTCATCACTATCCTCAGATACCGTTATAGCTGCATAAAAAAGTTGATTGTCTATTTTGTATTTAAACTTACGAAATCAGTAAGCAATATTTTGTGAATACTGTGCAATTCCAGCACTAACAATTAGATTCTAATAAAGTAAAATTTGTTTTTGTCTCCAAATTGGGCATTAAAAATTGGAGTGTGCATACCACATAACGATGCAGCACATAAAAGCAAGAACAAGAACAAAAAAAAAAATGGCAAATCCTTAACATTTTTTGGACTCCTTGGATTTTTTCTTCCCAACTCTGTATGAACCCTGTTCTTCCCCGTCCTCGGGTGATGCGCGCGCATCCGGTTTGCCTCCTCGCGGATTGGATGAACCGCCCGTCGGATCATCGCACCACGTTTTCTCCGCTTGGCGGAATTTTTCAGTTGCAGTAAAATCATCAAGGAGAGTGTGTGAGCTCGATCTTTTCCCCCGGCTCGGCTCTGCGGATTGCCGCGCGAGTTAGCGTAAAATGTCCGTGATCATCACGGCACTTCCAATGGTTCATCAGAATTATAAGCGATCTCATCAGTGCCCACCTTAAAGAATTATACAATTTCAAAATAAAGAATATATATTGTTAGTGTTGAGGCCGTGGTTAGATACTTGTTAAAAATCTATACTAGTTGCTGAAAATGTGTGCAAGTATGGATTAAGTTCATTAATGGATGCCAAATAGTTCAACAACAGTTTATTAAAAAGAATTCTTGATCAAAAGTTAGTAAAACAATAAAGGTCATATTACTATCACTCAACATAGCTTCTGCAGAACATGAAGAAAAATACTTAAGTGGATGGCTGGTTTCATATCAACTGGAGTTTTACACAGATTCAAATTTAATATATTAGATGCCATCAAGAGCTGGACCAGCCAGGCTCATAATATTGCACAACACTTTTTAACCCGAGATTACCTGTGCTCACATTACTATGCATCTGCCAACTGTTGTGAGAAGTCAAAGACACAAGAGCTTAAATACTGCTGAAAGCAAGGTCAAAAATGCAGTTAAAAATAATTATGCAAATATTTGGTACTGTAAGGCAGTGAAAACAATTAACTGGAAAAATGACTGACATGAAATGATTTTTCCTGCAACATGTCAATCCAACCATGAGAACCAACCAACCACTTTCACAATGTAACCACAGTCATGTGTGATGTGGCAAATTGCTTATGCAAGCACAAACTCAGTACTTCACAAAATTAAATGTTCATTGTTGCATATTAAGTAAGTAATTTATATTTTTACACATATACATTAACTATTTAAATACCTATAGCAATTTAAACACTTAGAAAAAATACAAACAAGTTAACTATACTTGTTATTATGATACTTAGTGTTAATGGTTGAGCAGAGACACTGGGAAAACTATTGAAACATTTTATAACATTATTTTATTTTAATTTAACATAACTTATAAATGTATTTAATAAACCTTAAACCAACGAATGCCCCCTTTTCCCAGAGTCTCTAGCTCAGCCAAATAACCATTTGCAATAAAAGTAAAACCTTTCACTTGGCAAAGCCTTTGTAAACATATCAGCTACATTTGCTTTACCTGAAACAAATTTAAGCCTAAACTTATCTAAATTTTCTCTGACAAAATAAAATCTTGTATCTATGTACTTAGTTCTATTATTCTCTACACAGTTTTTAGAAAAACATATTGCACTCTGATTGTCACAATATACATCAGGTTTACCAAAGTTTAAATCAAGAAATGACAGGCAATTTCTAATTCTCAAAATCCAGTTAAGTTCTTTAATGGAATCCGACAATGCAACATATTCAGCTTCCATACTCGACAATGCAATGCATTTCTGTTTACCTGAACTCCATATTATTGGTACTTGATCTATGAAAATGACATGACCACTAATAGACTTTCTATCTATTATATCTGACGCCCAACTAGCATCAGTATACACAGTTAAATTGCTGTCAGAGCTTCTAGAAAGATTTATTGCAAAGTCACTTGTATAAAAAACATATTGTAAAACCTGACTTAAATTTTTCCAATGGGACCATGAAGGATTACTTGAAAATTGAGAAAGAGCTATTACTGAAAACAGAATGTCAGGTCTGGTTCTAGATGCAAGAAATAAAAGGCTTCCTATCAATTCCCTATATGGAATATTCTTGGCTTCTTCACCCTCAATGGTCTTGTTTAAGACAACACCTGGTGTAAGTGGCAATTTACACTTTACTCTGTGAATTTCTCTGAATGTTTCACTTAACTTTTTAATGTACCTCTTTTGATGCATATGAACTTCATTGTTAATTTCTTCAAATTCCACTCCTAAGAAGTTTTTAATTTTTCCCAAAACTTTAATTTCAAACTTTGTTTTAATCAAATCAATTACTTCTTTTAATCTATTTTTATTTTTGGCAAATATGGCCAAATCATCAACATATACCAATATTATAATTTCAGACTTATAAGTATAGATGCAGTTACAATCAATTTTATCAAACCCTAATTTAACAAATGTATCATCTAGTTCAACATACCACTCACGCCCGGCTTGATGCAAGCCATATAAAGCTCTCTTTAACTTCATTACATAACTTTCCTTTCCTTTTTCAACAAAACCCTCAGGTTGGTCTATGTAGATTTCCTCTTTCAGTTTAGCATATAAATAAGCACATTTAATATCCAAGTGTTGATGTTCCCAACCTTTTATCATAACCAACATGACAAAGAAAAATCTGACTAATGAAAAAGATATAACTGGAGAGAAAGTTTCAAAGTAATCCACACCTTCAACCTGCCTGAACCCCTTTGCCACAAATCTAGCTTTAAAACTTTTTATTTTCTCATTTTCATCTTTTTTAATGGCATAAACCCATCTACTACCCAATACTTTTACTTTTTCAGGCCTGGGTACTAAGTCATATACTTCTCTTTCTTGAAGGGTACCTAATTCATTTTTCATGGCTTCTAACCAATTATCTTTTTCAGGCAATTTTTGGGACTCTTTATAGGAAGATGGGGTCTTTACTTCTACACAACATGCCTCTAATTCTGAATCCTCCCCCTCACTTTCATCTGCACTTTGAGTTAATTCTTTATTCTTACCTTCAGATTTGAAATTAAATTCATTTGGATTATAAGTTAACCGATTTTCTTTGCAATATTTTTCAACCTCATTTTTACTTCTCAATTTGACACCTCCCTTTTTGGGGTAATAATACACATCTATTCTACCAGCACTTTTCCCTTTCTTTCTCTCTACCTCTACTCTTTCCCAATTTGTAACAGATGATGTGGGAGGTATATCGTTAGATTCTGAAATGTCCTCATGAAAATTTTCAAGAATTTTTACATTTACCAAATTTTTACTTTCTTTGTTATAAGACTTAAAATAAGGGTTTTCTTCATTAATTCTGACATGTTTGGTGTCATCAACTATAGTAGTTCCAGGGTACCAAATTCTATAGCCCAGAGTAGCTGAGGCGTATCCTACCATAACCCCCTTTTTGGCTCTTTCTCCAACTTATTTCTATATCTACTAGGAATGTTAACGAATGCTGTGCTTCCAATAACTTTAAGATGTCTCACTGAAAAAGGTTTACCTCTCCAAACATTAAGTGGGGCTTTTCCTTTCAACTTACTATGAGGGAATCTATTTTTCAAATAATTCTGGGTACTGACCAATTCTGCCCATAATTCCTGGGGTAAATTTCCTTGCTCTATTAACGATCTTATGCCTTCCAAAAGAGTTCTATTGTAGCGTTCAGCCACCCCATTCATTTGCGGCGAATATGCATTCGTCATTTCACGCTTTATACCTTCCCCTCTCAAGTAATTTTCAAATTCATTTGAAAGAAATTCTCCCCCTCTGTCAGTCTTGATTCTCTTAATCTTTTTACCCATTTGTCTTTCAACAAAAAGTTTAAAATTTCTGAAATTTCCAAATGCTTGGCTTTTATGACTTAGAAAATATACAAAAGAATATCTAGAAAAATCATCTATGATTGTCATAAAGTATCTAGCACCACCTAGAGAATTTACCGGGGCAGGGCCCCAAATGTCCATATGACAGAGTTCAAGTATGTTTGAAGTATTTATATCTCTTTCTTGAAAACTTACTCGCTTACTTTTTGAAAAATTACAAGTTTCACATTCATTCATTTTACCAGAGACTTTTTCTATACCATAAGCATTTCCTGACCTGGCAAATTCTAGTAAAGATTTACAGTTTAAGTGCCCAAAACGTAAATGCCAATTTGTTACATTATTTTTAGCAATATGTGCCCCCAAAACTTCACCTTTTCCACAATTTGCATTTATTGAATAAAATTTATTTTTGAGTGGAACTCGTAACATCTCCCCATTAGTATCAGATATTTTTGCTTCATCACCTGTAAAATTTACATTTAAACCTTCAATACATAGACATCTCACTGAAATTAAATTACGACACATTTCTGGAGCATAATACACATTTTTCAATACAAGATTAAAAGGAACAGTACTTGAATTAATAATCAAATTTACGTTACCAATGCCAGAAATCCTCGTGTTACCCTTAGCAGTAATTGCCTGGCTTTTGAATTCACGAAAGTCCTTAAACACCGCTTTTTCTTTACAAAAATGGTCTGTTGCTGCTGAGTCGATGACAAACTCCAGGTTTAAATTCTCGCTCATCATTGCAGCGGCAAAATGGGCTTGACTGAAGTTACGGCTGCTTTTCTGTTTGTTCCATGAGCCACTTTGGGATCTGGAATTCAATCTACAGAACTTTTTCAGATGTCCAGGCTTTCCACAAGAATAACACCGTCTTTCTTTTTCTTTATGTATGGATAAAAGGGCTTGGTTTCTTGGAATCTCAGTAGATTTTGACCTTTGGCGATCATATTCAGCAAGTAGTTGCTTTCGGACCTCGTTCACTGTAAAATCGGCATCTGGCAGTCGATATAGTTGTATTACCAAACTTTCATAGCTTTCAGGCAGATGCTCCAGGATTTGGTAGGCAACTTCATCAGGTGGGATTTCTTTACCGGCTGACTCTAAGTCCTTTGAACTCTCCAATACTCGGTTAATGTAGGTCGCCATGGAATCCATTTCATTATATTTAATATTCATAAATTTTCTTCTTAATGCTGCAATTCTAGGACGACTACAAGGTTCAAAGTGTTCTTTAGTAACACCCAGACTTCTGATGGTGTTTTGGCATCATATATAATATTTTTCAAGTTTTCCTCGATACTTAAACACAAAATGGCCAAGGCTTTGCTTTCCTTTACCTTATCCACTACGACATCCGCCTTGAGAGCTTCATTCGTCACTTTGTCAGAAGTAAAATCACTTAAGTTCTGACTTATCAAAAACAAATTCACATTGAATTTCCATGACTTGAAATTCTCTCTATTTAGCTTAGGAAACGAAAATGAGGAATAACTTATTTCACCAGTGGCAGCCATTTTTATCTCATAAAGCAGAGCTCATCCAACCATGCTCTGCTACCAGTTGTTGAGGCCGTGGTTAGATACTTGTTAAAAATCTATACTAGTTGCTGAAAATGTGTGCAAGTATGGATTAAGTTCATTAATGGATGCCAAATAGTTCAACAACAGTTTATTAAAAAGAATTCTTGATCAAAAGTTAGTAAAACAATAAAGGTCATATTACTATCACTCAACATAGCTTCTGCAGAACATGAAGAAAAATACTTAAGTGGATGGCTGGTTTCATATCAACTGGAGTTTTACACAGATTCAAATTTAATATATTAGATGCCATCAAGAGCTGGACCAGCCAGGCTCATAATATTGCACAACACTTTTTAACCCGAGATTACCTGTGCTCACATTACTATGCATCTGCCAACTGTTGTGAGAAGTCAAAGACACAAGAGCTTAAATACTGCTGAAAGCAAGGTCAAAAATGCAGTTAAAAATAATTATGCAAATATTTGATACTGTAAGGCAGTGAAAACAATTAACTGGAAAAATGACTGACATGAAATGATTTTTCCTGCAACATGTCAATCCAACCATGAGAACCAACCAACCACTTTCACAATGTAAACACAGTCATGTGTGATGTGGCAAATTGCTTATGCAAGCACAAACTCAGTACTTCACAAAATTAAATGTTCATTGTTGCATATTAAGTAAGTAATTTATATTTTTACACATATACATTAACTATTTAAATACCTATAGCAATTTAAACACTTAGAAAAAATACAAACAAGTTAACTATACTTGTTATTATGATACTTAGTGTTAATGGTTGAGCAGAGACACTGGGAAAACTATTGAAACATTTTATAACATTATTTTATTTTAATTTAACATAACTTATAAATGCATTTAATAAACCTTAAACCAACAGTTAGCAAATTTCCTGCATTCCTTTTTCTTTACGTCTTTCAACTCATGAACATGTGCAGTTCCTTAAGTCCGATGTTGGAGTCGCCTGATATCGACAACGCTCATCTTTCGATGGTGTAGTTACAGAATAAGACTGTAAGCAAAACTTTCCTATTATACTCTTTAGCAAGATTTCCCTGGGACAACATTTTCTTAGCGAGTCTCAAAGAAACCTGTGGTGTGCCTTTCGTGGTACAAGTACACGTGCATGTTAGGGGTAGCAATCCCGGCACGTGGTATCTTATCTCAAGTGACAAGTCCCACTATACGTAGCCACCTTCAATATCGTATTGCGACAATTGGTGCCAAGAAACCAGCTCGCCGGTTGTCCTAGCTTCGTTTGTTTAATATTGTTTTTTTTATCTTCGTAACTCCATCATATTTGTGAAATATTAAGTTTTTTGTGCGATTATCGTGACGAACGTGTCTTCAAGCACGACGATCATCTGTTTCTTCAATTAACTCAGTGAAAAGTGATTTTTTTTTGTGAAATATTTTAAAATACCATTAGCGTAATAAAATTTGTTTTGATAACTATTTTTGTTTACAAATGACTGATAAAGTTAGTTTTGTTTTGTATTGTGATTGCCAAAGCTGATTCTTGTTAGGCATTTTCATTGGTTGTTCAAAAGTAAGTGGTAAACAACAACAAAGATATAAAGTATCGCAACTTTTTAAGTGTAATTTAAAACTGCACTTCTTTTACATCATGGTAATGCTGATCTTGAGAAGGGATTTTCTATGGACAATTGTATGCTAAAAGATGGTTTCAATGAACTTATGATAAAAAGTTTGAGATTTGTAAAAGATGCTGTTAAAAATTATAGAGGTGTGAGTAAAGTACATATTAAAAGAAGAAAATTAAATGTGAAACTAAATAAAAGCGAAATTTATTTTCTATGATACAATAAAGCATTTTATTTATTTTTAAACAATTGAATATTCTTTGTGTTTCATTTAACTATGCTTTTCAGATGTTAAAAATTTAACATGGAATATATTTACCCTCTTAGTAATTGAAATCGAGAAAGCCCAACTTTTGATGAAGATAATTAAATGTGAAACAAAATAAAATTTCGAAATTTATTTTCTATTGTACAATACAGCATATTATGAATATTTCATTGTCATGACAAAAAAATTTAATCAAGAATTTTCTAAGAATTTATCCTGTGTTTCTTAAATTAAATTACTTGTATTATAACACAAGTACATTGGAAAATCACTGGGGAGGGTCGACATAAATTAGCCCTAAAATATCCCTAAAATTTCATTGTCTAATCCCTAAAATTCCTCCCTAAATTTTAAAAAATGTTTGCTGCACCCCCTGAATGCTTACTAAAATGCTAAAAGACATTTACAATTTCATGCATGCAGTTTAAATTGAGTTTATTTTATTACTTTATTGTGTAATATTTCATTGTTTTTTAATTTTAAGTATATATTTGTTTTGATTTATTGTAAGAGTCTGTAATTTTCAAATGTTATATTCTTAAATGCTTGCTTTTGTAACACAATAACATGTGTAACAAATGCAACAATATGTTTATAAATAAATAAATAAAGTTATTTATTTATTTTTTCAAATGTTTCATTTCATGTGAATGTAATTTTGAGCCAACTATTACGTTTGGTGACAATGGGTTGGTAGAACGGAAAAGTACCCAAAAAAAAAAAAAGAGTTATTAAAAACATTTATTTAAATGCCAATTGCATATATACTTCTAAATAAATTATAATTGCTGTAAAATTTATGTTTTGAAATTCAACCAATTTTTTCCTCTTTATGTTCTTTGTTTTCGATCATTTAAAAACACCGGCAAATTTCCTCTCTGTTTACAGCCACCTGATATTGGTGACAAAAAATGGACCTAATGTGTTCTAAAAAGAGTGTTAATTATGTTTTTGTCTTGATAGGTATGCTGCCTATATTTTACAGGCCTATTAAATTTTTTGTATAAAGTAAGTTTAACTATATACAGAATGTCTTTTCTTATTGCTGACCAATAGCTAATTCCTTAACTATTAGAGTTAGATTTTCGATTTTTATAATTTCACATTTTCAATCATTTATTTTCAATTGCAAAAATGTTTTGAAAGTTATTATTCATCATGTGAAAAGCCTTTTATGTTAATATATATATATATATTAAGTTATACATGTTTTTAATGCTGAAAATTCATAAAATTTAAAGTATCGTAACTCTGTGACTCTTGGTCATATATAAATAGAATTTTTATTGTTTCACTTAATTAAACTATTGTATGTTACAAAACATAGGGGCTTTATAACAATTTTCAAAAAACATTTTAAACTATAACTATTTTGATGTAAATGAATCCATAACCTGAAGGACAACATTTGAAGCATTTTTGCAGTCTGAATTAGACCTCTAAAGCTAACAATTTTGAAATATTGATCAACAACAGGAAGTTACACCCAGTATACAGGTTATGTTTTAAATGGTTTTATTGTTGTTTATTTTTATGAGTATCTGGGTCTTTCTACTTCATATTTACTTTAATGCTTTCAATGTGTATTATGTTATATAAAATACTGTCTACATGCATTTATTTGGTTAGTTGACAAATGCTAATGTACAACAGTAGTTTCAGGTAATTTTTAGACGCCATTTAATTGAGACAAAATGACAAGACTACATTCGAAAACTATCATTGACTTTACTTCTGATAATTTGGAGCAGCTGCTTTATAGGGCAAATCTCTTAATTTCTCATTTAAACAGAATCTGCTGTATCATAAATTTTAACCCACATTATGTTTTATTTTATGTTAATTTTTCCTTTCTTGAAACCAATTAATTTTGAAAATTTAAGTGGTACGAAAAGGGATAAAATAAATTCAACAAAGTTTTAAGCTACACACGTCACTTGGCTGTAAAGTTTACGCACTTTGTTTATATATTTTTTAAAGTCTGTTTATGAAAATGTGATCCCTTTTTTAATACATATTTATTTAAATGTTATATTTAATTTTTGGATTCTAGGGAAGTCATTTAATTAAGACGAACTGACAAGAATAAACTTGAAAATTATCATTGGCTTTACTTCTGTTAATTTGGGGCAGTCTCTTTATCGAAAAAGCTCTATTATATTACTCAAATTAACCAGAATCAATTTTTAACCAACATTATGCTAGAGCTTTTTTATTTTATGATAATTGTTCCCTTTCTTGAAACCACTTAATTTGAAAATTTAAGTGGTACGAAAAGGGATAAAGAAATTCAACAAAGTTTTAAGTTACACAGCGTCACTTGGCTGTGAAGTTTACGCACTTTGTTTATAATAACAAATAAATAAGTCTCTTATTTATTTTTTTTTTTTTAACTTACTTGTTTATGAATGTATAGTCCTTTTCTTATCCAAATTTATTTCAATGTTATATTTAATTTTTAGACACCATTTTATTAGGGAAGCCATTTAATTGAAAAAAAAAAGACAAGAATAAATTGTAAAATTATCATTGACTTTTTTCTGATGGTTTGGGGCAGCTACTTTATTGGGACAAATTTGTTATTGTCTCAATTAAAAATAATCTACTGTATCTTAAATCTTAACCCACATTATGCTTGAGGCTTTTTTTATTTTATGATAATTGTTCCCTTGCTTGAAACCACTTAATTTGAAAAATTAAATGGTACAAGAAGGGATAAAGAAATTCAACAAAGTTTTAAGCTACACACGTCACTTGACTGAGAAGTTTACGCACTTTGTTTATAATAAGAAATAAATAAGTCTCAATGATTTCTTTTTTTTGTAACTTGCCTGTTTATGAATGTATAGTCCTTTTCTTATCCAAATTTATTTCAATGTTATTTTTAATTTTTAGACATTTTATTGAAAAAAAAATGATAAGAATAAATTGAAAAATTATCATTGACTTTATTTCTGATAATTCGGATCAGCTGCTTTATTGGGATAAATGTGTTATTGTCTCAATTAAAAAGAATCTACTGTAGCTTAAATTTTAACCCGCATTATGCTAGAAGCTTTTTTATTTTATAATTGTTCCCTTTCTTGAAACCACTTAATTTGAAAATTTAAGTGGTACGAAAAGGGATAAAGAAATTCAACAAAGTTTTAAGCTACACAGCGTCACTTGACTGTGAAGTTCACGCACTTTGTTTATAACAACAACAACAACAAAAAAGGTCTAATTAAATTTGTCGGTTTATGAATACATGATCCTTTTTTACTACCCCCCTATGTAATAATGGGAGGAAGCTTATTGAATTTCAGTAGCCTTGATTATCCGGAGCTATTTTTTTCGGACTCTTGAAATATGCGCTCTGATAAAGGTATATAAAAATTTTTGAAATTATTTATTTTAAGCAGTGAATATAAAAGACAATAAAAAAACAAATTTTGCATAAAGAGTGAAGTCAATCGGATAATGAGTTGCTGAGATATTTGAAATCATAATTTCTGCATTCTTCGATTTTTCATGACCCTGTATTTCATCCAAATTTCAATTCAAAGATATATTTCAATTGGAAATGAAACGCTTAATCCGACGCAGTAAACTCTTAGTTAATATGATTATTATTTTTAGAGATATCGGGATGTTTCTTTTAAGCAATTCAGTAATAGAGCATTTAAAGTTTATGACGTCATCAAACCACGATTTTATTCGAATTGCAATGCATTTTATAAGTAATTTACACATGTTTTATTTTCATATATTGTGCATATCCATGATGGGTAAGTATTACGGTGACCTCAAATGACTAGTTTTAAGCTTTTCTGTTTATGAATGTATAGTCCTTTTTTATCCAAAGTTATTTCTATGTTATATTTAATTTTTAGACACCATTTTATTAGGGAAGACATGTAATTGAAACAAAATGTCACAAATACATTTTTAAATTATCATTGACTTTACTTCTGATAATTTGGGGCAGCTGCTTTATTGGTTGGTACAAATTGTTATTGTCTCATTTCACCTGAATATACTGTATCATAACCCACAGTATATTAACCCACATTTTACTAGAGGTTGTTTTTTTTTTTTTTTTTTTTTTTTTTTTTTTTTTTTTTTTTTTATGATAATTGTTCCCTTTCTTGAAACCACTTAATTTGAAAATTTAAGTGGTACAAAAAGGGATAAAATAAATTCAACAAAGTTTTAAGCTACACAGGTCGCTTGGCTGTGAAGTTTACGCACTTTGTTTATATTTTTTTAAAAGTCAGTTAATTTTAATTTGTTCGTTTATGAATGCATGATCCTTTTTTTTTTACTACAAAATTATTTAAATATATTTAATTTTTGGACTCTTATTTAATTTAGGAAGCCATTTAATTGAGACAAAATGACAAGAATAAACTCTAAAATTATCATGTACTTTACTTTTGATAATTTTGGGGGCAATCTCTTAATTAGAAAAGATCTATTATGTGTATCAATTAACCAGAATCAAATTTTATCAGACATTCTGCTAGAGCTTTTGTATTTTATGATAATTTGTTCCCTTCCTTGAAACCACTTAATTAAAAAAATTAAGTGGTACAAAAAGGGATAAAGAAATTCAACAAAGTTTTAAGCTACACACACATGTCACTTGGCTGTGCAGTTTGCGCACTTTGTTTACAATAACAACAACAACAAAAAAAGTCTTATTTTTTAACATACCTTTTTATGAATGTATAGTCCTTTTTTTAATCCAAATTTATTTCAATGTTATATTTAATTTTTAGACACCATTTATCTAAGTTAACCATTTAATTGAAACAAAATGACAACAAAAAAATTTAAATTATCATTGACGTTACTTCTGATATAATTTGGGTCATCCACTTTAGTGGGACAAACTTGTTATCGTCTCAAATAACTATAATATAATGAAAAATTTTAAGTCACATTATGCTAGAGACATTTTTATGTGATGATAATTGTTCCCTTTCTTGAAACCACTTAATTTTAAAATTTAAGTGGTACGAAAGCTGATAAATAAATTCGACAAAGTTTTAAGCTACACACGTCACTTGGCTGTGAAGTTCACACATTTTATTTATATATATATATATATATATATCATTTAAAGAAAGTCATTTTTAAAATTTGTCGGTTTATGAATGCATGATCTTTTTTTACTGTATATTTAAATATTGTTTTTAATTTTTTGGACACCATTTAATTGGGGAAAAAACATTTATTTGCGACAAAATGACAAGAACATATTTGTAAATTATCATTGACTTTACTTCTGATAATTTGGGCAGCTGCTTTATTGGGACAAATTTGTTATTGTCTCAATTAAATTAACAAGAATCTACTGTATCATAAATTTAACACATTATTTGAGAGAAAAAATTCAACAAAGTTTTAAGCTACACGTCACTTAGCTGTGAAGTTATGCACTTTGTTTTATAATAATATAAAATAAATAAAAATAAAATAAGTCTCAATGATTTTGTTTTTTAAACATTTCTGTTTATGAATGTGTAGTCCTTTTTTAATCCAAATTTATTTCAATGTTATATTTAATTTTTAGATACCATTTTATTAGGGAAGCCCTTTAATTGAAACAAAATCTCAAGAATAAATTTTCAAATTATCATTGACTTTACTTCTGATAATTTGGGGCAGCTGCTTTATTGGAAAAATTTTTTTATTGTCTCAATTAAAAGAATCTACTGTATCTTAAATTTTAACCCACATTATGCTAGAGGATATTTTTATTTTATGATAATTGTTCCCTTTCTTGAAACCACTTAATTTGAAAATTTAAGTGGTACGAAAAGGGATAAAGAAATTCAACAAAGTTTTAAGCTACACAGCGTCACTTGGCTGTGAAGTTTACGCACTTTGTTTATAAAAACAACAACAACGAATAAAGGTCTCATTAAATTTGCTGGTTTATGAATGCATGATCCTTTTTTACTACAAATTTGTTTCAATGTTATTTTTAACTTTAGGACACCATTTAATTAGGGTAACCATTTATTGAAACAAAATTAAGACAATAAATTAAAAAAGTATCATTGACTTTACTTCTGATAATTTGGGCCATCTGCTTTATTGAGACAAATTTTTTATTGTCTCAATTAATCAGAATCTACTGTATCATAAATTTTAACCCACATTATGCTAGAGGCTTTTTTTATTTTATGATTATTGTTCCCTTTCTTGAAACCATTTAATTTGAAAATTTAAGTGGTACAAAAAGGGATAAATAAATTCAACAAAGTTTTAAGCTACACAGGTCGCTTGGCTGCGAAGTTTACACACTTTGTTTATATATTTTTAAAAATCAGTTAATTTTAATTTGTTTGTTTATGAATGCATGATCCTTTTTTTTTTACTGCAAAATTATTTAAATACAGTCGAACCTCGTTAACACGAAATCGCTTAACGCGAAATTTCGCTTAACACGAAATAATACTGAGGTCCCGTCAGATCAGTCTGAAAATCAATGTTAATTAATATGTTTAACACGAAATGAGATTTCGGAAAATCCCGCCTAACGCGAATTTCTTTTTCCTCTGAAGTCCAAACATGATCCCTTATGCAATGGTTTCAATATTTCAAACTTATATGTCACATCTTCTTTTTAAAAATGGAATTTTTTTCATCGTTTGAAAAAGACCTAAAGTGCAAAAGGGTTTCAGAAAATAGTGTACTATCGAATTCTTGACTAATTCATGCTTTTCTGTGTCTTCTGATATGCGAAAGTTTTCCCACACTAACCATATCAGCTATAGATCATTGGTCACAATGAAAGTTTGAGTGAAGGAAATTCTTTTTTAAAAGTGATTTTTCCATTACTTGTTTGACTGAATTGCCAATGACATAAACCATACACCGGATTTCTGAAATCCTCTATTTTCGGGTGAAAGAAATGACAATCCCTACTTTACCTTCTGTACTTTACACTCTGAATCTTACCGTAGCATTCAAAACTGTACAACATTTCGTTATGGAATAAGAGGATGCTTCCCGTGCTTTGGACAAATTAGATAAATTCCATACGTTCCTAAAAGAAGTACTCAACAAAAACTGACGGACTCAATAACTAACTTTTTTAAAAAATGGTTAGAAAGTAAATAAATTTATTAATGCCCAAAATGATGATCAATTTGTTTGAATTTTTAATTAAATTTCTATTTCTTATTAATTTATGACTTTAAGAACAGGCTCATATTTGTAGGTTAATTCATTTAGTTTTTATATCTAACATAGATAGCGCCACTATTGTGACGGTTAACACGAAAAAAATTCGCAGTCCCTTCAATTTCGTGTTAACGAGGTTCGACTGTATTATATTTAATTTTTGGACTCTTATTTAATTTAGGAAGCCATTTAATTGAGACAAAATGACAAGAATAAACTCTAAAATTATCATGTACTTTACTTTTGATAATTTTGGGGGCAATCTCTTAATTAGAAAAGATCTATTATGTGTATCAATTAACCAGAATCAAATTTTATCAGACATTCTGCTAGAGCTTTTGTATTTTATGATAATTTTTTCCCTTCCTTGAAACCACTTAATTAAAAAAATTAAGTGGTACAAAAAGGGATAAAGAAATTCAACAAAGTTTTAAGCTACACATGTCACTTGGCTGTGCAGTTTACGCACTTTGTTTACAATAACAACAACAACAACAAAAAAGTCTCATTTTTTAACTTACCTTTTTATGAATGTATAGTCCTTTTTTTAATCCAAATTTATTTCAATGTTATATTTAATTTTTAGACACCATTTATCTAAGTTAACCATTTAATTGAAACAAAATGACAACAATAAAATTTAAATTATCATTGACGTTACTTCTGATATAATTTGGGGCATCCACTTTAGTGGGACAAACTTGTTATCGTCTCAAATAACTATAATATAATGAAAAATTTTAAGTCACATTATGCTAGAGCCATTTTTATGTGATGATAATTGTTCCCTTTCTTGAAACCACTTAATTTTAAAATTTAAGTGGTACGAAAGCTGATAAATAAATTCGACAAAGTTTTCAGCTACACACGTCACTTGGCTGTGAAGTTCACACATTTTATTTATATACTAGTGTAAATGCCCGTCCTAGGACGGTGGGTACAAATTGGGGTTTTCAGTTAAAATTTTAAATAATTGATAAAAATATTCATATACTGTTTATCGACAATAGGGAAAACTGACCTGAACCGTTAAGGTAATATTAGGTAATATAGAGGGTTAATGGTAAATTTTACTGTTAATGGTAGTTATGTTAATGGTAAATTTTACGAAACGTAACTTTTTTCTTTATCTTTGTTTTTCAACTCAAAATTTCTAAATATTTTTCTGAATAATTAAAATCTCAATTCTAATAACGATCTCAATAATTAATTACGGTCTCAATAATTAATTATGTTAAGTAAATTATAGGTATTAATTTTCGCTCTCAATAATACGAAAACGATCTTTTAGTTTCTTCATAATCTAAAGGAATGCATTATTTTTTACACAAAGTCAAATATTTTCCTTTCAAAATTAATAATAAAAATAATTTAAATCATTAAAAAAAGTTGATCTTGTAATAATTCAATACATCCTGAATGTACATACCTTATGTTAATGGTAAATTTTACGAAACGTAATATTTTCCCTTATTTTGGTTTTTCAACTCAAAATTTCCAAATATTTTTCTCAATAATTAAAATTTTAATCCTAATAATGATCTCAATAATTAATTAAGGTCTCAATAATTAACTATGGTTAGTAAATTATAGGTATTAATTTTCGCTCTCAATAATACGAAAACGATCTTTTAGTTTCTTTATAATCTAAAGGAATGCATTAATTTTTACACAAAGTCAAATATTTTCCTTTCAAAATTAATAATAAAAATAATTTAAATCATTAAAAAAAGTTGATCTTGTAATAATTCAATACATCCTGAATGTACATACCTTATGTTAATGGTAAATTTTACGAAACGTAATATTTTCCCTTATTTTGGTTTTTCAACTCAAAATTTCCAAATATTTTTCTCAATAATTAAAATTTTAATCCTAATAATGATCTCAATAATTAATTAAGGTCTCAATAATTAACTATGGTTAGTAAATTATAGGTATTAATTTTCGCTCTCAATAATACGAAAACGATCTTTTAGTTTCTTTATAATCTAAAGGAATGCATTAATTTTTACACAAAGTCAAATATTTTCCTTTCAAAATTAATAATAAAAATAATTTAAATCATTAAAAAAAGTTGATCTTGTAATAATTCAATACATCCTGAATGTACAGTCGTGGAAAAAAAAAAAACTGCACACCCCACACTAACTCTGCAACAAATTGTAGTAGAAGGAAGTGACTGGTACCAAATGATTGGAAATAAAGTCTACTTTTAAATTATATATCTAAAATTTGCCTAAGGGGCCATCTACATATTAAAACAAGCCTAAGATTTATTTTTTTCAATGGCAACACCCACTTTTGACATGATATTTTAAATCTTCGGTTCAAACTATACCTAGATACAAAATTTTAAGTCATTTGGATGATAAGTTTTCGAGTTATAAACATTCAAATTTTAGAGCCTCTAATGTTAAATTACATTTTCATATTTTTATTAATATCTCCTGAGATTATAATTCTAATGTGTTAATTTTTTTTTTTGGTTATAATACTAAAAAGCCCAAACATAAATATGTCAAATTTGTAATTTTTATAATTTTATAATATGAATTATGAATTATGAAATTAATATTCGAAAAAATTATGAATTGCAACCTACAATTTTTTTGATGGATTTATATTTATTATGTCCTGCTTTATGTGTATTCATTATTTTAAATTTTTCTACCAAGTAGTTTTCAAATTACGCTCAAAAAACGGCAAGATGCTGCTTTAAGGGGCCGTCTATGATGTGCATTAAAGCATAGTTTGAACAGGATGGGATCGCTCCGACTCGAAATCCCGATAGATACCACTAAATTTTAATAGTATTTGTTACCTTATTCTAGAACAAAATTTCTGAAATTCTTTACGTTGGAGAATACTATTAAAATTTAGTGGTAAGAATCGATATTCGGGTCGGAGCGCGCTCATATCTGTTTGAGAAAATATTATACTCATAGGCTGGGATTAAAACAAGATTTTCTCAAATCTTGTTAAATTGTTTGCAATATTACACTAAATGGTTGTTAGATAAAGTATTAACGCGAAAGTATATGTTACTTAAAAATGCTAATTTAAACTTTTATTAACTTTTGTATATCAATCAAAAATTGTAATCTTTACAAATATGTATGGATGTTCAGTTTTTATTCCATTAATAACGAACTTAAAATAATTAAACTTTTTCTTCTATAACTTTCGTATTTAGATCTATTCGATTAAACAGGCTAATTGAAAAAAAAAAAAATACAAGTTATTTTTATGGTTTTCTGATAGGCAAGATTATTTCCCAATCACTAGCAGTGTGCAAAAAAATCTAATAATAATAATAATAATAAATGGCAAACGGTAAGTTTTCTTGCCAAGAGGCATTAATGAGTTAATTGTAAAATTTCAAATGAACTACCAGAATAGGTTTAATCATAGAATTATTAACCCTATTCCGAGGGAGAATAACGAATGTAAAGTTATTCAGATGTCTTTATAACATAGATTTAGTTTTAGGTCTTCAAATAAATCTGAATATAAATCCTGTGACACCCCCCCCCCCCTCGCTACTAAAAAAAAAGCAATGTCTGGATTTATATTCAGACTAAAAAACAATTTATCTGCGTTTTTTTTTTTTTTTTTTTTTTTTTTTTACTTTGATTATACTATTTTTTTAAATTCTACATTTTGCATTTGTCACTATTATTCACGTTTCTGACAATAAACTAAAAAAAAGGCGAGTTAAATAGATGCAAAATCTGGGAAACAGCATTATGAAAGCACCTGTAAAATTCCAATAACATTTACATGTTCTAAAACTATTTTAATTACAAATAATCTTATGGTTTTTTAACCCCTTCGTGAAGTGCGTCTATTACAGAATTTTTAATAATTTACCACTGGTTTTTTAAAACAGAAATTTTCGTCTGTTTGAATCGTGTAAATGCTAAGATATAGTAAGGCAAAGCTTACAATAAAAAGTAACTGGTGGGAAAAATCGAGGATTCTGAGCATCTTATGCGTCACGTATACGTGTCACTTGTCCCCAAGGGGTTAAAATCGGATAATTCAACAGTTGTAAACATTATTTAACCGCATATAACAATAACCGAAACTTATTAAGTGAGTAAAATGGTCATATCGGTAAAACATAATACATTAAAAGAAGTGACATTCTGCAGCATTTCAACAATCGAGAACCGAACTTCAATTTGGATACAGTCCCTTAAATATGCTCATTATAAAGTAATTAATTTCTCAGAAACTAATCGTAGGAATTTAATGAAATTTGGTATCTAGGCATAGTTTGAACTGCAGATTTCAAATATGTTGTCAAATTTGAGTCTTGCTATTGAAAAAAACAAAGTTTGGGTGTGTTTTTATATGTAGATGTCCCCCTATGCAAATTTTATATACATCATTTAAAAGTAGACTTTATTTCCAATCGTTTGGTACCAGTCACTTCCTTCTACTATAATTTGTTGCAGAGTTAGTGGGGGGTGTTCCGTTTTTTTTTTCCACGACTGTACATACCTTATGTTAATGGTAAATTTTACGAAACGTAATCTTTTCCCTTATTTTGGTTTTTCAACTCAAAATTTCCAAATATTTTTCTGAATAATTTCTCAATAATTAATTAAGGTCTCAATAATTAACTATGGTTAGTAAATTATAGGTATTAATTTTCGCTCTCAATAATACGAAAACGATCTTTTAGCTTCTTCATAATCTAAAAGAATGCATTAATTTTTACACAGAGTCAAATATTTCCCTTTCAAAATTAATAATAAAAATAATTTAAATCATTTTAAAAAGTTGATCTTGTAATAAATCAATACATCCTGAATTTTCTTATTCTAAAAATATGCTTATGTACATTTTATATTATTTTACAACTTTATTATTATGTAAATTATAATAAAGTTGTATTATTAATTTTTTTTTTTCTAACAGAAACGTATAATTTGTATTTATTGTCAGAAGATGGCGCCAGAATAGTATTTACGAACGAAATCTAAAATGCTGGTAGATGCATCGCAAAGCCTCGAAAGGTATCATCGCTATTTCTGAAAGAAAAAGTGATTTCAGGAATAAAATGCTTACAGAAATAAATTTTAGAAAATCCTTTAAATATTTAAAGACTTTAAAATGCTTTTACAAATATTTTAAGAGCATAATTGGATATTTTAATGAAACGTTCAAAGAGTCATTCCTTTTTTTTTCTAGATATGGGATTTGTGTTTTTGAATGGCAACATTATTCGTTTATTTACATCAGGTAATCGGATGTTTAATCTGTTATTTTTAATTTAAAACTTAAAACATTATAACTGGATATGATATACATGTTTTATACGAAAATATGCTGAACAGACGTTATTTCAAGTAGAAGATATTATCATTTAGTGTTATTATGTGTTAGCATATATTTTTCAGTAAGCCTAACATGGCGTTTACCAACGTCGACTCGCAGATCAGAGTGGTACAGCCCGGTACCGTTACAGACACTTTCTCGCCTTTGGATTTTATTATAAGTAAGATATATGTATATATATATATATATATATATCATTTAAAGAAAGTCATTTTTAAAATTTGTCAGTTTATGAATCCATGATCTTTTTTTACTGTATATTTAAATATTGTTTTTAATTTTTTGGACACCATTTAATTGGGGAAGAAACATTTATTTGCAACAAAATGACAAGAACATATTTGTAAATTATCATTGACTTTACTTCTGATAATTTGGAGCAACTGCTTTATTGGGACAAGTTTGTTATTGTCTCAATTAAAATAACCAGAATCTATTGTGTCATAAATTTAACACATTATTTTAGAGAAAAATTCAACAAAGTTTTAAGCTACACGTCACTTGGCTGTGAAGTTATGCACTTTGTTTTATAATAACAATAAATAAATAAAAATAAAATAAGTCTCAATGATTTTGTTTTTTAAACATTTCTGTTTATGAATGTGTAGTCCTTTTTTAATCCAAATTTATTTCAATGTTATATTTAATTTTTAGATACCATTTTATTAGGGAAGCCCTTTAATTGAAACAAAATCTCAAGAATAAATTTTCAAATTATCATTGACTTTACTTCTGATAATTTGGGGCAGCTGCTTTATTGGAAAAAAATTTTTATTGTCTCAATTAAAAGAATCTACTGTATCTTAAATTTTAACCCACATTATGCTAGAGGATATTTTTATTTTATGATAATTGTTCCCTTTCTTGAAACCACTTAATTTGAAAATTTAAGTGGTACGAAATGGGATAAAGAAATTCAACAAAGTTTTAAGCTACACAGCATCACTTGGCTGTGAAGTTTACGCACTTTGTTTATAAAAACAACAACAACGAATAAAGGTCTCATTAAATTTGCTGGTTTATGAATGCATGATCCTTTTTTACTACAAATTTGTTTCAATGTTATTTTTAACTTGAGGACACCATTTAATTAGGGTAACCATTTATTGAAACAAAATTAAGACAATAAATTAAAAAAGTATCATTGACTTTACTTCTGATAATTTGGGCCATCTGCTTTATTGAGACAAATTTTTTATTGTCTCAATTAATCAGAATCTACTGTATCATAAATTTTAACCCACATTATGCTAGAGGCTTTTTTTATTTTATGATTATTGTTCCCTTTCTTGAAACCATTTAATTTGAAAATTTAAGTGGTACAAAAAGGGATAAATAAATTCAACAAAGTTTTAAGCTACACAGGTCGCTTGGCTGCGAAGTTTACGCACTTTGTTTATATATTTTTAAAAATCAGTTAATTTTAATTTGTTTGTTTATGAATGCATGATCCTTTTTTTTTTACTGCAAAATTATTTAAATACAGTCGAACCTCGTTAACACGAAATCGCTTAACGCGAAATTTCGCTTAACACGAAATAATACTGAGGTCCCGTCAGACCAGTCTGAAAATCAATGTTAATTAATATGTTTAACACGAAATGAGATTTCGGAAAATCCTGCCTAACGCGAATTTGTTTTTCCTCTGAAGTCCAAACATGATCCCTTATGCAATGGTTTCAATATTTCAAACTTATATGTCACATCTTCTTTTTAAAAATGGAATTTTTTTCATCGTTTGAAAAAGACCTAAAGTGCAAAAGGGTTTCAGAAAATAGTGTACTATCGAATTCTTGACTAATTCATGCTTTTCTGTGTCTTCTGATATGCGAAAGTTTTCCCACACTAACCATATCAGCTATAGATCATCGGTCACAATGAAAGTTTGAGTGAAGGAAATTCTTTTTTAAAAGTGATTTTTCCATTACTTGTTTGACTGAATTGCCAATGACATAAACCATACACCGGATTTCTGAAATCCTCTATTTTTGGGTGAAAGAAATGACAATCCCTACTTTACCTTCTGTACTTTACACTCTGAATCTTACCGTAGCATTCAAAACTGTACAACATTTCGTTATGGAATAAGAGGATGCTTCCCGTGCTTTGGACAAATTAGATAAATTCCATACGTTCCTAAAAGAAGTACTCAACAAAAACTGACGGACTCAATAACTAACTTTTTTAAAAAAATGGTTAGAAAGTAAATAAATTTATTAATGCCCAAAATGATGATCAATTTGTTTGAATTTTTAATTAAATTTCTATTTCTTATTAATTTATGACTTTAAGAACAGGCTCATATTTGTAGGTTAATTCATTTAGTTTTTATATCTAACATAGATAGCGCCACTATTGTGACGGTTAACACGAAATTTCGGTTAACACGAAAAAAATTCGCAGTCCCTTCAATTTCGTGTTAACGAGGTTCGACTGTATTATATTTAATTTTTGGACTCTTATTTAATTTAGGAAGCCATTTAATTGAGACAAAATGACAAGAATAAACTCTAAAATTATCATGTACTTTACTTTTGATAATTTTGGGGGCAATCTCTTAATTAGAAAAGATCTATTATGTGTATCAATTAACCAGAATCAAATTTTAACCGACATTCTGCTAGAGCTTTTGTATTTTATGATAATTTGTTCCCTTCCTTGCCAGAATCCTTACCACTTAATTAAAAAAATTAAGTGGTACAAAAAGGGATAAAGAAATTCAACAAAGTTTTAAGCTACACATGTCACTTGGCTGTGCAGTTTACACACTTTGTTTACAATAACAACAACAAAAAAAAAAGTCTCATTTTTTAACTTACCTTTTTATGAATGTATAGTCCTTTTTTTAATCCAAATTTATTTCAATGTTATATTTAATTTTTAGACACCATTTATCTAAGTTAACCATTTAATTGAAACAAAATGACAACAATAAAATTTAAATTATCATTGACGTTACTTCTGATATAATTTGGGGCATCCACTTTAGTGGGACAAACTTGTTATCGTCTCAAATAACTATAATATAATAAAAAATTTTAAGTCACATTATGCTAGAGCCATTTTTATGTGATGATAATTGTTCCCTTTCTTGAAACCACTTAATTTTAAAATTTAAGTGGTACGAAAGCTGATAAATAAATTCGACAAAGTTTTAAGCTACACACGTCACTTGGCTGTGAAGTTCACACATTTTATTTATATACTAGTGTAAATGCCCGTCCTAGGACGGTGGGTACAAATTGGGGTTTTCAGTTAAAATTTTAAATAATTGATAAAAATATTCATATACTGTTTATCGACAATAGGGAAAACTGACCTCCGTTAAGGTAATATTAGGTAATATAGAGGGTTAATGGTAAATTTTACTGTTAATGGTAGTTATGTTAATGGTAAATTTTACGAAACGTAACTTTTTTCTTTATCTTTGTTTTTCAACTCAAAATTTCTAAATATTTTTCTGAATAATTAAAATCTCGATTCTAATAACGATCTCAATAATTAATTAAGGTCTCAATAATTAATTATGTTAAGTAAATTATAGGTATTAATTTTCGCTCTCAATAATACGAAAACGATCTTTTAGTTTCTTCATAATCTAAAGGAATGCATTAATTTTTACACAAAGTCAAATATTTTCCTTTCAAAATTAATAATAAAAATAATTTAAATCATTAAAAAAAGTTGATCTTGTAATAATTCAATACATCCTGAATGTACATACCTTATGTTAATGGTAAATTTTGCGAAACGTAATCTTTTTCCTTATTTTGGTTTTTCAACTCAAAATTTCCAAATATTTTTCTCAATAATTAAAATTTTAATCCTAATAATGATCTCAATAATTAATTAAGGTCTCAATAATTAACTATGGTTAGTAAATTATAGGTATTAATTTTCGCTCTCAATAATACGAAAACGATCTTTTAGTTTCTTTATAATCTAAAGGAATGCATTAATTTTTACACAAAGTCAAATATTTTCCTTTCAAAATTAATAATAAAAATAATTTAAATCATTAAAAAAAGTTGATCTTGTAATAATTCAATACATCCTGAATGTACAGTCGTGGAAAAAAAAAAACTGCACACCCCCCACTAACTCTGCAACAAATTATAGTAGAAGGAAGTGACTGGTACCAAATGATTGGAAATAAAGTCTACTTTTAAATTATATATCTAAAATTTGCCTAAGGGGCCATCTACATATTAAAACAAGCCTAAGATTTATTTTTTTCAATGGCAACACCCACTTTTGACATGATATTTTAAATCTTCGGTTCAAACTATACCTAGATACAAAATTTTAAGTCATTTGGATGATAAGTTTTCGAGTTATAAACATTCAAATTTTAGAGCCTCTAATGTTAAATTACATTTTCATATTTTTATTAATATCTCCTGAGATTATAATTCTAATGTGTTAATTTTTTTTTTTGGTTATAATACTAAAAAGCCCAAACATAAATATGTCAAATTTGTAATTTTTATAATTTTATAATATGAATTATGAATTATGAAATTAATGTTCGAAAAAATTATGAATTGCAACCTGCAATTTTTTTGATGGATTTATATTTATTATGTCCTGCTTTATGTGTATTCATTATTTTAAATTTTTCTACCAAGTAGTTTTCAAATTACGCTCAAAAAACGGCAAGATGCTGCTTTAAGGGGCCGTCTATGATGTGCATTAAAGCATAGTTTGAACAGGATGGGATCGCTCCGACTCGAAATCCCGATAGATACCACTAAATTTTAATAGTATTTGTTACCTTATTCTAGAACAAAATTTCTGAAATTCTTTACGTTGGAGAATACTATTAAAATTTAGTGGTAAGAATCGATATTCGGGTCGGAGCGCGCTCATCTCTGTTTGAGAAAATATTATACTCATAGGCTGGGATTAAAACAAGATTTTCTCAAATCTTGTTAAATTGTTTGCAATATTACACTAAATGGTTGTTAGATAAAGTATTAACGCGAAAGTATTTGTTACTTAAAAATGCTAATTTAAACTTTTATTAACTTTTGTATATCAATCAAAAATTGTAATCTTTACAAATATGTATGGATGTTCAGTTTTTATTCCATTAATAACGAACTTAAAATAATTAAACTTTTTCTTCTATAACTTTCGTATTTAGATCTATTCGATTAAACAGGCTAATTGAAAAAAAAAAAATACAAGTTATTTTTATGGTTTTCTGATAGGCAAGATTATTTCCCAATCGCTAGCAGTGTGCAAAAAAATCTAATAATAATAATAATAATAAATGGCAAACGGTAAGTTTTCTTGCCAAGAGGCATTAATGAGTTAATTGTAAAATTTCAAATGAACTACCAGAATAGGTTTAATCATAGAATTATTAACCCTATTCCGAGGGAGAATAACGAATGTAAAGTTATTCAGATGTCTTTATAACATAGATTTAGTTTTAGGTCTTCAAATAAATCTGAATATAAATCCTGCGACACCCCCCCCCCCCTCGCTACTAAAAAAAAAGCAATGTCTGGATTTATATTCAGACTAAAAAACAATTTATCTGCGTTTTTTTTTTTTTTTTTTTTTTACTTTGATTATACTATTTTTTTAAATTCTACATTTTGCATTTGTCACTGTTATTCACGTTTCTGACAATAAACTAAAAAAAAGGCGAGTTAAATAGATGCAAAATCTGGGAAACAGCATTATGAAAGCACCTGTAAAATTCCAATAACATTTACATGTTCTAAAACTATTTTAATTACAAATAATCTTATGGTTTTTTAACCCCTTCGTGAAGTGCGTCTATTACAGAATTTTTAATAATTTACCACCGGTTTTTTAAAACAGAAATTTTCGTCTGTTTGAATCGTGGAAATGCTAAGATATAGTAAGGCAAAGCTTACAAAAAAAGTAACTGGTGGGAAAAATCGAGGATTCTGAGCATCTTATGCGTCACGTATACGTGTCACTTGTCCCCAAGGGGTTAAAATCGGATAATTCAACAGTTGTAAACATTATTTAACCGCATATAACAATAACCGAAACTTATTAAGTGAGTAAAATGGTCATATCGGTAAAACATAATACATTAAAAGAAGTGACATTCTGCAGCATTTCAACAATCGAGAACCGAACTTCAATTTGGATACAGTCCCTTAAATATGCTCATTATAAAGTAATTAATTTCTCAGAAACTAATCGTAGGAATTTAATGAAATTTGGTATCTAGGCATAGTTTGAACTGCAGATTTCAAATATGTTGTCAAATTTGAGTCTTGCTATTGAAAAAAACAAAGTTTGGGTGTGTTTTTATATGTAGATGTCCCCCTATGCAAATTTTATATACATCATTTAAAAGTAGACTTTATTTCCAATCGTTTGGTACCAGTCACTTCCTTCTACTATAATTTGTTGCAGAGTTAGTGGGGGGTGTTCCGTTTTTTTTTTTCCACGACTGTACATACCTTATGTTAATGGTAAATTTTACGAAACGTAATCTTTTCCCTTATTTTGGTTTTTCAACTCAAAATTTCCAAATATTTTTCTGAATAATTTCTCAATAATTAATTAAGGTCTCAATAATTAACTATGGTTAGTAAATTATAGGTATTAATTTTCGCTCTCAATAATACGAAAACGATCTTTTAGCTTCTTCATAATCTAAAAGAATGCATTAATTTTTACACAAAGTCAAATATTTCCCTTTCAAAATTAATAATAAAAATAATTTAAATCATTTTAAAAAGTTGATCTTGTAATAAATCAATACATCCTGAATTTTCTTATTCTAAAAATATGCTTATGTACATTTTATATTATTTTACAACTTTATTATTATGTAAATTATAATAAAGTTGTATTATTAATTTTTTTTTTTCTAACAGAAACGTATAATTTGTATTTATTGTCAGAAGATGGCGCCAGAATAGTATTTACGAACGAAATCTAAAATGCTGGTAGATGCATCGCAAAGCCTCGAAAGGTATCATCGCTATTTCTGAAAAAGTGATTTCAGGAATAAAATGCTTACAGAAATAAATTTTAGAAAATCCTTTAAATATTTAAAGACTTTAAAATGCTTTTACAAATATTTTAAGAGCATAATTGGATATTTTAATGAAACGTTCAAAGAGTCATTCCTTTTTTTTTTCTAGATATGGGATTTGTGTTTTTGAATGGCAACATTATTCGTTTATTTACATCAGGTAATCGGATGTTTAATCTGTTATTTTTAATTTAAAACTTAAAACATTATAACTGGATATGATATACATGTTTTATACGAAAATATGCTGAACAGACGTTATTTCAAGTAGAAGATATTATCATTTATTGTTATTATGTGTTAGCATATATTTTTCAGTAAGCCTAACATGGCGTTTACCAACGTCGACTCGCAGATCAGAGTGGTACAGCCCGGTACCGTTACAGACACTTTCTCGCCTTTGGATTTTATTATAAGTAAGATATATGTATATATATATATATATATCATTTAAAGAAAGTCATTTTTAAAATTTGTCAGTTTATGAATCCATGATCTTTTTTTACTGTATATTTAAATATTGTTTTTAATTTTTTGGACACCATTTAATTGGGGAAGAAACATATATTTGCGACAAAATGACAAGAACATATTTGTAAATTATCATTGACTTTACTTCTGATAATTTGGAGCAACTGCTTTATTGGGACAAATTTGTTATTGTCTCAATTAAATTAACCAGAATCTACTGTGTCATAAATTTAACACATTATTTTAGAGAAAAATTCAACAAAGTTTTAAGCTACACGTCACTTGGCTGTGAAGTTATGCACTTTGTTTTATAATAACAATAAATAAATAAAAATAAAATAAGTCTCAATGATTTTGTTTTTTAAACATTTCTGTTTATGAATGTGTAGTCCTTTTTTAATCCAAATTTATGTCAATGTTATATTTAATTTTTAGATACCATTTTATAGGGAAGCCATTTAATTGAAACAAAATGTCAAGAATAAATTTTCAAATTATCATTGACTTTACTTCTGATAATTTGGGGCAGCTGCTTTATTGGTAAAAAAATTTTATTGTCTCAATTAAAAGAATCTACTGTATCTTAAATTTTAACCCACATTATGCTAGAGGCTTTTTTTTATTTTATGATAATTGTTCCCTTTCTTGAAACCATTTAATTTGAAAATTTAAGTGGTATGAAAAGGGATAAAGAAATTCAACAAAGTTTTAAGCTACACAGCGTCACTTGACTGTGAAGTTTACACACTTTGTTTATAATAACAACAACAACGAAAAAAAGGTCTCATTAAATTTGCTGGCTTATGAATGCATGATCCTCTTTTACTACAAATTTGTTTCAATGTTATTTTTAACTTTAGGACACCATTTAATTAGGGTAACCATTTAATTGAAACAAAATTAAGACAATAACATTGACTTTACTTCTGATAATTTGGGCTTTCTGCTTTATTGAGACAAATTTTTTATTTTCTCAATTAATCAGAATCTACTGTATCATAAATTTTAACCCACATTATGCTAGAGGCTTTTCTTATTTTATGATAATTGTTCCCTTTCTTGAAACCATTTAATTTGAAAATTTAAGTGGTACAAAAAGGGATAAATAAATTCAACAAAGTTTTAAGCTACACAGGTCGCTTGGCTGCGAAGTTTACGCACTTTGTTTATATTTTTTTAAAAATCAGTTAATTTTAATTTGTTCGTTTATGAATGCATGATCCTTTTTTTTTTACTGCAAAATTATTTAAATACAGTCGAACCTCATTAACACGAAATCGCTTAACACGAAATAATACTGAGGTCCCGTCAGATCAGTCTGAAAATCAATGTTAATTAATATGTTTAACACGAAATGAGATTTCGGAAAATCCCGCCTAACGCGAATTTGTTTTTCCTCCGAAGTCCAAACATGATTCCTTATGCAATGGTTTCAATATTTCAAACTTATATGTCACATCTTCTTTTTAAAAATGGAATTTTTTTCATCGTTTGAAAAAGAACTAAGTGCAAAAGGGTTTCAGAAAATAGTGTACTATCGAATTCTTGACTAATTCATGCTTTTCTGTGTCTTCTGATATGCGAAAGTTTTCCCACACTAACCATATCAGCTATAGATCATCGGTCACAATGAAAGTTTGAGTGAAGGAAATTCTTTTTTAAAAGTGATTTTTCCATTACTTGTTTGACTGAATTGCCAATGACATAAACCATACACCAGATTTCCGAAATCCTCTATTTTCGGGTGAAAGAAATGACAATCCCTACTTTACCTTCTGTACTTCACACTCTGAATCTTACTGTAGCATTGAAAACTGTACAACGTTTCGTTATGGAATAAGAGGATGCTTCCCGTGCTTTGGACAAATTAGATAAATTCCATACGTTCCTAAAAGAAGTACTCAACAAAAACTGACGGACTCAATAACTAACTTTTTTAAAAAATGGTTAGAAAGTAAACAAATTTATTAATGCCCAAAATGATGATCAATTTGTTTGAATTTTTAATTAAATTTCTATTTCTTATTAATTTATGACTTTAAGAACAGGCTCATATTTGTAGGTTAATTCATTTAGTTTTTATATCTAACATAGATAGCGCCACTATTGTGACAATTAACACGAAATTTCGGATAACACGAAAAAAATTCGCAGTCCCTTCAATTTCATGTTAACGAGGTTCGACTGTATTATATTTAATTTTTGGACTCCTATTTAATTTAGGAAGCCATTTAATTGAGACAAAATGACAAGAATAAACTCTAAAATTATCATGTACTTTACTTCTGATAATTTTGGGGGCAATCTCTTAATTAGAAAAGATCTATTATGTGTATCAATTAACCAGAATCAAATTTTAACCGACATTCTGCTAGAGCTTTTGTATTTTATGATAATTGTTCCCTTTCTTGAAACCACTTAATTTGAAAATTTAAATGGTATTAAAAGGGATAAAGAAATTCAACAAAGTTTTAAGCTACGCATGTCACTTGGCTGTGCAGTTTACGCACTTTGTTTACAATAACAACAACAACAAAAAAAGTCTCATTTTTTAACTTACCTTTTTATGAATGTATAGTCCTTTTTTTAATCCAAATTTATTTCAATGTTATATTTAATTTTTAGACACCATTTATCTAAGTTAACCATTTAATTGAAACAAAATGACAGCAATAAAATTTAAATTATCATCCACGTTACTTCTGATATAATTTGGGGCATCCACTTTAGTGGGACAAACTTGTTATCGTCTCAAATAACTATAATATAATGAAAAAATTTAAGTCACATTATGCTAGAGCCATTTTTATATGATGATAATTGTTCCCTTTCTTGAAACCACTTAATTTTAAAATTTAAGTGGTACGAAAGCTGATAAATAAATTCGACAAAGTTTTAAGCTACACACGTCACTTGGCTGTGAAGTTCACACATTTTATATATATATATATATATATATATCATTTAAAGAAAGTCATTTTTAAAATTTGTCAGTTTATGAATCCATGATCTTTTTTTACTGTATATTTAAATATTGTTTTTAATTTTTTGGACACCATTTAATTGGGGAAAAAACATTTATTTGCGACAAAATGACAAGAACATATTTGTAAATTATCATTGACTTTACTTCTGATAATTTGGAGCAACTGCTTTATTGGGACAAATTTGTTATTGTCTCAATTAAATTAACCAGAATCTACTGTGTCATAAATTTAACACATTATTTTAGAGAAAAATTCAACAAAGTTTTAAGCTACACGTCACTTGGCTGTGAAGTTATGCACTTTGTTTTATAATAACAATAAATAAATAAAAATAAAATAAGTCTCAATGATTTTGTTTTTTAAACATTTCTGTTTATGAATGTGTAGTCCTTTTTTAATCCAAATTTATTTCAATGTTATATTTAATTTTTAGATACCATTTTATAGGGAAGCCATTTAATTGAAACAAAATGTCAAGAATAAATTTTCAAATTATCATTGACTTTACTTCTGATAATTTGGGGCAGCTGCTTTATTGGTAAAAAAATTTTATTGTCTCAATTAAAAGAATCTACTGTATCTTAAATTTTAACCCACATTATGCTAGAGGCTTTTTTTTATTTTATGATAATTGTTCCCTTTCTTGAAACCATTTAATTTGAAAATTTAAGTGGTATGAAAAGGGATAAAGAAATTCAACAAAGTTTTAAGCTACACAGCGTCACTTGGCTGTGAAGTTTACACACTTTGTTTATAATAACAACAACAACGAAAAAAAGGTCTCATTAAATTTGCTGGCTTATGAATGCATGATCCTCTTTTACTGCAAATTTGTTTCAATGTTATTTTTAACTTTAGGACACCATTTAATTAGGGTAACCATTTAATTGAAACAAAATTACGACAATAAATTAAAAAATTATTATTGACTTTACTTCTGATAATTTGGGCCAGCTGCTTTATTGGGACAAATTTGTTATTGTCTCAATTAAATTAACCAGAATCTACTGTATCATAAATTTAACACATTATTTTAGAGAAAAAATTCAACAAAGTTTTAAGCTACACGTCACTTAGCTGTGAAGTTATGCATTTTGTTTTATAATAACAAAAAATTAATAAAAATAAAATAAGTCTCAATGATTTTGTTTTTTAAACATTTCTGTTTATGAATGTGTTGTCCTTTTTTAATCCAAATTTATTTCAATGTTATATTTAATTTTTAGATACCATTTTATTAGGGAAGCCATTTAATTGAAACAAAATGTCAAGAATAAATTTTCAAATTATAATTGACTTTACTTCTGATAATTTGGGGCAGCTGCTTTATTGGTAAAAAAAATTTTATTGTCACAATTAAAAGAATCTACTGTATCTTAAACTTTAACCCACATTATGCTAGAGGCTTTTTTTATTTTATGATAATTGTTCCCTTTCTTGAAACCACTTTACTTAATTTGAAAATTTAAATGGTACGAAAAGGGATAAAGAAATTCAACAAAGTTATAAGCTACACAGCATCACTTGACTGTGAAGTTTACGCACTTTGTTTATAACAACAACAACAACGAAAAAAGGTCTCATTAAATTTGCTGGTTTATGAATGCATGATCCTTTTTTACTACAAATTTGTTTCAATGTTATTTTTAACTTTAGGACACCATTTAATTAGGGTAACCATTTAATTGAAACAAAATTAAGACAATAAATTAAAAAAGTATCATTGACTTTACTTCTGATAATTTGGGCCATCTGCTTTATTGAGACAAATTTTTTATTGTCTCAATTAATCAGAATCTACTGTATCATAAATTTTAACCCACATTATGCTAGAGGCTTTTTTTATTTTATGATTATTGTTCCCTTTCTTGAAACCATTTAATTTGAAAATTTAAGTGGTACAAAAAGGGATAAAGAAATTCAACAAAGTTTTAAGCTACACAGCGTCAGACTGTGAAGTTTACGCACTTTGTTTATATATTTTTAAAAAGTCGGTTTATTTTAATTTGTCAGTTTATGAATGTATTCTTTTTTTACTACAAATTTATTTAAATGTTATATTTAATTTTTGGACTCTATTTAATTAAGGAAGCCATGTAATTGAGACAAAATGACAAGAATAAACTCAAATTATGATGTACTTTATTTCTGATAATTTGGGGACAATCTCTTTATTGGAAAAGATCTATTATATTTGTCAATTAACCAGAATCGATTTTTAACATACATTATGCTAGAGCTTTTGTATTTTATGATAATTTGTTCCCTTTGTTAAAACCACTTAATTTAAAAATTTAAGTAGTACAAAAAGGGATAAAAAAATTCCACAAAGTTTTAATCTACACACATCACTTGGGTGTGCAGTTTACGCACTTTGTTTATAACAACTACAACAACAAAAGTCTTTTTTTTTTTTCCTTACTTGTTTATAAGTGTATAGTTCTTTTTTAATCTAAATTTATTTCAATGTTATATTTAATTTTTAGACACCATTTTATTAGGTAAGCCATTCAACTGAAACAAAAAGGCAAAATAAATTTGAAAATTATCATTGAATTTATTTCTGATAATTTGGGCCAGCTGCTGTATTGGGACAAATTTGTTATTGTCTCATTTAATCAGAATCTACTGTATACATAAATTTTAACCCACATTATGCTAGAGGCTTTTTTTAATTTTATGATAATTGTACCCTTTCTTGAAACCACTTAATTTGAAAAAGTAAGTGTTATGAAAAGGGGTAAATAAACTCAGCAAAGTTTTAAGCTATACAACGTCACTTGGCTGTGAAATTTATGTACTTTGTTTAGAATGACAACAACAAAGAAAAAGTCTCATTAAATTTGCCGGTTTATGAATGCATGGTCCTTTTTTACTACAAATTTGTTTGTGTTATTTTTAACTTTTGGACACCATTTAATTAGGGTAATTTTTAATTGAAACAAAGTGACAACAATAAAATTTCAATTATCATTGACTTTACTTCTGATAATTTGGGGCAGCTGCTTTATTTGTACAAATTGTTTGTCTCATTTTACCAGAATCTACTGTAATATAAATTTTAACCCACATTATGCTAAAGGCTTTTTTTATTTTGTGATAATTTTTTCCTTTTCTTAAAACCACTTAATTTGAAAATTTAAGTGATACGAAAAGGGATAAAGAAATTCAACAAAGTTTTAAGCTACACAGCGTCACTTGGCTGTGAAGTTTACGCACTTTGTTTATAATAACTTCAACAACAACAAAAAAGTCTCATTTTTAACTTGCCTTTTTATGAATGTATAGTTCTTTTTAATCCAAATTTATTTCAATGTTATATTTAATTTTTAGACACCATTTATCTAAGGTAACCATTTAATTGAAACAAAATGACAACAATAAAATTTAAATTATTATTGACGTTACTTCTGATATAATTTGGGGCATCCACTTTATTGGGACAAATTTGTTATCGTCTCAAATAACTGTAATATAATCATAAATTTTAACTCGTCTTATTATTTTTTTTAATTTACCTGTTTATGAATTGTATAGTCCTTTTTTAATCCAAATTTATTTCAATGTTATTTTTAATTTTTTAGACACCAGTTTATTAAGGAAGCCATTTAATTGAAACAAAATGACAAAATAAATTTGAAAATTATCATTGACTTTACTTCTAAAAATTTGGGCCAGCTGCTTTATTGGAACAAATTTGTTATTGTGTCAATTAATCAGAATCTATTGTATCATAAATTTTAACCCACATTATGCTAGAGGCTTTTTTTATTTTATGATAATTGTTCCCTTTCTTGAAACCACTTATTTTGAAAATTTAGGTGGTACGAAAAGGGATAAATAAATTCAACAAAGTTTTAAGCTACACAGGTCGCCTGGCTGTGAAGTTTAGTACATTTGTTTATAAAAAAAGGAAAGTTGTCTTTTTTTTTTATTTGCTGAATCATTTTTTTTTTTTTTTTACCACACATTTGTTTCAATGTTATTTTTATTTTTTGGACACCATTTAATTGAAACAAAATGACAACAATAAAATTTAAATTATGATTGACTTTACTTGTGATATAATTTATGGCAGCTGTTTTATTTGGACAAATTTGTTATTGTCTCAATTTACCAGAATCTGTTGTATCATAAATTTTAACCCATATTATGCTAGAAGCTTTTTTTATTTTATAATTGGTCCCTTTCTTGAAACCACTTAATTTGAAAATTTAAGTAGTACGAAAAGGGTTAAATAAACTCAACAAAGTTTTAAGCTACACAACATCACATGGCTATGAAGTTTGCGCACTTTGTTTACAATAACAACTACAAAAATAAAGTTTTAGAATGAATTTTTATTTTCTAGTTTGCTTGTTTATGAATGTGTATGGTCTTTTTTTATTCCAAATTTATTTCAAAGTTGCATGAAATATTTTTAATAACTATCATCAAATGTATATTTTGTTTGCTAATAAATATTATAATGGCATAAACTTTTAAAATCAATTCTGTGCATGTGCATTGTGTACTCGCCAAGTTTTCTAGTTTTATCTGAAGTCTTTTTTTTTTTTTTTTCCTTTGGTTCTTATTTTCCAGGGTTTGCATTTTATATTAAATTTTACAAGTCATCTGACTTTTTAATCATAAAATTTGCGAATAAGCATAAATCAAACACTTTGTGCGAATTTTAATTCAAACTAAATCCATTAACAACGTTATAAAGCACAAATGAAAAAATTGCGAGTCAGTCAATAAGAAAATGAGTCAATTATGAAAAAAAAATTAAATTTTAATTAACTTATTGGTTATAACTAGCTATGCAAATTAAAATATGTATATTTATTAGATGACTGATATGTTACAACATATAAATAGTTGCTGTATTTGAAGACTTATATTATCAGCTTTCATAAATAAATAATTATTGTAATAAAAATTGAAATATTACTTTTGTATATCATTTTTCCAAACTTTTATGGCTTTTAAATATTAAAAATTGGTGACAGTTTTGCCATACATACTCTGAGTCATAAAACAGAAATACATTTACACAATAAACCTGCTTTGTTATTTTGTCTTTATTATATTTTGAGTGTCAGAAGCTCTTTACATGTATCATTTAGTGTTTGGGGAAGGCAGGGCAAAGTGGTCACCCTAAGATTTTGTGAATTTTTGTTAATCCTTAAAATACATATAAATAACTGATAATTTGCAAGGAACTAGAGTGATTACTTAGAAATGTAAGGGTATTTATAATTTTTGTGAAATAATAAAGTGGAAGTGAGAATTTTTTTTTTTCCAAAAAAGGTCAAAATGACCACTTTGCGCAACATGTGTAAAAAGATTGAAAACACTATTTAAATGATTAGAATATTTTTATTATCATAACTGTTGCCAGAGTTTTTAACAATTATGCGTGTAGGCCTAATTTTCATCCTCTTCACTTCCTCCTTGCTTCTCTTTGCAGCGTTCTTTCTTTTTCTTCTTGAAGTTTTTGGCTTCCTGAAGTTTGTTTTTGTAGGGACTGGAAGTTAATATACCCAATGTCCCCTTCTTTCTTAACAAGTGTTTCATTTTTGTAACTGTGGGCATGGGAATGACATCCTTAGGGGACACTGCAAAATATCCTGTCAATGTTGAAGGGGCTGGTGTAGGTGGAGTTGATTTTGTTCAATTGATACATTATCTTGAAGTGGATTGGCTCCCTCATCATTTAGCTCTTCTTCATGTGGATTTTCAAGGGAAATATCTGTAGTCTGGGCAGCAAAATCATAACAAAATTCTGAGCTGCATTAAAAACAGGACGATATTAGCTCAATACCTTTGTGGTCTCCTTCGCATCGATGTTCTTATTCAGAACTTTTCTTTTCAATGTAGTTCTACGTTGAATGTGGAGGGATCTGTTTTAAATGCCATACCATTGTTTCTTACTGTGTCAATTGCTCTCTGCATTGTAGCTGAATCCTATTTTTGCTGGTCACTGGTTCTCTTATAATTGTACACCATCCTTTCTGCCTGAAACAAAAAGCAGAAATAAGACCTGCGACTTTGGCGGGCAAAACGGCTACTACCCTGACGACTTTGGCAGGTAAAACGGCCACTACCCTGACCACTTTGCCCGTTTGGGAGCCATTACAGAAAATATGTTCTATAGGAGAAACTATTGAACAACCAGCGACCACTTACCCACTAATGTAAAACTGAAAACATGCTCTTTTCTTGCACATTCAATCAATAAATGCAAGTACAACAGGTTACTGTTAATAGTATGTAATATAAGTCACTTACCTTAGATCACAAACTTCAAAAACTCAAAAACCTACTCTAAAATCATGAAACCTGGAACCACCTTGTTCAATGATTGTCTGGTTACTCACTGCCATCAAATGGAATAGTTTGACCACAAATCATGCGATGCCAGCGCTCTGGTGATGTCATTATATTGGGGGCCTTTCCTTCCCCTATGACTACAGCACAAGTGACTAAAATATAAAACACTGAAATTAAAGTTCATAGATTTTTTTTTTTTTTTACAGCAAACTTGAGATGCACATATATATGTGAACATACTATTAACAAGCAATTTCTTTGCCTTGTTATATTCCATGTTATATCCTTGATATGTTAAAGCAGAGCACCCATCCCTTTTACTGTATTTTTAGAAATACTAAACACTTTCCTTGCTCTGTTCACATCAATAATTTCATATTTTCAGAATGAATCATCAAAATTATCTTTCTCATACAAAAACAGGCGAAATTTCACCCTTTGATAATGACCAGGTTATGGCTACGTTCTGCTTATTCTCAGGTTACGGTTATTTATGGCTTAACTTTCTACATCAATGTTAATCAATGGAAAGCAATTTGTTATTTTTGATCACAATAATAAAATCTTAATGACATACATATGTCAACAATTACATTAATTACTAAAATAACTAATAACTTTACATTTGAGTTTTTTTTTCCTCTTTATACTTCATGCATAACATATCTGTGTATTTACCATTATATAGCACATGATAAATGCCTAATTTGTAATCATTCCAATTTTTTTGCAGGTACTGGAAATACAGTTATCAAATCGGTGAAAGTTTTAAAAGAACATGGAGTGAGAGAGGACAATATCATTCTTCTGAATTTATTTTGTACTCCCCATGGTAAATACATTTCTGCTAATTTTCAAATTATTATCTGAAATGCATGTATAGTTATAGCTAACACTTTTCTGGGGAAAACACCATGTTGAGGTAATGTGGGTCATGTAACATTACCCACCATGTTTAAGTAATTCAATCATTAGTTTTTATTTTAAAAAATTAATTAATTTTAATCACAGTACGTTATAAATGAAAATCTTTTAGCCCATTGCTAAACTCCAAACTGCTAAACTCATTACTAGTACAAAAATAGTTCAGTCTTTGCTTCAATGGACTACTTAAACTCATGGTTGCTGAACTTACTAATTGGGTTGATAAATGCTTTAATGAATTTAATATACTTTAATCATTTATTTAAAATTTTTTGTAATCTGCTGTCCAGTGATGTTAGATATTGCACATCATTTGAATATATTTCTGTATGTTTCAGTGTCATGCATGTCAACTAGAAGTTTTTCCTTTATCGATTGTGTTTTTAAATTGTGATATAATTTATACTTTAGTTAAAATATTTTTCAGCCAGTGTGCTGTACTTAAATGTAAAGATTAAAAAATAAATAAAAATCTTTAATTTCATCCCTGTATTACATTTCTGCCAATTTAAATGTAATTTCATTACATCTATATAATGGTCTTATACAATATATATATATATACATATAATAGGGGTGCACAACCTGTGGCCCACAATCGGATTACTGGTGCCCCGCGCACCAATTTCGCCGATAGGACGTGAAAAAATCCCAAATTTCGCCGATCAGTTGCGTAAAAATCGCGAATTTTGCCAAATTTCGCGGATCGGACGCATATAAATCGCGAATTTCGCCCATCAGGTGCGTAAAAATCACAAATTTTGCCGATCGGACATAATAAACGCGAATTTTGTCGATCAGGTGCGTATAAATAGCAAATTTTGTCGATCGGGCCCGTAAAAATCGCGAATTTTGCCGAAAAGGAGCGTAAAAATCACAAATTTTGCCGATCAGGTGCGTAAAAATCGCGAATTTTGCCGATCATGTGCGTGTAAATTGCAAATTTTGCCAATCGGGTGCGTGTAAATCGCAAATTTTGCCAATCGGGTGCGTATAAATCGTAAATTTCGCCGATCGTCTGCGTAAAAGTCAAGAATTTCGCCGATCGGGCGTTTAAAAATCATGAGTTTTACCGATCGGGTGCGTAAAAATCCCGAATTTTGCCAATCGGGTGCGAAAAAATTGCAAATTAAATCGATTGGGTGCGAAAAATCGTAAATTTTGCTGGTCAGGTACTTAAAAATCGCGAATTTTGCCGAAAAGGCGCGTTAAAAATCGCAAATTTTGCCGATCGGGTGCGTATAAATCGTAGATTTTGCCGATCATCTGCGTAAAAATCGCAAATTTTGCCGAACAGACGCATAAAAATCGCAAATTTTGCCGAACAGACGCATAAAAATCGCAAAATTTGCCGATCGGGTGCGTGTAAATGGCGAATTTTGTCGATCGGCTGTGTATAAATCGTAGATTTCGCCGATCGTCTGCGTAAAAATCGCGAATTTTGACGATTGGGCGCATAAAAGAAGCGAATTTTGCCTATCGGGCCATTAAAAATCGCGAATTTTGCCGATCGGGTGCATATAAATTGTAAATTTCGCCGATCGTCTGCGTAAAAGTCATGAATTTCGCCGATCGGGCGCATAAAAATCATGAATTTTACCAATCGGGTGCATAAAAATCGCGAATTTTGCCGATTGGGTGTGAAAAAATCGAAATTAAGTCGATCGGGTGTGAAAAATCGCAAATTTGGTCGATCGAGTGCGAAAAAACACAAAATTCGCCGATCAGGTGCGAAAAAATCGCAAATTCTGTCGATTAGCGCGAAAACATTGCAAATTTTACCGGTCAAGCACGTAAAAATCGCAAAATTTGCCGATCAGGTGCATATAAATTGCAAATTTCGCTGATCGGTTTCATAAGAATTGTAAACTTCGTTGAATGGCCGCGTAAAATCGTGAATTTCGTCAATCACTAGGAAAAAACTGCGAATATTGTCAATCGTTCGTGGGAAAAACAAATGCAAGTTTTTTCCATCCTTGCCAACTGAATTGGGTTATGCTGACTAAGGAGGTGGTTGGGTATAGGGGGCTAACCCTCTTTTTAAAATTAGCCATTTTTATGAACTTTTAGGCCGATCCTCCCCATCCTTCCCCGAAAACAAAATTTTGTCCACACTACGGATGTTGGCTCTCGACAATCCAGTCCTTTTTGCAACTGACCCTCCTCTTATAAAGGTTGTGCACACCTACTTGATATCCACATTTTATGACTAAATATGTTAAGAAGTACAATTTAGAATAATATATGTTTCTCCTTATCCTCACCTTCATTCATGAAAGCACAATTTGTTTTCGGCACTGGCATCCTTTAAAGCTAAATTTACTCCTTCAAAAATAATCAATGAGTATTTTCACTCTTTGAAAATAATCTTAGCTATATCTCTTTTATAAATACAAATGTAAACTGTTGATATATCCTTGCCAACAGAACTGAATACGTTGACTGGGAAGGAAGGAACCTAGGGGACTAAAACTACCTTTCCGAAATTGATGTTTTTTTTTAATATGATTGTAGACTTAGATCCCTGTGTGACGTGGATATGATTTGATGGGATGGAATAAATCAATTGCCGTAATAATATTATTATCTTAATGGATGGAAGAATAGATCGTATAGTAAACTTTTAAATATTTTATTGCAGTTGTGATTGAAATAAGCAAATAACCCTGCACAATTTGTGCATCTGTTCTTTTGGTCAAAAATTCTTAAGAAGAGAAACAATCATAATAATAAAATGAATTAAACGGTCTTACTTGAGTGAAATAATAGATGCAGACTATAAATGATGAATACTTCGTAAGAGTTGGATCCATAAAATCTTTATTGTAATTCTTGAGGAAGGAGGAAGGATGAGAATAAAAGCAGTTGCACATCATTGCTTTATAAAGTTCTGGCTCAATCATCATGAAATTCGAAGAATCTCTAAAATATTCCTTCTGGACGAATCCATTAAGGGATGTAGGATTAATGCAGAATTAATTAAATTACCAGTTGATTTAAACTTTTAAAATATTAAACTTAAAATTTACAACAGCATTTTTATAGAATAATTAAAAACTGAAAACGCGAAATTGATCTCCAAAGAATCCGCGCATGGCGATTCTAGGATACGAGCGCCGGCATAGGGCAGGCCTCAGATCAGACGACGTTTTGCATAAATTTACAGCATCATTTTTATTAAAATTCTGTTGGAAAATGCGCAACATTAATATAAATACCCAGAAAAGGGGTGCACAAATGTGGCAGCAAGATTAATTTAAACTAATTTGTTGATTAGGAATTACGCGAAAAATCAGAAGAGCAAATCAGAAACTAATTAACATTTAATAATTAAAAGAACCATTCTAATTTGTATTTGAAAGACACGCCCCTTTTGCCTGCAACGCCAAAACAAAACAGCTCCCGAAAACACAGGGAACAAGAGCGACGGTGACGCATGCGCACAACACACGAGCGGGAAGAGCCGCCGAATGACGATGACGTCACAGCTCAGCGCCGATTGAAGCGAACTCAGGAGGGATGCTTTGCCATAGAAGCAACGTACAAGGCACGCGATCGCTGGTAAAAAGGCATTTTAAAAGAACAGAAATTAAACTGGAAAGGCTATAAAAAATAGAAATACGTTGAGCTAAAATAAAAATAATTAAAAAAGATAAAACTGTGATATATCTTTATCACACCCTGCCCCCTCCCCACCACACTTTCTCGAAACAAAATTCTCGCTATGCTACTGATGGTGGCCCTCGACAACCCAGTCATTTTTGTAAGTGGCCCTTCGCTTAAAAAGGTTGTGCACCCCTACATATAATCATTAAGATTTAGGTCTTTGTTTTGTTTATATATTAATTATAAACTCTCATCAGAGTACTTATATATATTTTAAATAAACAATGTTTTAAATATTAAATGCTAAAATTCATATATTTAATTCTAATGCAAATAGTTCATTAAACTATTTATTTAAAGAATATTGTTGGTAAACATTGTAGCATATTTGCTAACTTTTACACTTTAGGCATAAAATTTACATATTTTAACCATTTTTTACACTTTTAAGACACTTATTTTTGCACTTTTTTTAGGGTTTTGTTCATCTCATAAAACCTTAGTCGTCCCGCTACGTTGTCTGTCCGCCACAGAGCCGGTTCTCAGAAACTATATAACTTACAGACTTGAAATTTTGTGTACTTATAGCTGAATATCTACTATGAAGCTGAAAATCATAAAATTTATAATTTTCTATTGAAAGATTTCCATGTGAAAAGTGAAAATGCAATAAAAAGTTTCACCAATTGAAAAAATGATTAATATGACGTCATATTGGTAATAAAACGGAAATTTTCAAACATTTCTCAATAATACAAGGAGTATGAGTATGTGTAAGTACAGAAAGCAGGTTAATATGATGTCATTAGAGAATTAAAAAGAAAATTAATCTGACATCATATTGGAAGTTTAACGGACTTCTTCAAATGTTTGAGTATAATATAAAGAGAGTATCAATATGAGTAGAAAGCAAGTAGATACGACGTCAGCAAGTGATTATAATGTGAGTTTGAGGAACGTATTGAATCATGAAAAAAACACGATTATGGAAATATTGGCATATTTTAACATTTTGAAGGTCTCTATACAACATGTTTAATTTTGAAATTGATTTTTTTTTAATATCACATTTAGTCCACATGACAGAGTATAATAGCGGGCCGCTTCAGATATTTGAAAAAACGAAAAATGGACCAGTAAATTTTTATTTTATAAAAAACACAACTTTTTATTTTTATTATTATTATTATTATTTTTTTTTTTTTTGGAAAATGAAATTTATTTGGATTTATTAAAGAAAGGATAAAGTGTTTTGAAAGGATTGTTAAGCGAAACCCTTTGTGCGATCTTCGGTTACACTTACCCACTTGTTCATAGTTTCTCCTAAGGCCCATTTTACTTCTCTTAAATTAAAAATTACTTTCTAACTGCTTTTGATAATAATAAATACTGAATGGAAGGGGATTGTTAAAAGAATGAGCTCAGGTTACATTGTCAAAAATTACCATTGGAAATCTTTTAGTTTTTAGTGTATTATTAAAAAAAATTGTGTTTTGATAGGTTTTTGTTCAGACTGTTTAAAAAGCAATAGCTCTGTATATGTCTTTAATATCAGATTCTTAGTGAAGTGTTTTGCATATCTCCTTACTCCCTTCATTTTTAACTATTCAAAACAATAGATGAAATTAGCTTTTGTGTATATTTTTCATGTCAAAATCCTTTTATAATAGTCATCAGTGTATTGTTTAACAATATTCATCTGTTATGTGCTTTAATAAAAGTTTTTAGATATGAGACAGTCTCTTCAAAGGAAAAAAAAAATGTGTGCGTTTTTACAACTCTTGCAATTTCATTAGCAATTTAAGTACAATGAAAACATTGCAGAACAATAAAAATAATTTAAAATGAAAGAGAAAATTAAAGCTGAAGGTGATCAATATAACAATAATCGCAGAGAGTTTAAGTGGAGCAAAAATGCCCCACTGGTATAAAAAGAAAGAATCTAAAATACAATTCAGACATAGCTTGTGCACCAATTGACATTGCTCATTTGGTTTATAAAATAATGAAATTATTGTAATTAAAGAATCATTCCATTATCTTGAATTTCCTGCCAGATTTTAACTTCGAATTTCAGTGTTTAGATTGGGAATGAAATGCATTTTTCAAGTGTTTGCAGATTTTTAAAAGTTGATTGTAAAATGTGTATAAATCACATTGTAAAGTACAGTAAAACCTGTGAAATAGAACCTGTCTATGATGGAAAGCTGCCTTAAACGGAAAAATGTCTTGATACATACAAAATGGTTATAATAATCCGTGCAAAAAGAATAATATATAAAATGTACCTGTTAAGAATAGAACCTGTCTATAACGTTATCTTTCTTGATTTTTCTTCTCATACTGAATCTTCATTTGAATGTAATTGTCTAAGTCAATTTTTTAAATTAGTTTTTATGTACATAATTGTCTAAATGGTCATTAATATTGTTGATATTTTGTATTCCATTGCATTTCAAACATAATCTGAAAATAAAATCTATGAATGAGTAAATGTGCTATTTGAATAGTTTTAATTGTAGGACATGGTTGGATTTTTGACATGACAGTGGTAAAAACAGTGTTTTTACCAGTTTATTCCGTCAAAAACCTATCATTTTCGATTGTCCTCCAATTTATGGTATAAATGTAGCATACAATACGTTTCTAGATTGATTTTACCTTGTTGTTCTTCTTATTATTATTACTTAAATTACATTTGTTAAATGTATTTAAAAGAAGATAATTTCCCAATATGGGAAAGATTTAAAAATACAAGAGTAAAAGAAAAGAACAATATTTGTCATAATCTTCACTAATATAGATTCTACTAACTGCAATTAACATTAATATTAAATGATAATAAAAGGTTATTATAATTATTAAATAACATTCAATATATATTTTTAATAAAGTACATTAAAATTATTTTAGAGATGCAAATGCTGTTACATTGTATGACAATAGATGTTAAGCATAGACTGGCAGTGAATAAATTTGAATATTCTTAGATATAATATTTTAAAATACATATCTTATGTATTTCATAAATGCAATTATGGTGATTTTCATTTGCACTTCAATAAGTAGAATTTTAAAGTTTTGTTTTCAACAATGTAATAAATTGTACCGAAATTATACACATTGTTTAATCTAATACTTATAAATTACAGGATTTTTCAAAAAATCTAATTTTTTTTAGACTATGCCAAATAGCTTGCTTAAGGGTGTATTCAAATCCAAACTTCTTATTTTGAGACACATTTGTAAATTCATTTTTGCTCTAAAATGCATCCAATTGGCAGGTTCTCTTATTCAGAAACTTTATAATGTTCGTATTGTCTCGATTTTTTGATAAAGCCAGAATATATTTCAAAAAATGCTGTCAAAGTGGACATTTTGTACCGAATTTTCCAAAGCGACAGCGCTGAAAACAAAAAAAAAATTATCGTACTGTGAAAATACTGTCTGTAAATCAATTTCTAATTCATTGAACGAAAAATAAAAATATGGGGCCCTTATAAATGTCTTTATAAATCATGCCGCCAAGTTTCCTGTTGTTACTTTTAAAAATGAGTCTGAGAATGTGTCTAAAAATTTTGAGTTGTTGAGCGTGGAAAAATATTTTTTTTTTTAATACCGCCTTAAGATTATTGTAGACATCTTCTAACAGAGGTGTACACGTATTATTCTAATGCAATTCTTTTTTGTTTTTCTTGGATGGATAAATATACTTTAGAGTCTTTTTGATACAATATTTCATGTAAAACAACTTAATATTAAAGATAGAATGAAAAATAAAATGTAAAAAAAAAACTACTAAAAAATTAGCTTTTGACAGTTTTTGACATTTTTGACAAGGAGGTTTTTGACATGACGGTAAAAACCATGGTTAAAACTGGTAAAAACCGTCATGCGTCAAAAACTTGCCAACCCTGTTGTAGGATAATGTTGGTCAGTCAGACTAGGTTTGGACTGAATTGTTTGCTTTTATACTTGGCTCGAGCTGAACTTTTTTCTCGTATACCTGGCTGGGCCAAGCCAATAAAATTTTTGCCCGTGCCAGGATAAGGCCGAAATTTTTTACCAAGATAGGCCAAAGGAAAATTGTATGGGACAGGCCAGACTCAGGCCCAAAAATTTTGGCCCATGCAGATCTCTAATGTGTAGTACTGTAGAACAGTGAGGGCAAAACATTAAACCTTGTTCAGGGATCTGTTTAGGAAAAAATTGGGTACTTTAAAGGACTTTTCACAAAATTTTTCATTTCATAAAAGGAACCCTTCACAAAATTATTTTCTCTAAAACAGGACCCTTCACAAAATCCTTTGTCTTAAAAATAGGTTTTTCACAAAATTTTTCCATCTTTAAACCAAACATTTCACAAATTAATCATTTAAAAGTAAAATCTGACCTGTCACTTTTACATATATAAAGAAAATATATGTATTTTATATCTATATATCTTCTTAAAAATGCATAAACAAGTACCTGAATATAACGACCATTTCCAATTCACAAAATTATGATTAGATTTTTTACAAATATAAAAAGCTATTCACAATTTCACAAAAACAGGACCCTGTGAAAAAAGTCTGGACAGACCCCTGTTGTTATTTACTTCATTAATTTTAATCATACTGTAACATAAATACCATTGCCGTATGACTAAAACATACGTGAATATTACACAAAATTTTAATATTATACTATACTATATTATATTTGTGTGTATAATTTATTTTCATGTATTATAAAAAAATATATTTCACACACAAAATTATTGCACTTCTAGCCCATTGGACGACATCACTATTCCAAAAATATTTCAGTCTTTACTTGAATGGACTATACGAATGATCAGTGAACTTACTACTTGAGTTGATAAAAGTTTTCTATAATTTAACGCAGTTTGATTGTTCATTTTCAATTTTTTGTGGTCTACTGACCACTGATGCTAGACATTGCATTTTTGTAAATTGTATATCCATTTTGTAAATTACTGTTTTTTTAACAAAATTGCTAAAAGCCACTGTTTTTCACTTCAGCTGCTACCTCTGTAATGAAGGCGTACCCAGCTATGACGATTCTAACATCTGAAGTTCATCCAGTGGCTCCTAATCATTTTGGACAGAAGTATTTTGGTACAGACTAATTTCAGACCTTTTTGGAATTTCCTGAATCAGCTTTTGGCATCGCTTGAGAAGCAAATTTTATATATGTATGTATGTATTGTGTATGAAATCATTTTTATTTGTATAATAATATTTTTATAGCAATATTTAAGTTTCTTTTTTATTAGAGTTACTGTGTTCTTTATTCATTAACAACTCTTATCAAGCATTGTTTCAAGCTAAAGAACATTGATTTTTTTTAAAAAGATAATAAGCGATTATGACTATAGGTTTTATCTTAACTTTTCTGAAATTGAACTTTGCTGTCTTAATGTAAAATATGTCAATTGTAGTGTGACTTGAGTGTACTGTGTACCTCCTCAGCTTCTAATATATACCACTCCTCCTGGCCCAATTTCTTATCTTCTATAAAAGTTCATTTATTTAAGTGCACAAGTGCATCACCTTAAGAGCCTACACTAGTTATGCGAAGAAACATATAAACTAATGTTAAGCCTATGGGAACGTTCTTTACAGATTTCATGCTTGTATTTTAATATTTTTAAATGCATTTTTCATTGTATTGGATAGTTGAGGTCGACCTCTAACTGGCTAGTTTTTACTGTTTTGATTTTGGTTGCAGTTTTTTATATAAAAATGTCAGCCAAATATGCAAGGCATTTTAGCCAGTTCTCCTCACAAACATATTCAATAAAGTAGCTTATGGATTTATCATCACTATCGTGCTCCAATAAAAACATTCTTAGTTTGTCACGAAGTTCAAATGATCTTGACAGTACTTAACCTCTTGACAGCTATCAAACTTCACAATGGAGGAGTAGTTGTTTGTGTTCACTCTGCATTTTGTCACACAACACATCAAACAATCTTGATCGTTTAGGCTAAGCTTTAATAAAGTTAACAGTTTTCGCAGCGTCGTCCAGAGTTTTCTTTAGGCACTCATCCAAACCTTTTACAGCCAGAGCCTCTCAATGATAGCTGCAATAACTCCATTGCACTGAAGGGGCCACTGACTTAAATTTGGCAACAACCTGAATAAATGCCAGACATAGCACGGGCACCATCAGCTGTCAAACCTACATATTTTGACTACCATAAACCACGCAGAAAGAGGAATCTTGCCCACATCCACCCCAAGCCCAAGCCATGAAGGATGGAGTAACTACTGGTACAATCCGTTCTTCAACCTGCCTGCCTCTCACTTCTACCCACCTGCAGCCCAGCCATGGACTCCCAGACAATTGCTTCATCACCTCTTATTCCTAGTTCCTGCCATCTGTCGCGCTTGGCTATGGCCCGGCAGGACTGGCCTTTGGGCCTAGTATGTACTATCGCCTATTATTGTTTTAAATAAATGGCCGGCTGGTGCAGCGGTTTGCCTGGCTTTTTCCGGCAGTGCTCATGTTCTCTGCCTCTGGTGGACGTTCTTCTTTGAAAGACGAGCATGTGCTTCGTTGGAGGCCTCTGCGTGCGCTCTCTGCCCGACAGCCGCTGGAGTCATCCACCAAATCCCTGCGTGCCGAGGAGACATCCGGGGAAGGCAATAAACGCTCAATGGCATGGTTCGCCAAGCCGTGTGGCCTCCCTCAGGCATTAAATCAATCTCATGTTCTTTAAAGAAAGTGTCAACACATTTAAAAATTTCCCCTCCCATGGTTCTTGTAGGAAAGGACTTGCAAAACAACATTTCTTCTTTCACATAATCGTTGAACTCAAAACGAACAAATGCTAATAAATTTGCCTGGCCAGTAACATTTGTGCTTTCATCAAAATGTAGGGAAAAATAATCACTGTTATGATACATTCCATTTATACTTTTAAATTCAATAGTTTTCATTAATTATTTTACTTTAAATATTAAATATTTAATCCTTATTAATCATTAATTAAAAGTTTTCATATTAATTAACATTTAAATTAATTATTTAATCGTTATTATTTAAACAGTCAATAATTTCTATCATTTTAAAATTAATCTTTTTAACTTTTCTTCTAAGATATTATTATTAATTAAAAATAACTTCTATAATTAAATCACTTTTTAAAAAATCAATAATCACTTGTAAATTAAATTATAATCATGCATTTAAATCTCTGGATAAAGGTATAAAAGATTTCCGTTTGTTCACATAGTTTCCGGTAAAGTATAGTGTGTTTTCTTCTAAGTTAAATATATATTTTCCACCTTTTTAATATTAATTAATTTTCTTCTAAACCTTATTTAAAAGATTAAACTAAATTATTTATGCAGTCTGCAAAATCCTAGCAAGATTCAACTTAAATCTTGGCAGATATGAATTTTTAAATATTTTTCTAATCTCAGTGTTTACATCGATCTTGTTTTGGAATGACGCTGGCCATTTTGAATTCTGGCTTAGCGCGTCGTTAATACTACAACTTTATGGTCAATCGTCAACCATATTTGTTTAGGAGTCGTTCGAGTGGACATCCAAGGTTAAGTGGTGCATTTTTCAGTGGGGAAAAAGGGGAATTCAAATTTGTTCTAGAACATTCGCGAATGAAAGATCTTAATTTCCGCTACTTGTTGCTAGGGAGTAAGTGTTTTCCTTTCGCCAGTATCGTTCGCGTGTAGAGTTGAGTTGTCGCACTAATGTTTTTTAGCAGTTACGGTTGAGAGTTGAGCCGTACGAAAAGAAGAAGAGGAGTTTTTCGACTCTTCTGATTGGATTGTTTTGGCGTGTGCATGAGTTGACTTGGTGGAGTTAAAATTCAAATTGAGTCAGTCTGTGGTTTTGATATACGGGAATGTAGTTGGCAAAAAAGGAATAAAGCTCGTGTTTGGCCGTAAGGCCGAACACAATGTATAAAGTTTCTTAAGTTGTACAAATCTGAAAGTCTCATGGCATCTGAAGTTATTTTAGATACAAGTCTTCATATAATGTGTGTCTAGTTCTTTTCCATATGCTCAAAGTAATGAGAAAATTTTTCAAATTCAAGATACTTATAAGTTCATCATAAGTTCATCGTAGGTGCTTCTAGAAATAATGAATTTCTACATTTTTAACAAGATTTAGTGTGAGAAAGTTTCTTCTAATTAGATCTTCTGTTGGTTCCATCATCTGTGTTTCATGTAATAGTTTAATTAATTCATGATCTCTTAGATCTGTGCGCTCTTGTGAAAGAGTTTCTTCAACTTAAATCTTCTTAAGTATTCTTCATAGATGTTTCAACAAATAATTTAATTCTATATTTTGTATCAAGATCCATTAATATCGAGGCAATATGGATCAATGATTTGAAGGAATTCTCTCGTCATAAAAGAATATGCAATGGCAGCGGTAATGGATTCCAAATTTTTCATTAAGCATTTTCAGTTACTTCAGACTCTAATTCTGATATTTATACAAGATTTAATCTCCCGAACAATTTATATAACTGTTTTAAAGAACTAAATTAATTCCTTGTACTTTGAACATACCTTTCAATCAACCAGTTAATTAAATAATAATTACCGTAATAGGAACTATCATTTTGGATATTAAACATTAATAAGAATTGAACTGAAAAAACATTTCATATGAAGATGGTTTGTACTAGCATTATTATTTTGTATGTCTTTGAGGCGATCATTGCAATGAAGGATAAGGTATTTTGTGTGTAATAAAATCGATTCTTTTACTCATATTCCTGTCATCTTTATTTGGGTGAGTGTATTTTTTCTATTTATTTTTCAGATATTTTCATCTCATCGTAAAGTTAGGATTATTATGAAAATAAGTATCTTTTAATTAGCAAATGTAATTCATATTTTACATTGAAGTAAATTTTCAAATTCTTCAATTTTCAGATAAATTATAATTTTTAGAGTTTTCATTAAATTTTCTTAGTGCTAGGTTTAACATCGTATTTGGTGCTTCCACTATACGCGCGACCTGTATTGAGGAGTTGGAGTGGGATTTAGAGTAAACATTTATTCTAATTTTCTGTCTTAATTTAGGCATTTTAAGAATCTCTGTTTGCTCTATCTCCTGAACCAAGTCTTCACTACAATCACTTTGCTTTAGAGTTCCTCTGAAAGAGAGAGGGAGAGATTGCTTCCCCAACTCAATCAGACATTTTGTCGATTCTCTTTTTTACAGTAGTGTTTGATAAGGGTGTTTCACTTATTTATTTTTTCATCAAACAAAGTATTAGATATTATTTTTGGCGCTGGTAAAATAAGTTCCTTGTCCACTATATCAGCAGCTCCCTTTTTTGCCATCAACAAGGATAACTGGTAAGACGCTATGTTAGTTTGTTTGTTTTGTTTGCCTGACACTGACTTTTCTATTGTAGATTTGGTCAAAAGATAATGTCATTTTTATTTTGAAAGAATTCAAGAGGCTTACTTATGTATTAAAATAAATGATCAACATAAAAATAGCACAAATAAAATATGTATAAAAAAACAAATAGCTGTTTTGGAACCTCTAAAACTCCATCATCAGTGCTAAAGTTAAAAAGATTAAAAACTGATTTAAATGTTTAGGCCATGTAAGTTTGCTTGCGTCTTCGCTCGCGACCAAGATAGAATAACATTTATAGTTAATATAGTTCATGGTAATGCGAGTAGTTTTTTAACCTCAACTCCAGAACTATTTTTTGGAATAAACTATAATTTTATAATTCACATATTTGAAGCCTTTAGAAATCGATTTTTGTTGAAAAAAGATCTTACGTTACAGTTCTTGATTTCTTCAAAAATAATAATAATAATAATAATAAAAATATTAATAGCAACCTATGAATATTTTAACAGAAATCTATCTCTAGAAGTTTGAATTATGCTAATATAAAATTAGAAATCATTTCCCAAGTAGTTCTTGAGTTATGCTTAAAAAAAATTACATCAGTCTGTTTTGCAATGATTACAAATGAGTTTAACATTAGTTCCTAATTCGAGTTCCTAATTTTAAACCTTCATAATACCAAAACTACATGACCGAATGATTTCCCATTTCCATTTGGTATTCTAAGGTAACATTTACAGAAAAAGCAAAATATGATGTCCAAATTAAGTATTTGTATTGAAAATTTCAGAGTTTGGTACAATTTCTGTTTTACCCTAGGCTTGTGTAAATGCCCAGGTATATACCCCAAAAATAAATACAAATTTACCCTTCCCACATCACTGTCTGTAACATATCAAAATATTAGGGCCGTACCGAGTACTCGGTATTTACTCGGTACTCGGCTAAATTTTGGGCCGAGTACCAAGTACAATACTGAGTAGTTGTAAGAATTTCATTTTTAAGCATTATTATCATTTTTGAAGCCAAAGGAATTTATAATTGACCTGTAAAAGTTATTTGAATATAAAAACATATAATATATGCAATTATTCATAAAAACTATTTACTTAGTATATAGAAATATGTTTACAAAATACCGAAAAGTTAAGAAAAACCAAAGCAATTCAAAATTTAGTTTTAATAGAGTTCACTTTTTAATGTACCTTTCATTATACCACAACCAAAATGATTGGAGCTTTCATTTGAGCTTTTCAATGTTACTCAGAATGGCAATAACAGTTTCATTACACTTTCCAGTAATTGCTACTGAACTGTAGTTAAATTTTTTAATCTTACTTTCAGTAGCATAAAGGCAAAGAGGCTGCTTTAATTCATGCAATATTTTCAACATATTATACTTTGAGTTTCATCTTATGGTTAATTACTGTAATGATTAATTTTTTTGGATTTAGACAAATGTGACTGAACTTTTTTAAAATTTGAACATGCAGCTACAAAGTGGTTAAAATGTCCATCAATGTTTTTAGCTATAAACTAACATGTCTGAAAGCATGTAGGGTAGATAAACCCGATTTTATTATAAGTTGCACATTGTGAATAGTGCAAGCCACACTTTTAACATCAGCTTTTTGCATTATTCAATGACAATTTGTATTATTCAAAATTACAGTAACCAATAACCATTTTTGACAGACGGATTTCAGGTATCAAAGTGAGTTAGATAAATTGAAGAATGGGTTTTAATTTCATATTGGCTAATTTTACTTTTATTTATTAATTTTTTTTCTATCTTTTAAAAATAATGGTACTGTTTTAAATTTTTTGAATTTTCAAAAATAGTCTTTAATAGGTGTATAATTAAATTTCAAATTTAATTAGTTAATTTGATATTTTTTGTAAAATTAAATGTATGACTACATGCGCAAGAAGTATGTTTATATATATCTACACACACAGACATGTTATTTTTAAGCTCACTTCATGTGCACATCAATAGTTCTTTCTTACACACAACTACTCGGTACTCGGCCGAGTAGTAAATGGCCGAGTACTCGGTACTCGGCTACTCGGCCAAAGTGCTACTCGCAGGGCTCCCACTAGGTCCGTTTTTAAGGAATTGGTCCGTTTTGGTCCGTTTTTTCATCATTAGGTCCCTTAAGTCCGTTTTTCGATACTGTTAAACGACCTTTATTTTAAATTTTATTGATATTCGGTATTTAGCCATGCCTCGCGGAAAAATCGCGCGTTTTGAGGATCGGGAAAACGTCATTAATTTCGTCAAAGAATCGTGAAAAAGCACGAATTTCGTCAAAGGATCGCGAAAAACCACGAATTTCGTCAAAAGAAAGTAAAAAAACACAAATTTTCTCAAAAGATCGTAAAAAAACACACTAATCTCTTCAAAAGATCGATAAAAAACCGCGAATTTCGGCAAAGGATTCAGGAAATAACACGGATTACGTCAAAAGATCGCGAAAAAACGCAAATTTCGTCAAAAAAATCGCGAAAACAATGGGATTTTCGTCAACAACAGATCGCGAAAACCGCAAATTCCGTCAAAAGATCGCGAAAAAATACTAATTTCGTCAAAAGATCGCAAAAAAACCCCGCGAATTACGTCAAAAGATCGCGAAAATAACGCGAATTACGTCAAAAGATCGCGAAAATAACGCGAATTACGTCAAAAGATCGCGAACAAACCCGCAAATTTCGTCAAAGATCGCGAACAAACCCGCAAATTTCGTCAAAGATCGCGAAAATAACGCGAATTACGTCAAAAGATCGCGAAAATAACACTAATTACGTCAAAAGATCGCGAAAATAACGCGAATTACGTCAAAAGATCGCGAAAATAACGCGAATTACGTCAAAAGATCACGAAAATAACGCGAATTACGTCAAACGATCGCGAAAATAACGCGAATTACGTCAAAAGATCGCAAGAATAACGCGAATTACGTCAAAAGATCGCGAGAATAACGCGAATTACGTCAAAAGATCGCGAATCACGTCGAAAGATCGCGAAAATAACGCGAAGTAGGTCGAAAATATCACGAATTTCTTCAAAAAATCGCGAAAAAGAACACTAATTTCGTCAAAAGATTGTGAATTTCGTGACAAGATTGCGGAAACATTGTGAATTTCGTCAAAAGATCGTGAAGAAACTGCGAATTTTGTCAAAGGTTCATGAAAGCACCGTAAATTACATCAAAAGATCGCGAAAACATCACAAATTTCGTCAAAGGATTGCAAAAAAAAATGCAAATTTCGTCAAAGGATTGGAAAAGAAACATGAATTTCTTCAAATGATCATGGGAAAATTCGTGAAATTCAATCAGTCCTGCTAAAATCAGCACACAGACATCATCAGTAGGTTACAAAACTTTCAAATTTTTTGTTCCATCATAAGGATATGAAAATTGCCGTTTTTCATTTTGTGTAAATATGATTTTCGGCTTTCACACAGCAGTTTCAGTTTATCTGATAATCAGTTGTAAACATATCTCGGCAGCTGCAAGTGGCATCCAAATGGGAAATGAATGCAGTGATTCATTTTTTGTGGGTGAAAAGGTGTAACTGCATTGAAATTTATCATCAGTTTCATGAAGTGTATAGTGAAAATGCTGTCACATAAAGTTATCGCGAAGCAGTGCAACACATTTTTGAATGGACATACAGATATTGACGACGCTGAGCGCAACGGAAGACCATCACCTGCATAAAATTATGAGATCGCTGCTCTCGTGAATGCATCTTTGCAAACAGACGCATAACAATAGACGAAATCTCAAATGAAATTAAAATTTCTCATGTAAGTGTGCATAAAATTATTGCTGGATATTGGACAGGATTTCTTTGCAGAAGCCATTAAAAAACTTGTGTCATGTCTCGATAAATGTTTAAATAATGGATGATGAAAAGTAGATTTTACATGAAACTTTAGGATACAAATAAAGTTATTGTAAAATTTCGATCATGTTTTCTTAAACAGTGCAACTAACTTACTGACTGACCATTGTAATTCAAATAAAGTTGTATTAATAATAGAAGTTTGTAATCTCTGATCTTTCAGATAATGAATTTCAGAATTAAGTGAATTTGAATCGGAGCAAATATAACAAATTATACTTTGAACATTTATAAATAAGTAACAAATAAGGGAGGGAGGAGGGTGTTGTGTGTTTATTTTATTTGTGATTTGCCGGAATAGGTCCCTTCTTAACAAATATGTGGTCCTTTTTGGTCCCTTTTTTGAAAAAAAAAATGGTCCCTTTTGGTCCCCTTTTTTGAAAAAAATGGTCCCTTTTTTCCATTTTTAACTGCAAAAGTTGAGTGGGAGCCCTGTACTCGGTACACCCCTACAAAATATAGTAGAATATCTTTTTATTGCATTCCTTGTGACCAGGAGTTGTGCAGATTATAAATTTTTGTATAATATAGATCATTCCACACATCGTTAAATTTACTTTATAAACTTGGTCCAAGTATGCATAGGCCAAATCTTTGATTATATTACTCATTTTCAACAATTTTTATTGTAATAACAACAGTTTTTTCATTAAAAAGTTCTGAAATGAGGCGACAAAGATGAAATAATGTATCCAATTTAGTTCTCTGGAGAGTAGCGACTGTTTTACAATGTGGGGGAATACAGGTGCTTCTTAAATGTAAAATTGATTGTTTACATCTGAGAAGTTGTGTGTTATATAGAGAATTGCATTGCATATGGATTCTCTACTCACACAAGATAAATATTGTACCATACATTAGTTATTACAAATATCAAAACATAGAAAAAATTATATTTAATTTTGTTGCCATGCCATTTTGCCCATCAAGAAAATAAATGTTTCTCTCAGGCTCATACACAAACTGATTATTTTCTAGATTGAAAAAACAGCTGCATATTTTTAATCATTCTCTTGTGAAACACCACCTGCTATCAAAATTGAATATCTTATGTGCTTCATGGGAGAAATTAGCAATACTTCAAACCCTTATCTCTGGCACCAAATGGTACTGGACATACTTTGCGGGGTAATATTTGGATTTATTCTAAGTCGGTTATAATTTCACATATTGAAAATTGTGCATGAATTTTAAAATCAATACACCAGGTTTGTCATATTTTTTGTATATTTCTTTGGATTTTTAAAACTTATTTGAATTATTTCATAATTGTGTTTTTATTTAATCATCTATTTGTTATTTATATATTATATCTATCTTTTACAGGCTTTTGTGTTCTGTAGATATGACGTTCCTGTAAAGAGAGTATATCCAATCTGTACAGTTTATTATATTTTTATCTTCAAATAAATGTGTTCATTGTAATTGTTATTTTTAAAATTGTTGAAAGAATCAAATAAAATTGTTTTCAAATGTATATAGGAATTGTTTTTCTTTAGTGAAATTTTCTTTTTTTTTAAAGTGAAATGTTAAATATGTAGTAATTTGTTTCATTCAAATCAATCCATATTTGTCAATCCATAATTTTTCATAATTTTTACCAAATGTTTGTTATTATATAATGACTAACAATTAATTTGATTACAATTGTAATTATATTTTATGATTTACAAAGTATCTTCAGTAATTAAAAATAATTTTAACTATAAGGGCAGTTAATTTGTTTTACTGGTTTATATCAAAGTGATCAATATTAAAAGAAATAATCATACCATCCAATTTTTGTGCTTTATTTTATCAACTGAAAAAAAAAATAGGAAGGTGAAATTACTGAGTTCAACAATATATATATATCTATTAATAAAAGAAAGATGTTGGTCTGTTACCGGTAGCTAGAGAAGTCCATCACACATAGAAGTCTGCAAATTTGGATAAGGATAAACAAAGCAAACTGGGCTACAGAAATGACAAACTTAAAAGTGCAGAAAAAAAACAGAAAATATGAGAGATACAATGAAGCAAACCCAATGCACCTGTGATTCAGATTTTCCATTTTTTGATTATTAGTACCCAGTTGGCGTTATAAAAAAACAAAAACTACCTATGTTTAGAAGGTTTTTTCGTGATACTATGAAGGTATCTTTCATTTTAAAAAAAATATTAACTATTTTCGAAAAGAAAAAAAAATGGAGGCTATTTCCATATTTTGTTATTGGGCATTTTAAAATCGTAATCAGCGAGATGTAGATGTAGTTATGAAAAAACAAGAATACCTCCTGTTTTCGGTACTTATGTGATATCCATTATATATATATATATATATAATTAATATTTACTTTTATAAAAAAAAGCTTTCTGAAGGTGCCTCTTATATTTTCTGCACTTTTAAGTTGCCATTTCTGCAGCCCAGATGGAAACACAAATTTCTAAAAATATCCATGGATAGAAGTTACCTTTCTTAAGTCTCTTGAAGGGCGTTGGGATATTTTTTTATATCTCTTAATTTTAATCAAAATTTGTACCATAATTTTCATCATTAAATGCTTTCCACATGTAATAATTTAATTATTTTTAATATTGACTTCTAAATATATTTTTTATTTGAAAAGTAGATGGAAATATTATTATTTGGGCTTTTTAAAATCAGGCAACAGTAAATAAAAACGTCTATTTCAAACTACAAATTAAATCTATTCAAATAATGAAATTTTAAATAAAAAATTTAAAAAAAAAAGTTTGACAAATTTAAAAAAATGATTCGAGACTGCATACCACAATCTAGTCAAGAGTATTCCTGCAAAAGATGTTTAAATTGCTAAGCATAGTTTTTGATTCTATAGAACTTATGTAACTAAACTATCTTGACCCATTTCAACATTTAAATAACATTTTAAATAATTTTTCGATTTTAAAACTGTTTGCTTCAATGTGTTTATCATACACTTCTCAATAAAACTACCAGTTTTTATGTTTTTATATGCAACAGGTTTTGCAGGATAAGCCACAAAAGTGAAAGGGTCACAATGCATTCAATTATGGCAGCAGCAGCAGCATTAGTTATTTTTATTTAGAACAGAGAGATAGAATGATTATTATATTATACTAATCTGAATATTCTACTTTTGAATTCTGTAAAATAATCGTAAAAGAGAAAAAGAAATTATTAAAAATCACAGCTTTCCCAACTTTGGGATTCTATGCATAAAAGTGTTAAACAATTGTATTCGATAATTACTTTTACAGATGCTAGGGGATTTAACTCTGATTTCCTGGGTTACAGAATATATGTGAAAACCATTTTTTATTAATTGAAAACTCCAATAGATTTTTTACATTTAATACATATTTTTAAGATTAATCACTAACAACATCAAAAAGAATTTTTATGTGAAAAATATCAATTATGCATTCAAATAAAGTTTTGAAATTTATGAGAGGTCATGCCAGGAGTTAATAGCCGAAGAAATCTCCAAAGATTTCGCTACTTATAGCAGCCTTTTTTATTCTGATAATTTCAATGTTTAAGTGCATAGTTTGATAAATTTGTGTTTTATTTATATTATTTTATTTATTTATTGATATTTTAATTTCGTTATGGAATATTATCCGAAAAGAAATGCTGAACGATTTATATTGTTTAAGTGCAAATGTAACTGGGCTTAATATGATAGAGATAGATGTAAAAAAAAATTCCTGCTTGAAAATTATTTTAAAACCATAAAAAATTAGTAAACTTCAATACAGTTTCCAAACAAAGAAAAAAAAATTTCCCAATTTGACGGTGTGAAAATTGAATTTGTGTGATGTTTAGAAGTTAAAAAAATTGCAGCAAATGGGAATTTATTGGTCGGATGTTGTCACCGTCAATATGATGTCAGCGTTACTCATACACATGTTTTTGCTTTATAATATAGATATTAAAAATATGGGAATATTTAATATGTTTGATCAAGCCTGTAGTTCATTCAAGGCAAAGAGAGACTCAACCTCAACATACATAAAGGTTTTAAATTTATGTCAGGAAGTTGCAGTTTTATATTTTCTGCAGTTCAGCTGTTTATATCATGTATCATTGATTTGGTGACTTTATAAAAATAAGTATTTTGTTATTTTTATAAATAAGTATTTGTTATTTTTTATGTATTTGTACTCCAACCAAACCATTGAATATAATTTACCTAGTTGAAAATACTTTCATCCATTCATTAAATAGCATTTGTTTTTCTGTTAAAAAATAAATGAATGAACAATGAATATTTATTGAAAGGATTGTACAATTTTCTTTATGAATTTCTACATTCTTGGATGATCATTGGCGAATGCATTGTTGGAGGAACAGGAAGGTGCCCTTTATGGACCCAAAACCACTGATTAATGGAAAGTTTAAAAAATTTGTTTTCTAGTAAAAACATAAAATAAAATAAAAAACTTCAAAACACTCTTTTCTTGAAACAACAGTTTTACTTTCTTCTAATCTTAACAAGAAAATGTATTGGATTCATGAAAAATTTTGACTTCCAGTTTTCGATGGATTTATGCATTTTAGAAGGTCCTAAATACGATTTGACTAATTTTAGAAATTATCTGTCTGTGACAAAAATTTTGTGGTGCTCTATCTCAAGAACTAATGCAAATAATTATATAGAATTGTAGATTCAGCTAGACCTTGATATAAATTGGTGCTGATTAGTTTTTGTTGTAAATCACCCAACAGGTAGCGCCGCTATGCTGCATTTTTCAGGATTTCTGCAATAGCTCTATCTCAAGAACTAATACAGCGATTTTCATCAAACTTCAGATTAAATTAGATGTTGACATAAGTTGTTGCTGATTAGGTTGTGGTGTAAATCTTCCAACAGTTGTCGCTGCTATGCAACATTTTTCAAGATTTAACACCATTTTAGCAATAGTTCATAACTCAATAATTAATACACAGAATTTAATAAAACTGTAGATTCAGTTAAACTTTGACATAAGTTAGTGTTGATTAGGTTTTCGTGTAAATCTTATGACAAGTGGCATTGCTATGCTGCATTTTTTAATTCTAAAATACGTAGTTAAATAAAATAAAGTTTTACAAAAAAAATATTAACCAACTTAAAAAAAGCACTAAAAAGTATTAAATAATTATATAAAATTCTCTAATGACAAAATGTTGTCCATTAACCAAAAATCCGATATCATGTGTCGGAATAAAAATGATAAATTTAATATGTATAGTTTAATACCCACCAAACATGGATTTTCGAGAGAATATATTTTGCAAGAGATGAATATACAAACTTATGATTTAGTTTATGAATATATATATATGAAAAATAATCAATTACTTTTTGAAGTCAGTGCCAAACTACCTTAAGTTTAGTAAGAATTGTGAATATATTGTACCTAGTATCTACTAATTTATCGATTGGGGTTGTTTGGCACCGACTTCAAAAAGTAATTGATTGCTTTTCATGTGTATATATTCGTAAACTGAATCAGAAGTCTGTATATTCATCTCTTGTAAAATATGTTCTCTCGAAAATCCATGTTTGGTGGGTATTGAACTGTGCATATTAAATTTATCATTTTTATTCTGACACATGATATCGGATTTGTGGTTAATGGATAACATTTTGTTATCCTGTGATAGCGATTTTTATTCCATTTAAATTATTGTATCATCGAAAGGTGTATTAGGTTATCCACAGTACTGAACCAAATTTTTTGTATGTGTTTTTTACTATGGCCTGCAGGTCCCAGTAGAATTTGGTGATATTCGGCAAGAAGGAGGCGCTATGATAGACACTTAAAGATTTCAAATTCAAAAAGATGTACAGTTAAATCGTTAAAAATATTAGAAATCCTAAAGGTTTTTTTTCAATTGAATGTTCAGCCTTGATCCAAGGATACCGGTACAATTTTTGTTTTGCTCTACGTTAAAAAGTGACTGAGATATAGCATTTTGAAATTTTAGAGTGGCTGAAATTTTTAAACAAGACAGCAGGATTCCTCCATAAACAGTTTTAATTTAAGAGTTTTAGTGAACATGCTATCTCGCAAGTTTTATTTCATTGTTGTACCATTATTCTAACTCTTACATTCTTAACACTATATATTCATGTTTACCAGCGTTAAAATCTCTCCAAGCTAGGCAATATTTGGCGACAAAAACAAGTTGCCATAAATGAAGCCAACTTGGCTATAGCTGACGGAATTCTGATTCAAATTCAATATTGACGAGAACTGCGACTGAATCTTCTGTAATCAGGTTCCATCCATTTTTATAGCTTGGTGTTTTCCAGTAAAATTAGCTAAAATCTTAAAACCACGGAATAGGTAGGCTGTCTTTTCCTGCTGGTATAGACCAGAAGGACTTTTCGTAGTTTAATATACATAATATATCAGCTACAAATAAATTAATCTCTCGTGTAAATATGTTTTTAAATTGAAACTGTTTGGAAGTAATGTTATTTGAGCATTTTAAATATGACGTAAGTTTCCCCATTTAATTTTTTGAACGTGTAATAATTTAATTATTTCTCTTTTTTAATATTCACGTGCAAGTATAAGTTTTATTTCTGTTTTTGATAGTCACGAATAAATACGTTTTTTAATTGAAAGGGAATATTATTATGTGCGCTATTTTACAAATTGGCAACAATTCAAATAATGGACTTTTTGAAATATAAATTAAATTATCTAAATAATGGAAATTTGAATAAAATAATTTGTTCTAATGATCAGATTTTGACGAAATTGAAATGGGACCACCTTGGACCCTTACTCTTTCAAACAAAATAAAAATTATCAAAATCGATGCACATTTAAGAGAGTTATGCGTGAACAACATAATACATACATACGGGTTGAATTGATAACCTCTTCCTTTTTTTAAGTCTGTTAAAAAATTATGCTTTTCGAAATATTAACATGTATGAGATAAAAGAAAGTTTTGGCATTGGCACATCTGTGTAGTTTTACCTTGTCTCATGGTTTCTGAAAAAACTACTAGGTCGATCTGAATTAAAATTTTAGACATTCTGTATGCATGTGACTGATTGGAACTGACAATATGTAATATTTTTTTTCATATTATCAATTTTTTCTGCCCCCTTATAGAGTAAAAAAAATTATTGATCTTTTCTACCATTTTTCTTTTAGATAAATGCCATTTTGACAAAAAATGACAAAATAATTACTTTTGGTTCCAACCATAACTGTTACAGATTATAAAATTGTTCATAAATTCTATTTGTGATTTATAGATCTGCTGGAAAATTGGATAATTAATAATTGTGTGCAAGACATGGGGCTCAACTTTGCCGCCATTTTGTTATGACAAAAAATGTTTTTCTTTGCTCCAAAAAATTCAAAAAGATGTTTGAAATACAACTAATTGTAAATTAAAAACGTCTACAATAATATATTTTGTTTATTTTGAAAAAAAAAAAAAATCCTCCAAAATGCTTATTAATAGTTATAAGCAGATTTAGAAAACCCCCTTAAATAATATAAACAAACACTGATTGCATTCAAAGTAACAGATAACAAAACAAATTTTTTTTTACATAGCAAAGCAACAAGCTTGCTTCTGCTTGGCTTACATTGATCATAACGACGATGGCATTGCATATTCTACCAATTCGCACATGCCTTTACTTATTTTTGGTCTCTCTTCATTTTGAATAGACCATAGTGGCCAGAGTCATGAGTGCAAGAAGTCTATCCAAGTCAAGACTGAAAACTTTTCTGAATATTAGGAATAACGAAATAGGCTAGAAGATTTCTATGGCTTGCATTATGGCTAAAAATTGATATCTAACAATAAGTGAAAGTGATTAAAAGTTCTTGATAGTAAAATTGCTATTTAAGTACGTAAAGTAGAATTTACTATCAGTTAAAAATCTTTATAATATGTATACATTTAACGTCTGAATGTAAAAACTATTAAAAACACCAAATAAAATAAATTAAGACAGACATGAGCACACTTAAAAAATAAAATTTATAAAAAATATACTTAAAAACAATTAAAAATACAAATTAGTAAATGTTTCGCCAAGCGACACGCAAGGCAACATCAGTACAAAAACAATCTATTGCATAACAAACGACTGTACAAATCAAGGACAGTTAAAGTTAGTTATTTTAAAGACAGACAATATTCATTAGGGACAGAACGATCTTCATTCAAAGTCTGCGATCGCAATTGAGTGAACCAACCCTCAAGGTATAATCTACCATGATAGCTGTTACAACCCGATTTCAAAATACTGGCGTTCACAATTAGTGGCATGTGATTCGTTTGAAGTGAATGCTGAACAATTTTTTAATTCAAAGTACTATTTTTTAAAGCACTAGTATGTTCTTTTAGGTGAATTTCCAAAGATCTACCTGTTTCACCAATGCAGTTCACTATTGCAATCTTTACAGGGAATAATATAAACAACACCGGGTAATTTAGACTTATCATATTGAAATTTATGCTTAGTGAAAAAGGAACTCACTTTATTAATTGGTTTAAAAGAAACCCCAATATTGAATAATTTTAGAATGCCAGAAATTTTATCAGAAATGTTCTTATAATAAGGGATACAGATAAGAGTTTGGTTTACTACGTTGAAAAGGGGGGGGGGAGTAGAATTCACAAAATTTAAAGTATTTTAAAAGATTTTTCAACAAGACCAATAGGATAGCTATTAACCAAATCGCGATAAATTTTACATTTCTCAATTTCAAAATCATTACTGGAACTGCAATATCTAATGGCCCTGAAGGCTAAAGTCTTAATAACGGCTATTTTATGGCTGAAAGGGCATATTGAATTGAAATTAGTATATTGACCAGTAGATGTAGGTTTTCTGTAAACAGTAGTGGTGATAGATTGAGAGATACACTATATTGCCAAAGGTGACCGGTCACTTGCGATGTTAGACGTTTTGTTAACTATCTAGAAAAATACATGAGGAATTAACCTGAAACTGCAGGTGTGTAAACAATATAGTATAGGTTATATATTTCCACGGAGATTTTTCCACGAAACCCCATAGGGGACTGTCAACAAACTGAAAAAGAACGAATATCTTTTGGGAAACCCTGTAAAAACTAATGTAGCAAAGACGTTCAAACTCGAGATTATTAATAAGTGGCTCATTGTAATATACTGTGTTCATTTTTATGAGGATAGCATGTATACTTGTAGAAAAATTAAGGTTTTTATAAAAACTCCCAAATTTCGCCTAGTTTTTTGCTTATAATTTACAGAGTTCTTAATATAAAAAAAAAGTTATTTTCAGAAAATATGACCAACAACATTGTACATAATACTCTGCAATCAGAATTAAAAAAATAATAAAAATTGGATGAAAAATGAGCAGGTTTACTAAAAAATGTTTCACTGCGCATGCGTGAATGCAATCAAAATATAATATGCATAATATATTAGCTATGTATATAGAGCAACTTTTGTGAAAGTCTCAAAATCATAGCTTGAAAATTCTGAAAATTATCGTCGATAGAATAAGCTCGAAATCCGTTATTCCCAAAAGGAAGCAAAAATATGAGGGGTTGTATTCAAACATAGTAGTTCGTGCAATATTGTGTACGCTATCTTGCCACTAATCAACAGATATTTGATACAACCCTTCATCTTTTTGCTTCTTTTTGGGAACAACGGATTTCGAGCTTATTCTATCGACGATAATTTTCAGAATTTTCAAGCTATAATTTTGAGACTTTCACAAAAGTTTCTCTATATACTTAGCTAATACATTATGCATATTATACTTTGATTGCATTCGTGCATGCACAGTGAAGCATTTTTTAGTAAACCTTCTCATTTTTCATCCAATTTTTATTATTTTTTAATTCTGATCACAGAGTATTATGTACAATGTTGTTTGTCATATTTTCTGAAAAGAACTTTTTTTTATATTAAGAACTCTGCAAATTATAAGCAAAAAACTAGGCGAAATTTGGGACTGTTTTTATAAAAATCTTAATTTCTCTGTGAGTATACATGCTATCCTCATAAAAATGAACACAGTATATTACAATGAGCCACTTATTAATGATCTCGACTTTGAACGCCTTTGCTACATTAGTTTTTACAGGGTTATCCAAAAGATATTCGTGTTTTTTCAATTTGTTGACAGTCCCCTATGGGGTTTCGTGGAAATATATAACCTATACTATACTGTTTACATACCTGCAGTTTCAGGTTAATTCCTCATGTATTTTTCTAGATAGTTATCAAAACGTCTAAAATCGCAAGTGACCGGTCATCTTTGGCAATATAGTGTATCAGCAGTGTGTCTGCGGATTAGAATGGTGAGAAATGGTAATTCAGCATTATTTTCAATTTCAACAGTAAACTTAATAGGGTCACCAATAGAGTTAGAAATCGTGAGAATATTATTTAAATCTGCTTCTTTCACTTTCAAAAAAATGTTGTCGACATAACGTCTCCAAAAAAGAATACGTGAACCAAGTTCAGAATTAATCTTATTTTCAATATTCTGCATTACAAGTTCAGCAATTACAACAGAGAGAAGAGACCCCATAGCAGTACCAGAAATTTGACTGTAAAAGCAATTATTAAATATAAAACAGTTTGAGGTCAAACAAAACTTAACTAATTCAACAATCTCTTCGACATTAAAATCAGTAGGGTGTGTAGGAGTGGGCCAGATATCTTTAATTACTTTACAGACCAGATCGAAAGGGGTTGAAGTAAACAGCGAAACAACATCAAGAGAAGCCATTTATAACCGGTAGAGAAAACAAAACTCTGTAAATCATCAAGAAATTTGTAAGGTGAATTAAGACTAAAACTGGAGTTAAGCGTAAGAGGTTTAAGAAGTGCGGATAAGTAACTAGAAAGATTAGATAAAGGGGATTTAGAAAAATCAATAATGGGGCGGAGTGGGATAGATGGTTTATGAATCTTTGGTAACCCATAAAAGCGAGGGACTAGACCGGTGTAACATTTCAATTTCGAAGCAGAGTTAGGGGGGATTTTCTTAAGTTTTTCAAATTTGGAAATAATAATGTTCATTTTACGTTGAATGGAAGGAGTTTTATCTTTCTTAAGTACAGAATATCCCCAAAGACTGAAATCAGTCCTGAGACTGAAGGTCTTGCACCCTTGGCCAGAGTGGTCGATGTAGACCTGTGGGAGTCAATAGGATATTAACAAGAATGAAAAATCATGTGTCAAGCATAGATTATGAAACACTTTCCAACATTTTCTGAATATTTTAACAAAACTTTACCAATTAGTAAGGTGAAAGTTGATGTCTAAGTTAACAAATTAGAAAATTTGACTTCAGCAATTACCATTTAATTGATTTTACCAATTTAATTGATTAAAAAGAATACGAAGGTTGGGAGTTATGTTTTTGCACATACTTGAATGATTCATTCAAATATCAAAATTTTGCCCATCACTACTCTATTTTTATATTCACTTGTACCACAATTTACAAAAACTGTTCTTTGTGGTCTCTTAAAAATATCATAGTATAAGTGTATAACAGATATTATTTGGGGGGGAAAGTGGTACGCATAGAATTAAACAAGAACGAAAAATCATGCGTCAAGCATAGATTATGTAACACTTTCCAATACTTCCAAAATAATTTTACAAATCATACCGTTTAATAAGCTGAAAAATAACATCTAAGTAAGCAATTTGGAAAACTCATAACATATTTAAAAACATAATTTCAGGAATTTCCAACATATACAATAGTTGGAAAAGTATCTGAATTCTTTTGTGCAGCCCTGTATATGATCTATAAATTTGTATATATATTACATTGTATGCTAATTTGTAGTTCAGTTAAGAAACGCATAATATGTTCAATATATTTTGTGCTGCCCTGTATATGATCTATAGTATTTATAAACAGGGCTGTGAAGTCAGAGTCAGGCCTATTTTTGGGCAAATGAGTCGGAGTCACTAAAAAACAGATAATTCGATAAATGGAAAAATGTCTTGATCTGTGCAAAGTGAATATAATACATTTACAATAAACGATGTACCTGCTAAAATGGAACCTGTCTATAACGGATTTTTCTTCTCTCCGATAATATTGTCTTAGATTTTACTGCATAGCATTTTTCGGATTTTTAAGTCTCCAAGCCGTGGAATGTGGATTAACGATATTAATGGTAACTGAGACATTTACATACAAATAGAGATTCATTAAGAAAATCAATATAATTTACATGAGTACAAGAAGAAAGAATTCTAGGGAGGGTCAGTATTTTGGTATGGATGTGCCTGTACTTCGCAGCCCAGGGTGCTTTTTTAAAAATGAAGAATATAAACATGGAAAAAAAAAAGAAAAAGCTAAAATAAGTATTTTTTGTCAGAACTCCTTGTACAAGACAATTTTTAAACATATCAGCGTAAAAACCTATACCACGGCCTAACTCGATTTTCTCCTTCCCTTTATACGGCCGTAACAAAAAGTCATTTTCCCTTTGTTCAAGAGGAATAAGAATTTCTCCCCGGAAGAACGTAGGGGGCGCTATTACTTACCATTACTAATGGAGAATTTCCTTATCTTTGCGTTTCGTTCGTCAAAACTATTTATGAATTGATATATCCAAGACTAATAAAAAACCCTTATGGGGAATGTGACTTAAACGAGCATAAAATAAATATATGCAAAATTCTTGCCCATCATTTAAAAAAATATGGCAAGGTATTTTACAAATGAAACCAATTTATCTGCATGTAAGAACTCTTTATCAAGAAAAATTTTAAAGTTTACTTAATTTTAATTTTATAATATTTAATGTATATTTCACTGTAAAAATTATCAATGTTTAAAGTCTAATCAAGAAATAGAATCTGCATATACCTATAGATACATATATATATACAAGTAGGGTGGATAGATTTATGAATTAATATTTTAAAAATCTGAAAAAATATTCTGTAATTTCTGTAACCACACAATATTCTAAAATTTCCACAAAAACTATTCTCTCATAGTACATAATGCTACAGCAAAAAAAAAAAAAAAAAAAAAAAAGAAAAAAAAAAAAAAAAACCTTGTTCATTCTTCTAAAATAATAAAACCTGTAAAAATTATTATGAATTTGTTAAATAATCCATGTTTTGAGAAAAAAAAAAGCGATGTGAGTTGATTGCTGGATATTGGCGAAATATGTTTTCTTATTCTGTTGATATTATGAAACATGAAAGTATATTTTTATTTTTATATACATACTTTTATACCATGACTTTCCAGAACTAGAATATAATATTTAATTTTATATGTAATTCTATTATATTTCTATATGCTTATATATTTCAGATCAGTACCTATAATGGTTAAATTTATTAAAAATTGTTTTGAATGTACACATATATACATATATTTTAAATAATTCAGAATCGTGTAAAAATAATCCATGTTTTGAGGAAAAAAAAATTCGATATGAGTTTATTGCCGGATATTGGCGAAGTTGCTTAATTTTCTTACTATCATTATGAAACTAGTAATTATTTTTTTAATTTTTTGCTGTGTATTTTACGCTCAGAATTATCAATGTTTCAAGTAATCCAGAATTTTAATGTATTGAAATTTACTTATAATGTTTGTTTTACATTTTGTAGTAGGATGTTATTTAAACTATTTTTAATTGCTTAAAGCGTTGTATTTAGTTATTTTATCTCTAAATCTTTTAGTTTTTCCTGTTTATAGTAAAGAAAACGCCGAAGTAAAAGATAGATATGTTACATATAATGCTTATATATTTCAGATCAGTACCTATAATGATTAAATTTATTGAAAATTGTTTTGAATATACATATATATATATATACGTATTTTTAATAATTAAGAATCGTGTAAAAATAATCCATGTTTTGAGAGAAAAAAATCGATATGAGTTCATTGCCGGATATTGGCGAACTTGCTTAATTTTCTTACTGCTATTATGAAACTAGTAATTATTTTTTAAATTTTTTATTGTGCATTTTACGCTCAGAATTACCAATGTTTCAAGTAATCAAGAATTTAAATGTATATAAATATAGAAATTTACTTATAATGTTTGTTTTGCATTTTATAGTAGCGTGTTATTTAAACTATTTTTAATTGCTGAAAGCATTGTATTTATTTATTTTATCTCTAAATCTTTTAGTTTTTCCTGTTTGTAGTAAAGAAAATGCCGAAACAAAAGATACATATGTTATATATACCTTTTATAATGAATAATTGCAAAGATTCTTGTATTTTTATGTATAGAAGTAACATTTACTAAGCATTATTTATGGTAAGTATATCGCGCCATCTACCGGCGAAGCAGCCTTTTAACGATTCCGAAACTAAGGGGTGATTGTGAAGGCCGTATGAGGGAAGAGAGAATCGAGTTTGGCCGTGCCTATACAGAACAATTAAGAAGGTTTGCACTTATGATTTCGCCAAGATCATCGCAAAGCTTATATATGCATCCTATATACGCATATATATATATTTCCAAACGCCATATATGCCCTTATACACACATTATTTGTCTTATATGTCGTATATACATCATAAACACATGTCATACATATACATCATATATCACTATAACTTGGCCACATACTTCAAGAAATGTTATATATATATCATATAGTATTATAATGTCATACATGCTTTTGGCGATAAATCCTGGTCGCTTGGCGATTTATCCTTGGGGGCCGCTATAACACGAAAGTACTAAATTTACATCATATTAATGAAAACAGAAAAAAAATATTTCACCCTCGGGGGCCGCTATAACACGAAAGTACCAAATTTCTACTTTCTTTTTCATATCTGATAATTTGCATCTATCCTTTTTGTAACTTTAACATTTTTGTAACGATTTTATGCATTCCTATTGCTTATTCAAAGAAACAGTCTTCTAAAGTTACATAATTTCGTTAAAAATTCTTCTAAAGTTACAGAATTTAGTTAAAAACGCTTAAAAAAATAAGGTGATGACGTCAAATAAAATGACATCAAATAAAGTGACGACGTCAAGAAGTCCATTCTCGACCGAAAACAACAACCATTTTCCCAATGATTAATATATATATATATATATTTATATATATAAATTTTTTTAAGGGATGGTAAATGCTGAAATTAATTTTCTTTTTTGATTTAAAAGCTCTATAACTTTATAAAGCTATGTCTGGTATGAAACATTTCCCACATGCATATAGCCTTTTGAAATAAAGTATTAAACAAATTCTGGACAAAAGTCTTATTTTATAAGCATAACGCATAAGAAATTAATTTTTTCAAGTGTTCCATGCAATGTGTGAATGATTCAAAATCAATGATTATTTTAAGGCAAAAAATATTTTTCCCACTCAACAACGCGAAATTTTTTGACACGTTTTCTGACTCATTTTTTAACATAAAAGTATAATACTTTAAAACAGGATTATTAAAGTGATTTCATGCAAACAGTTTTTTTCTGTTTTGGACAAATGAATTACATTTTGAGTTATAAGCGATTATTGTTTATGGTAGTTTTTTTTTTTCCTTTCCTGCGCTGTCGCAATCCAGTTCAGTTCAAAACACACATTTTGAAAGCATTTTCTAAAAAATCTTTTCCCTTTTTCAGAAAATTGAAAAACAGTTAGATTACATAGTTTCTTAATAAGAGCACCTACCAATGTGATACGTTTCCAAACAGAAATAAATGAAAAAATCCGTCCAAAAGAAGCCAGTATGGATTTGAGAACAGCTTTAATAAAATCCTTGCTCCTAAAAGCACACATGTGTATTCATTTTGATATTTATAAATTATTGCTTAAAATGATTAATATATTTTCCGCAAATTGGGCAAGTTTTTCTTTTTCTTTCTTTTTTTTCTTTTTTTCTTTCTTTCTTTTTTTTTCTTTTTTTTTAATTTTGCTTAATTTTGCATTTTGTAATTATAACTTTGATAGTTATTTCTTGTTTTTCATACGGATACCTACTTATTAAAAAAAAAAAAAAAAAAAAAAAAAAAAAGTTAATATACTTGAGAGATTCAAAAGAGGTTGAAAAAAAAAATTGTATGAGACACTTTAGTCATTAGTGAGATATCAGAACTTTGTAAAATTAGTAACATTTCATTAATCATTTTATATGATTTAAATCCCATTCGTAATAGTTTCAGATGAATCTAGATAATTTATTGAGACAAAAATTTAAATAACACTGATTTTAATTTATTTTAATTAAAATGATTTTAATTTGTTTATTTTAATTGAAATGATTTTAATTTTACCCATTTTCAAATAGATTAACTTTAAAGACCCAAATAAAAATATTCAGTTTTTTTTAAATATTCTTTTTATTTTTAAAATATTAAATAAAAATTTATAAAATTTATAGTATATTCTGATGGGTACTTCTATCTCGATTTTTCTAAAGAATATTTCTCTTTTTCCCGTATTCTTCAATTGTATTTAAGTTCAAATGTGAAATATATTCATAAATATGATTTTACGTTTATGAATTTCGAAATGACACAAAAACAAGCGAATACTGAAAAACTGAAGATTTTTCTATTCCTTTAAAACTAACTGTTCGATGACTACCTCATTGCAACTTTTTTGTTCAGTATACAAATAACTTATTAAGGGTCCTGTCCCCTCACGCAAAAACATCTGCTCACTAATGTTAATCCTATAGGACAGTTGTTTTATCATATCTCGTTAGTATTTAAATATTTTTAAACTTTTTTTTTTTTTTTTTTTTTTTTTGCTTGGATGGCTGAGATTAATTTCTGCAACTGCCGTTTTTTACTTTTTTGATTTTATTTGTGGATTTATTTTTTTTTTTTTTTTACGAAGATACTTTTACTTTCAAAAGTGAAAGTATCCTAAAAAAAAAAAATCCTCAAACAAAATCAAAAAAGTAAAAAGAGGTTATGTAGAGATCCATCTCAGCTATCCAATGCAAAAAAAAAATCTTTAAAAATATTGAAATGCAAACGAGATATTGAAAATAACTGTCCCATAGGATTAACATTTGCGAATGCATGTTTCCGCATGAGGGGAGAGGACCCTTAAGCAAGGATTTTTTCTATAAACTTAACTTGTTCTTTATATTTCTGTTACGATGAATCCCCAGTGGAATTAGTTTTCTTAGTTCTGCCTCCAGTTTTCGTTAAAAAGCTACGTAAAAAAACTTTTCAGTTTATTCACTTAAATGTATTTCAAATAATAAATAAACATCTCTAACTGACTGTATGTTAATAAGAGGGGGAAAGAATTAATTTGAGGGACTCTGACACTGTATGGACCGAATAAGGATACTAAAAAATTTCGTGCACTATATTAAATACTCAGCTCGAAAACTTATAGAAACAAATTTTGACGAAAATTTGTATCTGAATATTTCTATTTGCTTTGTAAAGATCTTCACACCTCATGCAATATATATAAATATCCGGATATTTGAAACTATGTAATGGCACCATAAAAATGTGCTCCGAATTCCGATCGCCGGCCATAACCATAAGCACAGAAAAGGACGGATCTTCAAACTTCAAATTCGGAATTGAGTAGTTCCCCAAATAAAGACTTCGCTGTTTTGATATATTTTCATGCATTTTAAATCATATTTGTACATATTTTTCTAGGTATCGATTGGCACAACGTTGTGATATATGTTTTATAGAAGCATATGCTGATTGTTTGTCAAGAAATGGTTATTGCTTCTCTGAACAAGAAATATATTTTTTATCAACGTTTTTCCTCAGATTTGTCAATGTGAGAAACGATAAAAAAAAAAAAAAAAAAAAAAATGTAAATCTTTATTTTCTATATTTTGATTTTATGGAATTTGGTACAGCGTTTTTGAGAAAAGTGGATCTTTTAAAACTTCAAACAATATGTTTTTTTCCCCCTATAATATTAATATTTACAAGAAGTTGTTATGACAAAATTAATTTTTTTGGTTAAAGAACGACATCTTCAAAAGAAGAAAGAAGAAAGCGAAACTGATTTACAGAAAAATGGTGATTGGAGATGAACTGACTGTGTAATTGAGGGAATTGAACTTGTTTCTTTAAGCCCAGTTAGTATTTAAATAACATTGCATACAATAAAATTAACGGAAAATTAATAAGAAACAATAACTTTTAGCTTTTAAAATCACATTATTCTCGAGAGTTGCACCAGTTCCGAAGATACAAAATACACACACGTACGAAAAGACTGAAGTTTTATGATTAATGATGACTGATAAAGGTAAATTGATTCATAATTTTAGAGCACTTGCAGGCAAAGTTGGGATAATTAAAGGGGTGAGTTGGAAAATGATAACATTACAAAAATATGGGAAAAATAACAGAGATAGCCATATTAAAGATTTTGCTGTAAAGCTATTTGAGTCGAAAAATTGTTACACTCCCGTCTCTTAACAGCAATTTATTTGGACTTGAAGAATTTGTTGAGTGGAATGAGGATGACATTCCAGGATTGTTGCTCTTTTTCCACCCAAGACGGTGGGTCGGCAAAATCATTCGAAGCCCAATATCCCTTATCAAGTAAAGATGACTCCAAACAACCAGATACTCATTTTCAAGAACGGGTGGTTAGGGTATTTCCACAAAAGTTGCAAAGACACAAGGGAGAAAAATATGACATTCAGTGTAATCAAGTCATCTACACTGATGAGATGAAGGGTGGCGTCAAGTCTATGGAATTTATTTATATTCTGAACCATAAAACTTTCAAATTATTGAAGGAACAAGATCATTTGGAGCTTCCCCACAGCTTCAGCGTATATGCGAAAAAATAATAGAGAAAATAATCAGCGTAACAGTGAGAAAATTGCTATGAGAAAAAAAAAATTCTCGGATATCTCCAAAATTATGCACTAAATACGTGAAGAAGAAAGACCATTTTATGACCGAATACATCAGTATATCACGACCAACACTAGAGATAGTGACGAGCAGATAAATGTAACAATATCCACTCTTAATGTTTGAATAGTAATAATAATGATTGTTATTATTACCTACAATTGTTATTTTCTACACTAATTCCAATTATTATACTTAATTTATAATTCTTTAATAAAGTTGCATCGTCATAAAAAATGGTTTATTTGGTGCTTTACTTGTTCTCGGGAATTTTATTTGAAAAGGGATAAAATTCCACCATTTTTAATTAATAATAACTAACAATTTAATGAGAATTTTTCTTTGAAATTTATAGGATGAACCCTCATTGACTAGAAATACAATCGAAAAATTGTGAACATTTCTTTAAAATCGACAGTGTTTATTTTTACATAAATACTTTTTGTTCTTCCGTCCCCTCAACCACGGCCAAACTCGATCTTCCTCCGCCGTGCATCTACATATATGTCAGCTGGGAATGATACCTTTTTCACCTTTTTATTGTAACTTCTACGCAAATGTGTGCTTACTAGTTAGAAAAACACATATTTTTTCATTATTAAATGATTGAGAAACTTTACCGGTATGAGTTGAATATTTATATCGTTTCGTCATTATGTTAATTTGGACAAAACGAAACGAAAACATTCAGATTCAATCCTATGTGCATAGTTGCCAACTTTTACGCTTTTTTCCTACCACTAAAATTTTATAGTAAATTTTACCTTATTAAATCTCTGAAATCACGGGATTCAATAAGGCAAAAATTTCTATAAATTTTTAGTGGTATCAAAAAAGCGTAAAAGTTGGCAGCTATGCTATGTGGTTTTGATTATGATTGATGAGTGGTGATTTGATGTGTTAAAAGTGCAGTTATTTTTATTTTATTTTAAAGAACCAAACAGACAATCATCTAATGAGGAGAATTTGTTTCGAAAGTTTTTTGAACGAAAGGCAGCGGTTGAGGTTCGGGGTCGCTTTTCAGAAATCCTCATATTTTCAGCACCAGCTTTGCGAATTGACGAAAGAGAAGCCAACTGTATCGCCAATTCTTCATGCCTTTTTTTAATTTTTAAATTTAATTTTTTTTTTCGCCTGAAATTGAATGTGAATGGCGGCGGACGAAATAGCCTCTGAGTGTGTGGAGTGGAGGGAGGGAGAAACTTAGAATGATTATTTATTGTTACTTCAAAGTAAAAAATAAGATAAGTAGAGTAATTTTTAAACGTTGCATGTTTGTGAAGGCGGGGGGAGGGGGGGGTATAAAATTTTAGATTTAAATAATTATTTATTTACCATTTATACAAAATAACAAGTAGACAAACTTAAAAATAAAATAAAAACTTTAAATATTTAATATTTGTGTTTTTGAGAAGAGGAAACATAAAATTAAAGCTTTATTTGAGGGGAGGGGTAGGCATAATTTGTATCATTGATCATTAATTTACAATTACCTCAAAGTAATAAATAGGACAGTAAATTTCAAAAATCGAAAGAATTAAATTAAAAATAAAATGGGTAGAGGAGCAAAAGGGAAATCATATATTTTTATTTTTTGTCTTTCACTCTTTTCATTCATTCATTTTATTTATTTTTTTATTTTTTAAGAGTGGAAGAATTTAGATGGAAGATTATCTATTTATTAATACTCAAAAATCACCAAACAAACAAAGACAGTGTGAAGGTCGCCTCTACTCCATGATGCAAGAACTTTTTAGAAACTGTCGAATGGCAACGGCCTGCGAGAAGAGAGACTCGGAGAGTGTTCGGAAGCGTGCGGTGTCGCGCGGTGGAAGATTCCATACGAAATACAGTGTCTCACAAAAGTGATGGGACACTTGTGATTTATAAAAAGAAACTGCAATAAAATAAATAAACAAACATGTACAAAAATTTTTTGGGTGTGTTTCATATTTAAAGTTAGTAACAATTATTACATAACATACATTTTGTCAAAATATTAAAATATTAATTTAGTAAAAATACAATTGTTCAGAGCGGAGCAAAAAATGGCTCACATAAGTGATGGGACACTTACTTTTCCATCAAATATTTATCCAAAAATTTTACTTTTTAAAAGGTTTTAATATTTTGTTGGATTTCCTTTTACTTTTAAAACATGATTTAATCTTTTTGGGATGGATTCGACTAATTTTTTTGTGATTTCTGGAGTGATTTTACACCATTCTTCTTGAAGCACCGATTTTAGTTGTTGTTTTGAAGAAATGATGTGTTTGCGAATTCTTGATTCCAATTCTTGCCAAATATTCTCTATGGGATTTAAGTCTGGAGATTGTGGTGGTGTTTTTATTATTTCAGGACAGTTATATAGCAGCCAGAGTCTAACGTTCAGAGCAGTGTGCTTGGGGTCATTGTCCTGGTAGAATTTAAAATCGTTATGAAGGTTCAATTTTCGTGCTGAAGATTTCAAATTTTGCTTTAAAATATCAATATACTTGTACTGATCCATTATACTGTCAATAAAAACAAGATTACCAACTCCAGCGGACGACATACACCCCCATACCATAACTCCTCCTCCACCATGTTTTACTGTTGGTACCAAGTTCTGTTTGCGAAATTCTTCCCTGGGTTTTCTCCACACCAAGATTCTACCGTCAGAACCAAATATATTAAATTTACTCTCATCAGCAAATATAACTTTATTCCAGTAATCAGAAATCTTATTTACGTTGGATTTTGCGGAAGCTAGTCTGAGTTTTCTATTCTTTTCACTTACGAAGAATTTTTTCCTGGCTACTCTACCGTGATATCCAGCAGATCGAATTACCCTTCTAATAGTTTCAGGATTAACAATTATTCCATATAATGCTTGTAAATCAGCAGCAACTTTTGAAGCACTAATTCTTGGATTTTTTTTAATATTTCGAACGATAATTCGCTTTATTCCATTGGATAGCTTTGATGGTCGGCCAGGTCTTCTTTTATCCTGAATCATATGATTCTTTTTATATCGTTTAATGATATTGAAAACTGTTGAACGACTCAAGTTAACTGTTTCAGCAGTTTTTCTAATAGATTTTCCACGTTCAATATGCAAATTAATAACTAATTTTCGAATTTCAGGCGAAGTTTCTTTTCGTTTAGCATTCATGGCAACACAGAGCTAAAAAACACAAAAATTCCAAAACAAACTGGAGAAAAATACTGCAGACGATTTTATAAATTATTGCCAATTGCTTTTAAGTAAAAATAAAACCCCAAAAAATATTTTTATTGCTTATTTCAGACGATTTTTGTTGCATATATAATGGTGTCCCATCACTTATGTGAGCTATTTTTTGCTCCGTTCTAAACATTTGTATTTTTATTAAATTAATATTTTAATATTTTGACAAAATGTATGTTATGTAATAATCTTTACTAAATTTAAGTATGAAACACACCCACAAAAAAATGTGTACATGTTTTTTTAATTTATTTGATTAGTTTCCTTTTGTAAAGCACAAGTGTCCCATCACTTATGTGAGACACTGTATATGCCTATGACAAACGGTTTAGGAATTAGCCATTGGACACCTTTGAGAGTGGACACCCTGTATAGCAAGTAAATGTCAGTAGATAAAGCAACGTTGAGTTTAAATACTACCTTCCATTTAATAAAAATATCACAAAATATAGTAAAGGATATCTAATAAAGAAAGAGAAAAAAAGAAGTGTTACATAGGCAATTGCGTAATTAAATTTATGCAGTTTTTAAATAAGCAGTTGCTTAATGAAATTAATAAAGTAGCCAATTCAATTGTTATGTTCAATTAATGGAATTTATTTTTTAAACACAGTATTTAGTGAGTTTTTCTTGACCTTTACAAAATATTTTACTTTATGAAATATTTCAGTTGGCTGAATTTTCGCACTAATTGAATAATCTAATATTCGATATACAGTGTCTCACATAAGTGATGGGACACTTGTGCTTTACAAAAGGAAACTAATCAAATAAATTAAAAAAACATGTACACATTTTTTTTGTGGGTGTGTTTCATACTTAAATTTAGTAAAGATTATTACATAACATACATTTTGTCAAAATATTAAAATATTAATTTAATAAAAATACAAATGTTTAGAACGGAGCAAAAAATAGCTCACATAAGTGATGGGACACCATTATATATGCAACAAAAATCGCCTGAAATAAGCAATAAAAATATTTTTTGGGGTTTTATTTTTACTTAAAAGCAATTGGCAATAATTTATAAAATCGTCTGCAGTATTTCTCTCCAGTTTGTTTTGGAATTTTTGTGTTTTTTAGCTCTGTGTAGTCATGAATGCTAAACGAAAAGAAACTTCGCCTGAAATTCGAAAATTAGTTATTAATTTGCATATTGAACGTGGAAAATCTATTAGAAAAACTGCTGAAACAGTTAACTTGAGTCGTTCAACAGTTTTCAATATCATTAAACGATATAAAAAGAATCATATGATTCAGGATAAAAGAAGACCTGGCTGACCATCAAAGCTATACAATGGAATAAAGCGAATTATTGTTCGAAATATTAAAAAAAATCCAAGAATTAGTGCTTCAAAAGTTGCTGCTGATTTACAAGCATTATATGGAATAATTGTTAATCCTGAAACTATTAGAAGGGTAATTCGATCTGCTGGATATCACGGTAGAGTAGCCAGGAAAAAATTCTTCGTAAGTGAAAAGAATAGAAAACTCAGACTAGCTTTCGCAAAATCCAACATAAATAAGAATTCTGATTACTGGAATAAAGTTATATTTGCTGATGAGAGTAAATTTAATATATTTGGTTCTGACGGTAGAATCTTGGTGTGGAGAAAACCCAGGGAAGAACTTCGCAAACAGAACTTGGTACCAACAGTAAAACATGGTGGAGGAGGAGTTATGGTATGGGGGTGTATGTCGTCCGCTGGAGTTGGTAATTTTGTTTTTATTGACAGTATAATGGATCAGTACAAGTATATTGATATTTTAAAGCAAAATTTGAAATCTTCAGCACGAAAATTGAACCTTCATAACGATTTTAAATTCTACCAGGACAATGACCCCAAGCACACTGCTCTGAACGTTAGACTCTGGCTGCTATATAACTGTCCTGAAATAATAAAAACACCACCACAATCTCCAGACTTAAATCCCATAGAGAATATTTGGCAAGAATTGGAATCAAGAATTCGCAAACACACCATTTCTTCAAAACAACAACTAAAATCGGTGCTTCAAGAAGAATGGGGTAAAATCACTCCAGAAATCACAAAAAAAATAGTCGAATCCATCCCAAAAAGATTAAATCATGTTTTAAAAGTAAAAGGAAATCCAACAAAATATTAAAACCTTTTAAAAAGTAAAATTTGTGGATAAATATTTGATGGAAAAGTAAGTGTCCCATCACTTATGTGAGCCATTTTTTGCTCCGTTCTGAACAATTGTATTTTTACTAAATTAATATTTTAATATTTTGACAAAATGTATGTTATGTAATAATTGTTACTAACTTTAAATATGAAACACACCCAAAAAATTTTTGCACATGTTTGTTTATTTATTTTATTGCAGTTTCTTTTTATAAAGCACAAGTGTCCCATCACTTTTGTGAGACACTGTATGTAGTCGTGAATTGTGTTAACTATTATTCTGTGTTTGTGTATTGTCTTCAATGTGTTAGTCAGATCTATATTAAACGTGTTTAAATGTACCAGTGAGTCGCTTATGTTATTTCCTGATCAAAAGTTATCGGATCTACATGAAGCGTGATAATTTGGCTCAGCCGGCAGCATGTCGTGTTGTACAACATGTCGGAATGTTACATCATTGGATGTTACACCATAAAATGTTTTCGTTAAATATTATAGCATCGTGGACATTAAGCAGATAACTTTGTGCTCATTGAATCATATTCACTTTGACGTCGAACAGAGTCCGATAACTATTCTGGTTATCGTCAAGGTATCCTTTTTTATATGTTCCATCGAGAGCTGGTTTAAAAGTACATATAAAGTTTAAAAGTATATTGTTAGGATTGTTAATTGTTTAAGGTGTATATATGCTTGATATTATGATACTGGTTTAATATAAATATATCGAAATAAATTTAATATTCATTCTATGAATAGAACAAAACCTGATATTTAATTCAGTAATTGATTAAGTTTTAAAGGTAAATAATTAATTGATGTTACATTGTTTCGTAATGATAAGAATTGTATTTTTGTTGCTTATTTAACTTGTGTAATATTAATGCAGGGTATTTTGTTTATTATGATTGCTAAAATTGATAAAGTGTACAAATAGAACAGTTATACATAAACAATTATATTTGGCGCGAAAAATAAAATTTTGTTCTTTAATAAATATTCTGCAGTCATATATTATTACGGTAGAGTGGTTGTTTAAAGAAAAAAAAAACCATAAAACGAGTTTCAGTTGTTTATAATTTCATAATAACTTTGTTAAGCTACATGTTGTTGGAAAGAAGAAAAAAAAAAATCCGTATTAGCGAAGTTAATGATTGTTTGAAGAAAAAAAAAAAGAGAGAAGATCTATTTGCAAATGTTTTTATTTTGTTTAGGTTTATGATTAGATTAAAGAGTGTTATTTTCAAAGTATGTATAGGACGTAAATAGTTTTTTTTTATTTTGTTACATATTATTTCTGAAATTCTTTCTGTGATTATTGAAATGTTTGTTTACGAATTCAGATTAAATTCTAAAACAAAAGTTGAGTAATCTCTGCCTGAGTGAAACCGGAAATGCATAAATTTGTTCTTTATCGGATTATTACGGATTTGTTTGTTTATTTTTTTTTAATTTGGACTGAATGTTAAGCATTTTTTTTTTGTTTGTTGTTGCTTTATTTTCGATTTACAAAGTGAAAGCATGAAGATTTGATTTGCGTTTCAAATGAAAATAAAGGAAAGATTTTCATATCTTAAATACAATTTAATTTAATTAAAAGGTGTTAATTTAAGATTGTGATTTATAAATATTTGGTTTTGTTATGAAATATAATTTTATAGGAAATTAAATGGTTAAAAGGAAAACAAGATAATGTATTACTTATTTTGAAGGATGTATTTAAAAGGTAATATGAAAAATTATTGATAAATTCTTGTTTTGTTAGAACATAAAGGTGTTATTTTTTTTAATTGACATTTTGGTAAAAGTGTTTAATTATTCCAAGAATTGTTTTGGGGATATATTTTTATTGTTGTGCAAATGTGTTCGAATTTATTCAGTAATACTAGTATAAATATTTAAATGAAATAAGTTTCATTCAATTTAATGGGTTACAAACAAAAGAATGTTCAGGTTTAAATTTAGTTTGGTTTAGGGCGTTCTTAGGGAAAGTTCTAATTAGGATAGAGTCATTGTTTGAGTACTGTTGCATTGTGTGGATTTTTAAAGTTGGTTTATCAGATATGGCTTATTTAAGCAAAGGTAGTAAGAAAGAAGATTTACAGCTAGTGGCGATTGAGCTTGGAGTGGAGGATGTCGAAAATTTAAGAGTTGTAGATCTGAGAAAGGCTATATTAGAAGTTGAGGGATATGATGAAGAATTTGTGAAGGGATTTTTGAGTTCTGTAATTGAGGATAGGAAAAAGAATGAAGAAAGAGAGAGGGAAGAAAGAAAACGTCAAGAAGAGAGGGAAGAAAAGGAGAGGGAAGAAAGAATACGTCAAGAAGAGAGGGATGAAAAGAGACGTCAAGAAGAGAGGGAAGAAAAAATACGTCAAGAAGAAAGGGAGGAGAGAATAGCCAGGGAAGCGAAAGCACATGAATTGGAAATGAAGAAACTTGAACAATTACAGAAATTTCCGGAACAAAGAGATGAATCAAGAGTTGAGATAGCTCCAAAAATTCAGTTAGCACAGATTGTCCCGAAGTTTGATGAAAAACGTGATGAAATGGGATTATTTCTGATAAATTTTGAAAGAAGAGCGGAAATGGCACAAGTACCAAAGAAGGACTGGGTAGCCTACCTGTTGGCAGTTTTACCGGTAGAAATTTCAAATATGCTAGCTAGAGAATCTCCAGAAGATGCAGTTAATTACGATTTTGTAAAATCTCTTATTTTAAAGCGATACAAGTTAAACAGTGAAAAATTAAAACAGTGTTTCTACAGACACCACAAGACACCTGAAAAATCATGGAGAAATTATACACAAGAGCTTTTAAGTTACTTCACTGAATGGATCACCGAATTAAATATTAACACTTTCCAACAATTAAAAGACTTAATAGTAACCGAACTAGAGTTGTGGGTTTTCCGGAAAATTTTGAAATGGAAAATTTTCTGGGAAATTTTCCGAAAATTTTCCAGAAAATTTTCTAAGCCACTAAATTAATAAAGTATTGTAAAATTAAACTCTCGTTCACTAGAGGCTGCAAGTAAACAAAACTGGAGTATTTTCATCAACTCTGGATGTGATGCGGTTTTGAGTTTTCCCCTTCCAACAAAAAACAATAAGCAAAAAAATTAAATAATTAGTAAATCATAGAAATTGTGATTTATAAGTTTTCAATCATGTGTAAAGCTGAAAAGTTAAAAAATAATTATTCTTTAAGGTGGTTCTCAAATGATCAGCTGAACAACACGAAACTTGCTGACACAATTTCTTACTCATTTTTAAACCCAAAGGCATAAAATTGGCTTGCCTGATTATTGAACGAAACGAGTTTTCCATTTTTTGATAAATAAATTACTTATCGAGTTATAGGCAATTAGTGTCACGTGACAACACATTTTTCTCCTTTCTGGCACAAGAATTCGGCTCAAAACTAAAGGTGAAAATAAAGAATTTCGCTTAGTAGCCACTGGCCAGTAGGTTGATTTTTTTAAGTAGCCAATAACTGGCTAGTGAGGAATTTCTTTAGTAGCCAGTAAGTACATTTATGTCACTGAATATTTATTTTTTTTAAAATATGACTTCCCAGTAAACAAGTAATTTATGTACTAAATAAAAATATTTTAATTTATATTGTTTTGAATAAACTTTAGATATTAATTTTCAATCTATTTTAAATTTAAAAATAAGTTAACAGCAAAGTTATACACAACATGCTTATGTAGCTAACTACATAAGTTACACTAAGCTTAGGTACTTCTGTAGCTAATTACATAAGTACTTTTTTTGGTATAATTAATATTTGAAAATAATAAAATAGGTATATTTATGCACTAAATAATAACCCACAGCATGATATCACACATGCACAATCTGTGGTCAGCGGGCCAAAAGTGACCAACATCTCCAGAAATTCAGGAATTGTGTGCATTTCGCCCATTAGTTTCGGAAAAAATTGCAAACTTTGTCATTCAGGAGCGTGGAAATCATGAATTTCATCGATCACGCATGTAAAAATTAGGAATTTCGTTGATCGGGTGTGTAAAAATCATGAATATCGTTGATTGGGTACGTAAAAATCATGAATAATGCCGATTGAGAGTGGGAAAATCATGAATAATGCTGATTGAGAGCGGAAAAATCATGAATTTCGTTGATCAAGTTCGTAAAAATCATGAATTTCATGATTCGAGAGCGTAACAATCATGAATTTCGTCAATCGGGCAAGTAAAAATCACAAATTTCATCGAATGGGTGCTTAAAAATCATGAATATTGTCGAGTGGGTGCGTAAAAATCGTTAATTTTGTCGAACGGGCACAGAAAAATCATGAATTTTAGGGAAAAAAGGAAATTGGAGAATCTTGCATTTGGCTAGTGTTTTCCATATTTTTAATGGGCAGTTTTTCAAGTTTAATCGCCGAGTGGCGACTGGCTAGTGCTTATTTTCACCTTTACTCAAAACGCCAACTTTGATAGTGTTTTCTGTAGGATCTTCTGTCCTTACCAAAAAATGGAAGACGTATTTCGATTACAAAGTTTCTGAATTACAACAACTGCCTATTTCATGCGTTTCTGAACAAAAATTTATTAAAAGATGTGTCTGAAAGCAGCCCCTTTGGATTTGAGAACAGCCTTAATAACTATTATGCATATATAATCAGGGGTGATTGTGGGTTCATGAAAAAATACCTGAAATTTTAGCAAGAAAATATTTCTGTATGGAGAGAGGGGGGAGGGAACAAATAAATTATTACAGGGAGGTCAAAATATGAAAAATGTGAATTTTAATTAGGTTTAGCAATCATATGAAATTGCTATTTTAGTTTTATTTTATGAATTTAACTATCAGAAAAAACAAAACTTTTGTATTGAAAATGAAAAAAATACCTAAATTCAGGTATATAACCTGAACACAATTACCTCTGTATAATGTCTCAGTAATTAATTAAAAAATACCATATTTTGCAAAATATCAAATAACAAGAGAAATGGGTGATTCATTTTCTGTGAGTGCTCTTTTGTTATGAAAGGGTGAATTGACTTGTTATGAGTTGCAAATTAAACAATATGACAAATGTTAAGTTAGAATTATAACATGTAGTTTTTGTTTAAATGGTACAGAAATTGAATAATAAAAGAAAATATGGAAAGTTCACATATGTCCTGTAAAAAATTTACTAAAAAATTGCCAGTTACACATTTAAAATTTTCCGGAAAAACATAGTGGAAAATTTTCTAGAAAATTTTCCATTTTGGAAAATTTCCCATGGAAAATTTTCCACCCCACATCTCTAAACCGAACAATTAAAATTTCGTGTTCCTGTAGAAATAAGAGAACATTTCTTGGAAAACTGGCTCACATTTACAACGCCGTTAGAGCTAGCAGAAAAACTTGATGATTACGAGAGCATTACAGACAGTTTTAAAAGAAAAGAACTTCCAAAGAAAAATTTATCTAACTCTCGGAATCAATGCTGGAATAATTATACTGCGGATTCAAAAAAAGATATGAGAGATTTTAAACCGAAATTGGAACTCAAGACTAAAGCATCTCTCGGAGTGCAACGAGATAGAAAAGAATTACGCACAAAATATGCCTGTTTCGCGTGTGGCAAGGAAGGGCATTTGAAGAAGGCCTGTCCCAAATTGAATACAGTAGGTCAAAGTGGAGGGAAAACTTCCAAAGTCGATCTTGAGAAAAAGGGTCTAAATGAAATTTGCTTGAATATGAATATTCCGGTGGAAGAAACAGATGGGAGACTTCTTAAGGTAAATCTAGGAATCGGTAACCAGAAGTTTCAGGGAATCATCGATAGTGGCGCGGAGATTACAGTGCTACGGGAGTCGGTGGTGCCGGAAGAATATTTACAGTCATGTGGAAAGGTTTTCTTGAGACCCGCAATAGGAAATCCTGTAGAGGCAAAGCTTGTTTCCGTTCCACTCACTCTTCGGACAGAAGATGAGGTCATTCCGTATGTACGAGTACAGGTTGCGGTAGTGGAAGGATTACATGAGGAAGCTTTGATCACTCCCAAGGTTTTCGCTCTGTTAAAAGAACAACAGAAATTGTATTTAGGGGATGAGGTAGATATCACCCCGGTTGAAGAAAACAAAGAAAAATCTGTGTTCAATGTGGAGGGAAGGTGCCCAGCAGAAAAACTGGAAACAAATGTAGATAACGAAGACGAAGACCCAGAAGTTTCAGATTTGGAACTGATTCCTACTCCAGTCGAGGCAACTGTTTTGTCCGAAAACGTTTGTAACGAGAACCAGAAGGAAAGTCCTTCAGTTTCACAAGCGCAACTGTTGAAAAGGGAGCAATTGGCTTGTTCTACATTAGAAAAATGTTTTGAAGATACAAAGCGGCAGAAAAATAATTATTGGGTCGAATCTGGTTTATTGTATCATAGCGACAAGGTTGGAGGACACAAATATGTTCAGCTTGTTGTACCTGCTTGTAGAAGACAAGAAATTTTGAGATTAGCACATGAAACACCAACTGGTGGACACTTAGCTGCTAAGAAAACCAGAGATAGAATTGCTATGTCATTTTGGTGGGAAGGAATGCCAAAAGAAGTAAAACAACTATGCGCTGCTTGTCATGATTGTCAAATGCGCAGAAAAACAAAAGTAAAGGACAGAGCACCTATTGAAGCGGTCGGAAGACCAGAACTCCCATTTCAAGTAGTGAATGCTGATATTTTGGGACCAATTGAGCCGAAGTCCTCTCGAGGCCATCGGTACGTTCTTGCTCTGATGGATCAACATAGTCGTTGGCCTGAAGCAATCCCTATTAAATCATTGACAGCAAAAGCAGCTTGTGAAGCGTTTATTGAAATTTTTGTTAGGACTGGAATTCCTAGAATGATTGCCATGGATAATGGAGGGAACTTTGCTTCAAAATTGACCAATGAACTTTTGAAACGATTGGGGTGTGTTCCTAAGTTTTCTACTCCAGGATACCCACAATCAAATGGATTGGTTGAACGGTGGGTGGGAACAATCAAATCGATGCTTCACCATGCCATAAACTCTCATGGTAAAGGTTGGGACAAACAACTCCCATTTCTATTATGGGCATATCGAGAAGTGCCGAATGCTACAACTGGTGTTGCACCATTTTTGTTGGTGTACGGACGTCCACCTGTAGGACCATTAGCAATATTAAAATCAAGTTGGGAAGATGAAGTGGTGCTTCCCCAAGGAATTGGAGAGTCGGTCGCAGATTATATGCAGAAACTACGAGAACGTTTAAAAAATGCGGAAGAATATTCAAAGACCGTGGCTAAAACCCAACAACAGCGATACGTTCACTATCAGAATTTAAGGTCGAAAGATACAAAATTCTCCGTCGGAGATGAAGTTGTAGTACTAATTCCCGATTCCACTAATAAATTGTGTTCAAAATGGAAGGGACCAGGAGAGATAGTTCAACAAAAATCGGTTCATTCCTATGCAGTCAAACTACCTGACGGAAGCATCCGACATCTACATCAGAACAAATTAAGAAAGTATATTCAACCGATTAGAGCTATTGGTGTTATTTATGAAGTGGATGAAGAGTTCGGAGAAGTACAACATGCTCCGGTAGAACAACACAGGGTCGTTGATGAAGAACTGCAGAAAAATATTAATTCGAGCAATTTATCGCCAGAACAACAAAAAGAACTAATAGCACTTATCCAAGAATATAGAGTGGTTTTTGATGGGGAACTAAAGAGAGCCAAAGTTGGTTCGCATAGTATAAATTTAAAACCTGGTGTTGTAAGAAAACAACCACATCTTTATAAAGTACCAGAAACTTTGAAAGCTAATGTAGAAAAGCAAATACAGGAATTACTAAGGAAAGATCTCATAGAACCTTCTTCTGCGGAGATAGTCTACCCATTGGTGTGCGTAGCTAAAAAGGACGGTACAATCAGACTATGTGTAGATTATAGAGAGCTAAACGCCGCCACCAAGATCTCCCCTTTTCCTATGCAGAATTCCGACAATTTAAAATTTAAAGCTGGTTCAGCAAAATATTTGACTTCGCTAGATATTTTAAAGGGATATTGGGAAATCCCGCTCGAAGAGAGTTGTCGAGAATTGACCAGTTTTGTGTCCCCAAAAGGCCAGTACCAATGGAAAGTTATGCCTTTCGGACTGTCTGGAGCTCCGGCTACTTTTCAAAGAGTGATGAATCAGACCTTGAGACCGCATAGTGATTATGCAGAAAGTTTTCTTGATGATATTATAATTTTCTCTTCTAACTGGGAAGACCATCTGCAACTTATAAGAGATATTCTGGAAACTTTGAAATCTCTGAATTTTTCTGCAAACTTGACGAAATGCTCCTTTGCAGCATCTGAAGTCAGATATTTAGGACATATCGTGGGTTCAGGCAAACATGGACCTATTCCAGAGAAGCTAGAAGTAATTAAACATCTCAAAGCTCCCAAGACTAAGAAAGGACTGAGATCCATATTAGGTCTATTTAACTATTATAGAGAATACGTTCCACATTATGCCAACCTTGCAAAGCCTTTGACAGATCTGACCAGAAAAACTGTTCCAAATGATATTCCATGGTCGGAAGATGCTGAAAAGTCGTTCAATAAGTTAAAGGAAAGCTTATGTGAAGTTACAAACCTTTATACCCCAGACATGTCCAAACCGTTCGAAATAAACACTGATGCTTCCATATCGGGTATTGGTGCCTGTTTAATGCAAAGGGACAAAGACAACATGTTAAAGCCCATAACTTTTGCCAGTCAAAAGCTTACTCCAGCTCAATCAAAGTGGAGCACAATTGAAAGGGAAGCGTATGCTGTAATCTGGGCACTTGGGAGATTCGAAATGTGGACTTATGGAACCACCATAATATTGCATACGGATCATAATCCCCTAAAGTACTTAACAGAGGGAACTCCTAAGAACGCCCGATTGCAAAGATGGTCGTTGGCACTATCTCGCTATCAGGTATCTATTGCCCATAAACCGGGTAGTGCTAATACAGTTGCAGATGCTTTATCTCGCATTTATGAGTAAATATATATATATATCTTGTATTATTTCATTATTATATATTGTATAATGTGTATTGGTAATATGTAAATTTTTAGTATATAGTGTATAAGAATTGATATATGTAAGTAGTTTAAGTAAATGCTCTCGATGGGACGGGTAAAGAAATAAGACTTTTAAGTAGGACTTTTCAGTAAGACTTTTTTTTTAAAGTAAGACTTTTAAGAATAGTTTCACAGTGTGGGACACCGTCCAACATGTGGAAACTGGAGGGAAGGTGTGAAGGTCGCCTCTACTCCATGATGCAAGAACTTTTTAGAAACTGTCGAATGGCAACGGCCTGCGAGAAGAGAGACTCGGAGAGTGTTCGGAAGCGTGCGGTGTCGCGCGGTGGAAGATTCCATACGAAATATGTAGTCGTGAATTGTGTTAACTATTATTCTGTGTTTGTGTATTGTCTTCAATGTGTTAGTCAGATCTATATTAAACGTGTTTAAATGTACCAGTGAGTCGCTTATGTTATTTCCTGATCAAAAGTTATCGGATCTACATGAAGCGTGATAGACAGCATTACAGAAAAAGATTGGAATAGTCTTTTATTTTTTTAACCATTTTAAAGATTGTAAATTTTATGCACAGTTAGGGATAAAAGAAGGAGTAGTAAATATTTCAAGCAGGATTTAAATAATAAATTGTTTACTTATCTTATCTGGAATGCAACAAAGAATTTTAAATAGTCTAAAATTAGTGTTAGTAGTCATAATTCGTATTAGACGCTGTAAAAATATGGCTCAGAGCACCACCATTATCGCCTCTGCCAATGTGGCCATTTAAATTAAAAATCTGTTTTTTAAAACTGGCATTCGAATTTTTTTTCGGCGTTTGTACTTTCACACAAGGCAGCAAGCAATACCAAAATACCTAGCAATTGGTCAGGTCAGAAATACATGGCAGAAACTAAGCAAAATACTCCATTGATACTTAATATTAGTTTCTTTCGAAATTATCATTCATAGAGCCGCTGAAAAAAATTTGGCGCATGGCGCCATGACTACCAAAGTTGCCTCTATCAATGGGTCCAATTAAAATGATTTTCATAATTTGTCTTTTTAAAACTGGCATCTTGTTTCGTCGTTTGCGTTAGCGCAATACGTGGAAATACCAAAATAGTGGGCAACCATTCGAGGCGCCAGATATTTAAAGGCAGAAAATTCCCTAAAATACGTGAGTAATACTTAATAGCAGTTTCCATAGAAGTTATCATTAGAGAGGCGCAGAAAAAATAAAAAATTCTGTCTCATGGCTTCATGACTGCCAAAGACGCCTCGAGTTAACGGGACACACACACACAAAAAAAAAAAGTTTCGTCGACCATTGCACCAGTACGAACCTGTTCAGAGGTATAATACCAATTGTAAAAATGTTTTAAATTTTGTTACATCTATTTTTAATTTTATTCTGACAACTTAACAAAATTAAAAGTACTAAACACAGTAATTTGTCGAAGAAACAGCCCGCTATTTGTTATTTGTATTTTTAAAGTCTCTAAATACATTCACTTCTCTGAATGATTCACTTACGTAAAATAAAATTAAGAAAATCTAAAAAAATATATAATTATCGTAATTTCCGGCGTATAATCCGCGGATGAAACATTCATGTTTACAACTAGAAAGTTTACTTAATAATTGAAGTAAAATATTTACAGCGATATAGTAAGTTATATTATATAAAACAAGGTGTGCTCCTTCCGCCCCCCAGCTCGCTACGTTCTCCAACTCCCCGCGTAACCGCTTCGCGATTCCGTTCGGTATCGCGCAGCAATCCCTATTTTTTAGAAGAAAAGAAAAGAGAAAAAAGTCGGAAAGATCTATGCAGATTTTCATTGGTTCATTTCCAAACACCAAATAATTTTATTTTTTTGTTGAATTCGCGATTTTTTATACACGTGTTAGCAAATTTTCATGAATGTAGAGTCATTATTTCCACTTGTTTAAAAAAGGAATGGAGCGATTTGATCTCGGATGTGTCGACCCGGCATTCTTTACGGCAACCTTTTTCCCTTCTGGGGTCAATGTTGGATGTCTGGTCAGTTTTTGGCCGAAATAAAGAAAAGTTACAGTCCGAATTTCAAAAAATTTGACATTTTGGAACGACAAAAATCGGCCGCGTGTGTACCCCGACTTTCGGATTTTTTTTAATTCGATGATGCGTTAAAAAGCGACAATTTGGATGTCTGCGATTATCAAAACGGAAATTTTTTTCAATTCTTTTTCAAGTTCGGTTTCGGTCGGTAATTAAAACAGTTTTGTCGATTAATAACTCCCCGGGTCCGGGTCGGACACCCGACCCGGCTGAACTTGAGCACCGCGCCTTTATTCCGAATTTTTCGGTCAGCGTCCGCCGTCCGTGCGTCGATTTGTCCCGGAGCCTTTGCGTGTACAGAGCGGAATGCACAGACAGACAGAAACACACACACACAGACGTTCACGGACATTAATAATTATAGGATTTCTCTTTTATCCTCGCAACAGTGGAAAGGAAGAAAAGCACCGGCAAGATCTATTACAGATTTTCATTAGTTCATTTCCAAATCGTTTGGCACATTTCCAAATCGTTACTCTTTTTTAATAGTAATTTCTTAGAGGGATGCATTTTCTGGGTAGAAACATGATTGTTTGATCCGAGGATTATACGCCGGAAATTATTGTAAATAATGTAGCATGAGCATCATGAATAACAAAAACTTAGTTTTATGCAATGATATATAAATGATTAAGTGTACAAATTTTCAGTGTTTTTTATTGACAATACTGTTATTTCTAAATTTCAGTTTCGCATATCTTTTAGATGTGCATTTTCTTTCTTAAATGACAGCCTATGGACCGAAATTAGATGACTGTAACTTTATTCTACTTTTGTTTTTCGGTGCAATCAATCTGTTTAAATTATACGCCGGAATCATATTAAAATACCCAGTGATGTATACATTAATGCTACCGGATTTTTGCTAAGCCAAAAGCCAAATTAAAACATTTAGCCAAAAGCCGACTTTTTTTTAATTAGCAGCTATAATTATTATATTCTAGTTTTTATACTATTGTATTTGAATAGCATTCATCTAAAAGCAATATTTAATCAACCTCATAGTAACATTTTCCATTATGAATCAAAATTTAATTGAAATAACAGAAATAAACCATATATAACTTATTGGCACATCTATCCTAGAAGTTTCCCTAAAGAACGACAATGAGAGGTGTTTTCTGTGCTCTCTGATTTACGGCAAGCTGTCTCGTCTGCTAATCTTCTTCCTGATCGCAACCAAGATTTCACATATGGTTCATGACAAAATTCTTTTAAGAGAGGTCCTACACGGCTTATAAATATAATTAAACTGGCTCTTGCAATAAGGAATAAATTTTTTGCACCGGTCATGATGTTATTCATACAGATGAATGCTCTTCCGCATTCAGAGATTGAGATGGGTAAAGTTTTCAGAGTCTGGAGAAGAAAAAAAAAGGCTTGTGTTCGTACGCGATATTTTTTTTTACAGTAACAAATATTTCTGGGAACGGCGTTCCCACACAACTACAGCACTGAAAATACCACCTCTTTTCCCACGTCACTGCATTTTATGTTTAAACCCCGCCCACCGCCAGAGTGCTATGCTTTCATTTATAATGTAAATATCAACGCAGTCAGTCATTTAGCAATGAAAAGTTTTCTTAGTTCTGCCTTCAGTTCTTGTTAAAAAACTACGTAAAAAAAAAAAAAAAAAAATCAAGCTTATCTACTGAAATGTATTTCAAATAATAAATAACCAATTTAATAACACCGTAATAGCATTAAGTTGTGGGACTCTGACACTCTATGGACCAAACGGGAATGGACCGAATAGGGATCAAAACGTATACATGTCAAGCGTTCCAAGATATATGGTAGAGGTGTGCGCCAAGGTCACGTCAATGAAGGTCGTAAGCCACGTAGCGGAAGGAGAGGGAACTACTAGAGGTTCAATAATTGTTGTAACATCTATGGGATACCTGCACATGGGCAAACCAAGAAGCCAACGATTATTTCATTCGCAAAACATTTCGACTGTTGTCTTATTTTTAACACTTTCCAACCAAGTTGAAAAGTGTTTATGACTTCGGTTTGTCTGGTCGTCTGGCCGTCTGTCCGTGCTCTAACTCCCGTAAATATGCTCGGATTGCCCTACAATTTTTATATGTTATTGTCGTTATCTATAGCATGTTTCCTATTTCAACTGAAGTGTGTAGCACTTATAGTTACTTTACAGGGACAGTCAAAAGAATTCCGTTACATTACGTCTATAGAGAAAAATCGTTTGCGGTTTAGTTAAATAATGATTCACTATTTTAAACGCATTGAAATTGATATATATCACTAAGGTGCATTACAAGAGGCTTACTACAGAATATTGTGTGTATAGCAGTCATCGTTCATTTACAGGGACACACAAAAGAATTCTCTACTGTCTGTTAACAATAATTCCTTCAAGTGCGTTTTAAGTTGCTGAACGCGATTTTAAATTTAACTCACATTTTGTCTATTACTTGGCGTGTATAAATTCTGTAGATCCTATACAGGGCAGTACAAAAGTCCGCGAACACATTTCCATTTGTTGACAGAAACTCCAGAAGGAGAATTTTAAACTGTGCTACGTGTTTCCTAACTGAACTAAAATTTAGCATCCTATGTAGTATAAATACAAATCTATAGATCATATACAGGGCTGAATAAAAGTATTTTTATTGATGATGATTTGTAAAATTATTTTGGAAGCGTTGGAAAGTGTTACATAATCTATGCTTGACGCATGATTTTTCGTTCTTGTTTATTTGTTCTTCAAGATTGTTTTAGGATATATTTCATTATTTAAATAAAATGTAATTTGTTGGAAGTACTTTTAAAAGTATATTCAGTTTTATTTCATAATGTTAGTATTAAATATTTGACATTCTGTTTCATTATCTGATGAAATTAGAAAAAAAAAGTAGGCATAAATGTATCTGTTGTTAACCATTATTTAAAAAATGTATATTTATTTCTGCAACTTAATTTTTGAGAACCTATTTATTTGGCACTTCTGCTATACTTATTGTTTTTTATTTACGCCAAGATATGGCACCATACCTAAATAAATACTGTGGTTTATATTAATGGAACTTTAATGAAAATGTATTTAAAAAAAAACCTTTTTTTTAAATTTTATTCTCAAAAATCCAATATCTTACTTAAACAGAAAAGTTGTAATTTATTTTTCAAATGGCCATTAATCAGGTACAGCAAATAATATGACAAATACGTTTTTAAAGTCGTTATATTGATGTGTATCCGAATATTTCTATTTGGCTTTGTAAAGATCTTCACACCTCATGCAATATATATAAATATCCAGATATTTGAAACTGTGTAACGTCACCATAAAAATGTGCTCCGAATTCCGATCGCAGACCAAAACCATAGGCAGAGAAAAGACAATGTTTAGGGCGGAGTGTCTGAAAGTTCAAATGCAAAGTTCAGTAGTTCCCCCATTAAAAACTTCGCTGGTTTTATATCATTTCCTGCATTTTAACTCATATATTTGTATACATTTATGTAGGTACCGATTGCACAACGCTGTAATTTATGTTTTATAGGCGCATATGCTGAATGTTTGTCAAGAAATGGTAATTGCTTCTCTGACCATGAAATATATATAAATGTATTTTTTATCATAGTTTTTTATCATATTTGTCAATGTGAGAAAAAGATTTAAAAACAAAAATGTAAATCTTTATTAACTCTACAACAAATTTTGAATTTACATTTTTGATTACGTGCAACGTTTTAGAGAAAAGTGGATTTTTTAGAAATTCAAATAATATGTATTTTTTGAAAATAGTAATATTTAACAAAAATTGTAATGACGAAATAATTTTTTTTTTGTCTAAAGAACGACATCTTCGAAAGAAGAAGAAAGAAAGCAAAACTGATTCACAGAAAAATGCCGATTGAAGATGAAATGACTGTGTAATAAGCATTGAGTATATTGAACTCATTTCTTTAAGTCCAGTTAGTATTTAAATACCATTACATGCAATAAAATTAACGGAAAATTAAATAGAAACAGTAACTTTTAGCTTTTATTTGTTAGCTTTTAGCATTATTCTCGGGAATTGCATCAGTTCCGAAGATACAAAATGCACACGTACGAAATGACTCTGACAGTTTTACGATTAATGATGACTAATAAAGGTAAATTGATTTATAATTTTAGAGCACTTGCAGGCAAAGTTGGGATAAATGAACGGGTGAGTGGAAAAATGGTAACATTATAAAAATATGGAAAAAATAACTGAGATAGCCATTTTTAAGGCTTTGCTGTAAGCTATCTAATGAGTCAAAAATGGTCCTACTCCCGCCTCTCATCAGTAGATTGTTTGGACTTGAAGATTTTGTTGAATGGAAAGAGGATGATATTCCCGGATTGTTACCCTTCTTCCACACGTCGGTGCTGTTCTGCAAAATCTTTCGAAGTGCAATATTTCTTATCAAGTAAAGGTGACTCATAACAACCAGATACTCAACATGACATTCAGTGTGATCATGTCATCTACACTGATGAGATGAAGGGTGGCGTCAAGTCTATGGAATTTATTTATGGTCTGAACCATAAAACTGTCAAAGTATTGAAGGAACAAAATCACGTGGAGCTTCCCACAGCTTCAGCGTATATGCGAAAAAATAATAACCATAACAGTGAGAAAATTCTAGTGAGAAAAAAAAAATCCCGGATATCTCCAAAATTATGCACTAAATACTTGAAGAAGAAACACCATTTTATGATCGAATACTTCAGTATCACACGACTAACACTAGAGATAGTGACGAGTAGATAAAAGTAACAATATCTACTTGCAATGTTTGAATAGTAATAATAGTTATTATTACCTACAATTGTTATTTTCTACACTAATTCTAATTATTATACTTAATTTTTAATAAAGATGTATTGTCATAAAAATGGTTTATTTGGTGTTTTACATGTTCGCGGGAATTTTATTGGAAAAGGTGGATTTCCAATTGACACTCCGCCATTTTTAATTAATAACTAGATGAAACCCGTCAACACTTGACGGAAAAAAAATTACTATAACAATATCAATAAAATAGGCTTCTTTATAACAAAGTAAGGGGTGCGTATGAAACATTCTCTCATATTTTTTATTTTAAAAGTTTTTCCCCCAGTGAAACACAGTACTATTTTCGATGCAAACTCCAAACAAACAATCTATAAACAACTGTGTAATGCAAATCATTTTTATACTATACTGCCATATTCCCCACGGCAAGAAAGAGAATTTCATGGACCTATGAAGTATGATACAAATAGTATATCTCTACTTTCATCTCATATTCAGTAAATAAAAGAACATAGTAAATAAAGCACACATCCCCCCCTCCCCCTGTGATAATTTAACCGAATGAGCTCCTATGCGCATGTGCATTGCATCTGCCCAAAGACACCGTTGAAATTCGACGTTAAAAAAAAGTTTTAAAATGTTTAAACTAAAAGTTTTAAAATGTCCTCTTTAATCATTATTTGTTTCAAATCCATATCTTCTAAAACGCATCCATTGTTTTAAGCTAATTAATTTTTATGTAAAGATGAAGAATTTTTTTTACAATAATAAATCAATTTGCAGATGACGAAGATTTTTATTGTTTTCAAGTGTAATTTATTTGTATGGTTTCTTCGGTTCTTTTACATAATCAGGATGATTATTCCTTTACCATCACAATCGGGATCTTTTCCCTCTTATACAGTTAAATATCCAATGGATCTTTAAAAAATAATAAAATACAGTTCCTAGCATATTCTGATGAAATATATACATCAACGAATTCAACATATCAATTTTATGTTAATCATAAACTGAATATATATATATATATGTTTGACAGATTTTAGTTTAGCACCAAAATGGTCTATCTTATGGATAATCTGATCTTATGATTTATCAGGTTTTTTTATTAATAATTTTTTCACTTTTCATGATGGTTAGGGAAATCTATTTTCAATTGCGGCAACTTTCCCAGAAGCTAACATTATTAAATCAAACTCGTGGCCATTGTTGAGATAGAATTGAAAAATATTTCATGCTTGAAAATTATTTAAAAAGTCGTTAAATTAAGCGGCAGTTTTCCAATAAATTTCAAAGGAAAGCTAATTTTTTTTCTAATTGATGATGTAAGAATTAAAATTCTAAAATGTAGTAAAAAATTGAGATTTGTAGTATTTAAAAGTGATGTAAGCGCGATGAAATCTAAAGCGATAGCGCCTTTTGTTGTCACAACCATTATACATTTCTAAAAATTGCCACTGTGTTTTGGTTGGCGTCCAAAAGTAGACTACCATTTTTTGACATCGAAAGAGAAGTGAAATAGGACTTTGCCGCTAATAAGGAACTGTCAAATGAACTTATAACAAACCTACCAAAATAATTCCTATAGAATATTAGCCTTAAATTGTTTATTCTAGCTAAAAATAAAATCATTATTTCTATTTTTTTTTTTTTTTTTTTTTTTTTTTTTTTAACCATTGGGAAAATGGTTGTAGCTTTCGGTCGAGAATGCACCAAATGAGTTTCGCATTTTACTATTTTAACCGTTTTTAACGAAATTCTGCAATTTAGAAGAATTTATCTTTGAATAGGCATTAGAAATGCATAAAAGCGTTACAAAAATGTTAAAGTTACAAAAAGAATAGATGCAAATTATCAGATATGAAAAATAAAGTAGAATTTTGGTACTTTCGTGTTATAGCGGCCCCCAAGGATGAAATATTTTTGTTTCTGTTTTCATTAATATATTGTAAATTTGGTACTTTCGTGTTATAGCGAAACCCAAGGATGAATCGCCAAGCGACCAAGATTTATCGCCAAACTATAAAGCATGTATAACATTATACTAGTTATATATATATATATATATATATATATATATATATATAACATTTCTTGACGTATGTGGTCAAGTGTTGATGTCTATATCTGACATGTGTATATGATGTATATACGACATATAAGACGTAAATAATATGTGTATAATGACGTATATGGCGTTTATAGGAGTGTTTGGAATATATATATATGCGTATATAGAATGCATATATAAGCTTTGTGATGATCTTGACAAAATCATAACTACAACCTTGGCATAATCATAATTGTGGGGGCCGCTATAAAGCAAAAGTACAGTAATTTTTTATTTACTTATTTTTTTTAAAACCATAACATTATATTTAATAATTTTAATTTTCATGAAATCCTTTACTTTTGTGAACTTTTTTCTTAAAAAATGAAATCTTCTAACCTATAATTTAAAAAAAGTAATCGGTAACATGTAATTAAGGAATGCAATCAAGATGAAGCAACCAATAAAGGCTCCAGTTCTAATCTTTGAAATTAAAAATTGAAAAATCAGTTAAAATTACGTCATGTTGACACAATCATATAAATTTTTCTTTTTAGTTTTATCAATGTTACAATGCATTTCAAGCTAAGCATAACGTCATTTTAACTGACGCAAACTTTTCACACTTACTTTGTATAGGTTACTTTTATGCGTAAATACCATGTACACTAATAAAAATATATTTGTATTTAATTGTAATGAAAAATGGCATCAACAAAGTTATAATACATAATAATAAAATAAACCCAATGAACAATATTCCCGTGACGTCAAAATAAATATGAATTTTTATTCGTTTATAAAATACGCGGATAAATATTTTTACCGAAATTTAACTTGCAAATTAACAAATTCGGTCTAAAAGCCACGTGCTTTTAATATTATTTTTCTTTTATTCTCGAAACCACAGAGCTCAGAGAATAAACTATGTGCCTCGCAACAGTGGGCGTTAATCTGATTGCCAACTTTATGACGTCATAAACAGATGAAAAAGTTTAATTGAAAATTACGGCTAATTAATTAAATTTTCGAACAAACGAATGCACGATAACAAATCTGTGTCCAAATATCTTTCATTTAAAAAAAGAATGATGTAATTTGATGCAGTAGTTTGTTCTCACGGATTGTCGAAAGAAATCGCTTAGCGTTTTAAATACACTGCTCAAAACAATTAAAGGATATTTGAAGTTTTATATAAAATAAAGATATAAACGAAATTTTTTTTGCCGAAAATAGAAGAAGAGAATCACAAATGCAAATTTTTCTGGTTTTCAAACTGTGGAGTATGCAAATTTTGAGTTCGACGTCAAAAACGTCGCTTCAGCGGCAGCGAATGAAATTTTACTTTCAACTGGATAAAAGAGAATGAAGACAAGGATGATCGGCATTCAGTGATTGCTTTGTTTCGATGAGTACGATGTCTCAGCGAAGTCATTTGACAGATTCAGAAGCTTGGAGAATTGTTGGTAGGTTAGAAGGGGGCCAAACTCAAGCCGAAGTAGCGCAAGCCATTGGAGTGTCTCAAAGTGTCATTTCCAGGATCTGGAACCGTTTTTTGGAGAGTGGATGTGCAGGCCGAAGATCAGGACAAGGTCGTAGACGGGCAACAACGCCCAATGAAGATCGGTATTTAGCGTTAACAGCTCGGAGACACCGAAACATGAACGCTACTCTTCTCCAACAACACCTTCGCTCGGCTACAGGCACCACGATTTCAACTCAGTCTGTCCGAAACCGGCTCCATGCTGTAGGTCTGTATGCTCGCCGACCGATGGTATGTGTTAGATTAACATCAAGGCATCGTCGCGACCGCAGGGAGTGGGCAACCGAGCATGTCAACTGAAGGAGAAATGAATGGAGCAATATTTTGTTTTCTGACGAGTCCCGTTTTTCTGTGCATCCGGATAATAGGCGTATTTTCATCTGGAGGGACCGTGGCAGTAGGAATAATCCTGCGTTCGTGCACAAAAGTGTCAGATTTGGCGGTGGAGGAGTGTTGGTGTATGGTGGCATCTCCATTGACGGGCGCACTGACCTCTACATCATTCGAGATGGATCTCTGACTGGTCGCCGATATAGGGATGAGATCCTCAGACCTATTGTAGTCCCTTACGCTGCAGCAATCGGAGATAACTTCATTTTAATGGACGATAACTGCAGGCCACATCGTGAAAACCTGGTCGAGGATTTCCTTTTCGAGGAAGGAATCGTTCGAATGGAATGGCCAGCGTGTTCTCCAGACATGAATCCAATCGAGCACGTTTGGGACGCTCTAGGAAGACGAGTTTCTGGCCGCCAACAACCCCCACAAACTCTCCAAGAACTGGAAAGAGCTCTTCTGGAAGAGTGGGGCAGAATACCCCAACTCGTCATTAATAGCCTCATTGAGTTCATGCCTCAAAGGTGTTCAACGTTGCTGGCCGCCCGTGGAAACCATACCCCCTACTGAAAAGGATTTTCTTTGAAGAAAACACCTTTTCTTATTCTTTTTTTCTCATATGCACAAATTGTGTTTTTTTCCTTTTGTACACAAATGCGCAATAAAATGCATTTTTTTCTGCCAAACATGTGTAATTTATTCTCATATAACCTACTATGTCTGTCGACCATGTATCAATCAGCTAAAAAGTTTCCCAGATACAAAATCCACCTAAAACTGCAATATCCTTTAATTGTTTTGAGCAGTGTATATAGATAACTAACAAATTAATTAGAATTTTTCTTTGAAACTCATAAGATGAACCCTCATTGACTCGAAATAAAATCGAAAAACGGTGACAATTTTTTTTAACATCGATAGTGGGTTTTTTTTTCTGTTACATAAATACTTTTTGAGTTTCCTTAACATATATGTCACCTGGGAATGATGCCTTTCTTCCTCACCATGTCGACTATTATAGTTTGAACAAGGAGAACCGCACAGGGTCTCACTCGTAATTAAAACTATCTAATTGCAAAAATCACAAAACGATGGAAACACATAATATTTTATTACTAAATTATTCAAAAACTTTACCGGTATGAGTTGAATATGTATATCGTTTTGTCATTATGTCAATTTGGACAAAACGAAACAGAAACATTCAGATTCAATCGTATGTGGTTAGACTTGATGTGTTCAAAGTGCAGTTATTTTTATTTTATTTTAAAGGAACCAAACAGATAAAATCATCTAATGAGGAGAATCTGTTTCGGAAGTTTTTTGAACGAAAGGCAGCGGTTGAGGTTCGGGGTAGCTTTTCAGAAATCCTCATGTTTTCAGCACCACCTTTGCGAATTGGCGAAAGAGAAAACGCGCAGCCAGCTGTATCGCCAATTCTTCATGTCTTTTTTATTCGCCTGAAATTGAATATGAAATGGCGGCGGACGAAATAGCCTCTGAGTGTGTGGAGTGGAGGGAGCGAGAAACTTAGAATGATTATTTATTGTTACTTCAATGTAAAAAATAAGATAAGTAGAGTAATTTTTAAACTTTGTTTGCTTATGAAGGCGGGGGGGATTTGATTGTAGGTTGAAATAATTAATTATTTACAATTTATGCAAAATAGCAAGTAGACAAACTTAAAAAAATAAAAACTTTAAATATTTTATATTTGTGTGCTTGGGAAGAGGAAACGTAAAAATAAAGCTTTATATGAGGGGAGGGGTTGGCAGAATTTGTATCATTGACCATTAATTTACAATTACTTCAAAGTAATAAATAGGACAGTAAATTTCAAAAAATCGAAAGAATTAAATGGGTGCTAGAGGAGCAAAAAGGAAATCATATATTTTTATTTTTTGTCTTTTATTCTTTTCATTCATTCATTCATTCATTCTTTTTAACACTTTCCAACCTAGTTGAAAAGTGTTTAGGACTTCGGTTTGTTTGCCGTCTGGCCGTACTCTAACTCTCGTAAATATGCTCAGATTGCCCTGCAATTTTTATATGTTATTGTCGTCATCTATAGCATGTTCCCTATTTCAACTGATGTGTGTAGCAATTATAGTTTTTTTTACAGGGACACTCAAAAGAATTCCGTTACATTACGGTCTATGGGGAAAAATCATTTACGGTTTATTTTAATGATGTTACTCAATTTGAAACACATTGTAATTGATGTATATATATCACTAAGGTGCATTAAAAGAAGCTTAATATGGAATAGGGTGTACATAGCACTTATAGTTACTTTACAGGGACAGTCAAAAGAGTTCCTTTACATTACGTCTATGGAGAAAAATCGTCTGCGGTTTATTTAAATAATGTTTGACTATTTTAAATGCATTGAAATTTATATATATCATGAAGGTGCATTACAAGAGGCTTACTACAGAATATTGTGTGTATAGCAGTCATCGTTCATTTACAGGGACTCACAAAAGAATTCTCTACTGTCTGTTAACAATAATTCCTGGAAGTGCGTTTTAAGTTGCTAAACGCGAGTTTTAAATTTAACTCACTTTTTGTCTATTACTTGGTGTGTATAAATTCTGTATAATCATATACAGGGCAGCACAAAAGTTCGCGAACACATTTCCGTTTATTGACAGAAACTCCAGAAGGAGAATTTTAAACTGTGCTACGCGTTTCCTAACTAAACTAAAATTTAGCATGCTATGTAGTATATATACAAATCTATAGATCATATGTAGGGCTGAATAAAAGTATCCGGATACTTTTTCGAATATTGTATATGTTGTAAATTCCTGAAATTACGTTTTTAAATAAGTTTTGCGTTTTTGAAATTTTTTACTTAGATGTTATCTTTTAGCTTATTAAACGGTAATGATTTGTAAAATTATTTTGGAAGCGTTGGAAAGTGTTACATAATCTATGCTTGACGCATGATTTTTCGTTCTTGTTTCTTCTAAAAGTGGAAGAATTTAGATGGTAGATTAGTTATTTATTAATACTCAAGAATCAACAAACAAACAAAATAGTGCAATACCGAAAAATATTGGAACAGTCTTTTTTTTTAACCATTTTAAAGATTGTAAATTTTATGCACAGTTAGGGATAAAAGAAGGAGCAGTAAATATATCAGGCGGGATTTAAATAATAAATTATTTACCGTAAACTCCCGAAAGTAAGCCCCCTCTGAATTATAAGCAATTTTGATTTTCTTTTCCATTATCAAATATAAGCCCTGCCCCCCCCTCCCCCCTCCACACACACACACACAAGAAAAAATGTTTTTTTTTTTTTTTTTTTTTTGCACAGAATTTGATTTTAAAAATCCAAGGAAGAGAATTGTCGTCAATCTTTCGAAAATTTTGCCAGATTTCCACTTTTGCTTTTATATTTTTTTAATGAAATACGCACCTCCCTCTCCCACACACACACATGAAATGTCTGATCCCCTTCTCTGCCCTCCCCAACACAAAAAGTTCAAAATCTTGAGAATATGAGAATATTAAATTCTTCCCGTCTTCTTGCTGCTCGCTAGTAATGTAACAATAAGTAAAACACCAGTCCTTCTAACTACAATCTCCGTCGTTTAATTATAATTCAATCTTCCATAATCGTTTTAGAGTTGATCAAATTAGAGTGTTTTTAAAGTTTGCGGTGTCAGAACGGGGGTTGGCGTGCGTAGCTCGTAGGGGGCGGAGCCCCGTAGTAATGAAAATTTAAAAAAAGTAAAAAGAAAAGAAAATATAGAATTTCCTATCAATTAAATTTTTGAAGTTTTTATTACGAATTTCACATGATTCTAGCTTGAGGCTTTAGCCATAAAGTAAGTAATAAACAAGTGGGTAAGTGGGATCGAAGATAGCTCAAAGGGTTTCGTTTAATATGCCTTTCAAACACTTTATCCTTTCTTTAATAAATCCAAATAAATTTCATTTCGCAAAAAAAAAAAAAAAAAAAAAAAAAAAAACTCATGTTTTTTGTTTTTTATAAAGTAAAAATTTACCGGTCTATTTTTTTCGTTTTTTCGAGTATCCAAAACAGCCCGATAGCGGGCAAAGCCGGCTATTATATTCTGTATTCTGTCATAATAATATCTGTCACGCGGACTAAACGCGATAAAAAAAATAATTTCAAAATTAAACCTGTTGTACACCGTCAAAATGTTAAAATATGCTAATATTTCCATAATCGGAATTTTATGATAATTCAATATGTTTCTCAAACTCATATATTTACTATTTTCTATTACTCATATTGATACTCGCTTTGTATTATTCTCAAACATCTGAAAAATTCGTTAAACTTCCAATATGACGTCAGATTTTCTTTCTAATTCTCTAATGACGTGATATTAATCTGCTTTGTGTACATACACATACTCATACTCCTTGTATTATTGAGAAATCTTTGAAAATTTCCGTTTCATTACCCGAGGCTAACGAAAAAGAAAGGCTACCGCGGTGCTTTACGCATATCTTTTTTTATGTTGCGTTTACACTATGGCAGGGTCGGCGAACCTATGGCACGCGTGCCGTAGCTGGCACGCGAGAGGATATTTTTGGCACGCCGTTGATTTAAATTCTAAATCAAAATTCAGTCGAACTTGCCAAAATTCTAAACCTGATTTTTTTTTCCCATTAATACACGAGCTTGACTGAAAATAGCTTTTGTTTGTTATAATAAGTACATATGTACTTGTCATATCATTGAATTACCTGCTCAGAACATCTGATCTCTGATCCCCCCCCCCCCCCCCCCCAAACCTCTTCCTCGGTTTTGTACTGCCGTTGAAAGAAAGAGAAATATAGCAAATAAATTATTTTTTGCTTTATTGTTTCTGTAATTTCTGCATCATTTAATGTATGTTGATCTGCATATGAGGCTTTATTTAACTGTTGCTGCAATTTGTTAATTAATTTTTAATCAGTTAAAATGACAAAAGTATTAATAAAACTAATAAAATATGCCCTTTTTTCAGATAAGTTATGAAAAAAAATAATACATTGGTTCTTAAAACAGTTATAAAATGAAATGAAAACTATAATTACAAAAGTATATTGTCGGTCGATAGTGAAAGAACATTAAAAAATAGGATTTGTAAACAATTTAAAGATATTTCCAATAAATAAGTACCAAACAAACGCTATTAGATTTTTCTGCCTTAGAGATAACTTATATTTTTAATTATTTAATTCATTAAAGGAAAGGTGCATAAATTAAGATAATAGTAAATGATAATACTAATATGTTGAATATTGAATAACGAGAAATATTTTTGTTCTTTTATGTATCGACTTCATGGAGGGGAGTAATTAATCCAGCAGACGACTTGCTGCCTACTCAATTCTGTTATATATAAATCTGAGTAAATTTAGTGGCTAGTCATTTTATTATTATTCTGATTTGCTTTTATTATAGTGAACTCTGTTATGCATGATCTTTTTTTATTGTTAAACTAACTTCCTATAATCAACGATGGTAATCTAAGACTTATTAGATTGCAACGTTAAAGTAATATTTGCTCAACATAGCCAATTTGAGGAAAAAAATAGAAAGTGCAAGATAGTAGAGAATTTCAAACGTGCTGGACTGAGAAATATGGGATGATTAACAAAAATGTTAAGGCTCTGTGCGTTTTATGTTCCGGGACAGTGGTATGCAGTAAAACAGCATTATGAAACAAATCACAAACCTTTTTCCCCAAAAAGTTAAACAGAACAAAAGGAATTCATTGCCAGTGCAATTAAAGAGAAAATACACTGTTGACATCAATGATTACATATATCAGCAAAGATTCTCAAACTAGTGTCGCAAGTTTCTCGGCTGCGAGTGTCATTGTTCGGAATGGTACATTTTTCTGCGATGGAGAGTTTTTAAATGAATCCTAGGTAACATGCGCTTTATCACATTTTAGCGATTTTGAAAATAAAGATAAAATAATTTAACTAATTAAAGATACTTCTTTATCAAGAAATACAGTCAAAGAAAGATCTTAATAAAAATGGCAGAAAATGTAAGAGAGCAACCAAAGTCTGATATCGTCTACTCCTTTCACCTTATTTTGTCTTGATGAAAGTATAGATGTAACCAAATCTGCTCGTTTAGCTGTTTTTGTACGATATTTTGTTGAAAATGACATTAAGGAGGAATTACTCTCGTTATTATCATTAGCAACTACAAAAAAAAAAAAAAAGTGCATATATTTGTACAGCAGTTATAAATTCACTTACTGAAAAAGAAACAAATTTGTATAAAATAGTTTGTTACAATTGAAGGGGGCACTAGTATAATGGGTAAAATAAAGGTTTTTTTACTTCAAACTCACATTGGACATATTATTCTTGGATTTCACTGCATCATACATCCACAAGTCCTGTGTGCATAGGTTGGTTTTGAATCTCTTCGTGATATTATAGCCGTAGTCACAAAAATAGTTAATATCATATCGTCACAGGCTTTAAATAAACGAAAGTTTGACGCTTTGTTAGATCTACTTTATTACCACAAACGACAGCTACTTTATAGAAGAAACAAACATTTGTGACAATGAGAGTGATAACGAACTCTGTGAAGAGAACCGAAATCTAAGAACACCGAAATCTAAGATGCTATGGCTGCATTAGAACGACGAGCGAAGTGCCTTACGAAGTTTTAAATTTTCTTCTGAAAAAAGATTTTGCTGCAATGCTTAAGAAATTAGAAAATAAAATTCAATCAATTAAAACCAAAGAGAAAACAGATTTCTTGGGCAGACTTTTTCGGTATTGTTTTTTATATTTCCCAATTTTTTCTTATGCATTGTAATATATTTTTAAAATAATAATTTTCTCATTTAATAGCAGGTGTAAAACAAATATTTTGCAGATATGATTCGTAAAGGATGTTTTGCAATATTTCTTTTCTAATTGTCTATTTTAAAATAAAAAAAATAACCTCAATTATAAAACCATTACTCCACTTAAAATGTCAAAATCAACAGATCCCGAGGGCAACATCATATATTACCATAATTATTTGTCAAGTTGTCTCGATTTGAGATTTTAATACTTTTTTTTACGATTAATATAATTATATCTTATTATTTCTTTATAATTATATCCAATTTCTTTCTATAATTATTACTATCATTAATTAATCTTTTCTTGTGACAAGTTGGTTTGCTTTGAGTTTTCAGTATTATACATTATTTAATTTAATATATATGTTGATATTACCTGAAGGTTTGTTATCCATATCTGAATCTAATAATAATAATAGTAATTTTATTCATTGTTTCCATAGGTTTTTTTAGGCGGCGATGGGGGGTTCGTTGGCACGCCATGGTCACTTGAAAAGTTTTTTTGACTAAAATTGGCACGCGGATGTGAAAAGGTTCGCCGACCCTGCACTATGGCTTATCAGGCCTATCAGGTCCAGGTATAAGAGGGTTTAAGAAGGTCTCTGTGGTCTGCGTGGCGTGGTCTAAGCGTTGGCGTTTCAGGCGTGAAAATATAAGACCCAACCAATCAGCGTGCTTCATAATTGTTTATTCCGCCATTTTAAAAAATGGACGAAGTTTGATGAAGCAGACGACAGATGAATATTTCGATGAAGATTTAAAATAAAAAGGGATTTACAAACCAAAGGTACGTAATATTTTTCAGATATTTTTAATGTTTCTCTACATTGCTTCATAATTGTAGAAGTTTCTTTTATGTATTCGTAAATTACTATCTTCATGTATTTACGTACTACGCTACTAAAATTCATTTGTTCGCTATGTTACTTTTTATATTACCAAACTCTTTATAAAGCTATGCATTCATAAATTCTTTAAGTACTATCTTCCGGTATTTATGTACTATGCTACCAGTTCATTTGTTAATTGTTAGTTACTATACTTATTTCAAAACTCACCTTGTTTCATAGGCATGAATTAAAAAAACAAATTTGACAGTATATGAATAAAAATTAGAATAGTACGATCGTAATTCATAATGTACAGTAATGTCTTTTTTGTGAGTAAATACTTTGATTTATTTCAGGTACTTATTTAATATTGTTACTGGCAATTTTTAACTTTATCTTAAAACTGGTACCAATAAATTTTTAGCCATATAATTCATTTTTAATTAACTTCTCAGTTTTCTCTGTTACTGTCATTTAATTGACTGATCATTGATTTGCATTGTTATTCATCAGTTTTAAATGTGTTAATTTTTTCAATGAATCCATCCTAATATATATCTAAAATATTGCAGAGATTTTAGATTGTATTTAGTTTCTTAGCCCTCTCCCCCACAAAAAAAAAAAAAAAAAAAAAAAAACTCAATCTAATATGGTAACTACACAAATATAAAATTTAACTTTTGTTAAAATTAATAAACATGTTTTTAAGTAAACAGTTTTTACATTTACTTATTATTGCTAATTATTAAACCATTCCTTTATATTTTAAAAGTTTTATTACATGTTTATTTTTTGAAATTTTCTTTAATAATAAATCTGTAGTACATTACATGAATTTTTGTACCCCCCCCCCCCCTTTCACAACAAAGAATGGTTTCAGTTGGAAAATTTCATAATTTTTTTTCAGAAAAAGTTTTAAAACTTTCAAAATCCATGAACGGTGCAAGGGAGATTGTCTGGTGAAACTACTGGTGCCAGGATATGTATATTTTATTGCCCTCAGGAGATCACTTATGTGTAGTTTTACAGTTTAGTATGTCGCTATCATTTGTGATCTTCTGCAAGAAATTTGAATTCGGGCCTTGGACTTGTTCTATTTTTGCTTCCAAATTTGTCAAGCAGGAACTGCGGTAAATATAATGTCCATCAATAAAGTATATTAACTTGTATGATTGACTGTAATTGACTTGTATGTAGTTTTTCAATGTGTATTGAGTTTGTTACATCATAAAGAAGGATTTTTAAATATATTTTACATTGTTTATGTTGTTTGGTACTTTTATGTTAGCTGGGCACCAGTGATAGATATACATGTACTATATATATCACTGGTGCCCTTTTAACATATATATATATATATATATATCACTAGTATCTGCCTAACATAAAAATAAAAATACTTGTTGTTTTTATCAGGTTTATTATGGTTATAATCTTTTCTTTAAATTACAGATTGCTTTTAATCGAACACTACTTTTCTCAATAGCTATGCGAATACCTGTCAATTACTACATGTTGATCTCACTTACGCATTTATAAATGGTGATCTTTTCAACAGGCATTTTGCATGATTATTTTTGAAGGCATGAATCTTCAGTAATATTTGTAAGTATAATGCTTGTAAGTAAGTCATTTTCTCAAAATTACATTGTTGTGTATTTATTAATGTTGTTTCATATAAAGTTATTTTTCCAACAAAATCAATCTGTATCAGAGAGAATTAGTTAAAGCTATGTCCATTCTCTATACAAAAATTATGATTTTCATAATTTAATTCCTTTAAATTTTTAACTGAAGGTTTATTTGCTATTAGCTTTGAACATTTGAAGGGAGGTGGGCTTTGAGACCTATAGCTACAAGGCTGTCGTCTCGAATGATCCATATACATTTATTTTTAATCACAGAAACACATACACGACTTCAACAATTAACATAAATCTTGACGAGAAAGTACAAGGAAATTTTACAACACCAAGAGTTACATCCGGGAGCTCCAGAAAGTGTGTGCAATGGAGCTGGCGGGAGTCTAACACCGCCGGCCTTGCTTCCTACGGTATGAAGCGATTAGCGGAGTGGTGCCTTAACCACTCGGCCACGGAGGCCCCGCTATTAGCTTTTTAATTTATAAAATGCTGTTAAATGATCAATCTAAAAATACAACTTGTAGTTAATTAATTTGTGTAATTTTATGCAAGTGTGTAAGTTATGTCTTATGTAAACACTAAATGTATAAGTGTTATGCTAGAGGATAGCAGTTACCCCTCGCCCCTCCCTTCAAGGAATCTGATATTTCAGAAAATATCATTCAGACTATAAAAAAAAAAAAAAAAAAAAAAATCAAATTCAACAAAAACTAAAGTAACTTATCAGATAAGTTGAATATATAATTTATTTGAATTAATATTGAAATAATCTAAAATGTAATATCTGTGATGCTATCAATGTTATAATTTGCTGTGCTTAATAATTATTAAGCTGCATATATGATAATTTATTTAATGTTTATTAATGTTGAAATGATCTAAAATGTATTTTAACAATATTATGAAGGTTATAATTTGCTATGCTTAATAATTATTAAGCTGCATATATAATAATTTATTAATGTTGAAATGATCCAAAATGTATTTTAACAATATTACCAAGGTTATAATTTGGTTTGTTTACTTATAGTTCTTTGAAGTGAGAGTAATTATTTATGTTAGTTTAACTAAATATTAAGGATAATATATTTTGAGAGATTTGATGGAACATCATAGGTTATATTTAAAAAAATAAATATTATGAAATATTCATTTGTACCTAGTTTTTAAATCAAATTTTGTTACCAATGATAGAAAATCTAGCGAAGTACATGTGTTTTGTAGATGAAGAATTTAATAATTGAAAATTTTATGTACTTTGCATTAATAATTATTTTTTCTTATTCTAGAATTCAAAAAACAACTAACTATATTGTTATGTACTAGTTTGTTTTCATATTTCTCTTTATTAATTAAATTGTTAATTTCTCCCTAAATCCATGAAAAAATAAGTTTACAAATTATGTAAAGCAATTAAACATTTTATTTGCTTTGCTTTAATACAGGCAGCTGAAAATTAATTCTTAAAAATGAAATTTAATTATTATTCCTCATAATTTATTTTACTCAAATTACTTTATTTACTCCAAGTGATTAACAAAAATGCAATTTTTGAAAACTGAAATTTAAACATTGTCAGGTGTGCGTTGCTATTGACCATCCCAAAACTACAGCAGTGAATGTTTTGAGATAATAAATGCAAATGTGTTTTTGTATGTTTTCCTATATAAGTTTAACAGTTTTTTAAAAATTGAATATTCAGGGAAGGGGAGAGCAAGCAGTGTTGAATTCAGGGGATGGCCCTTCAAATCTTTCTCCCCGCCCCCCTGAAAGATTTTATGCTTTTAATGGTCAAAAAGTACAATTTCCCCTCCAGAACTCTATGATGTCCCCTCGGAGCCACAGAAATCCCTCCCGGAGAAAAATGTCTAAATTCAACACTGAGGATAAATTTTCTGATTTTTTATTTATTTATTGCATTGTGTGTCATATTGCCATACCTATTCCTCAAAAGATTGCTTTAAATGTTTTGTTATCTTTCATGTATACTAGAATAATAATAGTTTTCTTTTTTAAAGAAGATATTTAACATTGGATTTCCTTTAAACATGTCATTTTATAGACATATGGAACCTTGAAAGTAGCAGTTTCACATTTTTTCTGTAAAAAGTAAAGATAATACTGTAGTAGCTTCCTATAAAATTGCTTGTTCAGATATAGCCCTATTTTTTATGCCCCCAATCTGGGGAAAAAATAAAGATTGTGCAGTAACCCCACTTCTTAATAACTTTATTTGATAACAAGAAATGTGTTTTGTTTTTTAAAGTTACTATTTCAGACATAATAAAAATTATATTCATTACTGAGGTGCACTATAAATTGCTCTCTTGAAATTGTGGTGTGCATTGCGTTTACTTATACGGACACACAAAAGATATCGGTTACAGTCTGTGTGATAGGTGCATTTTCAACTTTGGTTTGCGTTTTTTAAGTTTAACTAAATTTTTTCATAGTACTTGTGTGTTTATAAACTCGGTTGTTCATATACAGAGCTACACAAGGGAATCCGTCAGTATTACAGACTATGGGAGTGAATTGCTTAAGTGTAGTTTTTAATTGTGTTACGCATTTTCCTGTTGAACTATATTTAGTAGACTAATAGAAGTTTGTGGAATATAAATAAGTTCATATACAGGGCTACGCAAAGAAAAATATTCATTGTCGTTTACGGTTGGTAATTGTTGCGGGTGAGTTTTAAGTTGCCTTTTAGCTTAATATGTGGTGTGTACAAAAGTCTTCATATAACATACAGGGCTATACTGCACTATAAATAAAATATAGTAATCTTTTTTTTTCTTTTTATTGGAACTGGAGTTAAAACCACTTGTATTTCTGATATCTTCAAATCCAAGGATATTCTTAGCAGTTTGAATGAGACATTTATTTTCATCTCGCTGATTAATTTATGTATTTATTTTAATAATAAACTGAAATTTCCATTTTTTTTCTTTCTTTTTAGAAAAAAAAAAAGCATGCCAGTGCTTGGCTTTGATGTTATTATTTATCATTTTTTAATTATAATAACTGAAAATTATTAATAACTTGTTTCTCCCATTAGATTAAAATACATACCTGTTTCTGTATGTAAAGTATCGTGCCATCATCATTAACGTCCAGACTGTTATCTATGTATTTTACTTCTGATATGTAGTATATCATTATATTCAGTAATAAATTTGTTATGTGATAATATTTATTATATAGAGCAATACTTTGTTGTTTTATTTCTGTAACTTGTATTTTCAAATAAAGGAAGTTTATTAAAAAATTTCTGTTATCGTTTGACTATAATTTTATTATAAATGATCTTTTCATGTATCTACTTGTGTTGTTTAAATAACAGAATGTATATTAAATAAGAAAATCCTCAAACCATTTTTTAATTAAAACAAAGAGTTACAAAGAGAGTTTATTTAAATTTTACTATTGAAGTCTTTATTTTATTTTAATATGTATATAATGCTTCATAACAATACCTTTTTAATAAACAAGGAAAATATTAAAACAATATTTTAAAAATTCTCTTAAAAAATTAAATAAACATTTGGAATTAAAATAAATGTAATTTGTAAAAGTATTTATTTAAAAGAAAGTCTATATATCATAATTTTAAAAAATCAAAAATTTTCACTTTTTAATGTTTCATGATATGTCACGTATTAAATATCATTATGAATCCATTCAAGTCAAAAATAAAGTTGAATTAACAGTAGAAATCGTTTTATAAAGCCATTATTTTTAAATTAGTCTAAAAATAATAATAAAGATTTTTATTCATTCTTCAAACATGAAGGGTTTTCTTCATTCCAGAGTTAGTTTATTATCCCATTTATATATATATATATATATATAATTGTAAATCAAATACTTAAAATGAAAGATAGCTTGAAAACAAATAGTTGACAATGAGCAACAAATAGTTGATCATGGGCAGAATGACTGCAAATTTATATGTCTTAATTAGGGTTGGGAGCGTTCAGGAAACAAAAGAATGCATAATGTTGAAATGCGATATGCAAGTTTTCTTCATAAAAATATTTTTTCATTGAAATTCTTATTCAACCAATGTTAAAATTTGTTTAATTTGAATTTTTTTTTAGATCATGTTTGAATAATTCTAAATTGGCCTTTTCGGTCTATTTATTAGATATATTCAACAAATACCTATTTTAATGCAAGCACTGTATTTTATTATTTGTAGTGAAAGTGATATTATTTTCAACATACAATTGGAGTTTCACCATAATATTCTGAATAATGTTTGGGTACAATTGCTAGTTTGTTAAATCAACAAAGAATTGCCATGTTTTCCTCAAACTTTTCTGCCATTATTAGCACTAAAACTAACACCAATATGCTTAAAATTGTCAGATATGTTACGTTGATACATATTTTTATTTTATCAAGAAAACTCGGTGAAAAAGAAGATTGTAACAGCACGGCGCACCTAGAAAATGTATGGCGAAGTGATATGTTAACTATAACTAGAATAATCACTAAATTAATTTAAAATTCAGCGGATTACTATTTGCTTAAATAAACACCTCCATGAGATTAATAGCCAGATTTAATATTTTTGTTCCATGAATTAAACAAAAAGAAATGAGGAAGTTTGTCAGCGGTATTTTTCACTGGAAGCAGAATTACTTAAATAATTAAAATGCTTAAAAAGCCTCAGGTATTAAACTAATAAATTAGTGATTTGTTAGATTTACATTGTTTTATTTTATCGTAAAAAATAATAATTTCCTTTAACAGTAATAACAAAATGTAATGACAATTAATCCATAAGATCAATATTTTGAGCTTGTAAACACGGACGTTCTCAGAAGGGAAAAAAAAGGGGGGGGGGACAATATTTTGAAACACATATGCTAAGGTGCAGAGAATAAACTTGGGGCCCAGGAATAAAGTTTCCTAGTGCCCCTACATATGTATTCGGATGAAAGAGGAAAATTTTAGAACATAATTATTAAATATATTATTTTTAAATTAATTGTTATTTAATGTATGTGTTCAATGATTTTAATTAACTAATTTTGATTAGTATTTTTTAAATTAATTTCATTCTTAAATCAAATTAACATTTAATAAATAATTGTACTAATTTTCATACATTTCCTATATTATACTATGAAATATACAATTTAAAAATAAATTTCATTAATACAGTATTGCAGTATACGTTGGGCCCCATTAACTGCTTTGTCAGGGCCCCACACAGCGTTGCACTGGCCCTGGGTGTGTATAAATTCTATATACAGTGCTGCATGAAAGAATGTGCACACATTACAGAATATATGGACAGACAACAATTGTTGAAAATAGATTTTTACTGAGTTATGGGCTTTTAAATTGTTCATTTAGATATCGTATTTCATAAAAACAAAATTTATTAATAATATTCTGTTAGTGTTGGAAAGTGTTTATTTGTATGATCCTTATACCAATGGCGCAACCAGGATTCTCATCTGGGAGGGGTTCTGAACCATTGTTACTGATAAAATAAACAATTTTGTTGATAACAATACATGACACGTAAAAACTGCCGTAACGAAAATCACAATCAATCATAATATATTTAGCATGTATGTGTTTTAAAACACAGCATTTTCAGAGGGAAAAAAAAAGCAATAGCAATGAAATATGTACTACTTTACTGCTATTGCTCTTAACTTTTTATTTCATTAATTTTGTGTAGAATCCTATTATAAAGTCTTGAATGGTAAACATTTTATGCTGCTTATGCTTTCCTTTACTTTGGCTTTTACACATCACATTAATTTTTTTTTTAACACAAGGGGTTTTCTATGCATTTTGTCAGTTTTTCAAATGCTCTGAAAGTTGATTTTAACACTGAAATCCCCCTCTTTTCACACAAAACTTTCTGACTGATGCAGGGACCGATTTACAAGTTTGGGAGTACCTGGGCACAGATGCTTTGGGAAGGGGGGGGGGGGGGCTTGCAACGGTGCTTACAGTGGTTTTGAGTAAAAATATATGTATCACTAATAGCGGTAATTATTAAGATAACCACTACTGACTTAAATGATTTAGTGATATTTAATAATTTTTTTTGGTATTTCTCTATTATCCCGTCGACCACTTTTCATAATAAAAAACTATCGCCAAAGAAACGGAAGAACGTTGTCATTGGAATATCAAAATAAATAAAATATAAGAATTTACGGACACAATTGTTATTTTAATTAATGAAATAACTAATAAGTCAGTAAAACATAATGAATAATACATGCAAATGTCGAATTAAAAACCACTTGATGACATAACAAACACGTATAATGCTTCTGACATCAAGTAAATGGGACTGCATTTTTGGCGTTTAATCTTAGAGTTGGCGATAGTTTTTTGTTATGAAAAGTGGTCGACAGGATAATAGAGAAGTACCATTTTTTTATACATTTTCTTCTTAAATTTTTAGTAATAAAAGTTTTTATAACAGCTTCATAATCAATCTTTAGTGTTCTATCTCGCTAACGATTTTTCAAAATCGGTTCTGAAAGTGAAAGTATCTTAATAAAAAAACCTGTAAACAAAACCGAAAAAGTAAAAAATGGCCTTTTCATTGATTGACCTCAACTATCCAATAGATTTTTTTTTTTTTTTTTAAATAATGAAATGCAAGCAAGATATAAAAAAAATTTCCCATAGAATTAATATTAGCGAGCGAGTGTTTTTGCGCAAGTGAAGTAGTTATTTTTAAATGAAAAAAAATAAACAGGTTTTTCCATATTAATTTTGTGTTTTTATCGTGAAAACTTCCAGATTTTGACCAATCATTGAAAAATCTTCAGTAGCATTTGGGGAGGGGGGGGGGGGGGGGCTGGACCTGTGCCTCGAATGACCTGCTGTAAATCAGGCACTGGATTGATGTCACGACTAAAGGCATCTAGAAAATGGCATTTTTATGTAATCATTGAGGATTTAATTTTCCTGAATGAAAATGCAAGTTTCCATTTAAAAATAATGTTTTATCATCAGAAGAGGAAACTTCCCCTTCTGAAATTAACGTGTATTATCTATAAAGTAGAAACTTTATTTTCAAACCATGAGAAATGGAATTCCACTAAATGTCATGTCATGTGGTTTCATTTTCTTTTTTGCAATATTGTTAGGGAAATGGTATATTTTTCTGTTAGCATCAAAGAAAATCTGCATTATCACTTATAAAACTAAAAAGCAGTTCAAACATATTATAATTAAGAAACCAAAAATAAGCTGCTATTGACATTTTATAAATGAAGAACTGTCTTTATGTTCAATTAATTTTTTATCGGAGGGAGGGGGGAGCTGAACCCACCATTTAAGATAATTTTTGAACACTTAAATTTAGAAAGAAAAACAAAACTAAATTTTGTTTTGAGGAAAAGGGTGATCAGAGCCCTTCAGCAAAAAAAAAAAAAATATTTCTTTTTGTCTTAGTGATTAATTATTTGACATTATTATTATTAATTTTTTGGAAATTATAAGAGAAAAATAAACTTTAGTTTATAAAATTTGAAAATTCAGATAACAGCAATTGCCTTGCTCCCATTGTGGGCACATGTGCATATAAAATGCTTTATTTCTATAAATTTACATGTAATGTAATAGACATTTTATTTACATGTAGACATACATTTCTGTAAATGTATGTCTATGCTAAGTTAGTGCTAATACTGATTAGAATGATTTTTTCTTTTAGTTCATATTTTTTATTTATATCTTGATGGGAATTTTCTTATTTTGTATAATAAATTAAACCTTATTTAATTACTTTTGTCAGTATTATTTTGCAACAAACTGATCTCCATATATTTTTATTTTTACCAGAGAAAGTAAAATGTGCACAGAAATTGTGAGACCCAGTACAGATACGGAATAGGGCTTCTGCATGCACTGTATATCGCTATATTTAATATGAAATTGGCTGCTCACTGAGCCTTTCTTAGCCCAATACAACAATATCTCTTGTATCTATATCCCCTATGTATTTCCCAAACCTTTAATAATAATAACGAAAGAAGCACGTTAAAAAAAATCACTTTTATATTATCTGCCTTCCGTTTTTTAAGTAAAAAAGAAATTAGCACAGGCATTAACCCACAAAATATTTGCATGTTCATTTCCACGGAAGAAGATAGATGGAGGGGAAAGTAACGTTGAAATTTTACAATACAGTTTTTCTCCTTATAGATGGCGCCACAGTAAACTGAAGGCTATCCTAACCTGCTTCTGCAATGCTTTTCAATGCGAAAAGCATTCATTTTTTAAATGTTTTTGCTTGAAAATTTGAACTTTAAAAAAGTCAAACTAGTAGAAATTTCATTAAATAAAGTTTTCTTCACACCATGCATATATTTTAATAGATATTTGGCGTTCCGATTGTTTTTTATAACTCTTTAAATAAGAGTTCATCCTGACAGAAGCATCTGAATAGTCATTTAAAAATAAATATCACGGATATTGTACTGCGAAGAAATACGGAATGGACGTATAATTTTTAGAGATTAAAAGTATCATTCAAGTAAAAACAGCTTCAGATTACAGCCAAACAAATAGCACTCTATAAGACAATTTATATGGCCATGTCAATTAGCCACAGACATTAGCATTCATTAAGTATTACATTTTAAAAACATATACACTAAGATCGATATACTAGAATAAAAATTTCTTAGTTTAAAAATGATTACATGCATATAATTTTAAATTAAAGTATAATAAAAAGCACTCACCTTTGGAGCTATAAACATACTTAAAAAAAAAAAAATCTTCGATTTTTCTTTTGTTTATCTCATCATCATAGCCCGATCTACATCCCGGAATAAAACATTTATATCCCATCTTAAATTTATGACATATAATTGCTATAATTAAAAATAATCGAGTAAAATACTTTTGGAATTTAACATGTAATCTAATGACATTCTGTTTAAAGGCAGCCGCCAAATTTTACAGCGCCCTCTTTCGTTAAAAAAATATGACTTGCATTTTCGATATCCTCGCCTATTCTAGTTTCGCCTCCAGGTTCTTTCTCCGTGTTCATTTCATTGCGAATGTAAACAAACAAACACTACCCCTCCCCCTCCATCCAAGCTGCAAAATTCACGCATGCGCAAAAATAAGTTTCTTCTCCTTACGCCAAATTCTTATGCCATAGTGTAAACGCAATTTTTTCTACTTTTGGAGCAGAAAGACCCAACAGACCTGAAAGACCATATAGTGTAAACGCAGCATATATCAGACCGCCGGAGTCACGTGATGCTTGAATGCACCAATGAAGGTGTACGAAAAGAGCATCACGTCACGCTAGCGGTCTGTAAAAGAAAGACAAGTGGAATGAACCGCGGTAGCCTGTCTTTTTCGTTAGCCTCGTCATTACCACTATGACGTCATTCATTTTTATTTCATATTAATCTTTTTTTTTTTTCAATTGGTGAAACTTTTTATTTCATTTTTATTTTTCACGTGGAAATCGTCTGATAGAAAATTAATTATTGTAGAAAGAATTTCATCGTGGATTTTTAATTTTTGGCATCTGCTATAACGAAAAATGTTTAAATTTAATAGGAAAAGGCTGTTAAAATTTTTTTTTTTAAATCTCTATTTATTAAAATAATACGAATTTTTAAAATTTTAATATTTTGAGCTCTTTATAGCTGGTATTTAGTTATATACACAGAGTTTCAACTCTGTAAGTTACATAGTTTCTGAGAATAGCTCTGTGACAGACAGACAACGGAGCGGGAGTAATAAGGTTTCGTGAGATGAACGAAACCCTAAAAATGATTAAAATTTTAGTCCCTCCCTTAAAAAAACCTCCCTTTATTAATAAAGTGATTTTTATCAAAATGGTAATATACAGTTTCTATAAAAAAAATTATCTCCGTCTCAAATGATTTAAAATGAGTTATTTTTTATTAATATTTACTAATAAAACATCTCTAACATTTAAGCGCCATTTATTGATAAAACTTCGAATGAATAATTTTTATAGCATAACTAATTTCAGCACATTCTAAACAATGTGAAATACCAAAGCTTCTAAAAGTATTGCAAATAGTTTAACTTGCTTCAAACCCATGAAACACGCGCACCTAATTATGGCCAACCTGTAATATATGACTGTATATATTATATTTATACTTTAACTGTAACTGTTTATATTTGTATTACTAATCTCTAACTTAACCATAACCGAGTAACTGTTGAGATCCTAATATGATGTAGCGTGAGCGTGTGTGTTGTAGCGTGCCTGCCTTGTGAATAAAGATTGATGTTAAAGTTACCATGTCTCATTTAAATGAATTTAATAATATTTAATAATGATTCTATTTTATAGAATGAATAGAGAGCTGAAACTCTAAGAAGTAACATTCTTTTATATGGTGTCAGGATAGACGATGTTTAAGGATTGAACCTGCATGGTCTACTATGATGGAATTATTCAAAGAACCGGGAGAATTCAATTTCACCTGCGGTAACGTTGCCGAAAACTGGAAGAAATGGCAGCAAAAGTTTGAAAACTTTATGATCGCCACTGAAAGAAGTGAAAAGCCAGGTAAAAATAAAATTGCGATTCTTCTCAACTTCCTGGGTGATGAAGGTGTCAACATATTCAACACTTTTAAATTCGAAGAAGCTGAAAAAGATTCCTATGAGCTGTTATGATTAAGTTTGAACAATACTGCTCGCCACTATAGTGCCTAGAATACATAGTGTGGAAACCGGCTATCCTAGTAATGCTTTTAAAAAGTGCTAAAAAATTGTAGCCTATAAATGTGCAACGGTGCCCCTACTGTTCTTGTATCGAGTATTGCAACCAGCGACATAACAATGCGTATCACGTTTTTTAGCCATGCTTTCATAATTTTAAAAAAGCTTATAAAAATCACAATAAGTCAGAGAGGAGATAATTTAAGTATTTAAAATACTTACCACCAGCCGAAATATTCTAATACAATGTTTACGTTGAGAAGAGCTAGCAGATGGCGCTGCGATCCCATCGTTGTTTTTTTAGCAACGTTGTACATTTATTGGATTCAATTTTTTAGTACTATTTTGTAGCAGATTTCCACACTATGTATTCTAGGCGCTGTAACGCCACGAAGAAGCGTAGTGTTAAAAAAATATAAGTTATTTTCGACGGTTCAACAAGAAGGCCATTCGATGGACAACCACGTCACATTGTTGAAAACTTTAGCTACACCTTGTGAATTTGGAGATCAAGAAGAAAGCTTAATACGGGATCGAGTTGTCTTAGGTATCCGTGATGTCGGATTTCAAGAGAGACTTCTGTGGGAAACAGATTTGACTCTACAAAAAGCTGCTGAGTTTGTGAGAACGACAGAAATAAGCAAGCAAAATCTAAAATCGATAAATGGACCTAATGCTTACAGTGTGTCTGTGGACATTGTGCAAAAGAAACAAAATGGACAAAATAGTGCTAAATCAAAAAACCTTAAAACTGTAATGAAAATGAACAGTAAAAAGGACACATATGACTGTTTCAAATGTTATAGGAAACATAAAAAGTTAGAATGTCCTGCGTATGGAAAAACTTGCAGAATATGCAAAAAGCCAAATCATTTTGCTGTAGGTTGTAAATTTAATATGGAGAAATTTTTTTTATGAAATAACAAATGAAAATAATCAATTGTTTGTTGAAGCAGTTGAAGTTAACAGTGTGGTAAGTACTTCATCAAATTCATGGTTAACGAATATTGACATTAATGATGTTAATGTTAACTTTAAATTAGATACAGGGGCAGAGAGTCCTAACCCTTATCCTCTTTTAAAATGTTAAATTTAGATAAGGAAGTAGAACCAACTTATACTGTGCTTTTGTCATTTGGTAATTTTAAGATTAAACCTGTTGGTAAAGTGACATTAATGTGTACTGTCAATAATCATGTTGATATACCTATTGAATTTATTATTGTTGATAAAATGCGTAAACCTATTTTAGGATTAAAAACATGTAGTGAGTTAGGGTTGATTGTGTAAAAGCTGAAAAGCAAAATATATTAGATTCATATAAGGATGTATTTAACGGCTTAGGTACATTTCCTGGTGAGCCATATAAAATTGTATTGAAAGAAAATGCTATTCCTGTGTGCATCCACCTAGGAGAATTCCCCAATCAATCAATCTAAAATTGAAACATACTCTTAAAAGATCAAACAGCACGATAGTGCTGTTTAGTAGAGTTCAGACGCATCTTTGACGTTAAAGTCCAAAGTTTGGCCCTTAATAACGCTGGATCCAGTCATCGGACCGCGATGAAATTTAAACTGCGATGTTTACGACCTTAAACCTCAAAGTACATCAAATTTCATACAAATTCACCGATTAGTTGTGGATATCCAGAACCCTGTTTTGCCACTTTTTTCTTGTATACTAAACAAGAGGATGGACGGATAACAATTCAATTACAACCCGAACCAGAAAACATTCAGAGACGAGTAATGGCTTGTTCGAAAGCCTTTAATTTAAGAAAGTGCCTTTCGAAGGTCGGATAAACAAAAATCCAATATTAAGAGAATTACATCCATTTTTTGACCACCCGCCATAGTTTATCATTATAGAAATCTATTTTTAATTCATTTTCTAATAATGCAATTTATTTCCCGTTGTCAAAAAAGGAACTGCGTACGGACAATATTTTTATTAGCCAATAAAAATTCAGATTCATTCACTATAATCTGAAATGCGCAAATGACGTCGTTTTGCAAAGATAATGTGATTTTTTTTTTGTACAGTCGTGAAAAAAGAAACTGAATACCCCCACTAACTCTACAACAAATTATAGTAGAAGGACGTGACTGACACCAAACGATTGGAAATAAAGTCTACTTTTAAATTATGTATATAAAATTTGCTTAGGAGGCCCTCTACATATAAAAACCAGTCTAAATTTTATTTTTCCAATGGCAACACCCAATTTTGACCTGATATTTTAAATTTTCGGTTCAAACTATGCCTAGATACTAAATTTCAAGTCAGTTGGATAAGTTTTCGAATTATAAACATTCAAATTTTAGAGCTTCTAATGTTAAATTACATTTTCCTATTTTTATTAATATCTCCTGAAATTATAATCCTAATGTGCTAATGTTTTGTTTGGTTATAATACTCAAAAATCCAAACACAACTACGTTAAATTTGTAATTTTTATAATTTTATAATATGATTTATGAATTATGAAATTAATATTCGAAAAAATTATGAATTGCAACCTACCATTTTTTTGATGGATTTATATTTATTGTGTCCTGCTTTATGCGTATTCAAAATTTCAAATTTTTCTTCCAAGCCGTTTTCAAATTATGCTTAAAAAACGGCAAAATGTTGCTTTAAGGGGCCCGTCTATGATGTGCATTAAAGCATAGTTTGAACAGGGATGAGAGCGCTCCCACTCAAATGCCTGATTGTCACCACTAAATTTTAATAGTATTTGTCACCTTATTCAAGGACAGAATTTCTGAAATTCATTGCCGTGGAGAATACTATTAAAATTTAGTGGTAACAATCGGACATTCGGGTCGGAGTGCTCTCATCCCTGTTTGAAAAAATATTATACTCATAGGCTGGGATTACAGAGACTTGATAAACTTAGAGATTAAGTCTGTCTTACAATATAAACAATACGTAAACCGTATTTCAGTGCTTCGCGATCTTAGGCTAATTCGAAAGCATAGATTGTGCACTATTGTGTGCAGTCACATGCATACATACACAATCATAAAAATACAAAAAAACAGGCTCTAGAGGCCTTTAACATAAACAAATACCAACATACACGCAGACGTACACGTATGTTTAAAAGTAACAAAAGAATATTCAGGGAATCTCAAAATGCAAAAATATACCGAAATTTCCATAATCGGATTTTTGTTATGATCACAGGACTTTCCTTGTACTATATTATATGTCCGGAAAGTAATAATGTTTTATCACCAGTGGAAGCCACTTGCTCGTCTTAAATTAAAGTTTATTATATACTAGCTATCCCGCCCGGCGTTGTCCGGGCCCGAGATAATAATAATCTGTTCTATACGAGTATGACTGAAATATGTAAGGCTATCGAAATCAAGTCGAATGAGACAAACCCCGTCGTAATCGGGATCATAGAACCCATGATTGAAAAGTGCAACCTGGTGATCGAAAGTGCAACTAAAATATTTAAGGCTATAGATATCAAGTCGAATGAGCCAAACCCCGTCGTAATCGGGCCCATAGAACCAGAGATACTCTTATAGTTCCACGTTCCACCGCCAGGGGGCGCCATCTGTTCTGAAAGAGGCCGTTTCAGAGTACTCGACCCAACCAAATTTCCTAGTAGAATTGAAATTTAACCATGGGTAAACATTGACAAAATAGCGGAAATCGCGAAAGTGGGTTACGTAAACGATTCGAAAGGGTTAATGTAGATATTTTTTAAAACTCAACAGTGTGTTTTGAAAAAAATGAACATGTCTATGATGTGGAGTCCGCTGTTTTTCCGTATTCTCATTTCCCGAGTCGATGCCGATTTTTAAACCTTGGCCAAAAAACGAAAATCGCGTGAGTGAGTTTTGGAAAGGATTTTTTTTTTTTTTTTTTGAGGGTTAAAATTAAAAATTTTCAATTCGGATATGATATCAGATTGTAAAAAGCAAAGGAATATAGATTAGGCGCGGTATTTTTAGTTTTTCATATCTTGTTTATAAACGCCGATTCGAATTTTTAGAGATGGGAGAAATAGTTAAAAAGCGAAATTGACTTACGGTAAAAAAAAAAAAAAAACGTTTCGAAGGGATTAACGGGAATGTTTTTTAAATTAAAGGTTTCTACCTAAACTCGATAGAACGTAGATGTCTAAGTGTATTTGTTTTTTGGTTGGTTATTTTAGAGAGCCGATGCCAGATTTTATATGCCGCAGAAAATAAGAATTCGCAAAAGTGAGTCCTGCGCGCGACTTTTTTTCGAAGGGTTAATATTCATATTTTTCTTAAACAAATATAGATATAAAAAAAGGAATAAATATAGATATTGTCTGGTACTTTTAATTTTTCGTACCTTTCTCTGAACGGCCGATGCGAATTTTTTAAAATTGCCAGAATCGCAAAAATCGCGAAACGGCATACAGAAAATATACTTTTTTGAACAGTTAATTTTCGTATTTTTTAAAATCAAAAGTGGCTTTGAAAAGGATAAAATCAGTTCTTTAATTTGATGACCTTCGTTTTTCCGTATCTTTTGTGTTCCGGTGGGTGCAAGGCTCGGAAAACGGGAGAAAATAAAAAACATGAATTCGATGCTTATTGATTATTTTTTTGAAAGAGTTAAATGTGAATTTTTTTCGAACCAACCGGATCGTCCGAGACGTGAAAGTGTGTTCTCTGAGAATATGTAGACAGTTTTTCCGTATTTCCAGTCATTCGCCCATGGCGAATTTAGAAAAACTTAAAAAGAAATGGAATGACTGAAGCTTTGTTTCCTCTCTTAACGGAGGAACGAATAAATGGCTTCTGGGCATGCGTAAGCTGTTTTCGGAAAACTGATTTTTGATTTGCGATCTTTGATCAGTTTTTAATTAATAACAACTCTAATTTTCAAAAGATTAAAAATCTGAGGCTCAGGTGCACCAGGAGAGGGTTTAAACTACCTAAATCTAAGTTTTCAGGCTTCTGGTGGGCTAGATTTTGCTAGCCATCGCCAACAGACACACACACAGAGCGAAACTTTCTTTTATTAGTATAGATAAAATAAAAGCTTCGCTACCAAGCCATCATATAAAATAGAATTTTACCAAATTTATTATTTGGTTGTATTTTTTACACTTTTTCCCGTTTTGTTTGAGAAATCGTACAATTTTCTGTTACATGTACCAAAGAATATTTGTATTTTCATTTATAAAACAGGAGATTTAAAATGATTTCGTCAAAATGATGTCAGTTTCTTCTGTTTGTCATTTTAACGGTTTATGGACACAAAGGCGTTATTATGAATATGATGGCCGTGTTTTTAGGATATGGAATTTCTATTTATATTACCTGGAATCTCGTTTAACTCAGTTAACTTGGGCGAAGCCGAGTAGTTTTGCTAGTAGGCTAATATAAAAACATTGTGATGATGTCAGATTTTTTCGTCTTTACTTGGGCCGGATAAAAAATTACGGATGTAGCGTGCCCGAGTAGAAAAGTGGCGGGTGTAGAGTATGCAGCTGTTCTGACCCAATTTTTATACCCGTCTGTGTCCGCTAAGAGCAACTAAATTCACACCCGCATATATCTGTGGCCTGTACGGGTAAAAAACTTTTAGGAGTATGAACGGAGGTACAAACAAAAAATCTCGATGTAATTGCGGATATGACCGGGCACGGGTTTATAGAAAATGTAATCGTTCTGCCTTAATAAAATTGTTAATATAATCCGGGTTGAATCAATCCGAGTTAATGACAGCCACGTGCATAAAATAATTAAGTTATGTAGTTTCTATTTTAATCTATAATAATCTTTTTTAAAAATGTGTAATCCGGGCTGAATTGTCCTACATTAATCATACGATAGCGCACATGCGCAAAATAATTTTAATATTGTATTAAACTTTTTAAACATATGTAGAATTAAAAAAAATTTCAAATTAATTTTTGATATTTTTTTTTAGTTTTTATCATTGACACGTTATAGTTTTCATATTGTGAAGCGCCGTGCCACATTTGAACAGTTAGCTACAATATATATATATTTTTAGTTTTGCATGTGCTGTACCTTTTTTTGGGAAGAAAAGTTCATTTTTAAGCCAAAAACGGCGTTTTTTTTTTTTTTTTTTTAATCAAACGTTTTTTGCCTGCTTAACCTTTAAATTATTTCTTACAATACAGCACTGTTATTCCCTTTTTGGTGAAAAAGTTCGTTTTTAAGCCAAAAATGGTGATATTTTTAAGTCAAAAGTTTTTGCCAATTACCTTTGAACAATTTTGTACAATACAGCATTGTTGTAATCTTTTTTTTTTTTTTTTGGGGGGGGGGGGGGTAAAAAGTTAATTCAAAGTTAATTATTAAGCCAGACATGTCATTTTTTTAAGTCAAAAGCTTTTTTTTTTTTTTTTTTTGTAGTTAGAATACACAGGAATACAGTACTGTATTTTCAAGGGCTATGCTTTCATCTAATAGTTTTAGTGCATGAAAAATAAAGACTTCATTCACTTTCATAATTTCAATGTTTATTTTTAATTAAAAAAATTGGCAAGCAAAGATGTTGCATGTAAAAATTGTGGCATGGCGCTGTGTATAATATTAGTCTGTATAGTTTACGTTGTATATTTTGTGCAATATTCGTCTGTATATTTTATGTTGTATTTTATAAACAATTTTTCTGTATAGTTTATTTTGTATCTTTGTATAATATTCGCCTGTATAGCTTATCTTGTATTTTTGTATGTACAGTTTATATTTTGTATCATGTATGCAGAAGATGTAAGAATTCCTTTGCTTTCAAGTATCTTTTTAAAAATTAACATTGTGTAATTTAAATTCTTAATTTTTCTTCATTGTTTCCCTATTTCAACTGAAGTGTGTAGCACTTATAATTTTTTTACAGGGACAGTCAAAAGTATTCCGTTACATTACAGTCAATGGGAAATAATCGTTTCAAATGTATTTTGATGACGCTACGTCATTTGAAACATAATGAAATTGGTATATAATTAAGAAGCGCATTAAGACATGCTTTTTGTAGAATATGCGATGCAAAGCATTTATTATTCATTTACAGGGTCAAACAAAAGAATTCAGTTATACATCGTTCTATGGGGAAAAATCGTTTGCAGTGTAATTCAGTGATATTTCAATCGTTCAAACATAATGAAAATTACATGCATTACTGAGGTGCACTATAAATTGCTCTCTTGAATGCATTGCGTTTATTTATAGGGACACACAAAAGATATTGGTTACTGCACATGTGCGATATTTACAGTCTATGTGTGATATGTGGGTTTTCAACTTTGGTTTGCGTTTTTAAGTTTAACTAAATTTTGTCATAGTACGTGTGTGTTTATAAACTCGGTTGATGATACAGAGCTACACAAGGGAATTCGTAAGTATTACAGACTATGGGAGTGATTTGCTTAAGGGTAGCTTGTAATTGTGTTTACGCATTTTCCTGCTGAACTATATTTAGTAGACTAATAGAAGTATCTGGAATATAAATAAATTCATATACAGGGCTACGCAAAGAAAAAGATACATTGTCGTTTACGGCTGGTAATTGCTGCGAGTGAATTTTAAATTGCCTAATATGTGATGTGTACAAAAGTCTTCAGATAATATACAAGGCTGTATAAAAGATTTCGAGTGCATTTCTATCGATTGGCAAAAATTGCTAAATGTGAATATTCTAATTGCACTAAATTTTATCATAATATATATACACATCTATTGATTATATACATAGGGCAGCACAAAATAATTCGACTACGTTTTTGAAGATAATTTCGAAAACTGTATTTTTCAATGTGTTATATATTTTTCTAAACTGTTTACTTACATATCTTCGTTCGTCTTATTTAATGGTGAAATTTCGTTACAGTTTTCTGGCTGTGTTGGAAAGTGTATCATAATCTATGCTTGATGCATGATTTTTCATTCTTGTTTTAATTTTAAATTCACATTAAGTCCCGAAAATCGAAAACTTCACATTTTATAGTTTATGTGCAGTTTTAATTCATCCCTTATGACTATTTTTGACACCAGATTTTGTGGGTGTTTGAGGGGTTGAGATAGGATGCTGCATAGGCCCTTAATCCAGAGGAGCATAGGTGCGTACTATAAAAGTTCAAGGGATCACACTATGTATAAAGCGTAGGCTAAGGACTAGTCTGGTGGCCTGCCCTGGGTAAAGTATAGGTCAAGGTCCCAATCTGGGTGTTATAAATAAGTATGGGGTCACCAGAGCTTTTGACATAAACTGGCGAACCAATGGTTCTGTAAGTTTTTGATTGGGACAATTGGTATAGAGGGTTGATTCAGGCCATTGGTTGGTTGGTCGGGGCGGTTGATTGGTTAGTTGGTTGATCAAGTGACTGAAAGGATCTAAAAAAGTTGTGAAATCATATGAAAAAAAACTGGTGAAACCAGAGAGAAAAGTAAAGCTCGATATAAAAAAGTTACAATAAAAATTTGGCAAATAGTTTCAGTCTAAAAAGTGAAAAAGTGCGTAGAAAAGTAATGGAACCAGATTGATGTAAAGCTCATAAGCCCATGCTTAAAGGTTCTTGTCGAAAAGTAATGAAACCATATTATCTGTAAAGCTCATCAAATTGTTCAAATTTTTGTTGATAGCTGAAAATGTGGATTGAGCTTTACTGGTGCCTTAAAATCAATCAGGGAAGTAAAGGCATTTTTAACACATTCCGAATTCCAATCATCCATAACCAGTTAGAAATTTCGGTCGTAAGAATCTGAGGGGTCATTTCAGTACAATGTATGGGCCAAGTTCATTCCAGGGGCCATTGATAAGTCTAGAAGGCCAAAGCCCCAAGTAAACTTAAAACCCTATACATGTACGATTCAACCATATACTAACTATTTGTCTGGCTTAAATACATTGATATAAGGCGTTTTCTTTACAGTAATTATATGAAATAAATATTATTACGTTAGATATGTTCCGAAATGTTAATACACAACAATTCCTCAACAACCTGACTATATGCATGTTATACATAAAATATTACTTCATGGTTTATATTCTTTTAGCGTTGTGGAGCTTAGCTTGACTTGATGCAAGAATGTCCACAATCTCACAACATTCTGTTTACTATGCCTGGTAGTCATTTTGAGTGGATAATATAATTCTGAATGTAAGGCACCAGTAAACCTCAGTCCACATTTTTAGCTATCAACAAAAATTTGAATAATTTGATGAGCTTTACAGATAATCTGGTTTTATTACTTTTCGACCAGAACCTTTAAGCATGGTCTTATGAGCATTACAATCAATCTGGTTCCATTACTGTTCTACGCACTTTTTCACTTTTTTAGACTGAAACTATTTGCCAAATTTTTATTGTAACTTTATTATATCGAGCTTTACTTTTCTCTCTGGTTCCACCAGTTTTTTCATACGATTAGAAAAGAGGGGAATAATTTCAAGGGTAAACAAACCGACAGATTGGGTACAGAGCCTAGTTGTGGTTGAAAAACCAAATGGCGATTTGAGAATATGTTTAGATCCCCGAGATTTAACCATATCACTATGTCCTGGGGTCCACGCGGACCTCAAGCACTTTCAACAAGTTGTCAAAAAAATCTATCACTCACTGAGTAGTTTCAGCCGGTGACATCTCATATCATAATTTTTGTAACACACGGTAAAAATTAAACTGTACAAATATAGGTGGTACTTGTTTTTTTTTTAATTTGAAAAATAAATAGCATATTTGTCCTGGGCAACAACAGAGCATGTTTCGATAGGACATAGTGATAGGGTTGAATAAGATACTTAAAAGAGAACATCATGTAATTCCCTCACCTGAGGATATTATTAGTCGGTTAGAAGGGAAACAGATATTTTCAGTTTTAGGTCTCAAGGATCGATTTTGGGAAATACCTCTTGATGAAAATAGTTCAGATATTTGCACATTTAATTCACCCTTTGGGATATTTAAGTTCAATAGAATGCCATTCGGAGTCGCCTAATCTCCAGAGGTCTTTATGAAGAGAAATCAGCAATTATTTGGTGACATAGAAGGGGTAGAAATTTATGTAGATGATATCATAGTGTCAGGTAAAGATGAAAAAGAACATGATGAAATATTAATTAAGATATTAGATAGGGCTTGAAAAAACAATGTTAAGCTAAATAAAGATAAATTTTAATTTAAAACAACTGAGGTCAAATACTTAGGGTATATTATTTCCAATGGAGGCATCAGAGCTGACCCATCTCTTGTTAAAGCGATAGTAGAAATGCCCACTCCACAAAACAAAAAGGATGTTAGGAGATTTTTAGGGATGATAAATTATGTCTCGAAATTTATGCCAAAAGCTTCTGGATTAACGGCTTCCCTAGCGGGAATTATTAAAAAACAATACTGATTTTATATGGTCTGATCAGCAGGAAAATGCCTTCATAAAAATAAAAGAAATTTTAAGTAAAAGCCCTGTCTTGAAAGTTTTTAATCCTAGAGAGGAGATAATATTGCAATGTGATAGCTCTAAAGATGGATTGGGAGTATGTTTGGTTCAGAAAGAACAACCAGTTTCTTTCTCATCTAGAAGTTTGACTGAGAATGAGAAAAACTATGCTCAAATTGAAAAAGAGTTATTAGCTATCACATATGCCTTTGAAAAATATCATAACTTTGTCTATGGTCATAAAGTAACTGTACAGACAGATCATAAGCCATTAGTCTCTATCGTAAACAAACCTTTAGCCAAAATTACTGCTAGAATGCAAAAAATGGTGTTAAAATTGGTAAAATATGATTTTAAAATTGAGTATGTTCCTGGTAGTTAATTATATTTGGCTGACACACTTTCTAGAGCATTTTTTAAAAATAATAACAAAGATGATCCAGAAATGTGATCCATAGAATTACAAAGGCCCTGCCTTTAAGTGAAAAAAGACTTAAACAGTTTCAAACTGAAACTAAGAATGACGAGGATCTTGCTCGAGTAATGGAATTTTGTAAAACTTCTTGGTCTAAGAATAAAAAAAATTTGTCTGATAACCTTAGACAATACTATAAAGTCAAAGATTTCATATATGTGAATGATGGTTTAGTATTTAATAATAACAAATTAATTGTTCCAAAAAGTTTAAGGCAGAATATGTTAGGTTTAATAAATGAAGCCCATTTTGGAATTGAGAAATGTAAAAATAGAGCGCGTGAAATCTTTTACTGGCCAAGTATCTCTACTGATATTGAGGAGTTAGTTTCAAAATGCCAAATATGTGAAAAATTTAGAAAGAAAAATTCAAAGGAACCATTAATGCCCCATGAAATACCAAATAAGCCTTTCGAAATTACTGCAACTGATGTATTTCAGTTTGCCAATCAAATTTATCTAGTCATAGTTGATTATTATTCTAAATGGATAGAATGTGCTACTATAAAAGATAAGACTGCTAATGAAATAATTCCAAAATTAAAATGTGTCTTCGCTAGGTATGGTATACCAAATGAAATGGTGTGTGATAAAACTTAAACAGTTATTTGTTTAAGAAATTTGCAGATGACTGGGATTTTGAACTAAACTTTAGTAGTCCCAGATTTCCTCAGAGCAATGGAATGGCTGAAAGAGTGGTAGGAATAGTTAAAAATATTCTACGAAAAGTCCAGGATATAAATATAGGCCTAATGGAATATCGTAATACACCCATTAGTGGATTGGATCTATCTCCGGCACAACTTTTATTTAATAGAAGGTTAAGAACAAAGTTGCCTATCAGCAATAAATTGCTAAAATCTGAAATAAACAACCCTGACTCTAAACTTCGTGCACGACAGAGTAGGCAAAAATACTATTATGACAGGACAACACAATCATTAAAAGAGCTAACACCTGGTGATAACATAGTATTATTTAATTTTAAGACTGGGTAATGGGATAAAGGACAAATTATTTCAAAACATAAATCTCCTAGATCCTATATTGTAAGGAATGGAAATAGGGAAAGACTTCGAAGAAATAGACGGCATATCAGATTATCAAAAACTACTTTTGACTATCATCCTGTGTATGATGATGTAATTATTGGGGATAAAACTGAAAGGTCAGAAAATTATGCAATGCCTGTTATAAACAATGATTATCAACAAAATATGCCTAATACTACAATTACAAGAAGGGGGCGAGTAATTAAACCACCTTCTAGATTCAGAGATTTTTGTATGCAATAAACCATCTTATATACTGCATTTTTAAACATATTTAGTGTCGTGTTTCTTGTTCTTGTTATAATTATGAAATATGGTAATTTCTTGTATTATTATGAATTTACTTGCATTTAAAATTACATAAATGTACTTGTATCTTTAACTGGAGGGAAGGATGTAATATATAACTGTATATATTATATTTATACTATAACTGTAGCTGTTTATATTTGTATTACTAATCTCTAACTTAACCATAACCGAGTAACTGTTGAGATCCTAAGATGATGTAGCGTGAGCGTGTGTGTGGTAGCGTGTCTGCCTCGTAAATAAAGATTGATATTAAAGTTACCATGTCTCATTTAAATGAGTTTAATAATTTAAAACATGAAACCATTAAAATGGATCACAATTTGTGTAATTACTAGAATAGGTGTAAAAAATAAGAAGGTTCTAAAACATTAAAACCATTTCAAGATGTTAAAAACATCCATCGGAGTCCCTGTTAAAAACATCCATCGGAGTCCCCTTTACATCATGAAATGGTTAACATCTTGAAATGGTTTTAATGTTTTAGAACCTTTTTATTTTTTACACCTATTTTAGTAATTACACAAATTGTGATCCATTTTAATGGTTTCATATTTTAAATCATACACAAATTTTGTTCCAATTTTAGAGTATTTTTCTATATATTAAATGAGTTTAATAATATTTAATAATGATTCTATTTAATAGAATAAATAGAGAGCTGAAGCTCTATAGTAGCAATAATCTTAAGATGTAAAAGACTATTTATTAAATTCAGACAAAATAGCTTCAGAAAACATACTAAACATTTTCTTACACAAATAATTTCGGAAAAGCTAAAGTACATTCACTCGATGAAACAAACATGGAAATATTTTTTTTTAAATAAAAAAATCATTTTCTTTAATTATTGCTTCACATCTAATGAATCTTTAAAGCATCATCATTCTTCCTCTGCCTTGCTGTTTCTTCTTCATCTCCGCATAGATTTCAGCTTCTTTCTTTAACTGATTCCTTTTCTTCTCCAGATCTTCATCGTCACTGGATTCTTCCTCTTCTGGTGATTAAATACACAAATATTTAAGTAATTATAATATTGTACGATACTTTTTCATTATACCAATACCACTGTGGGCAAGTGCAATAGTTGGCGCCAAATCAAACAATTGGGAAAAAAAATTGTTGGTGCGAAAGTGATCATTTAAGAAATATAACATTTCAAAATTACTGGCTTTCACTAACTATTTTATTTTACCAAAGAACTGATAAATGTTATAGTTAAAATAATTTAAAAAAACTGAATTTAAATTGCAGACATGAAATTGTAAAAGTCTATTAGCACTGCAGTAAACATTTAAATTTTTGACTAAAGACGTCGCCACATGAAGTGTACAAGATAGGATTGTATTAATGACAAGCAGCGCCGCTCTGTCTTTTTTTACGATATTTTGCGATACCCCATAATCTCTCAACAGATTGGGTATTATGACATCCAGTGTTAGGGACAACAAAATTATATTTGTGATTTACTGTGATACGTTCGTAGCCAACATCTCTAAAAAAAAAGAAAAACTTTCTTAATGTATATTCTCATAGCCTTGAAACAAACAAACAAACAAGCAAAAAAAGTTTCTTTACGTATATTTTTATAGCCTTGAAACCATTTTATTTTAGCTTTCTCATCATCAGGTAACTAACTGCCTAATAGAAAAATCTATTTCAGCGTCAACGAAAAACGAAGAATAACTTAATAAAAAATATTTTCGATTCGAAAAATATCAAATTAAGATATTTTGCGTGGTTACGATTAAATAATAATAATAATAATAATATTCAAGTTCATTAAATAAGCGAGTCACAATGTTTGGCACGGTTTGTAATAAAAATCCTTTGCCCGGTCAGTGTTGAAATAAATGGCGCATTAGCATTAGCATAAGTTTTGGCATGGTGTTGAAATAACGGGAAAGTAGCCATCGAATTATGAATGTGTTTCTATTAAGGACGTAAATAAGTAATTCAGAGAAATATTCTGATAATTATATACCTCTCTTTATACTAAGCTTGCGGTGAAGAAAGAAAAAAATCACTATAAATCCGAAAGCGCAATATAATCGAAAGCATTGGAAGAAATAGGAAAGGTAATAAAAGTAAAAAGATTTTTTCTTTTTTAATAAATAAAAGCATTTTTTCTTTAAAAACATTTAATGTTTATCTTAAAAATCTTGCCTAATTTCAAGGCTGGAATTCATGTAATTCGAAATAAATTCCAATAATTAAGTTAATTTATCGTGGATTCGATTATTTAAAATACACCTCTTCGGAAACTAGTGAATTTATTAAAATAATGTATAATTTTTGCTCTGTTTCGTTTTTAAGATATGGCAACAGAGAAAAAAAGCTCTATTATTTAAAATATCTATTCAGGATTTCTAAATTGTTTTTTCGACGTATAATCATAATTCAATTACATTCTTTTTATTTGGTTTTTGTATGTAAAGATGGGATTTTGTAATCGCGTTTCAACACCCTTCCTGATAGGCGATAATTATAAAAATTATGTGCACAGGTGTTTTTCCGATGACAACGTAACATTTTAATAATTTTAGAACTTAATTAAAAATCAATAAATTAATTTTAAGGTATTTTCAGTTAACCTTAGCTATGATTTTTTTCAGGGATGGGGGGAGGTCCTTGCAGGTTTTCAGTTACAATGTCTTTTTTTAAAAATTAAAGTATATGAATAGATCCATTCCCAATTACGCATATTTAAGAATTTTTATATATGTACCTATCAGGAAAAGGGGCCAAGGGTGAAATTATCCTTTACGCTTTTGATTTAAATCAAATATCTAAAAACAATTATTCGAATTATCTAAACAAATACCCGAATTATCTGAACAAATATTCAGTTTTGTTCAAATTTTGCAAACAAGTCCGTTGTCGATGATAATGCATAAAATTTTGGATTAAAAGCGTATTAGGGTAACAGCAATGGAGATTTTCAGAACATTTTTCGCCTATTTTTAATGTGTCGTTCTTAGTTTTAGTGACTGCGACTACAGAGAGTGTTCGATATCTTAATTAACACTTTCTTCACACGACTTTATTTCAAAAATGGTTGGTTTAAGGATTTTTTTGAACGAAATTAATTTTTTCGGAGTGTTTTAAATGCTTCAGTAGTGGATATATTTGAATTCTTACAGAAAACTTCAAATAAAAGACGAAACGACTGAAAATGTATAGTTTATCAACAAAAAAAGTATTTGTTGTTATATTAATGAGATAATACGATGAAAAAAATAACACACGTGTGTCAAATGCTGAAATAAAGTGTAAAAAAAAAAAAAAGAAAGAAAAACTTTGTACAGCAGCACATTTTAACAACAGCACTTTAATCGAAGCATTTTATTGCAATGAAGTCTTAATGCATAAATAGAATTATTCTCACAACATTTTGTAGTAACCTTAAAAATGAGTAGCTTAGTGACAGCCTCCTAAATAATAAGTCTACGCGCTAACTCGAAAAATGGCTTCTGTCGTAGGGTTTTTTTTTTTTTTTTTTCTCAGCATTCGAACGGTTCCCTGAATTTGGCTATTATTTATTCCGAATAATAATTTTTGCCTTATATTTCTGCGATTAAATAAGGCGGAGATTGCTATTCGAAAATAGTAAGCTTAAGTAAACAGTTTTGTCTCCATTAAAAGCGAGAACTTTATGGACTTCAGAAATAAGAAAAACAGCTGTCTCATCGGCGTTAAAAACTCTGCTTGAATCTTCAAGTATCTAGTGAAGGCCTTTTATTAAAGTTGCCTAAGGACTTTCTCGAAGCATTTCAACAGCTTTTTTCATTTATACAGCTCTAGTTGCTTCAAATTCTGAGTTATTTAAGATGAAATGGCCGGATTCCTTCGCACAAATGCATCAAATCATTTGCTCCCTGGTAGGCCCTGTATCCCCAAAATATGTTCTCCTGATCTAGTTCCTTCTTCAGTTGTCGCCCACTGTTCGCAACGTTATTCCTTTGTCACAATAATTTCGGTTTTTGACAGGATGTCTATTACTGGTTATGGTGGTATGTTGCGATGCCAGTAACAAGGCGCGCGTAAAACTTATAGTGGTTCCGTTTTTAACACTTTCCAACCTAGTTGAAAAGTGTTTATGACTTCGGTTTGTCTGGCCGTATGGCCGTCTGCCGTCTGGCCGTCTGTCCGTGCTCTAACTCCCGTAAATATGCTCGGATTGCTCTGCAATTTTTATATGTTGTTGTCGTTATCTATAGCATGTTCCCTATTTCAACGGAAGTGTGTAGCACTTATACTTTTTTTACAGGGACACTCAAAAGAATTCCGTTGCATTGCGGTCTATGGGGAAAAATCATTTGTGGTTTATTTAAATAATGTTTCACTATTTTAAACGCATTGAAATTTATACATATCACTAAGGTGCATTAGAAGAAGCTTAATATGGAATAGGGTGTGCATAGCACTTATAGTTACTTTACAGGGACAGTCAAAAGAATTCCGTTACATTACGTCTAGGGAGAAAAATCGTCTGCGGTTTATTTAAATAATGTTTCACTAATTTAAACGCATTGAAATTTATATATATCACTAAGGTGCATTACAAGAGGCTTACTACAGAATAGTATGTGTATAGCAGTCATCGTTCATTTACAGGGACACACAAAAGAATTCTCTACTGTCTGTTAACAATAATTCCTGGAAGTGCGTTTTAAGTTACTGAACGCGATTTTAATTTTAACTCGCTTTTTGTCTATTACGTAGTGTGTATAAATTCGGTAGATCCTATACAGGGAAGCACAAAAGTTCGCGAACACATTTCCGTTTATTGACAGAAACTCCAGACGGAGAATTTTAAACTGTGCTACGCGTTTCCTAACTGAACTGAAATTTAGCATCCTATGTAGTATATATACAAATCTATAGATCCTATACAGGGCTGAATAAAAGTATTCGGACATTTCTCCGAATATTGTATATGTTGGAAATTCCTGAAATTATGTTTTTAAATATGTTATGCGTTTTCCAAATTGTTTACTTAGATGTTATCTTTCAGCTTATTAAACGGTATGATATGTAAAATTATTTTGGAAGCGTTGGAAAGTGTTACATAATCTATGCTTGACGCATGATTTTTCGTTCTTGTTACTTTTTAAGTAGGGAACTCTAAAAAGTTGGGGACATCCTTCAAGGAGAGTATACAGAAAAAAAAAGTTTTAAAAATATTAATTTCCTGAGGAGATATTTTAAAAATCCGAATGTATCACACGCCCAATGGTTTAACATTAGCGAGGGGAATTTGAGATGTTACTGGTGAAGATCTTAAGTCTTACTTTCCGATTTTATTTTCTGCATGTGACATTTTCTTTTCGAAATTTATGTATTATAAACAACACATGAGCCGCCACTGACTACTGGTACCGTTATTTTGCTTAACATTTTAAAGTTATATTGCATGTTTATTTTTGAACAGCTTGATTATTTACCAGTATCTAGATTTTATAGATCTACTTACCCGCTTGTTTCATTTTACGTCCGGAGCCAGGTGCAGGAGCTAGTTTTACTGCATCCATTTTCTGAAGTAACTGAAATTTCAAAATATAAATTATAATAATAACTTACTATGTTACTTTAAATTTTTACTCTATTGCGGAAAATAAACATATTAATTCTTCCTTTTCCCGCTCCCCATATTTTAATATAATTTAACAATTAATCGCCAAAGACTGTTAAACACTTAAAGTTATTTTCGGTTTAAAAAAAGGGAATGAATATTTAATTTTCTAAAAAGTAAAATTTCAGTGCAAATTCACCTTATTTAATTATTAAAATTCATAAAGATACAAATAAATGTAATTATATTGCTTGAAGGTGCGTAAAAACATACATAAAAACATTTAAAAGCACATTAAAGACACTAAGAGACAACAACTCAACTTAACTATTAGTTTTTCACTGATGATGACCGAGTAAGTTCGGTTGAAAACGTTTTGATTTTAAAAGGACTTTAATGTGCTTTTAAATGTTTTTACGCACCTTCAAGCAATATATTTACATTTATTTGTATCTTTATGAATTTTAGTTTAATTTTCTGTCAACAATTATTTTCAAGCAATACACTGTGCACTAGTTTAAAGATGAAAAAAAAAATAATTTCGATAATTTAAAAAGTTGAGAAGTTGGAAAGGTCATTACCAAAGTTTGTCCCAAACATTTTGAAACTTTTATTTTTAAGAATAGAAACGCTTTAGAGCAAAGGCATCGATTGTCTGGATATATTTCATTTTTCGATTTATTTTTTGTACATTTGGCACTTTAGATATATCAGAAAACCTTTTTAAAAATTTATTCTTATTTAAAGTTTGTCTCTAGAGGAAATTGTCATTATCAAAGTACACAGCAATTTTTCATTTAGCTCTCCACTTGATCAATGTTCCTGCTTCCTGTCCCACTACTTTTTAAAAAATTTCAGATTTCTTGATTGTCACCATTTGTTGTAGTAGTAACACTCGCCTTTTTTAGTGATAGATTAAATACGACTACAATAAGGCGAATTATACTATTTTGAAAAAGTAGTGGCAGTAAAACAATCTGAATAAAAAAAAAATAGAAACCTAGTAACACTACATTGTTTTCATATTGAAAACGTTTACGTCCTTTTTGTTATAATCATGTAATCACTACTTCATTTTGTTCCTCTTGTTACAAAATTTTTGTCAGTGTATTTTATTATTTGTTATTCCAAAGTTTATTAATGCTGAAATACATATTTAATAATTTAACTTTTCTGAATGAAATGTAAAACAAAATTTGGAACAGCTAGTTTATAGAATAAATATACCATAAGGTTTCAGAATAAGTATAATATAAGGTTTCATAATAAGTATACCGTAAGCTTTTAGTTGTTATAGTTTAACCCTAAAGTAGGCTTAACGTTAAAAGTGTCAGTATCAAGGTTTATTGTAGTTATGGTATTGAAGTTCAGGACCATAGTAACGACTTTTAGTTTAGCGTTAGACGTTTCAAAATTTATCATTATTCCATAGATAAAATTTCCAATAATAACTAATGAACAAAAATTTTGTATTTAAGTAATATATCCTATATGCTTGACTGAATAAATAGGGTGCTACCCTATTTTCTCATAAAAAAATTATTTGTTGTAGCGTGCTCTATCACATTCTAAAGTTTCTCCTATTGTTTTTAAAGCATCCTGTATAAACATATAAAAATCATTAAAATTCTGACCTGATCTTCTATTAGACTAGCCTTCAACTCATCCAAATCGTGTTCTCGGAGTTTTTCTAGAAGGTTCTTGATAACAACTTCTAAACGAGACGATATATCACTTAAGGATGTGTCCGGTGATACAGCTTCAGTGCCTTCCTGAAAATGAAATGAAAAAGTTTACTCACCATTAAATACAGGTACATGTCCAAACAATAATCAATACAACTGAATTCTATTTTTACCTTGTAGTAGCAAAATAAATGAAAATTTACAAGCACGAACGCATGCGCGTAAAAATGTGTAAGTATTTGCAATATTGTAGACTAAAACATGGTTATTATTTGATCGTAAGTTGTGAGAAATATATATACAGAAAACCTCTGAATAGCGGACAGCTCTAGAGTGGAGAATTTGTGCACTATTTGGAGGTGTCCAGTTTTCCGAGGTAAAAACATACAAAAAATGTATGAAGTTGGGGATTGAAAGAGTGTCCGTTAAATAGAGGTGTCCGCTATTCAAGAGTGTCTTTTATGGAGGTTTTACTATATTTAATTATCAAAAACAGGGTTATATTTAGGGTTACAAACAACAAAGTTTTCGCTGGCCAGTGGAGCAGATTTTGACTGGACAGTCTCAAGGGTGAGGAAGAAAAGAGAAAATGATGCGAAGATAAAATTAATCGAAATTAATGCAACAGAATCTCATTTTACGTATACAGGTTGTTCGGATACCAACGCACAAAATGTGCAGAATGAAAATCTTCACTCAGTGTACATAAAAGTTGTTCAAAGAACCATACCTCAAAGTTGCATAACTTGCGAGAAAAACGCAAAAGAAAATGACATCATAACAACGGACATCATATCAACGAACATCATATCCGCTGTAAGAAAAGTGAGATTTAATACAAGCAAAAACATCGCTGCTTACATATGACACAGTGGTGCAGTCGTAAAAAAGCCAGAGGTTATACGCTATAGACGGAGGATATATACACCAGAGTGTATACGGTATAACTAGGGAGTGTATATGGAGTTATACAGAAGGTATACGGCGTATAGTACCGTATACCCTCCACTACATCCCTCTATGACATCGTTTTACATAAGTAGCCAGGGTTCGTAAATATCATGATATTATCAAAAATATAAAAAATATCCGATATTTTGATATATATATCTGATATTTTTTTATATATATCCAATAATTTCAAAATAGTCAACTTACTGATGATTATAAATATTATCAGAGTTAATATAAATTAGACATTAAAATATATGTCATTTAGCATGAAAACTTAAAGCAATATTCTAAATGTCGTTTTCTATCTTTTTTTCACTTACTTAAAAAATTTTAAGATCAACTAATTGAAAACAGACACAATTTGCTTTTTACACTCATAAAAAACAAACTATTAGGATTTAGTAATCAAGTTTTATGAAAATTTTATGTTTTATACAACAAAATAATTTGTTTTTATTGAAAATGTCGAACATAAATATAGTAGGGGAGATGGGGTATAAATGGGACAAGGGATGGATGGGACGTTCTCAATATTTCAGGCAATAAATATTTCTTTTTAGTTGCTTCCTATCCTCATAGATTTCACTACCATAGTGCGCTTCAGAACCAAAAGCAAGACCACTTGGCTGTTTCATTTTCTCTCAAATTTGCATTTCCTGAAATCTCTGCTCAAAAGTAATTTTTTTTACATTTGAAGTTACCTAAATATCTTATGCAATATAAACAATTAAGATATGTTGTGGTTTTTTATTTAAAGGCTCAATATTGGTAATTAAAATGAATGAATATTAACCATTATGACAGAATAATTTTTGAGACAAAATGGCTGACAATTGAATGTATGCATCATGGGGATGATTGGGACATTTCAAATGGGGATGAATGGGACTGTCTCATTCATCCCCAGATGGTGCTAAAAACATATTTATTAACTAAATAATGTTATACAGGTCGATAAATTAATAATTTATGATAATTATTTTTTTAACATTTCATCCTCATTGTAGCCAACGTCTTCAGCCATTGAATGCTTCCGTTTATGGGCCTTTTAAGACAAAGTTGAGATGAGTCCAAGATGATTGGCTGAAAATATTTGTGTCCCATTCATCCCTGCTGTGGGGATGATTGGGACAGAGATGAACCTTTTTTGAATTTCATAATGTATATCTCTATAATAATAAGCTTGAATAGATACTGTGCATAAGATGTAGTCAAATACTTAATGTATGAAATGTGATATATAATATTGATAATAACTTAAAAAATATATTTAAAATAAATATTTTTGTTAAAATGTCCCATTCATCCCCCATCTTCCCTAAGCTTGGTCTGCTAAACTGAACAAAACCAAACGAGAAAAAATTTATTCTAATGAGGCTGCAAGGTTATCTAAATTAGATAATTTATCTTTCAGTGACTTTTCTAAATAAATATTGTTCCAGATAATTATTTTGATTCTACATTTAAAAATTTAACTTCAAGCATAAAGCTTGGAAAACTTTTTTTTGGTTGGGGGGGGGGGGGGGAGCGGTTTCTAAAAAAGCCCCTATAAGAGCACAAATTCTTTATCTACAGAACGACACAGCCAATAACAATAAAAAAATTCCTTTACACTTGTTTTGACTGAAAACATCAAAAATATTGTACGCAATATTTTGAAAATAAATGTCAAATATGTAAAAATATTAAAAATATCAAACTTCCTGATATTTTGAAAAATATATCGGATATATATCATGCTCAGGCGGTGATATATATCAAATGCGGTCGCCAGGTCGCCACTGGCGACCAACTTTTTTCACCTGGCGACTAAGTTATTTAATTTGACTCTTTTCATTTCCTTTACAAAAATTGAACTAAGAAATGAGCATATCTGTCTCTCCAACAGACTAAACAGACTACTCGTGCGGCCAGCAAGCAGGGATCTCTCTCTTCTCTTCCATTTCATGCATATAAAATGTATAAAAATATGTATTTTTTAAATATTTCTTCACCACTTTAAAATGCTTGGTGCCTAGCTCATGTGTGCACCACACACGTTGGACAATAGTTCGGCGTCACGTCACCCTGTCTTGGAGACAAAGGGTCTGGTACTGGGTTGTTACTCAAGAATATTTTATAACTACATTGTTTGGATTATTATCTGCAGTAAATGGACATTAAAAAATCATTGATTACACTTCAAAAGAGTAAGGTATTTTTTAAAATTTATTTATTCTTAAATTCTTATCGTAAGTTGTTGGATAAAGTAAACCTCAGCCGGCTGCTGATACCAATTATGTAATCCCAGCGCGAGAAAATGTTTTTCTTTTCTCTTTAGCAATGCATATTACGAGTTAATAGCTCTTGAGTTTGCAAACGTCACAACGTTTAATTAGATTTTTTGTAAGATGTCTCATTATAGATGCTTCAAAGTTACAAAATATTAAGAAATAAACTTGAAATTATATTCAAACATAAAAAAATTAACTTTTATTTTTAATTTGGGAAAACTAAGAGAGTTCATCAAATGCAAATTTTAAAATAATAAAATCAGAATTATTTGTGACTGAATTCGATAGGCTAAATAGGCAAAAAATCGTTTTCCGGCTTCACTATTTTATCGATGTAGATTACAGATATAGATTTTGTAGAACTCAACTATTCGGACATTTGAATGAAGCATTCGGCAAAGAGCATTTCCCGAACATGACGGTTAATTCAGAATTTACAATATTTACCTCTTTTTTTCTCCAAGATATATATAATTTTTATAAGTTCCCTTAGAAAACTTAGTTTTATTATCTTTTTTTTTTAATTATGTACTATTCTAAACTATGTAACTAATCATTTTAAACTAATTTTTTACTGGTGACTAGAATTGATACCTGGCTACCAGGTTTTTCAAATTTGTAAAGCCCTGATCATGCTATATACCAAGATTGATTGATATGTGTCACCGAACCCTGTAAGTAGCTACTCAAAATGACCATCGCGAATATTGAAGCATAAGTGCTCGCGCCGTACAATGGTTAACTGCATAAGATCCAACATCATAGTTTCTACAAAAGAGAAAGCAGCATGCAGACGAGCAACTGAGTCACTTTCTGAAGTAACTGGGGGCCGATATATCAATTCCTTTAGATGTCCCCATTGGAAAAATCCAAATTAGTCAGATTTAGAGATCGTGATGGTCACACAATTGAACCCCCACGTCCAATCGAGCGGTGCATTTTTATTCACAATTGCAGTTTGCTATTCAGATCGAACAAAATCGAACAACGTTTTACATTTGTCTAAAAATTCGATAGATTTTTCAGAAAATTTCATTAAAGTTGGCGTTTCGAACCGATTTTTTTAATATGACAATGACGGAATCATAGTGATAACTCAAGAAATATAAAAATTATATGAAAAGAAAAACAAAAACTTTTTTAGGATTTAAACGAAAACGTCTGAAAATTTTAAGCAAATAGGAGGGAAAATGAATTTGTAAAGATGTCAGAAAATTTCACGTTGTTGAAGGGGGAAAAGAATAAAGAATTTGAACTCTTAGGCACTTTTAAGTACTCTGCATTACCTCTGATGCATATTTTTCGACAAGTTGCAACTGGTGCCATAAGGCTGATTTCACATCTCCGGATAATTTCTTAATCCTGTCTGTTTCAACTTTAGCTGCAGACATTCGATTGGACTGTTCTGTTTGACATTCCTTCGCTGTTTTTAATTCTTGTTCTAAGACTCTATATAAAAAAGCAAACATTAGAAACCACTCGTTAATTTAAAATGCATTTGTATTACAGCAAATATTGTCTTTCGCATTCGACCACATTCACATAAAAGTAGCAACCATATCAAATTTCAAGTTTCGATCCTTAACAAATCCATATAAATCATAAATTAGAACGTTTTCTTCTTATTTCACCCTTTTAAATTTCGACTTGTTTTAGAAAATATTCTTAGCGAGCAATTGTTTCTTAAATGTAACCGCCATGCCAAAGTTCAAGTTTAAAGTCACTTTAGTATCAGAAAAAGCAAGTTTCTATATCCTTAACAATTCCACAGAAATCGTACCTTTTTGACAGAAATGGAGAAAAATTTCGTTGTTATTTTCAGTGACATATTTAAATTTGTGTGCATATATCGGAAGATTTAGATTTCAGAGCTTCTAATAGATATGTTTTTACATGTAAGACGTCATTTCGTACTAAAATTCTACTCTTTTGCAATTATTTTTTTCCCCTACCTCTTAAAATTTCGAATTTTTGAATTCTGCCTCTAGTGACGCTGCATTCACCTACATATGATATATTTCACTATAGATAGACACTTGTTTCGCAATTCTAGCTTTATCCATTCAAAGATATTCGAGTATAGCTAAATAAAATCATACTAAATGTAAAATATCTACGAAAGTGTAAACTTAAAAATGATTTTTACCTATATTCGTCGCACCGGGCAATATGTTCTGTGACCAAGTAGTCTGGATTAGATTTACCCCCCCATCTTCAAAATGAGTAAAAAATAATTATATCTTGAAGAAATTCTTTCATTAACAAAAAAACTTAAATAATAATAAAAATAAAAGCATACAGATGGTTTACGTAACAGATGTATACAAATGTCAATTTTACATACAGACGTCATTTCATATTAAATCTCACCTTAAATTTCGACTTGATGAATGACTTTTATAACATTCTTTTGAAAGCTACCACGTAAATATTTTAATTAAAATTTCACAATAAAGTGATTACTTAAGACTGTATATCACTCAAGAGATTTCTGCGTCAAAATTATTTTTTGTTTGTTCTACGGTCTTCAACAAGAATGAAAGAGGTGAAATTAATTACAGTTAAATTTTTGGTTTTCCCGCATGAATACATCAATCAATTGAAATTCGTATATATAGAAATCTTCTTGCAATCAATAGTTATGTACATTTTAACAAATGATGATAAATGAACATGATATCTCATTGTTCCCTTGCAAGAAGTAGCTGTCACGTCAAAAGTGAACATGACGTCTCAACGTCAAAAATATTCTTTTTTTCCGGGTTCAATCATATATAAAGACTGTAAACGGTACTTGAATCATATTTTGAAAATTCTGGGAATCATAGTTTGTCACTCTTCTTACTACGATGAACAAATTCTTGCTGCTTCTTTTTGTTGGTCTCGGATGTCTTCTGTTCGCTGAATGCGATCGAAAATTGCCAGGATGCGAGCAAATCAGTGAGTATAAATCCTTTAGAAAAAAAAATCGTTTTGCAGTATAAATAATGTTTAAAGTAGGTTATTGATGCGCTGGAGGAAAAAGTAAATAGTTAAATTTAATATTGAAAAATACTTTCCTCTGAAATTATTTTTAAAATTTTAGGTGTGCTCTTGAATTTATTTGATTTGCAGAACAATGGATTTACATAACAGAGAATAAAAATATAAATTTTAATTAAATTTGTTCTGATTTTTATTTTTTTATTTTTTTACGTTTCCCTAAAATTAATTTTCCTAGTTTTACTTCTACTTCCTTATTTAAAACAAATACATTATACGTTATATCCTGTTTGTTTAACATTTCCACTGAGATGTCTGTTTGATTTAGTACGCGATTAATTAGGAGTCATTAAATAAAACAAATGAATTTTGCAGTTTCTTATGGCTATTACACAAATTTGACAAACAAGTGAAATTTTTTTTTTCTTCTTTTTAATAGATACACAAAATGCCAATATTAGAATATGTATGTAGTATATAAATACACACACACACACACACACATATATACAGGGTGATTCATAAAAGATGGGCAGAACTTTAAGGGGTTATAGTACACTTAAAGACAAATAATATTAAATAGGAGACTAAGGGTCCCAGACGTATTCCCAAGGAGATAGGGGGCATTAATGTTTAGGGTCCGAAATTTCAAATGATTATAAAACATGGAAAAATTGGTCGATTCGTTTGCGGTTTTTGCAAAAAATTTTCTTTATGCCAGTATTTTCTTGAAATAAAATTTTAAAGTTCAATTTCAAAAAATGCCGATAGGGGGCGCTTTAGACTTTGGAGTAACAAACAACTATTTTTTAACGTTATTTTTTGTATTTCTTTAAATGATTTCGAAAGCTTAGACTTAAACTTAAATTTTGATCTAAAAATCTGAGTCCTAACGAGTAGTTAAGTAGCGTAAACTGAAATTTGAAATTTGAAACCCTTCTCCCCCCAGAACAAAAATCAGTTATTCCCGATCTTTGTGTCGTAGATTAGGCTCTAACTACTGCCGCGTTTTGCTAAAATTATTCTTTATGTCAGTATTTTCTTGAAAATAAATTTTAAAGAAAATTTTCAAAAAATTCCGATAGAGGGCGCTTTAGACTTTGGAGTAACGAACAACTATTTTATACCGTTATTTTTTGTGTCTCATTAAATGCTTTCTAAAGCTTAGACTTAAACTTAAATTTTCAGCTCAAAATCTGAATCGCTGAGCGTGGTTCAGTAGCGAGGGGAGGGGGTTCAAATTTCAACTTCTGAACATAGTTCAGTTTGCACTACTTAACCATGCCCAACGATTCTGTGCTGTGATACGAGGCAAAAATACAACTTTCGTCAAGGACTGCATAGTCGGAATTCACTCATAAAGGCACTGGCACAGTTGGAAACGTCGCTCATGCAAACGTTAAAGCTCCATTCCTGACGCTAGTCACCGGGTGAAGAAGGAAACAGAAAGTATGCAAATGTCAAATGGGGAAGAAGAAGAACACGTATGCAAAATTTCGACACGATTCAGGCATAAAAACCACTGAACGGTGAGTCAAGTGTAAGTCGCTGTAGTAATGAATCGGAAGATGGTGCCCTTCACGAATAAGGAAAAGGCTGAGATGCATTTAATTTACGGAGCGGCAGATGGAAATGGTGCAGAGGCACAACGAATGTACGGAGAGCGATTTCCTAACAGGCGGTTGCCTAACCGCAAAACTTTCGAGCGCTTGCACAGACAGTTGTGTGAGACGGGATCATTTCTCGCTTCCCGGTCGAATGCAGGTCGTGCAAAAAAGGACGAATCAGTAGTTGTTGCAGAAGCCATTCTGGATGTAGTAGCGGCGCAGCCAAGTACAAGTACACGAACAGTGGCTAGCCAGGTGGATACCTCACAGTCCACGACTTGGAGGGTACTGAAGGATGAACATTTGCTCCCGTTTCATGTGCAACGAGTCCAGAAACTGTCTCCAGGGGATTATCCAAATCGTATTGAATTCGCCCGCTGGTTTCTGCAGCAGAACGCGCTAAATCCACATTTTGGACGAACTGTGCTTTTCACCGATGAATGTACCTTCACACGTGAAGGTACATTTAACACACACAATGCACATGTATGGGCGGATGTCAATCCACATGCTACGTATCCACATGCTCATCAGAGACGCTTTTCCATCAATGTTTGGGCAGGAATCCTCGGAGACCACCTAATCGGACCGTACCTTCTTCCTGAACGCCTCAACGGTAAAACATACCTCACATTTCTGCAACATGTGCTGCCAGACCTGTTAAACGTTGTTCCTCCACGCATCCGGCGGGTCATGTGGTTCCAGCACGATGGAGCGCCAGCCCATTACGTACGAGACGTCCGCAACTATCTGGACATCACATTTCCGAACAGATGGATTGGTCGAGGTGGTCCTGTTGCTTGGCCTGCTCGCTCGCCAGATCTTTCACCCCTCGATTTCTTTTTTTGGGGACGATTGAAGGCTCTTATGTATGAGACACCCATTGAATCCCCCGAGGAACTGGTCGCCAGACTTTCCGCCGCTGTAGGGGAAGTGCTCGAAAAGCCTGATGTTTTCGAAGAATGTTCGCCGTTCCATTCGTCGCCGTTGTTCTGCGTGCATAACCTCTGGTGGTCACAATTTTGAACATTTATTGTGATTACATGTTAATAAATATGCTTTGGTAACATAATCCTAATTTGTGTCTTTTTACCTCGTATCACAGCACACAATGTGTGGACATGGTAAACTGAACTGTGCTCAGGAGTAGAAATTTCAAACCCCTCTCCCCAGAAACTTAACCACGTCTAACGATTCAGATTTTGGGCTGAAAATTTAAGTCTAAGCTTTAGAAAGCATTTAATGAGACACAAAAAATAACGGTATAAAATAGTTGTTCGTTACTCCAAAGTCTAAAGCGCCCTCTATCGGAATTTTTTGAAAATTTTCTTTAAAATTTATTTTCAAGAAAATACTGACATAAAGAATAATTTTAGCAAAACGCGGCAGTAGTTAGAGCCTAATCTACGACACAAAGATCGGGAATAACTGATTTTTGTTCTGGGGGGAGAAGGGTTTCAAATTTCAAATTTCAGTTTACGCTACTTAACTACTCGTTAGGACTCAGATTTTTAGATCAAAATTTAAGTTTAAGTCTAAGCTTTCGAAATCATTTAAAGAAATACAAAAAATAACGTTAAAAAATAGTTGTTTGTTACTCCAAAGTCTAAAGCGCCCCCTATCGGCATTTTTTGAAATTGAACTTTAAAATTTTATTTCAAGAAAATACTGGCATAAAGAAAATTTTTTGCAAAAACCGCAAACGAATCGACCAATTTTTCCATGTTTTATAATCATTTGAAATTTCGGACCCTAAAGTTTAATGCCCCCTATCTCCTTGGGAATACGTCTGGGACCCTTAGTCTCCTATTTAATATTATTTGTCTTTAAGTGTACTATAACCCCTTAAAGTTCTGCCCATCTTTTATGAATCACCCTGTATATATTGAACTCTTTTGCATTAGAATTAGGAGTTTAACGCTAATTTTAAGTAAACCAAGAAAATATTTTAAATTAATTTAAGGAAATTAACACACGGTAGAAATCATAAGATATTTAATAAATGCTTTGATACTCATGCAAATAGGATTTGAATATAAAAACCTTTAGTGATTCTTTATTTAAATTGGATATCGTGAAAGTGTTTCTAATTTTTCATCTTCCTCTAGTAGAAAAACAATAACGGTCCAATATTGCCCATATTTTGCCTAAATATTAGGGCATTGGATATATATTGCCATGAAATTTTAGTTCAATATTGAGACGTTGACATTTGTAAATATTAGCGAGAAAAGCTTAGCCGATGAAATACATTTTAGCTCAATATTGGCTTTTTATTGGAAATATTTCGAATGTAAAAACAATATTTAACCAATATTGCCATTTTAATGAAATTATTTCAATGAAACTCCAATATTGCTCTGATATCTGCGATATTGTGTTTACTTTGGCTAGATATTGTTTGCCGATATTGGCGGCATATGGAGAAAGTTTCGAAACTCTCAATATCGGGATAATATTTTATACCAATTAATGCATTATTGGCCCATATTGACCAAATATTAGTTTGCTACTAGGCTGGTAAGTAAAAAAATTCCGATGTTTTAAAATTCTGTACAAAATATAGAAGGTTTTCTCTCAAAACTTAATTATGAAGTGTTCTTGTGATGTTTTTCTTTTGACCTTTGACTTTAATGATGGTTGTTTATAAAATTACATGACAATCCGATAAACATTTCGAACTCAAACTTTCATACTAAAAATTAAGATAAATAACGAGGACTCTCAAAAGGTTTTTTCCCATATTTTTTTTAATAATAATTTATCTCACTAATAACAAGTTACTAACGCTGCAGCTGCGGCTACTATATTTGAATTTAATGTGATCTTTTCACTTTCACGGCTTATCCTGTAAAAAATATTATATATAAAAATATCAAAACTGGTAATTTTATAGAGACAGATTTGATAAATACGCAAAAACAAGCATTTTTAAAATCGAATAATTATTTTAATCGCTATTTAATGTTGAATCCGGTCTAGATAGTTCAGTCATATGCGTTTTATAGGATCAAAACAATGCATAGCAACTTAAACATATTTTGCAGGCATTTACTTTACTAAATTCTTATGTGTAATTTTCAATCATTTTTTAAGTTGCGTAATATTTTGAGTTTTGTTCCAAATGTTTATTCAAAATTTCAATATCTGAATAAAGGTTTAATTCTTATTTTGAAATAATTGCTTTTAACTACTGTTTCTAGATTTCAAATAGCCTAAATAATAATATTTCAAAACGCTGCTTTTTTAAATGAAATATATATTTACACGTAAATATTGAAAATGAATGAAAACTTTAAAATTATTAAATTATTACACAAAAAGCATTTAATGGTGAAAATGACGTTATATTTAAAACGATTTTCTTATACCATCTGAAAGAAAATTTTTCTTCTGGTTGTTATAATATTCTGGAAGGCAGTGACACTTCTTACTTAACCAGTTTATACAAGCTTTCTTTCAAATATGTAATTAATCTTACTTAATGAATCACGAAAACAGCTGTTATAGCTATCGAAACAGCGGTAGATGCGGCCTTGTAAACCAAAAAATGCCCCAGCAAAAATGAAATAAATGGCAACTCGAATACGGAAGATCGCAACTGGTAGTGATAATATTCTTCAGTCTTCTATAATCGGGTAATATTTTTAAAACAGAGCAAATTTGGATGGTTTTGGGGTCTGCGGAGTATAGAACGAAGTTGGTAAGCGTAGTTTGTAGGGAGACGGGCCTCCTATTATGTTATATACAAATGTAACATTTAAGAATAATTGAATTTATTAGGATAATGATGTACATTTATTCTATTTCTTCTAGAGAACGACAAGGCCTTGAGAGAAAGAACTGTAAAATGTTTTGAACAGTTACCTGATAATGTAAGTTTTTATTATTGTTTTCTTTTCAAAATAATGAGGTTTTCTAGATATGTGTAATATCTTTAAATGTATCAAAGTGTAAATGTTAAAAATCTTTTTATTTAAGTGTGTCTTAGACCATTATAAAATCGATTCAGTGTATAATTAATCTATGACTGGATATCGATTTATTTAAAAAAAGAACTAACAAAAAATAAAACAAATTTCTAAAAACTATTTTAGGTATATATGTTTGTGATAGGAGCCTTGTAAAGACACAGAAAATGCCTTTGCAAGAGAAGGAGCATTTTTATATCTATTTTTTTTCTGGCAAACAAATTCACGGTCTCATGTATAGAAGCAAATTTTTTCAATATTTATTCTAGTTATGTAACATAAAAAAGCCATTTATCTATTTTTATATACAAATAGAAGGGATTTGTCTAATGAATGTAATTAGTAGACATTTTAATACATATATAAACAAGCATAAAAGTTTATCAGGTTTGTTTTCATATATCGTTTAGCAAAAAATCTCACTTTCTGAAGCCCAACTCTTTGAAATTTTAAATTACGGTTTTGAAGACCGTGTAAAAATTTCGTGAAAAAACATTGTTGTCAAGTTAGAAAAGAAATGTGTTTTTTCTCTCTTTTTTCGTTTTTGTTTTGTTTTCGCGTCAGGTCTTTTAAACATTAAAAATGTAGTTCTTGTCATTCGAACTTTTTGAAATTTTTATCGGTTTTAAATATAACGGTTTTATTTATTTTTTTAAATACCTCTAGTCCCCCGAACGTTTCCCGATTTTTATAGGTGATGTAAATCCGGTGTGCGAAGAATGTGTAAAAATATTGTGTCGAAATACCGACGTTTACTTATTCTCAGCGTAGAAAAAAGAGTGACAGGCAATCGCGAATTTTTTTCTAACGAGCTAAAATTCGTATTTAAAAAAAAAAAAAAATTACGCCGTTGTCGTAGAGAAGAGAGCCTACGTTTAAGGTGGTTCTTAAATGACCTGCTCAACAACACAAAACTTTCTTGCACATTTTCTGGCTCATTTTTAAACGCAAAAAAAAAAAAAAAAAAAAAAAAAAAATTGGCAGGGCTGATTATTGAAGCGATTTGAAATCGAAATAACTTTTACTTTTTTTAATAAATTACTTATCGAGTTATAAGTGTTTCGTGCCTCATGACAACACGTTTTTCTGCTTCCTCGTGGCGCCGTGGCGGGAATTCAGTTCAAAACGTTGACTTTGACAGTATTTTCTGAAAAATCTTCTGCCTTTACCAAAAAACAGAAAACATGTTTAGATTACATAGTTTCGGAATAAGAACACCTGCCAATTTCATGCGTTTCCGAACAAAAATGCATTAAAAAACATGTCATAAAGTAGCCGGCTTGGATTTGAGAACAGCCTTAAAGAAATTTTTTTTTTCGTTTTCCTGCATCTCTGAAATTTAGCTTAATGAAAGCGTCTGTGAAAGAAGGCAAACGAAAACTGCAAAATCGGACACATTTAAACTTTTTAAAGGGTTAATATTAATATTTTTTCGAACGAATTGCGGCGTTTTAAACGTAAAATTATGAAATTGAGAAATATGCCTTCCGTTTTTCCATATTTCAAACGATTTCGTCAAAGCGCGCTTCAAAATACCGTCGATTAAAAATAGGCTTCGATTCTTCCCTACTTGTGCTCAGGAGATGCGATTGGCTGCACCCTGGTACGATTTTGCTGGTGGCGATATTTTTAATTTTGCTTTTTAAGTAATATTTCGGCTAATTATAAAAAAATAAAATCTCTGAGTCTCAGGTGCATCAAGATCTGCTTTGTACTATCCTCATCCAAATTTTCAGATCTTTACAAGCGGTAGATTTTCCAAGCCATCTCCGATAGCCAGACACACACACAGGCAGACACTGCGACACTTTCTTTTATTACTTTAGATTAAAAAAAAAAGTTATACTATTTATATTCACTGCGACAGCACGAAAATAATGTCCATCTATTTAAAATGCAATTGAAGAATAGCGAGTTGAAGGCGACCGAAGCTTTCTGTATATCCACTGCAATCTGAGAATAAAATGAACACTTCTCCGCAATTGTTCGACCAATCCTTATACATTATTTCTCCTGTCAACATCCCTTTTACTCAGAAAATATGAAACGCAGAACAACGAATGAGATACCATATGAAAGGTTTTAGAACAGGCTTCTGACATAGCCCGCTTAACAAATCGTTAAAACATGTTTTTGATTAAAATTTGCTGAAATTGAAAAATTAAATCGGCATTGTTTTCATGAAAGAAATGAAAGGTTTTCCTGAAATTATTGTTGCCAAAAAAATAAAATACCACATTATAGGATACTCATAGCAATTATTATAAAAAACACCGCACGGGTTTATTTTATACTTATGATTAAAAAGCGAAATTGAAATTGAAATGTTTAGATTTATATTTCTAAGTCCCATGGTTTTCCCGAAGCGGATGACGTCATCCTCTAATGCAGTCAAAATACGATTGTTAATTTTTTTTTCTCGCGCGTGCCTTTAGCAATCTTGGATCAGTTTTTAGTCTAACTTTGATGGAATAAATTAGATGATATTCTGGCTTGACTAACAACTAAATGCTGTTTGCAGATATTTTTATCCTTGCTTTTTCTTTAGAAGTTTAAACCTGCATCTAATAAATATTACATATTGATAAAAAATTATACTTCTCTATTATCCCGTCGACCACTTTTCATAACAAAAAACTATCGCCAAATAAACGGGAGAACGTTGCCATTGGAATATCAAAAAATAAATAAAATATAAGAATTTAAGGACACAATTGTTATTTTAATTAATAAAATAACTACTAAATCAGTAAAACATAATGAAAAATACACGCAAATGTCGAATGTAATACCAGATGACGTAACAAACACGCATAATGATTCTGACATCAAGTAAATGGGACTGCATTTTTGGCGTTTAATCTTACAGTTTGTCGGTAGTTTTTAGTTATGAAAAGCGGTCGACAGGTTAATAGAGAAGTACCTAAAAATATTAGATTTCAGTGCGAAATCTTCGCACGGGCCCTCTGGTTACAATGTAATTCACCACAAACCTAGATCTTAGTAAAAAAAAGTTAATAACGCGGTCCAATTTTTGAAAAATTGATACGGGGCCTAAGTAATTAAATGTTAAATTTCTAATACAAACCCTACAGGCAATTTTGTCTCTGGTGTAGCTATTTGCTTCAAGTATTCATAGATCAAAGACAAACTTGATAAAGCCATTGTGAGCATTGGTGAAAACGAAATCTCATTTTAACACAGGTCTTAAGATTGCTTGTAAAAAACTGATTGATCTGTTATTTGATCCGTGTCCTTCAATATTGATTGTTTGATAAAAATTATCTGGTAAAAGTTCCGTAATCGATTTCACAGTCAAGAATGGAGTCAAACAAATGCGATATACGCATTGTAATATTGTTTCAGGTGCATAAGAGCAGTCATATAAAGATGGATACAAATGTGTATATTCAAATGTAAATTATATAAACTTGGTTCATATAACTGTCCAAATAGAAAATATATAAAAAGGAAGGTAAATATCTAAATTCAAGTGTAAATGTTTGCCGAGTAACTATGCAGACAAAAAATAAAAAAATAAAAACAAGTTATAACAATTAAATTAAATTATTATCCAGCTACCCGAGCTAATACATGCCAATTGGCTCTAAACCCGATTACGGAGAAGTCATTGATTTCAAAGCTACATCTTTAAAATTTATAATACCGTAATTTCGCGCGTATGCGTCGCAGCTTAGTTCAGTCTTTTTCAAACCGGAAATTTTATTGAAAATAAGAAGTCAAATAAATGCTAAGCAGAAGTAAGTCACATTTTAATAAAAATAAATTCCAGTAGGAAATAGAATTGTCTGAGGTGCGGCGTATACGCGCGAAATTACGGTAAACTGAATATGACTTAAGAAAAATAAACTCGACTTTTTATGGTATTTTATTTTCCTCCTTTTTTTTATAGAATATTTTCTTTTGAATTCGATATTCTCTTAAGAGATATTTTCATCTATGGTGCAGTAAGGATATTTTAATTTCATACAAACAAACTAACTTGTTGCGTATCAGATACAAATCTTTAATTCAGACGAGTATTTTTCATGCGATTTCGCAGCAAAGAAATAAAATGACAAAAAAAAACAAAAAAAAAAAACCCCTTCAATTTGTGTCTGTAATACACTAAAAAATCAAAATGTTTTATCATTTCAGGTAAAACAGATACTTAGAACTTTAACTGGTTCCAAAACGATGTCGGAGGCAGTATATATGTATTGTGCTGATACTGAAAAGGTAAACTAATTTTTCTATTCATTTATGCTGTGTCGAAGTCATATAAGTTTGATTTCAAAATATAATAACTATAAAAGTGAGTATTAGATGTTCATTTAATGTGGAACATAAAATTAATATCAAGCAAAATTTAAATGATTGAAAAATACGATGCATCCCAGAATACATTTGGAATTATATTTTCATTTTTACTTTTCATTTTTAGGTGCGTTCGTAATTATATAAATACGTAGCACCTATTGTCGTCGTCTGGTCCGTCCGTCTGTCTGTCCGTCCGTCCGTCTGTTTGCCTGTCCGTCCGCATATAACAACGCAAAAACTATCCAACCGAATGGTTTGAAATTTAAGATATATTATCTTTGCAGAATTTTGTCGAGACATTTCAAATTTTATGAAAATTGAATCAAAATTTTAGACGATATTAATAAAAATATTTATTAAGAAATTTAAATTAAAAAAAAAAATCGGTGCTTTCTTGTTATAGGAGCTTCCGAGGTTTAATTGCATGCGACCGAGATACTCATTTTATTACAGAAATGAATCTGCAGACGATATAATTCATTTCACAGAAATAAAAATCATCAAGATCTGAATATTTATATAACTAGCTATAGTACGAACGCACCTCGTTTGTCACGTTTGACGTACAATTTCCAACCTGTTTAATTTCTAACTGTACGATTTTCAACTGCCGAGTTTTTAAAGAACTAATTGTAAACTGCATTTTAATCTGTTAACCCTTTGTACCACTTTGTTGCATATCTGCAACATACCCAGAAGCAGATACTATTACAACAGAGAACTTTAAAAGACTATTTTATATTGATTGCTAATATCTTCCATCTCTGCAGTTAATACAAATTATTCATAGACCTCCCCCAACAGACGAAAAAGCAAATTTTTCATATCAAAATTTAATTAATGCCTTGAGCAGTTTCATGCTTTATTTCTAAAAAGTTCACATACATTACTTGTATTAGAAAATTTACAATATTTATGAGAAATATAATTTTGTTGTTGTTGTTGTTGTTGCATGTATGAAACAAGCACCCTTTTGTCAATACTTTTTTAAATTTTAATATTCTAAATGTTTTTCTTACTTTTTATTTGCTTCAAAAGATGTATTTTCATATCTTAATAAATATTTTTACTATCACAGATGTTTCGACACTAAGATAAAGAAACCTGGTTTCGCTTTAAAATTTCTATTTATTGATTGCTAATATCTTCTAACTCTGCATTTAATACAAATTATTAGTAGGCTTCCCAACAGACGAAAAATCTAATTTTTAATATCAAAATTTAATTAATACCTTGAGCAGTTGTATGCGTTTATTTCTGAAATGAACTTCATGAGTTCAAGGAAATTAAAAAAGCTGAAAGGATCCAAAAATAGATTTTGCACAAAGTTAAGTTCACATACTTTAGTTGTATTAGAAAATTTACAATGTTTCTGAGAAATGTAACTTGTTGTTGTTGTTATTGTTGGAGATATAAAACTATCACCTTTTTGTCAATATATGTATTTTTTTATTTTAATATTCTGAATATTTTTTTTATTACTTACCCATCATACGTAGTATAGGGTAAGTCTTGTAATCGTTTTGAAAACAGAAAATTTTTTTTAGAAAAAAAAAATTGCCGTCCGTCTGTGTGTCTGTAAACGCTCTATCTCCCGAAAAAATTGAGATAGAGACTTGAAATTTGGTATGCACTTAGTATGTAATAATGGGAAGAAGCTTATTGAATTTCAGTAACCTCGATTATCCGGAACTATATTTTTCGGACTCTCGAAATATTCGTTCTGATAAAAGGTATATAAAATTTCTTGAAATGCTTTATTTTAAGGAGTGACTATAAAAGACAATAAAAATATATAAATTTTGCATAAAGCATGAAGTCGATCGGATAATTTGTTGCCGAGATATTTGTAATCCTATTTGCCACACTCTTCGATTTTTCATGACCCTGTATTTCAACCAAATTTCAATTTAAAGATATATTTCAATTAGAAATGAGACGCTTAATCAGATGCAATAAACCGCTAGTTAATCGTATTATTGTTTTTGGAGTTATAAGGATGTTTCTTTTAAGCAATTCAGTAATCGAGCCTTTAAAGTTTATGACGTCATCAAGCCACGATTTTATTCGAATTGCAATGCATTTTATAAGTAGTTTATACATTTTTTATTTTAATATTTTATATTATGCATATCCATGATGGGTAAGTGTTACGGTGGCCCCCGACGACTAGCTTTTTATATGCTTCAAAAGATTATATTCTCACATCTTAGTAAACATTTTCCCAATAACAGATGTTGCGACACAAAAGGTTAAAGAACCCTGATTTGGCTCTCAATTTTATGTACTTAATTTTTGACCATATGTGAAAATTGAACAGAATGAAATTAATTTTATCACACTTACGTCATTTCAAAGCTGTAAATACCAAAATATTAGTAAAATAAAAAAGTTAAATCTGAATTTCAATACAGAACGATTCATCAGTGAAGACGTAATAATAACGAAAACAAACTCATGTGACTAAAAAGTGCGTAAACAAGGAGTTTTTCAAATTTCAGTAAAGGTAAAATGGCCACATTTTATTAAATTAGAATTTAAATTAGTGTCATTGTACCTATTATGTTTTATAGCACTAAATGACTTCTTGTACAAATTTATACATATCTGGAAGATCGGTAGGTTTTAATTTTGATAATGTAATAACTTTTTTGAATTAATACACCGGTTTTATAATATTTATTTTTATCCTACTTTGAGATCAAGTCTAATAACGAGTGTCCGTAATTCATCTGGATAAGGCTGACCCTGGAAACAGATAAAATGACCATTTTTTTAAAACAAATATACTTTTTAATACTTAATAGTTATAGTGGATCACGTAACTGAAGAAATAACTTTGTTAGCCGTATTTTGAATTTATTGTAGACAACTGTAATAAAAGAATCACTTATCAAAGAAACAAAATAAAAATAAAATGTTTTAAAAAATTATATTTATTTTTATTTTATAAAAATATTGATATAACTATGTGATAAAAAATTCAATCATGTAAACACACGTTTAAATATTTTCCATTTTTTAGATCACAGCTGCAATGGAAAAGATGAAAACATCGGATGAAATCGTTGAAGCTGTAAGTAACTTTTTTACGATCTTTAATTCAGCCCTTTTCTACAGTTATACAGGGCTCTACAAATTTGAAAAAAAGAATTTGGCAGCTAACAAAAAAATCTATTCGCAAGTAAAAATTATTCATATCTCCCATTGTCAGTTTTTTCACATATTTTAAATGTAAGCCTAGGAGCAGTAAGCAGCTCCTTAAAAAAAAGGGAAAAAAAAAATTAAAAAGTTATATTTTTTTAAGTGAAAAGACAATTTTTTCCTATTACAGGAGTGTTTTTAGCAAATAATTAATAGTATTGATTCCATATAGAGTTCTGCATTGGGTAACCCGATTTTACACAACCGAACTCGACCGGCGGTTTGGTCCGGGTTAGAGAAGGATTGGGTAACCCGATTTCAACGGCACCAGACATAACCCGTGATTCGGCACATATAGCAAAATTGAAGAAATAAAAGTTTTTAAGTGGGGAAATAAAATATTCATGCGTGAAAATTACTACAATCTGGTTCTCAGAAAACTGAAGCTATTATTTCTTTGCCCCCCCCCCCCTTCTAAAAATTCTAAGCAGGTTCATGCATACAGAACATTTCTATTCTACAAGCATCTAACTTACAGCTTAAAAATACCGTAAATGTAAAATGCTCCATAATTTTTCAATATAATCGTTTTTTTTTCCCCTATACTCTTCAACATTGCTGACAAAATGTTTATGAACTAGGTTTGTCTGCGCCTGCGGTCTGTCTGTCGGCCGTCTGTCCGTGCTCTAACTCGCGTAAATATACTCGGATTGGCATGCAACTGATGTATGTTATTGAAGTTTACCATGGTTTGTTTGGTTTTGAAAATGAATTGTGTAGCATTTATAGTTCATTTACAGTGACACTCAAAAGACTTACGATGCATTACGGTCTATGGGGGAAAACCGTTTGTTGTGTATTTGAATAATGTTACACTATTTGAAACATATTTAAATTGGTATATATCACTGAGGTGAATTACAAGACGCTTATTATAGAATAGTGTGTATAAAATTCATCCTCCATTTACTGGGTCACACAAAATAATTCGTTTACAGTACTGTCCATCAATAATAATTGAATAACAAATGCTGGAAATGCGTTTTCGGCTCTGGTACTCGTTTTTAAAATTAACTCATTTTTACTTATCCATCATACATAGTATAGGGTAAATCTTGTAATCGTTTTAAAAATCGAAAGAAAAATTGACGGATTTACACGTTTCAGACACTGGAAATTCCGAAAAACATATTTGTAGATTAAAAAAAAAAATTGCCGTCCGTCTGTGTGTGTGTCTGTAAACGCTCTATCTCCCGAACAAAGAGATAGAGACTTGAAATTTGGTATGTACTTAGTATGTAATAATTGGAAGAAGCTTATTGAATTTCAGTAACCTCCATTATCCGGAACTAATTTTTTCGGACTCTCGAAATATTCGTTCTGATAAAAGGTGTATAAAAATTTTCGAAATTGTTTATTTTAAGGAGAAAATATTAAAGACTATAAAAAAAACATACATTTTGCATAAAGAATGAAGTCGATCGGATTATGAGTTGCCGAGATATTTGTAATCCTATTTTACACACTCTTCGATTTTTCATGACCCTGTATTTCATCCAAATTTCAATTCAAAGCTATATTTTAATTGGAAATGAGACGCTTAATCCGACGCAATAAACCGTTCGTTAATAGGATTATCATTTTTGGAGTTATAAAGATGTTTCTTTTACGCAATTCAGTAATAGATCATTTAAAGTTTATGACGTCATCAAGCCTCGATTTTAATCGAATTGCAATGCATTTTATGAATAGTTTACACCTGTTTTATTTTAATATTTTATATTATGCATATCCATGACGGGTAAGTATTACGGTGGCCCCCAGCGACTAGTTTCAAATTTGTTATGAGTTTTCGCAATTTTTTTGTAAAGTGTTTCATAATCGATGCTTGACGCATAATTATTCTTTCTTTTTTGTTTCTTTACTTTGAAAAGAGTAAACATTTTTTAAACGAAATATACCAAAAAACTAATAAAATAATATACATATAAGGAAACAGTATACATAAACACTCAGAACAAGGAATTGATTAAAACTACAAAACATGGTTTGTTGAGTACATTTTGGTTGTTTTAGCAAAAGTCAAGTAAAATTGAACCATTTTACTTGAATTAACAAAACATTTTTTGCTGACGATACAAATTTTTTTTTTTAATTGCAAAAAAAAAAAAAAAAAAAAAAAAAAAATTTTTTGTGTTGATTCAAACAAAATTTTCATTGACCTATATTTAAACAAAAAGTTTTGTTTAAATATAGGTCAATGGAAATTTTGTTTGAATCAACAAAAAAAAATATTTTTGCAATTCTAAAAAAAAAAAAAAAAAAAAATGAATCGTTAGCAAAAAATGTTTTGTTAATTGGAGTAAAATGGTTCAATTTTACTTGAATTTTGCTGAAACAACCAAAATGTACTCAACAAAACATGTTTTTTAGTTTTAATCAATTCCTTTTTCTGGGTGTAATTATATGAATTATATGAATATAAACATAATATTATATAGCATATATGAATATGAAGTATAAACATTTCTTATAGCATAAAATGTAACATTTTATATAATTACTTGTTTTCTTTACAGAAATTTTAGAAACATTAAGTAATTTCCTTTTTTTTTTTTTTTTTTTTTTTTTTTTAGATTGATAAAGCAGGAGAGAATTTGATGGTAAGTACAATCTTATACTTTATATTTAATGTTTTGTGATAAAACAATAAGTCAAAATTAAAAATATGGTTGTTTTAATTAAATCATGGGAAAAGGTATTTAAGGAATATTATAGACATAAAATTAAAATTTTGCCAGAAAAAAAAATGAAACGTTTCACGAATTAACATTAAAAAATACACGTTTTAATTTCACAATAGAAAAATAATTTCAATAAAAATATTACATGCATATGAGTTATTGAAAAATAGTTCAATAAAAAATTATTGGGATTCCATTTAAACTTACAAACTCCTCGACTGGAAAAAGGGATTTGATATTTCATTTCAAAATTTCAAATATTTAAAAATTACTCTTTTAAATCAGCTGTAGATTCCTTTTAAACGTTCGTTTTTTTCCTATAGGATATTTAATATCAAAGCATTTTGAAAAAAAAAAAAAAAAACTTTAAAATAAAGTTTTTGATTCGCGTAATTAATCTGCAGTTAAAGAAAAAAGCTAAATAAACTGTATATTTTCTTGGTTTATTTAGTCTAAGGGAATCAAAGCGTGAAAAATGGGCTTACTGGCTAGAAAAAAATTGTCACAATTTTTATTATGTAGGAGGCTCTTTATGCATAAAAATTCATTTATACTTGAAAGAAAAGAATGATCCATAATTCCCTCCGAGGTTTCACAAGACTGTAGGAACAGAACCATTGGTCTATGGCAAAAGGTATTCAAAATAGTTGAGTTTTTTTTCTTTTTATTTCGAAATTGTACATAATTTCTTAATAAAGTAATTAATGTTGTAAAGAAATCAGTTATAATGAAAGTCTGTGTTTATCGAATAATTTAAAAATAAAGCTTCCTTATAAGCAGTTTCCACTGCACTTAAGAGTCAATAAGCATATTTGTTTTTCGTGATTGTATTTAATTTCATAATAAAGTTAATAATGTCGTAAGGAAATCGATTATAATGTTATAATGAAGTCGACGTTAATCCAATAATTTTCGAGTTAAAGCTTCATTATAAGCTGTTTCCAATTCACATAAAAATTAATAAATATATATTTTTTTCAGAACTGTATCCAGAAAAGAGCTTAATACTCATGGGTGCATCTACTGCTGTTCTAGTTTTTATGATACTGTATCATAAAAAGTCTTAAAATGTTTCAATAATGTATCATGTAAAACATTACTGAAAACAAATAAATAAACATTGCATTTAGATTATTGTCTCTTTTAGAATGGTTTTCTTTTGTTTCTATATTAAATGTGTTTGAAAATGATGCATTTTGTTCGAATGTTATAACCAGAGGATCTAATCCGGACTTCCCGGAACAGAATAGACTGCTGGGTGCAGAGAACATGCATGAAAACCATTTTTTAACACTTTCCAACCTAGTTGAAAAGTGTTTATGACTTCGGTTTGCCTGCCGTCTGGCCGTGCTCTAACTCCCGTAAATATGCTCGAATTGCCCAGCAATTTTTATATGTTATTGTCGTTATCTATAGCATGTTTCCTATTTCAACTGAAGTGTGTAACACTTATAGTTTTTTTACTCGGACACTCAAAAGAATTCCGTTACATTACGGTCTATGCGGAAAAATCATTTGCGGTTTATTTTAATGATGTTACACAATTTTAAACACATTGTAATTGATATATATTACTAAGGTGCATTATACGAAGCTTAATTAGGAATAGGGTGTGCATAGCACTTATAGTTACTTTACAGGGACAGTCAAAAGACTTCCGGTACATTACGTCTATGGAGAAAAATCGTTTGCGGTTTAATTAAATAATGTTTCACTATTTTAAACGCATTGAAATTTATATATATCACTAAGGTGCATTACAAAAGGCTTACTACAGAATATTGCGTGTGTAGCAGTCATCGTTTATTTACAGGGACACACAAAAGTATTATCTTCTTTCTGTTAACAATAATTCCCGGAAGTGCGTTTTAAATTGCTGAACGCGATTTTAAATTTAACTCGCTTTTTGTCTATTACATGGTGTGTATAAATTCTGTAGATCATATACAGGGCAGCACAAAAGTTCGCGAACACAGTTCCGTTTATTGACAGAAACTCCAGAAGGAGAATTTTAAACTGTTGCTACGCGTTTCCTAACTAAACTAAAATTTAGCATCCTATGTAGTATATATACAAATATCATCATATACAGGGCTGAATAAAAGTATTCGGATATATTTCCGAATATTGTATATGTTGGAAATATATGTAGGAATTTCCTGAAATTACGTTTTTAAATATGTTATGCGTTTTCCAAATTGTTTATTTAGATTATATCTTTTGGCTTGTTAAACGGTAATGATTTGTAAAATTATTTTGGAACCGTTGGAAAGTGTTACATAATCTATGCTTGACGCATGATTTTTCGTTCTTGTTTTTTTAAAAATTGAAAATTCTAATAGATATTTTAAATTTAATATCTATAGTATTTTTAGGTTGTCCACTAGCAACACCAAAAAGCAGTTTTATATGAAAATATCAGTTATGTATTCAAATAAAGTTTCAAATTTATTGAAAGTAATAATGTCCAATTTGCCGCATGTCAAAGGTTAATAGCGAAAAAAAAAATCACCAAACATTTTATAGTTTCACAAAACCCTTCATTTCACAAATAATTAAATTTTGGTCTACTCCACTGCCATTCTTTCCCCCTTCATTTGCGAAGTAACAAATATCAGCTACATCAAGCATTTTTAAAAATACTTTGTGTACATCGTAAAGAAAAAGACAAATGTTTCTCAATATACGAACATGTAATATAACCAGGAAAGAAAATATCCAATAAGCTCTTCCGAGTTACCCACGATTCCGAAAAGAGTGCTTTATTTTTACAATCTCTAGAAACCAATATATTTTGGATATTTAAAAAAGCATTTATAAAAATAAAATTTCTTTTCTTGACGCTAATTTTCGAAAACGTTTTCGAGTAGTTTTTATAGTGTAATAATCAGATTTCTCAAACTGAAATATCGGTTTTCAGGACGAAATCATTTCTCAATTAAACTCTTTCAGCTGCGTAATTGAATTTATACTTACAAGAGTAACAAAATATTATTAATTTTACTGTTAATGTTAATGCTGCTAATTTCTTATGTTTTTCTGTAAAACATGTTTGTTGAACATGACAAAGTTTAATTAAGAATGGATGGCATCCGAAAAGTCTATATTCCTGGTTGAGAAAACTAATCAATACACTATAAAAATTACCCGAAAATTGGTAGCAGCAAAAGTAACTTTGTTTTTATAATTGCTTCTTTAAATCTCCAAAATATATTAGTTTCAGAGGTTTCTAAAGATTAAGAACGCTTTTCGGAATCGTGGTAACTCAAAAGAGGTTATAGTATATTTTCGTTCGTAGTTATATTATATTTTCCTACATTAAGAAACATTTTTCTTTTTATACAATGTATGTCATTGTCTTATAATCATGTGTACTCTCATATTTGGCAGTACAACAATTCATAATAAACCATTTCTTTTTGCGCCAACTAATTTATGTCCATTTTATATATGTACACATGCATAGACTGTACATGGCGTGTTTCAATTGAGGTATATATATATATATATATATATATATATACAGGGTGTGCATAATTAAACGACCCTACTTTATAGATGTCTACAGACGAAACTATTGGTCAGAAAGTTGTGACATTTTATGAAGGACATAATGAAGGAATGGGAATTTGTTTAAGCGAAAAAAAAAATTAGTTCAAAATTTCGCCACCAGATGGCGTTTTTAATGAATTAATTACACATTTAGCATGCATTTACCACAGTTTACATTTTTTATTGCAACAAAACATTTTCCAGATGACGGCCATCATTTTCAGCTAGCATCTGGAATCGTAAGATAGCATGGTCCACAGTTGCATGTTATATTGCCCGTAGTATGTTCTAGAAAATGCTAAGAACATGTCGTGAAAAAAGTTTCGTTGAACATTTTTTGTTGAAATAAAAATTTGTAAACTATCGTAAGTGTATGGTAAATGTGTAATTAATTCATTAAAAACGCCATCTGGTGGCGAAATTTTGAACTAATTTTTTTTTCGCTTAAACAAATTCCCATTCCTTTATTATGTCCTTCACAAAATTTCACAACTTTCTGACCAATAGTTTCGCCTGTAGACAACTTTAAAGTAGGGTCGTTTAATTATGGACACCCTGTATATATCTATGAGCAACACTCACACGTGAGGTCGGGAAAGCTCCGCTCCTTGCAGGCTTTCTTTCTTGCCGCGAAGCTCTTCCAGTTCTTCCAGCAGCTCATGCCTTCGTTCTTCCGCTCGTGATACAAGATCGGACAATTCATCCACTGTACGCTTCTGAGTTAAGAAGCGGGATTCTGCTTCCTGCAACAAAAGACTATTTCAGTACTACTTTCATCTTTAATTTATTTACTTCTATGAAAATTATTATAGGACAGATCGGATTTACTTCTATGAAAATTATTATATGACAGATCGGATTTACTTCTATGAAAATTATTATATGACAGATCGGATTTACTTCTATGAAAATTATTATATGACATATCGGATTTACTTCTATGAAAATTATTATATGACAGATCGGATTTACTTCTATGAAAATTATTATATGACAGATCGGATTTACTTCTATGAAAATTATTGTATGACAGATCGGATTTACGCATCGTATTTACGCATGCCTGCTTGCAGAGCATTCTGTTTTAAATAGGAAAAAATCTGAAGGGATTCCACTAGACTTTCTCAATACTTTATAGAATATTGTGCATTCAAATTAATAATAATACAACAATAAACAAAAACTTAGATAATAATTCTACAAAGGATACACACACACACACACACACACACATATATATATATATATATTATATTTTATATATATATATATATATATATATATATATATATATATATACTGTAAATTGTGATTAAGTCGGAATCGAGTAAATTTTCCGCCTTAGACGAAGTTTACTCTATGTCCCTATATTTTTGGAAATGAGTACAATTTGCTTATTTTTTAACTACTCATTTTTAACTATATAACCCATTACCCGCTGGTGTTGCGCTCACGCAACGGTCAAAATAAAGGTGTATGTAAAAAAAAAAACCTGCCAAGCTACCACTATCTTAATATGTAAAAAAAATACTTTATTTAATGACAAAAACTTTGCTATAATAGATACCAAATATTATATTTCAGAATTTTTGGTGGTAAACGAATTTCAGAAAAAATATTGAAGACTCCGCCCATATAGTTTTGGCGGCTAATGGGTTAATACTAGTCATTATTCCTTATAATAAAACGAATTTTAACTGTTTGGGTCTGGCGTTCTAATCTATACCTGTCTATATGTTTATTATTATTATTTTGTCCTTGATATTAATTATGTTAGTACATGGAAGTAGTAATGATAGTATTTGTCTTTATATTTACTATTATCACTTTATTTATGTTTCAGCATTTATTAATAATTCCCACCACAAAAGAAAAAAAGTTAGTTTAAACCTCTAAGCATTGTTCCGGGAATTTTTGTTTCTAGCATGTGTATCATTCCCTAAACTTAAAAATAGAAACAAATTGTTCGAACCAATAATTTATGATAAAAAAAAAGAAACAAAATTATTGGAAAATTGTAACATCTGTTTAATTTTGTTGTAGTGCAACATTTTTTAAACGTCTTCAAAAATTCTTCCATAGTTTAGTATATGCAATAGTTTATAGTACGCAAAATAACTGTACATTTTTCAATAAATTACATATATGTTAAATTTTAATAAACCGCACTTTTTGACATTTGATATTTACTTATAATTTCTTATACCTAAATCCCTCCCACCCCCCTCTAACCATTGAGGGGCCCTCTGCAATAACAATGCAAGGGGAGTTACCTTGATTCCTGGTAAACCATGTAAAAAGACGAATTGTTGACCTAACTTGCTATTCCTCGGGCTTTAATTCGTATTCGAACCATCATGGCTTGTAAAAACTTTTTTTGAAATTTCCGTGTCTCAGTTTCCGGATTCTGGTAATAGGCTGAGGGAAATATTAGGACTAAAAAAAACAAAACCACTAAGATGATTTCCTATTTGATAAACTCTGGTATTGCACTAGATAAAGGTTGTAAAAAAAAAAAGTCATTATGTGTTCCAAATGTACTTTTCTTTCACACAAAACGATAGAGATATTCAATAATAAGAGAAGTGTTCTTCATATTTATGTAATGTATTATTTTCCATATAAGGAAATATAAATTTATGATCATAAGCAAAGAAAAGATGCCTGAAAACTCTTCTTAATACGAATATATGCAAAGAAGTTATAGTCTAAATTAAAACGTTGAAAGTAAATTAAAAAACTTCGTAGCTGAAAACTCCATTTCATTTGCCTTGTTATTGCAGAGGACCCCTCAATTACTACAAAAGAATTCGTATCCAAAAGTGTTGAACTGAACTTACTGAAATATCAGAAATCCCTATAGCCGCTTTAATTTTCTCAAAGGCTTCTTTCATACTCTTCAGTTCATTTTCTTGCTCAGCTCTCAAACGCCTCCATTCTTCAGCTTCTTCAGTATCTCCGAGTTCGGTCGATGGCCGCTAAAACAAAACAAATTAGTCAGATGCTTTTAATTTGTAAGCACGTGCACTGTAAACCAGAAAGAAAAATAATTTGATGAGAATAGATTATATAACACTTTCCAACACATTCAGAATACTGTAACAAAACTTCACCATTTAATAAGGTGAAAGAGGATATCTAAGTAAACAGTTTGGAAATCGCATAAAACATTTGAAAACTGAATTTTGGCTATTACAATCTGTACTCTAAAAAGAATTAAAATTCTTTTGTGAATCTCTGTATATAATCTATAGATTTGTAATATATACTACATAATATTTCAAATTTTAATTGCTTAAAAGGCGTATAGCCAACAGAGTGAAAAAGTGTCCAAGCCGGGACTCGAACCCGGGGCATCAGTATAGCGCACTGACGTTCTACCAACTGAACCACTTGGAACAATACCCAGCCTGGAACTTTTCACTATCACATGTTGGCAAAGCTACAAACGCAGTGCAAGGAATATTTTCCGTGAGCTACCAACCCTGGGGCAAACACTCAACCAAAGAGAATCCAGCATCGATAGTTCAATAAATCTATATAATACTTGGAAAATTTTCCATAGAAAATTTCTCACGCCTTTGCATTCACAATATTTCAAATTTTAATTGCTTAAAAGGAGTGTAGCCAACAGAGTGGAAAAGTATCCAAGCCGGGACTCGAGCCCGGGTCATCGGTATAGTGCACTGACGTTCTACAAACTGAAACACTTGGAACGATACTTTTTCACTCTGTTGGCTATATGCCTTTTAAGAGATTAAAATTTGAAATATTATGAATGCAAAGGCGTGAGAAATTTTCTCTGGAAAAATGTCCAAGTATTATATACATATATTTACTACATATTATGCTAAAATTTAGTTCAGTTAGGAAACGCTTAACAATGTTAAAAATTCCCTTTCAGCAATTCCCGCTAATAAACGTAAATGTATTCTAATAATTTTGTACAGCTTGTATATGATCTATATAATTTATACACACCAAGTAATATTCAAAACATTTGTTAAATTTAAAAACGCATACCGCAACTGAAAACGCACTTCCAGCTATTATCGCTTACAGACTGTAACCGAACACTTTTGTGTGTCCATGTATATGAATAATAAATGCTATGCACATCCTATTCAACAGTAGGCATCTTGTTGTGCACCTCAGTGATATATACCACTTTCCATGTGTGCGAAATAGCGTAGCGTTATTCAAATGCATTACGAACGATTTCTTCCCATAGACCATAATGTAACGGAATATTTTTGAGTGTCCCTGTAAATGAACTATAAACGCCACGTACTTCATCTTCAATACCGAACATGCCATAGTAAATCTTAATATCATACATCTATTGCATAATAATAATACTATATTTACATGAGTTAGAGCCTGGACAGACAGACGACAAGACAAACCGAATTCATAAACATTTTTCAACCCTGTTAGAAAGTGTTAAAAAAAGACAAGTGTGTCTTAATATAAGAAAATATACAATAACTTCTTCCTAATTACCCACGATTCCAAAAAACGGTCTTTATATTTAGAAAGCTGAGAAACCAATATATTTTTGTAATTTAAAGAAGCATTTATATAAACAACGTTTGTTTTGCTGCCACTAATACGTTTCCCTCTACTTTTTATAGTGTAATAATTACTGCGATTATTAGTGTTGTAATTATTCCGAAAAGCGTTCTTTATCTTTAGAAACCTCAGAAATTAATATATTTTTGAGATTAAAGAATCATTTATAAGAATAATGTTTCTTTAGCTGCCACTGATTTTCGAAAACGTTTCCGAGAAGTTTGTATAGTGTAGTAATCAGTTTTTTCGCCCGGAACAAAAGAATTTTCGGATGCTATTCATTCTCAAGTAAACATTTCCATGTTCAAAGAACATGTTTTACAGAGAGACATAATAAATTAACAGTCTTACCATTGTCATTAAAATTTATATTATTTTGTTACTCTTGCATGTACAGTGGACGCTCGTTAATTCGAATTCGGTTAATTCGAACTTTCGGTTAAATCGAACTAATCCAAAAGCCCTCAAAATAATGTATTGGAATTAATGTTAAAAATATCTCATTAATTCGAACTAATTTTTTTCACTTCGGTTAATTGGAACTAAAAATTTCACACAAAAAAAAAAAAAATTCTCGTTTAACGGAGAAAAAAGCACGCTGTATTTATTATTTTGTGTGTCAAAATCATCTGTATTTCTTTTCAAACGCGCCACCCACGGTAGTTAGAAACTTAAACTAAAAACACTCCAACGTACTTTTCCTTCACCTCCGCCAAGGAGAATCCACCTGCGTGAGTAGAAACAAAGCGGGCGGAAAGTAGAAGCACTAGTGGGAGGGGGGGGGGGGGTGCTATCATTTTTTATTTGTTATCGATTTTCTTAGAATTTCAGAAAAAAAAGAACAGTTTTTACTACAGATTATAGTTGGCTGCGCCAGTTATGACTACAATGCAGACAAATTAATGTGCTCTAGTTTTTCTTCCTCAGTGTGTGGTGTGACCGTGTAAAAATTTAGGATGTCTACACTTGGAAAGTACAAAACCCTAACTTTGGAGACAAAGGTAGAAATTTTAAAGAAAGTAGCAAATTGCGAATGGAAAACAAAGTTAGCAACTGACTATGAAATTAAAAAAAATACCTTGTCAACTTATTTGAAAAACGAGGAATCAATTTTAAATTCATGAAAAAAAATCAAAATTTGCTAGAGGAAGGAAACGCATGAGAAATGCGTCCCAAGAAAATCTAGAAAAATCTCTACTGCTATGGTTCCAGGATGCTAGATCTCGAAACTTTCCAATAAATGGACCCCTAGTGCAGACCTAAGGCTGATGAATTGGCAAGTCGAATGGGTATTGAAGATTTTAAATGTAGTGGTGGATGGCTTTCTCGATTTAAGTCAAGGCACAATATTTCTTATCAAACTGTATGTGGCCAAAGCTCTGATGTAAACGAAGACGTATGCACTAATTTTGGTAGGAAAATGCCAGGGCTTTTATCTACTTAACTTCCAAAAGATATTTTTTATGCGAACGAAACTGCACTTTTTTTATAAACTCTTGCCAAACAAGACATTACATTTTAAAGGGAAACTTGCGTAGGAGGTAAAAGCAGTAAAGAGAGGATTACAGCTGTATTTTGTGCTACAGCACATATATGGATCGGAGCGTCATATATGGATCGGCATTTGTATGGATCGGAGCGAAAAGCTTAAATTATTAGTGATTGGAAAGTCCAAGAATCCACGATGTTTTAAAGGAATTAAAACACTTCCAGTTGATTATGCATCCAATGCAAAAGCATGGACGACACTAGACATCTTCAGTAGCTCGTTAAAAGGAATATATAAGCAGTTTTCGAGACAATAGCGTAAAATTCTCTTGTTTGTGGATAAAACAAGCTGCTACAATAACCTTCGAGAACTGAATTCCATAATTGTCAGGTTTAATATTTGCCACCAAACACAACTACGAAGCTACAACCAATAAATCAAGGAATCATCCAGAATCTTAAAACAAATTTTCGTAAGAGACTCATAAAATAAATATTTTTTTCTGTAGATTGTGGTGAAAATTACGACATTACTTTGCTGACAACTACGAATGATCTATACGCCGCATGGAACGCTGTTAAAGAAAGCACAATTAGTAACTGCATTCGTCATGCTAAATTCATGCACGGCGAAAAGAACAATCATATCAAAGAATATGACGATATTGATACCGATTTTCCTGAATTCAAAAAAATTAAATGTGATAACATTATTTTTCTGATTACCTAAAGGTAGATGAAGACGTAGAAGTCTGTGGAAAACTGAGCGACGATGACATAATAAAAACTATCCAAAAGCAAAGACCTTATCAGATTCAGAAGAGAATACAGAGACTGTTAACCGTCCTAATGACCAAGCCATAATGGACTCTATAAAAACTCTGAAACCATTTATTCAGATGGAACCTTCCTCTGAAAATGAATCGAAATGTTTACTTCAAATCGAGAAGCTGGCTGAAAAATGTAGGCATAATAAACAAAACCAAACATCCATTTTACAGTTTTTGCCAAAAGTGTAATTCATATTTTTAATTAAAGTTTTCTTTATACTGCGTACCTGCTGCTTCATTTTATGATTAAGGTAAGTCTTTATTGCTTTTTAATGTGTTTAATTTTAAATAGCATAGTATAACATATTTTCTGAGGTTCTACATACTAGGAGATTTTTCTTTTTCAGTGATACACTTTTTAAGTTATATTTTCTCTTAACATCGGATAATTCGAACTTCGGATAATTCGAACTTATTTTTGAGAACCTTCGAGTTCGAATTAACGAGCGTCCACTGTAGTAATAATTACCCAGCTGAAAATGTTTACTTGAGAATTGATAGCATTCTTAAAACTGATATCCGGTTTGACAAAACTGATTTACAAAAACTACTCGGGATTGTTTCTGAAAAATAATGACAGGAAAAGAAACTTTGTTTTTAAATTCCTACTATTAGCTCACACTCTCTATATATTTATATATCGTGCTCAAATTTTCAATCGTTAATAAAATATTTTCTATTCATCCACTCAAGTTCAAATACATTTTTTAAAACTTGTAGTGGATGACACTTTATGTTAATGCAGTTTTTTCAAATATTAATTCATTAATTAAATTAAATTAATTAATTTTAGTTTTTATATGGGAGAAAAAAATTCCTCCCATTGTTTTCATAAATAAAATGAAAGATTTATCTCAAATGAGTGATGCCACAGAAATAAAATACCGCAACCATGATTATAAAACAATGTTCAATAAAGATAACGTGGGATATTAATGCTGCACGGGTTTATTTTATATATTTATGATTAAAAAGTAGGAATTGACTTAAAAAATGCTTTTTATATTACTTGTTATAAATACTTCTTTAACTTTCCAAAACACATTGGTTTTAGAGTTTTCTAAAGACAAACAACGCTTTTCGGAATCATGGGTAACTCGTAAGAGATTACTGTATACTTTTGCTCAGGGTTGTATTATATTTTCCTAGATTAAGAAACATTTCTATTTTTTCACAGTGTAGTCAATGATGTAATAATCAATAGGTTTCATTAGTATTTCAAATTATAATTGCTTAAAAAGCGTATAGCCAACATACTGAAAAAGTATCCAAGCCGGGATTAGAAACCGAGTCATCAGTATAGCGCACTGACGTTCTACTAACTGAACCACTTGGAACGATACCTGGGTTCGAGTCCCGGCTTGGATACTTTTCACTATGTTGGCTATACGCCTTTTAAGCAATTGAAATTTGAAATATTATGAATGCAAGGCGTGAGAAATTTTCTATGCAAAAATTTCCTAGTATTAAAATAGATTTATTCAATTATCGATGCTGGATTTTCTTTGGTTTCGTGTTTGCCCCAGGGTTGGTGGCTCACGAAGAATATTCCATCTTGTGCTGCGTTTGTAGCCTTGCCAACATGTGATAGTGAAAAGTGCCAAACTGTGTACCGTTCCAAGTGGTTCAGTCGGTAGAACGTCAGTGCGCTATACTGATGATTCGGGTTCAAGTCCCGGCTTGGGTACTTTTTCACTATGTTGGCTATGTGACTTTTAAGCAATTAAAATTTGAAATATTATGAATGCAAGGCATGAGAAATTTTCTATGCAAAAATTTCCAAGTATTAAAATAGGTTTCATTAGTTTAAACTACCAGTCAGTACCGTACTTAAAACATACAGTGGTGGCCAAAAGTTTGGACATTTTTTGAAAGTTTCATGTGCTTCAACTTTGTGTGCTTGTAGAATATATTAATTTTCATTTAAATACAAACGTTTATATATCAAATTGAAGGTAATTTAATGTAGAATTTAATAATAAAAACAGTATTACAATATCTGTATTACAAAAAAAGTTATACTAATTTTAGTAGAACAAACAAATACAAATCGTTTTGAATAAGGACGTGTTTTGTAATAAAAGCGTACTAGCCAATCACAAACACTGTTCTGAGGACCAATCAAATGTCTGTAACTATATTTTATGTTATTCGGATGGTAAAAGAGTTATTGTTCTGGAAATATTTTGCGGAATGATGCATACTAGTACAATTAAATAGAGTATTGCTGTTTTTGAATATTTAAAGTCCTTTTTTTTTAAATTAAACTAATTTTAAACAATGTCTTCAACAAGAAAAACTAATTGGATATCTACAAAAAGAAGCCGAATTGTCATACTGAGAGAAAATGGCCTCTCTTACGCTGAAATTGCAAGACAAGTTGGTGGTTCAGTGACTTGTTCTGGTGTACGAAATTTCTGTTTATGTTATGAAAAAACGAAATCAGTGGAAAATAAGGCCAAATCAGGCCGAAAAAAAATGCACAAGTGCTACTGCCGATAGACAAATTAAACGGCTATGCCTTCAAGATAGACAAATTTCATCAGATGCCATTAGACGTGAAATGAATGCAGCGGGTATTGCAGTAAGTTCAAGAACAATAAGAAGAAGGTTATCAGGATTTGGACTACAAGCTAGAATTCCAAGGGAAAAAAACTTATTTAAATCAAAAGCAACGCAAAAAACGAGTTAAGTTGGCAAAAGAACACATTAAATGGTCAGAAAATCAATGGAAGCAAGTAATCTGGAGCGATGAGAGTAAAATATCGCTCTTTGGTAGTGATGGTAGAAAATACGTGAGACGTAGAGTAAGAGAAGCACTTCATCCTGATTGCATTGAAGCAACTACAAAAAACCCAACAAATGTCATGATTTGGGCATGATGTCTGCAGATGGTGTGGGCCGAATTCAAGTGATTGATGGCATCCTGAATGCCAAAAAATACATCGAAACTGTCCTGGAACCAAAATTGATACCTTCCATCAGGGATCTCTTCCCCAACAACGCACCATTTATTTTTCAGCAGGATTCAGCTCCATGCCACACAGCAAAAGTATCCAAAGCATGGTTTCAAAATAAAGGCATAGATATATTACCATGGCCAAGAAACAGCCCTGATCTCAATCCAATTGAAAATTTGTGGCGACGTTTGAAAATTCCTGTACGAAAAAAACATCCATCCAATAAAAGACAACTTATTGAAGCTATAATTGATTCTTGGCACCATGTGATAACGAAAGATGAACTCCAAACACTCGTTCACTCGATGAAAAGACGCCGTGAAGCTGTCTTAAAAAATAAGGGTTATCCTACTAAGTATTGATTGTGTAAGTATCACTTTAAAAAAATGCAAATCTAAGTAAGATAGATCTTACTATTAGTACTTTTTTTACTACTTTTTTTGTAATAAAGATATTGTAATACTGTTTTTATTATTAAATTCTACATTAAATTACCTTCAATTGGATATATAAACGTTTGTATTTAAGGGAAAATTAATATATTCTACAAGCACACAAATTTGAAAAACATGAAACTTTCAAAAAATGTCCAAACTTTTGGCCACCACTGTATATCGAACAAATATTGATGATTTATTTTATGTTTGTGGAGCTATTAAAATACATGACAAAATGATTAATTTCTACATAGAATCTGAAAAAAATATTGGGTTGATCGGGAAGTTCTTTCCGTTTGGGAGAGTTTCTTTGTCCCGGAAAATTCTTTCACTTAATTACTAGACATTAATTCCGATAACTGATGTCAATTAATTGACGGGCAAAATTTTCCGGTGCGAATTGGTTTTCACAAAAGGAAGGAACTTTCCGAACAGCTTAATAACAGGTATTATTTAATTAGTTACACATTAAAACTCAGCTCAGTAACTATACTTTTGATATGTTTTGTCTGATATTGAGTTATTTATGTTAAAAAGTAGTACATAAAATGGATATGACTTGTAACAATGTAACAATAATTTTCTCAAATTTATGCAACAACACACTTTGTTTATAATTTGCAACGAACTTATAATTCACGTAGGAAATCTTGCTTGATTCATTTTATGGCCTAAGTTATGTAGTAATTTCTTTTATGATGCTACACGCATTAAACACGTCTTTTAATTAATTTTGAGCTTTTCTTCTTCAGTGTAATGCTGCTATAAGCCTATTCCGCGATGTTTAACAATAAAAGCATAAACTAAAGAATCGCATCCTTAACTGCTGGTAAACATCGTAGGATAACAAAATATTTTCCTCGCACATTAACGGGTATAAAGAAAAAGAAGTATTGTACTCTTATTCAGTTGTTTTCAGGTCGGCGCTATTAAGAAAATTAAGCCATTTTTCACGCCCCTTTCATAGTAGGTCACTTTTCTTTCCTGAATATTTTGAATTGTTACGACAACAATAAAATCTCATTAGCCGGTGTTTTAAGAATTTTTTTCTCGCTTGTATTGCATTCTTTTATTTAACTCAACTTGTTTTTTGTACGTAAAGATGGAATTTTGTAATCGATTTTTAACTCAATTCCTGATATGCCAGAATTATAAACAAGTGTGTGTGTGTGTGTGTGTGGGGGGGGGGGGGGTGATCGAAGACAGCACAAAGGGTTTCGTTTAATATTCCTTTCAAAACACTTTATCCTTTCTTTAATAAATCCAAATAAATTTCATTTTCCAAAAAAAAAAAAGAAAAGAAAAAGTCATGTTTTTTATAAAGTAAAAATTTACCGGTCAAATTTTCTCGTTTTTTCGAAAATCTGAACCGGTGCGATAGCGGGCTAAACCCGCTTTTATACTCTGTTATAATAATATCTGTCTTGTGGACTAAATGCGATATTAAATAAAATCAATTTCAAAATTAAACATGTTGTATAGAGACCTTCAAAATGTTAAAATATGCCAATATTTCCATAATCGGGTTTTTGTCATGATTCATTACGTTCCTCAAACTCATATGACGTCATAATCACTTGCTGACGTCATATCTACTTGCTTTCTCTATTACTCATATTGATACTCTCTTTGTATTATTCTCAAACATTTGAAAAAGTCCATTAAACTTCCACTATGACGTCAGATTAATTTTCTTTTTAATTCTCCAATGACATCATATTAACCTGCTTCTGTACTTATACATACTCCTTGTATTATTGAGAAATGTTTGAAAATTTCCGTTTTATTACCAATATGACGTCATATTAATCTTTTTTTCAACTAGTGAAACTTTTTATTTCATTTTCACTTTTTACGTGGAAATCTTTCAATAGAAAATTAATTATTGTAGAAAGAATTTTATTGGGGATTTTTAATTGTTGGCAACTGCTGTAACGAAAAATGTTTAAATTTAATAGGAAAAGGTTGTTAGATTTTTGGTTTTTTTATCTCTATATTTAAATAATACGATTTTTTTAAATTTTATGATTTTCAGCTTCAAAGAAGGTATTCAGCTATAAGTACATAATTTCGGCATAATTTCAAGTCTGTAAGTTATATAGTTCCTGAGAACCGGCTCTGTGACGGACAGACAATGTAGAGGGATGAATAGGGTTTCGTGAGATGAACGAAACCTTAAAAAGGAGAATAAATGGGTGTGTCCGTTGACAATATACAACATTTAATATTTTCAGAAATTACTTATAAATTAATAACTTAATTTTAAGACGTTTCCCGCTGTTAGCCCGTTATAGATGATAAATTGCAAAGAATTCTTTATATATATTAATTATTCTGCATTTAAATCACGAAATTTTGAATATTTTATAAATATCTACACGCTTAAATGGCATATAAAACAGATTGTGTTCTATTTCGATTATAATCCACTTATATAGAAAGTTAAAAAAAAAAAATTCAGAAATTTTGACCACTTTGAATGATCACTGAATCTATGATGCCATTTAAGAAAATTAATGCTATAGGCTATGCCTGAACCCATTCAAATTTTCCGAAACTACGTGTTTCGGCGTAATATGAGTGGACTATGTCAGAAGCCTCTTCAAAAACCTATCGAATGTTACTTCATTTATCGTGGCGCGTTCTGTAATAAAGATTAGTAGAAGTACCCTATTAGTTATTAGTGACATTAGTAGACTTAGTGTACAGTCATGTTGAAATGTTGTACTTTACACTTAGAGTTTCCACAATTACATGTATTAAATTTGAGAGGAAGCAGATATTTAAATGAAAAAGCATGACCGGCAATGAATAGATGATGCTTCTACGCTTGTATTTGGCGTGATATGCCTGTTGTCGCATAGCCCCCTCGTCTACCATCTACTTCTTTTTGTGGTGGGACTTCCAGATCATTGTGCACGAAACGGTCATAGCTTCTGATCTGGTCTACGAGGAAAGAATCATCACCACCACTGTTAATATTCACCACCTCCAGGTGCCTTTGAGAATGCTTAACAACCAAGGCAGCGTCGACATCAAACAGCACGAATAGCAACGTTGGATTACCAAATACGCAAAGCAAACAACTTCTTATTTTCCTCGCAGTTTTTAGAGGCACCATGGCCTGAGAAATTAAAAATTATCTGATTTGTCACGCATATTATGCTTTACAAGAAAACTACCTTAATAGTGAAGAATTGACGCAAGTAAAAAATCGAAATATATTTTTTTATCAAATCGCAACGTCTTAAAGTACAAGAATTCTGTTCAGGAAATTTTTAGATGAATGACAGAGGTGTGTGTAGTATGTGTGTATACTGAATTCGATAACAATCTTTAAAAAAATAATTTTTTTATATAAATTAAATTCATTTAAACTTAAAATCCGGCTTTGAAAGTCCGGGATGGAAAAATATGTCCTGGAGACTTGAATTACCTAACGGTCTCTAGACAGCTTTATCTGGCACTCCCGAATGATCGGTTGGTAATTGAAAAAAAACCCATGAAACCATATTCCATGTTTACCAATTATTTTATTATATGAGATGCAATTTTTTAACTGGTTGAAAAATGCCTGGCCAGGATTCGAGACAGGGACCTCTTGGCTGAACTTGCCAATGCTCTACCAAGTGAGTTATCCTGAATGAATTTGGAAGAACAAATTCACCCAGCTGACCTAATTGATCATAGCATCTGGTCTAATATCTGAATCAGCTCAACAGTATAAATCTCAGGTAATGGAACTCCAGTAAACGCTGGATACGTAATTACACTAGGTTAATTTTAACTCAATTATTCTAATTGATAAATAAATAAATCATATGAGATGTAATTTTCCAACTGTAAGAAAAACTGGCAAGGACATTTTTCGCCCAGTTGAAAAATTACATCGCATATGATTTATTTACCAATTGGAATAATTGAGATAAAATTAATCTAGTATAATTATTTTATTGTTGTACCAGCATCTGATGATTTAATTTATTTTGAACGGCAGTACGGAAATTCATAGTCAGAAAATCTAAACGATGGTGATAGTTATATTAATGGGAGAGCAGTTTATTTATTATTGTTGAATAAGTTTCAGGTTCTGATTAAAGAGTGAAATTAAACCATAAGATTCTAGATTGAAGGATATAGCGGTGTAATGGATAACACATGAGTTACGCATTTGTAGAAAGTAACAAACACTTTAGTTTAAAATATTACCAAGGTGTAAACTTCTCTCAGTAATTCAATTTGTTACTAAAGGTATTTATGATACAGAATAAAATTGTGATTGCCTTGGTCTTCGTTGCTGAGTACAGCGCTGCTTTTCCGCTAACAGTTTAAGATTGTAGGATGTTTGGATGCGACTTCAATTCAGGGCCTGATTAACGACGGGGCACACTTCCACCAGTAAAATTTAATAGAAATTTTCGTCTTGTTAAATGCAAAATTCGTCTTATTATCATGCAAAATTGCTGCAATGAATAAGTGAAAAAAAACTATTCTTTTTTACTGGTGGAAGTGTGCCCCGTTGGTAATCAGGCCCTGCTTTAATTCCCATAAAATATACGTCTTTCCTGGATGTATATCCCAGTCCTTTTTGCTAGTGACAATCTGTATCGAGCTGTTAGTCCATTATTTGATGATTACTTACACATGAGGCAGAATAGGCATACAAGATCCAAGAATCAAGTCTAAAGTTGCTCTGAGGATACTAGCAGAAGACGAGATTTCTCTTAAAAGATTACTTCAATTATGGATAGAACTCAATTGTTATCGGAAAGTTAAAGAACGATAGTAAGTTGTTCGCATTCATTTGCAACGTCATGTTTGGTTTGGGGACAAGCTTTGTCCATCCACGCTAGATGTTCGTATTCTGCGAAGATCCAACCTCTGAAGTTACAAAACTAATAGAAGGATACAAAAAGAAGGATATTTTCTATTAAAAATTACCTCCTATGATCTGGAATTACACAACTACTATAAGGATACAAAAGATATTGGGGATTAAGAAAAACATGTGTGGATGACCTAGAGATCATATGAAAGAATATGTCTTAGAGCTTAAAACACTACCGGTAGTGCGCTCCGAAATCCCACCTTGTGTACTTTGTGTTTTAAAAGTGAGCAAGATGCCTACTATACTATACAACACAAGATTTTTTTGCAATTGTAAGTTCAGTAAAATGTGATATTTTTCTTGTGGTGTTTCGTAAAAAAACAGTTTATGAGCCATCTCTAGAAATAACTTTGGATGGTCTAAAAAGCTGCATCACATCTGTGGTGAACACAGTGATGCATCAGGTGTAGAATGAATTCAGAAATCATATAGGCTAGACATCTCTGCAGCTAGAAGTGGGTATATTTAAAATGCACAAATTTTGATATGAGTAAAATCAAATGTAAGTTACATCATTCACATGAATATAGTTTAGGGAAATGCAATGATATGTAAATAAGTCCATTATTTTGGTACAACCTGTATTTGCATCGAAAAACCCTAATTGTTAAGAACTAAAAATTATCGAAGTACTTTTCTAGCACAAAACACTAATATTATTCTCACCTGCGACACGCTCTCACTTGTCAGCTGCCTTGGTTTCAGAGCTTTTCCAAACTCCCCTATAACCCGTTCTTTCTCCAATCGGGCCTTGGTCGCTCCACTCTCTGCTTTGGTGAGTTGCATGCGAGCAATGTCTCGCCGATCCCTTGCCAGCAACTCACTCGCTTTGAGGCGTTCCACATCACACCTCTGCTGTTCATGTTCATCTTCCAAATCATCGATGAGTTTCGGATAAACAGCAAGTTCCTGAGCCAAAAGAATTACATGCATGTTAATAATAATAATAAACCAGTAACAAATGATTAGAGAATAAATAAATAAATATTGTCCATACGATTATTATAATTTTTTGGTTGTAGGTGAGAATGGTCACATATTCTACAAAACATTAATTAAATAAATAAACAAATTGGAATAGGTTCTCTCGGTGACAGATTACAGTTTAGCGTTAAATAGAGATGGGCATAATGAATGATTTTGATATTCGAATGAATTATTCGAGCATGCCCAAAAGCACACCTGCAAACTTCCTTTTTTTTTAATCAATTAAAACCAAAAATTTTGTAAAAGAAAAAGAAATTAAATTGAAAGCTCCAAAAACCTTCATTATTATTATTCTTATTATAATTTATTTCTAACAAAACGTAAGAATGAAAAAAAAAATTGAGTCTGACTATGTTGAATTTAATGTTGTCTAGTATCTATTTATAAATTTTTAATAATTGCATATTAATATGTTTAAAAAAAATATTTTAATCCGAATGAATACAAACTTTTTTCTTCTTCAGTTTATGCCGAAGCAACCGATGATACTTCTTAACAATAATTATTTTAATTTTTCATAAATTATATCTGACTATACGCTGGCTCAAAATTGATAAAAAAATGCATTTCTACGTTTTTTTTTTTTTTTTAAACCCAGTGAATTTAAATATGCAATACAAATATGCGGTTGATATTATAAAAAAAGAGAGATAGTTCCTAATGACAAAATAAACCTTATATATTTATAAGACATTTTACGAATGAAAACGGTACTTTATTTTCTTGAATCAATTAAAACTGAAGTTTTTATCGCGATCGGATTTGTCTTTGTGTGAGGGTCGGGTAATTCCATTTTATCCGAATCCAGACCGTCCGGCGGTTCGGGTCGGATCGGATTGCTAATTTTTTTGTTTCGTTGCCGATCGGGTTGACCCCGGTTTTTCAAAAGAAAGTCTTGAATATTTTTGAATAATAATAATAAAAACTACATCTTTGAAAATTAATGAGTGTATATGTTCATTTTTTTTTTTTTTACAAAAAAGATAAAATTGATATTAGAGATATAAGTATAGATTACTTTTTCATAATTGTATTAAAATATGGACTAATTTTCTTCTCTTTTGGGTTCAGGTCGAGTTCGGGTTTGATATTTCGGTTTCGGGTCGGATTTCGGATTGATGAATTTTTTGTGACAGTTCCAGGTTGAATTCGGGTACAACCCGTCCCGCACAGACCTCTAGTGTAGGTATTGTACATTCATTGTTTAAAAAAACAACCTCCTTATTTTAAAATCGAAAAAAAAAATGTTTTTACATGTAAAAATAATGATTACCTGAAAAAAATAGTTTTAGCAATATATACATAAAACAAAATTACCTTTCTCAATTGTTCTTGAATGGCTTTATATTTAGTTTGGATTACTTGACACTCCATTAAGTTTTTCTCTACCTTCATATACTCATTTTCCAGTTCTCGAATTCTCTAGAAATACATGCAATGCATAGGAATGTAATGATAATTTAAAATATAAATTTTATAGAGAAGAAAAACCAAAATGTGAGCAAAAAAGTTTCTTTAAACATGTCAATGAATTGAAGAAGCGTATTTGAAGGTAAAAATAAATTATAAGGTTCGCCCAAATGAAAATGTCATTGCTGTAATAACTCCGCATCTGAAGAGAAAGATAATTACGCATGCTCCTATAGAAGGAGCAGAGCGCTGGGAACACATGCGATATCGTCAGATTCCGCCAGATGCGTGTGTGATAGCGTGAGAGCACGTTAAAAGCCATCGTTCGCATCATGGACGCCTCCAGACGGTGTCAACGCGCGGTCGTCCAATTTTTAACAGCGGAAAATGTGAGTGCTAGTGAAATCTATCGTTAAATGCAAAATGTGTATGGCTCAGAGTGTATGTCACGCAGATCGGTGTTCCGATGGTGTAAGGATTTTCGTAGTGGAAGAAGCAGTACTGACGACAGGTCACGACCTGGTCAAGCGCATGTGGTATCACCAAGGGCCTACAAGGTGACTTTGTCTAGACTATGTGTTACGTCTGTATTACTTCTTTCTTTTGTATACTAATTTATATTAATACCATTAAACCATTTCTCAAACCGACACTAGTGCCACTTTCATTTGGGCGACACATATATAATTTAGTCAAACTAATAATGCTTTAAAGCTACATGATGAATATATTCAACTATTATAAATTGATTTATCCCCTTACTTATTAAATTAGTACATAATTAAATGAATGGAATAAAAATAAAACCTTAAAAAAAAGAAATTATTCTCTTATATGTTTTCCCATTAATTTTTAATTAACTACAAGTTTTAATCAAATAACTTGTTTTAACGAAGTGGAAGTGTATTATGTCAAAAGTTTGTTCGAAACCTTTCGTATAAGATCTGATTAATCGTTGTGCGTTTTGTATGTGCATAGAAGCAGAGATGTTGACATCAGAAATAATATATATGATCATTCCTGTTAAACAGTTTGACAACTTCAACTAATTTTACTTTCTACAACAACAATGAACTAGTATGGTGTGGCCATCACAAAACTTTCTTCTATATCATTCACATTAATTTACATTATTAATATAATACATTAATATAATACATATATTATTATAATACATTTTATACACATTAATTTAAATAGCATAGTAACACAAAACAATTATGGATATGAAGTACAATGCCTTTCTTTGAATTTAGCATAGAATTACAGTGATCAGTGAATAATAATAATAATAATAAAGATCACGCTCACTAAATTGTATCAATTGATTGTGGACAAAATTAGCAATCCTTCCCGAAGCACAGGATACAAGCGTCTCTGTTGATTGATGATGGATCGAAGTCAAAATTAAATCCTATTTATGTCAAGGTCTCACAGAATATGAAATTTGATGAAATCCTTTGTATTAATTTTCGTGATACCTAAGAAATCGTGAAAAGCACAGCACAGCAGCCAATTTTTCAAAAAATATGGGAGAAATGAACTGTTAAAAAAAAAAAATCCCACAAAGCATTGAAAACAGTTACAGTACACCTTTTATCTTTCAAAGTACAAAAAATTCCGGCGTAAGCTCTAATTTCAAAGCTATAAAAACAGCAAGAACTTGAGATTGAGAATCCCTTAATCAACTAGTCGGATGTGCCAATCCCAAAACTTTCTTCTACCCCAGTCATGTTAATACTTCAAATTCGCTATTACATCGCCAATAAAATCAATACTTTTCGTCATTCTGTTGTACGTCAGCTTCGTGCGAATCGTCGGGTTACCGGGATGCGATCAACTGATGTATAATAAACTACGAAAAGTCCTTCTGGCCTGTACCGACAGGAACAGGTAGCCTCTCTATTCCTTGGTTTTATGATTTTAGCTAATTTTACTGGAAAACACGAAGCTAAAATGTGTGGAACCCAATTAAAGAAGATTCATTCCTAGTTCTCGTCAACATTGACTTTGAATGAGAATATCGCTAAATTAGTCCTCTACAGCCAAGTTGGCTTCATTTATGGCAACCTATTTTGGTCGCCAAATTTGGCGATATTTTGCCAACTGTCGCCAAGCTTGGCGAGAATTTGACGTAGGCGAATATAAATATATAGTGTTAAGCATATAAGAATAGAAACAATGGTTACAACAATGAAAGCAAATTTGCCGAAACTATAATAATTAAAACTCATAAATTAAACCCGTTTAGGGATGAATTCTGCTGTCTTGTTTGAAAATGTCAGTTACCCTAAAATTTCAAACCACTATATCTCAGCCATTTTTTAAGATAGAGGCAAAACAAAAATTGCTTCGGATTCTCTGAATCAAGGCCAAACATTTAAGGGGAAAAATTTTTAGGGTTTCTAATTTTTTTGTCCCCAAATTCAAGTAGGACCTGCTGGCCATAGCCGAAAACACAGAACAAAAATTTGGTTCAATTTGAAGCATAACTTCATACACTTTTCGATGATACAATGAATACAGACAGACGGACAGACGGATATTTTGTAAAAACATGTTTTTCGGAATCTCTGATCCTTAAAACGTCTAAATCCGTCGAAAACCGGAAGTCGGAAAAATTTCGATTACAATACTTTCTTCTATTATAGATAGAAAAAAGTAAAAATGGGTGTAAATTTGCCGAGAACTTTTAACAATTTAATTGCCAAAATAAACAGGGTTTTATAGTTAAACAGTTCAGACATAAAATAAAGTAACTAACTAACTGCAAGTATCCTATTCCATATGAAAGTTTTCTAAAGAAAACTACAACCAAAACTTTTGTGATTGCTTCTTTTAAACCTGCTGATTTGTTAAGACTGTACCTTTAGTTAACATATGAGTGATTCTTACATGATTTTGAATTTTAAGTCCCTTATTAATAAATAATTTCATTTTAGTACATATTCTTGGCTTTCTTTTAATTCTTATATTATAAAACCTCCGCATGATTGTATAACAATATTAACGAGATAAATAAGTGTTGAACGATTTTGGGGTTCCTTGCCTCTGATGCTGATTTTCAAGCTTGGAGCTGTCTGAAAAATATTCTTTCAAGAAAAGCAGTCCTACTTATTTTTTAGCGAAACTGGAACTATTGTTTTATATAAATATGTAACAAAAATTAGGCTGCAAACATTTTTTACGAATATTATTATTAATTTTTTAATCCTTATTTGTTATTTTGAGATACCTTACCATACCTCTTGCTAAAAATATGCAAAAAATCCCTCCAGATGAAGCCACATAGTCTTTTTCAACTTTTGTCTCATACAAAACTATGCTACAGAAAAAAATGGCTGTAGATATTTGATAGGAAATTTTCTGCAGAATTTAAATCAGCGTTTAAATATCAATTTCGAGCATTGTGGCTTTATTGGTAGTATTACCGTCCTCAAAATTTATTCCTGAACTTTTAGAGGTAAATAAATAAAGCAAATTATATTTAGTTCATTTTAAATAACTGTTGGTAACAATCAATGAACATTGCGGCTACCACTTAGGCTTAACATGACTCACCTAAACATAGTTGGTAATTTTCCTTACCGTCCCTGTTCTATTTCACTATTAACCCCTTCGCGACGAGCGTCCTTTACAGAATTTTTAATCTTTTACCACCGGTTTCTCAAAACAGAAATTTTCGTCTAATCGAATCGCAGAAATGCTGTCATTAAATAAGGCAGAGCTTACAATAAAAAGTTACTGGTGGGAATAATCGAGGATTCTGAGCATCTTCTGCGTCACGTATACGTGACGCATAAGATGCTCAGAATCCTCGATTATTCACACCAGTCAATTTTTATTGTAAGCTTTGTCTGATTAAATTAAAGCATTTCTGCAATTCGATTAACCAAAAATTTCTGTTTTGAAAAACCGGTGGTAAAAGATTAAAAAATCTGTAAAGGACGCCCGTCGCGAAGGGGTTAAATAGATTGTAAGGAACACACAGGGATGGTACGGGTTGGGTTGGGTTGATTATTGACGGCCAATTATCTACACTTGGGATATAGGCCCGGGGGGAGTGCCCTTCGTGGGGGTCTTTCTAAGGGATCCTAACCCGTATTTACGCATGGATAAATCCACGGCTCGAAGAAAACCACGAAAACTCCGAACGATTAGGCCGACGGGCGCGATTGGGATCGAACCCAGCACCTCCCGTCTACCAGCTTCGAGAGCAGAACCTGGGATGGTACGGTATTAAATAATAATGCAGAACAGGAACATGTTTAATTATAGCAATAAGAACAAGAAAGTTTAAAACTGGAAATTTAAAAATGCTATTGTGTTAAGTTGCATTTCACAAGTTTCTTATTCTTGAGAGTAAAAATTTTGAGAGAATGGTTCATATACGCAACATTTTTTGTCTGATAAATTTTATTTTATTGGACTAATTAAATTTTAATGACAAGAACTCTCTGCACTTACAAATTTTTTTTCTTTGATTAGAATGGCAAATATAGAATGACCAGACTATACCTTGAAAAAGTGTCCTTTTTTTTCAGATATTGACAAAGTGATTTTCGGTGTTTATCAAGTCGGTTCGTCGGTTCACAATTCTCAATCACGGCAATTTTTGTTCATTTTATACAAAGTTTTAATTTTATACATTTTAAGGTGATTCTCAAATGATCTGCTCAACAACGGAAAACTTTCTGACACATTTTTAAACGCAAAGGCGTACAATTAGCAGGCCTGACTACTGAAGCGATTTGGAAACGAAATGAGTTTTCCATTTTTAGATAAATAAAGTACTTATCGAGTTATGAGCGATTCGTGTCACGTGAGGACACGTTCTTCACATTTCTCGCGTCGCGGCGTTGGGAATTCGATTCAAAACGCCGACTTCGACAGTATTTTCTGAAAGATCTTCTACCTTTATCAAAAAATGGAAAATGCGTTTCTATTACATAGTTTCTGAATCAGAACATCTGCCAATTTCTTGCGTTTCCGAACAAAAATGAATTAGAAAGTCATAAAGTAGCCTGATTGGATTACAGAACAGCGTTAATTAAAAAAAAGTCCTTCCGGCCTGCACCGGGAGGAAAAGGTAGCTTTCCTATATCTTCGTTTTAAAATTTTAGCTCATGTTACACGAACACAGCAAGTTAAAATGCAAAGAAAATGTTTACAAAAGATTCGTTAATACTGAATTTGAATAAGAAATTCGCCAAATTATGGAGCAATAGCCAAATTGGCTTCATTTATGAAGACTTAATTTGGTCGCCAAATTTGGCGATATTTCGCCAAATGTCGCCAAGTTTGGCGAGAATTTGGCGCTAACGGATATGAATATATAGTTTTATGCGTATGATTGGGAAAATTATTACAACAATGAAATTTTTTGTAATGTGCTGTCTTGTTTCAAAATGTCAGCCACCCTAGAATTTCAAACTGCTCTATCTCAGCCATTTTTTAAGATAGAGGTAAACCAAAAAATGCTCTGGAATCCTCGTATCAAGGCCTAACACTTAATTAAAAAATAAATTTGAATTTTTAACTTTTATGTATATTTATTTTAGTTTTAAATTTTTAAATGGCCGCCATCTTGAAACAAAATGGCGGACCAAGCTGGCCAACGAACTCGGTCGAGACATTGGTGAGCTTAATACACACAATTAGTTTCATCAAAATTGATTTATAAATACGAGCGTTATCGTATGACATAGGTCAGATATATATATATATATATATATATATATATATATCAACATTTGAACGGAGGGTGGTTTTGGGGTCTGGGGGTCATGATCGGTGAAAATATATCAAAATTTTCCGGAACTGCTTTCCTCCGAACGGCTGCAATAGGTAGCTTTATACTTTTTTGTATTGAAAGCTACCTAAAATCTCAATGTTATTTATTTTTAAACAAATAAGTATAGTTTTTTTAATAACGTTGGTTCAGAAAAATGTTTTTCTTACGTGGATTTTCATTCAATCAAACACCGTTAACTATCAAATTTGCACATGGATGCATGTAATCCCAATGTTTCTCACTCATCAAATGCCTACAGAAGTGGGATGTACAAACGATTTTCACAAGATAAAACTGAATTTTTACTTTATAAGATAAAATTGTTGAAAATTAATAAAAAATTCAAAAACAATACAGAGTTATCAAAACTCATTTATTATTATTATTTTTTTTAATTTAGGGTCAAAATATTGATTACAAGAAGAAAACGCATAATTTACAACAATATAAAAACTTTGACTTACACAACAATTTTTTATTCATCAGTTACTCATTTTGTTTTGCACCTGTTTTTCCTACTTTTCTGATACATTTCCTTCTGAAAAGCGCGTTAGACGGTATGTAAGGGAGAAAAACATATATGGTTTTTCATGCTGTGGGACTTATAGGACAACTCTACATAATTGACAAACATTGAGAAAATACATACTATTTTCATATATGACCTGGAAATTCACCGTTTCGGCAATCTGTGCAGCGATCAGTGTCCTTATTTAATAGAGCAATTAAATAAGGCGAATTTTTTCTGTACGGAAATACTGGTATATCATTCTGAGATATTCTCTGACCGCTGGTCACCTTGAATTACTGAGAAAATATAAACCTTGTACTCCAGAAAGCATGTCAGGATGCCGTTAAACAGTTTTACATGGCTATCAGAGAAAAATAAAAAAAAGTACTTACGGCCTGCACTGGGAGGAAAAGGTAGCTTCCCTATTTCTTGGTTTTAAGATTTTAGTTAATCTTACTACAAAAGACGTCGCTAAAATGCGAAGAACCCGATTAGAGAAGATTCACCATTACTGAATTTGGTACTTCTCTATTATCCCGTCGACCTCTTTTCATAACAAAAAACTATCGCCAAAGTGTAACGCCAAATAAACGGGAGAACATTTCCATTGGAATATCAAAATAAATATATAAATAAAATATAAGAATTTAAGGACACAATTGTTATTTTAATTAATGGAATAACTAATAAATCAGTAAAACATAATGAAAAATACACGCAAATGTCGAATTAAAAACCACTTGATGACATAACAAACACGTATAATGCTTCTGAGATCAAGTAAATGGGACTACATTTTTGGCGTTTAATCTTACAGTTTGGCGATAGTTTTTTGTTATGAAAAGTGGTTGACGGGATAATAGAGAAGTACCCTGAATTTGAATGAGAATTTCGCCAAATTAGTCAGCTATAGCCAAGTTTCCTTCATTTATGGCGACTTATTTTTGGCCACTAAATTTGGCAATATTTCGCCAAGTGCCGCCAACCTTGGCGACGAATTTGACGCTAACGGATATGAATATATAGTTTTATGCGTATGATAGGAAAATGGTTACAACAATGAAATATAATTTGCCAGAAATCACGTTTACTAAAACTCATAAATTAATACCTGATATTTTTAATCTGTTGCCTTGCTTCAAAATGTCAGCCCCCTAGAATTTCAAACTGAATCTCAGCCATTTATTAAGATAGAGACAAAACAAAAAAAGCTCCGAAATCCTTGTATCAAGGCCTAATACTTATACTAATAAATTTAGATTTCTAATTTTTAGACGTATATTTTTTAGTTTTAAATGTGTAGGTGGCAGCCATTTTAAAACAAGATTCTCCAAGTTGGCTTATGAACTCAGTTGAGATCTTGGTAAGCCTAATACATACGCTTAGTTATATCCAAATCGGTTTATAAATACGAGATCTATGACATGACGAAGATCATATATATATATATATATGGATATACAGGGTGTCCATAATTAAACGACCGTACTTTAAAGTTGTCTGCAGACAAAACTATTGGTCAGAAAGTTGTGAAATTTTGTGAAGGACATGATGTAGGAATGGGAATTTGTTTAAGCAGAAATAAATTAGTTCAAAATTTCGTCACCAGATGGCGTTTTTCATGAATTACACATTTAGCACACATTTACCATAGTTTACATATTTTATTGCAACAAAACATGTTCCACATGACGGCGATCATTTTCAGCTACCATCTGGAATCGTAAGATGGCATGTTCCACAGTTGACCGCAGTGTGTTCTGGGAAATGCCCAAAAACATGTCGCGAAAAATGTCTTGTTCAACATGTTTTGTCGTAATAAAATTTGTAACGTATCGTAAATGTATGCTAAATGTGTAATTCATTAAAAAACGCCCTCTGGTGGCGAAAGTTTGAACTATTTTTTTCACTTAAACAAATTCCCATTCCTTCATTATGTCCTTCACAAATTTTCACAACTTTCTGACTAATAGTTTTGTCTGTAGACAACTTTAATGTAGGGTCGTTTAATTATGGACACCCTGTATATAAATGAACATTTGAATTGGGGTTTTGGGGTTTGGAGGACATGACATGATCGGCAAAAATATATTGAAATTGCATTCCTCTGAATGGCTGTAATAGGCAGCTTTTTACTTTTTGTTATGAAAGCTACCTAAAAGTCAGTTACCACGTTTTACATAAGCGTCCCTCACATTTTAGATAACATACTATAAAAAAATATTATTTCTAAATATACCTACCACTGCAGTCTCTGTCTCTGATTCATCTTCACCCTTGTGTTTCATAGTTTTCGACTCTGCCGCTAATTTTCGAAGTTTGTTTTCTTTTTGGTGAAGTTTGTGTATCAGGGCATTACGTCGTTTAATCAAGTCTAAGACTTTATCGTCTAAAATGACGATAGCTTCCTGATTTAAAAAGAAAACAAAGAAGAAAAATTACCAATAACCATAGATAATGAAACACTTTCCAATATATTCAGAATACTGAAGCAAAGCTTCATCGTTTAATAGCTTGAAAGATGATGTCTGAATAAAAATTTGATAAACGAATAACACATTTGAAAACCCAATTTCAACATTTACTCTCTGTGGTCCGAAAAGTATCCGGATTATTTTGTGTAGCCATGTATATGATCTACAGATTTCCATAACTACATAGTATGCCAAAATTTAGTTCAGTTAGGAAATGCATAACGCAGTTGAAAATTCCCCTTCATCAATTCCCGTCATTAAGTGGAAATATACTTGGAATTTCTTTTGCTGCCCTGTATATGATCTATGGAATTTATACACACAAAGTAATATGCAAACAAAATAGTTAACTTTAAAAACACATACTACAATTGCAAAAGCACTTCCAGCAGTTATTATCATAGAGAGTATTACAACCAGCTTCGTTTGTGCATCCGTGTAAATAAACAATAAATGCTATACACACCATATTCACCATCTTGTAGTGCGTCTCAGTGTTGTATATCGATTTCAATATGTTTGAAATAGTGTAACATCATTAAAATACTCTGAGTGATTTCCCTCCATAGACCATAATGTAATGGCATTCTTTTGAGTGCCCCTGTAAACAAACTATAAATGTTACACACTTCATTTTCAATACCGAAAATGCCATAGTAAATCTCAATAACATATATCAGTTACATGGCAATCCGACTATATTTATGTGAGTTAGAGTACGGCCAGACGACTAGACAGACAGAAGAGGAGACAGACAGATGGCCAGACAGAAGAACAGATAGACAGGGCAAACAAACCGAATTCATAAACACTTTTCAACTATGCTGAAAAATATAAAATATATATATTATGAGTATATTTAGTAATATCGAGTGTTGCCAAATTGAGGAATTAAAAAAAAAAAAAAAACTTTATTTAATAACAGACATTCCATGATGAAATAAAGCGATCACTCGGAAAAAGTGATCGATATTTTGAAAAAAAAAAAAAAATCCCAAACTGTCACTGTCATTGATGTTATCATATCGTACAAGGGAACGCTTTTAACCCGGAACAGGGTAGATGACCAATATTGAGACAAAACTGTGTCGACTAAGTCTAATGTGATATTTGATGGATAGACATCATGTTTTAAAAGTGTATGCTGAGGAAAAATCTTTTTTTTTTTCTTTTTTTTTTTTTTTCTTTTTTTTATTTTGTCTTTCAAAAAATGCTTTTTGGAAGTTTAATAGCTCATAACACAACGTTTTTCTGTTAGCTGTACCATAACAGTACGTATCATTGAAAATATAATTTAATGAAGAATATCTTGCAGTAAAAATAGTTCAATTAATAATATTTTATGAAAATTTATAGCAAAATAAACAGGAAAAGGCAATAAAACTTGTTTTAGTTGCTGTGAAGTATATTTTATTTGAATGTAGCCAATGTACATGAACGTTTGTAATGACAAACATATTTAATTTTGTATGGCAATGGATCAATCAAGCCGAGGGTAGGATTTCAACTATTGAGATCGTGTATTGATTGTAGTGATGGGTAAAACGAATGATTATTCGAATGAATCATTCGGACATGCGCGAAAGCATAGCTCCCCACTTTCGTATTTTTGCTTTAATCATTTACTAACAGAAATTTTGTAAAAAAAAATAAGTTTTCAATTTTAATTAGAAATTAATAAAGCCATATAAAAATTAGAATTTTATTTTTTATTTTTCGTCAATAAACGGAAATATACCAGAATTCTTTCGTATAGCCCTGTATATGATCTATATAATTTATACACACTAAGTAATATACAAAAAATAGTTAAATTTAAAAACGCTTATCACAACTGAAAGCGCATTTACAGCAATTATCGCTCATAGACAGTACTGTAACCGAACACTTTTGTGTGTCCCTGTATATGAATGATAAATGATATGCACAGTGCGCACCATATTCAACAATAAGCATCTTGTTGTGCACTTCAGTGATTCAAAACGTTTGTAACAATCTAACATCATTAAATCACACGCAAACGATCTTTCAGGATAGACAATAATGCAACAGATTTTTTTGTATATTCCTGTAAATGGACTATGAATGCTACACACTTCATTTTCAATACCGAACATTCCATAGTAAATCTCAATAACATGTCAATCCAACTATATTCACGGGAGTTTGAGCTCAGATAGACAGACGGCCAGACAAACCGAATTTATAAACACTTTTCAACTATGTTGGTGTGAAAAAGAAGTTAAGTGCTAAAAGAAAGTGGTGTGTTAAAAAGTGTCTTTAAGTGTTAAAAAAGAATTGGGGCGCAACAATGTGGAGTTCAAGCAAAGTACACTATTAAAAATTTTCAGAAAACTCTCCAGTCATTCGTCCGTTTTTATAGAAAACGGTCGAATGACCGTAATTGATGTTTATTTTGACCGTAATATGGCAATAAAATCGCCAGAATAGAGTTTAATTGCGGTTATGTAACAATTTTCTATTAAAATCGTCGAATGACTGAACAGTTTGCTGCAACAGTGTACTGTTCAGTGTAGACTACAGTATTTTGGTATAAATGTTAAAATTACAAAAACCAAAAACAAATTTAGTCAATCAAACAAAGGGTGAAAAGTTTAAACTGAACTAAAATACATGTTAATTAGACAGAGAAAGATTAGAACCGTGTTTTTTAGGGTGATAACGCAAAAATTTCTATGTTTGATAGTAATGGGATAAGTTATGCAAGTTGAAAGATCGGAAAATATTTGTATTCTTATTGCGTTAAACGTTGCGCAAAAAACCTAATTGGAGTTATGATCCTGTATTGAATGAGATCGAGAGGTAACTGAATAATGTCCGGGATTTATGGGAAAAAATGGCAAAAAAATGGCAAAAAAAAAAAAAAAAAAAAAAAAAAACATGAATGATATACTTGAACACAAAGTGAAGCCTTCCATACATTATCTTTTTGCAAGAAAATGAAGTATTTCTACTTCAGCAAAATTCAGCTCCAATGTCATGTTGCTGCAGTGATCAAAAAGGGGTTTGGAGATAATGACATCACACAACAGGAATGCCTGTAGAATATGTACAGATCTTAATTCAATTGAACTTCTATGCAGACAACTAAAGAAACTTATTTGTCGGACATAGCTCTGCAATTAAGCCTAATTAACAGAACAAATAATTAAATCTTGGTTTTATAGTAAAACACTCACAGAACTAAAAACAACTGGGTTCACTTCATGTGAAGGCGATTTAAGGCTGTTCTTAACGTTGAACTTTACTGAAATAAGAATTAACAGCCTTAGAGAAAATTTTTGTCCAGCTAATTTTTTCCATATGTTTTACTTTTCTTTTTGGCAACTGCTTTGTGGATAGTTTTGTGGATTTACTTCAAAATTAACTGCCGTTATGGAGTATCAATTTTTAGAAATAGAGTGTTTTCGAAAGGTTTTCTTAACACTAAATATACCAACAACCGTTCATTTGACAGCTAAATGATGAAATTCGAACCAGAAATTTCAGTATAAAATTAATAAAATATAAATCACACAGTTAACAGTTTATTTCTTCAAGGAGATTAACAGTTGCACAGTGCCTCCGCTCCCGTGTATGAGTATTTGTGTAAACACATCTTAGAGGAGCATGAAATAAAAAGTATAGCCGTAGCACAATAAAAGTACTACATTAAAAATATATAGTGACAAAAATATGAGGAAAGGTCTTCGTCTTACAGAGACAGAAGACGAAATAAGTAAGAGAAGAAAAAAAAGTATATTTAAGAGCCTGGTACAAATGAACGACCAATCAAGTTATAGGATAGGCTAGGGAGGCGGAGCTTCGCTGACAGTTGTCGGAAAGTCCGAAAAGATATGAATATGAGTAAAAATAGCTTTAAAATTTAATAATTTAGAGAGAAAAATAATTTAAATAGATGTAAAAAAGGGATGAAATAAGAATAAATGTTTTAACTGCTTAAAAAATCGCAAACATATTGCCGAGAAGCAAGGAATAAGCAAGGAACTTAATCTTAATTAAACCCTTCAAAAAAAAAAAAAATACACACACAAATATAAGTTAAATATATAAGATTAATAGTTTTAAAGAAAAAAATTTGCGCTAGATATCTCTATAATAAAACTGTAAGTCATGTGACTGTCCTCAACAGTTCCGGGATGCCGCATCGCTTTTTCATATGCCAAGCGGCCATTTTTATTCAAAATTATTTTTTCGAATAAACTGCATAAAAGTTACATTTTAAGAAAGATCGTTCAAAATAAATTAATATTTGAGAGATGACTTGCGTTCAATTATGTATATATTCTGCAATAACTTCAGTCGAAAGATTCGCAGTTCAAATTCTCTATTCATAAAAGTAAACAAAAAAAAGATTGATTCGTCGTGAACATTTAAAATATTAAATCATGGAGGTAATCATTCGCAAAGCAAGTTCTCCGCGAATGAATTTTTGGACCGCTGCCTCGCGTCAAAAAAATAATTCGCACCAGTGAGACAATCAAAGTTTACCATAATTATGTGCTATACAACTCAACTTTCGGACCTTTTCTTGACGTAAATTGAACTCATGTAAATAATATTTAATGAATCAGATTTTTAGCATTTTTAAAATCGCTAATACAGCTTTTATTTATCGCGTGTACAAATTAGAAATGATACTTTGATTTTGAAATCAAATGTTTTGATTTATGATATTATTTCTTATTTATTTATTTATTTTCTCTTTTAAATGAAAAGTGTGAAGTATTTTAAATTTATGTAATATAAGCATTTTAGACTAGCCGCCACTGGCGACCAGTTTGGTCTCCCTTAAATGTATGTTAAACATTGCAACACGTTACATTTATTCATAATTTAATTTTCCCTTAATCCTTCGCCAAATCGGAAGATTCTAATAGACAAATCATGAACTTTTGCGATCATGGTAGCATTTCGCATATTTTTTGGGCACAAATATCACATACGCACGTTGGCGCGATTCCCCCCCCCCCCTCCCCCGCCAATTTGGCGAAAACTTTGTTATGGAAAATGTTGTTTATTTACTTTTATTTTTTATTTTAATTCTATAAATTATTTTTGATATGTATATCAATATTTATTTACAACAAACTATCATTTATTTATTTTTATTCTTTTTTTTAATTATGAGTATTTTTGTTAGCCGGGAGCAGATGATAATTCGCCAAATATCGTTCCCATCACCGTCATTCATACTACAATTAATTTAATTTTAAATTATAAACCTGTCACTCATTTCATTTAAAATACTTAACTTTAATCTAAAATGCTTATATTACATAAATTTAAAATACTTCACACTTTTCATTTAAAAGAGAAAATAAATAAATAAATAAGAAATAATATCATAAATCAAAACATTTGATTTCAAAATCAAAGTATCATTTCTAATTTGTACACGCGATAAATAAAAGCTGTATTAGCGATTTTAAAAATGCTAAAAATCTGATTCATTAAATATTATTACATGAGTTCAATTTACGTCAAGAAAAGGTCCGAAAGTTGAGTTGTATAGCACATAATTATGGTAAACTTTGATTGTCTCACTGGTGCGAATTATTTTTTTGACGCGAGGCAGCGGTCCAAAAATGCATTCGCGGAGAACTTGCTTTGCGAATGATTACCTCCATGATTTAATATTTTAAATGTTCACGACGAATCAATCTTTTTTTTGTTTACTTTTATGAATAGAGAATTTGAACTGCGAATCTTTCGACTGAAGTTATTGCAGAATATATACATAATTGAACGCAAGTCATCTCTCAAATATTAATTTATTTTGAACGATCTTTCTTAAAATGTAACTTTTATGCAGTTTATTCGAAAAAATAATTTTGAATAAAAATGGCCGCTTGGCATATGAAAAAGCGATGCGGCATCCCGGAACTGTTGAGGACAGTCACATGACTTACAGTTTTATTATAGAGATTAAAGTTAAGTATTTTAAATGAAATGAGTGACAGGTTTATAATTTAAAATTAAATTAATTGTAGTATGAATGACGGTGATGGGAACGATATTTGGCGAATTATCATCTGCTCCCGGCTAACAAAAATACTCATAATTAAAAAAAAGAATAAAAATAAATAAATGATAGTTTGTTGTAAATAAATATTGATATACATATCAAAAATAATTTATAGAATTAAAATAAAAAATAAAAGTAAATAAACAACAATTTCCATAACAAAGTTTTCGCCAAATTGGCGGGGGAGGGGGGGGGGAATCGCGCCAACGTGCGTATGTGACATTTGTGCCCAAAAAATATGCGAAATGCTACCATGATCGCAAAAGTTCATGATTTGTCTATTAGAATCTTCCGATTTGGCGAAGGATTAAGGGAAAATTAAATTATGAATAAATGTAACGTGTTGCAATGTTTAACATACATTTAAGGGAGACCAAATTGGTCACCAGTGGCGGCTAGTTTTTATAATACTTGAGTAAAATTCGCGGTATGTTTAATGTTAATTTTGGTCGCTACTGTAGTTAAAAGTGAAATTATATTTAAAGAGCACAGCTGTTTGATCACTTTAATTTGTAGGGAAATTTATTTATTATTAGTATTTAAAACTACTTCGAAATTAAAATATCGTTCCTACTTACTCTTCCAGATTTTTTTGCTAGAAATCCAACTTCACGTGAATGTTGCCTGAAAGCTCTGGCAATAAGTTTCTCATCACCCTACATTAAAATGAAACAAATATTATTTTATTTATAAATTATTAAAATTAAATTAAAACTATTTTACAAGCTATAAAAATATAAACAATCCCCTTCACATAAAAAAACTATTTTACCATTTAATTTAACGTATTATTTTTTTTAAATTACGTATTCACTTAAAAAAACAACAACTAATTTTCTTATTTTATTTAAAATTTACTAATTGTTAAAATTAGATTAAAATTGTTGTACAAACTATAAAAATATAAACAGGCCCGGTCCCTTCAGAAAAATTATTAATGAAAAAGTCCCTTTACAAAATTCCTATTAATAAAACAGGAGTCTTCACAAAATTCTCTTAATAAAATAGGGCCCTTCACAAAATCTAATTTAATAAAAACATACTTTTAAAAAAAATAATTTATATTATTTTATACTCTTTATTAATAAATTATTATTATTATTTTCAAATTAAAAATATATAACACATTTAATAAATATATATTTCGTAAAGTAATGTTTTATCTAAATAATATCCGCTAAGATATTTATTCCACAAATTGAAATTACAAATTAATTTCGAAGTACACACGCATGAATATTTAGAAATGCTTTGTGCGCACAAAGAATTTGTAAATATTTGCCTCAAAATCCCATCTTTCACTCCGTCAAATTACCTACCAACTAAAAAATTACTGCTTATGTAATCAATCACCTTTCCCGTATGACCTCATGCAATGGACTTGTGATTAAGACTCAGCGGCTGAATGGATAAGAGACGCGACTTTGAAATCTGAAAATGTCAGTTCGAATCCGATCTCGGCAAACGGGGAAAACATATAATTTTTAAATTTTAACAAACAATATGCTAAGATGACTCATAGATGGCGCCACTAAACAAAAGAAAAGCACAATAATTTTTTTTACAAAAGTGCTGCAGTTTATAAACTCCAGTGATTTTAAAACTGTATCGACCTTAAAAATTCTGCCGTGGAATCGGCCAAATCACTGCAGTTTTCCAACTGCAATTTTTTGTAGATTTTCGGCAGTTGATTTTTAACTGGGTTATTTTGGAAAATGAAATTTATTTAGATTTATTAATTAAAGGATAAAGTGTTTTGATAGGAATATTAAACGAAGCCCTTTGTGCAGTCTTCGATCGCACTTACCCACTTGTTTATTGTATATTTTTCTTATAAACTACTTTATTATATACGTCATGCTAAATTGTCTCCCTTTCGCTGACTAGATGCTGTGCTTCTTAAAGCTAAATTTACTTTATTTATTCTTACCTTTAGTCCTCTGTTTAGTCGAATTTGTAGTTCGTCTACTTGAGCCTGTAATTTTTTTATTCGCTGCTTGTTGTCTTGAAATTTCTTAAGGTTTTCTTCTTCTTCAGCTTTTTGTTCAGATTCTTAAAAGAAAAATAAAAGTTTTTCAGTTTTCTCTTTGAAGTTTGAAGTTTAAATATTGATGCAATACTTGTACATATGACAATGCCATTCAGCAGTGGAAATTTTTTTTTCTTTAAAAATTATGAAATTATACAGTATAATTTCTTAACTTTTTACAATTTAATTTAATTTAAATTTAAATTTTATTATTTATTATATAAAAGCTATGTACGAAAAATGTGTAAAATTACAGTATTATTCAGACAAGAGAAAAACACGCTTGTCAAAGAAAATAATTTCTTAAAATCACCTAAGAAAAGCGAAAGAATAAATCCGTTTCCATTAGTCTGTAGTGTTGCCAGTTCGCTTCTTTTATTTATTCAGTTTTCTTGACTGACACCTGTTTTTTAGAAAATAAAACTCGCCTTATGTGAAAACCGATTAAAAAAGACCAAAACAAGGCGAATTATACCATTTAAAAAAAAAAAAGTGGTGCCAATCAAGCAATCTTTTTTTTTTTTTTTTTTAAGTAGCCCACTGGCAACACTATTAGATTGAAGCATGTCTAGTAATAAATATAATGACCAGCAAAATAGCAAGCAAACAAACAAAACAACAAGACAAGCTCCAGTATCTCCTCAGTTAAAATGGGTCCTTTTACGGTTTTGAGTCTTTTTGCTGTGAGAAACTTTCGTTAGGCTTCGGTTGTTAATTCACTCTTCGTATAAAAAAAGAAAAAAAAACTTTAATCAACAATTTTTAATCTGGTACTGTTAACACGATGTCGGAAACAAATGAAGAATCTTGATATGCGTAAAGCTACTTCATACCATAGATTAATAAACAAGATAGGACAGTTAACAGCAAAAACGGTAATTATAGCGATACTAGCGTCACCAGTGATAAGGGTGAAAAACTAACAAACATCCAAAATTTATTTATGTCTCTGAAATTTGCTTATGCTCTGTGCTTTTGGTGCAAAAATTACTAAATAGCAGTGCTCAAACACCAGAAATTGAATTTTAAGCGTTTATAATAAAAAGAGGTTAAGTTCACTACATAATTTCAACAGTGCTGAATAGTGGACCAGCATTAAGGGGCTTCCTAGTTGCATCCAGCTTCACGTTTAATCAATGAATTAATTCTCTTGCTCTTATTTGAGCCTTTATATAATAGTATAGCTGTAGTTTTAAGACAATATATAGAAGTTAAAATACTATTTATGGATATTAAAATAATTAAAATAGAAGGTGGAAAAAAATATTTTTTTTAATATAAAAGTTAAGTTTAAGGAAAAATAAAGATTCTGCTTAAATATATCAATAATAAGCTAGATAAATTACACTACAGTTAAGAAAGTATAGCTGTAGTTATGTATAAACTGCTATTAAAAATAAAAGGAAAATTGATGGCAGTTAGAGTTGAAAAATAATGTTAGCACCAGTTCAGTTCAAAACAACCGTGGATAGAACAGTTTAAGTAAAAATAGGTAGCGAAAGCTACAGGATATAGTAATTTTAGCAATGGAACAATGGGACAATGGAGTTAGCTGAATGGAATACCTAGTTGCGTACTAACTGAACTTAAAATCTATAGGTAAGCGACTTGAGAGGCAAATAGGGAGTAATGAAAAATTAAGTAGTTAATAGGTACTAATTTACATAAAAAATAAAAGTATTTAAAATAGAATAAAGAAATGAAAGTTTAGCAGCAAAATAAGTAAAACATTTCATTAGATCCAAGAAGATGACAGACAAAATTTACTGTGGGTCGAACCCATCTCATGAAAAAAAAAGAAAGACTCCTTACAGAGACCATGCAATTAGTTTAAAAGTTACAAATGCATTAATTTTAAGGATTATGAAACCCACTAGGGCAGACTGAAAAAGTTTTCTCTTTTTTTAAAAATACAAATGTAATAGTAATGTCAACAAGATGGTTATTTAAAGTATATATTTATATCTAATAACAGTTAAATATTTCTGGTTACTATTATTTGATGATAGGAGAAATTGTGCATATGATAAAAAAATAAATAAATTTTTCAACTGATTCTATATTAAGTTGTTTTCAACCTTGCCATTTCCACTGATTGGTACTATTGATATAAACTTACACATAAATTTAAATTTTTAATTTCATTTAATTATCTTCATTTTTTTCAAAATTATTGTTTTCGTATAAGACACTAAACATAAAGGGAAAAAAAGAAAAATCATAAGAATGTAGTTATATAACATATATCAAAGAAAAATAACTGAACTTGACAAAGCAAATTTCAATAAAAATTTTAAACTTACCCGATAATTGTATTCTTTGCTTCAAATGTTGGAGCTCTGCTTGTAGCTTCTGTACCCTGGCTTCTGCTTCCTTAGCTGCTTGAAAGGCATCTTTCTCTTTGTTTTTCTCCATTCACCTAATGTAAATTTTGAAACAAGAACGAAAAATCCTGCGTCAAGCACAGATTATGAACCAAATTTTCAACACATTTCAACACATTCAGAATATAGCAAGAAAACTTCACAATTTACTAAGTTAACAATTTAGAAAACGCATAACACATTTCAAAACCTAATATCAGCAATTACTACCAATTGTAGAACAAATTCTTTTGTGAAGGTCTGTATATGATCTATAGATTTGTACGTATACTACACAGTATTCTAAAATTTACATTAGTTAGGAAATGCAATTGAAAATTCCCCTTCAACAATTTCCATCCATAAAGGAAAATGTACGTGAGATCTTTTGAGCAGCCCTGTATATGATCTATATAATTTATATACACAAATTAATATGCAAACAAGTGGGTAAGTGTGATCGAAGATTGCACAAAGGGTTTCGTTTAATATTCCTTTCAATACATTTTATCCTTTCTTTAATAAATCCAAATAAATTTCATTTAGCAAAAAAAAAAAAAAAAAAAAAAAAAAAAAAAAATCATGTTTTTTTATAAAGTAAAAATTTACCGGTCTATTTTTCGTATTTTCGAATATCTAAACTAGCCCGATAGCGGGCGAAGCGCGCTATTATACTGTCATAATATTATCTGTCATGTGGACTAAATGCGATAGTTAAAAAAAATAATTTCAAAATTAAATATGTTGTACACCTTCAAAATGTTAAAATATGCGAATATTCCCGAAATCGGGTTTTTGTCATGATTCAATACGTTCCTAAAACTCATATATTTAATATTCACTATTACTCATATTGATACTCGTTTTGTATTATTCTCAAACATTTGAGAGATCCGTTAAACTTCCGATATGATGTCAGATTAATTTTCTTTTTAATTCTCTAATGACGTGATATTAATCTGCTTTCTGTAGATACACATACTCATACTCCTTCTATTATTAAAAAATCTGTGAAAATTACCGTTTTATTACCCAAATGACGTCATAATCTTTTTTTTTTCAATTGGTGAAACTTTTCATTCATTTTCATTTTTCACGTGGAAATCTTTCAACAGAAAATTAACTATTGTCGAAAGAAATTTATTGTGGATTTTTAATTGTAGGCAACTGCTATAACGAAAAATGTTTAAATTTAATAGCAAAAGGCTGTTAGATTTTTGGTTTTTTTATCTCTATTTATTAAACTAATACGATTTTTTCAAACCGTAATATTTTGAGCTTCATAGCAGGTATTCAGTTATATACACACAAAGTTTCAACTCTGTAAGTTATATAGGTTCTGAGAACGGCTCTGTGACGGACAGACAACGGAGAGGGAGTAATTGGGTTTCGTGAGATGAACGAAACCGTAAAAAATGAGTTACGTTTAAAAACGCGTAGCACAACCTAAAACGAGTTACTAGCAATTATCGCTCATAGACGATACTTTAAGCAAATTCTTTTGAGTGCCCCTGTAAATGAACGATATACATTCTACGCACACAAGGTTATACGTTAAACGATTTGTAGTGCACCTCAGTGATATGTATCAATTTGAAAATGCTTAAAATACTTAACATTATTAAAATACGCCACAAACGATTTTCCCCATAGACCGTAATGTAACGGAATTATTATGAGTGTCTCTAAAAGAATTACAAATACTACACACTTCATTTTGAATACCGAATATACCATAGTATATCAATTTCAAGGCAGTCCGAGTGTATTTACGCGAGTTAGAACAGGGACAAACAGACAGACAAATCGAATTCATAAACACTTTTCAACTATGTTGGAAAGTGTTAAAAGTTAATGAAAACTAGTCGGATGTGCCAATCTCAAAACTTTCTTCTATCTCATACAGGTTTCACATACACGTAGAACGTATTAACACCAATTTATATCAAGTTCTAACTAAATCTAAAGTTTTACTAATTTCCGTGAAATAGTTCTTGAGATATGACTATAGCTAAAATCGTGTAAATTCTGAAAAATGCAGGATATTTGCCACCGGTTGGGAGATTCACACCAAAACCTTAATCAACAACAACTTATGTCAACGTCTAACGGAATCTGAAGTTTGATGAAATTCTGTACATTAGTTCTTGAGATATAGCTATCGTGAAAATCAAGAAAAAGTAAACATAGCAGCGCCACCTGTTCGGCCATTTACACCAAAACGTAATCAGCATCTGTTTATGTCAAGGTCTAAGAGAATCTGAAGTTTGATGAAATTCTATCCATATTAGTTCTTGAGATATAGATGTAGTGAAAATCATGAAAAAAGTAGCATAGAAGCGTCACCTGGTGGGCTATGTACACCAAAACGTAATCAGCGTCTATTTATGTCATGATCTAACAGAATGTGAAGTTTGATGAAATTGTCTGCATTAGTTCTTGAGATATAGCTATTATAAAAATCGTGAAAAATGCCTCTGCTATGTCGTGATTTTCAAGATCTAATTTCAGATTATCTAATTTCAGATTATCTAATTTCAGAATAGGGTACTTTTCGGTTAGCCGGGCGCCAGTGAATATATATATATATATATATATATATATATATATATATATATATATATATATATATATATATATATTATTTATTTTTATAATGTTACTAATTCATTAACTAATTAGTAGAAGTATTTATTATTATTTATATATATATATTATTAAAGCTAATATAATAAATTAGTAAATCAAACTTAATTTTTGTATAATTATTTTTCCTACAGAGGGCAGCACATTTCTTGTCAAATAAAGGTTAAAAATATTTTTAATTTACCTATAGGGGGAGCTAATGTTATTAAATTTTACTTTTAAATATTAAAATTATATGGGAAATTTGTATATTCACAAATATAAATATGTTTTTGATTGTATTTAATAATTTTTATTCACAAAAAGGAATTTGGAGTGTTTTAAATCAATTTGTGGCGTTGTGTAGTATTTAAGATATTATTTCAAAATATGTTCTCTCAACTTGACTATCGTATCAAGATTATGTTATTTCATGATGTGAGCCATGAGGTCGATATGTTAGCCAAATGTGGACCCTGTGATGTTTACGGAATGTTTGATAATTATTGCGAGTAAAATATTTTATCTATTCTTTACAAGTTTTTATTTCCAATTTTACTCTTTCCAATTGTTTTCTGGTAATAATACAGTATACTTGGTGGAATGTACTGATCTTAGCATAAATGCCAGTACATTTTTATGAAATACTGTATTATTTTTAAAACACGTGTAGATACATCCAGGCTGAAGATGTGTGTAGAAGACACGTGTTTATTCATATCCAATTCTATTTTAAATCTCTTGTTATCCAAGTTTCCATTATATTACATTTTGTGACAAATTAGTTCATATTTCATTTCAAAATCTATTTGTATTCACTTGATATCTACTTCCAATTATTTTACATTTTATGGTTTATTATATAATTTTTCTTTTTTTTTTTTTTCTTTCTTATTAAATATTTTTCACATTTTCAGTATTTTTGGCCAATTACCATCGAAGCAAATGCTATGATAGTATTATGATTACACTTGTTAATTATTAACTTTGTGGTATTCTGTCTACACTTTATTACTAAGTATCTCTTTGGAGATTTAGTTAGAATGTTACAAGAACTTGATTAATGTTTTTTGAAATTCAAAGATATATATATATATATATATATATATATACACATATATAGAATACATATATAGACGAAATCAGAAAAATGTCCCGTGGTAATTGGATGACCAAAGCACTAGACAGGCAACAATGGAAAAATCTGGGAGAGGCCTACATTCAGCAGTGGATTGAAAAACGGTTGTTGTTGATGATGATAATATATATATATATACCTATATTTCACTGGCGTCCGGTTAACCGAAAAGTACCCAGAATAGTAATATTCGTTTTGCTCAATGAGAGATATTTCGTGGTTAAATAAAATGAAGACTAATAGTCGGAAAAAGTTATAGATATTTTCAATACAAATTTCCCCAATCTGACTTACATTAGCTATATCTTGGCATCTGATAGGAAGGAGTGACACAAAATCTTATATATACAAACGGTTATTATGAAAAACTACGTTGATTCATTTTTTGATTTGATAAATCAACAGGGGGCGCTGCTATGTTATTTTTTCGATGAATGTTATAGTATATGCATTTTAACAACTTCCAACACAGTTGAAAACTGTTCATGACTTCTGTTTGTCTGTCCATGTTCTAACTCGCCTAAATATACTGGGATTGTCATATAATTGATATATGTTATTGAAATATACCGTGGCATACTCGGTATTGAAAATCCAATTCATAGTATTTATAGCTCGTTTACATGGACTCTGAAAATAATTCCGTTACATTATGGTCTATGGGGAAAAATCGTTTGGGGTGCATTTTATTGATGTGACGATATTTGAAATATAATGAAATTAATATGCATCACTCAGGTGGATTACAGCATGCTTTTACCGGAGTATACAATAAGTAGCATTTATAGTACAGATACAGGAACGTACAAAATAACTCCTTTACATTGTGATCTATGGAGAAATATCGTTTGTGGTGCATTTTAAAGATGTTATAATACTTTAAGCATGATGAAATTTAAAAAAGATCACAAAGGTTCACTACAACTTGTTTGCACAACTTATTATACTATAGATCAGCGGTTCTTAAACTTTGTAATCTCGCGGACCCCCTTTGATCTAATATGCATTCCGAGGACCCCCAACAATATTTTTCTTAATATAAGATAAGAACATTTTTTAATGTATACACTTTATACATTTTCATTACACATATTCTATGTTTAGTTTACAGCGTTGGAAAAAAACAACTGCATTAATAAGAAAAATAATTATAACATATATTTGAAGACAGTTAAAATATACATGCTTATATTTATTAGGAGAAGGATGAAGCTGCTTGTTTGTTACTAGATGTACAATACCTGTTTCAATGTTTGAAACATCTATCCGTAATTCTGCCTCGACATTCAGTCGATTTCTGCATGTGTTTTGCATGTGCAGAAGGCTGGATAAAGTCTTTTTACACAAATATATTTTGCAGAAGGGAAAGGCAATTTCTTGAGAGGCTATTTTCTTGTAAGCCAATTTTCATGGACCCATCGCATGCTAATCCGAAAATTTATTATAATGCTAATAGTGCTACTATAATGCTATTAGTGCTACATTTTCTTTTCTCTTCACAGGGTGGTTAGGAACAAAGTTAATTGGTCGAAATTATAATACATATCATGCCAAGAATGAATTTCTTTAACTTTTTTTCTTTTTCTGTGACATGTGAGAAGTGCTGCACTTGTTGTGTGTGTTGGAAGAGCGATTTACAAAACACATATTCTTCATATATCTTCATAATGAACGGAAACTATAAAATTAACATTATTGAAAATATCTAAACTCTCATCGATCAAAAAAGCACTAATTTTTACATGTTCAATCAATTAGTTCTCAATATTTTCATACAAGTTTGTGATTCTGTTCTTAACAGTGAATTAAAGAGAAGAAAACAAATATTCTGAAAAAATGTTTAATTTGCACAGTGATGAATTCAGAGTGCGACCAGGGGAGGGGGGAAAATTACTCTTTCCAAGCATTAAAATATCTCGGTTTTATTCTTATTAAAGATCTAGAATAGAAATTCTAGTCCTACAAATCCTCCTTTCCAGAACTACCGAAATTCCTCTCCGGGATAGTCTCAATTCAACACTGAGCTTGAGGACCCCCGACTGTAAGTTCGCGGACCACAGTTTAAGAAACGCTGCTATAGATTATGGAGTGTTTAGGAATTATCGTTTGTGTATAGAGACATACAAAAAAATTCGATTAAAGGACTGACAATGATAGATGATTGCTGAAAGTACTTTTTTTCGCTATCTTATGTAATTTTGTCAAATTTTTAGTGTATTACGTTCTGTCTACAAATTCTATAGATCATATACAGGGCTGCACTAAAGAGTTCGGATATGGACAGCAATTTCTCAAAATAGATTTTTATTGAGTTATGCGCTTTTTAAATTCCTTATTTAGATATCTCGTTTCATCGTATGAAAGAAATAATTTTTTAATAAGATTCTGTTAGTGTTGGAAAGTGTTTCCTAATCCCTGCCGAATGAATATTTTTTCATTCTTGCTATATTTTATTTGTAATTTTAAAAGATTTTAATGAGAATTTCTTCAAAAGAGGCAATCGGGTTACTTACATTCTTAAAAAAAAAAAAGAAAATTGAAATTGTGGGGATTATTTTATCGGAGCTAAAAGCGTCCGTTCGTATCAAAAATTCTCGTTGGAAAATATAACGTCAGTTTTAGCTGTAAATGTATTTAATAAAAACCTACTGCGCGTTAAAATATACATGGATAAAAAATATGAAAAGGTTGTATTTTTAGGTGCGTTCGTAATTATATAAATACGTAGCACCTACAGTCGTCGTCTGTTCCGTCCGTCCGTCTGTCCGCGTATAACAGCGCAAAAACTACTCAACCGAATGGTTTGAAATTTAATATATATAATCGTTGCAGAATTTTGTCGAGTCATTAAAATTTTATGAAAAACAAATCAAAACTTAAAAAGGTATTAATAAAAGTTTTCTTCATTCTATTAAATCCTATCATATATATTTAATTCAGTGATATCCCCTGATAGGTAATGATTCTAGGTTGTCATGATTATTACGTCCTATTTAAGATGAAGTCATATTATTTCCGTATTACTGAATTTAAAAACAGAATTTGTATACTAAAATTGTTTAATTATAGCAATCCTATAATCTACCGACAGTTTTTTGGATAGATGTTTCCGGAGAAATAGATATTAGATGGAGAAAGAGTGTAAATATGGATTTCAAGTTCTGAAAATTTCAAAGCTAATCTTAAGTTTCCCATTGGAATTTTCCGTAAATGTCAGCAAAAGATGAAATATAGCCAACTTAAAATGTACTTATTTTATTAAGAAAATTAATCATATCATAACAACAGACGATATAATTCATTTCACTAAAATAATAACGATGATTTTTTTTTACAGTACTTGTATTCAATATTAGCGCATAGTATAATTTTAATGTAACAGAATTGTAATTAATTGTTTGTAAAAGTGTGTTGAAACTTAATTTCATAAAATAAAATTAATATCTATAATGTGAAAATCTACACATAAAATAAATTTTCTATTCATGATTTTTGCATAGGAGTACAACAGCTATTGCACCAAGATTTGAATATTTATTAAACCAGTCATAGTACGAACGCACCTCATTTGTCGCGTTTCACGTACAATTTCCAACTTGTTTTATTCATAAAACTAAAATAATAATAATAATAATAATATGATTGTGTCAAAATGATGAAGGTTTTGCTGATTTTTCATTTCGTCGTTTCAAAAATTAGAATTAGAACTTTAATTGGTTACTTCATTTTAATTATTTACCTTAATTCCATGCCACGTGTTATTTTGAAATAAACAACAGATGTAATGAATGGAGTTTATTTTTTAATAATGAGAAAAGTTAACATTCATAGAAATTGTTTCACGATAAACTTAATTCATAATACTAACTGTTTTAGAGTTAGCTTATCCAATGTAAGACAAATTTTGTAATGGGATTATTTTTGTAATTTTATTAAAAATTCATCTAGCAGTTCCGTATTATTTTTTTTATACCGCCGAATTTCGACGCGTTCTACCTCTTACAGTATATAAATTACACAAAATTTTATTTACTAAAGGACAATTTTTAAAACATTAGAAAAATTTATATTGAAATACTTACTTTATCTTTTGAATCCAGCATTCATTGCCATATTATTATCAACATACCGATAGAGATAAAAAAATTACGCAAGAATAATACACAAGAAATGCGAACGATATAGCACATGCAATTAAAAATATTAAGACATTGATGATACGTTGCCAAGGGAGACCACGATGAAGCCCGAGCACGATAGTATATCGATTTCCTGAATGTATTCTTTCAGACTAGCAAGAATATATATTGCGAGAAATCGATGGAAATACAGGAATAATACATTCGATAAATAGCTATCGATGAAAATACAAGTTATTTAAGGATTGATACAGTATACTTATTCTTTAACTATACGACTATTAAAACTTTAAGAAATTCAATTTTTCGAAAAAGAATATTTCTGAAAGAGCAGTTATTTCTAAGCATTTTAAAATAAACCATAGAATAAATTGCTATAATTATGCTACTTATGACTAAAAAAGTGCAGGGTGTACTCAATGTATGTAAACAATGATTTAAAATGGTTCTTTACCTCAAAATGTTGATTTTTTTTCTTTAATTGCACACTACAATATTTTTCTTGTGCTACTTAAATATGTTTACATGCAATATTCGCGCTTAAGACAGAACTTAAGTTTATGAATATTTTAGCAAAATTTCCAGTTTGAAATGTTTTACAAAAATACTGCACATTTTCTCATAGTTTATCTATACATAGATTATTTTTTATTGCTGGAATAATGAATGAATTTAAGCTCAGTCTTATAATGTAGATAAGACCTAAAATATCCATAAACATTGTATGTAAAAATATTAAGTAGTTTACAAGGAATCTTAAGCATAATTTTTTCAAAAAGCGCATTTTGTATATTTTGAAATAAACCAATTTAAAATATCATTTATTATTGTTTACATTCAGAACACCTGACACATATCATATATTCTAATACGAGCAAATCTTGTGGGTGGTTATCTCTATAATAAAACTGTAAGTCATGTGACTGTCCTCAACAGTTCCGGGATGCCGCATCGCTTTTTCATATGCCAAGCGGCCATTTTTATTCAAAATTATTTTTTCGAATAAACTGCATAAAAGTTACATTTTAAGAAAGATCGTTCAAAATAAATTAATATTTGAGAGATGACTTGCGTTCAATTATGTATATATTCTGCAATAACTTCAGTCGAAAGATTCGCAGTTCAAATTCTCTATTCATAAAAGTAAACAAAAAAAAGATTGATTCGTCGTGAACATTTAAAATATTAAATCATGGAGGTAATCATTCGCAAAGCAAGTTCTCCGCGAATCAATTTTTGGACCGCTGCCTCGCGTCAAAAAAATAATTCGCACCAGTGAGACAATCAAAGTTTACCATAATTATGTGCTATACAACTCAACTTTCGGACCTTTTCTTGACGTAAATTGAACTCATGTAATAATATTTAATGAATCAGATTTTTAGCATTTTTTAAATCGCTAATACAGCTTTTATTTATCGCGTGTACAAATTAGAAATGATACTTTGATTTTGAAATCAAATGTTTTGATTTATGATATTATTTCTTATTTATTTATTTATTTTCTCTTTTAAATGAAAAGTGTGAAGTATTTTAAATTTATGTAATATAAGCATTTTAGATTAAAGTTAAGTATTTTAAATGAAATGAGTGACAGGTTTATAATTTAAAATTAAATTAATTGTAGTATGAATGACGGTGATGGGAACGATATTTGGCGAATTATCATCTGCTCCCGGCTAACAAAAATACTCATAATTAAAAAAAAGAATAAAAATAAATAAATGATAGTTTGTTGTAAATAAATATTGATATACATATCAAAAATAATTTATAGAATTAAAATAAAAAATAAAAGTAAATAAACAACAATTTCCATAACAAAGTTTTCGCCAAATTGGCGGGGGAGGGGGGGGGGAATCGCGCCAACGTGCGTATGTGACATTTGTGCCCAAAAAATATGCGAAATGCTACCATGATCGCAAAAGTTCATGATTTGTCTATTAGAATCTTCCGATTTGGCGAAGGATTAAGGGAAAATTAAATTATGAATAAATGTAACGTGTTGCAATGTTTAACATACATTTAAGGGAGACCAAACTGGTCGCCAGTGGCGGCTAGTATATATATATATATATATGCAAAAATTATCTTAAAAACGGCTCTAACGATTTTGACGAAATTTCGTATCCTACTGTTTTGGGGCACCAGAAAACCATTGGGCTAGGTCACATACTCGAGAAAATTCGATTAGTGGGTCATTTTGGGTCATTTTGGGTCATGGTCTAGCTAATTGTATCTAAAAAACGGTTCAAACGATTTTGACGAAATTTTGTATGCGACCATTTTCGGGCATGAGAAGTCAATTGGGCTGGGTCACATGTTCGAGAACTTTCGATTAGTGGGTCATTTTTGGGTCAACGCGGGTCAAATTATTTTTATCTAAAAAACGGCTCTAACGATTTTGATTAAATTTCGTGTCCTACGAGTTTCGAGCACGATAAAAGCATTGGGCTAGGTCGCATTTCCGAGAAAATTCGATTAGTGGGTCATTTCTGGGTCATTGTGGGTCAAGATCTAAAAAGCGGCTCAATTTACACTAAATTTTGCATCCAATGGTTTTCGGGCACGAGAAGACTGTTGGGCTAGGTCAGATGTTCGAGAAAATTCAATTAGTGGGTCATTTTGGGTCATTTTGGGTCATGGTGAAGCTAATTGTATCTAAAAAACGGTTCAAACGATTTTGACGAAATTTTGTATCCGACCATTTTCGGGCATGAGAAGTCAATTGGGCTGGGTCACATGTTCGAGAACTTTCGATTAGTGGGTCATTTTTGGTTCAACGCGGGTCAAATTAATTTTATCTAAAAAACGGCTCTAACGATTTTGATTAAATTTTGTGTCCTACGAGTTTCGAGCACGATAAAAGCATTGGGCTAGGTCGCATGTCCGAGAAAATTCGATTAGTGGGTCATTTATGGGTCATTGTGGGTCAAGATCTAAAAAGCGGCTCAATTTACACTACATTTTGCATCCAATGGTTTCCGGGCACGAGAAGATTGTTGGGCTAGGTCACATGTTCGAGAAAATTCAATTAGTGGGTCATTTTGAGTCATTTTGGGTCATGGTCAAGCTAATTGTATCTAAAAAACGGTCTAAACGATTTTGACGAAATTTTGTATCCATTTTCGGGCACGAGAAGACTATTGGGCTGGGTCACATGTTCGAGAACTTTCGATTAGGGGGTCATTTTTGGGTCAAAGCGGGTCAAATTAATTTTATCTAAAAAACGGCTCTAACGATTTTGATTAAATTTTGTATTTTACGAGTTTCGGGCACGCGAAAATCATTAGACTAGGTCAAATGTTCGAGAAAATTCGATTAGTGGGTCATTTCTGGGTCATTGTGGGTCAATATCTAAAAAGCGGCTCAATTTACACTAAAATTTGCAACCTATGGTTTTCCGGCACGAGAAGACTGTTGGGCTAAGTAACATGTTCGAGAAAATTCAATTAGTGGGTCATTTTGGTCATGGGTCATGATATTTGAACTCAAATTTAATGTTGACCGAGCATAGCTCGGTCTTCCCTGCTCGTTTAGTCATAACTAGCGTAAATATCGGAATATTTTGTGCGATTTGTTTTTCAATGCTTAGAAAATATTACTCTTTCACAAATATTATTTTTGAAAAATCACTTTTTTAAAGATTTAACAGTCTTATGCCCTTTGAAGAGACAATACACTTTTCAATGCTTGAAAAAAGAAAAAAAAATCAATTTTTATATTATAATAGGAAATTGATAAAATCGATGTTTTTATATTACATGAAAACTATTTTAGTTCTGAACATTTTTATACCAAATTTAAGTATGAGTGCTTTTAGCCAGCTTTCATTATAAAAAGTATGAAGCTATCTATTGCAGCCGTTTGGAGGGAAACAGTTACGAAACATTTCAGTATATTTACACCGATCATCAATCCCATACCTCCAAAATTACCCCCTATTCAAATGTTGATTTATTATCTGTATATATATATCTGTACTAGCTGACATGCCTGGCGTTGCCCGTGCCCGTGATAATAACCTTAAAAATACCTAAAATCAATGTTGAATTTATATTTTATATTTTTAAATGAAAATATATCCAAACGAACTGAAGGACAGTCGTTATAGTTATTGCCGATTTAATGTCGATTTAATTTCTGACGTTTTGATATATTAAACTCTTTCAATTCTCACCAAAGTTCCTGAGAAAACCTAAATAATATAAAGCGCTCCCCCACCTTTCCTATTCTAAACTCAAAATAATATACAATATTGGCCAATTTATTAGTACCATTCGAATTATTTTTCCAAAGCCTTGTTTCTAAGATGATTATATTAAAATTAAATAAAAATCATGCACTCGTGACATCATAATTCACTTTTATATTTTAACAAAATAGTAAGGCTACTATAATTTGTGACTCGTGCTATAGCCAGTATACGTCAGGACACATTGTCATTATCATTATCTTTTTACGTGTGAAGATTTCGCTATGGTACTCCATTGTGAAATTTGGTAATTTTTGAAATTCAATATTTGAAAAACGGCATAATAATTAGATTTGAAATTTATATCAAGAAAAATACAATTTTTTACCTTTCTAACACAGCTTGTCTAACAATCTTCTGACAAATACTTTTCGAGCTATTAATTTTTTTCAGTAAGTTCAAATGTTTCATTTTTCGAGATTAATCTGTGGCAACGATTAGCGGAAATCCCAGTCGTCAGCAACGCATAGCTTTTTATTAAAGAGGATATTATATGTACTATCTCCAATCTGTATGTATATACACTTCTGATATTTGTCGACCAATAGCACTCGTATTTATGAACCGATTTGGATGTGACTAAGTATGTTTATAGCACTTACCAAGGTCTCGACTAAGTTCGTTAGCCAGCTTCATCAGCAAACTTGTTTTAAAATGTCGACCATTTAAAGATTTCAAATTCAAAAAGATTTATAAAAAAAAAATTGAAATCCTAAAAGTTTTTTCCATTTAGGGTTCGGCCTCGATGTAAGGATTCCGGTGCATATTTTGTTTCGCTTCGCTCTGTATAACAGGATGGAAAAATAATGCTTCAAGCATAGATTATGATACATTTTCCAATATTTCTAGAATACTTTAACAAAACTTCGCCATTTAATAAGGAAAAGATACCTAAATAGACATTTTAGAAATTGCATAACACATTTTAAAACCCGATTTCAACAATAACCGTTCATAGCCCAAAACGTACTCTAATTCATTTTTGGCAGCCGTGTATATGATCTATAGATTTTTATACTTTCTACATAGTATTCTAAAATTAATCTTAGCAAGAAAACTCATGACACAGTAGAAGTTTCATCTTCAGAAATTTCTACCAATAGATGAAAACGTGCTTGCAAACGCTCTTTTGCACAGCCCTGTATATTGCCAGAATTTTATATACGCCACATATTAAGCCGCTATTTAAATCAGGCAAAAATACGCCGAAAGCTACTGAAATCTCACTTTCAGGAAATACTATTCAGCGGGACACGTATCCAGTTTTTCATAGCCCTATATCAGGGGTGATTGTGTTCCGGTATTTTGTGCACCACTAAATTTATATAGCAATATGCTTAGTAAGCCATCCCAGAATTCATCGATTAAAGAAGTAAAAGATTCCTATACAAATTTAGTGGTGTACAAAATACCGGAACACAATCACCCCTGCCTATATACGATTTTATTTGCATTCTACAAACATCTCTTAGTATACTAAATATAAATGAGCTTGAAAATGAATAAATGAATTTAAAAACACATCTAAGCAAGTTATATTTATGCTCGGTAATGTTTACGAATATTTTTATGTAGCCATGCATACGATCTGTATAATTTATATACACCACGTAATATCCAAAATTTAGTATAACTATAAAACGCATATCAGAACAGAAAACGCACTTCCAGCAATTATTCCCAATAGACAATACTGCGGATATAGTAATGTATCCGACTTCTTTTGAGTGTCCTTGTAAATGAACAATAAATACTATGCAAATCCTATTCTATAGCAATCTTTTTGTAGTAAACCTCAGTAATATATATCAATTTCATCATGTTTGAAGTAGTGCAAAATAGCTAAAAATACTTTACAAGCAGTTTTTCCTCGTAGACCATTATATACTAATCGAATTCTTTTGTGTAAAGCTGTAAATGAATGATAATTGCTTTGCACTCCATACTCTACAGAATACATCTTTTACTGCACCTTAGACTTTTATATCAATTTCATCATGTTTGTAACAGAGTAACATCATTAAAATAGACTTCAAACGATTTTTCCTCATATGCCATAATGTAACTTAATTCTTTTGACTGTCCCTGTAAATGAACTGTAACTGCTACACATAATGTATTCTAAAGTAACCAGTAACCTTTTTGCAGTGCACCTCAATATACCATATAAATTTCATTATGTTTCGAATAGAGTAAATAACAACATTAAAATACATAGCAAATGATTTTTCACCATAGACCATACTGTAACAGAATACTTTTGAGTGCCGCTGTAAATGAACTATAAAAGCTACACACTTCATTTTCAATACCGAACATGCTATAACAAACCTCAACAACATATATGAATTACATGTAGAGTTGCAAAGGCTAGAAAAAACCCGGTTTAAACCCGGGAATAAACCGGGTTTTTTGGGAATAAACTTGGATTTTTGGGAATAAACCAGGTCTTTTGGGAATAAACCTGGGAATAAACCGGGTCTATTGGAAATAAACCCGGGAATAAACCGGATTTTTGCAACTCTAATTACATGGAAATACGAGTATATTTAAGCCAGTTAGAACTTGGACAGACGAACAGACGGCCAGACAAACCGAATTCATAGGTTTAATTTTCTGAGTATGCGCTTATAGAGACCTCTCTTGTCAGTACCATATTTTGTAGCCCAAGGCGTTTAAAACTTTCTGAGTAAGTGAAAAACATAAAGAAATACGTTCTTTCTTAATGTGATAATTTTCAGCCCTGTACCAGGAGGAAAAGGCAGTTTCCCTATTCCCTGGTTTTGAGATTTTAGTTATACCGGAAAACACGAAGTTAAAATGCGTGGAATCCGATTAAAGAAGATTCATTCCCAGTTCTCACCAATACTGAATTTGAATGAGAATTTCTCCAAATTAGACAGCTGTAGCCAAGTTGGCTTCATTTATGGCAACCTATCTTTGTCCTCAAATTTGGTGATATTTCGACAAATGGCGCCAAGCATGGCGAAAATTTGACGCTGATGAATATGAAAATATCATTTTAAGCATATGAGAGTTGGAACAATGGTCAAAACAATGGAAAAAAATTCCCAGAAACCATGTTCACTATAACTCATATAAATATATTTTTTGTGTATTTTTATAGGAATTTTCTATTTTGTACATTATAATATATATATATATATATGAAACAAATTTTAATTTTGTCGCCGTTGGCATCATCAATTCTAGAATTCTGTTTATTTCCCATTATTCTAAATTATTTTCTCGTTCTAGTATTTAGATTGTCAAAATTCCGCATAGCTAAAAATTCTTTATTCTAAATTCATTCTGTTAAAAAAATGGCGCTAGATGCTGTTCTGTTAAAATTACACACTTTTTATTCCATTAAAATATCGCATTCTGCAATTTAATTCTTTTAAAGTATCACTTTCCCAGCTAAATATTTTAATTCTCTCGAAAAAACAACCTATATCTTTTTATTTTTATTTCCCTCTGTTTTCTGGCAAAAAAGTATTTTTTTTTCTGAAAATATAAAAGCTAATCTCAGTTTTAATATGAAATTTTATCTTGGCATTCTGCCCAGACCCAGTAAAACCTACGTACTTTTTTAAATTCCTACTATTAGCTCACACTCTCTCTCTATATATATCTTGTTGGAATTTTCAATCGTTAATAAAATATTTTCTATTCATCCTATCAAGTTCAAATAAATTTTTTTAAACTTGTACTGGATGACAATTGATGTTAATACAGTTTTTTCGAAATATTAATTAATTAATTAAATTTAATTAATTAATTTTAATTTTATATTTCATTTCTGTTCAAAAGTATAGACTCACTCCATATTTATAGTCTCACCTTCACACGTAAAAAGATAATGGGGCTGTTCACGGACGAAGATCAGGCGGCTCGCGGGCGAAGGAGACTATAAATGGGGAGTGAGTCCATACTTTTGAACAGAAATGAAGTATAAAACTAAAATTAAATAATAAAATTTAATTAATTAATTAATATGTGAAAAAACTGTATTATCGCTAACTGTAACATCGCTATGGCACTTTATTGTGAAGCTTGGTAATTTTTGAAATTCAATATTTGAAAAACGGCATAATCATTAGATTTTAAGTTTATATCAAGAAAAGTACAATTTTTTTTACCGTTCTAACACAGTTTGTCTAACAATTTTGTGAGAAATACTTTTCGAGCTATTAATTTTTGGTATTTTAGCTATTTATTTTTTATTTAATTTTTAATACATTTCAAAAATTTCTCTTATGTAAGATATTTAGCAGGATATAAACTTAGGAATAAATACCGTCAGTGGCGAAGCGTGTAGACCGCTGGAAAAAAAATTCTATTTGACCTAAGTAGGAATTGACTTTTAAAAAAAGTTTTTATATTACTTGTTTTCTTATTTGTTCGAAAGAATCAGGTTTTTTCCGGAGCAAGCCTAGAATATCATTCCCGCGCTTTTTCAGATGAAAGTTTTAATCTCCTTCAAATCATAGCGCCAAAGAAATAGAGTTCCGTGGTGTTCATTGATATTATTGGTCGAAAGACTGTTTTGACGGCTCTGTATCCGTGAGCGTTGGAGAAGGGTTATATGCGGGTTTTCCCGCCTTGAGAGCAGATTTGTTCCTGGGATCATGATGTAGCATAGGTCCGGCGCGTATCTCGCGACCATGGAACAAAATCCCCGTAGCCGCCGATAGAATCTACGACGCTGCCTAGTAACATCTTGTGTCTTCTTCGAGAATCATTAATTTAATTCACGAAGCCTCTCTTGGTACTGAAAGTCATTCTTTATGGAATTATCATGCGAACTTGTAAAAGCATAGCCTCAGAATTTTCCCGGATTTTAATAAAATGTGGATGGGAATCAACTGCCTTATTATTTTCCTTCAGTCAGCACACCATGAATTGGAAATATCGACGCTACGACTGCAAATTCCTATGTGGAAACCTCTGGCCTTTATAGTGTGATTTACAAAAAAAAAAAAAAAAAAAAAAAAAAACGGTGATTCAGTGGAAACGTCACATATATAATATACAAATATATATACATACAAATAATATATATATATATAATATAAAATTTTGTTTAATATATATATAATATATATAATATATATAATATATTAAAATTATAATGGCAATTGTGAACTAAATATTTACCTTGCTATCCTTCCTTCGAAAATATTAAAAAACAACAAAAATTATATAAAGCGTATAATTTTTTGTATTTTTATATGGACCACTTCTCCATTTTACGATTTTAAGTGCTATTTATATGAGATATATTTTTACTGAGATTCCCACAAGCTTTTTTCGGTAAGATTTTTCTTGTGTTTATTAATTGTTTACAATTTGCCCCCTGACAATAACAATTATTTTTCACAAAAAGGCCTGTTAGATTTGTTAAATATGTTTGTTTATGTATTTTCATTACTTGTTAAAATATCGAAAATGGTGATAAAATTTTGATTTAGAATTGTACTAGTTTTTTTAAGATTTTGCAAAAACACGGTTTAATAAATGTATGTTTATAAATATTTAAAAAAAAAAAAAAAAAAAAAAAAAAAAAACATGTTTTTCTGCCATCTGGAAAGATTTGGTTAGATGCTAAAGCTTCCTTTTGGCGATATTTTAGATTTTTTCGCCAATCGCGCCAACCTGCACAGGATACGGAACTCTTCCCTATAATGCCAGATTCCCACCGGCATTTCTGAGTAATATTTTGCTTTTGTACGTGAAGAAACTGCTTTTACTTATTTTGAAACACATTTGTTTGTAAATTCTGGTGACATTCAGTCATTTCAACAAGAAGTATACCGCAGAACTTTCCGGATGACCCAATATCAGTGTCGATGTAAAAATGAAAATACCCTGAAATCTTAATTCGGTACTTTTCCGTTATACGGATACCATGCAAAAATGTATGCTAATGCATAATGTATGTAAATGTATGCTTGGCGACAATGGTGTCCGTATAACGGAAAAGTACCATAAAAGGTTTATTTATACTATATAAATACGGTACTTCTTTATTATCCCGTGGACCACTTTTCATAACAAAAAACTATCGCCAAACTATAACGCCAAATAAACGGGAGAACGTTGCCATTAGAATATCAAAATAAATAAATAAATAAAATATAAGAATTTAAGGACACAATTGTTATTTTAATTAATGAAATAACTAATAAATCAGAAAAACATAATGAAAACTACACGCAAATGTCGAATTAAAAACAACTTGATGACATAACAAACACGTATAATGCTTCTGACATCAAGTAAATGGGACTGCATTTTTGGCGTTTAATCTTACAGTTTGGCGATAGTTTTTTATTATGAAAAGTGGTCCACGGGATAATAGAGAAGTACCGAATTTTCTTGTTAGATAGGAGTTAGAATGAATCCGTTTCTCTCCAATATATTTGTTCTGCCAATTTAGGAAATTTTATACGTATTTTCGGAAATACTGTACAATATTTTACAATTTATCTTGTTTGATAGCTTGGAATCGCATCTGTATAAATATGAAAAGCTATCAACATTGAAAATAACGTTAATTTTATTACGCAATACTTAAAAAGGGAAAAAATCATAACAGCACATGTTAAAACTACATTATTAAAAACATATTAGAAAACACAAAATAATGGAAAAACACATTAAAATTACTAATACCTTTTAAAATGCAACATTTAATAATAAAATGTCAAAAATCACAATACAATTTCAAAAACAATCATGTTAGCGAATACACATGATGCCAAACGGAAATGAATAAATATATATTTAGTAGTAGTGGAATTTTTACAGGAATGACGCATGGTGCTGAATGTAAAACTGGCGCCTTTCTTTTGTGCGATTATTCAGTGCTGTATTTGAGAGGTCACGATTTGAGGAGATACACATGAAATACTAAAATTTCCATCACATTTTTTTATATATCAATTTTCTTCACAGAATTTAATTTAAACACGGAATAGACAGGATGAAAAATTAATGAAAATTACGCCATTTTGACTCAAACAAAAACAGGTTTTAGTTTAGTAGAAATATGTTTTAGTAGTTAGTAAAAACATGTTTTAGTTTCATGAATGCAAATGGACATTTTCGTTGGAATGTGATTTTATATTCTTCCAGAACAATAATTTTTAGTACGAATTTTTCGTTTTTCTCAAGAACAGAGGCAGAAAAATTACGTCATTGTGATGCAATAGTAGCTTTTTTTTTGCCTTACTCTCAGTACCAGGGAAACGCAAACGATCCAGTGAAATAAAGTATGGGCTTTATTGGGAATCTGGGTTCGAGATTGTAAGAAATCACGTGTTGGTGGTATTTTACCATCGGAATTTATAATTGAATGTATGCATGCAATACATAGACAAACAAATATAAACACAGCAGGGAGGTCACATGATGGTGGTTTATGACGTCACGCTAATAAAGCCCATTAATACGTAGGATCTAGTTTATCCTTGGTAAAGCGAAGTGAAAAACCAGGAAAGTGATGTCACTTTAGCACAATCGTAGTAAAATGTTTCAGCTGAGTGAATGAAAGTGCACGTTTTATTTTTTAAATGGTGCCAATTTTACCCTATGAAACTTCCGCTTCGCCGCGATTAATAGCTTTTAATATTTAGGAGTGCAGAAAACTGCTTCTAGTAATTTAATGTGTAAGTATTATACTATATGTATACATATAGCATAATTATTACAAAATTACTGAACGAAACTAGTACATAACAAAAGTCTAAGAAAAGAAAAAAAAAACTGGAAGTATGAAATATTTTAGTTTTTATCTAAGGTTATATCTAAAAAATTCCTCCATCAGTTCTTTCGTATGCAGATGTTTTTTATGGACTCGTTTGATGCACCCATTAATTTTCAATGATATGAATAAAAATTAAATTTACACACTTGCTACATCCATGAAAGAAATACGTAAAAGCTTAAAGTACAGCGAAATAAGTTAATCCCATTTGCTTCGTAAGTTACGTATTTGTTTACGACCTAATGTCATTTGAAATTAAAATTGGCTCCGTGCTGCTTGCTAATCGGTTTGAATTGCTCTAGGTTCAGCGTAAATTCTTATGTCAGAACTCAGAAGTGTATTTCGTGAATTTCTGAAAACTTTGAATAAATGATAAGATTTTAAAGTGTGCAGCGACCGTATCTGCTTAAGATTAATTTTAAAATTCCTTTGGACTATCTGAAAAATATATTTCCTTAATATATGTAACCTGTTTTAAAGCCTGACGTGTTTTGCGAAGACATTAATTTTAGAAAAGAACTGCAGTGATATCTCAACTAATGAATGTGTTGAGGTCAGACAGACGCAGGCGAGGATTGAACCAGAGACCTCTTGTCTATTCCTGTGGTTAAACTTGTTGACGTCGGATGTCCAATGGGGACCCGTGAGCGATGCTGTCATGCGCATGTCTGATGCGCTACATGACAGGCTTTAGTTGTCGCAGGCATGTGTTGATGCGCGGTATGATAGGTTTGATGTTGTCGTGCGCATGTGTCTATGCGCGGTATGACAGACTTTGTGCTGTGAGAATATAAAAGGCTTTGCGGGCTGGGGATGATTTATTTGGTGCTGCCCTCTTTTAGTCTTGAGAGGAGATGATTTTGGTTGTGTGTTCTTCTCGGATTAACAATGTAGAGGTCGGGTAGGAGCTGGCGAGGATTGAACCAGGGACATCTTGAACAGTAGGCCAGCGACATAACGTCGAGCAAAATCCTAAGGCAGTTACTCGCTTCTAGTAACTCGTTATAGTCGGCTCGAGCGAGATGGCATCACTATAAATCTTTTAGCTAACGATAATTGTTTTCCCTGTTTTTCTCACCCAAATATGAACGTGGGTTTTGCTTACGAACGTTTTGATGGATGTGTGCACTAACATAACATAGCATTACATTGCATTCCTATTGGATGATAAATCAGCTTCGGGTAATGAACATTTCGGATAATGAATGTACTTCTACAGTGTGTCCTAAAAGTTCCTGTTCTCCAAATTGAAGAACTCATTGTCCGTGATTTTTTTTCTAATATTAAATTTTATCGTCTGCTTATCATTGCGTCAGTTCTTGAGTTTTTATCGTTTGATTCTTTTCACACTCATTTGGTGCGATGATAAAGTTATTTTGTTATGTTATTTTGTTCTTCATAGTAAAATGAGTTTATCTCGCATTCAGAGAATCGCGCAGCTTGAAACTTATTTTGAATGTAAATCGTATGAAATGTGCAAAGATGATTGGCGATATTAATACCCAAATGATGCAATACAGAGTAAAGATACGCTATATCACCTCGTTCGACTATTTCGTAATACTGGTTCGGTGGAAGACAAGCACAGGACCGGGAGGCCGAAAGTTCTTACACCGGCCTTTCTGCAAAACACTCAACGAAGGACATTACAAACTCCTCAAATATCCGTGAGGCGTTTGGCACAAGAAATGGGCGCATCTCGTGGATCGACACATAAATTTTCGTGCTTATCGTGTAAAAATGGTACAAGAGATAAAGCCACCGGACTTTGAGAAGCGAATTCATTATCGCCGGAGTGAAGAATTTTTTGGCGATCGACTCATTTCAAAAAATCTTTGGCCACCAATCTCCTGATCTGAGCATCCCAGACTTTTTTCTGTGGGGATATTTAAAGAACAAAGTTTATGCAAATAATCCTCAAACAATAGATGATCTGAAAATTGACATTACTCAAAGGATAGAAGAAGTCACCCGCAGCATGTTAAAACGCGTTTCTACAAATATGAGCAAACGAGTTCAGCTTTGCTCCAGCAAAGGGGCGGACATTTTGAACATTTATTATAAATGTAAGTTCAGTATTTTTTCCTACGTGATGTTAAAGGTGTTTGTTATCATTAGCATAAAACGAATCGTTTTAAAGTTTGTTGTTTTGGGAATAATAAATACATATGTCGTCAGTACAGGAATTTTTTGGGCACTCGGTAGAACGAATTATGCGTGTTAGCCCAGGTATCAATAACTGTACACTGATTTAACTCTAGCGCATTGATAAGTTGCTTCAGCATAATATTTTAAAACATGTAGTATTTGTGGATGTAATTAGTTTCAGAAATCCAAATGATTACGAAAGTTTAAAAAAATGAAAAAATAATCTAAGAAGTTTAGGAAAAAAATCGCCTTTTCGTTATACTCCTTCGTGCCAAAGTAGTTAAGATTCATAAATACTTTTAATCTTAAAATTGCTTTTGTGTGGAGTGCACCATATTTAATACATAATAGGATATTTAAAACTTTAACTTCATGCATACACACATCCTTTCCTTTTCTATATGTTTACATACATCCCTATATTTTTCATATTCTCGTCCACCTAACATACTTGAATAAATGTTATAGTATACTTACATATGATAAATTTCAATACACGTAAAATCCACCCCTTTTCAACAAAGAAAATAATGGGTACTAATGAACCATCTTCCGTAATCCTAATCTACAACACAAGAAGTGAACAACAATGATTTTTATCCATGGTCATGGTGCTTTGATGATAAATGATATAATTTTTTGTTCCTGCGATTGAAAGTAATGAAAACTCTGTCGCTTCATAAGTAAAAATAAATGTATAAAATAAAGTATAATTAAGAAGAAAATACGACATATTTTTTAAGAAATGATTCTATCTTTTTTTTTCTTTACATGTAGAAATCTATAATATACCTTAAAAAATCGGTCATCCTTTTATGAGAATTCTGATATTCTTTACGGACTCATTTGCTTCTCCATTAATTTTCAGCCATTTCAGCCAAAACAACATATACAAAAATACTACATCCATGAAATAAATACTTAAAAAACTTAAAGCGCAGGCGAAAAACTTAACCTTGTTTCGAAACTTACGCATTTTGTTTACGACCTAATGTCATTTGAATTTTAAATTGACACGGTGTTGCTTTACAAATCGGTTTAAATTGCTCTAGGTTCAGAATAAATTATTAAGTCAGAAGTGTATTTCTTGGATACAGGAGAGCTTTGAATAAATGATAGGATTTCAAAGAGTACAGCGGCCATTTCTGCTTAAGATTCCTTTTGGAATTCGCTTGGATTATCTGCAAACGATATTTCCTTAATGTAACCTGCATTTAAGACATTTGTTTTTCTCCTGTGGGGATTCGCCTGTTTCGCGAAAACATTAATTTCAGAAAACAACTACACTGGTTTAACTCTAGTGCTTACTTGGGCATAATACTTTAAAAGATTTGTAGGTATAAATATTTGCAACTGTCAGTTTCCCATTCAAGTAAAAATAAATTAAATGAGCTTAAATAACAAAGAAAAGCATAGAACAGCATACACTTTTTTAAATTCCTACTATTAGCTCACACTCTCTCTATATACATCTTGTTGGAATTTTCAATCGTTAATAAAATATTTTCTATTCATCCATTCAAGTTCAAATAAATTTTTTAAAACTTGTACTGGATGACAATTGATGTTAATACAGTTTTTCAAATATTAATTCATTAATTAATTTTAATTTTATATTTCATTTCTGTTCAAAAGTATAGACTCACTCCATATTTATAGTCTCAACTTCACACGTAAAAAGATAATGGGGCTGTTCACGGACGAAGATCAGGCGGTTCGCGGGCAAAGGAGACTATAAATGTGGAGTGAGTCTATACTTTTGAACAGAAATGAAGTATAAAACTAAAATTTAATAATAAAATTTAATTAATTAATTAATATTTGAAAAAACTGTATTAACGCTAACTGTAACATCGCTATGGCACTTTATTGTGAAGTTTGTTAGTTTCTGAAATTCAATATTTGAAAAACGGCATAATCATTAGATTTTAAATTTATATCAAGTAAAATACAAATTTTTTAACTTTCTAATGCAGTTTGTCTAACAATTTTGTGAGAAATACTTTTCGAGCTATTTATTTTTTATTTAATTTTTAATACATTTCAAAAATTTCTCTTATGTAAGATATTTAGCAGGATGTAAATTTAGGAATAAATACCGTCAGTGGCGAAGCGTGTAGATCGCTGGAAAAAAAATTTCTATTTGACCTAAGTAGGAATTGACTTTAAAAAAAGTTTTTATATTACATGTTTTTACTTACATGTTTACACAAGTCCTTCTCACAAATTTACATCCGAAATTACATACGTACATATATTTTATGTGCTTACACGTATTTTATAATTTACATACATATTTACATTTTTCAATAAACACAACAGAGTGAACTTTTATATAATTTAATTATATATAAAATATTCTTTCATCCTTTTTACATTCTTCTATCTATAATTGATAAGATATCTGTAATAGAAGAAAGTATTGCAATCGGAATTTTTTTCGACTTCCGATTTTCGACGGATTTATAGGTTTTAAGGGTCAGAGATTCCGAAAAACATGTTTTTACAAAAACTCTGTTTGTCCATCTGTCTATCCTCATTGTATCATCGAATAGTATATGAAGTTATGCTTCAAACTGAACCATTTTTTTCTATATTTTTGGCTATGGCCAGCAGGTCCCAATTGAATTTGGCGATATTTCGACGAAAGGGGGTGCTGCGATAGCGATTTTTGTGCCATATTCACTATTGTATCATCAAAAAGTTTATGAAATTATGCAAATAATTGAAACAAATTTTTTGTATATGTTTTTGACTATGGCCTGCATGTCCCAGTTGAATTTGGGGATACTGCGCCTGGAGAAGGCGTTGTGATAGCCATTTAAAGATTTCAAATTAAAAAAAAATGTGCAAAAAAATTGGAAATCCTAAACTTTTTTTCGTTTAATGTTTGGCGTTGATCCAAGGATTCCAGACCACTTTTTGTTTTGCCTCTATCTTAAAAAATGAGATATAGCAGGTTGAAATTTTAGGGTGGCTGACATTTTGAAACAATGCAGCAGGATTACTTCATAAACGGGTTTAATTTATGAGTTTTAGTGAACAAGGTTTCGGCAAATTTTCTTTCATTGTTGGAACTATCTTTTCAACTCTTACATGGTTAACACTATACACTATATTGCCAAAGATGACCGGTCACTTGCGATTTTAGACGTTTTGCTAACTATCTAGAAAAATACATGAGGAATTAACCTGAAACTGCAGGTGTGTAAACACTATAGCATAGGTTATATATTTCAGCGACGAAACCCCCTAGGGGACTGTCAGCAAATTGAAAAAGAACGAATATCTTTTAGATAACCCTGTAAAAACTAATTTAGCAAAGGCGTTCAAACTCGAGATTATTAATAAGTGGCTTACTGTAATATACTGTGTTCATTTTTATGAGGATAGCATGTATGCTCGTAGAGAAATTAAGGTTTTTATAAAAACAGTCCCAAATTTTGCCTAGCTGTTTGCTTATAATTTGCAGAGTTCTTAATATAAAAAAAAGTTCTTTTCAGAAAATATGACAAATAACATTATACATAATACTCTGCAATCATAATTAAAAAATAATAAAAATTGGATGAAAAATGAGTAGGTTCACTAAAAAATGTTTCACTGCGCATGCGCAAATGCAATCAAAATATAATATGCATAATGTATTAGCTAAGTATATAAACTTTTGTGAAAGTCTCAAAATCATAGCTTGAAAATTCTGAAAATTATCGTCGATAGAATAAGCTCGAAATCCGCTGTTCACAAAAGGAAGCAAAAATATGAGGGGTTGTATCCAAATATAGCAGTACGTGCAATATTGTGTACGCTATCATGGCACTAATCAACAGATATTTGATACAACCCCTCATCTTTTTGCTTCTTTTTGGGAACAACGGATTTTGAGCTTATTCTATCGACGATAATTTTCAGAATTTTCTAGCTATGATTTTAAGACTTTCACAAAAGTTGCTCTATATACTTAGCTAATACATTATGCATATTATATTGTGATTGCATTCACGCATGCGCAGTGAAACATTTTTTAGTAAACCTGCTCATTTTCATCCAAATTTTAATATTTTTTAATTCTGATTGCAGAGTATTATGTACAATGTTGTTTGTCATATTTTCTGAAAATAACTTTTTTTTTATATTAAGAACTCTGCAAATTATAAGCAAAAAACTAGGCGAAATTTGGGACTGTTTTTATAAAAACCTTAATTTCTCTATGAGTATACATGCTATCCTCATAAAATTTAACACAGTATATTACAATGAGCTACTTGTTAATAATCATGAGTTTGAACGCCTTTGCTACATTAGTTTTTACAGGGTTATCCAAAAGATATTCGTTCTTTTTCAATTTGTTGACAGTCCCCTATGGGGTTTAGTGGAAAAATCTTCGCGGAAATATATAACCTATACTATCATGAGAGACGGTAGTTTCTCGAGTGCGCAGCAAAAACCGAAAAACCGAAAGCCCAAAACCGAAGATTACCGTCACTCTATATATACACCTAGTTTGAGTTCAAACGAAAAGCGAAACGCCGACATTTAATATCTCAGCAAATATAAGGCATATCGTTTTGATTTTTTGACAGCTGACTTATATCTCCGGTCTAACTCTATCCTGAAATTTATACATTTCTACATGTAGTAGATTTTAAGATCTGGAAACCCATTTTTAAGTAAAATGGGAAGTTTTTCTCTCTGCATGTAATGGTGTCATGGCGTAAATCGCTTTTCTCGAAATCCGCTCGGAGGATTTAAAAAAAATTAATATATGATACTAATCGGTTTTAGATGAAGCGAATCCCCTGATCCGCTTAAATAGGAAAACTCTAGTTTTTTATATAATCTGGTTTAAAAATGGGAATATTTTCTTAAGCCTATTGCTGTAGAAAAGCATAGCGCTTTTTACGCCTTTCCACCGCGGCGCCATAAGGTTAAAAATGGATCTACGGCTGGCCGTTAAAACTTCTGAAACTTCTGATATGTTCGCGGGCTAATTATTTAGATTCTTTTAATTCAAAAACAATGAATTATATATTATAAACATGTAAAACATATGTATTAAATTCAATTGTGGTTTATATGTTTTCTCTTTTTGTTAGAAAGAAATAATTTCAGATTTTAAACATGCATAATGGTCGAAAAATTATTTGGATTCCTTTTTCAAAATGTGGAAATATTTTTTAATTACATGTATTCAATTTTACTGCTAAATATAATAAATCTTTCATTTTCTACTGATAAAATATTTTTCATTTCTTTGTTTCTTTCGCAACGAAGACAACCAACCAACTATTATCGTATCAATGCGTGAAGCACAAATTAGCGAGCGTTTGAAGTACAACAGCTTTGTTTTTTTACTAATTGAACAATTCGGAAAAGATGGGCACAGGAAAATTCAAAGATATTGTACTTAGTATTAGGTATTTTGTTTATTTATTCATTGTTTTTTATTTTATTTGCCTTTGTTCTTATAAAAATTTTCGTTTTGGAATGATGCTTAGTTGGCCTACAATCAGAGAAACTGCCAGTTACATGTTTTTATGGCTTTAAAATATTACTTTTATGTTATTTTGTAAAAGAAAATGCAGAAAGTTAGTTCTGAAAAAGTGTTTTATGTTATACAATGGATAAATAAGCTCTTACTTTAAATCTAGAGTTTGAAAAGTAAACAAATAGTTTTTTTTTCTCTCATTGCATTACCAGTTCGTGTGACAGAAACTTCTATCTTCATGAATGTTTTGCTTTTATTTTATATTAATTTTTCACATTCATATTTTAATAAGCTTGTTAAATAGTTTTCGAGCACTATATTGTTTTAATGTCAAATGTTACATTAAAAATTATTAAAAAATACAGCAAAAAAATTGCTATTTGCTTGCAAAGCTTAAGAATATAATCATTTTAACCCACATAGGTTTTTCTAGCTTTAAAATATTATTTTTATGTTATTTTGTAAAAGGAAATGCAGAAAGATAGTTCTAAATAAGTGTTTTATGCTATACAATGCATAAAAAAGTTTTTATTTACTTTAAATTCGGAGTTTGAAAAGTAAACAAATAGCTATTTTATTTTTCAATTTTTCTATCATTTAACTGTGACTTTAAAAATCATTTAAAATGATTAATTTAGAGGTATGAAATACCTTATATGTGCTTAAATCACAGAAAATATACAACTTTAGTACGTATATTACAGGGCTCTGTTTAAGAAGAATTAAGAAGACCTTTAAAGGATCCTTCACAATTTTTTTCATCTTAAAACAGTATCCTTCACAATTGTTTTCATTTTAAAACACGTTATTTCACATTACTTTTCATATTAAAACAGGATCCTTCACAAAAGTTTTTCCTACCAAAAATTATCTCTTCACAAATTTAATCATCTTAAACTTTTCCCAATTTTTGTATAAAATACTGTTTACTGCACTGTAAAAAAAAATCTGTAAGGTTACTAAGAATTTTCTAGGAAACTGGGATGCCTAGAACTTTTCATGTAACTGCAACAAAAAAAATTCATGTAAAATTACTAAAGTTGTTCCAGTAACTGTTACTAAATAATGTTCAGTAAACTTACTAACGATTTTTTAGGAAGTTTACTAAAGAATTTTTTTGTAAATTTACTAAGGATTATTTAGTAAACTTACTAACGATTTTTTAGTTAGTTTACTAAAGATTTTTTTGTAAATTTACTAAGGATTATTTAGTAAACTTACTAACGATTTTTTAGGGAGTTTCCTAAATAATTTTTAGTAAATTTACTAAGGATTATTTAGTAAACGTACTAACGTTTTTTAAGGAGTTTCCTAAAGAATTTTTAGTAAATTTACTAAGGATTATTTAGTAAACGTACTGACGTTTTTTCAGGGAGTTTCCTAAAGAATTTTTAGTAAATTTACTAAGGATTATTTAGTACACTTACAAAAGATTTTTTTGTACATTTACTAAAATTTGTTTTGTAAATTTGTGAGGGACTTTATAGTACATTTACTACGATTTATTTAGTATTGTACTTAAGGGGGGAGTTCAGGTTGAGCAGCCGGAAAATGTCATTAATTTGATTACTAAAAGCTCTGTAGTTTCAAAACCAATTAATGAAATACAATTTTTTTCTATACTTTCATAAAATAGTAATGGTTTTCAAAAACATTCAAATATCTATATAGTTAATTATATGCAATATTAATTAGTTAAATTTTAATGACAAAATTAACGTTTTTAAAATATGAATTTTCAAATATGCATTTTGCGCACAAGATTAAAAAAATTCTACTGCAGATATATATTTAATATTGCATTTATATTTACTCATACTACTATATTTTACACTGAACCTAAATTTAAAAGTATATTCAAATTCATTTGCATAATTAATGGCTTTAAAAATCATTTTTAGTAAATTTAGTAAAAAAAAAAAAAAAAATGCGCTTATTTATTCAATAAAAATTTTTCTATGACAAAACTCAGGCTAAATTGAGGTTCAGTGTAAAATATAGTAATATAAGTAAATATAAATGCAATATTAAATATATATCTGCAGTAGAATTTTTAAAATCTTGCACGCAAAATGCATATCTGAAAATTCATATTTTTAAAACATTAATTTTCTCATTAAAATTTAACTAATTAATATTGCTAAATATATATATTTGAATGTTTTTTAAAAAAACATTAGTATTTTATGAAAGTATAGAAAAAAATTGTTGTATTTCATTAATTGGTTTTGAAACTACAGAACTTTTAATAATGGTCAAATTATTGTCATTTTCCAGTTGCTCAATCTGAACTCCCCCCCCCCCCCCTTAAGTACAATACTAAATAAATCGTAGTAAATGTACTATAAAGTCCCTCACAAATTTACAAAACAATTCTTAGTAAATGTACAAAAAAATCTTTTGTAAGTGCCCCCCCCCCCCCCCCCCTTAAAACATTTAATGTACTTTAGCAAAAAAGTTTTTGGTAATTTTATTAAAGTAATGTCAGAAAAATTACCAGTGATTTTGTAGTAATTGTATCTGAAACAGTTTTTGTATTCTCGCCAGAAAGTTCTTTGCCACTTTAGAAGAATTATTATTGTCAATTTGCTAATAATTTTTTAGTATTGTATCGAAAATATTTTATTTACACTCACCAAAATGTATTTGTAACTGTGCAAAATTTTTGCAGTAGTTTACTAATGGCTTTTCAATATTATGCAGAAAAAAATTTACGTAAATATTTTTGTATATTGGAGTTGTTGTTATGGTATTCTTTTAATATGAAATCGAATTTTTACAGTTTTAAATATCTAGAATGGAGTTTTCCTCACATATATCAAAATAGTTCGATGCAAAATAAGCAATAAGTCCTAACGTGTTTCAATATTACCACAGCAATCGCCATAAATCTTTGTATGTTATGGATAAGAAAATTGACTTAAGTTTCACTATAGATATTTAAATATGTAGAAATTCAATTCGATATTAAATGAGCAGAAGCTGATTTTATGATTTTTAGGTAAACTAAAAAAAGATTTTAATACAGCAATATAAATAAAATATCCTTACTGAGTTTATAAATAAAACAACTGGTGATATGTGCCCTGTGAAAAAATGCATATGGCCCATAAAATTAGAAATTAGCTTAATATGTTAAAAAGTATAATTCCCCGTACAATTAGAAATCTGTTTAATATGTTAAAAAAGTACGATTGCCCGTAAATTTTAAACTGGTGTCTTCAGGCAATATTACTTTTATGGGTTCATTCTGTGAGGAAGGAAAAGGGGATAATTGCAGTGTTATCATATGGGAAGGGAAGGATTTTTTTTTCTGATTGCTACCACTATTTTCAAATAGCAATATTTGACGCATTTGATCTGTCATTATTATATATTATTTCTACTATCATTTATCTGGCAAATATTACTGTTTGGAAACGCAGTAGCATTTTAAATTAAAAAAACTGCCTAACTGGCAATCATAATATTAAATGTGCTTATCCTTACAAAATTATTTAATATTTTATTGACCAGCAATCTCAAATAAAATATATATTTTTTAATAATGCTTTTATGTAACCATTATATTTTAAAAATAATCTTCACTTTATTTAGTTGCAGATTTCTGCAAATAAATATGGTGATTTTTTTTTCAAAGTGTTTTGTAACAAAATATACATACATATATGCTGCAGCTATGAAAACATAGGTATACTCACCACTAAATGTAACAACAATCCTTTTGACTATGAATGATGCTCTGTAAAACTTTCCCCTTTTTTTCCATTAATAAAGTATGTTTATGTAACACTTAACATTTTGGTCAAAATATTAGTCAGACTTGCTTTTTTTACATTAATAAAGTATGTTTATGTAACATTTAACATTTTGGTCAAAATGTTTACTAGTCCTTATTCAGTTTTCACCTAAATTTGTAAACTCAGAAAATATAAATTTCTGATGCTGAAAAAATCTAGGATAGTGTGATTTCATAAAATCTGTTCAAAAATAAAATAAACAGTCAAATATCAGTGATAATAGAATTTGATTAAAAGAAGAAAAAGGAGAATTAGAAAAAGGAAATTAGAAAAAATGAAAAAGGAATATTTGAATCTTAATATACATTTATTAAACATATTTTTACAAACAATATTTATTTTTATATACATATTTAGTAAAATTATTGAATATATATAAACATGTACAATTTGCATTAGTATCAATCAGGTTCTGAATCTTTAGTTTGCACATCTGCTTCTTGTGGGGAGGGGCTTTGATCTTTTGTATTACCTATAACCAAGTATTCCCTATTAAAAGATAAAACACATATTACATAAATATTTTAAATATTATAAAAAAATAAACACACAAACTGAGTAATAAAAAAAAAATATATTTATTTGTAATTCTCACTGAGTAACCCCTTTTAACTGATAAAATTAATTTTGACTCTCCTCCTGCATGCCTGTCAACGTCTATTACCAAAAAAAGCAGGAGATTTACAAAATAAAACATAAGATTTTATGAGACACTATTTTATGATATAAAAATTAAAATTACTAAGTAAATTGAAAATTTTTTTAAATCTAAATCATTACCTATATAAAATGAAAACAGAGCAAGAACTATTTAAATCTGAATATATATGTATATTTCTTCACAACCAGATTTTTTTTTTTTTTTTTTTTTTGGGGGGGGGGGGGGGAGGGGTAGGACAATACCTGCCAACTTTATGAAACAGCAGAGTTCCAAAATGAATTCATAAAATTTTCTGAGGCATTGTTTTGTAACATAAAAATTAAAGTACTAACAAGGACTGTGCATAGCAATTTTGCACAGATGATTTTAAAGTATGTTGTAGGGGTCATACACCTAACTACTTTTTTGAAAGGATTTTTTTAAATTGGTCTTAGTTTTGGAGAATTGGGGAGTTAAAACTCAGCATACGTTTAAAATACTCATTTGTTTAAATTTCTGGAAGTGGACTTAGCCCTTGCCGCACTCGTCGACCTAACCGGGTAACTATTGGCGGGGCGAAATGGGGGGGGGGCAACTGGAGATACATAATATGATTAAGCTGTCACAGACCTTTTCAACGATATATGACATGAGGAGTGTCAATAAATTTAGAAAATGGCCACCCTTGGGGGGCAAAAGTGGGGGGAGGGACACCGGATATGCATAATATGATTAAGCTGACACAGACATTTTCAACGATATATGACATGAAGAGTTTCAACAAAATTTTAAAAAGTGCCCCCCTTGGGGGGGGAATGGAGGAGAGGGACACCGGAGATGCATAATATGATTAAGTTGTCACAGACCTTTTCAATGATGTATGACATGAAGGGTGTCAACAAAATTTAGAAAAGTGCCTCTTGGGGGGGGAGGGTAAAGTGGTGGGGGTGAGACACTGGCTATACATAATACGAATAAGCGGTCATAGACCTTTCCAACGATATATGACATGAGGGGTGTAAACAAAATTTAGAAAAGTGCCTCTTGGGGGGCAAAGTAGGGGGGGGACATTGGCTATACATAATACGATTAAGCGGTCATAGACCTTTCCAACAATATATGACATGAGGGGTGTCAACAAAATTTAGAAAAGTGCCTCTTGGGGGGGGGGGCAAAGGGGGGAGGGACACTGGTCATACATAATATGATTAAGTGGTCACAGACCTTTCCAACGATATATGACATGAGGAGTGTCAACAAAATTTAGAAAAGTGCCTCTTGGGGGGCAAAGTGGGGGGGGGGGGGCACACTGGCTATACATAATACGATTAAGCGGTCATAGACCTTTTCAACGATATATGACATGAGGGGTGTCAACAAAATTTAGAAAAGTGCCTCTTGGGGGGGCAAAGTGGGGGGGGGGGAGGGACACTGGTGATACATAATACGATTAAGTGCTCACAGATCTTTCCAACGATATGATATGAGGGGTGTCAACAAAATTTAGAAAAGTGCCTCTTGGGGGGGCAAAGTGGGGGGGAGGGACACTGGCGATACATAAGTATGATTAAGCGGTCACAGATCTTTCCAACGATATATGACATGAGGGGTGTCAACAAAATTTAGAAAAGTGCCCCACTTGAGGGAGGAAAAGTGGAGAACGGGACACCGTAGATGCATAATATGATTAAATAAAATTTCTTCAATCAGGCAGGTAAAAATCATGTGTTTTGTTCATCAATCACATAAAATTCACAAAATTTGTCAAACGGGCACATAAGAATCAAGAAAATAGTTCATCATGCATGTAAAAATCATTATTTTCAGCTACCGGCACACAAAAATCCTGAATTTCATCTATCAGTTGCATAAAAATCCTTAATTTCATCGGTCAGATGTAGGAAAAAAAATGTTGTCAATCAGGCATGTAAAAATCATGTGTTTCGTTTATCAATCACATAAAATTCACAAAATTTGTCAAACATGCACATAATAATCAAGAAAATAGTTCATCATGCATGTAAAAATCATTAATTTCATCTATCGACATACAAAAATCATGCATTTCATGTATCGGTTGCATAAGAATCCTTAATTTCATCGGTTGGTTGCAGAAAAAAAATCTCGTCAATCAGGCATGTAAAAATCATGTGTTTTGTTCATCAACCACATAAAATTCACAAAATTTGTCAAACGGGCACATAAGAATCAAGAAAATAGTTCATCATGCATGTAAAAATCATTCATTTCATCTATCGGCATACAAAAATCATGGATTTCGTGTATCGGTTGCATAAGAATCCTTAATTTCATCGGTCAGGTGCAATAAAAAAAATGTCGTCAATCAGGCATGTAAAAATCATGTGTTTCGTTTATCAATCACATAAAATTCACAAAATTTGTCAAACGAGCACATAAGAATCAAGAAAATAGTTCATCATGCATGTAAAAATCATTCATTTCATCTATCGGCATACAAAAATCATGGATTTCATGTATCGGTTGCATAAGAATCCTTAATTTCATCGGTCAGGTGCAATAAAAAAAATGTCGTCAATCAGGCATGTAAAAATCATGTGTTTCGTTTATCAATCACATAAAATTCACAAAATTTGTCAAACGGGCATATAAGAATAAAGAAAATAGTTGATCGTGCACATCATAACACAAACTATGTACATATATGCATGCGAGTTATCGACACCATTGAAAATGAAGGACTTTTTCTAAGATTATTTTTCAAATGTAAAAATTTAAGAAGCATAGTATGTTCAGATTGCTTGCAACACTTAAAATAAGATATAATTTATGCAAGAGACACTGCTTTATATAAAATTTAGGTATTTTGAACAATATTTTCAATTTTTACTTTTCGACATTTTTTGCATTTTTACAATTTTTAATATGAAAACAAAGGGGAATTTTTATAAACATATTTAAATTTTGTTTTGGATGACAAATACAATTTTGGGTAAACAATGATGTTTTAGACTTATACTGTGAGTAATAAACAGAAAATCAAGGAGCTTTTCAGAAGTTGCAAGTTGAAACTCGATAAAATCTGAATTTTCCCTTAAAAAAAATTCATGTTTATTTCTCATTAATGTAAGAAAAATATAACTTTTTTGCATTAAACTTTACCTGATTTACTACAAGCAGTTAAAATATAATCTAGCAACATAAAAATTTCAGAAACATGTAAACAAACTGTAAATACATAAATATGCATGCGAGTGATCAGACACCATTGAAAATGAAAACTGCATAAAATCAAGACTTTTTCTAAGATTGCTTTTTAATTTTTTAAAATTTGAAAAATAAAATATGTTCAGATTGCTTGCAACACTTTAAATAAGATATAATTTATGTTATGCAAGAGACACTGCTTTATATAAAATTAGGTGGGTCACATAATAATAAAGTTTGGGAACCGCTGACCCAGACAACAAAATAAGATAGCTATACTTACATGTTGAAATGTCCACTTCCTGTCAAGATTGCGATAGATATCTGATTCATTTCGGCAGGATTACAAACCCACTTCATAAAATAGAGGAGAAAAAAAATAAAAATTAGATATGATGAAAGTATAATTTTAATTAATAGTGTGTGTGTATATATATATATATATATATATATATATATATATATACACAACAAGGGTCGATCCAGACAAAATTTGGGGCCTATTTAGGGCCCCTTCACAAAAATCAATTTAATAAAATGAGTCCCTTGACAAAATTCAATTTAATAAAATAGTCCCCTTCACAAAATTCAATTTAATAAAATGGGTCCCTTCACAAAAATCAATTTGATAAAAGGGGCCCTTCACAAAATTCTTTATAATAAAACAGGGACCTTCACAAAATTCATTTTAACAGAAATAGGCCCTTTCACAAAATTCCATTTCATAAAAACTTACTATTTATCATTTATTTATTATTTTATGACTTTTAAAATGTGTAATTTGTAAACAAACAAGTTCATCAGAGAGGAAAACTTCAGCAAAAGTATTTAAAAAAGTTTTTGTTAATAAACGCTTGGTTCGAATTTGAGTAGCTGGATTTCGACTTTCATTACAAAATGTTATTTTTCACAAAATGGGCCCCAAGAAAAAAACTTGTATCGACCCCTGCACAAGTAGACTTACAGTTAGGATGTAGGTGTAAAATTGAAGTTTTTTTTAAAAATTATTATATCATTCCATACACATTTTAATATGTAATTCAGTTTGATATGAATCAATTTATGTTTTCTCTAATTTATGTAGGTAAGATTTTTTGGTTATTAGGTATGGTTAAACATGAAAGAAAACTTTGTTATTTTACGACTTTTATGTGAATTATTAGTGTACATTTATAAGGCGTGTTTCACTAAATAATTCAAGAAAAAATATCTCATCATTACACATATTTAGTTATGCATTATTTATTATTTACTTGATCTTTACTTTTAATATTTTAAAATGTTTTTTAAATTTTCTTAATTTTTTTATTTTACTTTATTATAAACATTCATTATAATAATTTTGAGTGCATTTATAAATTCAAATTATTGTATAGAAAATGTAAACAAAACAGTGACCAGAAATCCGAAAAATTCTAAAATCTGCATAACCTCTGGTTTTAAGCTAGGAAGATTTAAGGGAGTCTATTCAATACTAATTAATAGTAACGTAACTGCAAATCAAGATAAAAAATCTTCCTTCCTTCGTCGTTTAGTTCCTACATAAATCATTAAAAATGGCACACACGTAATCCAACGTAACAGCGAAATAAAGACTAGTGATTTGATTGAATAATAAATAATTAATAAAAAAATAATAGAAAGATTTACAAAATATAACGAAATTTAGCTAATAAAGAATAAATATTTACTTACTTCGTAACTGGAAGTCAGATCCAAGATGGATGCCATATAGACGCTACTTATCTACTTATGCACTCCTTGTCCTTACTGTCTGTGCGACTGCGTCAGCAGCCATTACGTCCCCACAGAAAGCCTTCTCATTGGCTGATACGAGTTACAAAGATATTTCATGTATTTATTCTAAAGCAATGGCTTACGTTGCACCCTTGTTACAGATAAAATTTTAGTAAACATACAGATTTCTGTAGCTTTACAAAAACAATTTTTGTAGACTTACAGATTTTTTTTTTACAGTGTGTTGACTGTAATAAGTGTTTGTTCTTCAAAGTAAATTTTGAAAATTTATTAAATTTCAACTGTTGCTAATACATTTAATTTTTTGATTACAGCTTACATAAATATCAATATTTTACATACATATCAATATTTTACATAGGGACTGTTTTTATACAATTTTGACACAATTGAAATTTTACTTCAGCCAAGCATGGTTTCTTGTACAGCGGTGTATTTTGGAAACGTATAGAAGAAAGAAAACATTTATTTTTAGAGAAAAGCACTGTGAATTATTTCGCAATGTTTTTTAATAGTCAGATCTTATAAATTAAGTGTTGGTGAGTGCAAAGTTTGAAATTGTCCGAATATGTTTGATTACTTTTGCTGACTGTTAGAATGACATCATTAAATATGACAAACAATCTACAATCTGCACAAATTTTCTGTTTCGTGTTCTGCTGCTTTGCAAGCAAACAGCAATTTTTTACTCTATTTTTTAATATTTTATAATTTTTAATGTAACATTTGACATTAAAACAACATAGGGCTCTAAAACTATTTACTTGAATAAGCTTATTAAAAATTAATTTGAAAAATTAATATACAGTAACAGCAAAACATGCATGAAGCTTCACAAACAGCTATAGACCATCAAAGTCTCAAATTAAATGAAAATTTTGAAATGGAGAACCATCAATTCAAAATAAATAAAAAACAATAAATAAATAAACAAAATACCTGGGGGGGGGTATTTTATCTATTATAAATTGCAGCTTGTATTTTCAAACAATTTGGAAGGGCGGATAAAATTTTATCATTTAAAATATTAAAAAAATACCTTCTAAACTAGAATTTTATCATCAATTTTATAGACAATTTTCTTTGGACGATTACTCTCTATGAGAGAGAAGTTCTACTTTTCACATTTGTTCGCCACAGTATATTTTGTTGTTTTTCAGCCAGTCTATCATAATTTTTATTATAGAATTCTTTGCAGGAGTGCGGTTTTCAAGAGGCATGTGATGTGGAGCATTATTCATATATAGGGCACTATTCGGTGGCAAATTTGGAAGAAGTTTTTCCAACACCCATTTTTGGAAGTTTTAGTAGTTCATTTGCACGGGATAGTCACCCCTTTTTGTCGACTCTTTATATAGTAGTTGAGCATTCGTAAGGAAACACGTTTACTCATTTTTACGCTCTAGTTAAGACCTTGGCGTAGTACATGGCCGTTAAAGTTTTTTTTTTTTTCTCGTAAATGGTTAATAACTTGTCCCTTTTAATTCGATGTTATTCGTTTTTGGGTAAAGATGAAAATAGGCACTCGCCAATCACCACTCGGCAATAAAACTTGAAAAACTGGCGATTAAAAATATGGAAAAAACCAGCCAAATGCAGGATTTTCTGATTTTTTTTTTCCCATATCAGTTTTACAAAATTCATGATTTTTCCTCGCCAGATCGACGAAACTACTGATTTTTCTGCACCTGATCGATGAAATTAATGATTTTACTGCACTAGATGGGCAAAATTTATGATTTTTATGCGCCGATTAAAGAAATTCGTCAGTTTTATGTGCCCGTTCAACAAAATTTGTGATTTTTACATGCCAATCAACGAATTTCTTGATCTTTATGTTCCCCGTTGACAAAATTTGTGTTTTTTACATGCCTGATCGACTAAATTCATGATTTTTACATGCCCGATGGGTGAAATTAATGTTTTTACTTGCCGATCAACGAATTTATTGATCTTTATGTGCCTGTTTGATAAAATTCATGATTTTTATGCACCGATAAACGAAATTCATGATTTTTACATCTGTGTTCGACAAAATTTATGATCTCCCCCACCCTGATCCACAAAATTCACGTTTTTGCTGTGCCTGATTAATGAAACTCATCATTTTTACACACCCGATCGACACATGATTTTTACACACTGAGCAACGAAGTTCATGATTGTTACGCACTTGATCACCGAAATTCATGATTTTTTCGTGTTCGATCGACGAAATTTCATTTTTCTGAACCCGATCGATGAAATTATTGATTTTTAGGCAAACGTTTGATGAAATTTGTGATTTTTATGCACCTAATTGATGAACTTGTGATTTTTAACCACCCACTTGATGAATTCGTGATTTCTATGCGACTACTCTACGAATTGGTAATTTTTATGCGTCCGTTCTACAAAATTCATGATTTTTTCGTGCCTAATCGACGAAATTCATAATTTTTACGCCCCGATTGATGATTTTTATGTCCTGATTCACGAATTTCTTGATTTTTATGCATCCGTTTGACGAAATTAATGATTTTTATGTGCCGATCAAAGAATTTCTTGGTTTTTATGTATCCATTTGATGAAATTTTTATTTTTATGCGATCGATAAACAAAATTCATGATTTTTACATGCCCGTTCGACAAAATATATGATCCCCCCCCCCCCCCCCGATCGGCAAAAGTCATCTTTTTTTCTGTGCCCGATTGATGAAATTCACAGATTTTTACACACCCGATCAACGAAATCCATGATTTTTAAACACACCATCAACGAAATTCATGATTATTTCATGCCCGATTGACGAAATTAATGATAATGTCCATCCCCCGCTTTGCCCCCTCTTTCAAGAGGGATACTTTCCTAAATTTTGCTGATACCCTTCATGTGATATATTGTTGGAAAGTTCTGTGACCGTTTAATCCTATTATACACTTCAGTGTCCATGCCATCACTTTGACCCCCCCTAAATTTTGCTGATACTCCTCATGTGATATATTGTTGGAAAGGTCTGTGACTGTTGAATCATATTATGCATCTCCTGTGTCCACTTTGCCCCCCCCCAAGCGGGTACTTTTTGAAATTTTGCACACACCCCTCATGTTATATATCGTTAGAAAGGTCAGTGACCACTTAATCATATTAGGCATCTCCGGTGTCCATTCCCCACTTTGCCTCCCCCAAGGGGGGTACTTTTTGAAATTTTGTACACATCCCTCATGTTACATATCGTTGCTAAGGTCTGTGACCGCTTAGTCATATTATGCATCTCTGGTGTCCATCCCCCACTTTGCCCCCCCCAAGGGGGGTACTTTTTAAAGTGAAAAATGAAATTTCCCATGCGTCACTAATACGTATCGCTCGTCCCCAAGGGGTTAAGAACATATTTTTATGGACAGTTAGCAGACAAAAATTATACCCCTGAATCTTTCATAATTATACAATTAATCTATTATCGTAGACAATTTCTTGATAATTTTTTACCTCGACTTCATTTAACACCCTGTTCCAGTATGGTTACAGATTGCTAAAAGTCAGATTAACGACTTTACCAAATATCAGAACACACTTATTCTACAAGTGTCTTATTATGTTTCGAATAGAAGCATTTATAGAAAAATTAATACGTCTCTTCTAAACAATTTTATTTTACATCTTGTTATTTATTTTCGTAAACTATTTCACACTGTTATAACAACTGTAAACTAGGATTAATAACGGTTTAATTAACAACTTTCGTTCAAAATTCTTCGTTGCGCTTAATGTACAGTAGTGGAAAAGAAAAATACCCCACACTAGTTCGGCCAAAATTCTCGCATAAAAATGTGACGGGTACCAGTCGATTGATAATACCGTCTACTGTTAAATGTTGCGAACGAATTAGGAACTGGGGGCTAAATATAAATTAAAAATTGAAAGTACTTTCATTTTTCAACTGGTAATAGCCACTTATGACACCATATTTGAGATACTTGGATCAAAGACAGTGTTGAATTCAGACACTTTTTCCTTTCCTTTTCTGTGGCTCTGGGGGGACATTGTAGAGTTCCAGGGAGGATTACACTTTTTAACCATTAAAAGCATAAAATCTCAAATCTACACGGAAGGGGGACATTTCAATGCTGCGGGGGAATGTCCCCCCTCCCCGGCCACCCTTTGAATTCAACATTGATCGAAGCAACGCATTAAAGGCATAGATTACATACTTTTAATACAGTATATAAATATTCATACAAATACAGTATATAAATATTCATACAAATACAGCATATAAATATTCATACAAATACAGTATATAAATATTCATACAGTTACAAGAGGTCAAAGCACGTGACCAACTTTAATCGATAAATTATTCGATTAAAATGACCTTTTTTTACTGAGATAAAAAAGTCCAAGATGGATGCCATATAGACGCTACTTCTATATGGCGCAAGAGGCGCAAACATATTCTGAAACTTTTTCGGTTCAAAAACATATTTTGAATATTTAAAATTATTAATAAATTTATATTAAAAAATATGAATTATGACCACATTATTTTTTCAATAAAAACGAACGAAAAATGTCAAAAAATGTGGGTATTTAAGTTTACAGATCATTCCAATCATTAGTTTTCGAGATATAGATAGATTTTACTTTCCGACCGTGTATAAGCCTAGCTGCCAATTATCCTAATGCTATTTTTCAACAGAAAAACATTGTCTTATTTATTCTCTGAAAACTTATGATTAAATAACACAAATTTTTCCACACAAAAATACTGAGATGAAAAAGCTTAAAAGCTGGCAGCTATGCAAATAGAATCATGTTATCGTTGCAATGCACAGGAAAGGACATATTGGACATTCAACAAAAATTTATACTAACTGTTCTTTTTTATAATATTAGTTAATTATATATTTTAAATTTTTCAATAATTTTTCTGGTAATTAATTGCATGTTCTCGCTACTTAATTGAAAGATCTCAACATATTTTTGACTGGCGTTTTTTAAAATTCAAAATAACTATCGAAATTATCCAATTGTAATTTTCGTTTGATTTAATTACAGACATTCATGATTAAATACAGCAAAGATTACTACTAAGAAATTATGGTTGATGTTTTGAATAAAATAACGCCAGAAATTAGTGACGGGTGTACTTGTCACCGGTCAACAGTGTTATTTTTAATTTCTAAATTTTTGAGTAAACATATGGTATATTTTCTCACAAAACTCTACGAATGTTTACCCCCCTTTGCAACGAGGTACATGTCGTTTAGAGTGCGCGAAATCCTTGAATTTGAACATCAATAAAATTACAGAAATTTTTGCCTGATCTAATCGCAAATTTTTCAGATATTTAATAACACAAAAGACTGTTAAGAAGTTAACTGTTAAGAAAAACTGGTGTTAAAAATTAAAAGAAGTATAAAGGATGCTCGTTGTGAAAGAGTTAAGAGAAAAAAAAAAAACATAAACTATGCCTTTGTTTTAGACTGCCTTGATCCAAGGATCTTAAATATGATGTCAAAAATGCATGTTACAATTTGAAAATGAAAATTGGTAGATTTTTTTAATACGTAGACGGACCTCAAACCATAATTTCTGCACATTATTCTACAGTAGATGTTATTGCTAATCGGCTGTTACCAGTAACATTTTTATACGGCCATTTTGGGGCACATTAATGTGGCGGTATCCTATTTTTTTTTTCGTGGGTGTATATTTTATCATGCGCATGATTTAGAAATTTCATCCAAATGTCATTCTGAATACGAAGTGAATGAAAGTTCTTTCTGAAACATAAGTAATCGAGCGTCAGATATCTTTCCGAAATAATAATCCAAGATACTGCAAAATAAATTTCGGACTTTCCATTGCTGTAGGATCCTAGGAACGCGTCAGAGATTTACTGAAATGTACTCAGCCTTATTACTGAAAATGTTCTGAAGCAACTAAGTAAGAGGAAAGGGGAAATTCAGCTTTAGGTAAGAACTTATTTTTTACCCAGACACTTCGTAGGCACTTATCCTTCCGTAATCCCTGGTGGGGTGGTATCACTTTGTTTCGTATCTTGGACAAAATGATACTGTTCAACTCAATTTGGAACCTCACATATCTTAAACCGTGTCACCCACAGATTCTACTTCCCAGCTTTGGATCTATTTTATATTGACATGAGAAAACGCCCGTACTTAACGATTGAGGGGATGAAAGGAAGACTGACATTGTTCTTCGTTTTATTATTTCATTGACAGTGTGATTGAAAATCCTTGTATAGTCCTGGAAAAAGAAGAAAATCACTCCAGGCTATTTCATCCCCAAACTGTCATAGAAATATGCGAGTAGTACCATTGGACTGAGAATTCTGTCTGCTTTCCGAATATTAATTCAATTTTTGCAATAGGGATCGTCACCATACTAAAATTTGTAATGACTTTGAATATTAGAATGGTAACACCCACTTTTGAAACCTTATTTAAGTGCTTTGGAATAAAATAACCCGGAAAAAACTATAGTTTACATACTTTTTTTTAATCTTCTTACAACTGTAAAGGATAATGAGTTGAGAGATTGTCCCTAAACTTTAAAAAAAAAAGAAAAAAAAAAAAGAAATCCGTAAATTTCGAAAAAGAAAATTAAGATCTTAACTCTTTAAAGGGCGGTGGTATATTGCTCACAATACTCAATTTTAATTCCCAACAACCAAACTATGTACAGAATTTTTTAAATCAACTTTTACTTTGAAATCGTACGTGAATAAAGGCATTTATTTATTTTCAAATCAGTTTTTCGTATATTCTGGTGGCAGTAAAACATTTAAACATTTTAGCAACATAATTATTTAGCCCTTGAAAGTGTTAACATGAAAAATATCTAAAATGCACAATTAGTTACCAGAAAAAGTACAAAGTATTTTAATATAAGAACTCACTTCTTTAGAAACAGTTAACCCTTTCAGGGGCAAAGTATTTTCAGTACTAAAATGTTGAAATAAATGACTTGCACCGGAATAAACGTAGAAATTTATTTGTAATTTTGAAAAAGGCAAAAAATCACATACATATTAAATGGGAAAGATTTTACTAAATTTCTGGTGCCATTGTGGCATTTGGGAATTAAAATTAAGTGGTTTCATAAACATACCACTGCCCCTGAAAGGGTTAAACACCTTTCTCTTCATCTCTGTACTTAATTTTCTACGTAACTATTGCATTTTAATGTTTTCTACTCATTTTCTATTTCCTTCTTTCCCTGACAAGTCTTATACAGAAAGTTAAATTTGATTGGTTGGCTTACTTATTCCGGTTTGGCTGATTAGGTTTTCAGTCGAATCTTTTCCTTTTTTTCATTTTATAGTGCATATTTGCTACATTTATACTTTTTTTCATGGCTCCTTGAAGATGTGATATACTACTACTCATATACAGGGAGTGGAGTTGTTTACAACAGGGAATCCCATTGAAACAATCAACTGTTTCTGTTTCTGTTTCTGAAAGTATTTTCCTTAAAATTTTCCTGGTTAGATTTAAAGATTTTCTTTTCTATTTATATTTGGTAACAGAAAAGGGTCCCTTTAGGCTGTCGAAAAGTAAAATCTACAATTTTTTTTTCTCTTAATTATCTATATATCGCAAACTAATGACTGGAAAGAACTGTAAACTTTCAAGTTAGGGTTCATAATTTTTTAATATGATTTTATTAATAATTTTCATAAGGAGCTGTACATATATAACGTTATCACTTTAGGGGGGAGGGGGGGGGTCTGGCACTTGATATCGTAAGATATCTCTAGGAGGATGGGGGGGGGTTTCGTCTTTTGATATGTTATCATTTTTGATCAACCATTTTTTTTTGTAACTCTTTCTTTACATCAAAATAATCGTATCTTTTTTTCTTTTAGTCTTAATCTATATTTATGAAAATATAAAGTTATTATTAAATCCATTAAATGATTATAAAACCAATTCATTCTAAAATATGGAATACCCCAACATTTGGAATTCCTGTTCTTCTGCCATATGCGCATATAATTCGCTGTTGGAGAAACCAGGTACAAAATATGTTTGAAATGATACTTGTTGTGTTTATTAGTGGGTTAACTATGGGGGCTCTTTTATTTCTCAACAGAGATAGCAAAAAAACTACTGCTGAAACACTCCTTATTCTCAAAATTTCTCTTTACCCTGTTCAAAAGCGCAAGTCTTTCTGACACATTCATGAAGTCATTGTTATACGTAAATGCATGCAATTTTCAGACATTATTATTAAAGTGTTATGGAATGAAAAAGAAAATGTCATTTTCTTATAAATGAGCAACTTCAGTTATCAGCAATTGCTTTCTGGTTGAATTTGATGGCTGTGGTGTCTCGAAAATCGGGTTAAATACCAAATTTAAGGACGATCAAGTATTTTTTTTTTTTTTTCGATTCGAATGAAGATTTTTAAAGATTGCAGAGAAAACAGAAAACGTGTAAACGGCATTCCGAAACTAATTTTTTTGAAACGTTTAATAATATATTTTTTTAATCAAAGATGTCGTTAGAGAGAATAATACCATCTATAAATGCTTTTTATTTATATTTTTTTTTCGTATTTCAAACAGGAGGTTGAATGCACACTTCTATAGGTGCGGAAAAAAGACATAGATAGTTAATAACAAAATAGACGTTTCGAAAACATTTTTCTTAAAAGGATTAATATACTTTGAAACGGTAAACACCGTTAGAAAGGAAAAAGCACGATAGTTAAATGGTTATTATTATTTTCTTTTGTAGGTCAATTTGTTAAACCGATGCGGATTTGTAAAAATGGAATAAAAACTGAACGTCTCCCCCCCCCCCCCCTCTTCTTGTTTCTTGGCTTGCAGAACATCAGAAGACATCCCAAGATAATGGATATGCTCATTCGTCGTAGTCGGCTTGACATCTTGCAATTTTAATTAGTTTATTACTAATTAAAAAAATATCTCAGAAAATTAACAAAAAAAAAAAAAAAAAAGAAGAAAAGAGAAAATAATTTGAGCCTCATTTGCATTCGGACTTGCCGTGGACTATCTTCATCCACATTTTCACACCTCTACGTATAGTAGATTTTCCTAACCATCACGGACAAACTTCGTTCTGTTATTGGTATAGAATGCGATAAAAAAAAAACAACAACGCAATTAACACCAGTAAATTACTAGCTGAATGAAACGTCTGTTACTGTTAGGCAAAGTTAATTTACATACATTATTATTTTGAGAAAAAGTATATATATTATGATTCTTTGATTCTTATTAAATGAAAAAAACAGAAAAAAACCCAAATATTTAGTAGAAAAAAGTGGCTTTCCGTATATTAATAATAAATAAGTTTCCATATTTAGCACGAAAAACTATTTTCGGGCTAAATATTGAAACTGAATCATTGTCCACCGCAACTAGAAAATATATTCTCACGTGACTCTTTACCAATTTATTTTTCCCGCTCTATTCAATAATCTTTACGTCCCTCAGAAAACAGGAATACGGGGCTCCATAAAGATCCGTGTAATGGCTTAATGTAATTACGGGAACATCAGATGCCATTCCAAGATAGCATCCAAGTCGTGTCTACTGGCAAACAGAATTTTTCTTTCTTGGTAATAGAAAAGAGCAGATATATAGGAAACAAAGCCTTTACTGTGGCTCTAAAATTTCCTAACATCCACTTAGATTTAGAATTATGATGTGTTGGACATGGAATACAAAAAGGCATACATTTTCAAACAGGGACTTGATGTGGGTCACGTTTCATATCCATAAGATTTTGTTTATTTTAAGCAAAGTTACATACTTTGAGAGTTTTGAGAATTGTTTCTGAAATAAAAATAGTTTAGAAATATTTACTGGAAATGGAAAGCCATTTCACCGAAATACGTTTTGCCTTCGTAGAATAATCTGAATTTAAATTTTGGCACTAAAAGTGGCCATTTAACATTAAATATACTTAAAATTCTATTCAAGTTTTATAAAAAATAATTCACACCAGAATTTTTATATAGACTATTTATATTTTAATTTAACTTATTTTTTTTTTTAAGTGATACATATTTTTATTTATTTCTTGAAGAAACTTCTTGTTCGAATCCAAATATTTTCATTTGGTACCAGTCAAATGACAGGTTTTGATATATTTAACATAAAATTTTAAATAATTAAGCCACACTTTGCTAACACTTTAACACTTTGCTTTTTTAAAAAGCAAAGTGTGCCAATATTTAATGACTGTTAATTGGCTTGTAATTAGGTATTGCAATCCCGTAAGCTGCGAGATCCCGCGACCAGCGTTTTTTTTATTAAAAAAAAAAACTCCTATAAATTACAAATAGTAATATTTGCTTCCTTTAATAACAGTGGAACAATGAAATAATGTAGTTAGCAGATTGGAATACCTAGTTGCGTACCAACTGAACTTCCAGGATAAATATAAGCGACTTGCGAGGCAAATTGGAAGCCGTGAGAAGTATAAAAAGTTAAAATGAAAATAAAATATAAAAGAGAATACAAGTTTAAAATTAAAGAACTAAAAAATTTCTATTAGATCCAAGATGACAGACGAAACCTACCAAGGGTCGAACACATCTAAAAAAAAAAAAAAAAAAAAAAAAAAAAAAAAGGCTCTTCTTTACTGAGACATACACTTAGTTTAAAAGTTCAAATTAATAAAATTTAGGAAAAATAAAAGCCACTATGCAAACTAAAGATTTTTTTTTTTATTATTTATTTTTTAATAAATACATACAAATGCAAAAGACAAGACAGTTAAGTTTAATTTAAGAGAGAGGGAAAAATCAATCTTCATTATCAATTAATAAAGCATCCGTTAATAACAGACGTTCCAGAATTAAATAAACCAAAGATTACTATTTGAAAATTCTGGTAGATATTTGAAAAAAAAAATCTTTACATGCCTGCCAGGTGCTATAATGAAAAAAAAAATTTTTTGTTGCGTTTTCGGCCATGTTGTTTTTAAAGATTACTAAAATATGTATGTTTTTATCAGTGTTGTCAATTTAGCATGCTTTTTCATACAAAATATCTACCGGAATACGAATATTGTGTATATTTTTGAGAAATAATGCAACATGTAAAATGCAAAAGTTCTGCCCGCGTAAAGTACTGTTTCATTAATGTTAAAATTACGCGAGTGGAGTTACACCTACCCAAAATACAACGCTCGCTAAATAGAGATGTCCTCTATTGGGGAATGATCGTTATAGAAGTTTTGCTGTGCATAAAATTTTTAACGCAATCCAACAACATGATTTTCGTCGACCCGCATCCCTGCCGAAACCCAACACACTTACATCTGAACCTGAAGTAAAATTAAATTAATAGTATGTTTAAATATTACTAAAAAAACTTTTTTTTAAAAAAAATTACTGAATTAGTAGGAGATCCACTTGATATTCACTTAAAATTGAAAAATATACTTTTTAATAATTAAAAAGTATCTACTAATATATACAAATAAAACTAAAATGTTAATTATTGCAAACGTTTTAAAAACTTAATACAATAAACTCAATTCATCTGAAACATAGTTCGGCTTAATTTCATTAATTTGTTTCTGAACATCTCAGCCGAAACTTAAATCTGATCAGCAAAAAACATTCTAGAATGAACCAAACGCTCAGAAAGAAAAAAATAAATAAATGCTGTCAGCTCAAGCAGAAAAACGGAATTTAGGAACCCGATCCAATACAGAGGTGTCCGCTATTCAGAGATTTTACTATGTATGAATATTAAAGAAAATCGATTCCGAAAATCTAATATTAAAGAAAATCGATTCCGAAAATCGAATATTAAAGAAAATCGAATCAAAAAGTCCATTTTTCAACATAAAAGATAAAATTGATGTAATTGTAGACTACTTTTCATAATTCCATTAAAAGTTAAATTAATTTCCTTTCATTTAGTATTCTGGTTAAAGCAATTCGGGTTCAGGTTGAAATGTGTCAGGTTCGGGTCGGGATTCATGTCGAAGAAAACTATTTTGTTGTGTTTGGATCGGGTTGAGATTCAATAGAATTTTTCTTCTTGGGTTTGGCTCGGGTTTCGGATTGACGTCAAATGGAATTTTCAGCTTCGGTCAATTTGCGTGTCGACAAAAATTGATTTGTCGGGTTCGGATTGGGATTCTATTCAATAGATTGCTGTTAAATTATTCTTATCGGGTTCGGGTCGGATTTAGAGAAAACGTCAAAGGGAATTTTCCGGTCTGGTCGGATTACGTGCAGACAGAAATTATTTTGTAGAGTCCGGATGGGGTTGCGGTTTGACAGATTGTTTTGCAAGGTTCGGGTGGGGTTGCGTTTCGATATAATTTTTTTGTCGGGTTCTGATCTGATTGAGTGTCGACGGAAATTATTTTGTCATGTTCGGATTGATTTTCGGTTCGGGTTGACTTCAAATGAAATTTTCATGTTCTTGTGTGTTTACTCTTCGATAGAATTTTTTTGTTGAGTTCTGGTCGGGTTGCGTGTCGACGGAACTTATTTTGTCGTGTTCGAATCGATTTGCAGTTCGATGGAACATTTTTTGTGTTTAGGTTGACTTAAATGGAATTTTCAGATTCGGGTCAAGTTAAGTTGTCGACGGAAATTATTTTGTCCTGTTCGGATCGATATGCGGTTCGATGGAATTTATTTTGTCTGGTTCGGGTCGGGTTCCCGGGTTGGCTTCAAAGGGAATTTTCATGTTCGGGTCGGGCTGCGGTTTGATAGAATTTTTTTGTCGGGTTCTGGTTGGGTAGCATGTCGACGGAAATTAATTTGTCGTGTTCGACTCGGTTTGTGGTTAGATGGAACTTTTTTTGGGTTCGGGTTGACTTCAAATGGAATTATCAAGATCGGGTTGGGTTGAGTGTCGTAGGAAATTAGTTTGTCGGGTTCGGGTCGGCTTGCGGTTTGATGGAACTTTTTTTTTGGATTCGAGTTGACTTAAAATGGAATTTTCAGGTTTGAGTCGGGTTGCGTGTCGACCGAAATTATTTTGTCGTGTTCAGATCAGGTTATGTTTTCTGGATTTTTTTGTCAGGTTCGGGTCGGGTTGCGTGTTGATTTCACATATAATTTTCAGGTTCGGTCGTGTAGAACACGATATATGAGCAAACAGCTAGTCAAAATCATGCTCATTGAAGAACAACTTGTCATTTTTCAATTGACCTAACGCTTTCTAGTCTCTTTGGAATAAGCCCAGAGGCGTAGCGTCAAGGGCGGCACGATCACATTACTACCGGTATTTTTATATGCTATATTTTGCCTTACTTAATTCATGCTGTTCAAAGATTAAATAAGACCAAATGTAGTTTATAATTATACTGGTAGTAAATTGATCGTGCCTCCCCCCTGACACTACTTCATTGAATAAGCCTGAAAAACATTAGGCTGATTGGAGAAAGGGACATGATTATCCTATTAACCCGGCTCTTTGCGAACAGCCTAGGCTCTTTGCAAAGAGCCGGATTTCGTAATTAACCTACGACATATACATAAGAAGAACAACAAAACCCTATTATTTCAATTTTTTTAACAAAGTGTTTTTCAAATAAATTTTTGGTTGTTATTTTTGATTTTGTCATATGTGAGTGAATGGTAGTAGAATATGGCCCCTATAGAATTTTGAAAAATACATTTTTGCTATATCTCGAATAATAATGAGTGGAATGAACTGTAAACTTAATACACATGACTGCATGAATACACATGACAAAGGATCAGAATTATCACTTACTACACAGCGAACAACCAACAGAGTAAAAAAATGTCCAGACCGGGGATCGAACTCGGAACCCTACGTATCACGCACCAATGCTCTACCATTTGAGCTATCCGGATAACATTTAGTCTAGCATTCCTCACTCTCATAAGGGTGATCCCGAATTTATGGTACAAACTTTAAGTACTGTAACAATCATTTATTGTATAGGAAACCAGGGTCCATTCATTTAGTCAAAACAGGGTATTTCACCCCAATCGAAAGTCGTGTTTCTGTTCATAACTTTAACAGTAATGAAGATTGTTTTAAGAATGCGCAACAGACTCTTCTTTTTATGAATTGTAAGGATATTGTAAGGGTTTCATTAAAGTATCTTCATTACTATTAAAACTATGAACGAAAGCGCGACTTCGGATTGGAGTGAGACACCCTGTAATTTTGACTACATAAATGGATTTCTGAGCCTGGTTTCCTATACAATAAAGATTGTTACAGTGTCCTCTACCAACCCTTAAAGTTAGTACCATGAATTCGGAATCACCCTGTATGTTGGCAAGGCTGCAACTTTACAGCACAAGATGGAATCAATCAATCATGAGCACACATCTTCAGTGGCATGCATGGGACGAATTAAAACCCAGTATCGGCGAACATATAGCATAGTCGGTAGAGCATTGGTGCGTGATACCAAGGGTTCGATCCCCGGTCTGGACAATTTTTCACTCTGGTGGTTATTCGCTGTGTAGTAAGTGATAATTCACATCCTTTGTTATATTCATTAATTTCCAACGATATTTCAGCTCTGCTGAAAAATTTTATTTGTGTATATATTAATATACGATGCCTGTTCTGTTGATGTAAACATTGATGTCGGTCATAATTCATAATTATTTTTAATATGAATTTATAATTAATTTTCATAATTAAAATTATGCTTTTGAGTAATAAAAAGGCCTAGTATATGTTTGTGTCCATTCAATGTATTACACTGAAAACTAAAATTTTCAATCGGATGCTATATTTTTTTGAAAATATAAATTAAAGTTTGTCACGTGAATTTAACATTAACATCCTTAATTTTTTACCTCTTTCAACACTGAAAATTTAATAAAAATACATAACAAATCTATTAAACTCACTAAATTAAAACTCACTATTAAACTCACTCTTTCGGGATGATTTGATCCAACGAGCTCAAATAAAGTATCATGAGATATCAATGTATGATATCATGATATTCAGTGGATATTATTATGATATATTCAAATGTACATGATATCATAATATCATGTTACATTTGAAAAATCGAAGTTGGTGCAATTTTTAATATGAAGACGACCCCTATTCCAAAAATTGCATTCATATTCTAAAAGAAAGCATTATTTCGAGCCTATGGACACATGTAGTGTTATTTTACAGTGAAAGGAATACAAATAAAGACATGTGTATAGAATTTTTTTTCTACTGCCTGTAGAACCGTGGTAAAAAAAATATTTCCCGCCCGTTACTAACACTGCCGCAAATCGTCCTATAAAAATGTGAGTGGTGCCAACCTATTAGTATTGGGTTGTTCCAGAAGTTCCTTTCGTTTGGGAAAACCAATTCGTACCGGAAAAACCTGCCTGCCAATTATTAGACATTAGGTATCGAAATTAACGTCTAAAATTAAATGATAATATTTTCCGGTACGAAACAACCTTTCTAAACGGAAAGAACTTTCTGAAAAATCCTATAATACCGCCTACTAATTAATGTCATATTTAAATTATACTTCGGAGGCAGTTTACATATTTAAATTGTAACAATTTGATTGAAATTGTAACAACTTTTATTTTTACTTTCTTCTATCTATAATAGAAGAAAGTATTGTAATGGAAATTTTTTTCGACTTCCGGTTTTTGACGGATTTACACGTTTTAGGGGTCTGAGATTCCGAAAAACATGTTTTTACAAAACGTCTGTCCGTCCGTCCGTCTGTCCGTCTGTGTGTCTTTTCATTGTACCATCTAAAAGTGTATGAAGTTATGCTTCAAATTGAACCACATTTTTTTTTCTAAGTTTTTGGCTATGGCAAGCAGGTTCTATCAGAATTTAGGGATATTTCGACGAAAGGGGGCGCTGTGATCGATATTTTTGTTCCATTTTCACTATTGTACCATCTAAAAGTGTATGAAGTTATACTTCAAACTGAACCACATTTTTTTTCTAGGTTTTTGGCTATGGCAAGCAGGTTCTATTAGAATTTGGGGATACTTCGACAAAAGGGGGAGCTGTGATAGCCATTTAAAGATTTTAAATTCAAAAAGATGTGAAAATTCAAAAAAATTAGAAATCCTAAAACTTTTTTTCGTTAAGTGTTAGGCCTTGATCCGGAGAATCCGGAGCCATTTTTGTTTTGCCTCTATCTTAAAAAATAGCTGAGATATAGCGATTTGAAATTTTAGGATGGCTGCCATTTTCAAACAAGACAGCGGAATTTCATCCATAAACGGGTTTAATTTATGAATTTTAGTTAACATGATTTCGGCAAATTTTCTTTCATTGTTGTAACCATTCATCCTATTACATGCTTATCACTATATATTTATATTCGCCAACGTCGAATTCTCGCCAAACTTGGCGACAGTTGGCGGAATATCGCCAAATTTGGCGACCAAAATAAGTTGCCATAAATGAAGCCAACTTGGCTGTAGAGGACTAATTTGGCGATATCCTCATTCAAATTCAATGTTGACGAAAACTGGGATTGAATCTTCTTTATTTAGGTTCCACGCATTTTACCTTCGTGTTTTCCAGTAAAATTAGCTAAAATCGTAAAACCAAGGAATAGGGAGGCTATCTGTTCCTGTCGGTTCAGGCCAGAAGGACTTTTCGTAGTTTAGTATACATCGGTTGTTCGCATCCCTGTAACCCGAAGATTCGCAAGCAGCTGACGTACAACAGAATGACGAAAAATATTGATTTTATTGGCGATGTGATAGTGAATTTTGAAGTATTAACATGACTGAGATAGAAGAAAGTTTTGGGATTGGCACATCCGACTAGTTTACATCATATTTTGATTCTCTTGTAAATTTTACCTTTGGATACCAAATGTGAAGTCATTCGGACAAGCATTTTAGGAATTAGGCTGGTTTAAAGTTTGTACCTCCTATTGCTAAATTTATCTTTCGTTGCGAAACAAATTGCAATACGGGTAGTTTTTTAAGAATAACTCAAAAACTACATGGCGGAAGAAGTTGCAATTTTGGATTCGCGTATTTGAAGTTTTAAGAAATCTATTTCTGTTTAAATAAATTTCATAGGTTACAATTAATATTATTTTCGTACATTGATTTGAAAATATAACGATATAACGTAAACGGAGAAAATTGGGGACAGTGGAGAGTTGGGAACACGTATTTTATTTATTTTTAGGTAGCTTTCAATACAAAAAAGTATAAAGCTACCTATTGCAGCCGTTCGGAGGAAAGCAGTTCCGGAAAATTTCGATATATTTTCACCGATCATGACCCCAAAACCACCCTCCGTTCAAATGTTCATTTATATACATATATATATATATATATATATATCTGACCTATGTCATACGATAACGCCCGTATTTATGAATCGATTTTGATGAAACTAATTGTGTGTATTAAGGTCACTAATGTCTCGACCGTGTTCGTTGGCCAGCTTGGTCCGCCATTTTTTTTCAAGATAGCGGCAATTTAAAAATTTAAAACTCAAATAAATATACAAAAAAGGTTAAAAATTCAAATTTATTTTTTAATTACGTGTTAGGACTTGATACAAGGATTCCAGAGCATTTTTTGGTTTACCTCTATCTTAAAAAATGGCTGAGATAGAGCAGTTTGAAATTCTAGGGTGGCTGACATTTTGAAATAAAACAGAACATTAACGCGATTACTCGCAAATTATTTTCTTTCATTGTTGTAATAATTTTCCCAATCATACGCATAAAACTATATATTCATATCCGTTAGCGCCAAAATTGGCGACCAAAATAAGTCTTCATAAATGTAGCCAATTTGGCTATTGCTCAATAATTTGGCGAATTTCTTATTCAAATTCAGTATTAACGAATTTTTTGTAAACGTTTCTTTGCATTTTAACGTGCTGTTTTCGTGTAACATTAGCTAAAATTTTAAAATGAAGATATAGGAAAGCTACCTTTTCCTCCCGGTACAGGCCGGAAGGACTTTTTTATAATGCTACCATTTTGGTTCAGCAAGTGGGCAAGTGGGTATAATTTACACGTGGGTATAATTTACAAGTGGTAATTTACTAGTGGTATGATCGGAGATCGCACAAAGGGTTTCGTTTAATATTCCTTTCAAAACACTTTATCCTTTCTCTAATAAATCCAAATAAATTTCATTTAGCAAAAAAAAAAAAAAAATCATGTTTTTTTATAAAGTAAAAATTCATTTGTCTATTTTTTCATTTTTTAGAATATGTAAACTTGCCCGATAGCGCCCGCTATTATACTCTGTCATAATAATATCTGTCATGTGGACTAAATGCGATATTAAAAAAAAAAATAGTTTATATAAAATAGATATTTAAACCTATTGCGTAATCCTCTGTAATCCAAGTCCTACTGCCAAATTGCGTATTTTAGAGAGTGAGACTTTTTGTGACAGTTCTTTTAAAATATCTACATTGATTACAAACTATATTGTTGTTAGCAAACGCCCATGTTTGGAGCTAACCTTGCCCACAGATTACGGAAGATTAGTTATTTTATATTTTACTAGCTGTTACCCGTGAAGTTGTTCACGTAACATTAAAAGAAAAATAAATGCATTAATTAAGGAAAACGTTTCACCCCCGATAATTAAAAACATATGTAACTCTCTTTATAACAAACTCTGTTTTTTCGAATATCTGAACAGGCCGATAGCGGGCGAAGCCCACTATTATACTCTGTCATAATGGTCTCGCGTCAATTCGTCGCGCACAATTCATCGCGGAACAATTCATCGCACACAATTCATCTCAGCGACAATTCGTCGCAGCGACAACTAATCGCAGCGTCAACTCGTCGCAGCGTCAATTCGCGACGAATTGACGCAGAACCATTATAACTATGCAAATTATGAAAACATTATCTTAAAAAACTAACTTTTCATTTATATTCAGTATTGTAACTCTTTTAAAAAATGACGTACAATTAATTATAACTTTTAGAAATATTATTTTCAATGATAACAATTCATTTAACGAAGTGTAATTTTCAATGATAACAATTCATTTAACGAAGTGTAATTTTCAATGATAACAATTCGTTTAACGAAGTGTAATTTTTTCCATTATGACATTCGGTCACTGCTCATACAGACAGAAAAGGAGATAAACTTTCATAGATGTAAAACTGTCATGGAGTTAAGCTAAAATGTTTGATTGATGTCGCTGATGTCAGAAGTTAATGTTCATTTTCAATTCGAAAAGTTTCTCAAAACTTTATACAAATATTCTTTAGAAATGAAGTGTTCATTTAAAATCGTAATCCTTCAATTTAAATGTAAAAATATTTTTTTTTTACTTTAAATAACCACTGATTTTTTCTAGCGATTGTTTCAATAAATTACAAAATGTAAGACTAATTTGAACTGTATGCCACACAAATTAAAGTTATTTTTAATTTAAACAAGTAATATAAAAAGATTTTTTAAGTCAATTCCTACTTTTTAATCATAAATATATAAAATAAACCCATGCAGCATTAATGTCCCACGTTATCTTTATTGAAAATTTTTTTATAATCCTCGTTGCGGTATTTTATTTTTGTGGCATCACTAATTTGAGGAAAATCTTTCATTTCATTTATGAAAACAATGGGAATTTTTTTCTGCCATATAAAACTAAAATTAATTAACTTAATTTAATTAATGAATTAATATTTGAAAACACTGTATTAACATCCAGTGTCATCCACTACAAGTTTAAAAAATGTATTTGAACTTGAATGGAGGAATAAAGAGTATTTTATTAACGATTGAAAAATTGAACAAGATATATAAATATATAGAGAGTGTGAGCTAATAGTAGGAATTGAAAAACAAATGAGCTTATCAATCAAACCTGAAAATATTTTATCATTTAAATTGTAAACTTAAACATAATTTTGAAACTTACATAGCAATATTCAGTAATAGACAAATTTTCCGCACACTAAAAAGTAAAATAAATTGCTCAATTTATTTTCAATCGAAAAAAATGAATATTTTTAAGATATGAAGAACTATTCTGATTAATGTAATGTTATAGCACTCACTGTAAAATACTTATACTTTTCGTATCTCGGGGCTGAAAGACTATTTCTTTAATAAGACCAGAAGTAAAAGATTGCTGGCATTTTCAAAATTTTATTTATTTCTTGACACAAAGCACACACATTACGACACATTACACGAATATATAAGATTTATTTTCACATTTCCGGAGAACAAAACACATCACGTTCTATACATAACCACACTTAAAAAAACACATACTTCCTTCGGTAAAACTCACATGACAACTGCACTGAACGAAAAAATTTCTAGATCACGTGATGCGTGGCGCATTTCGCCGGGAAGAGTCTAATTTTCGGGAAGGGGTTTTCTGCGTTACATCCTCCCCCTCTGTTTCCGACATACGTCTCGGAGAGGAAACAGGATGTTTTCTGGGTCTCCCTCTTTTTCTCAGAGGTGCAACTGGAGTAGTTTCAGTTTCTTGGAATGGTGTCAAGGCTGAAACATGATAAGACCCAATTCTCTGAGTAGGATTGTCTAGACTGGCAATGTCATATGTCACCAGTGATTTTTGAGTTAAAACTATATATGGCCCATCCCTCTTAGGCATAAATTTTGCTGTTTTCTGGTTACTTGCCTTGCTCACAGGGTGTAAGGTAACCCATACTTTTTCACCAGGTGTAAAATAAACTCTTCTACGATTTTTATCATAATATTTCTTACGCTGATCTTGTTTTATTTCAACTCGCTCTTTCACTCTCTTTGAGACATCTGCAAGACGTTTAAGATATGGAGTTATTTCAGGAACAAAATTGTCATTTTCAACAACTGCTCTAAAATCGTTCACCACATCATCGATTGTTCTTAGTTCTCGACCAAAATGCAGATAGGCGGCAGTTTGGCCTGTTGTATCAGATTTGGCAGAGTTCATAGCAAATCTAATAAAAGGAAGTTTATCAATCCAGGAATCGTGTTCATCCCCAACAAGGATTGCTATTCGAGGTTTCAAGTCTCTATTTTTCCGTTCGACTGGGTTGGCCTGAGGGTGGTACAAAGGTGTTAATGATTGGTCAATTTCAAGAATGTAACAAACTTGTTGTAGAACAGCGCTCACGAACTGAGGGCCGTTATCACTTAAGAGTCTTCTTGGGATACCGTAACGAAGGAAAATCTCTTCAATAAGCGTAGTTGCACATTCTTGGGCAGTGGCAGTTGTTAAGGTAAACAGTTCTACCCATTTAGTGGCACAATCTTCTACTATAAAAATCCATCGGTGCCCATCTTTACTACGAGGCAGTGGTCCAAAAAGATCAATGCTGAGTGTCTCAAACCGTTGAGCATAAGCAGGTGTTCGCAATAAACCAGCTGGTTTCTGATTTGTTGATTTATAACGAGCGCATTCTGGACACTTCTTCACGTATTTAGAAATATATGTTCTCATGCCTGTCCAATAATATCTCTTAGCAATTCTTTGATAAGTGCCTGCTTCACCATAATGTCCGGCTGAGGGGTCGTCATGATGAAGTTTCAAAATGTTTTGTCTTTCTTGTACTGGAATGACCAGTTGCGCTTCCTCGGCGTCCGATTCAGGAGCATACCGGTAAAGTACACCTTGATTCATCAGGAATCCTCTATCAGTCCAATTGGCAAAGTCTTCACTTTTCTGTTCGTCTTCAAAACAATCTATAATCTTTTTAAGATTTTCATCTTGCAACTGAGCTTCTCTGATATCCTTTATGATTCCCTGAGCTAGAAGATTATCTATTTCTTTTTTAGCAGGAGTCATCCGATAAGGTGGCACAGCAATAGGAGCACTATCACCTGTATTGATACGATGCTCTACATACGGGGTTGTCTCCCCCCCCTGGTTGAAAGCATTTTTCATACCTTTTTAGAAGACCATTCAGTTTTTCTCTTTCGTCAGAAGTTAAATATTTGCCTTCATCTTCCCGTAAGGCGTATGGACTGACTTCGACCGCACCAGCTGATGAATTATTTTCTTCAACGTATTCATCTACAAAATGAAACTTTTTCTGAGGTTTATTACTGAAATACCACGTTTTGTTGGCAGTATCTAACACCATGTTAGCATTGTGCAAAAAATCCATTCCTAAAAGCGTTCTATTACCCTTAGCATTTGGTAATACAATGAACTCCGTTTTGAAGACTCGACCTTCAATCTCTACTGGAACTGTAGCAGACAAAGTTTCTCTGGCTACTGTAATTTCGTCAGCCAACGTGATATCATGAGTATGAGGTTTCAGAGCAACATCAGTTTTTAAAAATAGCTCATACATACGTTCTCCCGCAATGGAACGATTCGCTCCCGTATCTGCACACACCAACACTTTCTTATTGCAGATCGTGATAGGCACATTTGGAGCTGAAACTGTTGCGGTATTTAAACTATACAACTTAAGACGATGTGCTTGCACATTTTCTTTTTTAACCGAAGGGGTACAATCTGGGCATTTCTTCTTTATACATACCACTTTACCACATCCATAGCAAACAATATCGGATTCTAAGCGTCGATTACCAAACTTAGGAGGAGATCTGTCCTCTTTTGGAGGCTTACTCTGCTTCCAATTATTATCTCGACGAGAAAACTCTTTTTTCACTTGGGGTACAACCGGATCTCTTTTTGGGAACGTACTTCGTATAATTTCATAGGCATCTAGTTTTTCGGCGAGGTCGACTGGCGAATTTAAATTTTCCCAGTCATCTAACATATGCTGTTTGCATTCAACAGGCACGCGTCTTTTCATTTGATCTGCTATGATCAGATCCTGGAGTGCTTCAAAAGACGTTACAGTTAACTCTTTAAGCCAATTTTCAAAATAATCTCGAAGTTCGAAGTAATAATCTCGCCAAGAAATTTCTTTTACCTTGCGATGAGCAAAGAACAACTGTCTGAACTTTTCGGCACTAATTTTAAACCGTTTTAGAAGTAAATCTTTAACATGCGAAAAATTCGAAGCGTTTTCTTCCGATTCACGAGCGATAAGCGTAGAAATAGAAGATGGGACAACACTGAGTAAATACGATACCCATAGATGCTCAGGTACCTTAGAGAGCTTTAACTGGCGTTCCAGAAGAACCAAAAACAATGTTACATCATCTGTTTCTGGCCTGAATGTAGGCAACAACCTTTAGACATCTATCTTACTTTCCGCGTGAGATACTATCCCTGTCGCATTACCACCTAGCACTCCACCGGAAGCACTCTGGCTCTGAACCTGTAGCTTGAGCTTCTCAAGCTCAAAATTCATCTCAAGCTTTTTAAACTCCATCTCTTCCGCCCTACGCTTCTCTTCTAATTCCAGCTTATGCTGCTCTAACTCGGCTTCTTTTTGTTTATCCTCTAATTCTCGCCTACGTTATTCTTCTTCCCGAGTTGCAATTTGATTCCTGACTAATGAATTCACAAAATAAACATCGAACGAGGGGGAGGATTTGATTTTTTCCCGCAATGTAACAACGGTCATAGTGGTTTGCACATCTAAATTCATTTCTAACGCAACCTGGAACAAATCCTCTTTGCGAGCTCTATTAAGTTCAGACATTTTTAATTTTAGCAAAACAACTAGCCGAAAACCCTATAAATGCCAAAAATTTCGTTTAAACCGTATCCCAAACGTGAGTTTTGCCGTTACAAATCATATAACTTTTAATAAAACAAAACAGTGAGCTTTAACCATTAATATAAACTATTACTACAAAACAGAACAAACATTAAAAATAAACTGGATTTCATAACGCGACACATTCAAAACAATATTTCAAATGAAATAAACTGCAACTGAATAGTTGTCACTTAAGTAATATTCTAAATGAAAACAAAACACATAACTGAATAATTGTCACTTAAATAATATTCTAAATGAAATCAAAACACATAACTGAATAATTAAATTGTTCCTTAAATAATATTCTAAACGAAATCAGAACACATAACGGAATAATTAAATTCTCAACCAATATTATTTTTAAATTACTAAGACAGCTGAATATCTGTTTTGTTCAGTACAATTAAAAAAAAAACTTTCTACCTTAAAAAAATCAAAACAACAAAACTTGCATAACTTACTCATTCAGTTTTAAATTCCACAATAATGCTTCTTTTCTCAATCGAGAACTCAGAATTAAATACTTACGTCCAATATTAAATAAGAACAAACATTTATATCGAAACTGTACTCAGTTATTTCAAAATCAATAATAAAAGAAAAACAAAAAGTAATCAACTCTTTTAAAACTAATAATAAAAGAAAAACAAAACATCTTTATGATAACGGCGATAAAATTACGAATACTTTATATTAATTTGACCTGAAACCAATAATATAATCATTTTACTTGAAACTGATAATATAATAATTTTACTTAAAACTGATATCAGTTTTACTTTCTTTCTTTCTTTTTTTTTTTTTTTTTTTTTTTTTTTTTCTGAATCAATAAAAACTTATTTATTTCAACAGTCACGATAAGCATTCAAAAATAAAATCAAAAGTAAGGGAAGGGGGGAAGGGGAAATAATGTAAGAACAAAATAAAACATAACAAAATAATGTAAGAAAACCAAAATAATGTTATGAATAATGTAACTGAATTTAAGAATAATCAAACTGAAGTTAATAATGAACCAGAATAATATTAAGATTAACCAAACTTAAGTTAAGAATATCCCAACGATGAAAAGAATAAGAATGATATTAAAATCAATCAAACTTAAGAATAATTCCAATGATGATCAGAATAAGAATGCATTCTTTGTTTTTATAAGAAGAAATTACGGATCCGTTTTTTCGAAGACACACATGAGTTACATAATTTGTAGAAATCTGTAAACACATATAATGCATTTCTTGGGCGTACACAAAACAATTTTTAGAATTTTAAGAACACATGAAAATCGTATGCTGCAATGGCGCCCGGTTGCGCCATTTTCTGGTTATAACTGCTGAAAACGAAAGAGCTTCCAAAACTTAAATACGATCCTAAGATCCTTCTTGATGTAAAACAATATCACTGCGAATTTTATTTGTCGAAATAAAGCACTTTGCATTTTATCTGCAGATTTCTAGTTGCAGAAATAAATCATTATCACTTTCACTACGGATTCGAGTTGTAGAAATTTAGCACTTTTCACTTGATTTGTAGAAATAAATCATTTTATCACTATTCACACTATCATTATATAAATCCCTGTGGATTTCTAGCCCGAGTTGGGGAGCCAACTTTTATAGCACTCACTGTAAAATACTTATACTTTTCGTATCTCGGGGCTGAAAGACTATTTCTTTAATAAGACCAGAAGTAAAAGATTGCTGGCATTTTCAAAATTTTATTTATTTCTTGACACAAAGCACACACATTACGACACATTACACGAATATATAAGATTTACTTTCACATTTCCGGAGAACAAAACACATCACGTTCTATACATAACCACACTTAAAAAAACACATACTTCCTTCGGTAAAACTCACATGACAACTGCACTGAACGAAAAAATTTCTAGATCACGTGATGCGCGGCGCATTTCGCCGGGAAGAGTCTAATTTTCGAGAAGGGGTTTTCTGCGTTACAATGTAGTTAATTGTGATTTTTTGTTTAAATAATAATTAATTAATAATTAAATAATAATTAATAAATAATTAATAAATAACTAATAATTAAATAATAATTAAATAATAATTAATAAATAAATAATTAATAATTAATTAATAATTAAATAATAATTAATAATTTTCTCAAAACTTTATGTGCTTATTCTTTAGAAATACAAATATTAACCAAGTTCATTTAAAATTGTAATCCTACATTTTAAATGTTACAATATTTTTATCTTTAAATAAGTACTGATTTTTTTTTAGCGGTTGCCTCAACAAATTACAAAAAGTAAGACTAATTTAACTATATATCGCAGAAATTAAGCACAGTTTTATTTTTAACAACAAATGAGCTTTTTAATCGAAACCTGAAAATATTTTATCATTTAAATAAGATTTAACTTAAATTTTAACAAAATTAATTTATCATTAAACTTAAACGCTGAACATTATAGTTTTACATATAATTTAGAAAATTCCTTAGAATTATTCAGCAACCTATGAATTTTCCCTAAAATTAAATTGGTCAATTTATTTTCCAATTGAAAAAATAAATATTCTTAGAATATTAAGAACAAAAAGTAAGACTAATCGAACTATATGCTGCAAAAAATATGCGCATGTTTAATTTAAAAAACAAATGAGCTTTGCAATCGAAATTTGAAAATATTTTATCATTAAAATAGTAAATTTAAACTTTGAACCTTAGAGTTTTGCATATAATTTTGAAAATTATGTAGTAATATTTAGTAGTAAACAAATTTTCCTTGTACAATAAAGTAAAATAAATCGGTCAATTTATTGTTGAATTGAAAAACTAAATATTCTTAAAACATGATGAACAAAAAGTGATACTAATTAAATTATAATGCAGCAAAAAGTGTGCATACATTTAATTTTAAAAACAAATGAGCTTGTTTCAGTCGAAATCTGAAAATATTTTATCATTTAAGTAATAAACTTAATATAATTTTGAAAATTATCTAGGAATATTTAGCAGTAGACAAATTTTCCTTGCGCTATAAAGTAAAATATATTGGTCAATTTATTTTTCAATTCAGAAAATAAATATTCTCAGTATATGAATAACTATTCTGATTAATGTATTAAAGTTGCTTATTAAATGGATTTTTCTGAAAATAATTAAGAGATTTAAAATGAATAAATAATTTAATCTAGTTAATATATAATCAGCCATGCTGAATCCACAAAAAGCAGTACCATTGAAAAAAGTTTTTACATTATTTTACTAACATCAGTGATAACAAATTATCTTTTAATTGCTTCAAAATTAGAGTTCGTATACCACCAATTTTGATACACGCGCGATTATAAGACATTAAGTAATTGAACATTATCGACAACGTAAATAGGGAAATATTGATCTTAAATGAAAATTTTACGGCAAATTAACCCATTTATGCCTGACTTTTGTTTTCTAAAATCTGCTGGTAAAATCAGTTTAAAATATTGCAAAATGACCTGGAAAAATACTAAAAAATATATGCTAAAAAATGCTTGTACTTTTTTGATAAAATGTAAGCGTTCTAAATATGGGAATATGTATAATATTTATAATAGTATATTATGCTTAATTATATGTTTCGTCTTTATTTATATAAAATAAGCTTTTAAGTTGTATATTGCATACTATAATTAACGTAATTTTGCGCTTATGCGCCGCAGCTTAGTTAAGTCATTTTAAAACCGGAAATTTTATTGAAAATAAGAAGTCAAATAAGTGCTAAGCAGAAGTAAGTCGCATATTATTTAAAATAAATTTCGGTAGGAAATCGAATTGTCTGAGGTGCGGCGTATACGCCCGAAATTACGGTAGTATTTTTATGTAATGCTACTTATTTTTTTACAGAGACTAAAAAAATAAAATTATTATTATAATTAAACTAAGAATAATCGTATTTGAGGCTTGAAAACAATTTATTTTATAATCATCTTGAAAGGTATTTTACATAAAAATCCCTAAATGGAAAATCCTCTCCCTAAATGGCCAACGCCCCACCAGTGACTGAGAAGTTCTGCTCTCAAAGCTGGTAGGCGGGAGGTGCTGTGCTCAAACCCCTGTCGGTCTTTTCGACCTAACCGTTCAGAGTTTTCCTCGGTTTTCTTCGAACCTTGTCATAAATACGGGTTAGGATCCCTTAGAAAGACAACCAAGGAGGGCATTCCCCACTAGGGCCTATATCCCTCGTGTAAATAATCGGCAGTCATAAATCAACCAACCAACCAACCCTAAATGGCCAATAAAAACATGTACCCATTCATCCTATATTTTGGGACGTTAAAAACATTGATAAAAAATAGACTTGAATACATAATTTGATAATTTAAAAAAATGTGCATTTCAAAGAAGGCTAAAAGCTAAGATTATAACTTATTTATTTCGATCTTTGAGAGAAAAAATACAAATAAACTTTATTTTCACATTTCGCGAAACTTGAAGAATGAAAAATCAATGAACACCAAAAAAAAAAAAAACCTATCATTTTAGCAAATAAATATCCATTTTGTGCTATAATCTGTCGGTAACAGATAAAGGCATTTATAGAAAATTATTTCATGCAGTTTGCATGCTACAGAGGAAAAAAAGATACAAATTTATTGAAATTCGGAGCGTTCTAAATATGGGACGCTTGGCATAATGGGTTAAAATATACAGTAAATTTTGTTTAAAAAAAATATTCCATTGGAAATATATCGAATTATTTATTTAATAAAATTGAATGAATTTGTGTAATTATTTAGACATAGACACAATAACATCTCACTATAACGAAAGATAACTTTAAAAAACTCGCTGTAAAACATTTTATCAATAAATACTTCTATAAAACTTATTATGTAGACGTACAGACGTTCTCCAAAAATACATACGTTTTAACTTCAAAAAAACTTTTTTTTTTCAAAGTAACATAGAGGCAGTCATAATTTCTACAACTGAAAAGTGACTAATATGCATTTTCCCTGACAACAACTACGATTTAACTGAGTGTAAATTTTTCCATTATGACATTCGGTCACTGCTCAGGCAAACACAAAAGGAGTCAAATTTTCACAGACGTAAACCTGCCATGGAGCTAAATGTTTGATTGATGTCGGTGATGTCAGAAGGTAATGTTCATTTTCAACTTGAAAAGTTTCTCATAGTTTTGTTTACTTGCTGTTCAGAAACATGAAGATTAACGAAGTCAACTGAATACGGCAATTCTTAAAAGTAAATGCAAAACTAATTTTAACTTTTAAGGTTTTACTAAATTAATTTCATTTTTAATAATTATAAAGATCATCTTCAATCAATTTATACAGGATGTTACCACAAATCCGTCCACATTTCAAAAATTCATTAAAAAGAAAAAAAAAGTGTCGTATAGAAGTGCGGTTATAGCTAAATGGGTTGTCAAAATGTCGGACAAATTGTGGCAATAGAAAAAAAAGTTATTATTTTTTTTAACTATCCTTTGCTACAGAAATTCCGAGCCGGTGCAAACCGTACTTCGGTACGACAATTTGTTCGATAGTTACGATTTTTTGAATCATGAACAAACTTATGGGACAGTTTAAAGGCATTTTTTTTATTTGTCACAAAAATTTCCAGTTTCTGACGAACGTTAAGCTGTAAACAATCTTTTGCTCCGGCAATTTCTTAAATTTTCCTGAATTTTTAAAATCTGAACTTACTTTTGGATCTCTTTTATATTGCCACAAAAAAGGAAAAAAAGAGAACGATTCTTTCGACAAGTCTTAACAAAGTAGCACAGATTGCTGCCCCATCTTTGGCAATTTATGGAAACCGTTGGGAAATGATAAGGTAGAGTTCGGAAATGGAAGTACAGAGACCCCCTCCCCCTCTAATTTACAGAGTATCTGAGCAGGATTTTAAGTTGAACCACTGTTAGAGCTTTGTTCGCAAATGGTTCGTTGGCCAAAGATAGCGCAAGGGGAACATTTATTACTGTGGGACATCGTGGGACAACTAGTATCTGGCGTTGGCCCAACCATTTTGTGTCATTTGGGTATGGTGCAAACTCATTCCGATACGACATTTAATTTTATTATTATTATTATTATTATTTTAATTTTTGAAATCTGAACTTATTTTTAGATCTCTTTTATATTGCCACAAAAAAAGGAAAAGAAAAACGATTGCTTGACAAGTCTTAACCAAGTAGAACAGATTGTTGCCTCATCGTTTGCAATTTGTGGAAACCATTGGGAAATGATAAGGTAGGGTTTGGAAATGGTTATTACAGAGACTTCCCTCTAATTTGAAGCCTATCTGAGCAGGATTTTAAGTTGAACCACTGTTAGAGCTTTGTTCGCAAATGGTTCGTTGGCCAAAGATAGCGCAAGGGGAACATTTATTACTGTGGGACATCGTGGGACAACTAGTATCTGGCGTTGGCCCAACCATTTTGTGTCATTTGGGTATGGTGCAAACTCATTCCGATACGACATTTAATTTTATTATTATTATTATTATTATTTTAATTTTTGAAATCTGAACTTATTTTTAGATCTCTTTTATATTGCCACAAAAAAAGGAAAAGAAAAACGATTGCTTGACAAGTCTTAACCAAGTAGAACAGATTGTTGCCTCATCGTTTGCAATTTGTGGAAACCATTGGGAAATGATAAGGTAGGGTTTGGAAATGGTTATTACAGAGACTTCCCTCTAATTTGAAGCCTATCTGAGCAGGATTTTAAGTTGGACCACTGTTCGACCTTTCTTCGCAAATGGTTCGTTAGCCAAAGATAGGCAAGGGTAACATTTATTACTGTGGGACAACTATCAACTGACGTTGGCCCAACCATTTTGTGTCATTTGGGTATGGTGTAAACTCATTCCGATACGACATTTAATTTATTATTATTATTATTATTATTATTATTTTAAGTTTTGAAATCTGAACGGACACCTAGTATGCCCCATCGTTGGCAATTTTTGGAAACCGTTGGGAAATGATAAGGTAGGGTTCGGAAATGGTTATTACAGAGACGCCCTCTATTTATCACCGTAACTGAGCAGAAATTTAAGTTGGACTATTGTTGGACCTTTGTTCGCAAATGGTTCGTTGGTCAAAAGTAGAGCAAGGGGAATATTTATTACTGTGGAACAACGTGGGACAACTATTAGCTGACGTTGGCCCAACCATTTTGTATTATTTGGGTATGGTGCAAACCCATTCCGATACGACATTTGATTTAATTATTATTTTTAATATTATTTATTTATTTATTTATTTATTTATTTATTTAAATATGAACGGACTCATGGGGCACCTTATTTATCCAATCATACAGTTTGGCTTCAAAAAAAGAAAAATTAACTTTTTTATTGTGCTCTATAAATGCTTCCTTGCTTATATAATGAATCGTCGTATTAGTCGAAGTGTCCTAAATTATGTTTCATAATTAAGCAGTGGGCGTACATTTTCGTGAACCATAAATGCAAAAATTGTTTTGTTAATAATTTTTGATATATTTCAAAAAATAATTTAAATAATACATCTGAAATATTACGTTCAAATTTACAATTTCTGCAACGCCGTTTTGCAGATTGCTCTCTAATTGGAAACTTTCGTTCTATAATATGAATTTTACCTGATTTTAAATATCCTTTAGATTGGACGAGTGTATCTGCGAACAAAGGCTGAAAAAATAGAATGGGCGAATACGGACTTTGCCGTGTTTTTTATACTATCTTTTTTTTCAAAAATAAATTAGCTATTTTTGTACTGTTTCGTTGACCGGTTTCAAACGAACCTAGTGTAGAGAGTTGTAAAGTTGCGAAATATAGTTTTGTTAAAGTTGTGAACAATAAAGACGTATTTTTGAACAAAATTATTACACTCGTTTTCATTATTTGGTATTTTATTTTCTACGTTTTAGTGTATAAAACATGTCATTATTCCAGATTCTCAAGCAGTTACCATATTTTACCGAGCACTTTTACATTGTCGCATAAACTCCAATGTATAACTCATATAAAAGTGCAACACTAAAGAATATTTGCGGCGATTTATCACCTGCGCCCAGCTGATGGAAAAATGCTTTAAAATTATTTTATTATTTTATAATTAAGTTCTAAAAATATTAAAATATTGAATTGTCATAAGAAACCTACCTATGTACACCGAGAAAAAAGTTTTGTTGAATCAACAAAAATTTGGTTGTCCCAACAAAACGTTTTGTTTAAATATAGGTCAATGGAAATTTTGTTTGAATCAACAAAAAAAAAATTTTTTTTTGCAATTCCAAAAAAATTTTTTGTATCGTCAGCAAAAAAATGTTTTGTTAATTCAAGTAAAATGGTTCAATTTTAATTGAATTTTGCTAAAACAACCAAAATGTACTCAACAAAACATGTTTTGTAGTTTTAATCAATTCCTTTTTCTGGGTGTACTTATTTTTTAAATTTCTAGCAAATCAGAAAGGGAGTGAAAAAGCTACAAAATTCCATCTTTACATACATGAAACAAGTTAAATTAAATATAAAAGTGTAAAAAAATTCTGATTCAGGTTGGAATGAGATACCATGTATTTTTAATTGAACAAATAGATTGCTTAGTTACCTATACGATAAAAGTTTGTTATAACATGCTCTACTTCTCTGTAAATTATTGAAAAGTTGTTCTGAATCACCTTGTATACATCATGAATCAGTTAAGGCTTCTGCATTAGATTTAATATCTTAATGTTAAACTATGTGTGAAATTTACTCTAATTGCTCTCATAAAATGCAAATTTCACAATCCGGTGCTGAAATTAAAATTTCGCACCATGACAACCGACTTAATGACGCAGAAATTTTTCCGTTATGCCTCTTTGATCATTGCTGAGGCGGGTGCTGTGTTGGTCAGAGGCGTGCAGATTTAAAGCTCTCTTGGTTGAATATAAAATGCTTCATTAATCTGCATTTAATCCCACAAAATATTCCCTCAAACAATTAATCTGTTACTCATTGTGAAATATAGGAATTAAAAATATTACCTTGTCAGTATTATATTCTGATTCGACTCGGTGTTATTTCTGTAAATTTAAGGATTTTCTTGTTATTAATTTTGTGACATAAGGATTAAAATACAAAAATTATTCAAATGAAATAAATTTTGGGAGAGAAATTCAAGAACAGATTTAATAATGTAATAATTATTACTGTTTACCTTTGAAATTGTGAGTTATTACATTAGTTGACACTTTCAATAGTATCTATGTGATGCTTAATAGTTGTATTATGTAATTAATGCTAAATTAATTTATATGGTATTGAACATACATATATATATGCCTGTTATTATATTTATGATACTAAATATCATGATTATGATACTATTATAAAATCATATTATATAATATTTTTGATACTAAATATCTTCTTTTGTGTACTAAAATATAAGAACAAATGAAATAAAACAAATTTTAGAACCGAAAATCAGATTTAGTGATGTAGTAATGAAAAACAGCTTTATTCAATCCTTAAAACTCTAAGCCAGCAAGGTCAAGTAATATGAGATATCTAAACAAAATTATTCTAATGCGAGAACACAGAAAAAAGTACCAATGTTTATAGCAATAAAATTGTCTTTGTAAATCTTTTGAAAGCAGTTCATAATTTTATATATATCCATTACGGATACAGTAAAGATTTACAAAATTTCATGCAAAGTGAAAGATAGTTAAAAAAATAAAATATATTTGAAACATTAGCCCATATGATTCAAATATGATTATTTAAATTTTAAAAAACGGAAAAGTTAGATGCTATGTGTATGATAAAAACAGGAACTAACTGAGGGAAAGAAAGTTTAAGAGAATAATTAATGATGTCGTAATTAATACTGTTTTATTCACGTTTTGAATCTTTGAGTCACTACTATACTTAAAAACTTCGGAAATTATCATCTGCTACTTGCCGATTAACCTTAAAAAAATATTTTAAAAAATGCCTTACAAATATCAAATAATAAAATAATAGTTAAATAGGTGTAATATAATATACGAATATAATTTAAAATAGGGGGGAAATATTGAATTGGGAAAACGTATTCTATTTATTTTCTTCAAAACGCTAACCTGTTCGTTCAGAACAATTCAAACACTTTAAGTGTTCGTTAACGTTAAATGTTCATTATCTATCTGTCTTTTCTTTTAGGGTTTCGTTCATCTCAGGAAACCCTATTACTCCCGCTCCGTTGTCTGTCCGTCACAGAGCCGTTCTCAGAAACTGTATAACTTACAGGCATGAAAATTTGTGTACTTATAGCTAAATACCTACTATGAAGCTCAAAATATTAAAATTTGAAAAAATCGTATTATTTTAATAAATTGAGATAGAAAACCAAAATTCTAACAGACTTTTTCTATTAAATTTACACATTTTTCGTTATAGCAGTTGCCACCAATTAAAAATCCACAATAAACTTCTTTCTACAATAATTAATTTTCTATTGAACGATTTCCACCTGAAAAATGAAAATGAAATAAAAAGTTTCACTAATTGAAAAAAAAAAAGATTAACATGACGTCATATTGGTAATAAAACGGAAACTTTCAAAGATTTCTCAATAATGCAAGGAGTATGAGTAAGTGTATGCACAGAAAACAGATTAATATCACGTCAATAGAGATTTAAAAATAAAATTAATCTGACGTCATATTGGAAGTTTAACGGATTTTTGAAATGTTTGAAAATAATACAAAGCGAGTATCAATATCAGTAATAGAAAATAGTAAATATATGAGTTTGAGGAACGTATTGAACCATGATAAAATCCCGATTATAGAAATATTCGCATATTTTAACATTTTCAAAGTGTACATGTTTAATTTTGATTTTTTTTTTAAATATCGCATTTAGTCCACATGACAGATATTATTATGATAGGTTCTGCGTCAATTCGTCACGCACAATTCATCGCAGCGTCAATTCGTCGCGGCGTCAATTCTTCGTGGTGTCAATTCGTCGCGACGTCAATTCGTCGCAGCGAAAATATGTTTGAAGTCTATGATAATAAAAGTATAGATACTTTAGTAAAATTATTTAATGATAATTGGTTTTTTAGATATAACTAACAATTTACAGGCGATAATAACATTAATAAATTATCTTTACTTTAATAATTATAGCCTTCAAAACCATTTTCGTTGCGACGAATTGACTTCGCGACGAATTGACACCACGACGAATTGACGCTGCGATGAGTTGTCGCCATGACGAACTGTGGCTGCGATGAATTGACGCGACACCGTTATAATAAGCATAATAAATAATTTTTAACAGTTTTGCGATGAATGGTCTCATATACGTGATGCATAAGATGCTCAGAATCCTTGATTATTTCTACCAGTAATTTTTAATATTATGATTTGTCTTTTTTAATTAGAACAATGAAACAATGTAGGTAGCTGTTGGGATACCTAGTTGCGTGACAACGTAACTTCCAGTGTACAGGTAAGAGATTTGTAAGGCAATAGGAAGCCTAAAAGAAAATAATTAAATGTGATAAAGTGCTATGTAAAAGAAAAACAAAAGCAATAAAAGTAATTAAAAAAGTATAGAAAAATAAAAGTTTAACAATAAAGAAGTATAAAATTCCATTAGAACTAAGATTTTTAATTAGAGTTTTTCTGTAATCATATTAGACATAAATTTCTCTTTTGAAAAACCGGTGATTAAAGATTAAAATTTTTGTAAAGGACACTCGTTGCGAATAGGTTAAAGATATCAGTTGCATAAATTTCTGTACGTAGTTTAAAAAATTACTCATTTCTAGAGTAAAATTGAATAATTAATTATTTTTAAAGTTACGATTAACCCATAACGCTGCAGTACTAATTAAGAATTTTGTGATTATTTATTGAATCGTACAAAATCACCATATTTTTAGCGTTAAAATAATTTTACATGTTATTTTAAGATTTGTGATATTCAACTGACTTCGTTAATTTCCATATTTATGGACAGTAAGTAAATAAAGTTTTGAGAAACTTTTCAAGTTGAAAATGAACAATAACTTCTGACATCAGCGACATCAATCAAACATTTTAGCTAAACTCTATGACAGTTTTACATCTGTGAAAGATTGTCTCCTCTATTGTTTGTCTTAGCAGTGACTTAGCAGTGATCTCATATAATGGAAAAATTTACACTCCAGGAGTCTTATAACCTTTTAAACGCGACGAAAACCAGCAAAAACATTCAAAGTTTGAAGCAGTGTATCTTCAAAACCTTTTTATGTATAAACATAAAATTTTGACTATTGATTAAACAGTGAATGTAATAATGGAAAAGTTTACTATCCGTTAAATTAATTGTTATCATTGAAAGTATATTGTCACTGGTATTTTCTAAAAGTTATAATTAATTTTATGTTAATTTTGAAAAGACTTACAATACTGAAGATAAATGAAAGATATTTTTTTATGCAAATGTTGTCATAGACAATATAAATAATTGAAAAAAAAAATCATTTAAGTAAAGTTTTACACGGAATTTCAAAAATGACTCATTTTTAGAATAAAACTGAACAGTTAATTATTTTTAAAGTTATGATTAACGCTTAATGTTTTGGTATACACTGTAGAATTAGTTATGACTTTTGTGATTATTTATTTATCGAATCGTACAAAATCAACAGATTTTTAACTTTAAAAATAGTTTTACATGTTATTTTTAAAAATGTGATATTCAATTGACTTTGTTAATTTCCATATTTCTGGACACTAAGTGAATAAAGTTTTGAGAAACTTAACAGGGATGTAGTGGAGGGTACACTGTGGAATAAGCCGTCCATCTTCTGGATAAATCTGTATACTCTTCGTAGCTACAGCATATATTTTCTGGTGTATACCCTTACAAAAATTTCTTATAGAATTCTATAAAAAATATTTATAGAATACGCATTATAGAATTATGGCCCGTTTTTCTATAAGCTTGTTTAACCCTTTTTATCCTGACGGTACTTATAAGTACTACTTTAACCCCTACGCGACGAGCGTCTTTTACAGAATTTGTAATCTGTTTCCACCGGTTTTTCAAATGAGAAATTTTCACCTAATTGAATCGCAAAAATGCTATGATTAGATAAGGAAAACTTTACAAAAAAATAACTGGTGGGAATAATCGAGGATTCTGAGCATCTTATGCGTCACGTATTCGTGTCGCTCGTCCCCAAGGGGTTAATAAAACACCTATATATTCGTAATATGACCGTTTTTCCTAACGGTATTCACAATGGCACAAAGAGTGTATTTCTGACAGCAGGCAGGAGATGGCAAATTTAAGCACATATCCTCTTTCTTTGCATTGTAGGGATTTTACATTTGCCCCGCTACATTCGAAATTCATTTTGCAATAGAATTGACATGCATGTTGTTCTTCATATGAGTAATTTTAGTGGTTATTTAGTACTATTATTTTCTATTGTTTTCTATACTCTACAGGTGAACATTTCCTATATTTTATTTGAAGTTTACTATTTGAAATTTACTATTTTATTTTATATCATAGGGTAAAAAATGTATGGTGGTTACAGTTGCATAATTAACCACTAAAACACTATACAAATTATTTTCCTCTTTCCTATGTTTATTCTGCACCAAAAATTATCCAATGATGCAAAAATACAATTAAAAAGTAGCTGGAAAATTAATTCAGGATATAAAGGGTTAACCGAAAGCTGTCGAAATATCTGTAGAATTTCAATAGAAATGTCTATAAAAATATGTATAGGGTCACCCTCCCAAACACTAACCACTCTCGATGCTGCTTGACTTTAATGATCGGACGTAGAACGAGTACTTTCAGCATGACACAACCTTTGACAGTTACTGAAATCTTATTACAGTATTTCAACATTATTTTTTTTTGTGTTTCCAATTCCCAATCATAATAGTGTTGTAAAAATATTTAAACTCTAATAAATTATTATTTGTTAAAACTGAAACAATTGTTTAAATATTTGTATTTCAGATTAAAATATTTGAATAAAAATTACAATAACATTAGTGAATAAAATTTATTAAATTAGATGGATCGTTTTATAAATGTAACAGCAAATTAATAAATGATTATAAAATTAACCAACAAATCAATGAATTGTAAGCAAATTAATTAATCATAATTTAATTCAGTAGTTTGACTGATATAATATTATATTGACAATTTAAACACAGTGTATTAGAATTGAATTAAATTATATATATATATATATATATATATATATATATATATATATATATATATATATATGTGTGTGTGTGTGTGTGTGTGTGTGTGTGTGTGTGTGTGTGTGTATATAATCATATTAAATCAATGGAGTACAATTATATACTAAACTGATGTATTACAAAATTAATTATTATTTTTTCATTTTAATATGTAGTTATAAATAAATTACTACATAAATTTTAAAAGACCAAAAAATATTTTTTTTTAATTAAAAAAAATCTATAGAATCATTAGTCTATAGAATTTAATTCTATAAGATGTATAGTACCCTATAGAAAAACTGTTCCCCCCCAAAAAATTCTATAAAACTTCTAAGAATTCTATAGAAACATTTTCTTTAGAAAAAGTATTCTATAGAACTCGTTAAAACTCTATAGAAATAGTATTATATAGAATGGCTATTCTATAGAACTTGTAAAGAATTCTATAGAGCTCTATACAGCTCTGTGAACTATTTTCGTAAGGGTACGCTTTGCTATTAAAGAAGTGCAAAGTTATGTGTACCTTGGACAGGAAATATCTTCGAACAACAGTATCATGAATGAAATCAATAGTAGAATAAGAAATGGATGGAGTGCTTTTGGGAAGAACAATATTATTCTGAAGAGTAGCTAACGTGCCTCTTTGTTTGAAAAGAAAATTGTTTAACCAGTGTGTTTTGCCTGCAGTAACTTATAGAGCAGACATATGGAGGCTAACAAAACAGATGGTACAAAGGTTACAAATAACACAGCGAAGTATCGAAAGATGCATATAAGATGCATATATAGCATAAATAAAAGAGAAAGAAAGAGAATAACCTGCATAAAAAGTCAGACGAAAGTTTTTGACATTATTGAGAGAATTAAACGGCTAAAATGGAAATGGGCTGGGCGCATTGCAAGAAAAAAAGACAATAGATGGAGCAGAAACACCCTACAGTGGTATCCCAGAGATGTAAAACGACCAAGAAGACGATCTCAAGTAAGATGGAGTGACGAAATCATAAAAGTATCCGGTGTTAATTGGATGACTAAAGCACTAGACAGGAAACAATGGAAAAATCTGGGGGAGACCTAAATCCAGCAGCGGATTGAAAACGGTTGTTGTTGTTGATGATGATGATATGTCTCTGTCTGCAATGTATACCTCAGAAATTTTTACGACTGCATCACCGGTTGAAAATTAACGTTAACTTGTGACATCAGTGACATCAATCAAACATTCCAGCTTAATTCCATGACAGTTTTATATCTGGGAAAGTTTGACCCATCTCATGTCTGTCCGAGCAGTGACCGAATGTTGTAAAGAAAAACTTTACACTTCCTTAAATCATAGCTGTTATTAAAAGAAAACGCACTGTCAGTGTTAATTTGTTAAAATTATAATAGATTTTATAATATTTTTAAAGAGATCAACTTTATTTAAGACTAGCGACCCGTCCCGGCTTTGCACGGGTAGACAATGTGTTGACTACAATGTAGGGTAGAGAAATGTAGGTACTTTAAAAAAGTTGTTCTAAATTGGATAAAAGTGGGAGTGAGACAAAATTTCAGTACTTAGAAATTTTGAACTTTAATTAAAAGCTTGTAAAAATGTGATAAATAAAATTTTCTGTTTATGTACATATTGAAACTAATAAATAATACACGGCCCATGGAAGGACATAGCAACTATATGTGTTCATGTAGAATGTGTTTTCCTGAATTTCACGCTCCTAACTAAATCTGCTGCTGAGATATGACGAAATGACCCAAAACTTTTGAATACCCCTTTAAACACCTTCTAGGGGGAATTTCCAAAATCACCGAAATACATGTTTAAACACTTTTTTAGTAGATTTGTTTTAATTAATTTCGCCCTCCTACATAAAAGCTGAGATATGGTGGAATGACCTAAAACATTCGACCGAACAATGACCTTTAACCACCTTCTGGGGGGAATTTCCAAAATCGCCGAAATACGTGTTTTATTCATTTTTTAGTAGATTTGTTTTCCTGATTTTCGCGCTCCTACCTATAACTGCTGCTGAGATATGGCGAAATGACCTAAAATATTTGACCACCTTCTGGGGGGAATTTCTAAAATCGCTGAAATAGATGTTTAATCATTATTTAGTAGATTTGTTTTCCTGATTTTTGCGCTTCTACCTATAACTGTTGCTGAGATATGGCGAAATGACCTAAAACATTCGACCACCCCCTTTAACCCCTCGGGAGGGGGGATTTCTAAAATCGTTGAAATACATGTTTAATCATTTTTAGTAGATTTGTTTTCCTGATTTTCGCGCTCTTACCTATAATTGCTGCTGAGATATGGCGAAATGACCTAAAGCTTTCGACCACCCCCCCTTAACCCCCTTCTGGGGGGAATTTCTAAAATCACTGAAATAGGTGTTTAATCATTTTTTTAGTAGATTTGTTTACCTGATTTTCGCGCTCCTACCTATAACTTCTGCTGAGATATGGCGAAATGACCTAAAACATTCGACCACTCCCCTTTAACCCCCTCCTGGGGGAATTTCTAAAATCGCTGAAATAGGTGTTTAATCATTTTTTTAGTATATTTGTTTTCCCGATTTTCGCGCTCCTACATATAACTCCAGCTGAGATATGGCGAAATGACCTAAAACATTCGACCACCCCCCTTTAATCCCTCTTCTGGGAAGAATTTCTAAAATCCCTGAAATAGGTGTTTAATCATCTTTTTAGTAGATTTGTTTTCCTGGTTTTCGCGCTCCTACCTATAACTGCTGCTGAGATATGGCGAAATGACCTAAAACATTCGAAACCCCTTTAACCCCTTTCGTGGTGAAATTTTCAAAAATCCCTTTTTATTGCTTGCCTAGGCAATAACAGCAATCTATAGTCCAAATTTCGTGACCCTGACTGTACTAGTTTCGGCTGGGTGTTGATGAGTCACAATAGATTAATTTTAACTCAATTATTCAAATTGGTAAACTCGTGTGTTGATGAGTCAGTCAGTCAGTCAGTCAGTCAGTCACCGTTTCCTCTTTATATAATAGTATAGATAATGGTTTATGTAATTTTGGATCACATTTCTACACAGACATTATAAGTGTGTACAAATACATTTAGTGATAAAGAATTTTAAATCAGGCAGTAAAAGTTACGGAAAAGTATTTTTTAACACTTTCCAACATATTACAGTCCATAATATTTTCCCGCATAGTTAAAAATTGTTTATGGATTCGGTTTGTCCGGCCGCCAGTCCATCTGGCCGAGCTTTAAATTTCGTAAATATACTTGGATTGCCATAAAACAGATATATGTGCCACATAATAACATATATATTAGGTTTACTATGACATATTAGGTAATTGAAAATGAAGTGTGTAGGATTTACAGTTCATCTACAGGGATGCACAAAAATTTTTATTACATTATGATTAATGGGTAAAAAGCGTATGTGAAGCATTTTAATGGTGCTACAATACTTAATACAAAATGTAAGACTGTGCAGTGCTTGTTAAAATAAAAATAAAATATTTTTGATGTATCATTTACATTTTTTCTCAGAATATATCCTAAAAAAATACTGAATCAATTTTTGATTGCATAGTTAATTTCATGTTACAGTTAAAGGGAAATTTTCGATATTGTTAAATTTTACTTGATAATTTATAACATAATATCGAAACTAATATAACTATTCCTTATTCAATTGACAACTAAAAAATTATAAAACATAATAAAACTATTTATCTTTTTTAACTTTTATTTTTAATACTTTCCAATATATTTGTAAAATGTTTATGAATTTGGTTTGTCTGTCCACCTGGCCGTGCTCTAACTCCCGTAAATATTTTCGGATTGCCATGTAATTGATATATGTCATTGAGTTTCAGGTCCAGTATTGAAAATAAAGTGTGTAGCATTTATAGTTCGTTTACAGGAGCACTCAAAAGAATTCTGTTAAATTATGTTCAATGAAGAAAATTCTTTTCAATGTACCGGGTGCCCTAAAATTGACTGACTGATTTTAAAAATCAATAACTTCCAAACGGTGACAGATATTTTAAAAAAATCTTGCAGGAGAGTAATGTATGATGTCCGGAGTTTTTCTTTTACTGTGGTTCCTGATTTTAATTCGAATTTCAAACAACAGATGGCGCTGCAAGCAATTGACATTCAATCGACAAAAGCAGAAATCACTCAGCATTGATGTGAAAAAAGGATGTTCAATGCATGGAGTGAATCTTATTCACCAATAAAATTTTATTGAGAATCGGGCCCTAAAAACAAGAGTCTCGGTAATTTTCTATTTAAGTTACTGTATTATAATGATACAGAAGGAAAGTTTTGTGATGGCTTCAACATACTAGTGTTAATTTGAAATTGATATCGAAGCTGAAAGGGACTTTTGGAGCTATAGAATAGAGCGTGCCACAGTAACGGAACAGTAAAGAAAACAAAAAAAGCTTTTCTCAGAAGAGCATTTTGAAATAGGAGGGCAATTTAGCTCCAATTTTCAATCAATCAATTAATATCTTTCTGAAAATTGTCCTATATTATTTTAATATCATAATGGAAAAACTTATACTCCGATAAATGACCGGCGACAACTTATTTTTCCTGACAACAGTCGGCGAAAATGCATTTTTGCCGTTAATTTCTGAAAGTTATAATTAATTTTAGGTTAATTTTGACAGTTCAATACTGAAGATAAATAAAAAAATAGTTCTAATGCAACCTTTTCATACACATTATAATTTTTTTTTATTATTAAGTTACTTAAATTTTTAAAAAAGTCTCCTTTTTAGAGTAAAATTGAACAGTCAATTATTTTAAAGTTACGAAGAGCGCATAATTTTTTGGGGTATGCTGTAGAATTAGTCGTGTCTTTTGCGATTATTTAATGAATCGTATAAAATCAACAGATTTTGAAAGTTAAAATAATTTTACATATTATTTTAAGAATTGTGATATTCAATTGACTTTATTAATTTCCATATTTCTGGCCCGTAGGTAAATACAGTTTTATAAAATTTTCAAGATGGAAATGAACACTAACTTGTGACATCAGCGACATTAATTATTGTCAGGGAAAATGTATTATCACTGTTAATTTCTAAAAGTTTCTATTAATGTTAATTTTGAAAAAAAATTACAATACTGAAGATAAATAATAGTGTAGATTTTTGTCAGGGGTGGGCAATAATGCTTGATTCTGATATTCGTATGAATCATTTAAGCATGCGCAGAAATAAAACTGCCAAGCTTCATATTCTTTTTAATCAATTAAAGCCAGAAATTTTATAAACAAAAAGAATTTAGCAGAAAGACCATTGTTACTTCATAAAAATTTATTTTCATTTTCTTACAAAATTTATGGTTTCAATTTATTAAAAAGATTGCGAAGGTTACAGCTATGCTTTTGCGCAAGCCCGAATAATTCTTTCAAATATCAAAATCGTTTGTTATAGTCCTCACTAGTTTTGTGAATTTTTTTTAAAAATATATATATGTAGCTATAAAAATGACCCATTTATAGGCTTTTGTGATTATTAATTGAAGGGTAGAACATCGATAGGTATTTAATGTTAAAAATGGTTTTACATTTTATTTTTGGAATTGAGAAAAATAATGGAAAAAGTTATAAAACGAACGTTATGTTTCGAGAAAATTGAAGTGAAACCTTTTTGTTATATATTTTATTGATTTATTTTCTTTTTGTTAACTTATGTTTGAAATGTTAATAGCTGGTATTAAACCCTCTCAGAAGAATTTATCAGGATTTATTTTTTAAATATTAAAACTTATTAATTTTATAAAAAATATTACAAAAAATATTAAATATTGAAAAAAAAAAGTCTAAATTAGAACCTTAATATATTAGTTTTACTACACATTAGTTTTACCGCGTAGTTAATTTGGTTGAAGTCGGATGGACAAACACAAAAATAAATAACACCAATAGATCACCTCATAATAAAATACTAATATTTCAAAAAAAAATGACAAAACATATTTTTCTAATAAGCTCAATTGTGATATTCACCGACTTCGTTAGTTTCCATATTTCTGGACATTAAGTAAATAAAGTTTTGAGAAACGCTTCAAGTTAATAAGTATCTCATCAAAAACAACTCGTTGTAAATGATCCCGCCAAGCCACAAACCTAAAACGTCAGTCACAAAAAGAAGTGTTATCACATAAAAAGAAGCGATATAGAAGTACATACTCCGAGTCCCGTGTAAAAATCTATCACCACTCATAATGTTTCCAAAGGACTCGAAGTGAGGTACAGTATGTGAAAACTGCTTGGCGACCAGCAGGCTTTTATAATGTTTGCGTTTCCTGCAATTGCATATGACTATATTATTTTTATTTTATTTTATTTATTTATTTATTTATTTTTCTCCCATAAAATTGTAAAAAGTTGAAGTTTCTGTGTTTGCATGTCCTTTCTTATTTATGAGCTTGAAAAATCAATTTGTTGATTTTATTTACCATTATTTAAACTAAAAACACCACTCTTACGAAGAGGATTTTTTAAGTAAACATGTAAAGATTTTGTGTTTGTAATATATATATATACAGTGTGATTCATAAATATCGAAACAATAGGCTATCTCTTTAAATATTTTTCCAAGACACATACTTCCAATTGCGAAGTTTCATAAAAAAGGTGCAAAATTTGATGAGATAAGTTGCAACTCCATGGGGGGTCTATTTGAGAAAATACAAAATTAATTTTTGTAGCAAAGTGATTTTAAACTAGAAACTGTTCGTAGTATCACATGTATTCCAAAGTTTTGTGTGATTTTGAAAATATACCGCAAAGACTAAAGCGTTTACATAATGAACCGTTTAAAAAGATGTAAAATTTTATTGAATTTTTTTTATCTGATAATTCATAAAGTTTTAAATTAGATTTTAAAAAGGAGCGTGATTAAACTAAACTAGTCGTTGGGGGCCACCGTAATACTTACCCATCATGGATATGCATAATGTAAAATATTAAAATAAAAATGTGTAAACTACTTATAAAATGCATTGCAATTCGAATAAAATCGTGGCTTGATGACGTCATAAACTTTAAAGGCTCGATTACTGAATTGCTTGAAAGAGGTTTTTTCCTTATAACTCCAAAAATAATAATCCTATTAACTAGCGGTTTATTGCATCTGATTAAGCGTTAAATTTCAAATTAAAATATATCTTTAAACTGAAATTTGGATGAAATACAGAGTCATGAAAAATCGAAGAGTGTGGAAATAGGATTCCAAATATCTCGGCAACTCATTATCCGATCGACTTCATGCTTTTTGTGAAATTTATGTTTTTTTATTGTCTTTTATATTCATTTCTTAAAATAAACAATTTCGAAAATTTTTATATACCTTTTATTAGAACGGATATTTCGAGAGTCCGAAAAAAATAGTTCCGGTTAATCGAGGTTATTGAAATGAAATAGGCTTCCTCCCATTATTACGTACTAAGTACATACCAAATTGCAAGTCTCTATCTCAATTTTTTTGGGAGATAGAGCGTTTACAGACACACAGACACACAGACGGACGGCAAAATTTGCTTTCTAAAAATATGTTTTTCGGAATCTCCAGTGTCTGAAACGTGTAAATCCGTCAAAAATTTTTTTTCGATTTTCAAAACGATTACAAGACTTACCCTATACTACGTATGATGGGTAAGTAAAAGGACTATATTTACTAAATGCGCAAAATACATAAAGACACAAAATACATAATTAATTAAAAATTAAAAAAATTAAAAATATGCCCCCCCCCCTCTTTCTGGTTTTTTCTCTGCCGTACAAAGCGTTTCAAACGTCTGGCTGCGTTTCGCTTAGTTCATTCTCTTCGTTCCCCCTCCTTTATTCGCCTCCACACTTAAACTTTCCCGGTCGGCGGAGTGTTCCTATTGGTCTCTCTGTCACGTGTGTTTCCTCGTCTCCGCTGTTGTTTTGAAAAATTCAACGCCATTTCATCTGGAGTGGCTGAGAGGTTGTGCTCTCGAAGCTGGTAGACGGGAGGTGCTGGGTTCGATCCCAATCGCGCCCGTCGGCCTAATCGCTCGGAGTTTTCGTGGTTTTCTTTCGAGCCGTGGATTTTCTCCATGCGTAAATACGGATTAGGTTCCCTTAGAAAGACCCCCACGAAGGGCACTCCCCCTGGGCCTATATCCCTAGTGTCGATAATTGGCCGTCAATAATCAACCCCAACCCAACCCATTTCATCTGGCCGCGGGGCGAGAGATGGCAGGCAAGCGGTCATGGCCTAGGAGTTTTTAATTCGTTTTTACCTTTTGAGTTGGCACTGAAGATGGAGCTTAAGGGCTTTGAAACAGCTGTTTGCCATTAGAAATGATTTTAATTTGTGCTAATTTAACGTTGCACATTTATTTTTAATATAACGGCACAAAGTTTTAATCCACCTTTCAGATACATAATTAATGTTTCTAGTCTGTCCGTTCCAATTCGGGGATCCTAAAATATAGGTCCTCAATCCCCGGCAGTCCATGAATTAATTAGGACATATGTATGCAATTGTTAAAATGTTCTTTTAGTCGACAATAGAGGCAATAAGTATAGCTCGGCAAATATGAAACATGGCTTTCTTTCATGAGGTGTTCGTTCTCCGAACATAAAAATCTCTCGAAAGTGTTCGTTAACCGAACATGTGTTCGTTATCCGAACATAAAAATTTCATGCGAAAGTGTTCGTTAACCGATTTGTTCGTAAACCGAACAGTTCGTTACCAATCACCTATTGTATACGAAATTTAGCATGTTTAATTTTTTATGGGGAATTTAAGAAGTTATTTTCTTTTCATTGTGCTCTAGACCCGTTTTTAGAGAATTTTAAGTTCGTCATAGCTGAGATTTGATGAACGGCAAATATTTAAACGCAAAACTTCTAATCTTAGGGTAGCAACATTTTTACATTCTATTACTCAGCGCATAAATGTAAAGTTGGAATTTTGTAATCGCTATTTCAATCAATTCCTGATACGCTAGAAGTATATATTTATAAATAAACACAGTTTTTTTTAATCGATGAAAATACTATATTTTAACAGATATAGAACTTAAGATCGACAAGCTTTCAGGCGGACAAAATGAACTCGTATTAAATTTTAAAGAAAGATAATAAAACCTTACAGAGATTGAAACAGTATAAAATCATTAAAATACATCTCACTAAATAGATATACATCGGTTGTAATGTAATCAAGATCTTCTAAGAGACTTTGTAAACGAATTGTATATGGTTCAATGCCGCTTTACAATAGAGAGTTTAAATGAATCGGATGTAGTTACATATTTGAATATCTTGTGTATATAGCCACTTTGACAAAAGTTATGCTATTTACTATTGTTTTTCCTCTGTGTTAAGTACAGGAATCAAGTACTTCAACGTAAAAATTCGCTAATTACACAACTATTTAGTCTTATTAAAAAAATCTTTTGAGTTACCCTGTAAACGAACAGTAAATTCTACAATTCTATTTCACAATTCACAACTAATTAATATTTTTACACGAAATATTAAACATTTGAACTACTCATAAAAACAATTCAAATGCTGCAAACCGCGTAAAAATCGGATAATTACACAACTATTTAGCCCTATATCAAAAGATCTTTTGTGAGACCCTGTAAACGAACCTTAAATGTTACTATTTTTTTATAATAGGAAGCTTATTTGGGTCGACTGTAATAACCTATCTTAATATCATGTGTATATGCCCATTCCTAAAAGAGTTGGGTCATTTATTATTTTTTTGCTCTATGTTATGTATAAGAAACAATAACTTTAAACTGATATAAATCAAAAACTAATTAATATTTTTACATGAAACTTACAAAGGTTTGAACTATTCATAAAAACAATTCAAAGGACGTAAACCGCGTAAAAAATCCGATATTTACACATTACTGTAGCCCTGTCAACAGTTTTTTTGCTCTATGTTAAATATAGGAATCAATAACTTTAATCTGATATAAATCAAAAACTAATTAATATTTTTACATGAAACTTACATGGATTTGAACTACTCATAAAAACAATTCAAATGACGTAAAGCGCGTAAAAATCCGATAATTACACAATACTGTAGCCCTGTCAACAGTTTTTGGTCTGAACAAAATTTAAAAAGTGTAAAAAACAGCACTTTTAAAATCGCATTTACTGAAAACCTATTCGTCTGATTTGGCTTTACTTTTGATTTCTTAGTCACATGTCACCGCCCATTCCATAGAATCAAGAATTTTGTTTCTATCATAAATAGAATGTGAGATATAGAAGTGTCAAAAACCCGTTTTGTCGCGTCCGCAAAATATAAACTAGACAGAGTGCTAAAAATTTTTTGTAAAATCGTTTTGCTTCCATTGCCGGAAATTCCTTTCATTTACGGTTCAATGCATTGTTGTTTCTTATGCTTGGCGAGAAACTCTGTCGAGTTTCTATGATAAAAGTAAAAGTATTATTTTAAAAAACACGCATTTATAAGCATTCAATGTTTTTATCTTGAAAATTACGTCTAATTGCAACATTGAAATTGATGTTTCTCCCAAAATCTTTTTTTTTTCACCTTTTCATTCATTTTGTTTTTTGACAAATAATGGTCGCATGTTATTTATTTCATATAAAGTATTTTAGGGTAGCTTTGCATTGTTTCGTCTTGTGGTGGGATGGCCAAAAATAAAAAATAACACCACTAATCTTTTAGAAGGATTTTTCTCTATTCTGTTAGAAGTATTATCGCATCTATTTTCAACTTTTAATAATTGGCAGGGTAAAAAGATTGCATCATTGTATACAATATCGAAGCGCGTATGTTGGTAGTGATTCCGAATAAGCTTGGGTGTCTCTATCGTTCTGATATACATGTCCTCATATTGTTAAAGAAGTTGTTGATGACACAGCTTCTTTCAACAAATTCCAACCTTCTAATAGTGTGATTTTTAAGTCCTGGGTGGGACTTAGTGTTGTGCCACGGCTCTTCCTTTGAGTTTCCGAAGTATGTTGAACAACGGTGGGTGTGAGTGTGTTTTTAGGCCCAACATGCCCCAAGTAGCACAAAATGGTTAGGCCAACGTTGGCAAATTGTTGGCTAATTCAACGTTGGCTCATAGTAAGAAATGTCCTCTTTTTTTCCCTACTACTCACCTTGCCGTAACATTAGCCAATTAACCATTTCCGAACAAAAACCCAACAGTGGTACAACCGGTCGCTGCTCAGAATCCTGCTCAGATAAGCTTCAAATTAGAAGGATCTCTGCAGCTACCATTTGCTAACCCTACCATTCCCAATCCTACCATCTCCTAATGGTTTCCACAAACTGCTGAGGGTGGGCCAACAAATTGCTCTACTTGAGCCATGATACAACTTTTACGCTTTTTCGCACTACTATAATTTTAATGTACAGTTGGAACCATATATACGTAGCAGAGTAGCTATTGTAAGAGTTCTCTAGTGGGCCAATGAGTTTTGAGTTTTTCCTTGCTATCACGGTGTCCTGAATACTAATACTTGTACGTGAATGAGACCTATTCTGTCATTACTTTTAAAAAAAAAAAATAGGTAGAGTGGAAGTGAGTTTTTTAGCTTGCGTTTGAGAAAAAATTGCACTGATGTTTAGCTTTAGAAAGGTTATTTTTGGAGGTATTTAAAGTTTCGTAGCGATAGCTTTTTGCAGCTATAACACATGGTCAGGAAAATTCCACGAATATTTTCTCCAAGGGTTGAGACCATAAAGTTGATGAATTTACGAGATAAAATTAGAAAGGAAGTTAATTTTAAATTGCATTGCTATACAACCGCAGCACTGATGGCAAAAGTAATATATATATATATATATATATATATATATATATATATATATAAAGAGAGAGAGAAAGAGAGAGAGAGAGAGAGAGAGAGAGAGAATTTTTAAAGTATCTTTGCAACATAAGTTTTGTTGGTTTAATGTTCTAAATAAAAAAAACCTATCTTGGACATGTTTAGCCCAAGAAATTTTATTCAGTTTCAGGAGGAGTGTTCCATTAGAGTGCCTAGCTACTTTTCTAAGGGTACTATAGTAATAGAGTGATCTTGAGATTTTGCGTGTGATCGTGGTGTCTTGAATATTAATATTTGTGAGCAAATGAGACTTATTTTGTCATTTCTTTGAGTTTCGCAAAATATATATCTCCGGGAATCTGACAGTCACAGTTACTTTTAGGTAGATTTCGTAAGAAATACTACCTATTACATTCTCACCTAAGATGGAAATTTTGAAAAATTTTTGCAGATCTACGCCGATCATGACTCCCAGAACCCAAAACCACCCCCAGTTCAAAAGTTTATCTATCTATCTATCTATCTATCTATCTATCTATCTATCTATCTATCTATCTATGTCACTTTTTTCTGACCACGATAACTGGAAAAATTCTGCATAAATCTCTTCCAAACTGATACATAAAATCAAGGGTCATAAAATCTCGGTCAAGTTCGTTAATGGGCAAAATCGAACCAAGGGGGGGAAATGGGGGGGCTTTTTGTGAAAACAGAAAAATCCTTATAATTTCTTTATTATTATACGTATCGAATCCGTTTAAAGTTATTATTACTTCTAGGAAAAGGGCCGAAAATGTATGTATGACAGATTTTTGATATAATTAAAAATGGCCCCAAGGGGGGAAAAAGGGGGGTTTTAGGAGAAAAAAATCATAGCTTCGTCAATTCACAAGATATCAAATCCGCGTAAATTTATTATTAATCCTCTTAGTATTATCTAAAACTTTTATATTGACATGTTTTTTATAGGACCAACCGTTATAGCAAAAAAAAAATTAAAAACAAAACAAATCCCTGCCGGCTCCGCCTGCAAACAAGTTATTTTTCGAAGTAGGCGGTTCCAACTCCCGCATCTTTTCGAAACTGATACATAAAATCAAGGGTCATAAAATCTCGGTCAAGTTCGTTAATGGGCAAAATCAAACCAGGGGGGGGGGGGCTTTTTGTGAAAACAGAAAAAAAAACCATAATTTCTTAATTATGATACGTATCGAATCCGTTTGAAGTTATTATTACTTCTAGGAACAGGGCCAAAAACTTATGTATGACAGATTTTTGATATTAAGAGGGGGAGGGGAAGGGGGGTTTTAGAAGAAAAAAAATCATAACTTCGTCAGTTCCCAATATTGCAAATCCGCTTAAATATATTATAAATCCTCTTAATATTAGCTAGAACTTTTATATTGACATGTTTTTTATAGGACCAACTCTTATAGCAAAAAAAAAAAAAAAAAAAAAAAAAAAAATCCTTGCTGGCTCCTCCTGCAAACAAGTTTCGTTTCGAAGTAGGCGGTTCCAACTGCAGCATCATCGCAAAAAGGTCACTTCTTCTGCAATTCCCGACAAGCAGGCACCCCACGTTCTGCGTCTTCGAAATCTACCTGTGCCTGTAGGCCTGTCAGGGATTTTTGTAATGATATGGTAATTACGTAACAATGGTTGTGCATTACCTATATATAGTGCGATAGGAGTTGGAATTAGTGGATTTCGAAAACATCCTGCTCTCGGGTATCTGAGTTCTCTCTTGAAATTCGAGCCACGTATTGACTTAAAGCGGAGTTTCAAATTAGCAGTTTTGAATGAAGTCTTCGGTTGTGAGTTTCCGCCAGTTTGGTTAGAAGTTGAGCGTTCTATTACAAATCTCTCTATATGCTATAGGTATTATAGTGATAATTCCTGTTAAATTGATATTTTTAGGTTCTTGCAGAACGAATGTTGAGGTCAGTAAGAACCTAATTAAGTGGTTTAAAATAGGTAAGTTTTATGAAAAGATTCTCCCCCCTCCATCACTCTCAGTCTTTCATAAAATTGAGTTAATTTTCATCGCCTGTTAGAAATAAATTGCTGTGTTTTAATAACATCTATGTCATGGCCTTCTTGCCTTTGATCAGCCCGTATGGCACACATGTAATGCCCTAAACAGATTGTCAAGAAGAAGTAAAGATTTGCGGTGCTTTATTAAATAGGGTAGCGTGCAACACCTAGAAATCAGCTAAGCTAATATAAACAAAAGTGACTATTTTAAAATGTAAACAGGTCAAACTTGTCATCTAAAAATAATATTATAGATTTGTTGCAATTTCGAAAAAATAAATAAAAATAAAAACTGACAGCAATGTTCAACAAGGTAAGGCAGTCTTTATCCAAAGGTAAACTCAGATGCTAATGTTCATAGTTAATTGGCCACCTCATAAATGAGTCCTATGATACCACAATCGAGTTATCAAAACCCTGCAGGTGTTGAAATGTTCTGGATTCGCTGTTGTGAATAAAATTGTTCGCACGTTCGTACGTTTTGTACAATTCACTTAATTCTTACATCTTAATTTCGCTGTAAATTGTAACGTAGACAGATTACTAAAAGATTAGGTGATTGTCCTCGTAGGACATTCTAGATGAGAAACTTCTGAAGTATATAACTGTGTGCAGGATGCACGATTTTATAACTAAGCGCGGGATGCACTACATTGTACTCATGTACCGATCCTTGGATGGAATCATCATATTACGACCGGACGTCGACCGTACGATTCTCGTTGATTCGGCAAAGCTCTCCGGATCCTATCTGCTACTTCTGAGTCAAAGGCCCTCTCCCTTCTCAAACTCCGCATACGGCTACCTCTTTCAACACCCCCTAGAGATATCTCTAGGGGGCGTTGCCTCTATCCTGTGGGTAGAAAAACTGGGAGATCGCCGTTTCCCCATCTGTGCCTCTATGAAACAGATCACCTTTTTTCCATGATTCTCAATTTCAACTTTCATGCTTCGTCCGGTTCCAAGGAGAGTTATGGATGGATCTGCATTCTAAAATGTAATTAAGATATTCAAAGATAAGATGAATTGATTTTTCTGAAAACTATTTCACTGACCCGCCACAAGTACAGTTCCTGGCGACTCTGGCATTTCCTTGGTATTTCCTCTTTAGCTGAGGAAAGGGTTTCAATGTGAGATTAAAGAGAGGTTTCTACACAGATATGTACCAGCCGCAACTGATGCTAAATATGAGGAATATCCTTTTCCTTCAGAAAATAATCGACAAGTTGTGCGCTGTATGAACTCAGATTACAGTCCATAAGAATGAAGTTTGGATTGGTAGTTCCCCAAAAAAGTCTCGATTTCTGTAAATACCCGTACTTTTAATCGCAGAACAATATGAAAATTATGAAATTTATATTTGGAAAAGATGTCTATTGTGTAACCATTAATTTTTTTAAAACTGAAATAGATTTCTGGAATCTTTAAATACGCGAATCCAAAATTATTCTATACAAATGTCAAATATCCTAAAAGTGGCGTAAAGTTGGTTGAAACTCTGTACATGCTGAAAACGAAGACCCGATTTTTTTTGGATTTTTTTTAGAGAAACTTTTATATCTCGATGAATATGCGTGCTATTCTTACGAAAATGCACACAGATGTTGTACAGAGTACTTATAGCCATATGCTGCACTTCGAGGATTTTTTTTTTTTTTTTTTTTTTTTTTTTTTACGAGATGGTCACAAATATTATATTTGTATTCAATACGTTGTTGGTTTCCTAATTGTTCTCAAGATTAAAACTACGATGAAAAATTTGAGGTCAGATATCGTTGCTACCATGTCAAACTAATGAATGTGAAAAAATGCATTTTCCATTATTTTTAAAAATGGGCCGATTATCACCACTAAATTTTATTAGACTTCTTCGGCTAATAATTTTTTCTGAAGAACAGGGTTACCAATTTGGCTTACTCATTTTTTTTAAAGATATTGAATTCATACCGGAAATTTTGAGGGAAAAAATTTCACTCTCACTTTTCACGAAATGTATCTCATTAAAAACAGCAAAAATTTTTGTTTCAAATTTCTGGTATGAATATGGATTTTCTGAATGAAAAAGGAGGCTAAAATGGCAACCCTGGGGAAGAATACAAATAAAATTTAGCGGTGACAATCGGCCCATTTTTAAAAGTAATGAAAAATGCATTATTTCGCAATCGATAGTTTGACATAGTAGCGAAGATATGTTCACTCCTGAAGAATTTTTCGAAATTCATATTCACACCAGTAAAAACTAACGGAAAAGATATAATAATATTTCACATAATTGTTATATAGTATATTCTTTTCAGAAGCATATTCTAAAATTCAAGCAAGCATGTTGTTCAGCAACGTGCAAGAATAAATTGGAGAAGACACTAGCGCGCTCTTTCTGAGAGTATGTAGACAAAGAATTGTTTGGTGTAGCTGCTTATGCTTAGTCCATTAATATAGTAGGCGTTGACAAAGGAATAAAATTCACGTCCAGCCTCTGACCTCGGCTACGGTCTAAGGAGCGTTGACGTTAAAAATAAACAAAATCATTGATCTTTCGTATTGAAAATAAGATTTCGTCTGATGCATTTTACATTATTTCGCTTTATTAACGTATAATTTAATGAAATCTACTTTAGCAAAAGGTTTTTGTTAAATTATATCTTTTGCATATCTTTATGTTACTGTCACTTTGCTACTAAATTCAAAGCCCCATCTTTGACATATTATACAGCCTATTTTTTAATAGTTTTACGCAAAAAAGTTTATAATTAAATTGGTGATTTATCATTTTCATAATAATATAAAAATAATAAATTTTATGATTTAAAAAAACATTATTATTAGGTATTTTTTATATATTTCCAAATATATTATTATTTTTTCTTTTTCTCATGGATTTTTTTGCAATTCATTAGAATTATTAAATTTTCATCAATTTAAATGTAACAAAAACTGCGTTTGAGACTTTTGATTTTCTTTCCTTCCGTTACACAAATTTCTTTGATAATTCAGTTAGACATTTATTTAAAAATTATTGTAGATAGTCATTTTCTCAAATAACTTTATTATTTTTTTTTTCAAAAATCTTCTTTAATTAATAAAAATTTAGATATATTTAATAAGGCACAAATATTTAATATTTCTTATTATTTTTGTAATGATTTGTGACATATTATGAATCTGTTTTCATAAGGTACTTTATCATTCTAAACATTAAACAAGAACGAAAAATCATGCTTCAAGCATAGATTATGTAGCACTTTCCAACGCTTCCAAAATAATTTTACAAAACATTCCGTTTAATAAGCTAAAAGATAACATCTAAGTAAACAATTTGGAAAACACATAACATATTTAAAAACATAATTTCAGGAATTTCCAACAGATACAATATTCGAAAAAATATCCGAATACTTTTATTCAGCCCTGTATAGGATACTACATAGGATGCTAAATTTTAGTTTAGTTAGGAAACGCGTAGCACAGTTTAAAATTATCCTTCTGGAGTTTCTGTCAGTAAACGGAAATGTGTTCGCGAACTTTTGTGCTGCCCTGTATAGTATCTACAGAATTTATACACACCACATAATAGACAAAAAGCGAGTTAAAATTAAAATTGCGTTCAGTAGCTTAAAACGCACATCCAGAATTATTGTTAACAGGCAGTAGAAAATTCTTTTGTGTGTCCCTGTAAATGAACGATGACTGCTATACACACACTATTCTGTAGTAAGCCTCTTGTAATGCACCTTAGTAATATATATAAATTTCAATGCGTTTAAAATAGTGAAACATTATTTAAATAAACTGCAGGCGATTTTTCTCCATAGACGTAATGTAACGGAATTCTTTTGACTGTCCCTGTAAAGTAACTATAAGTGCTATGCACACCTTATTCCATATTAAGCTTCTTCTAATGCACCTTAGTGATATATATAAATTTCAATGCGTTTAAAATAGTGAAACATTATTTAAATAAACCGCAAATGATTTTTCCCCATAGACCGCAATGTAACGGAATTCTTTTGAGTGTCCCTGTAAAAAACTATCAGTTCTACACACATTCGTTGAAATAGGGAACATGCTATAGATAAAGACAATAACATATAAAAATTGCAGAGCAATCCGAGCATATTCACGGAAGTTAGAGCACGGACAGACGGCAGACGGCAGACGGCCATACGGCAGACAAACCGAAGTCATAAGCACTTTTCAACTAGGTTGGAAAGTGCTAAAAAGCATTAGCAATTTTCTTATTAGGTGTGCTAATAGAATATATTTTCGTAAATAATAATAATAATAATAATAATAATAATAATAATAATAATAACTATTCCTTGCTTTTCTCTTTCTTTTTGTTCAGTATTTCCACCTCTTGAATATTTTTATTGGTAGAAGCAGTTTTTTTTAGCAAAGTTTATTGAAAACAGGGCTTACTTCTTTTAAATGAAATTATTATTTATGATTTGAATTTTATGCAATATTACTAGTATTTTAATTAATTTTAATTTCGTCTTTTGAATGTCAACACTAAGCATTTTTTGCATGTTTCCGAGGTAAGAATTTGTGAGGTTTGCATTATTATTATTATTATTATTATACCTAAATACACCCTCGCTGCCAGAACACAAGTTTGATTTTGAAAAATTTCTACTTGTTTTTGTTAATTTCCTATAAAAATAAATAATCATTAATCTAAACCCCTCCCCCAACTCTTTACACAGTAAAAGGTATTTCTAGGTTTAAAAAGGGCAGAGCAAAACATTTTCCTCTTTTTTTGCAATTGGACTATTCACACTTCTTTTGTTTGATACTTATCATTGTTATTAAAATATAGCAATATTTTTCTTATTAAATATTAGTATCATAAAAAATTTAAATTTTTTTAAATAACACAAAACTTTCTTACTATATCATCCAGCTATATTAGTTTAAAGAGTGCAATTACGGACAGGGTGTTTATTTGAATTTAATATGTAGTTACACTGATGCAATAATAATAATAATAATAATAATAATAATAATAATAATAATAATAATAATAATAATAATAATAATAATAATAATAATAATAATAATAAATACTGCATAACAGCACCTGTTTCAGGATATTCAAATATGAAATTGGATCAACGCATGTACAATAACATCAAATGTAAAATTTGAGCAGAACCACATGCCGAGTGCTGTGCGATTAAAATCAGATCGAGCATGGCTATAGGCTAAACGTTAATTCTCCCGGTCTCCTCTTTTCCTCTGTTCCCACTTCCTATATTGGGAATTGGGACTTCTAAATGTACTAATCCGCAACATAGTGGGCCAATCTTCGAAAGAGCCGCTGGTAAATTAGACAATCACGAGCGTTTACCAACTGATGCATCTCGGACGATATTTTCGTGTTTTGCGAAATGATTAATCAATTCTTCAAAAACATATTATTAGTAATATCTGCTGCAAAAAATAAAACGAATAACATCAAAATTGTTACATTAAAAAATAATCATGAAGAATAAGCGATATAGGTAAGCAACATCATGAAGCGACAGTATTTTATTAAACGATTAAATTATATTAACTTGAGGCTAAAATTAACAAGTTTCATACCTGATATAGTCCCTGATAATTTCAACCCTTTTTCTTGATAACATTGATTTTTAAAACGTATTTTTAGGGTTTCGTTCATCTCACGAAATCCTATTGCTCCCGCTTCCGTTGTCTGTCTGTCACAGAGCCATTTTCGAAAACTATGTAACTTACAGAGTTGAAACTTTGTGTATAAATCAGAATATCAGCTGTAAAGAGCTGAAACTATTAAAATTTTAAAGATTCGTATTATTTTAATAAATAGAGATAAAAAACAAAAATTCTAACAGCCTTTTCCTATTAAATTTAAACATTTTTCGTTATAGCCGATGCTAAAAATTAAAAATCAACGATGAAAATCTTTCTACAATAATTATTTTTCTATCAGACGATTTCCACGTGAAAAATGAAATAAAAAGTTTCAACAATTGAAAAAAAGATTAATATGAAATAAATTGATTGACGTCATAGTGATAATAAAACATAAAACGGAAAGATTTCTCAATAATACAAGGAGTATGAGTATGTGTATGTGCACAAAACATATTAGTATCACGTCATTAGAGAATTAAAAAGAAAATCTGACATCATATCGGAAGTTTAGCGGATTTTTCAAATGTTTCAGAATAATACAAAGCGTGTATCAATATGAGTAATAGAGAATAGTAAATATATGAGTTTGATAAACATATTGAATCATGATAAAAATCCGATTATGGAATATTCGCATTTTGAAGGTGTACAACATGTTTAATTTTGAAATTATTTTTTTTAAATATCGCATTTAGTCCGCATGACAGATATTACAGTGAGAGAATATAATAGCGGGCTTAGACCGCTATCGGAATGGTTTAGATATTCGAAAAAAAGAAAAAAATAGACCGGTAAATTTTTACTTTTTTTTTTTTTTGCTAAATGAAATGTGTTTGAATTTATTAAAGAAAGGATAAAGTGTTTTGAAAAGAATATTAAACGAAACCCTTTGAGGGATCTTCGATCACACTTACTCACTTGTTTTAATATACAATTACTAATAAACATATTTTTCTCCATTCTTAGCGAAATGAGATACGTTTTATTATTGAATTGCCTTATTATTATTCTGATTATTCACATTGGAAATACTTATTGCTATTTTTGTATATATTATTTATACTAAACTTTTCGTTTTTCTAAGACAACATATTACTTGCTATCTACTACTTACTATCGTATACAGATACTTTTGTATAAGTCTCTACATATCGACTATCTAGATATTAGGTGGGTCGCGAAATATTCACGTTCAACATTTTCTTTATATTCTAAACTTCAGATATTTTCTTTACATTCCGGAAATTGTAAACACATTTGTCAAGTATATCCCTAGATACTCCACAAAACGTCTAAAATCGAATATGTCCAAGAATGTAAAATATTGGAAACAAAGAATAATATTTATACCAGTAAAATTTAAAAAATAATAAAATTTTAATAATTTAAACAATTATTTTAAATTAGAATTGATATTATACTAGCCACAATAAATAATCAAGAAAGCATGTTGTTCAGCAATGTGCAAGAATAAATTAAACCCAACGCATGAGTGAAGAACTACTTCTCAAACGGTCTGTCGCAGACGATACTTAATTCGCTGCGAAATGATTAATCTATTTTTAAAATATATATTATTAATATTATCTGCTGTAAAAAATCTATCGAATCCAATATATTATTTCTTTAAAAGAAAATCATGAAGAATAAGAGATATAGGTATGTATCTTCGTGAAAGACAGTATGTAGAGACTTTTGTATAAGTCTCTATATATCGACTATTTACATATTAAGTGTGTCGCGAAAAAAATTCAAATTTTATAATGGGTCGCTTGGGAACCACTTAATTAGACTCACCAGACTGTAGCTTTAAAATTCTTCTCACTCCTTCTGCGCTAATTACTCCTCAATCACTTCACGAGTATAATCGTACTTCTAAAACAAAACAGTATGGACTAAAGGCTTGCACGAAATCCTTAATTAGGTATACACTATTTTTCTTGTATAAAATATTGTCAAGTTTTCATCAGAAAGAATCCGTATTTATATCATGTAGTTGGCCATATTTTATTAGATTGCAAGTAATTTAAAATAAAATCGATACATTGTAAAATATTTATTGATGCATAAATTTAAAAAATCTATTCCTAATAACTGTTACTAATTTTTCAGACTTTCAGAATTTTGTGGAGCTACTTTATTCTTTCAAAACGCAGAAATTATATGAAAATTGCCAGACAATGTGTCTTAACCATTTGACTACAAATTTACTTTTTATTGAGAATTGCTGCAACTGGCAACTCTTCAAAAAAAAAAAAAATTTCTTTTGAAAACATGAATTGTTGTAGTCTATGAATATTTTTTTAATAGAAATCGATTGCTAGAAGGTTCAAATACACGAATTCAAAATTACAGACCTTCCGCTAAATAGTTTGTGAGTTATGATTAAAAAACTAACCCGGATTGTAGTTTGTTTTGCAACTATCAAAAAAAGAATTAACCATTCTGAGTTCCAAATTTTACCCTAAATTCCTAAATTGCTGCACACAATGTCTTCTTGTTTGATACACAAAGGTAAAATTTAATGTAGAATTCAAATATAATGTGAGTTTGGTTGTATATTTCAAAAGTTTCAAAGTTTGTTAAAATTTGTACATGAAGATGCATCCCTAAGCTTCGTTTTTGATATAAATTGAAAAAAGATATAATTTCAAATCAAATGGCTGTTTCCGTTTTTTTTTTCTGTGAGAATTTAGCGATTAAAATGTATGCGGTATTTTCATTTTTCCTTTATCTCTGTTGTATTTAAATTTAATTTCTTGGACGACTGTACTTTGCAAAAATTTAACTTTCCTCTTCATGAGCTGTCTCATGCAAAAGTACATTTTACGGTCCCGAAGTGATAAATATTAGGAAATGTAGCAAATTTCCTTATATTTTCATTCATATGTATATATTTAAATTTTAACTAAGCTATTAAATACATTTTTGACAAAATAATTTTAATATTTAACTTTAATTTTTTAATGAATATAAGTCGAAAGCCCTCCCTCTCCGTATACGTCCTGCATCTAAAACCCAACGTTCATTTCACTGACATTTAAAGAATTTAATTTTGTTCAAATTTTGTTTTTCAATAATAGCTAATTTAAAGCATTTAGTTAATTTCTAGCTTAATATATTTTTTTAAATGATTTTAGTTTTACTAAGGAATTAACTTATAAACTTTGTCCTTATCCAAAATAGTCTCCCTCCGTGAACACTGAAAATAAACAAAAAAAAAAAAAAAAAAAAAAAAAAAGTGCCACAGATAATGTACATGACAAATTATCAAAAATTGAAGAGAACATCCCATAGGATTATATGGGATTTCCTCCTAAAATTTTCAATTATTGCTGTAACTTTTTGAGTTTTCACGATATTTCACTGGTCTTTTTATAGGAGTTGCCCTATAGTATCATCAAATCATGACAAAAAAAACATTTGCTGTAGTTCGCGCATGCGCAGTTACAATTTTTTTCATAAAAATAACCTATATCTCATCAAATATTCAATATATTAATATTTTAATCACAGTATACAATTTCTACGATTTTTTGTCAAGTTTTTGGAAAGCGATGTTAAATTCGGCTAAAAACTCTGCATGCTATAAAAAAAAAAACCTTTTGAATTTTTTACAGAAACGTTAATATCTTCACGGATATATGTGCTATGCTTACACCAATGCACATACATGTTGAACACGATCTACATAGTCATTTGCTACAGTGACAGGCCATTTTTAGCATTTTTTGTTACTTGGGTGATCAAAAATATTATTTTATTATTAAAATTATTATTGACCCCCCCCCCCCTCCCTAATTGTCCTCGCGACAAAATCTTCACTGAAAAACATGAAGTCAAACATGTTCTTTACACCCTCAAAGTTCAAGGACATTCCGGGCATTTCCTCACGAGTTTCTGTAAGATATTCGACGAAACATCTAAAATTGGTCACTGCCCCTTAATTTCTGGACACCAGTGCACATAAAACAATGTAAATATTCCAACAAATGTTTATGGCTAATATTCAATAATGAAATTAAACCCTCATCAATAAATAAATAAAATAATAAAATAATATAAAGAAAACACAAATTTAACAGACATGTAATTAAGCTACGAGCTTAAATCACTAAAATTATCAGAATAAAATAAAAATACTGTAATTAGCGAAATCTTTGGCAATTTCTTCGTCTATTATTTCCTGATATGCGACTAATGCGAAACTATCACTTTTAATAAATTTCAAAGCTTTATTTGTAAAAATAATTGTTATTTTTCATATAAAAAATAATTTTTGATAGTGTTATGGTGCTATCACACGTACTCTCATATCATAGTCAATATCAGATATTTCATCCGAAACACGTTTTTCAAGAGGAAAACGCTCGAAATCGTCCCGTTTGATAGATTGCCTCTCGTAATTTCTTAAAGATCTAACTTACAGTAGTTTGTATCCTCTACGATAGGTATCAGCTCGAAATCCACCAATCAGAGCTCTCTAAAAATTCCAAGATGGCCACCGTCAGTAAGTCAACATCTTATGTTTAGCGTGGTCGAAAATATTGAAACCAAAAATACAGAAGAATTAAGAAAAAAGCAAATCTTTACTAACACAGGGACCAATTATACGCGAAAAGAAAGTTATTTATTGCGATTATTTTATTTCAATTCCTTATATTATTTGCTATATGTTATAATTGTACTGTCGTAGTCACTTATTTACTTCTCAAACTGTAATAGTTTAACTACTTTCTGCAGCTATATTTGGCGTTATTTCGTACTTGTTGCCAAATTATGTCGCCAAAGATAAAAATGCAAGCAAACACGCATCAAGGTATTTTATTGCAATACAAATTATTGCCTCCTTTTAGCATGCAGCGTTCAGAATCTAAATTTTGTAGTGGAGCGGGGGGGGACAGAAAATTTTCTTATACTTTTAGAAAAATAAAATTTAATAAATGAAAATTTAATCTAGCAGCTATTTATAGTTAATTATATTTTACCTTTTAATAATTTTCTTTTAAAACAATCTTGATAATCTTTTTTTTTAAAGATATACAACTATTATACAGACATACATATTTATTCGTAAATCGGTGAAATAGTAAAAATCTAATCCCAGTTGTTCGGTCATCCAAGGCTGTCTGTTAGATGGTTGGCGACTTTCTCTCCAACATGGTTTATTAGTGAGAAATTGCAAGTTTCAGAATCAGCCGGAGTGGCTCAGTGGTTATAGCGGTAACCCGGAACGCTGTGGACCCAGGTTCGATTCCTGGCTCTGGCTAATTTTTCACTTCATGTTGGATTATTGTATTTAATGTATGTGGGTGAGAATGTCCTTTTCATTCTATTTTTCCTTTTTAATTATTTAATTTCAACCACCCTACAATTTCGTCTTCCCCATCCTAGCGGTGTATAAATTATAAACCTTTATATGTTTTTCCATTTGTTAAGCAAATTGTGCCCTTTTTTTTACTTTGTATTAATAATAAATAACGCATATAACCCCCCCCCCCCCTCCAGTTAAAATATTTTGCTTCCCTTCAAAAAAAAAAAAAAAAATATATATATATTTGAAAATAAAAATGAATTGTAACGTAAAACTTTCTTAACAGAAATAGATTTCTAGTATTTTCAAATATGCAAACCCAAAATTAAAGCTCATTCCGCCAAATAGTTTTTAAGTTATGCTTAAAAAGCACTTGTCTTGTAATCTGTTTTGCGACGATCGAACATTTATTTAACATTAGGAGGTACAAACATAAAACCTGCGTAATTTCTAAACTACTTTAACGAGTGACTTTCAGTTTTATACACGAATGTAAAATTTACCGAAAAGTATGATGTCGAAATTAGGGTTTAGTACTAAAAGTTTTAGAATATGTTACATAGAATATGTTTAGAATATGCGTAACTTCATCCTTCCCCCCAGCAAAATTTATGTACAGCATTATTATGAGATGTTATTACTAATCTATTGTTACTTGTGACATTTTTATACAGTGATTTGCGGCAGAGTTAGTAGAGGGTATAACTCCCCCCCCCCCCCCCCAGGACTGTACACAATATATGTAAAAATAAGGATTGTGTTTTTGAAACGAAAAATATCAAAAACTCATTTAAACTTTCGAAAAATGATTAAAATAATCAAAACCAAGGAAGAAAAAACTGCAAAAGAGTGGGAACTATATCTAAATTCTATTACGTATTTCTCATTTTTATATCACATTCAATATGTAACATGAATTACATTTAAAATATGTAAAATATATTAACTAAAAATGTCATAATAGTGATTTTGGCAAAATAACTAAAACTTAATTTAAAATCTTTCTTTGCGTTACGGATTTCGGCTTAGCGATAAAGTGCGGTTCCAATACATGTGACAAAAGACTAGTTTAATATACTATTTTTTTCTAAATCACTTAATACTAATAGTTGAGAATTCTTAATATTTACAGGTAATGAAAGACGTAAAGTGAAGATATGGACTCTATAATTTAGAATTTTAATGTTATATTAGCTAGAGTATTGTTTTTATAATCTTGGAATTTTAAGTAAAATGATCACAATATTATATATATAGAACAGACACGAAAAGAAACTGCAATATATAAAATGTTAGTACGCGATAATGCTTCATGTGTATCAATAGAGCTCTACACTAAATATTAAAACACCTGCTGCAATTACTCCCCAAATGTTACGCCCTCTCCTTACATTAGCAGATAACTTTCAGTAGGGAAAATAACCCTAGTTGCAGCGTGAAAGTGTAGCTCCAAGCAAGCGAGAGGCAATAACATATACTTAATATTGTATGGTCGTCCCTGTGATAACAGCCTTAGTGAGCAAGCTAAAAAAATATACATTAAATGTTCAAAATCCAATAAAGTTTTCAATAAAAAAAAAAAAAAAAATGTTTTTATCTATGTTTTGTAACCTGGGTGGGATCTCCTAGTTTAAATAATTTTGAAACTTTATTATTAACACCAGATTTCGCATAACATTAAACTAATATTTGTACATATAATTTAATTTATAATTATCGGATTTTTTCATAACTTTAAACATTTTGTATCATTGTATACATTTTTATTCAACAGAATATGAAATGTATACAACTTTTAAAAGTAATTTGTATATAAAAGTTTTCATTTTTTTTCCAAACAAAATTTAACTAAAATTTTTTCAGTGAAAAAACTGCACTACTTTTGTGTTTCAAGCTTTACATAACTTATTTAACATTAATTTCAACAGAGTCAAGATTGACTTCTTAAAGGATAAAAATCTATTATACAAAAAAAAAAAAAAAAAAAAAAACGATTTTTGCGTTAAAAAATGTATGTTTGAAAAAACACTTATAGTTTTTTAGTTTCACACAGATAAATAAAGTTTTAATTATTAAAGTGTAAATGAAGCTTACAGAACATTTTTCTAAGAGCATATATCAAATTTATCTGATACTAATTTAGATTTTGTTAAAAATAACAATCTATCGCCATAGTTAAGAAAATGTATTTTCTAAATCTTCAACGAATATCTTATTTTCAAAATTTTCTTGCACTTATAAAAGACCTTTTAATTACGTTAATGTAAGGATCTTCTTAGGGTGCAAGGAATTTTATCTCAGCTACAAACTAATTACTTACCTTGAAGACACTTTTGTGAAGCAGAACGCCCTGCAGTAATAAAACTGACTAAAACTTCTGCTGCAACATAGAGTGGAAAAGTTTAATAAACAAACAAGAAAACTAAAGCTTCATCTCGCATTTTTAATCAAGGATACTTGGAGTACATGATTATAAACGAAATCAGTTAACTCAAGTTTTCCAACCATGCCACCTTTAGGCCAAATATAAGGCATTTCATTAACAATCTCATTATTTTTTCTTAGATTTTATAAAATATTAGGAAGAAAAAAAAATCTATAAAAATCTTTTGGCACAAGTGTAATGTCAGTTTCAATCTTTGAAAAACTTTTAATAAAAAAGATAAATAAATTATATATAATATTATTAAATATGAATTATATTATTATAATTCATATTTAGAAATTCTGTATGATTTTATTTTTTTTAATCACTACTTACATGTCCTTTTTATGAGAGAAATAACGCGTATACATTTATTTTCAAAATAAAATTACATTAAATTGTTTAAAAACTTCCATCTTCAAATTTAAATGATATTGAAAATGAAAACGTTAAAACTGTATCAAATAATTAAATTTAATCTCTAATTATTATTGCAGGTTAAATGCAATGAATCGTATAGTTTTATAAAAGAAATCGTTCCTAATAAAAACAAAATCATTTTCTCCCATTAATCTACCTTCATAAATATATATGAAGCTAATATATATGAAGCTTAAATGAAATATAATTAAAGTTTGCAACAATATTAGGGCTGAAGAATTCCAGAAAATTCACAGATAAACTATTAGAAGATCTCAGTTATATATTGGAGATAAGAGAAAACAATTTGAAAATTCTTTGTATTATTATTTTTTTAATGTTTCCAGGATTTAAAACTACATTTGTCCCTCTGGGTGATTTTTGCTCGTGTTATTCAGATGTAGTTGTGTAGCAATCTTTCTCCCTGGTTAATATGTTTTTGATTTAAAGAATGCAATCTTCATTTGAAAATGGCCTATTATTTTTACTGAAAAAATAGCCTTTTAACTGATACAAAAAAGTGGTATAAGTCAGCTTTTTTTCTTTTTTAATAATTTAGTTAGTGTTAAAGATACGGGTATGCAGTTTTTTCAATGATCTTGTTGCAGTAAAAGAAAACAAAAATGGTACTAAAGCATTATCTTTACCCTGAAGGTAGATTGCCGCAAAAACGGCTCTCAACCGCCTAACTTGTCTATCGTTGCCCATCACGTTCAAAACAGTAATTTAACATTATTAAATGCCTAACATTGTTAAAAATGGTAAATAATAATAACATAAAACAAAGTAAAATAAATAAACTATAAAAATATATAATAAATTAATTAATATTAAAAACTATAAACTATTGTAAAAAAAGAAACTATAAATTTTAATAAATAAATAAACTATAATAAATAAACTGTATGGTTGTCAAAAAATAAGGGTTCTTGTAATTAGCATTATTGGCGCCATTATTGACATAGTTGTATCTTCAGCGCAAGAATAATACATAAATACTAAAAATTTCTAATTGACCAAATTTGTCTAGAGGGGTTGTATAGGAATTTAAAAATTGTTAAATCTTGAAAAATAATGGTAGGACTATTTCGTTAACATAATCACATTTCCTACCTGTTGTTGAATCCTTTTGTAATGTATATTGCCTGCTTAACAGGAAAAAATAAATAAAACATATTTTAATTATTTTTGGTACACCTTGTATGTTGATACAAGGTGATCATATAAACTATTAATTTGTTATGCATCTGTCAGTGAGCTAAAATAAAACGTATTCTATAGTTTTAAAAGAAATAATTTTAATCTCAAGATTAGTTAATGCATTTATTTAAAATGTAATACCAATCTGACAAATTTGATCGTAACTGAAAACACACACACACACACGAAAAAAAAACATGTATATGTATATATTCGCGAAAATTCAAAACATGTATGATCATATTCAATCGTGGGCTTAAAATCATTAAAATAACATTGGCAATAACTATACTGTGTAATGAAAATTTTCACCCTAATGCATACTGTAATTAAAATTAAATTGAATTTCATACTTTAATATTAAACATCACAAAGATAACAAGAATGAAAATAAAAAATACTTAAAAAATTCTTTTTTCTACTATTTTATGTTTCACTCCAGCATTTGATGTGATTTTAATAAAATCGATACAGAAATCAACTGTGTGCTTAAAGTCTTTGTGCTTAAAGTCCTATATCTATCTATCTATCTATCTATCTATCTATATATATATATATATATATATAGGAAGCAATTATAAATATAACACAATTTAAAGAGATAATGTTATGAAAAATGTTCATGAAAGCTCTATAGTCTTCCAATTTTTATTCATTGTCCATTCTATCCAAATACGAAATTTATAGAAGAAATTAATAACACTTAATTTATCGTTCAGTTGTTAACTAGGTCAATTCAATATATTAAGCATATTTTAGCGTAATCTTATAGTAAATGTAAATATATTAATCTATTTCTACTTTAAAAACTAACTAATTAATTTTACAACATTATAAAAAATGTTCTATTAAAATGAAATACAGCGTTTTAGCAGCAGAATGATAATTGTATCGCGTATAAAGAACAATCGATCAAACTTTAAAAATGATGAGAAACATTTTATAATCCTTCCAGCAACATATTTTTAAAATGAAATATACTTCAATATCGATGGAAAAGTGCCTGTGAAAAAGCTTCTAGGAAAATTTTAAAAGGGTTATTGAACATTTTAAAAGCTTTTTATTTACAAAGATTTATTTTTTAAATGTACCATTTCCTTTTCCGTACCATCGATTCATCAATTTCCTGGCTTATATTTCCAGTGACACTTGCCAATGTATTGTGTTCTACTACTTCAACAAAACATCACAAAAGAATTCAAGTACCCAGTTATTCACCAAAGTACATAAAATTCTAGTTTGAGATTTGAAGTGAAAGTTGAAGTTACTTTTGCTTGAACTACCAACAAGCTATCACGTACTCGGCAGAGTGGTGTGAAACTTTACGGGTACTTCAAAACTTTTCTTTTTATGATGAGCTATGTTCCCACAGTTGATAAAAATAGTTTTAAACAAGTTGATACATTTGATTTGCCTCTGAGCTTCAAATGAAATATTGGATTCTTTCCGTAAATCTCTATCATTTCGGCAGTTTTAATACTTCCACCTACGCCTTTGATAATAATTAACTTTCTAGCTATTTTGTTAGAACTTTTTTTTTAATCAATATAAATTGAAAATTTAACGAAATTGGCTGTCTAGTAGAGTAGTGAAAGTGTCGGGTTATACCCGACCCAAACCCGGGATTTTTGCTTAAAGTCAACCCGAAACCTGAGCCAAGCCCGACAAACTTCAACCTGAAACCGATCCGAACCCGAAGTGAAAGAAAATGGATCCATATTTTAATACATTTATGGAAAATTTGTCTACAATTACATCTCTTATATCAATTTTATCTTTTTGTTTAAAAGTGAACAAATATACACTCATTAATATTCAAATATATAGTTTTTTTCATTTGAAAAATATTCAGGGCGGTTTTTTTGGTTTTTTTTTCAAAAATCGTATCAACCGGAACTCGATCCGAAAGAGTGGTAACCGAATCCAAAACCAAAACATTTATAACCAAACCGACCCAACCACAACACAAAGCACGAGTTGGGTCAGGTTCGGGTCAAATCGGGTTAATCGACCGGATGCAGGACTCTACTATCTAGAAAAAGTTTATGCGTTTGAAATTGATTGCATTTGAAATATGTTTTGAACGGAAGGAGAAATTCTCAGTTTGACCCATTTAAAAATTTGTAAAGATTCAGTATCATTATACAGATTGAAAGTAAATTAACAATACAGTAAAACTTGTCTGAACGAAACCTTTCTATAACGAAAGTCTGCCTAAAGCGGAAAAGTCTCACGATCAATGCAAAAACAAGATATTTCTTTCATAGAAGAGCGCGTACCTGCTAAGATGGAAATATGGCTGAAATGGAATTTTGCTTCGGTTGACAGCTAGTTAATCAGCCAATCAATCCTTACCGAGAAGTAAGATTCTATGAAGAATTCTTAACAAATTATCTGTAATTTTATTTTAATGCAAGTCAAGTTTATCTGTTTATCATCAAGTTCCTAATCTTAAAGCATTGAGTCTGAAAGATGTAAAATTGTATCACACAGTCACGATCGTTTTTTATTTCTCGCTTTAACATAGTTTATAATTAAGAATTTTATGAAATTCCGCATGTGTATAAAACACTTTGAAATTTTGTGTGTGTGTAAAATACACATTGCATGTGTGTTTTATTTTCGAAATGATTTTTTTTCTGATTCGTTATGTTAATACCACAAGGTTTTATTTAATAATAATAATATCGTTTAAAAAAAGTGGCATTACTCATCGCATGTGGCACGTTCATGGAAATATTTAAAGAAAAAAAAATTAATACCGAATATTGAGGATGATGTGAAATAATTCCAGTAATGTTTGGAAATTTATTATAGTTTCGCGTAGTGTGTTCTAAAAAACTCATTCAAACTTTAAAATTACGGAGTCACCTCGTCAATATGCGAGATAGAAAAATTAACTTTATAAAAATGAACAATTAAATATTTTTCGCAAAATAAAATATTCGTTTGTGTTCCATAAATCGTTAAAACAACAGTCGTAAAAATAAATTATTTCGTTAAATGCGCAAACGTTAAAAACATGAAAAAAAGGCATGTTAATAACTGACAAATTTTCCCCATACCGTGAAATCGTGAAAATAAATTAACGCACAATCATTAAAAACGTGAAATAAAAAAATCTAATAAAGAATGACTCCTTAAAGATGTTTAGGGAGAAAAAAAAAGAAAGAAAAGAACACTAAAAACATCTTCCGTTGCTGAAATTTTTGCTGTAGATAGTTTTCGAAAAGGAAATTCACAGTATGCGTTCACGGCCTCTTTCAGACGTGTCTTTATTACCATAGTCACCGTTTTTCCTCTGAAGTGTGTCGAAAACAATGGGATCTTCTTTTTCGTGTTAAAAAAATTTCGCGTCTTTTTAATATCTTTAAAAATTTGTAAAAATTGAGACTAAGTTTCAAAGGTTTTCTCCATACAGAGATATAAAATATAAGATTGGATGGTGAGATTTAGAATAGAAATCGTTTAATAAAAAAAGTCCTTATTTTTGCGAGAAATGCGACTTGAAAAAAATAGTGAAAAATCCAAACATTTCAGTGCGAATTCCGAACAAACTGTATTGAAAAGAGGACACAATTTACTATACTGGGCTAAAACATTGAATTTGGATTGCTTTTCTGACTGGATCAAAATCGCAAAATTTTCAAAATACGCAAAATTATGACTTCAAGATAAGATAACAAAAAAGATCATTCAAAACAGTGGTGCCAACTTATATGGACCTGTGGCGCCCGAGTCCACCCAATAATTTGTCACCCCAGCCTACCCAAATCCATTGTTCTATTTCATTATTTATTTCATTGTTTATTTTTTACCCTGAAACAAAATTTATTTTATCATTTACCAGTAGGGGTGATAAAATAAATCATTGACAATTTCTTTTCATACCGCACTGACACTAATAAATCACTTAAAAATGACTGAAATGTTTTGCTCGATTTTTAGCTTTTTGCTCTTTCAAATTGTAGTCATAGTATGCTGATATAATAGTAAATATTGGTGTCTCAAGGAATCAAGAATATAATTTAATAATATTACAATTTTATATTTTACTTTAAAACATGATAACTTGATTTTGAGTTATCGTTCATCCCCTTCCGTCCACCCTTCAATGGAAAAGAAAGAAAGAAAAAAAAACTGGCCTTGCAATTTTACCCATCAGAAGTTGGCGCCACTGATTCAAAAATAAAAAAAAATTCGAGTCTAGGCCTGTTCGGCTAAAAGTACTTGTCTTTGTCTATCCGGAACGAAATTTGCAGGTTTCTACGTGCTATAGATTTATCTAGCCATCACAAACAGACAAACGCACACACGAGCACAAACTTCCTTTACCTAATAGTAAATTAATTATATTTCTACATCATGAAATATTTTGATGTTATTAAATTAAAAAAAATAAAAAATCAGGAAAAATGACTTAAGAAAGTACATGAATCAGTTTACCTTCTATTTCAGATATTATAATTTCTTTTAAAAGTTGTACTTTCAAACAAACATTTCGTAAATTTTTATACCAATCATTTCTTTCAAATTGTAAAATAAGTTTATTTTCCTGACGCAAAATGATCAATCAACAGCACATCCTTTTATCCCTCTATTTACAATATTGTTAAGTTGTCAAAATGCGTCGTTTTTAAGTGTTAGAATAAAATTGTGAAAAACAAAAGTAAACAATACAAGTACAGATCGCATACAGATCTACAAGAAAAAATTCGCACACATTGCCGGATATGGACAGTACTTGCTGACAATCGATTTTTACTGAGTTATGTGAGTTTCAAATTGCTTATTTCATTATGTGAACAAGTGGGTAAGTGTGATCGAATATCGCTCAAAGGGTTTCGTTTAATATTCCTTTCAAAACACTTTATCCTTTCTTTTATAAATCCAAATAAATTTCCTTTAGCAAAAAAGAAAAAAAAAAGTCATGTATTTTGTTTTTTATAACTTAAAAATTTACCGGTCTATTTTTTCGTTTTTTCGAGTATCCAAACCAGCCCGATAGCGGGCGAAGCCAGCTATTTATATTCTGTCATAATAATATCTGTCACGCGGACTAAATGCGATATAAAAAATAATTTCAAAATTAAACATGTTGTACACCTTCAAAATGTTAAAATATGCGAATATTTCCATAATCGTATTTTTATCATGATTCAATATGCTTCTCAAACTCATATATTTACTATTCTCATACTGATTACTCATACTGATACTCGCTTTGTATTATTCTCAAACATCTGAAAAATTCGTTAAACTTCCAATATGACGTCAGATTTTCTTTTTAATTCTCTAATGACGTGATATTAATCTGTTTTGTGTATATACACATACTCATACTCCTTGTATTATTGAAAATTTTCGTTTTATTACCACTATGACGTCAACCATTTTTATTTCATATTAATCTTTTTTTCAATGGGTGAAACTTTTTATTTCATTTTCATTTTTCACGTGGAAATCGTCTGATAGAAAATTAGTTATTGTAGAAAGAAGTTCATCGTGGATTTTTAATTTTTGGCATCTACTATAACGAAAAATGTTTAAATATAGTAGGAAAAGGCTGTTAGAATTTTGGTTTTTATCTCTATTTATTAAAATAATACGAATTTTTCAAATTTGAATATTTTGAGCTCTTTATAGCTGGTATTCAGCTATATACACAAAATTTCAACTCTGTAAGTTACATAGTGTCTGAAAATAGCTCTGTGTCAGACAGACAACGGAGCGGGAGTAATAGGGTTTCGTGAGATGAACGAAACCCTAAAAACAAACGGACTTATTGTCAGATATAACTTAAGCAGCACCAGAATAGATAAAAATATTTTTTCCTTAAATATTTGAAGCATCGGAATTAAATGCATGAACAGAAAATTTAGAAGTATAAAATTAAAGGTTACAGTGAATGCAGAATTTACGATACATTCACTAGAATTTTTGAATATTCATATAAATGTAAAATTTACAGAAACATGTAACAATCCATAAAATATAGACTTCAGAAAAAATAAACTTATTGCCAGATTTGGAATGCTACGGGCACCATTTGCACACGAAGCCTGAGAATAGGGGTTCAAATTCCGAATACAGCATTCCTTCGCTAGTAATGTTCTCTAAGCAATAAATAGGGAGATAGGTAGGACACTTTGTCAGTAAGTATGAATTTTGCATGCGTGTTGCGAATGATTATAAATCATTTTCTTATTTGCAACACCAAAGTTTTGTGTCTCTGATTTTTACCTTTTTTTTCCTCCAATTTTCCAAAGGAATTATAAAAGTCATTTCGACAGTCAAACATATAAATTTTTTAATATAAAAAAAGCGGCATTAGATATCAGTGATCTTTATATCTAATAAATCAAATGAATAAATGTTTTCAGAATTATGCAGAACTATCATTAATAATACAGTGATAGTACGAGTACATACACAAGCATTAAAACATCATAAAATATTATAAACACTAGGAGATCCAACCCGAGCTTCCCGGGTTCCAAAATACAGTTGAAAACCTTTTTTTTATTAATTGAAAACTTCAATAGATTTTTTACATTTAATAAATTTCTTATAGATTGTCCACTAACAATACCAAAAATCATTTTTATATGAAAAATAGTAAATATGTATTCAAATAAAGTTTTCAAAATTTATTAAAAGCTATACTTGTGTATTGGCCTCGTGCCAAGAGACAAAAGCCGATGAAATCACCAAAGATCACTATTTACAGCAGAATTTTTTATTATTAATTTCTAGTGGTTTAAGCGCGTAGTTCGATGATGTGTCTTAAATTTGTGTTTTATTTTTTTACTTACTGGAGTTTTAATTTCGCTGTGGTATATACAGGGTGATTATAAAAAAACTATCCCGATAGATGAACCCCTAACTGTCATACGGTTCATAGAAACTGAATGAAATTCTGGCGTAAAGTATTTTGAGGTATGCGCTCAAGAATCATGTGAAAAACAACAGTTAAATTCTAACAGTTACGGTTACAGTGACAAAATTTCGAAAATTTCAAATGGCAACACCAACTTTTTTTTATTGGAATGTGATCTTCATAGTGAAAAATCATAAAAAGCATTGGAACGGTACCTGTAGCACGAAAATCGCCGGCGCTAGACAGACTAAGAAGAATAGTGAAAACAACCAATAAGGACAGAGAAGTAACAGAAAACAAAACATTTTATTGTGTTTCATACATTTTCCATTTCACACACGACGACACTATACATGCGGCAGATGGTGGATAGCACTGAACAATAAAATGTTTTACTTTCTGTTGTTTCTCTGTCCTTTATTGGTTGTTTTCACTTTTCTTCTTAGTCTGCCTAGCGCCGGCGATTTTCGTGCTACAGGTACCGTTCCAACGCTTTTTATGGTTTTTCACTATGAAGATCACATTCCAATAAAAAAAGTTGGTGTTGCCATTTGAAATTTTTGAAATTTTGTCACTGTAACCGTAACTGTTAGAATTCAACTGTTGTTTTTCACATGATTCTTGAGCGCAAACTTCAAAATACTTTAGGCCAGAATTTCATTCAGTTTCTGTGAACGGTATGACAGTTAGGGGCTCATATATCGGGATAGTTTTTTTATAATCACCCTGTAATCCAGAAACAAAAGCTGAACTATTCATATTAATTTAAGTACAAACGGATTTATCTTTCGTAATCGTCCTGCACGTGATAGAGATAGATATATATATACTTTAAAATCATACTTGAAATTTAATTAAAAAACCATAAAAAGTGAGTACATTGCGATAGATTTTTCAAACAACTTGCAATAAAAAGTACTTTTCCCCCTATTCGACGGCGTAAAAAGTAAAATTGCGCGATGTTTAGATATTTAAACATTGCAGTAAAAGTGAAATTTAATCGTCTGGTGTTGCCAACGTCAAAATCACTTCAGCGTTACGCAGGGACATGTTTGTCCTTTATATTATAAATTATTCACTCAACTTTGTCAGGAAATTAAGGGAGCTAAACATTTTATCAATAAAAAATCAGTTATTTGCAATTAATTGCTTGCCATGTTTTTAAAATTACTTCAAAACTTTTGACAGAAATATATCCCTGCATTTACAATACATCTAGCAACTTTTGAACTCAATTTTTTTTCCTTATATTAGTTTACCATTTTTCAAAGGGTATAACAAGAAACATCTTACGTTTTCTTCTGTCATACATTTGTCACAATGAATTTATCTCTAGTTGCCTAAAAAACTTCTTTGACTGACATATCATGCCACGACTTTTTCATATGTCATACACGTTCCGCTTCCTGATCAATGTATCGCACTTTTATATAAGAGTTGACTTTTCTCATAAGTTTTCGAATATATCAGATCCATTGTACTTCTTCGCTTTTAGAAGACACTGGTAAAAACCAATATATTTCTTTTTTGTAAAATCCAGTCTGCTAAAAATGGATTTTATCCAAATTGGTAAAATTGTGTCTCCAATTTTCCAAAGTGATTATAAATGTTATATCGACAGTCAAATATACCGAGTTTTAACATTGAAAAAACATTATTTGATACTTGTGGAATTTTGTACCTAATAAATCAAATGAATAAATGTTTTCAGAATTTTTTAAAACTATCATTAATAATGCAATAATATACTACAAACAATATACACAAACAATAAAACATTGTACAAACATTATAAAAGTTCATTCACTCACATTATTTGAGAATTAAGGGAGCGAAATATTTTATCAATTAAAACTCAATTATTTTCCAATATTTAGCTGTCATGTTTTTAAATTTAGCTATTTGAAAACTATTAACGGAAATGTATTCGTATTTTCACAATACACCTACCAAATTATGAGCTCAAATTTTATTTTTGATACTAGTTTAACCTTTTTCAAACAGTGTAACAAGAAACATCTTATGTTTTCTTCTGCCATACAATTGTCACAATGCATTTATCTTTAGTTGTCCAAAAATTTCTTTGCCTGACATATCGTGCCACGACGTTTCCAGATGTCATACACATTTCGCTTCCTGATCAATGTATCGCACTTTTATATAAGAGTTGACATTTCTCATAAGTTTTCGAATATAGCAGATACACTGTTACTTCGCTTTTGAAAACGGATATTCTGCATAGATACTTTTGTAGAGGATGGTATATCTAAAACTTTTTTTCATCCACTTATTTTCCTGGTCTGTAAAATGTAACGTAATTGAAGTATCAGAATCAAATGGACCAACAGAAAATTTACAATGTAACAATCATAGGGGACATTGAATTTGGAGATTTCAGTGGATTGAATAGATATTTTTGGATGCACTGTTAAATATATATATTTTTTTAAAAATCGTATATACAAATCAAAATACAAGTAAAATATAGAAGTATTTAATATTTATCTTGAAAATCACTCTAATTTCATGACTGCAGTTTAGGATTTTTCAAAAACATTCCGTTAAATACATGAATTTGGATAGATATTTTTGAATGCACTGTTAAATATATATATATATTTAAAAAATCGTATCTACAAATCAAAATACAAGTAAAATATTACTTTTATATGTATTTAATATTTATCTTGAAATTCACTCGAATTTCCTGACTGCAGTTTATGATCTTTCAAAGACATTCCCTTAAATACACGAATTTGGCATGGCGCTGAACTCAATTATAGATAGTTCACAGCATTATTTTTTACTATTAGTATAAAGCGCGAAACAACAGGAAAAAAAAAACATTATTTAAACTATCTTTCTCAAAGTATAATCATAATTTAATTAGTAACAAACAATTCATTGATTGAAGTGTTTTCTTAAAATAGTACATTACATGCTTTACGTTTTATTTACTTTATATTGTTTAAATATTTTGTTGTTGCAGCTACACAGCCAATTGACCTTTTTTGACGAGCATGGTTTGGGACATAATTAAATCCATTTTTGTTGTAACTCATATACAATTGTAGCCATAAAGAATGTTTGGTGATTTATCACCTGTGATGGGCTAACGGATGATTCTTTAAATTTAATTTATTAATTTATAATTAAGTTCTAAAAGTATTAAAAAGTTGTATTGTTATCTGAACCACATCTTTTTACATAATTTCTGCAATTCTAGCATATCAGGTAGTGAGTGGAAAATCGATTATAGATTCCATCTTTGCAAAATCAATTATAGATTCCATCTTTGCAAAATCAATTATAGATTCCATCTTTACATATAAAAACCGAGAGTTGGGGCAAATAAAAACTTGTAATCAACAATACAAATTACTCAAATATTATAAAACATTTTTCATTCACCTTTGTCCTTGAATTAAGGAAGCTAAATATTTTATCATTAAAAATTCTTTTCAAACAATTGCCATGTTTTTAAATTTACTTGAAAACTTTTAACGGATATGTATTCGCGATTTTACAACACAACTACGAATTTCTGAACTCAATTCTTTTTTATATATTAGTTTATCATTTTTCTAACAGTATAACAAGAAACATCTTACGTTTTCTTCTCTCATACATTTGTCGCAATGAATTTATCTTTAATTGCCTAAAAAACTTCTTTGCTTTACATATCGTACGACGATTTTTCCAGATGTCATACATGTTTCGCTTCTTGATCAAAGTATCGCACTTTTATACAAGAGTTGACATTTTTCATAAGATTTCGAATATAGTCGATCCATTGTGCATTTCTTTTTGAAGAAGACGGTAAAAACATATACTCTACTTTTTGTAAAATCCAATTTGGTAAAAATGGATTTTGTCCAAATTGGTAAAATTGTGTCTCCAATTTTCCAAATTGATCATAAAAGTTATTTCAACAGTCAAATAAATGTACTACGTTTTAACAATGAAAAAAACATTATTAGATACTAATGGGGTTTCTTACCTAATAAATCAAATAAATAAATATTTTCAGAAATTTTTAAAACTATCATTAATATTTTAATAATATACGTAAAAAAACAATATATACAAACAATAAAATATTGTAAAAACATAATAAAACATCATTCACTCAACTTTATCCGGGAATCAAGGGTGCAAAATATTTTATCATTAAAAATTAGTTTCAAATATTTACTTGCCGTGTTTTTAAATTTACTTGAAACTATTAACAGAAATGTATTCGCGTTTTTACAATACAACTACCCAATTATCAGCTAAAATTTTATTTATAACTAGCTTACCCGCCCGGCATTGCCCGTGCCAACAACCTTAAACGTACCTGAAATCAGGGTTAAATATTTTTTTTAATTTTAAACGAAAGTAATGTTAGAGGCCCCACTGCCATAGACACAGCATACACTGGGCGTGCCATGCATAATCTCATATGTTACTGTAAGCAAACCTGGAAATTCTCAGAATTTTTTTATGAAAAGCCAAATGGCATTATTTTTTCCTTCAAGCTTTTATCCAGGCTTAGGACTGGCTAAAAGAAAGGCAATTGCGTTTAGAAGCAAATATTTATTTTGTGTTTTAGCCATAAACCAAAAGCCTTTCTTTTAGGAAAAAAATTGTAAACAATCAATAAATACTCAAAAATTTAATGTAAATTGTTTGTTTCCATCAAAAATATTTAATTTGTAAGTATGAGGTAAAAAATAAATCACAATGGATTCTTAACCGCCCAAGAACTCAAATTATTTACTTAATATTTTCATACTAAAAATGTTTAAAAATGAAACTAACTAAAAATACAGTCAAAAGCAGTTTTTTAAAATATTATAAGCGTTGCACAAATTATTTACTGAATATTTTCATACTAAAAATGTTAAAAAATGAAACAAACTAACTAAAAATACAGTCAAGAAAATTTCTTTAAATATTATAAGCGTTGCAGATACATGAAGATATACTTTCTGTTCAGTGAAGTGTAAGATGAAATGGGCCTAAACCCCAGTGACAAACCTAACTATCGGGAACTTAATATGATATATATTGCATATTTCAAACTATTTTTGAAATATTATTAGCGTTGCAGACACACGAAGATAGTTCTGTCACTGGGTTTAGGCCTATTTCATCTTACACTTCACTGAACAGAAAGTAAATAAACTAACTTACGGAAACTTAAAATAAATATATAAAAAGGAACAGAAACTAAAGAAACTAAGTTACAGGAATTTAAATTAGTAAAAAATATATTTTACAATACTAAAATGTTTAAAAATAAAAAACTATAGCTCAACAGTAAAAACTGCTGTTTGATCTTGTTAGCCAAGCTAAAAGCTCCCAGCAGTGAATGTTTGGGACTATGGACAGACCTTTCGCCTGCTCTCATTGGCGGATTGTAAATAGCCTCAAACCAGAATGTCATATGCACGTTTGCTGTTGCTTCGCTGGGAGAGCTTGAAATAGTCTCGAACCCAAAATTCCATATACACGTTTTAATTTTTAAAAAAATCTAAATTAAAATTTAAAAATCCGGCCCCGGGGTATACTGTCCGGTGACAACATCTACACATAACAAAAATTTTAGAGTCCTAGGTGTTATAATTACGGAGAAATCCGCGGGCAGGCAGGCAGACAGACACTTACTCTTTTATAGAGATAGAGATATTAGTTTATCCCTCTTTTTAAACGATATAACAAGAAACATCTTACATTTTCATCTGCCATACACTTGTCACAATGAATTTATCACTAGCTGCTTAAAAAACTTCTTTGCCTGACATATCGTACCTCGACTTTTCCGGATATCATACACATTCCGCTTCCTGATCAATATATCGCACTTTTACACAAGAGTTGACATTTCTCATAAGTTTTCGAATATAGTGGATCCTTTGTACTTCACTTTTTGAAAACGACGGTGGAAACGGATATTCTACTTTTTTGTAAAAGATGATATATGTAAAACGTTTTTCGTCCGCTTATTTTCCTGGTCTATAAAAGGTAAAGTATTTCAAGCATCAGAATCAAATGGACCAAGAGAAAATTTACATCGTAAAAATCATATGGGTCAGTGAATTCGGAGATTCCAGTGGGTTGAATAGATATTTTTGGATGCGCTGTTAAATGACGTTTTGTAAAAATAGGTATAAAATTTCCTCTTTTATAAATATTTTCTGGGATTAGAAATAGCTCCGTTTATTTAAATCTCAATTTTTTAAATATAGATATACGTATTCATTTTTAATAATTTCCAATATAGCTGAAAAGTGTTTATGACTTCGGTAGTTTGCCTGTCCGTACTCTAACTCACATAAATGTACTCGAATTGCCATGTTAACAGAGGAAGATCCAGCTCTCCATTTAGAGGTAGGTCGTGTCTGTCTTTTTTTTTTTTTTTTTGGGGGGGGGGGGGGGGTCACATATCTTCATTAGCAATTTTTACGAGGGACGTTCCGAAAGTAAGTTTCGTCATTTTTATTTGTTTATTTATTTATTTTTAAAGAGAAGATGACACACCAGATGAAACAAACAATCGCCACAAGAATCGACACCCGTCGCTGGTTCAACAACGGAAGGAGCGTCAGCGGAGGAGGAAGAACGCTACTCGAAGAACATGTGCTTCTGGTGATGAAATTTTCATTGATGATGTAGATGTTTCTGTATTTGGCACACAGAATTTAAATCCACTATGTACTGTTGTACTGTTCAACCAGATTTTAGTAAAATCGATGAAATTCCAGTGGTTGCATAAGGTAAAGCAACTTGATTTTGCCGTCTAACTAAACACATTAGTGTATTACATATATATGTTTTTCCTGAGCCACCAAGACCATCAAGATAAAAACAACGCTGCATTATGAATGCACTATCTAGTGCAGCACGTACTTTGTTAAATGCTTGTCTTTGCTGTGAGTTTAGTACAGCTATCTTTGCTGTTGCTTCTGAAGCTTCAGTAACGGGATCAAAGGCTGGCATGAAAATGCTATATTGTTGTAAGTTTTGGAGATTTGGTAAAAGAAAATCACTGCAACTTTTACCCTGCATCATTAAAATATCTCGTGTTTCGCAGAGGGCTTTGACAGCTTCTTCATTAGAAAAGTTTAATCTAAAATCTTCACACATGTTATCAATGAAACTTTACCATAAACTACTCGATGAATATTTTTCAAATGCTAGGTATAGATCAACAACAACCGAAGGAGAGATTAGATGGGCAGCATGGGGGTTAAGAAGGATACAAAATACAAAAAAAACCCTTTATGTTGGGATCTGACCGGACACAGTTGAAGGTTAATTTTATTGATGGTTTTTAAAAAATATATATATTTAATTTTTTTTAGTTTATATTATAATTTTGTGACGAGATTCTACTGTTTTTCAATTTTTTTTGTATTTTTAATTTTCATGATTAAGTTAACGAGCTTACATTTTCTTTTCAAATGTTATCACTGGAGAACAACCATTCAGTTTCATTTCACTAATATTCATGTTAAGTTAATGATTACATATATGCAGATCAATATTTAGGACACGTGCAATATGTGCATTTTGTTATCAAGTATATGCGATTAGTAATTTTTAATTTATTTAATCGGAGAATTCTGCTATTATAAAAAGCGAAGATTATTTTTCTAAAATAAAGGTAACAAAATGCCCATGTCCTAAATACGGATCTCTATTTATTTTAAATGCTAAAAGGTGCAAATTAACAACGTAATAAATACACAGTAAATAACTTTTATTAGGTTGTTTGACATGTTTCGGCTTACTCCGAGCCATTTTCAAAAACAAATGAGAATATTACATAATTGGACGGTTTTTGAAGTTATTATTTAAAATGCTATCATTTAATTTTCATGTACTTTAAAAAAATAAGAATTACTATATTGGCATGACCAACAGGACATTTAGTTGCAGAAAAAAGGAGCATATAGCTGATATTAAGTATAACGAGAAGGGAAGACCGAGCAATGCTCGGTCAAAATTAGCTTTGAGTTCAAATATCCTGACGCATGACCAAAATGACCCACTAATCAAATTTTCTCAAACATGTGACCTAGCCCAACAATCTTCTCGTGCCCAAAAAAGATAAGAGATAAAATTTAGTCTAAATAGTCTCAGCCGTTTTTAAGATAAAATAGATTCACCCATAATGACCCATGACCAAAATGACCCACTAATTGAATTTTCTCGAAAATGAGACCTAGCCAAACAGTCTTCTCGTGCTCAAAAATCATCGGATGCAAAATTTAGTGTAAATAGTCTGAGCCGTTTTTAAGATAAAATAGCTTAACCCATAATGACCCATGACCAAAATGACCCACTAATCGAATTTTCTCGAACTCATGACCTAGCCCAACAGTCTTCTCGTGCCCGAAAACCATAGGTTGCAAAATTTAGTGTAATTAGTCGGAGCCGTTTTTAAGATAAAATAGCTTGACCATAATGACCCACTAATTGAATTTTCTCGAACATCTGACCTAGCCCAACAGTCTTCTCGTGCCCGAAAACCATAGGATGCCAAATTTAGTGTAATTAGTCTGAGCCGTTTTTAAGATAAAATAGCTTGACCATAATGACCCATGACCAAAATGACCCACTAATTGAATTTTCTCGAACATGTGACCTAGCCCAACAGTCTTCTTGTGCCCGAAAACCATAGGATGCAAAATTTAGTGTAAATAGTCTGAGCCATTTTTAAGATAAAATATCTTGACCCATAATGACCCATGACCAAAATGACCCACTAATCAAATTTTCTCGAACACATGACCTAGCCCAACAGTCTTCTCGTGCCCGAAAACCATAGGATGCAAAATTTAGTGTAATTAGTCGAAGCCGTTTTTAAGATAAAATAGCTTGACCCATAATGACCCATGACCAAAATGACCCACTAATCGAATTTTCTCGAACACGTGACCTAGCCCAACAGTCTTCTTGTGCCCGAAAACCATAGGATGCAAAATTTAGTGTAAATAGTCTGAGCCGTTTTTTAGATAAAATTAGCTTGACCCACAGTGTCCCCAAAATGACCCACTAATCGAATTTTCTCGGACATGCGACCTAGCCCAATGATTTTGTCGTGTCCGAAACTCATAGGATACAAAATTTAATCAAAATCGTTAGAGCCGTTTTTTAGATAACATTAACTGGACCCGGGTTGACCCAAAAATGACCCACTAATCGAAAGTTCTCGAACATGTGACCCAGCCCAATAGTCTTCTCGTGCCTGAAAATGGTAAGATATAAAATTTAGTCAAAATCGTTTGAACCGTTTTTTAGATACAATTAGCTTGACCCTGACCCTTGATGACCCAAAATGACCCACTAATAGAATTTTCTCGAATACGTGACCTGGCCCAATGGTTTTCTGGTGCCCCAAAACGGTAGGATACAAAATTTCGTCAAAATCGTTAGAGCCGTTTTTAAGATAAAATTTGCATATATATATATATATATAACCACACACAAGATTTGCTCGTATTAGATATATATGATAGAAAAACCACAGCCCTGGCAAGATTATATGAAGAAGAAACGATCTAAATAAATTTCAATGAAAGTAAAATATTTTTTTCTCTTCAGTCTGTGCTATCCATCCATAATAAGAGAAACCATAGAGATACTAACACGAAAAATTACAATATGTAGCATCTTGCAAGATGCAGCATCTTTTAACCTACCGAAATTTTGGCTCGATTTAATCCATGGTTTACAGATATGAAAATAAACAACCAAGTAAGAATAAGAGATAACGTGGGTAATTTTTTTAAAAGTACATGAAAATTAAATGATAGCATTTTAAATAATAACTTCAAAGACTGTGCAATTATGGAATATTCGCAATTGTTTTTGAAAATGGCTCGGAGTGTGCCGAAACATGTCAAACAACCTAATAAAAGTTATTTTACTGCGTATTTATTATGTTATTAATTTACACCTTTTAGCATTTAAAAGAAATATATTATTACAAGGTGTTATAATTTATTATATTGTTACGGATCTGTATGTATGACAAAGGCTTGTTCATCTGTATTATTATTATGAAAATTATCATTATGAAACTAATATATACGCTTTAAAAATATTTTTTTTTTCATTTTTATGTAATTTTTCATAATAAATTTATCAGCATAAACAATTTTTTTAATTCTTATATAATTTTGTTTTAAATTAGTGAACATAGATTTAAAAACTTTTTCATTTTTCTTGGTTTGTTTTTCGAAGTTTAAGAGTATCAGAGAGGTTGGAATTGACGAAAAATTGAATAAGTTTGATCGTGGATTAAGCTGCCTGTAATTAATTTTGACTATTAATTGTTTGTGCATATATGGTTTAAAGTAATTATTAAAAAATGTTAAATTGTAAAAAATAATAAGAAAAGCTTTAATTTTAAACTAAAGATGTAATTAATGCTTAAAGTGTTTAAAAATTACTCAAAAGGCTTAAAAATACCTTTTAATTTTAATATAAAGATGACATGTTTCATATGCTCTAACGGGGACTTTTTCAAGATCAAAAATCAAATCAAATGTGATCTCGTGATTTGTGTTTATCATTTTCAAAAACTTTGTGAAAATAGTTTGTTTATAATTTTTGATTTTGAAGAAGTCGACGTTAGAGCGTATGAAACGTGTCATCTTTATATTAAAAGGCATTTTTAAGCCTTTTGTGTAATGTTTTTATCACTTTAAGCATTAATTACATCTTTAGTTTAACGCTGACAAGTGATTTTACTATATTATTTGTAAAAATTTTAATAATATACGACAAAATTAATCTTTCAAAACTAGTTTTGGTACGATTTTGAATTCCAAGTTTCACATTTTTGTTTCGTTATTTCTTCTTCATATTACTTTCTACGTTGTCTGCTGAATATACCTGAAACACACACACACACATATATATATATATATATATATAATAAATAGAAAAATATTCTAAAATTGGAACAAAATTCACCTTTGTGTAAGATTTAAAATATGAAACCATTAAAATGGATCACAGTTTGTGTAATTACTAAAATAGGTGTAAAAAAATATAAAAGGTTTTAAAACATTAAAACCATTTCAATATGTTAAAAAACTGCATCGGATTCCCGAGCGCTTTCAACCAGAAAACCTGGCCATCATCAGAGGGTGGCAATGAGAAAAAATTCTGTAACGTCCGGAATGTAAGCTGTTTAAATACAGGGTCATTCATAATTCCCTCCGGGGTTTCGAAACGTTATAGTAAAAAAACGAAGACGAATATGAAAAAAAGAAACATATGAAATTATTCCGAAACTATTCAAGTTTTACTTACATACATTACAGGTGTTCTATGTGTGAACCCTCGGTCACACGGCATACATCCATGCGATAGTCCAGTTCCTGCGATACTCCGTTTCTTTAAATTTCCGGTACCACACATGAATTGTTTTGTCAGTTGGTCCCTGTTTTCGATATTTATTACGAAAGGCCCGTTGAACTGACACCACTGATTCAGATTTAAAGAAACGGAGTATGGCAGGAACTGGACTATCGCATGGATGTATGCCGTGTGACCAAGGGTTCACACATAGAACACCTGTAATGTATGTAAGTAAAACTTGAATAGTTTCGGAATAATTTCATATGTTTCTTTTTTTCATATTCGTCTTCGTTTTTTTACTATAACGTTTCGAAACCCCGGAGGGAATTATGAATGACCCTGTATTAGAAGGCGAAACCACATATGGAGAAGGGGGATGGACTAGTCTACTGAGCGAGGTGGGTTATCCAACCCAAATTTACCATCCACATCAAGTAGATTATACCAGATTTTTGGCACGTTGTATGACAACATATCATTACACGACCTTCCACCACTTGTCAGAATTTCCACTGACTCCCTTACAATACATGTATTATAGTCGTTCATTTGCGCGATAATCTTTACTTTACTAAAATAGATATCAATTTCTGTTTTTAAATTTAACCGTGAAAGTGCAGTAGATGGCTTTCCCTTTTCTATGTCTGACTTATGCTCCCTTATGCGGTCTTGTGATTTCCTAGTTGTCATACCTATGTATGTAAACACTTAATTTTTATTTTTACATTTAAATGGGATGATATAGATTCCTGCTTATTCATGCATATTTATGGGGTCAATTTTTCTGTGTACTAGATTTTGTAATTTTGTTGGAGGTTTGGCGATTAATGATATGTCATATTTCTTTAAAGCATACCGGACTCTTTCATAAAGTTGGGGGATATAATCTATACTACAAAACCTTGAAACTTGTGTTTTATTCCTTTCCATTATTTTACCGTTATTAAATTCATGAATTACTTTGTTAATAAATTTCATTGAGTACCCATTCTGGGTTGCAATTTCCTTAATTGTGGTTAGTTCTGCGTTTATATAATTTTGTGAACATACGTTAAATGCCCTTCTGACATAAAAGTTATATGTTGCTTTCTTATAATTAAATGGTACTATACTGCTATTAGATATTGTATTGTTGGATCGGCATGGTTTCCTGTAAATATTTCTGTCTAAGCAATATGTTATGTTATTCTTAATTAGTTCAACATCCAGAAAAGGTAATGACCCGTTTTTCTCTATTTCCATTGTAAACTGTATTCTGTTGTCTAAACTATTGGCATGTTTTAAAAAAATTTCTAGATTTGAGATTCCGTGCTGCCAGATTATGAGTACATTGTTCCATTGTTCTCTTACTTAACTACCCTTCCCTCAAAGGACCAAAAAACTAAAAAATATGTATTAGGGGTCTTCCCTGTTATACTGATAATAAAATTATCATTAATAGTCTGAAAAAGTATGGTTTCACTATAATCAAGGCTGCCATGCTCAAAAATTGCAAAACTGGAAACCCAATGGCAATATACATGGTGAGTGTCCTCCCGCGAACCAACCTTAATGAAATCTATCAAATTAACGAAATTTATTACATTTCTGTTAATATTACAGCCTTTAATGATAAACAAAAAGTTAAACATTGCTATCGTTGGCAAATCTTTGGACACGCTTCCGAAGGCTTCAATTTTACGCCGAAATCCATGAAATGTGCCGATAAACATCTAATTCCAGAGAGCAGAATTACACCTAAATGTGCCAATTGCGGTCAAATTGGTTACCCTGCTAACTACCGTGGCTGTCCTAAAAACTCCTACCTTGTTAGAGACAAAAAGAACTCTAATTCTTCTAAAGAAAACAACAGTACTATACAAAACACAAATGTTCGCTGATATTCTTAAATAATTTAATTACATTAAGAAAAAACCAATGCTGCACCTGCTGCTGATTCTCCAGATTCTAGCTTTCAAAGAGCTTATCCAGTGGAGAACTCTCCTTTCTCATCTAATAATGATAACACTAAAATTTTTCTAAATTCTACTTCTAAATCTCATCAAATACTAATCTAATAAACATCTAATAAACATCTAGTTATACTAATGAAATCCAGGAAATTTTCCAAATTTTTAAGGATTTAAAAGAAGTTTTTCAAATATCTAAATTTCTTAAATGTGTAATGAGAATGAAATTCAGGAAATTTTCCAAATTTTTAAGGATTTAAAAGAAGTTTTTCAAATATCTAAATTTCTTAAATGTGTAAAAAATATTGCTACACAGACTAAAATGTTTAAGAATCCCATGGGAAAAATGTTTTTTATTATCAATGAATTCAACTGTCTTTCTAACGAAATTAACCTCCCCAATGTTGACTAATGTCATCATTGTAGAGTTACCAGATTGTGCGGTCTCCAACCTGACATTTTTTCTTCACCCTTTTAATTATCTTTTTAACTTTTGTGTGCTGAGTTTTCCACTCTCCTAACGTAAACTAGCTTTTCTTTTTTGTTCTGTCTTTAAAAAAAAAATTAATATTAAAAAAAAACAAAAAAAAAAAAAAATACAAAAAAATACAAAAAAGTATTTGTATACACCATTCAGTAAAAATATGTGATGTTTTATATTCACTTCTTTAATGTTGTTATGCATTATATTTCTGTTTTTTGACTTTATTGTATTTTTTATGTAGTTTCGCTACAGTTATATGTTTTCTTAAGGCTCCCCATTTGCCTGGCACGTCGATTACCTCTATACTGGATATTAAGTTGATTCGCAACTAGGTGATCCAAGAAGGTGATCCAAGACCTTGTTCCTTGTTCTCTTAATTAATACACATTAACATTGTGGCATCCTACAACATTTTAAACAGAAACAACAATCGCGATTCTACATAATTTTCAAGAGAAATCTTAAAAGATTGTCTTTTTATAAAAATGGTATTCAAAAAACGAACCATTCGGATAGCTTTGTTTTCGAAATAGAAAATTTTTCATACCTCATGTTGTTGCTTTATATTTAAACGTTACCACCAGCAAAATTATTATCCGTTTTTAAACTACTTTTATTACAGGTTTGCAAATGTTTGTCGGGTTCTTTACAGATCTTCTCATCAAGAAACTAATCTGGTGATTACAGCTTTGAAATATTTCATCAGATACGGAGACCTCTCAATAATCTGTGTTGCTTTTGATGCTTATAGACTGTCCCGTTTTCAGCGGGACACTTCCGTTCCCATAAACATATTTTAATAATCAAATAGATGCAAGACATATTTTATTAAACATATTTTTTTGTTCAAAGTACGTAAGTTTTCCTTATTTCAAACACAGTAAAATTGGAACGTATGCTCATCCTGTTTACGTCTACGTAAAGAACGGATTAAAAAACGCTTAAAAAGCAGGATGTGCAATTTCCAAAGCAAATTACTAATAGCATGGTTTCACTTTCATACACCACGAAGATTTCGCTATAAATTCATACTAATGTACAAATCTATACTAATATTATAAAGCAGTAAAGATTGTTTTTTTGTTTTTTTGTTTGTTTGTTTGTTTGTTTGTAGGGGGCAATCTCTGGAACTACTGAAGCTATTTCAAAAGTGATGGTGGCAAATTGATGGTGATAATCCCTGCACCAACATAGGCTATGTTTTATGCCGGTGCCACTACTCCCGGAGGGTGCAGGAACGAAAAACGTTCTAAAATTTAGATTTTTTTTTATACTCAAGGTGTTAGAAACATGAAATTTGGCATGGTAGTTACTTATAAGATGTAAATGCCCTCTAAGAACAAATTCTAAAAAAATCGAAATTTAAAAGGGTCAGATGAGCGAAAAGCGTTCTAAAAACATTCTGAATTACAATTTCTATGGAATCGCTGGAACTACAGAACCGTTTTCAAAAGTGATGGTGGAAAATTGATGGTGACAGTATCTGCTCCATTATAGGCTATATTTTATGTCGGTGCACTACCCCCAGGGGGTTGCAGGAGCAAAAATCGTTTTAAAATTTCGATTTTCTTTTATACTGAAGGTGTTAGAAACATGAAAATTGGCATGGTGGTTACTTATAAGATGTAAATGCTCTCTAAGAACAAATTCTAAAAAAATCGAAATTTAAAAGTGTTAGATGAGCGAAAAGCGTTCTAAAAACATTCTGAATTACAATTTCTATGGAATCGCTGGAACTACAGAATCGTTTTCAAAAGTGATGGTGGCAAATTAATGGTGACAGTATCTGCTCCAATATAGGTTATATTTTATGTCGGTGCACTACCCCCAGGGGGTTGCAGGAGCAAAAATCGTTTTAAAATTTCGATTTTCTTTTAAACTGAAGGTGTTAGAAACATGAAAATTGGCATGGTAGTTACTTATAAGATGTAAATGCTCTCTAAGAACAAATTCTAAAAAAATTCGAAATTTAAAAGGGTGAGATGGCGAAAAGCGTTCTAAAAACATTCTAAATTACAATTTCTATGGAATCTCTGGAACTACAGAATCTTTTTCAAAAGTGATGGTTTCAAATTGATGGTGACAACCTCTGCTCCAACATAGGCTATATTTTATGTCGGTGCCACTAACTCCAGGGGGGTGCAGGAGCGAAAAACGTTCTAAAATTGCGATTTTTTGTATACTGAAGGAGCTAGAAATTTGAAATTTGGCATTGTAGTTACTTATAAGAAGTAAATGCTCTCTAAGAACAAATTCTAAAAAAATTCGAAATTTAAAAAGGTGAGATGAGCGAAAAGCTTTCTAAAAACATTCTAAATTACAATTTCTATGGAATCTCTGGAACTACAGAACCGATTTCAAAAGTGATGGTGGCAAATTGATGGTGACAGTCCCTACTCCAACATAGGCTATATTTTATATCGGTGCCACTACCCCGAGGGGGTGCAGGAGAGAAAAACGTTCTAAAATTTCGATTTTTTGTATACGGAAGTAGCTATAAACATGAAATTTGGCATGATATAGTTACTTACAAGATGTAAATGCTCTCTAAGAACAAATTCTAAAAAAAAAAATCTAAATTTAAAGGAGCGAGATGAGCGAAAAGCGTTCTAAAAACATTCTAAATTACAATTTCTATGGAAAATCTGGAACTACAGAACCGTTTACAAAAGTGCTGTTAACAGTCCCTGCTGTAACGTAGGCTACATTTCATATCGGTGACACTACCACAGGAGCGGGGGAAAGAATAAAAAACGTTATAAAATTTCGATTTTTTTTTCGACATTAGTGTGGTTTAATTAGTAATTTCTGAATTATCTGTGGCAGTAAAATTCCCTCTAATGAAACTAGGCCAACAAATACCACTTGGCATTTTTCAAGAATTACGCGAGCAAAGCCGCGGGTTTTGCTAGTAATAAATAAAATAAGTGTATTAATTGCGCTTTTACATAAGGAACTTTGCATTTTTTTAGCAAATACATTGTAATCTTTCCTCTTAATATTCTAAAATATAGTATAGCTTACTGTTGTAAAATGAAACATAAAAAAATTGATATAGCAATATAAAAATAATAAAAATGATGTTGAAATGTTTCATTTAAATTTTAAGTTTTTTTAAAAAATAATTTGAAAAAATAATATTTAAAATTAGCTGATGTGGCTTATCAATTTCACTTAGAATGAGGTGTAGAACATATATGAGGGTTAGTACGGTTCAGGAAATTTAAATACTAGATTTTTCGTAAATAATGTTTGCTTTGTTTTATGAAGAAATTGTGTGTTTCTATATGGCGACCATTATTTTACGAAAAATCTGGTATTCAAATCTCTTAATTTGTCTGAGACGTAGAAAAATTGTATATATTAGTGTTTGTTATAAGACAGATATAGATTTTATTAAGACGTTTCTTATCATTAATGAGTACGCATTGCGTAAAAATTAATTCTATGTTAGGTTTGTAGGATGGCAAAAATTATGTACATGAATGCGGAAATTTATGATACATAATTTCTGTTCTGTGTCAAGATGTCTACAGAATTTTTTTTTTTATATTCCACCTTTACTGTCGTTTAATTATAATGGTGCATCTTACATGCGAGATATAATTTTGAATATTCATAGAAAATTGCGTCATGATTAGAAAAATGTTGAAGAATGAGCGCACCTTTTCTTTTAAACAGGAAGGGATTTTCATCATTCGAAACATTTAGCGTTTTTAATATCAGGATCTGAGTTTTCATTTATTTTTATATTGCTATTTATTTGAACGAATATTACTCTGTAAAGTGTTTGAAACTCTAGTGAAGGTTTTGATGATTACATGGCTGTGTTGTTATATACATTGATGCTATTGAAGGCTGATGTATATTTACGCTGTTGAAATTAAATTTTTGTGTAAAGGACATCATCCAATCACATGCATGGTGAGCATAAATTAGTTAGGACATTTCGTAACTAAATAATTTGCGAAAAATTAATTGTAATGTACAAGTTCCATGACAGTTTACTAGTATCGGTAACAGGGTTGCCAGTTTGGCTTCTTTTATTATTCAGAAAGTCTGACTTCGTGTCAGAAATTCCAAATGAAGCATTTTTACATTTTATAATCTCGAAATGCTATAAATAAACAAAGCAACTATTTGGAATGTCTAGTATGAATTCGGGTTTTCCTGAATAATAAAGGGAGACCAAAGTATGAAAAGGTTAATTTAGGAAATCGATGCTGCTATATTATGATAGATAAATGTGGGATAAACATAACAAAAGGTAATTTAAAAGTTTAGCTTTATATATCCTTTAACCTCGAAAATAATTAATGTGTAACAGTGTGAGAGGATTTGACATGTATGACATGTATTGAGCTTAATATTATGAATTGTCTGTTTACACCATTTGGTTTTTACATTTTTATGCATTTCGAAATATTTTTATTTTGATAGAAAAAAAAATTATTTGGTGATAAGGACCAGTTTTACTCTTACTTAAATAATGCAAATGAATTTGAAAAAAAAGAAAAAAAAAGCGTAACACCTTTTGATTACCGGCTAAGACTGGAGACTATTTTTATAATTCACTCGCAGCGCAATTTACAGAAAAGAAAAACAAAATTCTTTTAGATTCCTCTTGAAAACATCCTATTATGCGTCTATAGCAGAATTTATTTTATGAAATAGTGGTATGAATTCAATAAAGAAAAAAAATAGTCTACTGGGACGTATATGGGTTGACCCGTAGTCAAAGCTTTAATATCTAACGAATTTCACAAGAATCGCTACAAACATCACTAGGACGTGTGAAATTGACTTGTGAACGCGCTTACTTCACGCCCTTCCTACAGACGCCGCGACGGTGCACGCAAGGGAGAAGCACAGGTTAATTAATTATACAGAGTTCCAACTTCGCTAGTGGTGGATGAGTTAAGCCATTCTGACAGTTTATCTTTCCAGTGTTTAACCAGATTTTTGCGAGTTTTTTTTATACTTTGTGTTGTAGCACTTCATAATATTACATTTCTTTTTCAATCTTCAACAGTGTCTGCACATTAAACATAAAATTTCAGTTTTCCTTTCATTATAATGGTATTGTAAATCACCTTAACAAAATTCTGCAATGTTCTGCTTCAGTTTATCATATTTATTCATAGTGGTAAAGCGCTATAACATATTTTTTATATATACTTATAAATTTCGAGATGTATGATAGTATCTCAATAAAATGGGTGTATATCAATAAAAATCATTAATGAATGAAAAGAAAGAAAGAACACGCCAGGGTTTAGGAGAGATCACACATAATTACTAACCTAAGTAATGAAATTAATTAAAGAGCTTTAATCCAAAATCATTATTATGGACTAAAGCCCAAATGAAGAACCTGAATGGCTTATTCGGTGTTTTTGTGACAAGCACAAAAGTGATAATTTGTTTCGTTTTCAAATCAACTCACTAAAAGCTATTTAATTTTATATTTTGAGTTCTTTTAAATTTAAACCGTCTTAATCCCTTCGCGACGAGCGTCCTTTACAGGATTTTTAATCTTTTAACACCGGTTTTTCAAAACAGAAATTTTCGCCTATTTGAATCGCAGAAATGCTGTCATTAAATAAGGCAAAGCTTACAATAAAAAGTAAGTGGTGGGAATAATCGAAGATTCTGAGCATCTTATGCGTCACGTATACGTGTCGCTCGTCCCCAAAGGTTTAATTAGCGCCGAATTTTATTAATTTTACACTACATTTTTTAGTATTTAATAAATATAGCTTATTATTTTGTAAAGTGGCTTAAAATCGAAGAGAGAAGAGTAAGCATTAGTTTCTACGTAAAACAAATAAACTTATAAGAAAAATAATTTAAAAATTTTACCAATCTTTAAATTTTCAGACTCAACATCCAGCGCTTTGCTATGTTCTGAATGGTTGTCTGTGCACTCATTTTTTTGTGTTCTTAAAAGTAAAATTGAATTACTGTTACCAGGTAGAGCGACATTTTTTTAATGCAGAATGCAGCGACATTCATTTCCGCTATTTAATGAAAGAATAAATAAGACAAATATTACTATTCAGAAATAGTGGTAGTATTCTGAATAATAAAAAAAGCCTGCCAAACTGGTAACACTGATATAGTACATATATCTTTATGTATTTGCCATCTCTGAGACCACGGATGGCTCCAGCGTGTTCGTGCAAAGTGCATTTTCTGCAAGCGTTTGCTATCAACTAAATTAAATGCAGCTAAAATACTACATGCTTAGCGAGCAGCGGAAATGTTGTAGGTGGTCTAGTTGTGACCCGCGGGCCACGCGTTTGACAAAAATGTCAAAGCCGCAATAAACGACTTCGTTCCATGACTAAAATCTGGATACACTATGGAAAGCACGTTCTATCGCTGCATTCTAATAGTAACAAAAAGTGTAGAAATATTTTTACCGGTGGGAATCATTTATTTAGTCACAAAAATTACTATTTAATATTTTTTTCGAAATTAATCTCTTTAAGAGGGCCTACGGCTAAAAGATGTTAAAAAAATTCCATTTTTCGAGGAACATATATATCAACGAACAACTCATTCTGAGCATTTTAGAACAAACCGCATTTGAAATTCTTATAATTACGCTAGTTATGACTGGAATCATATCAGTTGATCCCTTTATACGCATTACTTAAAACAATATACAGTGGAACTCCAGTTATACGTTTTTCTCGGGACCAAAAAACAAAACGTATAACTGAATAAAACGTACAACTCAATTAATAGTCTACCGGAACCATTTTTAAAATATATCCTAAAAACTTAGTTCCGCTGAGCAGTTCCAGTTACCTTTTATATCGAAAACGGAAATGTCTTAAATATTACTGCACCCATGATATAAAGTTTCGGAAATGGAACAGAGTAGAAAAAAGGTACATAAGAAAAGTATACATGAAGTTATTTTATCATAAAAGCTTCATTAAATTTTTTTAATACATATAGAGTACGTAAAAGAAATGATTGGAATCGCCTTGGCATCATTTATCAAAAGACATTTCACACAGTAGTTTACTGAATCTTGTAGAATTAATCACTATTATTCGATTGTTTCTTTTCGGCAGTACCGACATTGAACAGCAAACTTTGCATTTCTGTTGATAATGCAGCAGTCTTATCGTTACTATTTTTACTACAGGCGAACCATTTTACTAAGTCAAAAGTCCTCAGAGCAGCTCCGAAGTTTGAGTGAGATCTTTCAAATTAGACGCATCCGACGCGTCGTTAGTGTTTTTGTTTACAAAATGCATAAATGAGACAAAATTTCGGTCGGGGACGCAAAAACGTAACGTATAACTGAGGGAAATGTATAACGCAAAACCTATAACTCAGCTAATTTTTAATGGCAAGCGGCCGGGACCGCTGAGTTGAAACGTTTAAATGAGGAAAACGTACAACTCAGGGAACGTATATCTGGAGTTCCACTGTATGTCGTCGACATATCTAATCCATAAAACAGGTTTTAAATTGGAGGTGGAGATAATCTGTTCTTCTAAGGGTCTCAGTTTTAGTTCAGCTAATAATCCGGAGATGGGGGAGCCCATAGGGGCTCCTTCCGTTTGCTTATAATAATTCCCGTTAAAAATGAAAACATTGTTATTAGTAATTAAATTTAAACTGAATATAAGAGTATTTTTAATGTTATCGTCATACATTGGGTTATTACTGATATGATATTCAATAATAGTTCTGACTTCTTGTACATTAATTGAGGGGTATAATGACTTGATATCAAAACTCGCAAGTATAGTATGGTATTCAATTTTCAAATCTTTAATTCGTTTGATTAAAAGTATGGTAGAGTTGATTGCATATTTAGTGGGGGGTAACATTGATTTTAATAGTGGTACAAATGCTTCCTCAATTGAATAAGTTGGCGCTGAACATTTTAAATCAATAGGTCTAAGAGGGAGATCAGGTTTATGATTTTTCAAACGACCTACTAAGCGGAGGGTGGTTGCGGTTTTGTTAATCATAAGTTTAACTTTTATTTCACTAGGCCAAGTTCCATGTTTTATTATTTCTAGTGTTTTTCTGTTAATCGTTAAGTTAGGATCTTTTTTCAGTTTTAAACAATTCATTTCACTAATACAATTCTCCATTTTGGCAATGTAATCTGCAGTAGGTAAGACTGCAAGTTTTTTGATTTATCAGTTTGTATAATTGTGACCTCCTGATTATTTTTAATTTGTTTGATTATACTTAGACCCTTATCGTTCGTTACCCTAGGTATCTTTAAGTATTTCTGAACATTATTGAACAATAAGCTTCTAACTTCCTCTTTTTTATTATTGGGTAGAATGTTAATGATCTTTTCACAGTCTGTTATCACACTTTTGACATCCATTTTCCTCTGAAATATCTGTTTAGGCCCCTTACTTAGAAAATTATGTAGTTTTCCATCTATTTTATTATTGGTGAGGTTAACATATGGTACTGGTTTTTGCTGTAGCCCCCTATAAGATTTCTTGTCTTTAAGTCTATTGATTTTCCCGTAAATAACCCTTTCCTTCTGTTTTTTCTGAATTATCTGGTAAATGTTAACCAAACGTAAAAAATCATCAAAATCCCTGTTATCTAATACCCGTGACAATTCACTGTATAAGTCCCTAACTTTCCTGGTTAAAAGATCAATTAGTTTAAACTTGCTTCTAATATATGCCTTCAAGGCAATACTGTCTAATTTATATCCGATCTCTGAAATTTCTTCCTGAATTACTTTATTACGATTTTTCAAAAATGTGGGGATAACCTTGTGCTCTTTGCAGAGCTGCAAAAACCTAATGTTGATAATTTCCCTATCCAGCTTCACTCTTTCTGTTTTAAATTTTTTCTTTAAGTTGCAACGTTCCATTATGTATCCAGAATCGATTAAAGTCATTTAATAAATAGAAAAATATTCTAAAATTGGAACAAAATTCACCTTTGTGTAAGATTTAAAATATGAAACCATTAAAATGGATCACAGTTTGTGTAATTACCTTTTATATTTTTTTACACCTATTTTAGTAATTACACAAACTGTGATCCATTTTAATGGTTTCATATTTTAAATCTTACACAAAGGTGAATTTTGTTCCAATTTTAGAATATTTTTCTATTTATTAAAGGACGTTACAAAATTTTTTCTCATTTCCACCCTCTGATGATGGCCAGGTTTTCTGGTTGAAAGCGCTCGGGAATCCGATGGAGTTTTTTAACATATTGAAATGGTTTTAATGTTTTAAAACCATTATAGGTTCTATATATATATATATAGGTTCTATATATATATATATTTATATATATATATAGAACCTATAGGCTATGTTAATAATAATGCCTGTAGGTTAATCATAATAACAATAGCATAATAATTTTATACGTACTATAATAATACCATAATAACACTTATAGGTTATTATTATATCACAATATATTAAAATGTTAAAATTACATATTACAATATGTCAATATGTTAATATGTTTATATGTATGCATTTAAAATATGTTAATGTTACCATATGTTAATATGTGTTAATATGTTTATATGTATGCATTTATAATATGTTAGTGTTACAATATGTCAACCCCTTGAGGGGCACCGATTTATAATATATACCACTTTTTAATATATAACTTTGCCACCAGTATTATTAAATAAAAATATTTAGTATTATTTTTTGCAGATTGATCAGGTAAAAATTCATTATTTAACATATTGACGGACAGTAGGAACAAGTGAAGTTCGAAAATTGACACTGGGCTTCTACTTGTACGCCGGTAAATGCACATTTGTGCTGCAATAGCCGTCATGCCACAGAGTGAACTTCGCTTTGACGGCTATAGCCGCAAGTGTCCGTCAACGTGTTAAAATTACTAGTGTCAAAATATCGCAAAATTTAGCATTTTTAGACCACGTGCTTGCCCTCCAAGGGGTTAATGTGTTTTACGTTACCTATTATTATGATACAATAACTTGTTTCTTTTTATGACCTAATTACGTATTATTATTTACAAAAAAAATATTATTATTATGACAATAACCTATTATTATAACATATTATTAATACCAACTAGCAATACCTAGTACCTATTATTATTACCTATTATTAATATCCAATATTAATACCTAGTAGCTATTATTATTATTAGCTATTATTAATACCTACTACCAATACTTAGTACTTATATTCTTTCGTATTCATAATACCTACTATCAATATCTAGCACCTATTATTATGATCTATTATTAATACTTACTATCAATACTTAGCACTTAGTATTATGTTACAATACTTATTATTATATTACAATATTAACTTCGTTATTGTTTTTTGCAATTAAGCATGTTTCTTATTTCTATAAAACATAAATGAATAAATGTAAAAAGAAGTAATAGTCTAAATTAATTACAGGCTTCCTAATCCACATTCAAACTTCAGGAAATTTTCATCATTTCAAATATTTGGGGTCTCCTTAAAACTGTTACACTATTCTCTTCTTCGATAAGACGAAATATCTCGATGTTCTTATTCTTTCAATGTTGGACGAGAAATATCCATTACTTGTTCCCCTTTTGTAAGAAATCGAGGGGTGAATACTTGTAATGAACCTATCTAACTCCTGAACACGTTGCATGTTGTGTGAAAGGAAAGATGAATGCCCTAAGGGAAAAGTTTCTGGGGAAAAGTATGGTAAAATAACATTGAAACATCAGAAAGAGTTTATGTTCGTTTTCAGTTATTGCCACTTCCGAAAGAGTATTAAACGGTCTCTCAAAATAAATTAAAATTCAGAATTATAGTCCAGTTGAATTTAGGGACGCTTTTCGGGACAGGCTAAAGGGGCACTTTCACCATCCCCGCATGGAATTTGATTTTTCAGGAAATATCAGTCATCATACGTTAAACTGTTTTTTTTTTCAGACATTGCAAAACAGAAACTAAAATAACTTGTCATATTTGACTAACATAGAAACATTAAATTAAAGTCTAATAATGCTTAAAGTGATATAAAACATAAAACGGAATATTTGAGAATACCTCTTTAATGTAGATTACATATGTTTCGTTCACTCTATCGGTGACATCTTCAGTTCTGAATTATAAATACATAATATAAAGTACCCTTAACATTATAATAGCTAAAATTTGACACGCGATGATCAATAGATTGAAAAAGCAATAAAAATAAAAACAAAAAATAATTTTCACGTTTCCCAGTTTGACCAATTTAAGCACCTGTTAGCCTTGGACATGCGATCTCGTGGTTTATGTTTACCATTTTCAAAAATATGCGAGAATATTGTATTTATCATTTATATCTGAAGATGTCACCGATAGAGTGAACGAAACATATGTAATCTACATTAAAAAGGTATTTTAAAATATTCCGTGTTATGTTTTAGATCACTTTAAGCATTATTAGACTTTAATTTAAAGTTAACAAGTGATTGTATTATATTATAGAAACATTAGCATTAAAAACACTTTAAGGGTAGAAATTAATAATTAACAATATTTTTTTTCAAAGTCTTCCTACTGTAAGATTCTTAATTTGAGACACATTTATTATTAATGAGTATTTTAATCTGAAACCGTTGAATGTTTGGAGGAAAGAGAGATGAAGTACTTAAGGAAAATTTTCTGGTGAAAAGTATGGTAAAATAACACTGAAACGTCAGAAACAGTTTCTGTTCGTTTTCAATTATTGCTTTTTCTGAAAAAGTACCAAACGGTCTCACAAAAGAAATTACTGTAAGGTAAAGCCAGGAGAGATTGCGCACATAGAGGTTCGGGGGAAAGAAGTAGAGTGAGCGCTCAGCGACTCCAGGTAGTTGTACAACAGCAGTAGTGGAGTGTCTACTTGAAAGTGCACGTTGATTGTTTTGAGTGTCTAAGATAAAGCATTGATATTTTATTTTGTTTTCCCAAAGTAAGTGCTTGAATTTTCATAGCTATTCATCAGAATTTCTATACAATGTCAGTAGTACAAAATATTTTAAACTTAAACGATTTCTCATAAGCTACTAATCTAGAATAGCAATGTGAACATCAACGGTTCGTTTTAGTAGCGGCCATGTTTATATAAAAGGTCGCGCAATCTCTCCTACCAAAATTGGAGAGTTTGCGCATCTGATACTTAGGAGAGATGGCGCATTGTTTCCATTAGTTTCATAGCTAGGAGAGATTACGCAGCTTATTAGTAAATTTGCCTAAAAAAATGAAAAATTAATATGGACTAATTTTAAGTTAAACATGTTATCAAGTAATTTAATCCTATTTTGTAATCTTATCTGGACTTGCTTTTTCTGATTCTTTAATTTTTTTCCCTTTAATTAAAATTTTTTATCATTTTTAAAATTATTTCCTTTTTCTGATTCTTTAATCATTAGGTTGAAATAATCACTCCTAATACAATAATATTTGTTCACAAAAACCTTACAACAATGTCATTTAAGTGTAATTATTATTGTCAACAATTTAACTGTAGTTATTATTAGTAACAATTTCTCCTACCCATGTGCGCAATCACACCAACCCTGTAAGGACAGATTGCGCAAAATAACTTTCTTGGTCTTATTACAATTGTTCTATTAAATTACAACATAACAACAAAATAGCAATGGAGATGCATAAAAAACAAATGAAGTCAAAATTATTCATGGATAGTTTAGCAAAAAATTAATATTTAGACTTTTTATTGGTATTCTTTTGAATTGTGCGCAGACTCTCCTAGCTTTACCCTACAGTTGAGATTTATAATCCAGTTGAATTTAGGGACACTATTTGGGGGAGGCTAAAGGAGCAATTGTCTCCCCCTTCCAAGGAATTTGATTTTTTATGATGTATCACTATTAGTCATCATAGGTTAAACAGATCATAGATCATAGAAACTCGACAGAGTTTCTCGCCAAGCATAAGAAACAGCAATGCATTACACAGTAAATGAAAGGAATTTCCGCCAATGGATGCCAAACGATTTTACAATTTTTTTTTTTTAACTCTGTCTAGTTTATATTTTGCGGACGGGACAAAACGGGTTTTTGACACATCTATATCTCGCGTTCTATTTATGATAGAAACAAAATTCTTGATTCTATGGAATGGGGCGCGCCAAATGACTAAGAAAACAAAAGAAAAGCAACATCTGTCGAATAGGTTTTCAGGAAATGCGATTTTAAAAGTGCTGTTTTTTGCCCTTTTTAAATCTTGTACAGACCAAAAACTGTTGACAGGGCTACAGCAATGTGTAATTATCGGATTTTTACGTGGTTTACGTCATTTGAATTGTTTTTATGAGTAGTTCAAACCTTTGTAAGTTTCATGAAAAAATATGAATTAGTTTTTGAGTTACATCAGTTTAAAGTTATTGATTCCTATACTTAACATGTAGCAAAAAACTGTTGACAGGGCTACAGCAATGTGTAATTATCGGATTTTTACGTGGTTTACGTCATTTGAATTGTTTTTATGAGTAATTCAAACCTTTGTAAGTTTCATGAAAAAATATTAATTAGTTTTTGATTTATATCAGTTTAAAGTTATTGATTCCTATACTTAACATAGAGCAAAAAAGTAATTAATGACCCAACTCTTTTAGAAATGGTCGTATACACATAATATTAAGATATGTTATTACAGTCGACCCAAGTAAGCTCCCTATTATAAAAAAATAGTAACATTTAAGGTTCGTTTACAGGTTCTCACAAAAGATCATTTGATATAGGGCTAAAGAATTGTGTAATTATCCGATTTTTACGCGGTTTGCAACAATTGCATTGTTTTTATGAATAGTTCAAATGTTTAATATTTTGTGTAAAATATGAATTAGTTTTTTATATATATATATCACTTTAAAGTGATTTATTCCTATACTTAAGATGAAGCAAAGACACATTAAATGGTCTAACTCTTTTAAAAAAGAACGTATGCGCAGGATGTTAAAATATGTTACTACGAACGACCTAAGTTAGCTTCCTATTGTGAAACAGAACTGTAGAATTTAGTTTTTGTTTACAGGGTAACTCAAAAGATTTCTTAATAAGATTAATAATTGTGTAATTAGCGAATTTTTACGTTGAAGTACTTGATTCCTCAACACACAGGAAAAACGATAGTAAATAGCATAATATTTGTCAAAGTTGCTATATACACAAGATATTCAAATATGTTACTACATCCGATTCATTTAAACTCTCTATTGTTGAACCATATACGTTTCGTTTACAGAGTCTCTTAGAAGATCTTGATTACATTACAACCGATGTATATTTACTGAGTGAGATGTATTTTAATGATTTTATACTGTTTCAATCTCTGTAAGGTTTTATTACCTTGCTTTAAAATTTAATATGGGTTCATTTTGTCTGTCTGAAAGCTCGTCGATGTTAAGCTCTAAATCTATTAAAATATAGTATTTTCATCGATTAAAAAAAACTGTGTTTATTAATAAATGTATCAGGAATTGATTGAAAAAAGCGCTAAAAAAATTCCAACTTTACATTCATGCGCTGAGTAATAGAATGTAAAAATGTTGCTAGAAGTTTTGCGTTTAAATATTTGCCGTTCATCGAATCTCCGGCTATGACGAACTTAAAATGCTGTAAAAACAGGCCTAAGAGCACAATAAAAAGGAAATAATTTCTTAAATTCCTCATAAAAATTAAAAATGCTATATTTCGTATACAATAGGTGATCGGTAACGAACTGTTCGGTTTACGAACAAATCGGTTAACGAACACTTTCGCGTGAGATTTTTATGTTCGGATAACGAACACATGTTCGGTTAACGAACACTTTCAAAATATTTTTATGTTTGGAGAACGAACACCTCACGAAAGAAAGTCATGATGAAGCAATGCCGTGTTTGACCAGCTATACTTATTGCTTCTATTGTCGACTTTGGGAACATTTTAACAGTTGCATTACATACGTCCTAATTAATTCATGGACTGCCGGGGATTGAGGACCTATATTTTAGGATCCCCGAATCGGAATGGACAGACTAGAAACATTAATTATGTATTTTGTGTCTATGTATTTTGTGCATTTAGTAAATATAATCCTTTTTGGTTTAATCACGCTCCTTTTTAAAATCTAATTTAAAGCTTTATGATTTATCAGATCAAAAATTTTAATAAAGTTTTACATTTTTTTAAACGGTTTATTATGTAAACGCATTAGTCTTTGTGGTATATTTACAAAATCACACAAAATTTTGGAATACATGTCATCCTACGAACATTTTCTATTTTGAAATCACTTTAATAGTTTTTATACTTTTGCAAACGTTGCGAATCTTATATTTTTCCGATTCTCGAAACGTTGAGTTAAAAAACTTAACAAATAAAAAAACTTTTAAGGTGCTCAGTAATTTTAAAGAATAATATTTAATATAAAAATCGCTGTAAGTAACAATGGTTCGTAGAAAAACAAATTTGATTATTCTCGGTAAAGTAAACTCATTGTTATAATTGACCAAAAAAAGGTACTTCTTATTTATCCACATTATTCTGAAACTGTAGTATTTTAATTACTTTGTAAACTACTGTAAAATTTTCTATTTTTTTGTTTTTTGAATGTATATAAACGGAAGAGTGATATTAACAAAAGAAAAAGGAAAATAAACATGTCATAAATAATCTGATGAATACAATCTAAGGAAATGAATATAAAAATTTCCCCTTTGCTATGGTAGAGACATGTACATTGGAATAAGTCACTCAATAAATTGTATAATTCTGATGTATAATTCTATTTATAGCATCAAAATTATTTTTTTATTTTGCCCCTTTCATCTTTCTTTTATCTTTTCTTTTCTGAATAAAAATGGAATCTGTGTAATTGAAATTAAATACCTTACAAAAAGAAGTGATATCTCATCAAAAACAACTCGTTGTAAATGATCCCGCCAAGCCACAAACCTAAAACGTCAGCCATAAAGGAAGTGATATCACATAAAAAGAAGCAATATAGAAGTGCATACTCCGAGTCCCGTGTAAAAATCTATCACCACTCATAATGTTTTCAAAGGACTCGGAGTGAGGTACAGTATGTGAAAACTGCTTGGCGACCTGCAGGCTTTTAGAATATATGCAGTATATCAATTTTGAAAATCGAAAAAATAAATTTTTAATTTTTGTTATATCACTTTTATAAATATTTTTTCATGCGAAAGAACTGACAGAACGGATTTTTCCCCAGACTTATGCGATTCCGTTTACGCTATAATTATTGCAATATATCTCAATTTAGTTAACGTTTATTATAAAGTGCATTGTTATTAATATGTGTATGATCATTACATATATATATATATATATATATATATATATATTACAAACTCAAAATCTTTACATGTTTACTTAAGAAATCTTCTTCGTAAGAGTGGTGTTTCTAGTTTAAATAATGGTAAATAAAATCAACAAATTAATTTTTCAAGCTCATAAATAAGAAAAGACATGCAAACACAGAAGCTTCAACTTTTTACAATTTTATGTGAGCAAAATAATTAAATAAATAAAAATAAATAAAAATAAATAAAAAGAATATAGTCATATGTAATTGCAGGAAACGCGAACATTATAAAAGCCTGCAAGTCGCCAAGCAGTTTTCACATACTGTACCTCACTCCGAGTCCTTTGGAAACATTATGAGTGGTGATAGATTTTTACACGGGACTCGGAGTATGCACTTCTATATCGCTTCTTTTTATGTGATATCACTTCTTTTTATGGCTGACGTTTTAGGTTTGTGGCTTGGCGGGATCATTTACAACGAGTTGTTTTTGATGAGATTTTATTTTTCGAGAGTTGCGAAAATCTAAAATAACTTGCCAAATTTGACTGATGTAGTAAGCAGCATTAGCATTAAAAAAAAAAAAAAAAAAAACACTTTAAGCGTAGAATTTATTAATTATCAATAATGTTTTTCAAAATCTTGCTATTGCAACATTCTCAGAGTGAGACACATTTATTATTAATGAGTAGTGTGATGTAAAATCACATATAGTTTTAAATTAGCTGCTTTTACTTTAATAAATATCCCTTTCTATAATTCATTGAATAAAGTTTTGCTAAATTTTATTTTAAACTCTTTGCGTCCTTACCTCAAACAAATAAAAGAAATAAGTGAACTTTTCTGCTGTTAAATGCTCCCACGCAAATTCCAATCTTTAGTCTTCATGCGAGATCAAACGCTTAAATCAGATAAAAAAAATAAAATAAATATCCCGGCTACCAAATAAACTTTGCTCTTTTCATGTTCGTTATATATAATTTTTTCATAATACAGTTGTTTCTTTCTGAATCATAAAAGCAATGCAGCAGCTTCTACACATTATTGTATATATCCATGAACATCTCAGATGGTTGTAAAAATTCTTCTGTACCGTAATTATTAGCGATGTTTAATCTTGCTAAATTGTTAGTTTGGCTATAAGTTCAAAAAGTCATCCATATGTTCTTATTAACGGATATTTTATCATTCATATGCATGAATCATATATATTCATATTCATGAATCATAAAATATTCGTTAATAAAAACATATGATATATATGATTAAAGGCTCGTCCAATGGTTTCAATTTATTTTGTATCTTCTATTTTTACAAGAAGATCATATTGGATTCGTGAAAAAAATCTAATTCCGGTTTTCGATGGATTTATACGTTTTAGAAGGTCCTGAATACGATTTGACTGTTTTTCGAAAAGATCTCTCCGTGAGTTTGTCTGTGTGTCTGTATGTGACAACAATTTTTTGCCCGCTCTATCTCAAGAACTAGTGCCCGGAATTTAATAAAACTTTAGATTCAATTAGAAATTGATGCTGATTAGTTTTTAGTGTAAATCGAGCAACAAGTGGCGATGCTATGCTATATTTTTCGCGATTTCCGCAATAGCTCTATCTCAAGAACTAATGCACGGATTTTCATCAAACTTCAGATGCAGTTAGAACTTGGCATAAGTTGCTGCTGATTAGGTTTTGGTGTAAATCGCCTAACAGGTGGTGCTGCATTGCTGCATATTTTATAATTTACACGATTTTAGCGATAGTCATATCACAAGAACTAGTGCTCGGAATTTCATCAAACTTCATAGACCTTGGCATACATTGGTGCTGATTAAGTTTTCGTGTAAATCATATAACAGGTGGCGCTGCTATGCTGCATTTTTCATGATTTTCGTGATAGCTATATCTCAGAAACTAATGTGCGGAATTTAACCAAACTTCATATTCTATTACATTTCCATATAAATAGATCCTTATTAGGCTTAGGTGTATACTGCCCAACAGGTGTCGCTTTTAAATTTCTTTGGGTTGAGAATTTTGGTTACAGACATCTAAGTGGGTGGATGTTGAAATTCAATGATTTGTTTGAAAATTGCGATGCTTATATCTCCTTTTTAAAAGCACACAATTCAAATAACCTATACCTTTAGAATCCACATGATGCACTGTAAAAAATGACAAATGTTTCTTTATAAACTCATCCTTGTTAACCATGATTCTGAAGAGTATTTCTTTATCTTTAGAAACCAATGACATTTCGAAATTTAAAGAATCATTTATAAAAACAAAATTGCTCTTGCTGAAAGTTTTCGAAAAGTTTACGAGTAGCTTTTAAGGTGTATCAATCAGTTTTCTAAGCCTGGAATATAGTTTTCTCCGATGTTATCCATTCTCAAGTAAATTTTTTCATGTTCAACAAATATGTTTAACAGACAAACATGCAAAATTAACAGCGTTAACATTAACATTAACATTAAAATAAAGATTATTTCTTTACTCTTTCATGTATAAATTAACTTATTCTGCTGAAAACGTTTATTTGGGAATAGATGACATTCAAAAAACAGGTATTCCAGGCTGAGGTAACTGATTAGTACACTATAAAAACTATTCGGAAACGTTTCTGAAAAATATGGGCACCAAATAATACTTTACTTTTATAAATAATTCTTTAAATTTTGGAAATGGGGATTTTCTGAGGATTTCTGGGGATTCAAAAGATAATGGAACACGCTTTTCGGAATTTCTGATAACTCAGATGATTATATTATATTATCGTTCGTGGTAATAGTATATTTTCATAAAATAAGAAACATTGGTCATATTTTAGTTCACAGGCTATCAAAGCCTGAGAGCTAATGTGCCCGCCCGTTCTGTATGTACGTACGTATGTATGTATGTATGTATGTATGTACGTATGTATGTACGTAACGCGATAACTCTTTATAGAAAGAACCGTTTTGCTCCAAATTTTATTTATAGGTTCATGTTTATAAGGCACTTCCCTGATTTGTTTTGGGGGTTAGTTGGTTAAGTATAAAGGGGTGGGACGGGGGCTAATTCCCCCTTAATTTAGATAAATGAGTTTTCCATGCAGAAATATCCGATTTTCTTCAAATTTTGTATATAGGTTCATTGTGATAAAGCGCTTCACTGGTTAGTTTTGGGGATTCGTTGGTTAAGTATAAAGGGGTGGGACGGGGGCTAACTCCCCCTTAATTTAGATAAATGAGTTTTCCATGCAGAAATATCCGATTTTCTTCAAATTTTGTATATAGGTTCATTGTGATAAGGCGCTTCACTGGTTAGTTTTGGGGATTCGTTGGTTAAGTATAAAGGTGGATACTGGGGGACTACCCCTCCCATAATTTAGTTAAATGGGTTTTTCATGCAGAATTATCCCATTATCTTCAAATTTTGTATATGAGTTCAATGTAATAAGGCGGTTCCCTGATTAGTTTTGGGGTTTAATGGTTAAGTATAAAGGGGGGGGGGCTAACCCCCCCCTTAATTTAGATATATGAGTTTTTCATGCAGAATTATCCGATTTTCTTCAAATTTTCTATCTATATTCATTGTAATAAGGCGCTTCTCTGATTAGTTTTAGGGGTTCATTGGTTAAGTATAAAGGGGGGATGGGGGCTGATCCCCCTAAATATATTGTCGATTTCTTTATTTTTCGAGAAGCAAGAGTATAATATACAATTAGTGTGAAAAGCCTGTGAGCTCAATGCCCTCAATTTAACTGGGCGGTTTTCTTTTTATTACAGATTGTCTCTGTGATAGCGAATTTTGAAGTATTAACATGTATGAGATAGAAGAAAGTTTTGAGATTGGCACATATGATTAGTTTATTTATTTTTTTTATCATTTATCATTTATAATTTTTTTCCCCATTTTATATTGTTATCAGCTCTCTTTAAAATGATAAAATAAAGGAATTCCTTTAGATTTGTTTTCTTTTCTTTTCTTGAAAACCGATTCTTGCTAAAAATATTTTCAAAATATTTACTGTTAAAAATTCCAACGCAATATTTTATAATCGATTATTGTTTCTTTTATCTTTTCCTATTTTCCTAAGCATGAAATTCACTTCATTTCACACCGCATTTACTTTGTGTTCTCTTTCCCGTTTTGGAAAGGAATTCATTGATATCCCTCCCAGCTGTTTTATAGAAGTCCACCCTTCCATTAGAGTGATGTTCTTCCTTTATTCCTTGCTATCTCACCCGCCACATAAACATTTCATGGCCAACTACTAAAAGTGAAAAAGAAGAGGGGGAGATCGTGAAAGCTTTGGGGAGCATGAGTATTTCTACATTAGAGTGCTTAGAATAGAATGGAATAATTTCTTTGCTGTTTAGTTTAGCCCACTTTCATCATTAGCGGGGATTTCAGGATATTTTTTAATATTATTATTTAGAAATTCCGGATCCACACCGAAAATTCCAAAATAAGAATTTTTACTTTATATAATCACGGAACGTCTGTCATTAAAAAAACCAAAGTTACTATTCAGAATTTCTAATACGAATTCGTAATTTCTGATTACAATTGTTGAAACGGACGCATATATATGCGCTAATTATACAACTGGGTTAAAATAAATAAAAATACAGCAATCATTATATCCGTTTTAGCCGAGGGTAACGAAAAAGACAAGCTACCGCGGTGCATTCCACGTATCTTTTTTTACAGACCGCTAGAGTGACGTGATGCTCTTTTCGTACATCTGCATTGGTGGATTCGAGAAACACGTGACTCCAGCGGTCTGTAAAAAAAAAAAAAAATACGCGTAAAGCATCGCGGTAGCCTTTCTTTTTCGTTAGCCTCGGTTTTAGCATTATGACGTCAGACTTTGACTTTGTGACTGTCGAATGTGATGTCGTGAATTTTTTTGTTCTTTTATCTTCAAAACTGATTCTTACTAAAAATATTTTCAACGCACAAATATTTATAGCTGATCAATTCATCCTAGAACTATTTATCGCTAAAATTGACTGATTCTTACTAAAAATAATACTTCTAAAAAGTACTTAATAATAACTTAATAAAAAATTCTTCTAAACTGATTCTTACTAAAAATATTTTCAAACTATGTATAGTTAAAAATTCTAACATAATCTTTTCAACACACAAATATTTATAGCTAATCAATTCATCACAGAAATATTTATCGCTAAAATTGACTGATTCTTACTAAAAATAATACTTCTAAAAGAAATACTTATTCATAACTTAATACCAAATAATAATTTAATAAAAATTTCTTCTAAACTGATTCTTACTAAAAATATTTTCAAACTGTGTAAAACTAAAAATTCAAATATAATCTTTTCAACACACAAATATTTATAGCTAATCAATTCATCCAGGAACTATTTATAGCTAAAATTGACTGATTCTTACTAAAAATAATACTTCTAAAAATACTTAATAATAGGTTAATAAAAAATTATTTTAAACTGATTGTTACTAAAAATATTTTGAAGTTATGTATAGCTAAAAATTTCAACATAATCTTTTCAACACACAAATATTTATAGCTAATCAATTCATGCTAGAACTATTTATCGTTAAAATTGACTAATTCGTACTAAAAATAATACTTCTAAAAAAATACTTAATAATAACTTAATAAAAAAAATTTCTAAACTGATTCTTACTAAAGATATTTGCAAACTATGTATAGCTAAAAATGTCAACATAATATTTTCAACACACAAGTATTTATAGCTAATCAATTCATCCCAAAACTATTTATCGCTAAAATTGACTGAATCTAACTAAAAATCATACTTCTAAAAAAAATACTTAATAATAACTTTCTTAATAAAACATTCTTCTAAACTGATTCTTACTAAAAATATTTTCAAACTATGTATAACTAAAAATTCAAACATAATCTTTTCAACACACAAATATTTATAGCTAATCAATTCTTCCCAGAACTATTTATCGGATTAAGCGTCTCATTTCCAATTAAAATCTATCTTTGAATTGAAATTTGAATAAAATACAGGGTCATGAAAAAAGCGAAGAGTGTGTAAAATAGGATTACAAATATCTCGACAGCTCATTATCCGACCAACTTCACTTTTTATGAAAAAAATTATGTTTTTTTTTATTGTCTTTTATATTTACTCCTCAAAATAAACAATTTCGAAAATTTTTATATACCTTTTATCAGAACGAATGTTTCCAGATTCCGAAAAAAAAAATAGTTCCGGATAATCGAGGTTACTAAAATTCAATAAGCTTCTTCTCATTATTACATACTAAGTACATACAAAATTTCAAGTCTCTATCTCAATTTGTTCGGGAGATAGAGCTTTTACAGACACACAGACATACAGGCAGACGGACGGCATTTTATTTTTCCTAAAATATGTTTTTCGGAATCTCCAGTGTCTGGAACGTGTAAATTCGTCAAACATTTTTTTTTCAATTTTTAAAACGATCACAATACTACCCTATACTACGTATGATGGTAAGTATTATGAGTATAATAACCACTTTTTCTGAACTGAATTCGTCTTCTTATTTAATTAAACGATTTCTTTCAGTCATTGAAGCGAATATTACTATTAAAAATTAGTATTTAAAAGCTTTTCGTAACGATGCAACTAAACTCTTTTAGTACAAACGGTGTACAGATAAAACTGTTAAGGTGTTAAACATGACTCCTCAACCGGAGTATAACCCAGCAAGGACAAAATTTTAAATACTTACAACTCGCATCCTAATTGTCGCAGCGGCAGCATATTCAAATTTCGCATAGTAAACGCAATTGTTATAAACGGAAACTCTGTTGGTTTTCTATCGAAGATTCCCTCCATACTTTAGTATAACATGAATGTAAGATTTCGGCAAATTAAAAACTTATACCTCGAGTTCTAATTATTTACTCTCTTCCTGAAATTTAACGTTGCATTTTTATCTTTATTTTGGTGCAACAAAAGTATTAACAAAGTGTTGTCAACCAAAAGAAAATTATTGTGCATGTTCAGTAATTTTTACAACTGTGCGATAACCACTCTTAGCGAATAATAAATTAAACACATTTAATTTTTTTTAAAGATTATTTTTGTATGACGGCTGTACTCAAGATAAAAAAAAGGAATACAGATTGAACACAATTTTCTTTTTCATCTATAAAAACAAATATACGTCTTTCATATATACATCTTTTGGCGGGAAATTGGATAATTAAATGCAAATTTTAAAAAAAATTAAACTATTTTAAAACAAATCTTTAGAATAAGCTTCTTAGACGGTTAAAGTTATGTGTTCATAAAAATTTTCAAGTGGCATGTTTTTTTTTTTTACGCTAGTAGGTGGGAAATTACAAAACGAAAAGTTTAAAATGGATTATTATTATTATTTTGTTTTCTCATATGACATCCATACTCCAAGTTTAAATTAGTTAGGACAGATTAAATTCAACTTTTTTTAAGGTGTTAACACCCCCTAGTGAGAAAAAGGTGAATCAACTTTAAACAAAATTGTTTTTTTATGTATCGCTGTATACAGACGTACTCGAGATAAAGATATGTAGTACTAATTTAACATAGTTTTTTTTTGCGTTTAAAGGGACCGATGGCGGGAAATAGGCTAAATACATTTAAATAAAACTGATTTTAAGAAAGAGATTGAGGAAGGATTTAAAATCACTTAATGAATTTAAATCAGTAAACTCAAACTCATTAAACTCCAACAAAACTCGAATGAATTTAAATCAATAAACTCAACATAAATCTTTTAACTCATTTAGTAAATTTAAACTCATTTTAAATGCAAACGAAATTTTAAATTATGTATGTGATAAAGAGCTACAAATTAGTAATTCATTATTGGCACTAAAGAATCAACTAAGTCGCTAGATAAAAATCTCAAACACAAGATAAGTGCAATTAATCTGTCTGCCGCACACTGGAGCATTTGATTCAAAATTCTGGCCAAAAAGGCATAAATTAAAATTTGCTCAAAAATTTGAAAAAAACATATTTCATAATAGCTGACTAACAGGTGCATCGATCTATGTGTATTTCAGGAGTATGAATCAAATCCGGCGGCTCATAGCCTCAGTTGAATTGAAAGTTTCTTTGTGAGAAGACGTACTTTTTTGTTATGTTTCAGATTTGTTATTGTGTTTAAATGTATACTTTGACAAGTGCATTTAAATAATTTTACTTTTCATATAATAAAAAATCATTTAAATTGAAAATGGCTTAATATTAAGCCTTTTTAGATCTAATTTATTGAAATATATTGTCTAATCTATTCAAAGCTTTTGAAAGCTGTGTCGGGGTTTGTCGGACCATTTTTGAATTATAATTGTATTGGTTATAGGTCTGAAAGCAAATTAAAAAAAAATCCGCATATTGTTGCCATTTTTAGATATCAATGTCTTTTCGGAGGACTACAAACCTATTAAAAACACTCAAAAACCAGCATCTCTATACGATAGAGACTCAGCTTTGATAAATACTAAATGCAAGTAACGTATATATTATATGCATTTGTTTTTATAAATAATTAAACATTTATGTGTAGTAAAATTTTAATTAAACATTACTTGTAAATAAAAGAAACCTATCAACAATTACTAATCTCTTATAAACAATAAATAATTAAGTAAGCATTGTATTATATATTTAAATAAATAAATAAATACATACATTCATACATATATAACATTAATTAAGTGCATTTACTAATAGTAAGTAAACTTAATTTTGGCCAGGATTTTGCGTTAAATACTCCACTGTGTGCCGGCCTGTTCATCCATACCCAATTTAAATTTCTTAAGTGTTTATACCAACCTGCAAGGTCGAAAAAAACGTGTATTTTTGAGAATTTCTTGCAGGAAAATGAAATAAGCTATTTGAATCCTATTTTTATATTTTGTTTATTACACTTTAACACTCCGAAGGCCGCTATGTTTAGAGTCATACGGATGATCGCTATGTTTCTTTGAGATACACTTCATCAAACCAATTTGTTCATCAAAACTACCGACCATTTTCTCTTTATATCGAGGATATGATTCACTAAATGTATTTAAATTTTTTTTTATAATAAATAAGTAAGATTTATGTTTCAAAAAGCCTCGTTCCAAAAGCGATCGTAAAATACAACAGAAAAGAGTATCACGCATCTCTCAGATCGAGCGCGACCTTCCGAGTATTAAAGAAAACTAGTCGTTGGGGGCCACCGTAATACTAACCCATCATGGATATGCATAATATAAAATATGAAAATAAAACATGTGTAAACTATTTATAAAATGCATTGCAATTCGAATAAAATCGTGGCTTGAGGACGTCATAAACTTTAAACGCTCTATTACTGAATTGCGTAAGAGAAACATCCTTATAACTCTAAAAATGATTATCATATTAACTAACAGTTTACTGCGTCGGATGAAGCGTCTCTTTTCCAATTAAAATATATCTTTGAATTGAAATTTGAATGAAATGCAAGGTCATGAAAAATCGAAGAGTGTAGAAAATGTGATTACAAATATCTCGGCCACTCATTATCCGATCGACTTCATGGTTTATGCAAATTTTTTTTTTTTTTTTTTTTATTGTCTTTGATATTCATTCCTTAAAATAAACAATTTCGAAAATTTTTACATACCTTTTATCAGAACGAATATTTCGAGAGTACGAAAAAAAAAATAGTTCCGTTTAATCGAGGTTACTGAAATTCAATAAGCTTCTTCTCATTATTACATACTAAGTACATACCGAATTTCAAGTCTCTATCTCAATTTGTTCAGGAGTTAGAGCGCTTACAGACACACACACAGACATACAGACAGATGGACGGCAATTTTTTTTAATATGTTTTTCGGAATCTCCAGTGTCTGAAACGTGTAAATCCGTCATTTTTTTTTTAGATTTCCAAAACGATTACAAGACTTACACTATACTACGTATGATGGGTAAGTAATAAAATGATTTTTGAATGACGAAATAAAGTTGTGTGTCCAGAGCAGATTCGGTCCCTGTAGCTGGTGTCATTCTGGTAGCATTCCAGAGTGATCTCAGTAACTCTGTAAAATGCTATATGAAATTATAAAAAGCATAATGTCTTTACTTCGAGCACTTAAAACTAGAGAATAATCGTTCGGTTTTTGGAATAATTAATTTTGAACAAAATGACGGCCTTTCAAAGTTAAGGTACCGATTTTCACAAAATTTTTTTTTAGCTTTGATTGTTTATTAAAAAAAAAAAAAAAATAGAAATTTTCATGAGATTGCCAAAATGAACGATACTCTCTAGATAATAATTGTTGTTAAAAATGGGTCAAAATTTGAAGACGATTGGTTGATATTTGTTCGAATTAATGTGATAACCGACTTTAAAAACACAGTTTTGAGATAATCACGTTTAAAGATTCAAGTTATGATTTATGTATGATAGAACAAAGTCGATTTAAGCGGCGCAACTTTCTTATTTTTTATCAGATTGATTAAAAAATGTAACTGCACATTCTTTATTAACTGTACCCTTACAGTTAGGTATAACCCTTTAAAATGCTCTTAAATCCAAGAATTTTAAATCTGTTATTGGGGTAGATTACAGTCTGTTTCCACCAATGGATGAATTAACAATAAGATTGCAACTCCAGAATATGATGTGTACGCACGAAGGGTGCAGGCGCAGCGAAATAATAAAACAAGCGGGAAAAATTCTACCTTACGGCAGAATATAGATTGGCCACCCACGGCTTTTATCGTTGAGATTTTTTCAGCCAAGTCTAACTCGTCAAAAAAAGTGTTTGTTAGCATAAGCCAGCTTCTCCACTTTAGAATTTAGTTAGCGCTCTATTTTGTGAGCTGGCGGAATATATTAGGCACGAGCACACCAAGTTTTAAAAGGATTCGGTGACTAGAAGTATTTTTACTAACTATAATAGTAAAAAGATGGGGCTTCAATGGGCTGAGACGTGGCGAGGTAGTTGTTGTTTACAAATGTGCTGGCTTAATGACACCCTTTAAATTATTTTTAATCATTCAAGGCATTTTAGCACTTAATAGATAACCTAAAAAAGATAATGAAAAGTTCTATGATAGCAGCTTTTATGATGGATAAAGCTAAGAGAAGTTGTTTAACAAATGATGAGATAGCATTAATTGACGGAATCTTGGGGAGCGGTGGGGGGAAGGGAGGGGGAGCTATACAAAATACAAGTGCTCTACGAGACCTTTAAAATGAATCCTCACTTGAAATTGAGAGATGGGACTTTAAAAGGGATCCCCCTTTTCGCCCCTCTGATGAACCCCCTCTAGAGATACGTGAAAACCGAGGGCGCCAAAAGAAGGGGGGGATACCTTTAGGCAGTTTACAGCTAATTTTGGTAAAATTTTGGAGCTGTCCGGTCCATAGGAACAGAGAAAAATGGGAAAAACTAAAATAAATATGAAAAATTGAAAAAAATAAATAAGAAAAGTGCTCCTGACAGGAGACGGGAGAGAAGGAGGGGGAGAGTAAAACCAGACAAAAGTGCTTGATGAGATCAAACTTTTGATATGTTACATGACGGGGTTTGAGCACCTTGATTGTCTCCACCGTGAGGGGGGGGGGGTAACTCCGGTCCTATGGGATATAGGGCCTCGGGACCCGCTTAGAAATGTCGGCCTCGACGATTTTAATTTCGTTGGATCTTTTAGAAGAGGCCTACGCCCTCTGTGGGGCTTAAAGGGGCTGAGAAAGATGGAAAAAACTAAAATTTAGAAAGAGTTGAAACAGAGAAATATGCTTCTTAAGGGAGTGGGCGAGTGAGAGGTGGAGAGTAGGACCAGACCATAGTGCTTGACGAGATCTATCAATTATTGATATGTTACATGAAAGGGTTTACATGGGGTTTACATGAGGGAGGAGCACCAAAAAGGTCTTACTGAACCTTTCCCCTCAGGAACTTACAAGAACTTACCCCCCCCCCCAGAGGTAACTTCATTCCTATTGGAGATAGTGCCACGGGTCCCCTTAGAAATGTCCGCCACGACGGGTTTAACTTTGTTGGATCCTTTATATTATTGTTTAAATGGGGTCTGCGCCCGCTGTATGGCAATTAGGTACTGAGAAAGGAAATACAAGCGGAAGTATCGGCATAATACAGAGAGACAATTTAATTTTTAATATCGTCAGTAACAACCATTTGTATAGCTATGCATAAAGGGTGACCTCCTTTATATATGGAGTGGCTGTGACTTTTCATAAACATGAATTTTACTGTAAACTGAAAGAATTAGCCCTGTGTGTGGTTATAAAAAAATAAAAATAATAAATTACCGTACTTTCGTGTTATAGCGGCTCCCACAATTATGATTATGCCAAGGTTGCAGTTATGATTTCGCCAAGATCATCGCAAAGCTTATATAGGCATCCTATATATGCATATATATATTCCAAACACTCCTATATGTGCCATATACGTCATTATACACATATTATTTATGTCTTATATGTCGTATATACATCATATACACATGTCATATATATACATCATATATGACTATAACTTGGCCACATACGTACAGAAATGTTATCTATATATCATATATTATTATAATGTCATACATGCTTTATAATTTGGCGATAAATCTTGACCGCTTGGCAGTTCATCCTTGGAAGCCGCTATAACACGAAAGTACCAAATTTACAATATATTAATGAAAACAGAAACAAAAATATTTCATGCTTGGTGGCTGCTATAACACGAAAGAACGAAAGTACCAAAATTCTTCTTTATTTTTCATATCTGATAATTTGCATCTATCCTTTTTTGTAATTTTAAAATTTTTGTAACGATTTTATGCATTTATATTGCCTATTCAAAGAAAAATTCTTCTAAAGTTACAGAATTTCGTTAAAAACGGTAAAAATAGTAAAATGTGGATATCGTTTGGTCCATTCTCGACCGAAAGCAACAGCCGTTATCATTATCTTTTTACGCGTGAAGGTTTCTTTATAATACTTCATTGTAAAATTTGGTAATTTTTGAAGTTCAATATTTGAAAAACGGCATAATCATTCGATTTTAAATTTATATCAAGAAAAATACAATTTTTTTCCTTTCTAACGCAGTTTGTCTAACAATTTTGTGATAAATACTTTTTGAGTTATTAATTTTTTCAGTAACTTCAAATGTTTCATTTTCCGAGATTAACCTGTGGCAACGATGGATTGCTGTGACTTTTCATAAACATGAAAAATGATAGAGATTGAAAGAATAAGCCTCCCTGTGGGTGGCTAAAAAGTGCTCCTGACAGGAGACGGGAGAGAAGGAGGGGGAGAGTAAAACCAGACAAAAGTGCTTGATGAGATCAAACTTTTGATATGTTACATGACGGGGTTTGAGCACCTTGATTGTCTCCACCGTGAGGGGGGGGGGGGTAACTCCGGTCCTATGGGATATAGGGCCTCGGGACCCGCTTAGAAATGTCGGCCTCGACGATTTTAATTTCGTTGGATCTTTTAGAAGAGGCCTACGCCCTCTGTGGGGCTTAAAGGGGCTGAGAAAGATGGAAAAAACTAAAATTTAGAAAGAGTTGAAACAGAGAAATATGCTTCTTAAGGGAGTGGGCGAGTGAGAGGTGGAGAGTAGGACCAGACCATAGTGCTTGACGAGATCTATCAATTATTGATATGTTACATGAAGGGGTTTACATGGGGTTTACATGAGGGAGGAGCACCAAAAAGGTCTTACTGAACCTTTCCCCTCAGGAACTTACAAGAACTTACCCCCCCCCCCCCCAGAGGTAACTTCATTCCTATTGGAGATAGTGCCACGGGTCCCCTTAGAAATGTCCGCCACGACGGGTTTAACTTTGTTGGATCCTTTATATTATTGTTTAAATGGGGTCTGCGCCCGCTGTATGGCAATTAGGTACTGAGAAAGGAAATACAAGCGGAAGTATCGGCATAATACAGAGAGACAATTTAATTTTTAATATCGTCAGTAACAACCATTTGTATAGCTATGCATAAAGGGTGACCTCCTTTATATATGGAGTGGCTGTGACTTTTCATAAACATGAATTTTACTGTAAACTGAAAGAATTAGCCCTGTGTGTGGTTATAAAAAAATAATAATAATAAATTACCGTACTTTCGTGTTATAGCGGCTCCCACAATTATGATTATGCCAAGGTTGCAGTTATGATTTCGCCAAGATCATCGCAAAGCTTATATAGGCATCCTATATATGCATATATATATTCCAAACACTCCTATATGTGCCATATACGTCATTATACACATATTATTTATGTCTTATATGTCGTATATACATCATATACACATGTCATATATATACATCATATATGACTATAACTTGGCCACATACGTACAGAAATGTTATCTATATATCATATATTATTATAATGTCATACATGCTTTATAATTTGGCGATAAATCTTGACCGCTTGGCAGTTCATCCTTGGAAGCCGCTATAACACGAAAGTACCAAATTTACAATATATTAATGAAAACAGAAACAAAAATATTTCATGCTTGGTGGCTGCTATAACACGAAAGAACGAAAGTACCAAAATTCTTCTTTATTTTTCATATCTGATAATTTGCATCTATCCTTTTTTGTAATTTTAAAATTTTTGTAACGATTTTATGCATTTATATTGCCTATTCAAAGAAAAATTCTTCTAAAGTTACAGAATTTCGTTAAAAACGGTAAAAATAGTAAAATGTGGATATCGTTTGGTCCATTCTCGACCGAAAGCAACAGCCATTATCATTATCTTTTTACGCGTGAAGGTTTCTTTATAATACTTCATTGTAAAATTTGGTAATTTTTGAAGTTCAATATTTGAAAAACGGCATAATCATTCGATTTTAAATTTATATCAAGAAAAATACAATTTTTTTCCTTTCTAACGCAGTTTGTCTAACAATTTTGTGATAAATACTTTTTGAGTTATTAATTTTTTCAGTAACTTCAAATGTTTCATTTTCCGAGATTAACCTGTGGCAACGATGGATTGCTGTGACTTTTCATAAACATGAAAAATGATAGAGATTGAAAGAATAAGCCTCCCTGTGGGTGGCTAATAAAATAGCCTCCCGAAATAATACAAGTTGGAAATTGTACGTCAAACGTTACAAACGAGGTGCGTTCGTACGCACGTTTTAGAATTAAATTCATGATATCCCGTGCGTAGAACGGGTTAAACAGCTAGTTAAGTATATATTTTATGACACTGTTCATACAAATATCTTAACTAGTAATATAAATATTCAGATATATATGTATCAGCTAGTTATATAAATATTCAGATCTTGATGATTTTTAATTCTATGAAATGAATTATATCGTCTGCAGATTAATTTCTGTAATAAAATATCTCGGTCGCTTGACGATTTAACATCCATCGGAAGCTCCTATAACAAAAAAGCACCGATTAAAAAAAAAATCAAATTTCTTAATAAATATTTTTATTAATATCTCCTAAAGTTTTGATTCGATTTTAATAAAATTTGAAATGTCTCGACAAAATTCTGCAAAGATAATATATTTTAAATTGCAAACCATTTGGTTGGGTAGTTTTTGCGTTGTTATATGCGGACAGACAGACAGACAGACGGACGGACAGACAGACAGACAGACAGACGGACGGACAGACGGACGGACCAAGCGACGACTATAGGTGCTACGTATTTATATAATTACGAACGCACCTAAAAATAGTGTATGATAATTTCTTTTTCTACGTATTATATTTCACTGGAAAAAAAATCTTTTATTTAATAAGAAAACTTCAGTTTAAGAATGCTCCATTATCACTGCAACGCAATATAACTTTGAGATCACCAATAAACAAAGTACTTGTTTCATTCAGTAAAATATATTTACCTCATTAAATTTAAGTTGAAGTATCTGATAATTGTGCATCATTACTAATAGCCAGGTGAACAAATATATTTTTCAGATAAACTTTCTTTGAGGCATAGCTTCCTCTAGTTACATAAGGTCAGCTGATAAAGCTATTTCAAAATATGGAATACGTTAGAATATGGGTAAATATTCGAAATAAGGCATATAATAAGCAAATTTAGTCTTAAACCTTCAACAACTAGTTAACTATGTCTTCAATATTTTGGTTTATGTTACTAATATTCACTGCATTTACAGTAAGTGATACATTTATATATTTATATATATCGTCGCTACCATGTCAAACTATCGAATATAAAAAAATGCATTTTTCATTACTTTTAAAAATGGGACGACTGTCACCACTAAATTTTATTAGAATTCTTTGGCTAGTAAAAATAATAATAAAATTTCTGTGAAGAACAGGGTTGCCAGTTTGGCCTCGTTTTTTATTCAGAGATGCCAAATTCATACCGGAAATTTTGAGAGAAAAATTTTTTACTTTAAGTAATCACGAAATAAACTGTCATTATATAAATATAAAATGCCTATTTTAAATTTCTGGTATGGATTCAAAATTTCTGAATAGAAAAGGAAGCCAAACTGGTAACCCTAGCGATGTTGCAACCTTTTAAAATTTAGTGGTGACAAACGGCCCATTTTTAAAAGTAATGAAAATGAATTTTTTCACATTCGATAGTTTGACATGGTAGCGACGATATTAAATGGACATTTTTTCCATTAATTTTATTCTAATATATCAGTAAATGAAATGAGTAAATGCTTTTTGATCGGTAAATATACTAGAACAAATTAGTAATATTAAAGAAACAATTTTCATGTTCCATTTTTTAAATTTTATTTGTAGATTTAATCATTAGTTCCTATATTTCAAAAGTTTTGCTACGAGAAAACTCTTCAAAAAGTTATTTGAAACTGATTGTTTTAGACAGGCTAAGTACTTTTGGGAATCCGTGACAAACATTCACTACAATTTCCTAATAGTAATTTTTTTCTTATTTAAGACCAAATTTCTGTGGTTAAATAAGGCGACCACTACATAGGTTAGATATAAAGGAGACTTTTTAATATCAATAGAAATTTTTTATACTTGTTGTTATGGCAATTATGATAAGGTGTTCACGGTCTAAAAATTTGTTTCACATAATTGTCTTCTTCCTACATCTATTTATATAGTCGCTAGCATTAGGGATAAATATACGAAGTACGATACTTAAAATAAATAAATAACTAATAAAATAAGAAAGAACACCCTGTAGTAAATCTGCCACAAATAATCGTATAAAAATGTGACTGGTATTAATTGATTATTAATAATGCCTACTAATTAATGCTATACTTAATATTTGCTTAGGGGGCCGTCTACATATAAAATTTATATAAAACTTTATAATTTTCAATACTAACATGTAATTGTAACCTATAAACTTTTATGAATTGTTACATGCAAACTTTTTAATAGAACTCAATTTTTAGATCTTTCAATTATGTGAATCTAAAATTACAGCTTATTCAGCTCAGTAGTTTTTGAATTATTCTTAAAAAACTACGCACATTGCAATATGTTTTCAACGAGTAAAAATATTTTAACATCATGGGTTTTAAATTTTTAATTTGCATAATTCCTAAACTACTTGACCGAATGATTTTTCGTTTGGTATCCTAAGCTAAAATGTATCAAAAAATCCAAATATGATGTCAAATTTCGATGTTAGTATTGAAAATTTTAAAGTTTAGTACAATTTATATATGTAGATGATCCCTTACGCAAATTTTATGTATAGCATTAATTGGTAGACGTTATTACTAATCGATTGTTACCAATCACATTTTTATACGATGATTTCCTGCAGAGGTAGTATGGGATGTTCTATTTTTATTTGCCGGTTTTACCTAATGCGTTGCACAAAGTATAATTATAAAACTTTCAATTGTAAAAATGTCAAAACTTTTGAAATTTAGCTTTCATTGAATGTACAATTCGGAAATAACACGCTAGCAAAGTCTCATGAGTGCAAATGGCACAAGTTTTTAAACAAGTTGGAAATTGCAACTCAAACTTGACAATTCAGGTGCGTTAGTACTATGATTATTTTTATAAATATTCAGGTCTGTGTGCAATAGCTGTTGCACTCTTATACAAAAATGCATTAACACAAAATTTATTTTATGTGCAGATTTTCATATTACAGATATTCATTTTATTTTATGAAATTAAATTTCTATAAACTTTTGCAATTAGTTACAATTCTGTTACATTAAAATTATACTATGCGCAAATATCCAATACAAGACAATGTAGGAAAAATCATCGTTATTATTCCATTGAAATGAATTATATCGTCTGTTATTATAATATGATTAATTTCCGTAATAAAATAAGTACATTTTAAGTTGGCAACATTTTATTATTTGTTGACGTTTACTGAAATTCCAATGGGAAACTTAAGCCTAGCTTTGAAAATTTCAGAACTTGAAATCCATATTTAGACTCTTTTTCTTTTTAATATCTATTTCACTATCTATTTTATCATTTCTAATTATCTATCTAACATCTATCATGGTATATCATTGAATTAATTACGTATGATAAGATTTAATAAAATGAAGAAATCTTTTATTAATATATTTTTAAGTTTTGATTCGATTTTCATAAAATTTTAAATGACGGAACAAAATTCTGCAACGAAAATTTCAAACCATTCGGTTGGGTAGTTTCTGCGTTGTTATATGCGAACAGATGGTTTGTATAATTACCTAAAAATGGCCGTGAAGAATGCAAAAAAAAGGCGATTCAGTATATACAGCACAAAAAGTGAAACTGCTCCACTGATGTAAAAACCGAAAGAGTTCCCACTAATAATTTTTCGGATTTACGGGGTATTGTGTACGTCAAATTTCTTCATGAACAACGTTCATATGATGAACTTGATTGATGTTAATCTTTGTAAAAGATTAAAGGTGCAATACTGTTACCCTCTAGCCGCGGGCGATGTTTCCATTTTCTTTTATAAAACCGCGGCCTATTTTTATTCGCCACTTATAATAGTTATAAGGATTAAATGTCACCGGAATTTAAAAACAAATTTATTTCTAAATAAGTAGTTTCTTCATGTACATTATAAAAACAAAGTTTTATTTCAAAATTCCGGTGAGAATGTGGTATTTGTCGATTCAAAATATATCAAAAACCGCAGAACTTTCCGAATGACCTAGTGTATGAAATGATATATGTATTATGATTTGTAAACTAATCTCTCTATTTTGAAATAATAGAAGATAGATTCAACGAAGAAATATAGTCTCCCGATGCTTAAGTACTATAAAAATTGTAGGCAACGCCAAAATAGCGTTCCCCGCGGAATTGTATGGAATAAGTGAAATGCGAAAGGAGCGTTACCCGCGGCTGGAGGGTTAATCCAGGAAAATATGATACAACCACGTATAGAAATATACACTTTCGAGTTACCCACGATTCCGAAAAGTGTTCTTTATCTTTAGAAACCTCATAAACCAATATATTTTCGAGATTTATAAAAAAAAATTTACAAAAACAAAGTTTCTTTTGCTGCCATTAATTTTTGGAAATGTTTCCGAGTAGTTTTTATTGTGTATTAATCAGTTTCCTCAACGCGGAATATATATGTTTCTCGGATACTATTCATTTTCAAGTAAACGTTTTCATGTTCAACAAACACGTTTTAGAGTCAAACATGAAAATTTAACAGCATTAACATTAAAATAATTTTATTTTGTTATTCTTGCATGTATAAATTCAATTACGCAGCTGAAAATGTTTAATTGAGAATTGATAGAATCTTAAAAATCTATATTCCGTTTTAAGATTACTGATTAATACGCTATAAAAATAACTCGGAAACGTTTCCAAAAATCCCTAGCAGTAAAATAAACTTTGGTTTTATAAATTATCTTTTGAATCTCGAAAATAAGTTGGTTTCTGAGGTTTCAAAAGATAAAGAATGCTTTTCGAATTCGATAGTAACTCCTAAGAGGTTTTTGCGTATTTTCGTCGCTACAATGTCAAACTATCAAATATGGGAAAAACACATTTTTCATTAACTTTTAAAAATGAGCCGTTTGTCACCACTAAATTTTATTAGATTTCTTCGCCTAGTAAGAATATCATTTAATATTCTGTGAAGAACAGGGGTTACAGGTTTGGCCTTCCATTTTTATTCGGAAATACCGAATTCATACCGGAAAAAAAATTACTGTAAGTGGTCACGAAATGGCTGTCATTAAATAGCAAAAATTTACATTTAAGATTTCTGGTATGGATTCAAACTTTCTGAATGTAAAACGAGGCCAAACTAGCAATCCTGGTGAAGAATGCTATTAAAATTTAGTGGTGACAATCGGTCCATTTTTAAAATTAATAAAAACGTATTTTTTCACATTCGACAGTTTGACATGGTAGCAACGATATTATATTTTCATAGATGAAGAAACGTGTTTTTTTTTTTTTTTAATTAATACAATCTTACAAAACAGGTATAACGAGTACAACGAGTATATTGAAGTTCCTGCGGAGGATTTACCTGTGGTTTATTCTGTTAGACCAGTGGTTCCCAACGTGGGACGTACGCAACACCGAGCGGCAATTTGACTTTTTAGGGGGAAGGAGGAGGATTCCTAATGTGTTTCTCACGCATTCGCTGTCAGTTTTTATTATTTTTTTAGGGTTTCGTTCATCTTACGAAACTCTATTAACCCCGTTTCGTTCTCTGTCCACACACAGAGCTGGTTCTCAGAAACTAAAGTACAGAGTTGAAACTTTGTCTACATATAGCTGAATATCCACTATGAAACTTAAAATCATAAAATTTAAAAAAATCGTATTATCTCTATAATAAAACCGTAAGTCATGTGACTGTCATCAATAGTTCCGGATGTCCGTTTCACTTTTTCATATGCCAGGGGGCCACTTTTTATTAAAAATTATTTTTTCGAATAAAACTTCATAAATGTGACATTTTTAGAAAGATCGTTCAAAATAAATTATTATTTGAGAGATGACTTACGTTCAATTATGTATATATTCTCCAATAACTTCAGTTGAAATTAGCTTCGCAGTTCAAATTCTCTATCCATGAAAGTAAACAAAAAAAAAAGATTCATTCGTCGTGAAGGTTTAAAATATTAAACCATTAAACCATGGAGATAATCGTTCGTAAAGTTAGTTTTCCATGAAAGATTTTTTGGAGCGCTGCCTGGTGTCAAAAAAATAATTCGTACCAGTGACACAATCAAAGTTTACCATAATTATGTGCTATACAACTCAACTTCATTCTTTATCTTTTCTTGATGTAAGCTGAATGTAAACAAATACAACTCATGTAATGATATTTAATGAATCAAATTTCGAAACAAATTGTCAGTTAATTTGGTATTTATGTATTATACGTGAAAGGAAGAGAGACCACCGAAAATGATTGTTAATCACCAATCATATTTACCATTATTAATGACCAATCGCTTTCAAAACAGTAATTTAATATACATTTACAAAATACATAACATCATTAAGTACTTTTGTGTTATTTGGGCGCAAATCTCGCCAATAGAATTTTTAAAATCGCCAATACCAGCTTTTATTTTTCGCGTGTGCAAATTAGAAACGATACTTTTATTTTGAAATCAAATGTTCTGATGGAACAGCTGTCGTAGACGCACCGGGGCACTATATTAACTATAGAGTTGCAGTATAGAGAGAAAAAACGGGTTGCTGTAATTAGAATTATAGGCGGTAATGTTGGTGTGACATATTTACGTGATTATCAAAACTGGCTTCCAAAAGTTCAATGTTTCACCAAACCATACTCGAAAATTACGTGTTATAATATGCACTCCGATTATGTCACATTATTCAAGACGTTTTAAATGAGAATAATGATAGATTTTCTTCTTGATTCTCCCGTAATCAAGTCTACAGCCAAAGTTAGCGAGAAACAAACAAACAAACAAAAAAATATTGGCAACAATATGGTTCAGTGTAAGCTCAGTGCAAGATATCATTAAAGACTTTCACAAAATAGACTTCATTGCACCAAATCGTATTAACTAAAATACGCCATTTGGCAATGGATCCAATTACGGAAAACTACTTAATATGTTTAAGAATCTCCTCATTAGCAAGCATATTGCAACTGATAAGCAAACGGATATGAAGCATAAATGCTTAAGTTGGTTAAGCGGTTTTTGTCAAGAAAGATGAAATACATAACAACAAAAAGTATGCGAAATGCTACCATGATCGAAAAAGTTTTTGATTTGTCTATTAGAATCTTCCGGTTTGGCGAAGGATTACGGAAAAAAAATAAATTATGAATAAAAGTAACGTGTTACAGTGCTTAACATACATTTAAGGGAGATCAAACTGGTCGCCAGTGGCGGCTAGTTGTAATATATACAGATCAAAAACCAAAAATCTAACAGCCTTTTCCTATTAAATTCATACTTTTTTTCGTTATAGCAGTTGCCAAAAATGAAAAATCCACAATAAAATTATTTCTACAATAATTAATTTTGTATTGAAAGATTTCCACGTGAAAAATGAAAATGAAATAAAAAGTTTCACCAAAAAAAATAAATAAATAAATAAATAAATAAAAATAAATAAATAAGATTAATATGACGTCATATCTACTATATATATAAAACACAAACGAAAATTTCGTTCCGTTCCCTTATAACTCAAGTTCCGCTGAATGGATCTTGATGGAACATGCGTTGTTCGATAGATAATTTTTCAGGGAACGTTTAGTATATAATATATTGTTCTCTATGCATTAGTTACAGAATTATGATAGAAAGTTCTGTTATTTTGGCTGAAAAGGTTACCATTGCTAATTTTTTGGCAACCATTATTGTTGCAGAAAGAAATGGAAAGCCTATTGCTAATTTGAAACTGTTGCTAATTTTATTTAAAAAAGAAAGAAAGAAAGAAAGAAAGAAGAATGAGAAAGAAAAGAAATAAAAAAGAAAAAGAGTTTTGATGATAGATAATATTATAAAACGAAAATATTTAATTTAAACATGATTGGGAATGTTCGTAATGCTTAAAAAATTATTCCAAGGGGCAAGATTGCTATTGAAACAATATTTGGCGATGTATCTTTTGTTTATGGCGATTTTGATTTTACTTTTAATTTTAAGCCAAAAGGTGCTTGTTTTGTTGCAGAAAGAATTGAAATGGCTATACATCTGGAAAAATAAAATAAAAAACTCTATTAAAAAAAAAGAAAGAATAGAAAAGAAAAAAAGTTTTGATGAGAGATTTTAAGCCAAAAGTTGTTTTTTCAAGTGTACGACAGCATTTTTGCAGTATTTTCTTTTGGTACTTTTCGGTTAGCCAGGCGCCAGTGATAGATATATACGTGCATATATGCACACACATATATAATACAGATATATATACACAAATACATTTATACATACATATATGTACACTTATATGTATGAATATATACATATATATATGTATATACATATATATTTATATATGTACCTATACCACTGGTGCCCGGCTTACCGAAAAGTACCTTTTTTAAAAAAATTCAAATGCAAACTATATTAATGGCAATATACTTCTATTTACTTCAACATCTATGAAATTTCGTTCCGGCTGCTTATAACTCGAGTTCTGCTGAATGGATTTTCGTAGAACTTAAACTGTAAGATAATTTTTCAGGGAAGGTTTTATTGTATAACATATCGTTTTATGTAGTTTAGTTATAGAATTATTATGGGAAGTTCTATAATCAGATCAATCCGATTATGAAAGATTAGCCTTTTTGAAATATTTTGCCGAATGGATTTCGATGGAACCTACACTGTTAGATAATTTTCTAGGCAAAGTTTTATTATATAACATATCATTCTACGTTGCTTAGATCTAGAATAATAGGAGGACTTTCGAAAATCGAGTGACCCTTTTTTTAATCATGTATTAGCCTTTTCAATATTTTATTCCGATTATGAAAGATTGGCCTTCTGAAAAAGTTCTACTGGACGGATTTTGATGAGAATTGTATTGTTAGTTAGTTACATGCTATTTCTGGAATGGTTATAGTGTACTACATATTGTTCTACGTTGCTTAGTCAAACAGTTATGTGTGAAGGTTATATAGTCAGGTGAATCCGATTCCGAAAGATAGCCTTTTTGAAAGTTTTTACTGGGCGTATTTTTTGCGACTTGCATTGTTAAGTAGATAATTTGTAAGGATGGTTTTAGTATATTTCATATCGCTCTGTTAGTTTTAGAATTATGTGGAAAAGTTCTATAATCAGATGAACCCGATTATCAAAGATTAGCCTTTATAAAAACTTCTACTGAATGGATTTTGTTAGTTAATTTGTTTGCATTGTTAGTTCTATAATTTTTAGTGGTGGTTTTTTAGTATATTGCATATAGTTTTATCATTCTTTAGCAAACCCTAAGTGTAAATGACCAAATAAAAGAGTTGGTCCTTAACAGCTAAAATTTTGATTGGACATTAGAAAATATAATAGCGCAATGACGTCATTTTTCAGTAATGTGGAAGGATATTCCACGTAAATATACAGATTGCTTTCAAATACAAGGTCAAATTAAACGATATATTTCGTTTGATTCAAGGTTCATTTATAGAAACCGACCAGCGCAGCGGGTGTAGCTTGCTAGTTGGTAATAAAACGGAAATGTTCAAACATTTCTCAATAATACAAGGAGTATGAGTATGTGTAAATACCGAAAGCAGCTTAGTAGGACGTCATTACAGAATTAAAAAGAAAATTAATCTGACGTCATAATGGATTTTTCAAATGTTTGACAATAATACAAAGAGAGTATCAATATGAGTAATAATAGGGAATAGTAAATATATAAGTTTGTGAAACGTATTGAATTATGATAAAACCCGTTTATGGAAATATTGGCATATTTTAACACTTTGAAGGTCTCTATACAACATGTTTAATTTTTAAATTGATTTTTTTTTAATATCGCATTTAGTCTACATGACAGATATTATTATGACAGAGTTATAATATCGGGCTTAGCCCGCTATCGGGCCGGTTCAGATATTCGAAAAAAAACGAGAAAAATAGACCGGTAAATTTTTACTTTATAAAAAACATGACCTTTTTTTGGGGGGGGGGGGTGAAATTTATTTGGATTTATTTTAAATAATGCTGTAGACCAGTGGTTCCCAAACTTTTGGGCTCGCGAAGCCCTTTTTGGGAAGAATTTCTAAGGCGGAGCCCCTTAACTCCACGGTACTCTGTTTTACAAATTAATGTTTTTATGCCTATGGAGCAGAGGGAGATCTGCTGCATAAGAGTCCGAAACAGTAGTTTCCAACATGGGGTCAAGATTCTCAGTTTAGCCATTTTCTTGATAAAGAAATTCTGAATTCATACTAGAAATTTTGAAAATCAAATTTTCTATTATTTAAACCTTTAACAGTTTCATTTAATACTAAGGGGCTCAGCCCCCTACTCGCTAACGCTCGCCAACCCCCGTGAATTGCAAAGCAATTCCCATTGAGACCGCTACGGGGTCCCAGCTGCAAGGGTGCCCATATGGGGGGGCAAGGTGGGGCTTGAGCCCCCCCCCCCCCTAGATTTTGGTTTTGTCGAATTTTTTTAATATAAATCAGTTGCAAGATATGAAAATTTTAACTTTAGCTTGTAAAAAACAAAGCATAATAAAAATCTGCCTCGGAGACATCAGAAGGCACCGGATGAAATTTCAATTTTAGACGGGTTTCCGTCTTAGCAGGTATAATTGTTGGGAATTCATTTTGTCATAACCATAATTTTTTTTCTTTTAAAGCTGGATTCTGTTTTAGACAGGTTCTGTTTTCATAAGTTTTTAATTAGTCCTATCGAATAGTCTGCTTCTTACAAAGAGGACAAGCACAAGATAGGAAACAAATTCCGTTTTAGACGATTTTTACCTTAGCTGGTATTACTGTGTGTTTCTTTTCCTACAAGACGATAACACTTTTTCTGCATAAGGAAGGATTTTGTTATAGACAGGATCCATTTTCACAGGTAAAACTGATTTTGCATGAACAAAACACTGAGAAATTAGAGAGAGATTTAATAATAAGATGTGAACGGTACAGTGCAATTTTTAATTGAAAAATTCTTTTTCCCGAATCTAATAAAGATTAGAATCCTGAATGTGTCAGATTGTACGCAGCCCGAACTCGAAAATTCTATCTTAAGTCTACAGAACAAGACAAAATAATTTTCGTCGACATGAAACCTTATAATTCTTGTAAATCACACTTTCCTGGTCTATGTGAAACAATGTCGTCAGAAAAGTATAAGTCTACACTATATTTTTCTAATCATTTTGCCACTGTTAAAGAAAATCTTTGTACTCTTTCTCTAGACAATAGTATGAACCAAGAAACACGCTCACAAACCATTCATTTAGATGCTGCAACGTCATCTATAAGGTTTATTGTATATCTCAAAATAATTTCTCGATATTTTTTCTATCTGGAGACAGGTGTAAACAAATTATAATCTGTAGATTAAGATTTGCATTCGGTTTATCAGAACATAAAGATGGAACTTCTTGAGATTTTTCTTATGCACAGAATGGAATCAGAAGAAGAATTTTCAGAAATTTTCATGGAGCTAATGGGGAATTGTAATGGTAAGAAATTGATATCAAAATGTATAGAACGTCTACTAGATAATCTTACCGTTTGAACCTTCCTATGGCCACTCCTCTTGAATATTACAGAGCAGCATTTCTAAATCCATATTTAGACTCTTTAATTATTATTCCTTGAGTCAAGGTTTTTGAATCGAAATGAAACGTCATTCAAAGCAATTTTACTTCATCCCAATATGACGAAAAAAAATGGGAAAAAAAAGTTTTTGTCAAAGAAATCAAGGAGCTATCTCATTTTTATAATATTGAGAATTTGGAGTTCAAAGCAAGAACATGGTTTGATTTGTGCAAAAGCAACGACTGTGGTGAGAATACAAGAGAAAAATACTACAAAATCTGTTTTTTTTAAAGAGTGGTGTACATAGAATTGAAAAATAGTCGCCCGTGGCAGCCCTGTATAATGTCATCTGTTTACAGACTATGTTTACTGTGGGAGTGGATAAAACAGATTTTATGCACCTTCTCAATGGACTATGTCATTTCTTTTCAAAATGGACTTTGTCTGCTATGGTTGTGAACCCCTTATTCAGTACCCTCAGGCCAGTGGTGAAGGTGATTATGTTCCGAATCGTCTGAAAATTTAAGGAATTTGGTTCCGAAAATTCGAACATAAAAAATATCACAAATTTTGACAAATGGTCACAGAAAACACCAATTTCGTCAATCGTTCGCAGAAAAAAATCGCCAATTTCGTCAAAGAATCAAGGGAAAAAGACGAACTTCGTCAAAAGATCGCGATAAAAACGCAAATTTCGTCTAGGAATCGTAGAGAAAACGCAAATTTCGTCTAAGAATCGTAAAAAAAAATGAAAATTTCGACAAAGAATTGCGAAAACACAAATTTCTTCAAAGGGTCGCGAAAAAACGCAAATTTTGTCAAAGGGTCGGGGGGGGGGAACTCAAATTTCGTCAAAGAATCGTAAAAAGAAACGAAATTTCGTCCAAGAATTTTAGGGAAAACGCAAAATTTGCAAAAGAATCTCAGAAAAACGCAAATTTCGTTCAAGGATCACGAGAAAAATGCGAATTTCATCAAATAACGGAAAAAACGCAAATTTTTTTCAAAGAATCGCAGAAAAAACGCAAATTTCGTTAAAGATTCGTAGAGAAAAACGCAAATTTTGTCAAAGGATCGCAAAAAATGCAAATTTTGTCAAAAGATTGCAGGGGAAAAAAAATCAAATTTCGTCGAAAAATCGCGAAAAAAAACGAAATTTTGTCCAAGAATCGTGAGAAAAACTCAAATTTCGTCAATAAATGGCGGCTAAAACGCAAATTTAGTCAAATATTTGTGAAAAAAACGCAAATTTTGCCAAAAGATAGCGAAAAAATGTAAATTTCGTCAAAAGATCGCGGAAAAAGCTCAAATTTTGTCAAAAGATAGTAAAAAAACGCAAAGTACCTTAAATATTTACTAAATGTATGATAGCTTTGGTGGAAGTTGAGATTTTTCTCAGCCCCCCCTTAAATTTAATCATATGGGCGCCCTTGCCCAGCTGGCTTCGCTCGCTCGCCCCTTTTTATTTTTCTAGTAATTCTAGCCGGAATAAGTACTACAATAAATCATTTGAACATATGAAATTGACAATTTTCTTAATGTAAAAAAGTAATTGAAAACTCCGTTGAAAACACAACTAAAAATGCATTTAATTGATGCTACTAATGGACATATAAATCATTTAAATACTATGAAAAAAGGATCTTGGAAACATAATTAGTTTAAGACTTATTGCACCTATAATATTGTACAACACAGCTTAAATTCATTAAAAAAAAAAAAAAAAAAAAAAAAAAAAAAACACTACGTGGTAGGACGGTCATCAATGATTGTTTAAATTTCGTTCGACATTTTAGTATTCCAATTGATTATAGATTTCTGAAAAGAAATTATTTTTACTTCAATAAAACAGCAACAGATGGCAGCAGGGGCATTCTAGAAAGTTTATATTTTATTATCTCCGATTTTTTGTGTGAGTGAAATTCGTAAATAAATTCTAAATAACAGTTGAGAATTCATTTGAAATTAACAATATTACTCATAATTAAAATGAGGAATCATCTCAGACGCTTTGGATTACGTACATGTTATTTTATTTTTAATAATTGCTAGCTTGAGTTTCACTGCTCTGACACTGACGCCATATTGGGGGCGGAGCTAACACAATCTTGTCTGTTCATTGGTCTGAGCTCTGGAAACTACGGTTGTTGCCAACGATAAGGTAGAAATTCAGCCCTATTTCCGCGCCACGTAAGACAAATATATAGATTACTATTATTGGACACAATAAATTAAAAATAAGGACTAAAAATCTTTTTTTTTGTATTAAAATATCTGCCTTCTTTAATCGAGATATGTCTGCCAAATACAGCAAAAATTATAGTTAAAAATTTGTGATTTCTGAAAGCTTTTAGTAACGAAGAAAACAAACTCTTCTTACCCGAGTGACGTTCGAGCAATACTGTTAAGGGGTTAATTACATCCATTTTTAAAATAAAAAATATTATTTCGGGGTTTTCAGTATGAACTCTGAATTGAAGATCAAAATGGTAACCCTGTCTGGGTTATGCATTGCATTGGGGCTCACGTGAAACTATTATTATTTATTGCGAAAACCACACACACACACAGAAAAAATGTATGTTATACAGTTTTCATTTACAAAGAGAGACTTCTGTATAATTCCAATAGGCTACTCGTGATAAGAAAAAAAATGCGTTGGCCAAGTCACCCATGAGTAATTATATAACACGTTTTCCCTAGTCCCGCCCACCCGTAAGAGAATCATGCGATTACTGATTCTTTTTTCGTTCTTCTTATGTTTTTAGTACTTCTAAACATGCAATGAAAACTAATCGCCTCTGAGCTTCTGTTTTGAACCATTTTTTAAAAATACATCTAGAAGCAGATCATCGTTTTAGTGTTTAAGTGGGCTGGGCAAAATCTATAACCTGTATTGTTAGGTGCAGCATCGTTCACTTTTTTGGGATGTTTAATTTGAAGTACAGTGGAACTCCAGATATACGTTACCTGAGTTGTACGTTTTCCTCATTTATACGTTTCAACTCAGCGGTCCCGGCCGCTTGCCATTAAAAATTAGCTGAGTTATAGGTTTTGCGTTATACATTTCCCTCAGTTATACATTACGTTTTTGCGTCCCCGACCGAAATTTTGTCTCATTTATGCATTTTGTAAACAAAAACACTGACGACGCGTCGGATGCGTCTAATTTGAAAGATCTCACTCAAACTTCGGAGCTGCTCTGGGGACTTTTGACGTAGTAAAATGGTTCGCTTGTAGTAAAAATAGTAACGATAAGACTGCTGCATTATCAACAGAAATGCAAAGTTTGCTGTTCAATGTCGGTACTGCCGAAAAGAAACAATCGAATAATAGTGATTAATTCTACAAGATTCAGTAAACTACTGTGTGAAATGTCTTTTGATAAATGATGCCAAGGCGATTCCAATCATTTCTTTTACGTACTCTATATGTATTAAAAAAAATTTAATAAAGCTTTTATGATAAAATAACTTCATGTATACTTTTCTTATGTACCTTTTTTCTACTCTGTTCCATTTCCGAAACTTTATATCATGGGTGCAGTAATATTTAAGAAATTTCCGTTTTCGATATAAAAGGTAACTGGAACTGCTCAGCGGAACTAAGTTTTAGGATATATTTTAAAAATGGTTCCGGTAGACTATTAATTGAGTTGTACGTTTTACTGAGTTATACGTTTGGTTTTTCGGTCCCGAGCAAAACGTATAACTGGAGTTCCACTGTATTTAGCTATTAATTTTAGTTTTGAAATAAACTTTCTTTCACCATTGTTTTTCCCGGTTAAAAACTACACATGTTAAAAAAACTGCAATAGTACAAAAACTTTAACTAACAAAACGGGATATATGGGTGTAATTAAATTTATATCAGGGCGGGTACTCATTGACGAAAAGTCTAAGCAAGAGGTGGAGCTGAGCAAAAGTTTAGATCGTTAGTGTAACGACGAATGTAAAGAACAAATATATATTTTTAAATTGCTACAGCCTTATTTCTGATAGGAAAATGTGGCATCATAACATAAAAATCTTAGCCAATGCCGAGACCAACAAAAACAAAATTTTAAAGAGGGGTTGTTAAGTGATACGAGATGTTAAAAAAATGCGTTTTCAGCAACATGCATTGCTTTAAAAATTAAGTACAATTATGTAAAACAGCATAGAAAATTTAAATAACTAAGAATAAATAAAAATAAAATAAACAGATTAAAGGAATTAAAGTTACAAAAAGAAAAAAGAAAACTATATACACACCGTATACAAATATTAAATGAATCTAATGAGGGATTTATTATGTTACAAGATGTTACGAAAAAAGAGGCGTTTTAATCGACAAACATTGTTTTACTATGAAAAACAGTATAGAAAATTTAAATATACAAATAACATAAACAGATTAAAGAAATTGAAGTTATAAAAAAAGAAAGAAATATATACACACAATATACACAAATGTAAAATGAATCTAATGAGGAGCTTTAAATGATACAAAATGTTATAAAAAAGATGTTTTTAGCGACAACCGTTGTTTTATTATGAAAAACTGTATAGAAAATTTAAATAACTAAAAATTAATACAAATAACATAAACGGATTAAAGAAATCAAAGTTATAAAAAGAAAAAGAAATATATATACACAATATACACAAATGTAAAATGAATCTAGTGAGGCGCTTTAAATGATACAAGATCTTATAAAAAAGACGTTTGAACCGACAAACATTGTTTTAAAAATTAAATAAAATCATGAAAAATAGGATGGAAGATTTAAATAACTAAAATTTAATAAAAATAAAATAAACAGCTTAACCCTTTAATCGTCGCGCCCGATACATTCACGGGCAGTGTAGGCTACTTTCTTTAAAATTCAGATTGTTTGATTCCCACTAGTTTTTTAAAATAGTGTAATTGGCTTTGTGCTCGTAATATTTTATCTGTCATTAAGTAATTCAAATATTTCTTCTTAAAAAAAATGGTGGCAATCAAGCAATCTGAACTTTTAAAAATAGCCTACGCTTATCGGTCACGACGATTTTGGGGTTAAGGAAATTAAAATTCTAAAAATAAAAATAAAAATAATACAATATACAATATATACAAATATTAAATGCCGATAGAATTTTTTTTATTCTGCACATAGTGTGATGAGCAATAACGTATAAAAGTTTAGTGTGAAAAATGTGGTTGAATTGTTTTGCAGAGTTTTTTTTTTTTATATCTGGTGTAAGCGAATGTCTAACTCTGCATTTAACCGGCTTCTGTGCTTTATTTTCATACTTGTGTAAGCGGAGAATGTGTCTTCAATTAAATGTTACAATAAAATTCGAACTATCCGGTGTTGAGGCAATATTATTGAAATCAACAAGAACAACTAAATAATGTTAACATTATTAATAGGACATTGTAAAGTTAAAATAAAAACACTAAATATTACAGTAATAAAAATGTTGGAATGAATTATAAGTTACAAGAGTAATTTGAATACAAATTTTAAATATAAAATAAAATTTACAACCCAAGCAATTATGCAAATGAAAATAAATATTTATTTCGTAAGTACATATGTTCCATTTTCGAGAACAGGGTGTCGAAATTAATTACAACTTTTGAAAAACTGAATAGGTTAAAAAAAAATGAAGCAGTTTTGAATTTTAAACTGAAATTGAACATGAAATTTGAGATTAAACCACTTAAATTAAAATATTAACGAAAAGCGAAAACCAATTAAAAGTCTATCACTGAAACAATCAAAGCTAAACTAACACATTTCTCAGTATATATAGCAAGTAATTGTATAAAATACCTCATTTTAAAGATCGCAAAGAGTGAAGCGAAAGAAAATAAACAATGTGAGACACACTTAATTATTAGGAAAATAGAACCTGGTTACTAAGCAAAAAAGAACTAAATATAAATACATGAATAGGCGGAGCTCCAAAGAACAACACTGTTTTCCTTTTTGTTCGGCAAGCAGTGAAAACAGCACTGGCGCCCCTTTGCTCTTTCGATTCACGTTGTTCATTCGATTCAGAATACTATTTCTTGTAGCTTATTTCGAATCGAATTTTTAAAACACATTAAATTCAGAACCAAAAAATAAAGTAGTTCAAACCAAAAATATTATATAGAAAATACATACATGTATAACGCAATTTTTTTTTATACGATTTAAAATATATATATCATAGTATTTTTCAACCGAGTGATAGATGTACTTATTTTTGACACACACACAACACACAAAAATTCCTACATACTTTCGAAAAATTTTCCCTTGTAATATGCTAATTTTTTTCGCCGCGGAGCCCCTGAAAAGAATAGGCGGAGCCCCAAGGGCTCCGCGGAGCACAATTTGGGAACCTCTGCTGTAGACTAATGCAAAATAGAAAAATATTTATTTATATTGAATTGTAAAATAGTTTCCAATCAAAAATTAAAAATAAACTCAAGTCAGAATAATTTTATGAACAATCATATAAAAAAATCCCCACTCCCTTTTTTTAAATTTTAGATTAAAAAATTTCATAATTTTTCTGGTTATTAATGTATTACAATTTTTCACAAATTTCTCGATTATTTATTGATCTTCGTATTTCTATCCGCTGTATTATATGTCACACGAAAACACTTTTATAAAATTAATAAAGAGGAGATTTTTGAAATTCTTCTTGTGTATTGTGTTATTCATAGAGAGAAAATTTAGTGTACAAAGCTTTTTCGCCAATTACTAATTACTGAAGTCACTAATTACTGATTTATAAAATGTATCAATGTTATCTATTTTAAAGTTAAATGTGAGAATCTCACTAATCATTTTGTGAAGAGAAAAATTTAGCATTAAGTAGGAAAGGAGCAACAAAACTATTTTTAGAATAAAGGCGAAGTTGTATAGCCTCGTTGAATTTACAGAATCATGTTCAAAACACACCTGTGACAAAAAATTCACCTCTTTGATAAGCTTTAAAATGCGAAATGAATAGTTATTTTTAATGCTCTATTAGGCTGCTGCCATGTGAATAGAGTTCACTTTAAATTATATGTAAAACATGTTATAGAATTTGGCTTAGATGCTTTACACTCACGCTAAAAAAAAAAAAAAAATACTCGGTTAAAAAAAAGAAAAAAGTCGCCAAATTTAGGGGATTTTTTCCTTTAATGGCAACCTAGCCATTGTATTAAGTTATTCGTTTGGCGCAGTCTTGGAAATCGCGCCAACCAAACTGTCGCCAATCTTTTGTTTACATTTTAGCGTGAGTGTAACACATCTGTTCCTAGAATTTTATGTTACTGTATACAGATATTTATATTACAGAAGGGAAGGGGGGGGGCATCGTGGTTTTAAAGATGATTCGTTGAGGCGGGGCCAATAAAAGGTTTAGAACCACTGTGTTAGACCATTTGTTAATGCCAAATGGTTGTCTGAGGGAATTTTGTCGACTGGTTCTCGTCTAGGTGGTTCAGTTGGTAGAGTATTGAAAATTTAAGACAGGGATACTACACCGTTAAAAATATGCAACAGACTGCCCAATCATTCGACCCCTTTTTAAAGATAACGGTTACTTGACCATATTATTAAGCGCATCTAAACATATTATTGACCATAGTAAGGTCAGAATAAAGTTATATCACGGTTATGTAACCGTTTTCGATGAAAACGGACGAGTGACTGGACAGTTTGCTGCAAATTTTTAACAGTGTAGATTCGACTCCTGGCCTGGCCCGTTTACACTCAGTTGGAAAAATTACAACTTATATGCGATATATATGGTCACACACTCATTCGACATATCCATTAAAAGATAAAGTTTGTTAAGATTTCAGTGAGCAAATCATATTCTCCAAACTATTCAGAGAAAGTGCTTAGGAATTGTAGATGAGCATTTAATTGAACAGTTTCTTTTGAAACCTAGTTATAAGAAATTATATGTTTATATTTACGGACAATGTAAATTTAATAAGTATGGTTACATATGTAGGAAACTGTCATTGCTTTTATGCAAATAAAAAGGTTTTATCCATGAGTATTTTTTATATACCGTAATTTCCGGCGTATAATCCGCAGCTCAAAGAGTCGTTTTTCGACCCAGAAATTTTATTCAATAATTGTAATTAAATATTTACAGCGATCTTTTAAGTTACATTTTATAAAATAATATTTCTGGGTCGTAAAACGACTCTTTGAGCTGCGGATTATACGCCGGAAATTACGGTAGATTGAGCGAATTTTCTCGAACGCATTTTGCACTATTTTATTTAACTCAACTTAATTTTTTTATGTAAAGATGGAATTTTGTAATCGATTTTTAATTCACTTCCAAACATGCTAAAATTATAAAAATTATGTGTAAAGATGGAATTTTGTAATCGATTTTTAATTCACTTCCAAATATGCTAAAATTATAAAAATTATGTGTAAAGATGGAATTTTGTAATCGATTTTTAATTCACTTCCAAATATGCTAAAATTATAAAAATTATGTGTAAAGATGGAATTTTGTAATCGATTTTTAATTTACTTCCAAATATGCTAAAATTATAAAAATTATGTGTAAAGATGGAATTTTGTAATCGATTTTTAATTCACTTCCAAATATGCTAAAATTATAAAAATTATGTGTAAAGATGGAATTTTGTAATCGATTTTTAATTCACTTCCAAATATGCTAAAATTATAAAAATTATGTATAAAGGTGTGTTTACCATGACAATGCAACATTTTAACATTTTTAGTACCTTATTATACAGGGTGTAACTGAAATGCTTCAACAAACTTTGAGGCATGATAGTACTCATGAAGACGAACAAAAAATGCAATGGAACATGGGGTCGCAAATGACGTTTAACCCCTTCAGGGGCAGTGGTATGTTTATGAAAGCGCTTAATTTTAATTCCAAAACGCTATAATGGCACCAGAATTTTGCTAAAATCTTTTCCATTTAATATGTATGTGAAATATAGCCTTTTTCATATTTACAAACAATTTTCTTTTATAAATTCCGGTGCCAGTCATTTATTTCAACATTTTAGTACTAAAAGTAGTTTGCCCCTAAAAGGCTTAAAGGATACAAATAGAGAAAATGCGTCTGAAAATGGACTGGCACCGGAATTTACAAAAAAAATTGTTTGTAAATAAGAAAAAGGCTATATTTCACATAAATATTAAATGGAAAAGATTTTAGCAAAATTCTGGTGCCATTGTGGCGTTTTAGAATTAAAATTAAGTGGTTTTTTAGACATACCACTGTCCCTGAAAGGGTTAAATGTCATTTGCGACCCCTTGTTCTATTGCATTTTTTGTTCATCTTCATGAGTCCTATCATCCCTCAAAGTTTGTTGAAGCATTTCAGTTACACCCTGTATATGGTCACACACTCATTCGACATATCCATTAAAAGATAAAGTTTGTTAAGATTTCAGTGAGCAAATCATATTCTCCAAACTATTCAGAGAAAGTGTTTAGGAATTGTAGATGAGCATTTAATTGAACAGTTTCTTTTGAAACCTAGTTATAAGAAATTATATGTTTATATTTATGGACAATGTAAATTTAATAAGTATGGTTGCATATGTAGGAAACTGTCATTGCTTTTATGCAAATAAAAAGGTTTTATCCATGAGTATTTTTTATATAGATTGAGCGAATTTTCTCGAACGCATTTTGCACTATTTTATTTAACTCAACTTAATTTTTTTATGTAAAGATGGAATTTTGTAATCGATTTTTAATTCACTTCCAAATATGCTAAAATTATAAAAATTATGTATAAAGGTGTGTTTACCATGACAATGCAACATTTTAACATTTTTAGTACCTTATTATACAGGGTGTAACTGAAATGCTTCAACAAACTTTGAGGGATGATAGTACTCATGAAGACGAACAAAAAATGCAATGGAACATGGGGTCGCAAATGACGTTTAACCCCTTCAGGCACAGTGGTATGTTTATGAAAGCGCTTAATTTTAATTCCAAAACGCCATAATGGCACCAGAATTTTGCTAAAATCTTTTCCATTTAATATGTATGTGAAATATAGCCTTTTTCATATTTACAAACAATTTTTTTTATAAATTCCGGTGCCAGTCATTTATTTCAACATTTTAGTACTAAAAGTAGTTCGCCCCTAAAAGGCTTAAAGGATAAAAATAGAGAAAATGCGTCTGAAAATGGACTGGCACCGGAATTTACAAAAAAAATTGTTTGTAAATAAGAAAAAAGGCTATATTTCACATATTTTGTTCACATATTGCATTTTTTGTTCATCTTCATGAGTACTATCATCCCTCAAAGTTTGTTGAAGCATTTCAGTTACACCCTGTATATTAATAAATTAATTTTAAGGCATTTTGCCGTAGTTTACTATTATTTAAATTCTGATTATACATTGAGAAAATCCCGAATAGGTAGTTTAAATGATGATTTTTTTTCTTTCCTGTTGTCCTACCCTAAAAAAAGAGCAAAAATTATACTATATTTTTAAAATAAATTCACTAGCTTGTCTTTTCTACCAAGCGTTAAAAAAAAAATCGCTGAATTTTCTCTAATCGGGTTCGGTGTTCCTCGCCAAATTAATGCATTCTAACGGAATTTTTTTTGAAAAATCATGAGTTGCAGCCTTGAAATTAGACCAAGAAACTTTCAAGATAAACATTGAATGTTTATAAAAGAATATATATATATATATATAAACTATTTTTACTTTTAATCTTATTTACTGTGATAACTCAAAATATATTTCTTGTATAATACATAGATGCTGGTTCAATGTATGGAAAATCCCTTACTTGCGCCAAATGATGATGAAAGAAAAATATGCGAAGAGCATGCTGGAAAACAGAGGAAGCTGACAAGAGCAATAAAGGTAACACAAGGGTTACAAATCCATCGCTGGTCGGTTGACTACATTTTTGTCGTCTTCTTTCAGTGTTACTTGAAATACACTTTTATGGGTGTGTAACTAATCCTCTATCCATTATCCAAAAATTAAGTCGATTCGACTAAGTTCAGAATATATAATAAACCGAGAAATAACAAAACAAGAACGAAAAATCATGCCTCAGGCATAGATTATGAAACACTTTCCAACACTAACAGAATATTATTAAGAATATCGTTTTTACATATTATAAAATGAGATATACGCAAATTAATAAGCACATATCTCAGTAAAAATAGATTCTCAACAATTGAGGTGGTCGGGGCAAAAGAGTGCTAAGCCACATTTTTGAACTTCTGAGATATTTCAATCTGAAAAATAGATCAAATAACTTAAATCAAGATATATAACCTAAAGTGTTTTCGCCAATGTCTTTTAGTAACATTTGAGATAGTCTGAGTAACAATATGACATTACTTTAATGATATTACTATTTCGTTCTTTGTAAATTAGCTATCTTCATTGGGGGCATTAACGTCTGGGGCAAAAACGATACCTGGGACTTAGGCTGCCACCGAGTCACATTAGAAATAAATTATATGTAGGATATTATAATTTACAATATTAAGCAACAGATTACAGTGTTAGATTAATCTCACCAAATGTGTGTCTCAGCAAAAATGTGGTCCGACCCCTCAATTGTTGTCCATATCCGGCAACGTGTGCGAATTCTTTCTTGTATGCGATCTGTAGAATTTATACACAAAACCAAATGCATTAAAAATTTGATAAGTTTAAAGATGCATTCCACAGCGGAAAACTCTATTCCAGCAATTATCGATCTTAATCATTCCTGTAAACGAATTTGTTTTATGTGTCTCTGAAAATGAACAATAAATGCTATGCACTCCATAATCCCTAGAAAATATGTTTAGGCGCACTTGTGTGATTTCATTACGTTTGAAGTATCATAACATCATTAAAACGAACTGCAAATGATTTTTACTGATAGATGATAGTCTAATAGAAATATTTTGCGCGTCCTCATAAGCGAACTATAAGTAGTACTTATTCTATACTCCTGAGCAAGTATGATGTTGTCCAACTCAGTGGTGCATATTAATCTCATTATGTTTGAACTGTTGTAACATCAATGCTAATAAAACATTTCCCCATATCATCTTTCACTTTATTAATCTGTAATGTTTTACTACAGTATTTTAAATGTGTTGGAAAGTGTTTCATAACCTATGCTTGACTCACGATTTCTCGTTCTTGTTATCTTCTGCTTACATTTGAAACCACTGCTGAATCTTTATAATATTGAACTTGTAATATTGAACTTGTTTGAAGCCAACTTTTTTTGGGGCCTCCGTGGCCGAGTGGTTAAGACACCATTCCGCTAATCGCTTGAGAGCGTAGGAGTCAGGTGGACGGGTTCGACTCCCGCCAGCTCCATTGCACACACTTTGTGGAGCTCCGGATGTAACTCTCTGGTGTTGTAAATTTCCTTGTGGCTATCTCGTCCCTGTATATTGACGATGACTTATAAGCGGGCACTTGATGTGAAGCACACAAGTCAGATGTATGTTCTCAATAAACAAACAAACGCCAACTTTGGTGACATACCCTATTACGTAACTAGCGGATATTGGCTGGATGCCTACAGGGCACAAACTCAGATTTTCTTCAAACTATAGCAATCCACATCACAGAACTACAGAATAAAATTAGATTTTTTTCTACTAAAAATCGAACGATCTTATACAATGTAAACGCAATACATCAACACTGTAAATAGGAGCATTTTAAATTCAGACACATATGCGCCTGAAAAAGTGATTCAGACACCTGAAATGTATGAATGTGAAATTTCAGACATCATAGATGCCTGAATTTATATCATATATGTGTCTTACTATGATCATAACATTCACGCATTCAAGCATTCAAACTTCTTATTGCTTAACAAGATGCACAAAATAATAATGAATTTTAATGAATTAAAAAAAACTGATACACAAAATAACGCAAAACACATGCAAAACATGGCATTCATGGCATTCAAGCTTCTTATTTCTTAACAAGATGCAAAAAACAATAATGAATTTAAAAAACTCTTCACAGTATTCTTAAAAAATAACAATAGTTATAATATGTTCTTTCTGTGAATATCCTTAAAATTTTCCGTTTATTATATGATATCATAAACTTGTAAATTTGAAATAAAATTTCTTTAAGATAAAAAATAAAAGATAAATGCATTTTAAAACCTTTATCTGGGAAACCACAAAAATTTAATTTAAAGAACACTCGGGGATTTTATTTTCCATACTATGACACTGAAATGTACTTAAAAAAAGAGAAAAAAATAAAATATTAATACTTTTAGTTATCAATTACCTTAAAATAATTTTAACTAAACCTTACTTGAACATGTAAAGGATTTTTATAAAAATAATGCAACTTATTCAAAACAGTTCTCATAGACATTCATAAGTTTTTAATAATTTAACAGAGAAAACAAATGATTTTTAAGTATAACGGGAAAAAAAGAGAGATAGGCACAATTTATTTAAATTAATTCTGATGAATAATCAACTAGGAGTGAGTAAATACATTAAAGAAAAATCTAAATCTTGCATTTACAACTTTTTAAAACCCTATAAATTAATTCGTTAATTAAATTCATTCAGAAAATATGTCATATAATATTTCGATTTTACCGTTTCATTAATTTTGATTTTCAAGATTGCTGTTTACTCATTTCGATTTTCGAGATTATTCTTTGCCATGTGGAACTTAGTAACAGTTTAGAGCAGGGGTTCCCAACCAGGGGTACGCGTACCCCTGGGGGTACGTGGCGGGCCTGCTGGGGGTTGTAGAAATTATTGGTGTTGAAGTTCGGGGGACCGTTCAAACGTTGAAAAAAAAGTAGCTCTAGTATTCAGGGGGCGGTGCATCAATGCTGAGTGGCGTCAGTTTCGGCCTCGACGGAGCGCTAATCGCTGTCAGCGCCATCTATTGTTTAAAATTCGAACTAAAATCAAGAATCACAGTAAGAAAACTCCTGACATCATACATAAGCCTCTTGTAAGAATTTTTTTAATATCTATCACCGTTTGCAAGTTATTGAATTTTAAAATCCATCAGTCATTTTTGGGACACCCGGTATGTGTTTTACCACATTTTTCTTTATTAAAACTGAACATGGTGTAAAAATCTAGGGCTTTTTAATAACTCTGTAACAACTTTACACATGTGTGACTGAACGTTCTATATTTCTTGGAAAGTATTGGGAGCTTGCAAGCTTGCATCTTTTTAGGCACAGCAAAGCTACTAACGATTATTTTATGTAAGACATATAAACATGTTACTTTAATCACAATATTTTGTACAAATCTACAATCTTCTGTTTTGAGATAAATACTTAGAAGCACAGAAAAAAACCTGTATGTCTTGAAACATGTTTGGTGGGAATTTTTTCTCTTTCCCCCCAAAATAGAGACAGGCATGTTTGAGTACACGAAAAAAAATAGTCCATCCTGCCTATACCGGTTCCCTACACAAAATTTCCCCGGAATCCTTATATCAAGACCAAATACTTAAGGGTATAAACATTTTGAATGTCTAAAATTTTTGTACATGTTTTTGTTTTCGAATTCTTTACGTGTCCGCCATGTTGAAACACAATGGCAAATAAAGCTGGCCGACGAACTCTACCGAGACCTCGTAAGTCTTGTGCAGATGCTCAGTCACATACGCCGCTGAAGTCTGACGTTTCAACATGGTGCTGGCCATAAACAGATCGAAGTGCCCATTGCAATAACCTGGACGTAAAAAATAAAATCTTCTAGGAATAATAATTTTCATATTTAAGAACTTTCAAGCACTGTTCTGCAAAGTTTAAGGTACGCTTTTCATTATGAAATCGCCAAATTTCTGATTTTGTGCTTTAAATTTGAATAATTTATTAAAAACTCATTAGCTTAACTCCGGTTAGACAAACATGGCGGTTATTAAACATCGGCTGAATCGGTGATGTTTACATTCATGTCTGTCAGTATGCATTTATCTATTTTTACTTATGAGTAATTTGATGTTTTAATTATAACTAAAGAGAAAATCATATTAAAATTAATAAATTATTAGATTATTTTTAATAATTTATATGTTATAATACTTTATATATTTAATATATTAAAATTTAGTATTTTAATTTAATATATTATATTATTAATTTAATGTAGTATTAATTTAATATAATTCATTATAATATTATTTATATATATAATATTAATTATTTATTAAAATTAATACTATTATAATTATAAATATTTTATTATTATTATTATTATTAATTGTAGCTTTTACTATTAAATAATTATTTTAAAATATTAAGTATATTATTAAATAATTAATAATAATTAAATTATGTTACTATGATAATTTAAATTTATAATTTGGAATAATATTATTATTTATGTTATTAATTTATATTAAAAATAAATATATTAATATAATTATAAATATTGATTATAATATAAATATAATATAATAATATGTATATTTATTTATGTCTATATATATATATATATATATATATATATATAATTAAATAATTAATTAAAAGTATTAATATATTATTTATTAATATCATTTAAGATGATAAATAATTATTTATTAGTAGTATTAATTATTCATAATATTAATTTAATGTAATATAAAATTAATTTAATATTTGATTTTATATTTATTTATATTGTTATAATATAACATATTTTATATATTTAATATATACTTTATATATTTAATTTAAATATTATTTATAATTTATGTATTATAATAATTTATAAATTATAAAATATCTAATAATTTTTAAAAATATAAAATTAGTAAAATTATTAATTAAAATCAATAAAAATAGTACTAATAAGTGGAGAGAGACAGAGATACCTTGACAGACATAAATGTAAATATCACCAATTCAGCGAATTAAGACTCCTATAATAGGAGCTGACGCATATTCATTTTGTTTCAGATTATTGGTACGCAGCTCAGCATCAATCTACCGCAGCCGGAGTTGGGGTTTCCCAAGACTCAGTTCTGATTAGCTTGGTTTTTCGACTGGGCTGCAATTCGGGTACCAAATCGGCGACGATGCGTCAGCCTCTATTATAGGAGTTCTACCGCGAATGTAAACAACCGGAATGTTTGTCTAACTGGAGTTAAGCTAATGAGTTTTTAATAAATTGATCAAATTTAAATCACAAAATCAGAAGTTTGGGAAATTCATAATGAAAAGCGTACCTTAAACTTTGCAGAACAGTACCTGAAAGTTCTTAAATATGAAAATTATTATTCCTTGGAGATTTTATTTTTTACGTCCATGTTATTTCAATGGGCACTTCAGTCTGTTTATGCCCAACCAATTGATGACGTCACGATTTCAGCGGCGTATTCAAATTGTTTCATAAATACGAGTGCTATCGCAAGACAAAAATGGGGTATGTATATTCATTATATACATTAACTTTCTTAATTTATTATCTTAAATGAGGTACATAATTTGAATTGTAGGGTAAGTGCATCTGTTTTGTATAGATCTGTTTTTCCATTTTTGTACTGACAATAGATGGCAACATTATTCCATTTCCCCTTTTTTATCAAGATATTTAGGCTCCTATGATGACTTCGTTTGTCTCAGGGAGCTTGAATATTTGTGATTCGTTCATTTCGCATTTCATCCATTTAGTCAAGTTGTAGATAATTTTTGGCAACGTTTGCAGTTTTGCGAATCCCCATGAATGCTGGTTTTTCGGGATTTTTGTGAGAATGTCTTTCCCACTTAAAATTATTTCTCCTTTTAATTTCATTATATTTTTTTATCTTATAATGTACGGTAGCCCAAATTATATATTGCTCCACGAGTGGCTGAGAGGTTCTGCTTTAAAAAAAAAGCTGGTAGACGGGAGGTGCTGGGTTCAAGCTCTGTCGCGCTCGTCGACCTAAACGTTCGGAGTTTTCCGTGGTTTTCTTTGAACCTTGCCGTATATACGGGTTAGGATCCTTTAAAAAGACCCCCACGGAGGGCATTTCCCCCCTAGGGCCTATATCTCTCGAGTAGATAGTAGGCCGTCATAAATCAACCAACCAACCAACCAACCAAATCATGTATTATTTTAGCTAATTATAGCTTATATCTGGATGGAATCGTACATTTTTTGTGGTATCTGTTGCAATTTGGGACAGTCGATTCTGCTACAGTACCACAAATATTTCATTCATCCCCCCCCTTTCCAATATGTTTTATCTTATCTTGTTCATATTTTATTTTTTTTCTACATTTTTATGGATATTATTCAATCAGGTATTTACTCATTTTTCAATTTTATTTTTATTCCCTCATTTGTTGTATGATGGTTCTTTATTGTTGAAGTAGAAATATTTGCCTTATTTAATGACAGATTAAATAATGCGAAAATAAGAGGAATTATACTATTTTTTAAAAGTGGTAGCGATCAAGCAATCTCAGTTTAAAAAAAAGTAGCTCACTGTCAACACGCTTTCGAACGTTGCAATAATTACATTTTGTTATGGATTTCTTACTTTTTGTAATAAAAACTATCTTAATATACATACACACACACACACACACACACACACACACACACACATATATATATATATATATATATATATATATATATATGTTGCAATTTGCAACAATAGAAGGAAAAAAACTAGCAAAATCTCCAACTTAATGCAGTCATACTCTAAGTTTACATATTAGCAGCCGAGTAAAGTGTCGATTGTAGAAAAGAAAAACACGATGACAGTCGAATCCATTTTATTAAACACAATCCTCTTTAGATTTCGGGGAAATGCTCTCTTTAGATAACGATAAATTTAATAACTCTCCATAGAATAACATCATTCTTATTAGATACCAATTCGAAGGCAAACAACAGTTTATTTTAACAACACTCCGATGACAAAATCCCAATCCTCTCTGCGTCTGTCTCACGGATTTTTCTGCGCTTGCGTATTTAAGTTAATCGCGCGCAAAGTGACAACCAAGTTACCTGACTTCCCTTCTCCAATCATAATCGCTTTAAGAAGGACTTATTAACAGTTCGTGGGAAATAATCTTGAGGTAAAAATTCTGGGGCGCGAAAAGAACTTCTAGAACAATCTAATAGTCTTGAACTCAGGTACACGTTGTGCAAACAAACAATAAGCTCTGATCTCGAAAGCCGGCTAAAAATAGATTTTAGACGATGAATTTAGCTTACGCTACAGAAAAACAGAAAAGAAAAAAATGAACTTATTGATGCGGAATAAAAATTAGAACATTAAAGCATTGAAATATTATAAGAGACATTTTGATATTTTAATAAAAGAATTATTTTAAATAAATAGGTGTTTTAGAACGAGATAATTTAGAAGTTATGACATTTTAGCAATTAAGTAAAGAATTTAGAGAGGTTTGATATACACGGGAAATAATAGTGAATTTTAATAGGGATTTAAGTAATAAAAGGGTTTTATTTATTGTGCAAACAAACAATAAGCTCTGATCTCGAAAGCCGGCTAAAAATAGATTTTAGACGATGAATTTAGCTTACGCTACAGAAAAACAGAAAAGAAAAAAATGAACTTATTGATGCGGAATAAAAATTAGAACATTAAATCATTGAAATATTATAAGAGACATTTTGATATTTTAATAAAAGAATTATTTTAAATAAATAGGTGTTTTAGAACGAGATAATTTAGAAGTTATGACATTTTAGCAATTAAGTAAAGAATTTAGAGAGGTTTGATATACACGGGAAATAATAGTGAATTTTAATAGGAATTTAAGTAATAAAAGGGTTTTATCTAAGGAATATAAGTAGTTAGCGCCATTTTTAGATTTAAGCAATTTGGAATAAATATTATTAGGTGGATTAAGATCTTATACCTTTACATATGGAGATTGATAGATTAGTTTAAGAATAGGTTTTATTTAATAAGCCGGTATAATGTATGGAATATTATTAAAAGGAATATTTATAGAGAATAATGTTCACCTTGGCGAAACAAAAAAATTAATTTTTTTAATATTATATATAGTTACAAAATTTCTTTGAAATGCAATAAGTTTCATGGAGACAATCAGTTATTAAACTTTAAATGGCTATGATTATATGCTTTTCCAAAAAATAAGCAATCATTCAAAATACATTTTTTTAAATGAAACTCTTGAATAATATGTAAAATCATAAACAATATTATTTTAAATAGATTCAGAATATAATTCCTGAAAACAAACAGTTGTTCAACGTTAAATGATTAGGATAATATACTTTTCCTAAGAAGGATTTGTTTCGTATATATATTTATCAAACGGTTGGACCATGTATTTAATAATATTGCTATATGATACCAATCAACTGTAGTAATTATATATTTATTAGTGGATTTTCGGAAAAGTATTATCAATTAAATGTCTATTATCTATTAAAGTACTATCTGTCTGAATAACAGACAGGAATATATATGTATGACCCTCAAAATTTTTGAAAATTCAAAAGAAAATTTAAACAAACGTTGTTGTTTTGTTGCAACCAATTTGTATTTGTAAATAGGGTATGTTGAAATGTGCTAAATGACATTTATTCCTGTCTCTATATTATTATAGCATGTGAAAAATAAGCAAAAGTATATCTATTAAACTCACACCACTATTTACTGAATGTTAAAGTTATTTATAAATTGAATTCAATAAAGTTCTACCATTTCTCATTGTTTCAAGTATCTTTCACGTTAGCCAGAATACATTAGTGTAATCGGGCTAATCGGGTAACTTAAAAAGCTTAGTACAAAGTACTTTTTTGGTGCTAGTAGCGTAGCGTTCTCTGTTTATGTACCAGAACGCAATTTTTAACCCATTCACTCTCTATTTCTCCGAAAGATTTGTAAAGTCAATGTCAAAAACCGTATCTTAAGTATTTTTCCTTATTTTCCTCATTTATATCTCCCTCTTAGTTGCGTTTCCAAGTTCTCAGGTTTTTGGGGAAATCACTAGATCTAGGGAAATTCAAGTCTATCTGGGGATTTAGGGAATTCTTTCTTATTTCTAGGGAATTTTCAGAACACTGACAATACTTTCCCAAAATCTAGGGAAAAGGGGAATTCTTTATAGTCTTCTGAGTTTTTCTGAGAATGAACATGAGAAAGTGATAAATGTGACGTGTGTGATGAATGGGAATGAAAGAAGGAAGTAAAAGGATGAGAGAAATTGTCTTCAAGCAACTCTTTGGTTAACCCGGGAGAAATCGCTCAAATGTAGGGTATGAATAGTTTTTACTTTGTCACCAATAAATACAAACAATAATTCTCAACTTATTTAGTCAGTGACAACTGTTACAAATTGTAGGATAAAGTATGCTCAAGATTACTTTTCGAAAAGTAGTGGTGATAATTGTAAAATCAGTACGCACTCGGGGTATGTCATACCCCATGCGACTTCTCCCGGGTTAACATGGAAGGGGGGAGGGAGATTCGGAAATAGTAATCTCGCACCTCCCTTTCGTTTCTCGGAATCCTATATAGCTAATAAATTATCACCACCTGGTCCTATAGTTCTGAATTGCTCCAGTTAACAGTATTGCTTATTTTGTCATCCAGCCTCTTAGAATTAGAATAGAAACACCATTTGCAGATATCAGCAACTCGATTGGAATCACTATAAACTTTTTAAAGTGAAACTACTCCTCATATGGCCTTTCATTTAAAGAAAGTGGAGAAGAGGGTCGGAGGTTACATCTGGTTTTTTTCTCTTCCTGAAGTATTTTCAAGTAAAACCAAATAAATCATCAATCTGATTTCTTTTTGTTAGTAACGCCCGTATTACGTGCATATGGAGAATCCGTTATAATTATACCCGTAATGAAGTATAGTACTATGTGTAATGTATGTAAAATAGAAAAATGAAAAGATCTGCTAAAAATTTAAACATCCTGATCCTATAAAGAAATTTTATTGTATAGCTTTTAAGTATTAATCATAACAATAGTTGGTCTTCAAATGTCCATTTCTCCCATATTACGCAAACTGGTATTTTATTCCGGATTTTTTTTTTTTTTATTATTCAAGGATTATTATTATTATTATTATTACTATTATTATTATTAGTTCTTATCGCAAATAATTTTAAAAGAGGTTTTCAGCAGTCAAGGACTAGCTGAGAATAATAAAGGCGATGTCGCATAAGAGCTTATAAATTTTGTTTAAAGCATATCCATGCCTTTAACATAATTTGCTGATTTTGTTTTATCAGAAATTGCTCTTTAATGAAGAATAAATTTGAAAAATATCAGGCTATCAGTATTAATTTATGGATTATACGCCAGAAACCTATTAATATGTTTTTGTTGTACTCCGCCCTCGCTGTTGTTTATATTTAAACTCCGCCCATAATCTTTTTTATGATATGTATTCCTTCAGAATGAAAGTATCAGTGCCGAAAATCTAGCTATATAAAGTAGGCGGAGCATCGTTTCTGTGGTACGTAGAAAAGAAAAACACGATGACAGTCGAATCATTTTATTAAACACAATCCTCTTTAGATTTCGGGGAAATGCTCTCTTTAGATAACGATAAATTTAATAACTCTCCATAGAATAACATCATTCTTATTAGATACCAATTCGAAGGCAAACAACAGTTTATTTTAACAACACACCGATGACAAAATCCCAATCCTCTCTGCGTCTGTCTCTCGGATTTTTCTGCGCTTGCGTATTTAAGTTAATCGCGCGCAAAGTGACAACCAAGTTACCTGACTTCCGTTCTCCAATCATAATCGCTTTAAGAAGGACTTATTAACAGTTCGTGGGAAATAATCTTGAGGTAAAAATTCTGGGGCGCGAAAAGAACTTCTAGAACAATCTAATAGTCTTGAACTCAGGTACACGTTGTGCAAACAAACAATAAGCTCTGATCTCGAAAGCCGGCTAAAAATAGATTTTAGACGATGAATTTAGCTTACGCTACAGAAAAACAGAAAAGAAAAAAATGAACTTATTGATGCGGAATAAAAATTAGAACATTAAATCATTGAAATATTATAAGAGACATTTTGATATTTTAATAAAAGAATTATTTTAAATAAATAGATGTTTTAGAACGAGATAATTTAGAAGTTATGACATTTTAGCAATTAAGTAAAGAATTTAGAGAGGTTTGATATACACGGGAAATAATAGTGAATTTTAATAGGGATTTAAGTAATAAAAGGGTTTTATTTAAGGAATATAAGTAGTTAGCGCCATTTTTAGATTTAAGCAATTTGGAATAAATATTATTAGGTGGATTAAGATCTTATACCTTTACATATGGAGATTGATAGATTAGTTTAAGAATAGGTTTTATTTAATAAGCCGGTATAATATATGGAATATTATTAAAAGGAATATTTATAGAGAATAATGTTCACCTTGGCGAAACAAAAAAATTAATTTTTTTAATATTATATATAGTTACAAAATTTCTTTGAAATGCAATAAGTTTCATGGAGACAATCAGTTATTAAACTTTAACTGGCTATGATTATATGCTTTTCCAAAAAATAAGCAATCATTCAAAATACATTTTTTTAAATGAAACTCTTGAATAATATGTAAAATCATAAACAATATTATTTTAAACAGATTCAGAATATAATTCCTGAAAACAAACAGTTGTTCAACGTTAAATGATTAGTATAATATACTTTTCCTAAGAAGGATTTGTTTCGTATATATATTTATCAAACGGTTGGACCATGTATTTAATAATATTGCTATATGATACCAATCAACTGTAGTAATTATATATTTATCAGTGGGTTTTCGGAAAAGTATTATCAATTAAATGTCTATTATCTATTAAAGTACTATCTGTCTGAATAACAGACAGGAATATATATGTATGACCCTCAAAATTTTTGAAAATTCAAAAGAAAATTTAAACAAACGTTGTTGTTTTGTTGCAACCAATTTGTATTTGTAAATTGGGTATGTTGAAATGTGCTAAATGACATTTATTCCTGTCTCTATATTATTATAGAATGTGAAAAATAAACAAAAGTATATCTATTAAACTCACACCACTATTTACTGAATGTAAAAGTTATTTATAAATTGAATTAAATAAGGTCCTATTAGCATTAATTTTTTCAAGTGTCTATTCACGTTAGCCTGAGTACATTAGTGTAATCGGGCTAATCGGGTAACTTAGCTTAGTACAAAGTACTTTTTTGGTGCTAGTAGCGTAGCGTTCTCTGTTTATGTACCAGAACGCAATTTTTTCCCCATTCACTCTCTATTTCTCCGAATGATTTGAAAAGTCAATGTCAAAAACCGTATCTTAAGTATTTTTCCCTATTTTCCTCATTTATATCTCCCTCTTTGTTGCGTTTCCAAGATCTCAGATCTAGGGGGAAATCACTAGATCTAGGGAAATTCAAGTCTATCTGGGGATTTAGGTAATTGTTTCTTATACTAGATTATTATTATTATTATTTTTTTTTTAACACAATTATTTCAAATTGGTAAAGTAATCAGACAAGTTGTAAATTTCCAACTGGACGAAAATGTCACTGGATGAATTATGCCCTCTAGATTCGACCGGGATAGCTCAGTGGTAGAGCGTGGCGGCTTCAGCCAAGCGATCCCAGGTTCGAATCTTAGCCCGGACATTTTTCGTCCAGCTGGAAATTTACAACTTGTTGAATTCTTTCTTATTTCTAGGGAATTTTCAGAACACTGACAATACTTTCCCAAAATCTAGGGAAAAGGGGAATTCTTTTTAGTCTTCTGAGTTTTTCTGAGAATGAACATGAGAAAGTGATAAATGTGACGTGTGTGATGAATGGGAATGAAAGAAGGAAGTAAAAAGATGAAAGAAATTGTCTTCAAGCAACTCTTTGGTTAACCCCGGAGAAATCGCTCAAATGTAGGGTATGAATAGTTTTTACTTTGTCACCAATAAATACAAACAATAATTCTCAACTTGTTTAGTCAGTGACAACTGTTACAAATTGTTGGATAAAGTACGCTAAAGATTACTTTTCGAAAAGTAGTGGTGATAATTGTAAAATCAGTACGCACTCGGGGTATGTCATACCCCATGCGACTTCTCCCGGGTTAACATGGAGGGGGGGAGGGAGATTCGGAAATAGTAATCTCGCAACTCCCTTTCGTTTCTCGGAATCCTATATAGCTAATAAATTATCACCACCTGGTCCTATAGTTCTGAATTGCTCCAGTTAACAGTATTGCTTATTTTGTCATCCAGCCTCTTAGAATTAGAATAGAAACACCATTTGAAGATTTCAGCAACTCGATTGGAATCACTATAAACTTTTTAAAGTGAAACTACTCCTCATATGGCCTTTCATTTAAAGAAAGTGGAGAAGAGGGTCGGAGGTAACATCTGGTTTTTCTTTCTTCCTGAAGTATTTTCAAGTAAAACCAAATAAATCATCAATCTGATTTCTTTTTGTTAGTAACGCCCGTATTACGTGCATATGGAGAATCCGTTATAATTATACCCGTAATGAAGTATAGTACTATGTGTAATGTATGTAAAATAGAAAAATGAAAAGATCTGCTAAAAATTTAAACATCCTGATCCTATAAAGAAATTTTATTGTATAGCTTTTAAGTATTAATCATAACAATAGTTGGTATTCAAATGTCCATTTCTCCCAAATTACGCAAACTGGTATTTTATTCCGAATTTTTTTTTCTTATTCAAGGATTATTATTATTATTATTACTATTATTATTATTATTATTATTAGTTCTTATCGCAAATAATTTTAAAAGAGGTTTTCAGCAGTCAAGGACTAGCTGAGAATAATAAAGCCGATGTCGCATAAGAGCTTATAAATTTTGTTTAAAGCATATCCATGCCTTTAACATAATTTGCTGATTTTGTTTTATCAGAAATTGCTCTTCAATGAAGAATAAATTTGAAAAATATCAGCTATCAGTATTAATTTATGGATTATACGCCAAAAACCTATTAATATGTTTTTGTTGTACTCCGCCCTCGCTGTTGTTTATATTTAAACTCCGCCCATAATCTTTTTTATGATATGTATTCCTTCAGAATGAAAGTATCAGTGCCGAAAATCTAGCTATATAAAGTAGGCGGAGCATCGTTTCTGTGGTACGATTTGAATACAGATGCAAATTGTATTAATGTTATTTGAGAAATATATCTAATTTTTGAATATTGCAAAATGACTCTTTTTTTAAAAATCATTGCACTGTATTTTATGAATTTAAATTATGTTTTAGGGATACTAAATAATTGTAGTTTGCTAGTTTTTTTAAAGTTTCTTTCAGTGAAAAATTGTGTAAAAAACGATGATATATAATCTTAAAAAGTTAAAAACATACCCATACATCCTTCTGTGAAAGCAATGTTTTTTTTTGTTTTTTTTGTATTAAAAAAAATTTAACACATATTTGTGTGTGTTAAATATTCCTTACGGGTTGATCATGTCATATATATTTATTTAGCTTCAAGTTGTGCGATGGGTATCATGCGTAAATGTTTACAAATACATATAAAAAATACTAAAAAAGGAAAAACGGGATGGATTTAAGGCGGCGCTACACATTGTTTCGATTTTCTTCCTATAAACTTTGCTTTTTTTTTGTTTATGTATTTTTACCAATAAATTTGTAAACATTTATGTGGACAAAATCACTTTTGTTGCTGTCGTATGCTATTTCTTTGCACATGTTTATTGTCATATAACACAGTGCCAGCCAATCAAAATACCGTATTCTTCTCAAGTCATGTGATTTAAGAATCTAAGGAAATCTGGGAAATTTTACTTTGATAGTCTAGGGGAAAAATTAAAATCCATCTGAGAACGCTGTGTGCTAGTGTCTCCGTGTGGCTCTGCTCCCACCGTTCGTTAGTCCCAATCTTTCGTTACGCCTTGGCTTTGGAATTGTGCTAGGTAATAGGTTTTGGTTTTGTATGTAAAGGTGGAATTTTGTTATCGAATTGTCCCTCACTTCCTGATGTGATAGAATTATAAAAAGTATGTGCAAAGGTTGTTTCGATGACAATGCAACATTTTAATATTTTTAGAACTTAATGATAAATTAATAAATTTCTTTTAAGACATTTTCCCGGTAAAGCCTTGCTACCGGCGGCTATAGGGCAGGCGATTCATCGTAAAATATTTTTTATGGTTAAAACTGTATACAACTTACAACAATAATGGAATTTATTATGCGACAAACCAAGTTTGCTGAAATAGGTCAAATGGATGTGAAACTACCGCAATTTCCGGTGCAAAAGCCGCGGGTAAAAAAATTCTGATTCGAACTAGAAATTTCATTTATTAAAAAAAGACAAATAAGTTCCATGTACAAATTGATTACATTTTACTTCATAAAATTTCTGGTCGGATGGTTTTATCAGTGGCTTATACACCGGAAATTACGGTACATCAATGTGATATTTCAAATAACTAAAATGTAGGAAATAAAATACAAATAGAAGGTAAAGAGTAATATATATATTTTTAAAAATGCACTTTTATATTTACGATTCCTGTTAATTAAATTATGATTATACTTTTGAGAAATACATTTAGAAATCCTAAAACGATAGTTTAAATAAAATTTTGTTTTTTCTTTCCCTGTTGCCCTAACTTAACTAGTCGCATATGTCAATTCCAAAACTTTCTTCTATCTCATACATGTTTTTTTAGTACACTTCAAGTTTTTTGTCAAAAAAAAAAAAAAAAAAAAAAAAACATTTAAAACTGGGGGAGGGGAGGAATAAATTTCATAATAAAGTCTAATCAGTAAAAAAAAAAAAAAAAAAAAAAAAACCTGAATAACTGGTTGTGACAGATATGCAAATTAAACGATTGGAAAGTTGGGTTTTTCAGTAGGATTTTTTTTTTAAACAGCTACCACACCTGTCCCGAAAAATGGAAAAAAATTACTATCGCAACGCCACCTTCAGGCCGATTTTCTCCAAATTTTACACAAACTTCGGCCTATGACATTACATCTAAATATAAAATTTTGTCGAAAAATATTCATAAATTCCACTTTTAAACTGCAAAAAAATTGAGATTTTTGCACAAAAATCCCTATAGCATCGCCTCTTTTTGCACTGCATTTTCAGCAGTGATATCCACATTTTCAGTTGAGACACATCACGGCCATAGTTAAAAACGTATATGAAGTTTGGTCCAATTCTACCATAACATGATACACTTTCCCATGATACAAAATAAATAAATAAATAAATAAATAAATAAAAATAAAATAAAATAAATGAATGAATAAAATCGGACAAAAATTGCTATCACAGTGATTCTTTCCGGGGGAATAAACATAATTTCAGCTGGAACTAGACGGCCATAGTCAAAAACATATATTGTATGAAGTTTGGTTAAATTCTATACATAACTTCGTACACTTTAACACAATGAGGAAAATCTCTCTCTATATATATATTACGCTATCGTACGTGGCACAGAAATTGCGATTACTTGTTAATTGTTTAATGGTAACGCCCAAATGAAACGCATCTCATTGGTTGGTGATGCCATCTACAGGAATACAAGTGAAACAAACAATGATTTGCTGATTATAGTGCAAATAAATTGTAAAAGCATTTAATATTTATAATTTAAAAAATACAACTAGCAATATAAAGTTAAAAGGGGATTTTTAGTAAAAAGGGAAAAGTAAGTGTAATATTTTTCCGTTTAATTTTTTTAAACGTAACTGTTATACTTTTGACATTTTAACTCTTATTTAATTTTTTATACAAGCTTTTAGTATAAATAAATATTATTCAGTCTTTTTTTATGAAGTCCACTCTACTGTTATATTTTTTAATGACAGTCTGCTCGGTCAACCAGCAGTGGTATAAAAATCGCTGTCGCAGCGTCCCTTTCCGGGGGGAATTTCGTCAATTTCAACTGAGACCTGACGTCCATAGTCAGAAACATATATATGAAGTTTAGTTCAATTCTATCCATAACTTTATACATTTTCCAACGATACAAAATAAAAATAGCATCTAAATTTGCTATTACAGCGCCACCTACAGGCCGATTTCCTTCTAAATTTTATACAAACCTCGGCCTACGACATCACATCTAAATATAAAATGTCATCAAAAAATATGCATAAATTCTTCACTTAAATTGCAAAAAATATATTCAAACAAAAAATCGATATCGCAGCGCCACCATCTGGGAGAATATCCCCATTTTTCGCTGAGACCTGACGTCCATAGTCAAAAATGTATATATGCAGTTTGGTTCATGTCTATCCATAACTTCATACACTTTCGGATGATGCAAAAAAAAAAAAAAAATCGCACATAAATGGCTATTACAACGCCCTCTTCCGGGGAATATCCCCAATTTCAACTAATACCTGACGGCGATAGTCAAAATCATTTATAGGAAATAGGGTTCAATTCCATTCATAACTTACAATGAGAGGACCAAGCTTGGTAATCACAGATTTTATTTTTTTATATATATGTTGTAAGTCCCTTAGTCTCAGGTTCAACGGATTTTATACAAAGCCCCTTAGTTCTCGAGAAATAGGGGGTCTAATATTATAACACAACTTAAATACTTACTTTGTAAAGAAATCACTGTGTTAGTGATTTCTTTACAAAGTCACAGTTCCTTACATACATCAAACTCAGTTGTTATGGCGTCTGCTTGTTAATCGGCGGGCCCGGGATCGAGACCGGAATGCGCTACGTTTGTTTTTCGCACTTTTTGTTTTATAAATGTAATTGTAATTATAATTTAATAATCTCACATTAATTAATAATTATAATATTGTACATTGATTATAATGTCAACCTATTTATTTATTTTTTTATTTATAACTAAATCGTTGTATAAAATATCATTAAACGGTTATTACTTTTGTTTAAATACTTTTAAAATGTATTTCATATATGCTTTATCGATGCAATGATATTGAAAAATTGTGTCAATTTGTGATTTTACAGAAACATCATATATATATTGCCTTAACAAGGGAAGTCAATGGGATGATAATACTACCCTGTTTTTAAAGTAAGAAGCTTAATTATATTAAAAATTAGCATACAAATTAAATTACATTTTTTTTTTTTTTTTTTTTTTTTTTTTTTTTTTGCATATTAAAGATTCTAATTTATATGATGTTATTAATAAAATAAGGTGTGATTGTGTAACGATTTTGGAATTTTTACTAGTTAATAATAGATCCAATTTTTAAAAAAATCTCTTTAAATGATGATATATGTTTAATAATGGTTTAAAAAACAAAAATGCTAAATTAAAATTTAAATATGTTAAAATTATAATTAATGTATGATATTAAAATTTTTAATTGTGAGATTACTAAAGTATAATTACTATTATATTTATAAAACAGAAAAGGAGAAACACAAACGTAGCAAATCCTGGTCTCGAACCCGGGCCCGCGGATCAACGAGTAGACGCCATAACAACTGAGTAATGATCAACACAATAGCTTCTTTACAAAGTAACTATTTAAGTTGTGTTATAATATTAGACCCCCTATTCCTCGAGGAGTAAGGGGCCTTGTATAAAATCCGTTGAACCTGAGACTAAAGGGCTTTCATCCTACAATATAAATAAGAATAACACATTTATGTCTAGTGTCAATGCTTTAGTAAAATGGACAAAAATGCATTTCACACCACTTTTATTTTAATAGAAATTTGTTTTGTATTTTATCGAGGACTCTTTGATAAAATAAGACCCCAAATTTCTATTAAAATAAAATAAAGTTTTACAAAAAAAGTATTAACCAACTTAAAAAAAGCACTAAAAAGTATTAAATAATTCTTTAAAATTCTCTAATGACAAAATGTTATCCATTAACCCCTTAATCGTCGCGCCCTTTTAGTGTAGGCTACTTTTTAAAAAATGAGATTGCTTGATTACCACCAGTTTTTTTAAGTAGAAATGTCCGTCTTATTTAATAGGCAGATAAAATAATGCAAGAATAAAGCCAATAATACTATTTAAAAAAAAACTGGTGGGAATCAAACAATCTCAATAAAATAGACGTAATCTACGCAGCCCGTGAATGTCTCGGGCACGACGATTAAGGGGTTAACCACAAATCCGATATCATATGTCGGAAGAAAAATGATAAATTTAATATGTACAGTTCAATACCCACCAAACATGGATTTTCGAGAGAATATATTTTTAAAAAGATGAATATACAGACTTATGATTTAGTTTACGAATATATACATATGAAAAACAATCAATTACTTTTTGAAGTCGGCGCCAAACTACCTTACGTTTAGTAAGAATTGTGAATACATTGTACCTAGTATCTACTAATTTATCGATTGGGGTTGTTTGGCACCGACTTCAAAAAGTAATTGATTGCTTTTCATATGTATATATTCGTAAACTAAATAAGTATGTATATTCATCTCTTGTAAAATATGTTCTCTCGAAAATCCATGTTTGGTGGGTATTGAACTGTACATATTAAATTTATCATTTTTATTCCGACACATGATATCGGATTTTTGGTTAATGGATAACATTTTGTCATTAGAGAATTTTAAAGAATTATTTAATACTTTTTAGTGCTTTTTTTAAGTTGGTTAATATTTTTTTTGTAAAACTTTATTTTATTTCCTACTTTTTAGTTATTAATACAGTAATACACAATTATCTTGATTTCAACATCTGCTGAATAAATAAGTAATTTGTAATAAAAATTATAATTTACCAAAATTATCCATTAAATAAATACTTTTTAATAAAATCTTTGACAGAATCAAATTCTTGTCAATCTGGACGACAACTGGAGAAATATCGCCAAATTTGGCGATCAAAATATGTTGCCATAAATGAAGCCAACGTGGTTATAGTTGACTAATTTGACGAAATTCTCATTCAGATTGACGAGAATTGGGAATGAATCTTCTGTAATCGGGTTCCACGCATTTTTTAATTTTGAAAATTTTTAACAACAAAATTGTTCTAATCATCAGAATTTGACGAAATTTAAATGGGACCACCATGGTGTCTTGCACTTTTAAACAAAAAAATATATACATCAAAATCGGTGCACATTTACGAAAGTTATGCGTGAACAGGACTAAAACATACATACATGCATACATAGGTCAAATTATTAACATCCTCCTTTACTCACCTTCTTCGATCTAAATAGAAGAAAGTATTGTGATCAAAATTTTTTCAACTTCCGGTTTTTGACGGATTTATATGTTTTAGGAGTCAAAGATTCCGAAAAACATGTTTTTAAAAAATATCTGTCTGTCCGTGTGTGCCCTTTTTGTATCATTGAAAAGTGTATTAAGTTATGAAGCAACCTAGAATTGAACGAAATTTCATTTATAGGTTTTTGGCTGTGACCAGCAGGTCCCACTTGAATTTGCGGATATTCTGCCGAAAGCGGGCGCTGTGATAGCTATTTTTATTCCATTTAAATTATTGTATCATCGAAAAGTGTATTAGGTTATACACAGTACTGAACCAAATTTTTTGTATGTGTTTTTTACTATGGCATGCAGGTCCCAGTAGAATTTGAGATATTCGGCAAGAAGGAGGCGCTATGATAGACACTTAAAGATTTCAAATTCAGAAAGATGTACAGTTAAGTCGTTAAAAATATTATAAATCCTAAAGGTTTTTTTCAATTGAATGTTCAGCCTTGATCCAAGGATACCGGTACAATTTTTGTTTTGCTCTACCTTAAAAAGTGGCTGAGATATAGCATTTTGAAATTTTAGAGTGGCTGACATTTTTAAACAAGACAGCAGGATTCCTCCATAAACGGTTTTAATTTAAGAGTTTTCGTGAACATGCTATCTCGCAAGTTTTATTTCATTGTTGTACCATCATTCTAACTCTTACATTCTCAACACTATATATTCATGTTCGCCAGCGTTAAAATCTCTCCAAGCTAGGCAATATTTGGCGAAATATCAACAAATTTGGCGACAAAAACAAGTTGCCATAAATGAAGCCAACTTGGCTATAGCTGACGGAATTCTGATTCAAATTCAATATTGACGAGAACTGCGACTGAATCTTCTGTAATCGGGTTCCATCCATTTTTATATAGCTTGGTGTTTTCCAGTAAAATTAGCTAAAATCTTAAAACCAAGGAATAGGTAGTCTTTTCCTGCTGGTATAGACCAGAAGGACTTTTCGTAGTTTAGTATACATAATATATCAGCTACAAATAAATTAATCTCTCGTGTAAATATGTTTTTAAATTGAAACTGTTTGGAAGTAATGTTATTTGAGCATTTTAAATATGACGTAAGTTTCCCCATTTAATGTTTTGAACGTGTAATAATTTAATTATTTCTCTTTTTTAATATTCATGTGCAAGTATATTTTTTATAACGTATTTTTCTACATTTACTGCTTTTAACACGTGATCTTTAATTATTGTTTTAAAGTTTTATTTCTGTTTTTGATAGTCACGTGTAAATGCGTTTTTTAATTGAAAGGGAATATTATTATGTGCGCTATTTTACAAATTGGCAACAATTCAAATAATGGACTTTTTGAAATATAAATTAAATTATCTAAATAATGGAAATTTGAATAAAATAATTTGTTCTAATGATCAGATTTTGACGAAATTGAAATGGGACCACCTTGGACCCTTACTCTTTCAAACAAAATAAAAATTATCAAAATCGATGCACATTTACGAGAGTTATGCGTGAACAACATAATACATACATACGGGTCGAATTGATAACCTCCTCCTTTTTTTTAAGTCGGTAAAAAAAAAGTGGTGTGAAATGCACTTTTTTTTCATTTTACTAAAGCGTCCCAAAGTTGGGACGCTAGGCATAAATGGGATAATCAACATCTGCGATTACCTAGCTTGGTCCTCTCCTTCTTAGTACACTTCCCGAATTCCCGATGATGCAATCAGGAAAATGGAACAAAAATCGCTATCGCAGTGCCCAAATCCTGCGGATTAACTCCATATTCAACAGGAACATGTTGGACATAACCAAAAACAGATGTGGAAAGTTTGGTTCAATTCTAGGCATAACTTCATACAATTTCCAATGATACAAACAGCACAGACAGCATTTTTTTAAAAATGCGTTTTTCGGTAACTCTGACCTTTTAAGTTGAACCTTTTCATCATTTGTGAACATATCTTGGTTCCAAGATAGTTTTTTTAGTGGACTAAACAGATGAAAATCGCTTAAGTCTAAGTCGAAGCTGTATGGTGGATGTTGAAGAAGTTGTAAGATGATGTTCACAGATGATGAAAAGGTTCAACTTGAAGTCCTAATGTGGCCGAGACAGCAACCCGAAGAATCTTATGCAGCTGGTGTTGGAGAACTGATAAAACGGTGTTATAAGTGCATAAATATTGGTGGAGAATATGTTGAGAAATAAAAATTGTTTTGAAGTGAATATCATTGTAAGTTATTATTTAATTATCTTTTGTGACTTACTTAATGACTTTCGCTCGTATATTAACCGCAAAAAGATAAATAAATTAATATTTTGTTCAAACGGAAAAGGAAGTTTGAATGAATTATTTCGGTAAAAGGGAGGATTTTAATTTTATTTCGAGAATAATTAATGCTATCTGATGATTAGATAATTAGATCATGGCAATCCATGTAACCTCAGTTTACTGTATTTTTTTAACTGAATGCTTAATATGTATTGGTTAATTTTATTTATTGGAAACAATGTATATCTATTTATGCATACTTTTTTAAATTCTTGATTGTTTTGGGATTTAATGCAACAAATGTATAAAGTTATTTATTTTTCGATAGGACAGGCGTCTGTCTTGCAAAATATGTTGTGAGTATGATGATGAAACTGAAGAATTGTGTCATTCTCCAAATGGACAAGAATGCTGCGATATTGGTGGAGGATTACCTACTGGTGTAATAATCAATTTTCTAAACAATTACCGTATTATTTTCGTATATACCCTCCTTCCCCCGCCTCCCCCCCAAAAAAAAGTTACCTTAAGAGCCTACATCAGTCATGCGAAAAAACGCGCAAGTTAATGTTAAGTCTATGGATAGATTCTTGCGCGATTTCTCGCTCGCATTTTAATATTTTTAAATGATTTTTTTTTGCATAAGATAGCTGACATCGATCTTTAACGGTGTTAGTTTTTGCTTTTTCGATTTTGTTTCCAGTTTTTTCATATAAGGGTACTTTCACTTTCAAAACCGGTTCCAACCGGTTCCAAAATTGAAAATGTCCGCTTATAAAAAAACTGTAACCAAAATCACAAAAGTAAAAACTAACAACGTTAGAGATCGACGTCAGCTGTCCTATGCAAAAAAAAAAAAAAAAAATCATATAAAAATATTAAAATGTAAGCGAGAAATTGCGCAAGAACCTTCCCATAGATTTAACATTAGCTTGAGCGTTTCTTCGCTGGACTAGCGTAGGCTCTTAAAAAGGATGCGTGCGTGATAGACAAGCATTTGGAATTTGACATCTTCGCTTGCAACTGTATATACAGGGTGTTTCACGAAGGACCCCTAACTTTGAAAATAAATAACTTTGAAACGGTAATAGTAGAAGTATGAAACCTGTGGCATGGTTATTCAAAAACCGTAAAAATCTGATACAGAAACTCAAAATTCTATAAACAAATTGCGCAGATAGATGGCGCTGCAGGTGGCATAACCATAAGTAGGCTGTCTCACATCAAAAGCGATTCAAAATGTACCCCTATCACACAACACACATGTCGCAAACGCAGAATGAAATTGTAAGTGACTCTCTCTACGTTGTATGTAGCCAGAAATTAACACACAAGCTTGGCAAACAGCTTCCTCCAGCTCGCCAATTGTTAAAGGATTGTTGCGGTAAACAATGTTCCAGTGTCACTTCCCTAATTTCTTTCACTATACACTAATAGCGATCACGTTTCAACGGCGAAATCTTCGATGGCAGATCGTTCTTGGCGTCTGAGGTCCCTTTATAGGGATCCGTAATGCTGCCTACAGCGCCATCTATCGGCGCTATTTTTAACTAAAATTTTATGGTTTCTGTATCAGATTCTTACTGGTTTTTTAATAATCATACTACTGGTTTCAAGCTTCTATCTATCACTGTTTCCGAATTATTTATTTTTAAATTTAAAAGTCGAAACACCCTGTATGATCATTGGTCACTGCATGAAATCGCTTTGTATTTGTGTTTTCAACTACTACGAAGCAATTCTTTGTAAATGCTGTGAAATTTTAAAAACAATCGTCAGATTTTAACCTTTAGCATATTATTTTTTTTACATTAGTTGGTACAATGTTATACTTAGTGGCTGCATTTTTTTATCATTTTCCACCAGTATTTCCAAACAATAATGTTTCTGGTACTTTTCTAGTAGCAATAATGAAGAAAATTACTGATTAGAAATAGTTTTAGACAAATTAAAAAAACAAAAAGGTTTTTTTGCCAACCATATCGGTATATATGTGTACCCTCAGTAGTCTAAGTGTTAAGGAAATAAAATCAGTTTGAAACTCAAGGGGGTGACATACATGAAAAACTATAATAGTTATTTAAACTAAGTACTGTAGTAGAGCAAGATAAATTTCATTTACGATACGTTCTACAGGCTTGTTTTCCGTTTTTAACACTTTCCAACCTAGTTGAAAAGTGTTTATGAGTTCGGTTTGTCTATTCGTCTGCCGCCTGTCCGTCTGTCTGTGCTGTAACTCGCGCAAATATGCTCGGATAGCCCTAAAATTTTTCTATGTTACTGTCGTTTACTATAGCATGATTACCTTTGCAAATGAAGTGTGTAACACTTATAGATTTTTTACAGGGACAGTCAAAAGTATTCCGTTACATTACAGTCAATGGGAAAAAATCGTTTCAAGTGCATTTTGATGATGCTATACCATTTGAAAAATTTTGAAATTGATATATAATTATGAAGCGCACTAAAACATGGTTTTTGTAGAATATTGGATGCAAAGCATATATTATTCATTTACAGGGTCAAACAAAACAATTCTCTTGCACATTGTACTACGGGGAAAAATCGTTTGCAGTGTAATTTAATGATGTTGAACTATTTTAAGCATACTGAAATTTATATGCATTACTGAGGTACACTATAAATTGCTCACTTAAAAGTATGGTGTGCATTACGTTTATCATTCATTTATAGGGACACACAAAAGATATCAGTATACGACGGTATGCGTGCAATAATTACAGTCTATGCATGATAAGTACGTTTTGAACATTGGTTTGCGTTTTTAAGTTTAACTAAATTTTTGCATAGTACGTGGTGTGCATGAATTAGGTTGATCATATACAGGGCTGCACAAGCAAATTTATAAGTATTGCAGATTATAGAAGTGAATTGCATAGGGTAGTTTTTAATTTTGTTACGCATTTTCCTGCTGAACTATAGTTAGTAGACTTATAGAAGTTTGTGGGAAATAAATAAATTCATGTACAGGGCAACTGAAAGAAAAAGGTACGTTTTCATTTATGGTTATTAATTTCTGGAAGTTTGTTTTAAGTTGCCTTATGCGTATTTTATCTGAATTAAATTTTAGCTCAATACGGGGTGTGTACAAAATACTTTAGATAATATACATGGTTGTACAAAAGATTTCGAGTGCATTTGCATTGATCGGCGAAAATTGCTATAGGTGAATTTTCTAAATGAACTAAATTTTATCATGCTATGTAGTACATATCCAAATCTATAGATTAGCGCTGCGCAAAATAATTCGACTACATTTTTGACTATGGACGGTAATTGCTAGAACTGGACTTTTAAATGTGTTATATGTAATCTATACTGTATACTTACATATCTTCTTTCACCTTATTTAACGGTGAGGTTTCGTTACAGTTTTCTGGATGTGTTGGAAAGTGTCTCATAATCTATGCTTGACGCATGATTTTTCGTTCTTGTTAGTTTTTGTTAGTGGCACAGTAAGTCGATCTTTGCATACCCTACACTTGAAGAACTTGTTTCGCTACACTTAGAGGAAATTCGTGACTTTGTAATGCAATTTTTCCTATATTTTTCAGTTTTAGAAATATATTGTACAGTTCGTCTATAAAAAAAAAAGATACATTCACCTTTATTCGAGGATCTTTTACAATAAAAGCACAACAAATGAGCTACTAAAGTTGGGATAATGTCGTATTTTCAAAGATGATTGTATTTATTGCATAAAGAGTCGTTTACATAGTAACAAATGTACCAATTTCAATTTTTCAAATGGTAACACTCACTTTTGACACTTTAATTAGGCTGAAAATGTATGTGTGTTTTCATTGTCCATTACTGTATTATGGAAAATTTCAATAAAATTTCAAAATATATATAAATATTTTATGGCTTGGATAAGCTGCACTGTTTATGAAAATATTTTAAATTCAGCAGTTTGAAAAGAATCGCTCCATTAACGTTTTATCTTGAGAATGTATTTAATAGTCACTTCAATATTATGTGACAAAAATATTCTTAAAAATTGTTAATTTAATATTTAAACTTTTAGTTTTATCCTAAGAACAGCATAGACTACTGTTTATCAGCAGTCTAATCTGTCTACTCCAGTCTACTTCAGTCAGTCAGTCAGTCAGTCAGTCTTATCAGCTTTATGTAAATAAAATAACGTAAATGAAGAATAATTCCGCATTAGTGTATAGTGTGTTTTTCTGCGTCATTTACTGTGGTGCTTTTTGAGTTCCACTATTTCCGAATAGAAATCTTTGCCTTACACAATTTCATAAATCTGGGATTAAATAACTCGAAAGTTATTAATCGTAAATAGTGGTAACATAAGAACCTCTACGTGCCTTATATGCAGCATCGATGTTACGTATATGAAAGAGTATTAGAAAATAATTATAATAAGGAAAAAATATTTTAAAAAGGGAATTATTGTGATTACATTGACGTTTTACAAGAAGTACACAGAAAAATGACTATAAAAATTTTGAATTATTTTGAAAATTATTTGTACCAGCTTAATAACTACTTCATAAACTTCATAAATATATCTCTTACTTCCTTTATACCTTAAGTATGGTTAAATATTGAATTTTAATATACATAATATATATATATATATATATATATATATATATATATATATATATATATATATATATATATTTGTTTGTTTTAGTTAATACATGGCTTATACATGGATGAAATTGTACATTTTTGTGGTATCTACTGGTGGTAGTAATTTGGGCCCGACGATTCTGTTACAGTGCCAAAACTATTTCATTAATTTACTTCCCCCCCTCTCTAAGACCCCCCTCTTATCTTGATAATATATTTTATATTTATTTTTCTTCTACATTTTTCTGGATATTATTCAAACAGGTATGTGTTCATTTTTTCAATTTTAATTTTATTCCCCCATTTGTTGTATGATGTTTCCGTGTTGTCTTTTAATGGTTATACATATAAATATATGCTTTAATAAAAATCTCTTAACGGTTAAATTAACCTTATGCAATAGCTACAATATTTGAACATGTGCAACTCGGAATAGTGTTAAAAATTTAGTAATTAAATAGGATAAGAAGTAAAAAACATTTTTTGTTTTATTATATTCCATTTAAAATACTCTCTTGTTGTTCAATCTTGTTCTACAATCGATTAGGCAGAGAGAAACACAATTTTTAGCATAAAGCTAGTGTCTCTATAGAAATCGATTGTTCATTGCTTATTATTTGCAAATCCTCTGCCCTTGATAAAGTGATTTACAATACAAGCTTTCATCTGTGTGTTTATACTCTTGTTTTTTCATTTGAATTTATCATATTTTCATTTCTTAGGACTACTTAATTTAATTTGTAATTTGACTCGGCTGTATGGTCAATATCTTATGTTTCAATGGATTAATTGTACAGAAAGCTTTTAAATATATAGTTCATATTTCAATGCTTAATCCAAATTTTTCTCTCTCTCTCTTTTTAAATAATCTTCATATTTTCAGTATTTTTGGCCAATTACCATTGAAGCACAAGCTATGGTAAAATTATGATTGCACTTGTTAATTTATTAACTATGTGGTATTCTGTCTACACATTATCATTAATTATCTCTTTGGAGATTTAATTGGAATGTTACAAGAACTTGATATGTTTTTTGAAATTCAAAGATATTATAATATATATATATATATATATATATATATATATATATATATATATATTGATCATAGACATATATTATAAATGACAAAGTTACGTAAAAAAAGGTACAGAATTTTGTGAAATCGATTAAAATTATTATGAGATTAAATTTGAAGAAATACAAAATTTCAATTTTTATACGGCCTCCGTAAAAAATATTTCCCAATGAGTAAAATGGACCCCATACACTAAGAAAGTCGTGTATAAAATTTCAGTATTTTATCATAAAAAGTCGCAGATATATGAAAATACATAAATGCTGACTTAAACTACTTCACGATGCCTGGATTCGCAAAAGGAAAAAAATCATGTCGGATGATCGCGTTTCAGGGGTTGTACACAAATTATGAAAGAAAACAATGATTGCATGAATAAATAATAATTGTGCTATTTATTTGTACAAAAGTATCTAAGCAAACAACTCTGAGCTGTTTTAATATTCATTGACTGTGCCATTTTCAAATTTTATTCTGTAATTCACCTATAAGCAAACATTTCTAAGCTGTTTTAATATTCCTTGACTGTGCCATTTCCAAGTTTTATTCTGTAATTCACCTATAAGAAAACATTTCTAAGCTGTTTTAATATTCCTTGACTGTGCCATTTTCAAATTTTATTCTGTAATTCACCTATAAGCAAACATTTCTAAGCTGTTTTAATATTCCTTGACTGTGCCATTTCCCAGTTTTATTCTGTAATTCACCTATAAGAAAACATTTCTAAGCTGTTTTAATATTCCTTGACTGTGCCATTTCCAAGTTTTATTCTGTAAAGTATTATCCAAGTTTCATCAGGTGAAATTTTAAGGTATTTTTCAGGAAGCATAGTTTTGTAAATTTGTAAATAAAACTAAAGATAAGAGCCATATTTTAATTGCTTATGATGCATTTCTGCGATCTATCTGTAAACATCGTTCTTCTGCGTCATCTGCACTCTAACTGTAAATATTTACATTTTATAATGAACAGAGGAAAGTATATTCAACTATGTATGCTAGCCAGGATATCGTCTAGATAGCTCAGTAGGGAGAACGTTGGTGCGGCAAACCAAAGTACCCATGTTCGAGTCCTGGTTCCGGCATATTTTCTCTCTGTTGGAAAAAATCTCAACTATGATATTCCAACCATTGGATATAATTTACATTTTAATTTATGATTAACTGCTCAAAAACTTTGTTTATACATATCTCTGCGACTTTTTATGATAAAATGCTGAAATTTTGTACATGACCTTAATAGTGTATGGGGCACATATTACTTAATGTGAAAATTTTCTGTATGGGAGCCGTATAAAAATTTAAATTTTGAATTTCTTCAAATTTAATCCCTTGAAATTTTTTATCGATTTCATAAAATTCTGTATCTTTTTTTTACATGACTTTGTACATTATAATATATGTCTATAATCAATATTTAAGAAATAAAAGCCTAGGTCAATGTTTTTGGGAACCTTTCGGCTTATTTAATTGGATAATTCAGCAATTAAATAACGTGAGATTCCTGTTCTGAAATAATGGAAACAAAATGCGCATCTGTAAAGTGACCTAAATATTGACCTAAAAACTGGGGATACCTTTAAATCACACTAAAGTTTGTTTTATTATACACAAGAATGAATTTTTTTTTTAAATATATGAATGTGCGTGTTAGCGAGTTTGAGTTATTCTTTAGTAAAAATAATCCTTAAAATGAGCCGTAAAAGTATTCTAGAACCTTCAAGTTATTTCAGTGTTTGAACGCTCCTACATTTCCGGTACCACACTTCCCGAATAGTAATATGTAATAATAATTTTCTACGATTAAATATGTCGAAAATTACTATTCGAAAGTAGTGATGTATATCTCTTACTGGAAATGTAGGAGAGTGCGAATAATGTGATTATATTGCATAGCTATAAAGACATTAGAAACTAGACATTTATGAACAAGTAATATAAAAAAAAAAATTTAAAGTCAATTTCTACTTTTTAATCATAAATATATAAAATAAACCCGTGCAGCATTAATGTCCCACGTTATCTTTATTGAACATTTTTTTTATAATCATCGTTGCAGTATTTTATTTCTGTGGCATTACTAATTTGAGGAAAATATCTTTCATTTAATTTATGAAAACAATGGGGGAAAATTTGTTCTCCCATATAAAACTGAAATTAATAATTTAAATTTAATTAATGAATTAATATTTGAAAAAACTGTGTTAACATCAATTGTCATCCACTACAAGTTTGAAAAGATGTATTTGAACTTGAGTGAATGAATAGAAAATATTTTAATAACGATTGAAAATTTGAACAAGATATATAAATATATAGAGAGTGTGAGATAATAGTAGGAATTGAAAAAAAAAAAAAAACCCAGCTTCTAACGAAGCACTCTGGTGTGTAACGAATAGTCGTAAGAAAATCTAGGTTTATTTTAATATAATTTGATTTTACATTTCAGTGCTGCAAGGATGGAAAGTGCCCAGTAGGTATGGAAAATTGTCCAAAGCAATCATAAATTGAAGAATGCATTTGGAAATGTAGAAGACAGAAGAAAAAAGTTGCTCAGAAAAAAAAATTATGAAGCTGTACAATATAGTATACACATAAATATTTATAGAAATTTTTCTTTTGTCTCAGTAATAGTTTAACATATCAGTGTTAAAACATGTTTATTACTTATGTATTATCACTGAAAAGCGAAACCATTGTAGAATACTTAGGTATTATACGCATATGCCTATTTATACAGTATAATTGTAGTTTCAGTGTTAGAAACTTTGTTTAGTACTTTCGTGTTATAGCGGCCCGTAGAATTACGATTCTGCCAAGATTGCAGTTACGATTTCGCATAAATCATAATAAAGCTTATATAAGCTTTTTATATACGCATATATATACTTCTAATGCTCCTATATGTGCCATATATGTCATTATATACATATACGTGTTATGTGCCATTTATACATCATATACATCTTATAAATATGTGATATATATACGTCATATATGCGTCATATATGACGTATAACCGGACAACATGCGTCACGAAATGTCATGTACATCGTATATTATTATAATGTTATATATGCTTTGTAATTTGGCGATAAATCTTGACTGCTTGGCGTTTCATCCTCGGGAGCCGCTATAACACGAAAATACCATTTTTTTAAAATGATAAATCATAATATTTTAAAACTTTGTTAATTGTAAAGGAAAATTGCTCTGGATGTTATTTAAGACATCGTAAGTACCATAACTGTAAACGAAATTATATTTCTTTTACAGAAATGAATAAATTACTGTAAAAATGCATTATAAAGCAATCTGTAATTTTGACAACAACAAAACTGTGAAGTAAGACGACAGTAAAATACAGTTTTAATTACGAAAATAGTCGGATTTAGAAATGAATTTTCTGGTTTTAATAGTCAAATGCCGCTCTTTTAATCCAGAAACATAATTTTTTGATAAAAACATCTTTAATCTCATTCCTGGTGGCAGTATGTTTTGTCAAATTGACGGATTTACTATACAGGCTGACAAGAAATAACTTGAACACACATGATACATTATAACTTTAATGCTAATGAAAATATTACTGCCAAACATAAAAATAAATATGAATACATTATTTCGTCTAATATATTTACAAATTTTCAAAGTGGCTACCTTTAGCCTTAATACAGAGCTTTAAACGTGACATAAAATTTTCGGTTATGGGCCGCAACTCACTTGCTGATATTTTATCCCATTCCTTGCATAAGGATTTCTTTAGGGATGCCAAAGTTTTATGAGGTTTAGCACACACCCTTGTCTCCAAGATGGACCAAACAGAATAATCCATTGGGTTCAAATCTGGAGAATACGGTGGCCATTCTTGAGCTCCAATGAAGTCAGGAAAATGTGTCTTGCACCAATCTTGAGTGCCTTTAGCTCTGTGTGCAGGTGCGGAATCCTGTTGGAAGGTCAATCTTTTGTTTCCAAAGAACTTTTGTGACCAAGGTAAGACAACATCTTCCAAAATGAGTTTGCGATATGTTTGTTGATTAATCTTTTTCCCTTGATCAACAAAAACAAGTGGTGTTTTCCCACTAGCACATATTCCACCCCAAACCATTAGAGATTGCGGTCGTTGACGCCGTTCAACAATGCAAGAAGGTCCAGGTGCTTCTGCTGACCAAACTCTATCATTATGGCTATTGTGAGCTTGTTCAATCGAAAACAGTTTCTCATCTGTGAAGACAATTGTTTGCCATCGATCACCTGCGGCCCGCTTTAACAGTTCTTTACACTTTTTTGTTCTCTGCTGTTAGCTTTTGAGACTCTTTCATTTTGTAAGGGTGTAGAACAAGCTCTACTCTTGCCATCAAATGTGCGGTTTCTCTGTTGATCTTCATCTCTCTAGCAACCTTTCTCTTTGAAATCCCAGGATTTCGTTGAACTCGCTTTTTGATAACTATCCGGTTTTTTGATGTGTTAACTGTGTGCTTTCTTCCTCTTCTTGGCCTGTCACCATCATGTCTGAGTCCTTTAAACCTTTTGATTGTGTATGAAACCGTCTGCTTAGGCACTTTCAATCGTTGAACAATTTCACATTGTTTCATTCCTTGCTTATGTAATTCAAGTATGGCAGATCGTTTGTTAACCATAATGGTAATCGCAACTAAATTACAGTGATCTCTCACCTATACGCGATACAAGGAAATCATTTTTCCGCACCAGTTTTTTTATAATGTAATTTTCGACTTCTTAAATCGCAGAACTTATAAATCGAATTTTACTGTTTTAAAATAGTGGTATGACTGAACATCGCGTATAAGTGAGGGATCACTGTACTTACAACTGTTTAGTAGCTTTCTAGAATCAATTCCCTATGACAATAACTTTATAACTTTAGTGGTAGTTACAGATTTTTGGTTTGAAACTTCGTCCAAGTTTTTTCTTGTCACCCTGTATATATGGGTCACTCAAATGAAAGTGGAACTACAGTCGGTTTGAGAAATGGTTTAATGGTATTAATATAAATTACTATACAAAAGAAAGAAGTAATACAGACGTAACAGACAGACAGGCTAGACAAAGTTACCCTTTAGGTTGAAACAAGTGTCCCAGCGGTCAACGAGACGATGGTTACCCTGGGTGAAGAAGCTTGTTGGTTGTGGAACCAATTTTCAACGGCAGCTTGGACCTCATTATCGTCGGCAAATCGCCGTCCCTTCCGAGTTTTCTTAAGTGGACCGAAGATGTGGTGGTCAAACGGCGAGAGGTCTGGGCTGTAAGGCAAATGTTTGAGAACCTCCCAGCGGAATTGCCGTAACAATGTTTGGCATGCCACAGCCACATGAGGACGAGCATTATATGCAAGAACACATTTTGCATTCGACGATAGATTTCATTAGCACTCACATTTTCCACTATTAAAAATTGTTGACATTGTTTGGAGGCATCCATGTTGCGAACGATGTCTTTTAACGTGCTCCCACGCTATCACACACGCATCTGGCGGGATCTGACGATATCGCATGCATTCGCAGCACTCTGTGCCCTCTATAGGAGCATGCGCAGTCATCTTTCTCTTCAAATGGCGGAGTTATTACAGCAATGCCACTTTCATTTGGGTGACCCTTATATATACATATGCATATATACGAGAAGAGTCGTAATCGAACTTCGGGAATCTAAAGAACATGTTTAACATGAAGATTTAATCACGAGGGCGATAGGCGTTTCCCACTGTTTTTTTTTAATTTGATTTTTTAAGCGAGCGTTAGTATGACGCCATTCCTGAACATAGAATCCGTAGTATTCTTTAGAATCAAATTGATGCAAATAATTAGGCATTTTGCGTAGACATTGATTGTAAAAATATTTTTTATAAAATGCGATTTACTTTCTATAAATCTAAACAAAATGTGTAATATTCAACAAATCATTTTCACTATCAGGATAACTGGTTGAGGAATCCGAAAAAAAAACTCCTATGCTGATAAGTATCAAATGTCTACTTTTTTTCCATTGATATAAAAACTGTGTTCCGGAATACATAAACCTAGCCAAACAATTATTAGTTGTCTTATTTTTTGTAATTTTTCTTATTTCAAACTGATTTTGTGTTATTATTAAACTATAAGAGCGTGTAAGTTATAAAAATGCTAAACCATAAGAAAACCTGCAGAATATTTCCAGAGAAATAATTAAATTTGAAATTGATAATAAAGACTGATAAGATGTGTAATAATCGCAAATTGTACATAAGAGTAGCTGCTACATCACTGTTAATATAAATGACAGAGAAACCCGAAACAAACCCTAAGCGGATAAGTATTATATATACTCTTTACCAAATCTTTTTAGTAATTTAAGCACAGTTTTTTTCTAATAGAAAAATTGTGATGAAAAAATCACAAGTTATAATGAGGTGCTAAATGATAGGAATGATCATTTAATTGTCTAAATAATACATATATTTATGTTTATGCACATATAAAACATTTAAATTGATTTTATCAAACTAAATAGGTGGTATAAACAAAACAAAATAAACAAGCAAACATAAATAAACAATATTGTACACAAATCTGTATCTGTATACAAAATATCTGTACCTGTGTTCAAATCTGTATCTTTATACAAAATATCTGTACCTGTGCTCAAATCTGTATCCGTATACAAATAAACAAAACTGTAAACAATTTTTATTGTTACAATATAATAAATTGCATATTCATTGGATATGTAATAGGAGCAAAATGATAGGATCGGAACAGATTTTTCTAAATTATAGAAATATTACATGTCATTTGGGTTTAATAATTTCATTGCAGCGTTGTGACATACAGTTTACAAGGTTTCGAACTTGTCGAGTTGACAAAACAGGCAATGTCTCACAAATGGCAGATTTTAATTCTGCTTTCGTGTTATACTGAACCATTTGCCCATTTTTTGATATACATTGCGTATTATAATACCCCAAACGTTCCCCATGGAACTTAGGTTCGAGAGATTGGCCTTTACAATAAAGTGTGGAAATCTTATTATCATCAAACTAATTCTTTGTGTCTTTTTCAAGAGTGAATTTGAGCATTGCCTTGTTGAAAAATACAGATATGGCCGGCAGAATTTTCACCCTGGTTCAACAAATGGCGTTGTGATAATTTATACGTATGTAATTTATACGTATATATACATGTATTTTCTCGCCTTCGAAAATAGAAATTCTTAGCTTACCTCTTGATGAAAATGTGATCCAAACCATTAGGGAGCCTCTAGTTGATGCTTGCAAAATTCGTACTTTTCCTTTCGAAGGTTATGCCAATATGATTTATTACCGTCCGGACCATCGAAATTGAACTCCTTTTCATCACTGAAACTAATTTTAGACAAATTCGTTAGTTGCTTCAGATGCTTCTCTGCAAACTGATTGCGGACTGTAAAATGGGCAGATTTTTAAATGCGGACAAATATGTGGTTTTACATATTTAAGGATTCCCGACCTTTCTTTTGCTCTTCTTATAGTGCATACTGGCGTCTTTATCTGCCTTCCAAATTTCCTTTCATGTAATTATTTTGCTTGCGACAGTGCGAGCAATGAAACTTCCGGATCATTTCGAAATAATTCTCATCCCTCCAGTAGATTTAGCAGTATCATAAGTAGTTGGATACGATAAGAAATAAAAAATGGCGGTCTTTGAACATTTAATTTTATCAGCAATTTCTTGAAGTGACATTCCGATATCGTTAAAAGCTAGGGGCATGCATATCAGCAAGTATTCTGTTTTGCTATGACCATCCTATGTACCAGTGTGTGTGTTATCAATATGGATATACCAGAAAAAAATTTCCAGTTGCATTATCAATACGGATATATATAGAAGAAAACTGATAAATGCTTTTCATACAAATAATAAAAATTGTTAATAAAGATTGTGAAATACGTTACATAAAAATATAAACCAGCAATTCTTACGTAACAGTAGCTCTTATCGTGGTCAATATAAACAGACGAGATACCTAAAAAAACTCCAAGCTGATGTGGAATTTTCTTTTTTTTTTTCAGTAATTTAAGTACAGTTTTCTGGGGATAAAAATGGCTTGGCAGACAAATTATTGGAAATAACATCTTTCGCTGATTTTCTTCTTTCAAAAAATTGTTTATGTTAAATTGAACTACAATATTTTGTACATTATCAGTATGGATATATACAGGGTGTTTTACAAAGGACCCCTAACTTTAAAAATCAATAACCCGTAAACAGTGATAGATAAAAACATGAAACCAGTGGTATGTTTATTAAAAAAATCGTAAGAATCTTATACATAAATCTAAAAATTTAGTTAAAAATTGCCCCGATAGATGGCGCTGAGAGCGTTAAGAATCCTTCAAAAGAGAGTTCAGAAGCATAGAAAGACTAGCCTTCGATTTCTCCGTTTTAATCTGACCGCTACTAGCGTATAGTGAAAATAATTCCGAAAGTGATGTATACCGTGGAGGAACGTGTGTTTATTGTGTTGGAGTATCACCGTTTAAATCCTACTTCAGGTCCTACTTGAGTCCACTGCCACAAGGAGAAGTTTTCAAAAGCGATTTCGAGTCGCAAAAAGCCCAGATGAGAAAACATTTCAAGAACTTTTCAAAAAAATTCAACAGACAGGCCGATGACATACAGCAGAGAGTCACTGACAATTTCATTCTTCGTTTGCGACATGTCTGTCGAGTAAAAGGTGCACATTTTGAATCACTTTTAATGTGATACGCCTATTTATCGCAGCGCCATCTATCGGCACAATTTGTAACTAATTTTTGAGATTTATGTATAAGATTCTTACGATTTTTTTAATAAATATACCACTGGTTTCATATTTTTTATCTATCACCGTTTCCGAGTTATTAATTTTTAAAGTTAGGGGGAAACACCCTGTACAAGATATGCAAGATGTACACAATAAGAAAACTACTAGATACTTTTCATAGAATTCATAATACGTTTATAAGAACTCCTTTTTACCTATAAAAAAGATTTATTATCAGCAAGTCATACGTAAGAGTAGCTCCTATCACTGTCAGTATAATTGGTCGAGATACCTGAAACAAACCCCAGGCCGATAAGTATGGAATTTCCTCTTTTTCTACTCTTTTCAGTAATTGAAGCACAGTTTTTTGTGAAAGAAAAATCTTGCCCAGCAAATCATTAGTTATATTATTTTTCACAGTTCTTCTTATTTTAAGCAGATTTTCTGTTATCATTGAACTATAGTACGTGTATATTATCAGTGTGGATACGCCAAAAGGCAATTCCCTGATAACTTCAATAGGGAACATATGTCCGAAACTATATTTCATAACTATGTATACAGGGATAAAACTGTTATTAAAGGCATAAGAAACTAGGAATAATGTTAAAAAATCTAAAACTTTATATACCGTATATACTCGTGTATAAGCCGACCCGAAAATTCCTGATGAAAACATGTTTAATACCAGTATTTTACAATAATGTTCTTCGTCTTATATAATTCACAATTAAATGAGATAAAGCAGGGCGTAGAAAATTATTCTGAATTACTGGTGTTAAACTTGTTTGCATCTCGGTTTTGGGGGTCGGCTTATACACGAGTATATAGGGTAATTTTTGAACTAAACGATGTAATGTAAAATAATCTTGAAGAATTACCATGATTAACTGATTTTCATGGCTATTCAGCCGCAACTGAAGAAATTTATTGTAAACTCGGAATAAATCCGCAAATTTATAAAAGATAAGGCTCAAAGTGTACGACAACAAGACTGGGTGATAAAAAACTACATTATACGTAACGCTGCATAAAGTATAATATAATAAACGACAAAATTTCTTCGATATTCTGTGACCATACATCCAGAGCTCGAATCTACTTTCAATATCTGAATAATGAATACTTAGTAATAATTGGCATGCTAAAATTAGTATAACAATAAATACAGTAATAGCAGTTTTTATAAGACATCGGCTAGAATGATCTGTAATGTTATATCTTCTTCTATAATAGTATAACTCTAAGATAACATTTAAAATTTTATTTCTTTTAATGAAAGATAACCCTCAAATGAGCATCGCGTTTCCCGTTACCAATAAAAAAGGTGCAACTTCTCGCAAACCATATTTAACCATCGTATAAACTAAAAATGAAAATTTGTGAATGAAAAAAATCAGGTACAAGCAATGGATTGCAATGGAAAGTTTTGAACAACTGATTCCTAATAAATCTAGAGCAAATCTTTGAAATCGATCTTTTTCTAACATATTTCTGAGAGTAAAAGGCATTTTACATTAACATTGAATAATCTAGCGATCTTTTTAATTCCTTCATCCAGGGTATAAAAGAATTTGTTGTTTCAAGTGCGATCAATAAATTTTTTAACAGTACACGTACCGGAAATATTACTCAAGTTCTAAACAAATATTTTAAACCGTAATTGTCATTTAAAACTGTTTTATTTAACTTATCTTTTATTAGTATATAGATTTATGTGTGATTTATATTATCTTTATTTTCTAATGTAATTTCTGCTTCGAATTAAAATATTTTCATTTGATAACGTCAAATGTCCGATTGTTAAAATATTTAGGTTTAACGGACTTCCACAAAGGATTTTATTATACAGTTCGTTTATATCCATTTTTAATGTATGTCAACCCATAACATTTTAACTGATGCTTCGATATTTATAATACTTTGGTATTGGAAATCGCTGCTTATGCTTCTCGTCTCGTAGAGTTTTAATTGAGATTAAGAAAATGGCATGTTTGTCTGTCTATTTTCTTGTTTTTCTTTGACTTCATAGACTCTAAAATTCATAAAAATTAGCCAATCGTCAGGAAATTTAAATATATTTTTAAGATTCCGAGTACTAGATAATATTTTTAAATCAGACCTCGTATCGTGTATAGTTTTCTACAGGGACACTTAAAAATTTTGAAACATACGATCGCCTGCTGCATGTCAAAATAATAAATATTTGCCATCAATGGGATTTAATATGAATGTGTGGATAACAATTAAGGGTATCCACATAAACTCTTTTATGGCAAACCACTTTTACTAAAATACGCGAACTAGCGTGAAGTAAGTAATTATCAATCAAAGTAGACAAGAAACGATCCCTTTAATCCAGTTTATGTTTTAAATTAAAAATTACTTCTAAACTATTCAGATTTTTTTTTTATCTGAGAAATTTTCAGTTTCATAAGTGGAAGCACTGTTCTATGTATTTGATAGTTTACCACTTAGGGCCACCTTTTAGTTTCATAGTTAACTGTACATCATAAGGTATCGATGCCGCAAATATAGTAATATTCAATGCAAAATTGAAAGAAAATATTGACCTTAAATTTTTGCGAGTAAAAGAAGTATGTACCAGATATTTAAAAAATATATATTTAAATTAATTCTTCCCTGTAGCATAATTGTTTTATTTGAAGCATCCATATTCTTCATTTTTTCTTGCCAACATTATTTTTTTAGTTGCTCCATTTCGTAAATTTTTAATTTTTTAAGAAGCTAAAACTGTCAAAATTATCATTCAATACCATAATCATTTTTAACTTCTTCAGGGTTAAGTAATTAAGTTGCTGTAATGTTAATATAGCATCAGAATTTGAGGACATTGTTATTTGAAAATAAATGTAACTTTATTTTGCTTTCATGTACATGGTAAAAGGAAATTTTATTCAAAAATTCTGATAATATTTGGATTACAATTAAGTGGTATTAACGAATTTACCACCGCCCTTCAAAGGGTCGACGACATTTTCAACGATATTACTATTGCTTATTTATTTATAGTAAGAATTTATTTTTAAAAGAATTCAATATAAAATTCAATATCATTAATTTCAATTTTATTCTTTCATTAATTATATATATATTTTTTCAATTTTTTTTGATAGTAGTAAATTATAATGTATTAGAAACAATAGTCATTAAAATCTTTTTTCATTTTCCTGAAGTCTATTTATTTCGTTGTATTATACAAAGCACACAGCTCACTTGTTTAAAAAGTTTGAAATGTTTGCAATTAAATAAATTTGATGTCTATTAAATAACAGAAAATTTTTAATAATGTAATCGCTGTTTTTAATATTGATTGGATATTCGAATTTAAATCATAAGCAAACTTTTCTATTTATTTTTTTATACATTCACATTTTATATAATTAAAATTATCATCACTTACAATTCCATATTTTTATTATTTGTCTTCAATTTTAGATAATTCTAATTTTCCATTTTTGAAAGCAAACTTTTAATTAAAAATATCTTATTTAATTAAAAAATTACAATACTCGTTAAAAATTATATATACTTATTAATTTATAAAATGGAAAAGACGTACACTTCGCATTTGTTTGAAATGTTTTCTTTTTAAGTATTTTCCTAGTAAAGTGAATTAGATGTTCTTAACATATTGCCGACAGCTTTTTTATTATTGAATCTTAATATATAAATATAATAAATAAAGTCGAGCTATTTTCAGAAAGTCCCGCACGTTACACATAGTTATCATTTAGATGTAAGATAAAAACAATTTTTTACAATTAAAAATTATGGAAATGATCGCGTTCCATTGTTTTAAACTAAAATCCTCACTTCAATTAAATTTATTTCCTCTAAATTCAAATTATACTTCATCAATCAAACTGATCTTCTATTCTCTATTACACTTGAATTTTCAGGATTGATTGGCACAATAAGTTGAACTAAGCTAGATATTTAGTTGGCTGAAGGCACCGACTAAAACGCACATAGTAGGCAGATGTGCAAATCTTCTTTTAAATATTCTTCATACAGTCACAGTCATAATTTAAAATCATTACCAAAGCATTTTTGTTCAGCCCTGTCATTCTCGAAAATTAGCGATTCGATAGAATAGTGCAATGCTCTCGCAACCACTTTAGCTTTAGTTTTCAACAATATTCACACACACTGGATATTCGCAATTTGCGAATATTCCTACCAAACTATTTCGTACAATGGTTGCACAGAGGGGCTTTTCCAGTATGTGCAGTGGTAAATATCTTACAGCGTACATATTTAAATTAAAATTTTCTGCAGTCTAGCGAAATAGGCCAAAATGTATGATTTAAATACATTTTTTTCTTTTGAATGCTTACCGACAATTGAATGTATCTGTCGAGTCCATTGGATCCGTCTGGTAGGCGGAGAGTTAAATTGCTCCTTCTTTCTCTATTACACCTGAATTTTCTGGTTTAACTGGCACAATAAGCAGCACTAAACTAGCTATTTGGTTAACTGGAGGCGCCGTCCAAAACGTACATAACTTTGACGTGCAAAACTTATTTTAAATATTCTTCAGACAATCACAGTCATAATTTAAAATTAGCATAGTAGTAATTTCCCCCAAGCACCGTTATTCACTAAAATTAGACATTAGACAGAATAGTGTTTACTTTAGCGTTAGTTTTCAACGATATTCACGGACATTGCATATTCACATTTTGCGAATACCCACTACCGAACTATTTCGTACAATGTTTGCTTGGAGGAGATTTTGAAGTGTGTGCATCGGTAAAGATGTTACAGCGCATGCAATTAAAATAAAGTACCTTGCAGTACAGCAGAAAAGGCTAAAATATATTATTTAAATACATTTTTTTCCGGTGAATAATTACCGACACTTTATGCCAGAAAAAAGAAATACGCGGTACTAATGGAAGCAAAACACACCGTTAGCCGATAGCTTTTGCTTGTAAAAATACGAGCATACCCGTGACCGGCACACAACGCATTAATATTAATTGAATATTCAAATCGTAAATAGGTTTTTTCAGTGACCGGCACACAATGCTTTAATATTAATTGAATATTCCATTTCAAATCGTAAACAAGTTTTTTCAGAAATGTTTTCATGTGTATTTCAAATAATAAATTCCACTAAAACTTCAAATACACATTGGAATAATTATGAGAGTTTAAAAAAAATTATGGTACTTTAAAGTGCTTCCAATTTATTTTATTAACATGACATTTCAATAATTGTTTTATTCTGAATTTATTTTATTGTAAATGACGTTACATTAACGGGAATGTTTTCTGGTGTTCTGAATTCTAGAAACATTTCATCCTTTTAAACTAGTATAGTTTATACTTGTTTACAATTACAAACTATATGTTTATTGATAGACATGTTACTTAGAAATAGCATATGTCTGTATAATGAATAGCACTGAGCAATAAAAGCGAAATATGATAGACTGAATATTTAAAAATTATATCCAGTCCTTTCTCTTTTCTATTAGTTGTTTCCTATCTCTTTTATTATTAATATTTAAACTGTATTTATACTTTTTCCAATGTTCACTTAATTTAAAACAGCCTTTTATAAATAAAATGTAATCATAAAATGCTACAATATTTGTAGCCGAAGCTGTAAAAAAGAGAAAAATGTATTTTGAAAAGGAATTACTCTGCCACATTAAGAAAAGTTAGACTTATAATGAATGGAACTGTTTTGTAATTACTTTACAAAGTGTATTTTTGAATAAATGCATAAGAATACACAATGTAGTTTTTGATTAAGACATGGTAATATAGTACTTTCTACGTGATTAGCTTGCAACCTACTTTTGTTATTATTATTATTATTATCATTGATTTGTTGCCGTCACATTTATGCAAATTTGACGAAAAGAAAATTTAAACTTTCATTAGAAATTGACGCAAGGTGCAATTTGATCAATTATTTAAGGTTTTTTTTAGTTTTAATTAAAAACATTCATCTTTATACAAGGCTGCCACTAATGACTATTTTTATATTCTACTTGCACCACTATTTTAATAAAATTAATTTTTTAATACATTTCTCTTGCACATGTTGTCAAACTTTATGTAAAAAATTCTGTTTTGAGAAAATGATGCGAAATAGAATTAAAAAATAGTCGCCAGTGGCAGCCCTGTTTATTATAATGCGTTGAAAGAACAATTAAAAAAAATTAATTTTTAAAATGAAAGTGTTGTTGGAGTGAGTACACGATGAAATTTATCCACTTCTATTGATAGTTTTTAATTTTTATAATTGCTTTAAAAAACAAAAAACTTTACAAATAACTTTGTGTCGTAATAAAAACGAAAAATGAAAAAAAAAATAATAAAATAGCAGAGTTAATCAATATTTTCGTAAATTCTCTCACATTTCAATGAAGTGTGCAATTTTTAGTCTTGAAACAATTCGGGAGAAATATTTCCATATTCTACGAAAATACTTATTAACAATTTCTCTCGTAAAATATAAAATGCAAAATGAAATAATACGAGATTATATTTATAAATATAGGCAAGGCCATTTTAAGTAATATAATTTTTATATTTAAGCATGTCATTGTACTGTTTTAGGAAACAATTTTACTTAAAGAAATTGAGTAAGTTCCACATTCTAACTTTTGACAAGATTTTATATACAGGGTGATTGTAATTAAAGTCCCACTTTCAAAATGCTGTAAAAAAGAAACATTTGTCAGAATGACTTCAAATTTGAACTGAATATACTGGAAGAAGAAGAAAACGGCATGGCACAAGGAAAAAAGAGTTCCAAAAATAGATGGCGCTGTAAGCGGCATACTATGCAAATACAAAGACACTCATGCGCAATTAAAAACCGAATCATTATGTGCTTTTTATGTGGTTTTTGGCCCAAGGACAATTAAAAACCGATTTTTCCTATGCAATGTGGTACGACCTTGCCGTGGTGGATGAGCTTTCCGCTAACAGTACCACCCCAACAAACACGAGATTTTTGGCCACATGTCGTAAACGTTGTGGCCAAAAAAGTTTGCGGCAATTTGTATCCAGCCATTAATGTATTTCAACTGACGCGCCCGCACACCGGATGTCTATCGCCAAATCGTTAACGGGCAAATGGCGGGGAAACTTAATGCAATTTCAGTGCCCAATAGCGAATGAAAGTACGTTTGCGGCAAAGATATACAAATCTATCATCGTTTAAAAGTCAGTGGCCCAGTATAATCTTCTCGACATTTTTATTATAAGAAATAAAAAGTATTTTTACTTCACATTTTATAAGATTATTTTCGTCATTTTAAACCGGGATTTATGTGACACGATAAAATATGCTGCATTTAAATATTTTATGCAATAAAAAATACACAAAAAGTACCCTTCTTTAATTCAAAGAGTTTTTATGTGAAAAAAAAATCATAAAAATAGTTAATGTTTTGGCTTTTAAAGTATGCATTAATATATTTAAATGAATATTTTCTGTGAGAACCTAGAATGAAAATGAATATTGCAATCTTTAGACATACATATTATATAAACATATTAAAAAAAAATAATGATAAATAGGAATTTATTTTCAATTTGAATTATATATTTCAATTTCAATGAAAAAATATTTGTCAAAAGAAATAAATGCCCCTTTGCCAAAAAGCAGTTACTGTTAAGGGGGGAAAAAAAAACATTTTTTTTTTTTTTTTTGGGGGGGGGGGGTGATTTTATATTATCTGTATAATATCTATAAATCAGTTTCAAAAAATAAGTTATTTTCATTTTTTGAAACACTCAAAATTTAGATTTAAAAGAAAAAATATCCTAAATGGCAGTAATAGCAAATGCCCATTCCCCCCCCCCCCCCCAATAAATGGGAATTTATTTCCAATTTGAAAAATATAGTTCAATTTCAATAAAAAAATATTTGTCAAAAGAAATAAATGCCACTTTGCCAAAAAGCAGTTACTGTTAAAGGAAAACAGAAAAAAAAAATCTTTTTTTTTTTTTTTTTTTTTGTGGGAAAGGGGGGGGGGCTGATTTTATATTATCTATAAATCAGTTCCAAAAAATAAGTTATTTTCATATTTAAAAGAAAAAAAATATCCTAAATAGCAATAATAGCAAGCAAAAACCCATCCCTCCCTCCTCCCCCCAACTCTTTTCACAGAAACACTCAATTAGAAACATTACATTAACATCACAGAAACATTAAATTAATCCAGGCTTGCCGGCAAATACAAGGAGGGAAAGATGAAACAAAGATTTCCCTTTTCCGACACATTTTTTTCCCAGTGGGGATTTTTGTAAATATATTTTTAAATGTTTTCAAATTTGTAATAATCAGCATTTAGAAATTTCCACTTTTAAACTTATTTAATATTGTATAAGAAATTTTGAAGATAAAAAAACCTTGGAAAAATAATTCTATTGAAAGATAGTGTTTTTAGAAAGGAATACATTTTCTTGTTTCTGCGGGCTGGTAGGGATTTTGTATGTTAGCAGCGTCATGATGGCAGCGTGAGCAAAGTCTGTTTACAATATTTGAAGCAAGCCTCCCTATTCCTGGCGTCGTCATCATATTCTTTTGAGGATTTTGATTTACAAATTAGGTAAGATTATTTTTCTATATTATTCCAAGAGTTAGATAAAAATTAGTTTTCATCATTCTCAGGGACAGATTTAAGTTCAAGATAAAGAAATCTGAGAAAAAGCATCAGCAATTTTGTAAAATTAACTGCATTGCTTATGTTACTTACTTCTACAGAAGTGTATAAAAAAAAGTTATTTACTGATTTATCTCTGCCCTGAATATGCTATTAATAAGTTGATTGTAATTATATATATGCCAGGAGCCAGGGTATAATGTGCCGGTAATGAACACTCCCAGAAGTTTTGGGTTTATAAAAAAATAACCAATAAAAATTCAGCTTTTTTTCGTAAATCTCCGTTGCTTGTTTTATAATCTGCTTTATTGCTGACAATCTTAAACTAGTCAGGAAGCCGAAAATAATATTTCACAGTTTCAGTAAAAATTTTACTTCATATAAGTTAAGATCTGGTTTTAATAAACTAATATATATATATTCTGTATTTTCTGACGATAATGGCATGTTTTTGTTTTGATTGTAATAGAAAACTTCGAATTTTATATACTAATGACCATTTGCAAAATTTCACTTAGTTTTAAGATGTTAATAAATTAGGTACTTTGTTTATAATTCATTAATGGGATTCTTAATTAATCATGGTAATGGTGCCTAAAATGTTTTGGTTTAACCGAATAGCTAAGTAATCTGATTAATTTTTAAATTCCACTTAGAGTGTAATAGGAACACAACTTGGTACTTTTCTGTTATGCCAACACATGCCAAAATATATGCTAATTTGCCATTTATTTCAATCCTGACAGTGTAAAGAATTGTTTATTGCAAACCATACCAAACATTCTAATTGGGCTATTTATTGAACGTTAATCTTTTATCATTAATATTATTTAATCATAACCTCACAAAACATCTTAACTTGCTACTTTTCATATAGAAAATATTTATTAAATTATAACTTGCATTTATTATTGACACTGAAATGGATTTTACCATTTGGCTGTTACATGAGGATGTAGAAGCAGCAATAAAATTGTTTTAGGACTTTAAAGATGCATAAAAAAAGTTTATCAAAAAAAACCGATAAACGTCTTCATTCAAAATATGAAATGTTTACTGCAATCATACATATGTGTGTATTTATATATACATGTCATCACTGGTGCCCGGCTAACTGAAAAGTACCAAACATTGTATCAATTATCTTCTTTAATTACTTTCCTGGAATTATAATTTATCTCCATCTTTTATATTATGTTCTGCAGTGTTTTTCTTTTTCAGTACCGTAATTTCAGTAAAAAGTGCTATAGTGCATATGCGTTTAAAAATTTAAAACAGTCTAAGTGCACAGTACTTCTGCTGTGCAGCTGATTCGGTAATTTTTTTTTTTCTTTTCCTCCCCATAGCAATATTTAGAAAAGATGCCATTTTTCCTTCTTCATCAACTGGCCAAAATGGCTTGCCACGAGTCTTCTCCATAACCTACCATAGAAACTTAGCCTTCCCCATTCTCAAAAAGACCATTGGGTTGCATATTTTTATGCCATTTCATCCATTTTAATTCATGAAATGCAAAATATATTACATACTGTATTTCATGTTTTAAATCATGAATGAATTTTAATGTGTAACTCCCCATTCACACAATAAAATTTATTTGACCAAAGGATATTTCATGCAGGCGATATCTCATTGATAATGAGAAAGAGTAAACATTATGAGGGGCTTGTTAAAAGTCCTAAGAAAGGATAAAAGTATCACTGGATAGTAGAAGTGAAGAATATCCCCTGTTTTATGGAAATAACTTACCAATCCTAACTTACAGAAAATCAGTTTGATACGTTAAAATAAATGTATTAAATGCAAATTATTATGTGTGTGTGTGCATGCTGAAATAAGTTTTGATTTAAAAGAAGAAAAAAATGATTCACTGGCGTCAGTTATATACATTAATCAGTTTCAGTTATACTTTGTTTTTAAATTTCTAGTTGAATATGATAAATGCTTAATGTTGCAACCTATTACAATTTATTTTCATATTTTTAAGGAGACTACCGTGACAGCAGAGATACTGTTGAACCAGGCTTCTAAGAACTCCGGTTGACAGAATGCCAAGCCGATTCCATTCATACTTTTGGTTGTCCCCGGCAACAGAAGCTGAAGTCATCGCTCTTTATCTTAGGCAGCATACGGACTTCTCCATTTTCAACATGGACTAGCCATTTTCACCCATGTGCAGTTTGCTCCAAGTTTCTATCAAGCGTGGTGCATCAGTAGATGGTGTTTAGAGAAGATTCTTGTGCAGCTTAAACTCATTTGGCATTCAAGCAAAGGTAAGTTTTCAATTTGCTCAGTTTATAATGCAGGGCTTTTATCTTGGGGCCCATTTTGAGAAAAGTAAAAGTTATTTGTGTGAAAATGATTCCAGATTTTCCCCCAGGTTTAAAAAAGGGCAGGATGCTGCTGGTGAGAAAAGGGCACTTTTTGGATTCTTGAGAGCACTTTTCAGATTCTTAAGGGCACATTTTTAATTGTTAAAGGTATTATTTTGGTTTTTAAAGCCACTTTCAATATTTAAAAATCAGGACACTCTTTTTAAGACAACACTGAGTCAGTTTTTACTATGAAAGCAAATTTTTTAATGCAAAAAGGAGAAAGGGCACTTTTTGTACTGTGGGGCAGGCAGGGACGCGCCGACCCAGTGTGCAATGTGTGCAGCGCTCACAGGCGCCGAAGTATAGTAAAGGTGCCAAAGATTTCAGTTGAGGAAAAAAATACTTCAAAAAGAAAAAAATTCTTAATTTAATTATACTATTACAACTCCTTGACATCTATTATGTATTAGTACGCACATACAATCCATTTTAAACAGATTTTTATGCTTTATTCAAATATTCAATCTATTGTAATTGTATCATTATTTTCTCCAGGACACTGATTTTTTCCGTTTTATGCAGGATTCTGATACAAACAGGTTCCATTTTCTCACTTTTTACTGTATTTTGAATTCTATTTACATACCTGTCAACCTTTTTTAATTTTTTAATCAAATACCAATATTTTGAACCTGAAATTTTACTTAATAAATGAAATCAGATAAGCATCCTATAGAAACAAGACGTGTTTTATTAAATAATTTTTCTTGTTCAAAATGCGTTTATTTGACTTTAAAAAAAAAAAAAAGGTTTGCAGCTATGTATTTATACTGAGGGATATGGATGTAGAGCGCCCACTGAAGTTCGGCACACAGGCGTTGGATACTACTGGCGTGTCCCTGAGGGCAAGAAGGGTGCTAATTCTTTTTATGAGGGGCAAAAAGGGTGCTATATTGTAAACCAAAGGGCAGGCAGGGTGCAGCACCCTTCTGAAACTGTCTGGGGGGAAACTGATGATTCCTTTTTTTTTTTTTTTTTTTTTTTTTTGTAAAAGATAACATTTTGTAATGAATATGAAATTTAGTTACTCAAATTTGAACCAAACGTTTATTGATAACTTCTTTAAGTCCTTCTGTTAAAGTTTTTGTTTCAATTTGTTTGCAAACTACACATTTTGAAACATAACAAAATAAAAATTAACAATGAAGAGTATGTTTTTATAGAATGGAATTTTGTGAATTGCCCCTTTTCGATGATCTTGGGGAAATCAGAGCTGAAACCTTAGTATAACAGTAATTGTAGAGGCCGCTATAACAAGAAACTACCAAAAAAGGGTATTGGCTTTACAGTTACTTTTCATTTTTTCATAATGTACAGCTAAAATGCTATTTTACCTGTGCTCACAGTGAAAACATTTTTTCTGAGGCAGGCTAAATTTACTTTACATGAAATCATAGTCTTTTCCAACAGTTTTAAAAATGACTTTTTTTTTTAAATATAATTTTAAAACTAAACTTTAATTTTGCATGAGATTTTTTCCTTATCTTTTTCTATGTTTTATAGATAAATTTTTTATGTACCGAGTAAATAGTTCTTATGAATTATGGCATATATTATACATTTATATTCAAATAACTTTTTATAGATCACTTATAAATTAATTTTTCTTTAAATATGCTTAAAAAATGAAATTCTTGCAACTACTCGGCTGCAATTTGGCTGATTAACGAGTATATACCAAGTACTTGGTACAGCTCTAGTTTCTCATAAGCATGACTGATTTCTCCATTTTCATAGAAAATCAATGTTTAAAAATGATAAGCTGTGTGTTTTAGAGATTAATACAAAAATGTGGAGAGATCATGATACAAATATAAAAAGCGAGAAGAGGGCTAAAATAAGATGCATGTTTAATATATAATATTAATATACCAATATATTCATAGTAATTGAAACTTAAGTTTAATTGTTGACTCCAGTTGAACAGTAAAATAATTATTCATTATATACATTGCCACTGTTTATCTGGTGTTCCCAGTATTTTTTTAAATCTTGCACATGATCATGTACTGATACTATTAGCTCTGTTTTTCACTTGAGTGTGTGTGCAGTAATTTTTGCTTCAGTTTGCCTAGTTTTGATATTATAGTGCAGATTTTTTAACATGTGCAGGGTAAGGTGTGTTTGAATTCAAAATTCATTATATAATACAAAAGAAAGAAAACTGACAGGAAAAATAGTAAATAAAAGGTTTTTTTGTTTTACTTTAATAAAATTTTGTATTATGCACATCACATACTTAAATTTTTCTGGCGAGTTTCAACTTTCATAACATAATTTTTGAAAGTAAGTTTTTCAAAATGATTTATTAATGTTGTTTAAAAGGAGTTCCTTATTTCTATCTCTTGTGTGAGTTTCATAAAGTTTTTACTGTGTTTTATATATGGGAAAATATAATTAAGTCATTGTTAACTTTGATTTAAATCTTTTAAGACAAAAGTATTCTTGTCACCTTGATTTAAAATTAATCACAAAGGAATATATAAAATGAGTATGAGTATAAATTATATGTTTCATAAAGAAGTTATTTAATTCATGTAATTTATAGAATTGAAGAATACTCAATATACCATTAAAACTATAATAAAAAAGCTGTTAACTGATATCTTTTAAATGACCAAAAAATCATTTTTTAAACTTAAGGTATTTTGAAAATATTCTTATGTTTTGCCCAAAATATTTTGCAAATGTAAGATTCTGGAGAGGGGTTGAAAGCTCAAATCCATGTTTTATAAATTTTTGATTTAAATCAAATATCAAGTAATAAACATGTGGATTTTTACATTGCTAACTAAGCGTAAAACCAACAGAGTGAAAAATGTCCAAGTCTGGAAGCTTGGTTACGCTTAGTTAGCAATGTAAAAATTTGCATGTTTATTATTCAGTAATTTCATGTGAATTTCATTGCTGAAAATTAATTGAAAAAATAATTAAAATTACTCAAATATCAAGTTTTTACAATAAAATAACTGTGGCATATAATAATTTTTTATGCTGAAAAGAACTTTTCCTAGTATTTGTATTTAGTATCCATTGTGTAATTTTCATTCATTAAAAAAATTGTATATGTGAAAAAAACATTTAACAAATACCACAATTTCGGGCTTATACATGTTTAAAAATAAAATTTATCTATATCTACCAGTGCAGCGTTTGATAATTGGAAGGTGTGGTTACATTAATGGGTCATGGGAGTGTTCAACATTGGCCGAGGACTCGGTTTCCCTTATGGGATCCCGGCTATGGAGCCGTTGTTCACTTCTGGCATTCCGCCCAAGTGTGTTGTGGTGGTGTCCTCTGAGCCACCGTATCATTGCAGCGACCTCTGTCGTCATTCATTTGGGAAAGGGTGATGAAGCGCAGGAGGCTTAGGCCCCCACTTCTCCCCTGACCGAAGAGCACCATCTTAGAGGTGTCCAGGTAAACCGGCCCTTTTTGGTTATAGGCTCACGAGAGCCTGGAATCGGCAGTGAAATAAGACTGCCTTCGGTAGCCGTAGCTTATCATATCTACCAATGCGGCGTATACGAAGCATTCGTGATTGTTTTTTTCCTTGAAAAAAATCCAGTCATTTAATGTTGTTGAGTGAACAACCGAAAACAATATTAAATTGCTTTTTTCATGGGTCTGCAATAATAATCACTCAAAATATGTTGGGCCCCAAAGCAGAATATTTAGCAATGTTCTGCAACGAATCTTCAGCTGATCAAAAATATTCTGTGGGAATTAAAAAAAAAAAAAAAAAACAGGGAGATGTCCTTGTATATATAGGAGTGCAATTTCATCTTTTATAGAAATGCAAACGACGTTTCATAAAGCACTGACACATACACACCAAAGACACGTTATTTTGGGTTAAGATATATTTTTTAAACTATCGCATTGACAAACAGTTTACAGTTCTGTCAACAGGGCTTGAATTTCAGGGCGGGATTCGCGCCGAAAATTTTGAAATCCCGCCCAAAAAATTTCAGCATTTTCGGAGAAATTTGCATTATTTAATTTACCTGCAACCGAACGATAAATTTCGTGATTTTTTTTCCCCGCAACCGATTGACGAACTTTGTGTTTTTTCCGCGACTGATCGATGAACTTTGTGATTTTCCGTGACAGATCAACGAACTTTGTGTTTTTCCGCGACTGATCGACGAACTTTGCATTTTTTAAGCAACTGGTCAACGAATGTTGCATTTTTTTCCGCGACAGATCAACGAACTTGGGTTTTTTGGGGACAGATCGACGAACTTTGAGTTTATTCCGCAATCGATCGACGAAATTTGCTTTTTTCCGCAACTGATTGACGAACTTTGAGTTTTTTGGTGACAGATCGACAAACTTTGCATTTTTTCCGCGACAGATCAACGAACGTTGCATTTTTTTCCGCGACTGATCAACGAACTTTGCGTTTTTTCTGCAACAGATAGACGAACATTGTGTTTTTTAAGCGACTGATCGACGAACCTTGCGTTTTTTGGGGACAGATCGACAAACTTTGCATTTTTCCCGCAACAGATCGACGAACTTTGCATTTTTCCCACGACTGATCAACGAACTTTGCGTTTTTTTCGCGATCGATCGATGAACTTTGCGTTTTTTTCCGTGATCGATCGGTGAATCTCAATCAAGTAAAATCTAAAGTCAGAAATTTATTTAACAACCTAATTGTTAAGGGTCCCTAACACATTTAATGGAACTTGAAAAATACACTGCATATATAAAACTTAACTTTCTTCCCTTTTTTATAATAAAAATAAACATTTTACATAATCATTCTCAGTTGACTTAATTTTTTCAATGGTATTTTGTCATGTCTGCATTAATGTAATTCTTTAAATAGCACGTAAAATAATAGTGGGGTTTAAAGATTTTTTTTTCTCCCTAATAAACATTACAACTCCCCTCCATTTAAAAATGTTGGTAGGGAGACTCCCCTCCTTGGAAAAATTGAATTTCAAGCCCTGGTCAATAACTTTACAAAAGATATATTTTGAGATATCACCTTTATGGAGAAAAAGTCTTTGGAAATTTGCTCCATACATAGTTATAAGTCCAGCTTTTAGAACTTTTCTAACAGATTTATATCCAGGCGGAGGCCCATGTGCTTTTCTTTTGGTACTGAATACATGTCATTAGTAATATATGTTGTCGCAACTTCACTGTACATGAGATTTAAAATTTTTTATTAGTAATGAATATAGCGTTAACTCTAGAACTAAAGGGTAGCCGGAGGGAAATATTTTTAAAAAGGTCACACTGTTCTCTAAAAGAGCACTCTTGCATCCTGTTCAAAAGATATATTTTGAACTGGTTTGTTTATTATCCCCACTTATCAATAGAATTTTGCGATATTTTCCCGTGACCAATTGACTAATTTTGCGACCGACTGACAAATGGGATTTTTTTTCACGACCAATTAACAAATTTCACAATATATGAGATTTTCCACTTGATCGACTGGCGAATTTCATCATTTTTTCTCGCAACCGATCAATATAGGTGAAAACTGGGAAATCGGATTAGTAGCCAATTGCCAATAGACTCGGTTTCATTAATAGCCACTTTTTAAAGTACTGACTAATGTTTCAAATTTTCTAGATAAAGTATAATCATCATATAGAAACATATTTTTGTATAAATCAGTTTTATACCAGCGAAGTGCTCATGATAAGAATAGGGAAAAAGTCAAAATTCAGGAAAATTTTCTAAAAATCAGAAAGTCTATTATCACATTAATTTTTTTAGAATATGATCATGGATTATTTGTCAGGGGTGATTGTGTTCCAGTTATGTACCGGAATTGCAGTATTTTTTTCTTTTTCAATACCAGAATGCCTTTTATTTTCGTATAGATCGGTTGTAGGGGAAAAAATCTCAAATTTCGTCAGTCGGTCGAAAGAAAAAACCCCGTAAATTTTGTCAGTTAGACGTAGGAAGAATATCACAATGATCGTCAATCGGTTGCAGGAGAATATAGCTAAATTTGTTAATCAATTGCATGAAAAAAATCTTGAAGTCTGGAAATTCTTTAGTCGGTCGCATGAAAAACTCCTGCAAATTTCGCTAGTAAGCTGCAGGGAAAAAACACGTAAATCTGCTGATTGGTCACAAGAAAAAACTGAACAATTAGCCAATTGATAGCAGGAAAAAAAAGCATGAAATTTGTCAATCAGGTAGCACGGAAAATTTTAGAAATTTGTCAGTCAATCATAAGAAAAAAAATCATGAAATTCTTCTGTCGTTTATGAGGTGAAACTTGTCAGTTGATCAGGGGGGAAAATCGTGCAATTCGTTGATCAATCATGGAACAAACCTGCAAAATTTACCAGTTGGTCAAGTGTGAAATTATCATGAAATTAGATAGTCAGGGGTGAAAAAATTGTGCTATTCGTCAAACAAATGGGGGGGGGGGCGAAATCGCAAAGTTCTTAACACATTCTTGGTAAAAAAAAAAATTCGTCAGTTGGTCAAGGATTACAATGGAATGTGTAACTGGGAAGTGACCGCTTAGGGGTGGCAATCAATGACAATTTTTTAATCGCCACTTTTACAACTTTAATTGTCACATGGCGAGTGGCAATTAAAGTTTCGCAATTTTTTTTCCACGACTTATTGAAGAATTTTGCGATTTTTTCCTGTGACTGATTGAAGAATTCTGTGATTTTCCTCTCGATAGACTGACGAATTTCACAATAATTTTTAGATTTTTCCCTTGATTGACAGGCGCATTTCGTAATTTTTTCTTGCTACCGATGAATGATTTTTGTGATTTATTTACCGCGTCTGGTTGAAGAATTTCTCGATTTTTTCTGACAATCCACTGACGAATTTCATATATATTTTTTTTCTCAAGCACCTGAAGAATTTAAAGATTTTTTTTTTTCATGATTGACTAACAAATTTCGTGATTTTTTTTCCGTGACTGATTGTAGAATTTTGTGAATTTTTTTTTTCTTCGGCAATCCATTGACTAAGTTTAAGATTTTTTACCACAATCGGCTGACAAATTTGGCGATATCTTTTAAACGGCCAAAAAATCATTTTATAAACTTTTTCATATTAAAATTTAGTTAGTAATATTTTAACTAAACTGTATTCAAAAAGTTATCATTAAAAAAAAATCTTAGTCTGTTACCAATTGCATAGGAATTGTTCATTTTTAATAAAATCATTTTATTCAAAACTGTTATTTTACAGTTTGTTAAAACAGTTTAGCAGAGTTTCATGAAATGCAAACATCTTGTACAATGGGTCCATCAAATTACTGGAAATTTTGATGCTTCAGCTCATGTGCTTAAAAAATGTTTGCTTTAAATGTTTTAATATTTGTTTCAAGAGTGATGATTCAGTTTTGTGATTATTGTAATTGTGACACCTCTGGAAATATAGTGAATCTAATCTGGACCTACATTTAATAAAAATTAAATTAATTTAAATTTATGAAATGCAACATTTAATAGAAAAAGATTGTTTGAATGTTTTTTAATGTTTTGCTGAAATGTGTCAAATAATTTTTGTTAACGGGGTTTTTAACTTTCATGAACTTTGACAATACTTAAGATTACACAGATTTATGCTAAATATTTTTTTTTAATTTAATGGTATGTATCTAGAAGAGGAGGGGAGAGGGTGATAAAATTATTTGATCTTGTGACCTCTAAATTAAGGATTTTTTTTTTTAATATGCCGTCATATAAATTAATTTGGATTTTGATTATATGTATAATTTTTAACAAATTAAAAATAAAGCAGGTTCTTTAGAGAAAGGGACCTTCTTTAATACTTTCTTTGACCCTTTTTTTTAAGAAACTTTAAAAATGATATTTCAACTTAAGGTATTTTTAAAACATTCTTATGTTTTGCCTAAAATATTTTGCAAAAGATGTAAGATTCTGGAGAGGAGCTGAAAGCTCAAATCCATGTTTTTTAAATTTCTTTTAAATCAAATATCAAGTAATAAAAATATGGATTTTTTCATTGCTTAACTAAGCGTAAAACCAACTGCGGTAAATTTATTATTAGTTGTTGCATACTTTACCATTCCAGATATATGGACTTTCATAGAGAAAGGTAATCAGCACCACACAGTTTATTATAAAATTCCATTAAAAATTCATAATTATCAAATAATTATTTAAAAGTAAATTAATAATTATTGAATTTAATTTTTTTTATTAATATTTTAAAGAAATTATCAAAGTCAATAATGGTTATCTTAATAAGTACTGCTTTTGATATTATATTTTTGTTATTCAAAGAATCTGTGTGAGGGGGGGGGGGGGGGGCATACACATCTGTGCCCAGAGCCCCCAAATTTCTAAATCGGTCCCTGGTCACGAAAGAACATTTATTTTTCTTAGAACGCTGTATTGAAATTTGTGAGAAAAAGGGACTAATTTGTGTTCCAGAATTTTTTTTTTTTTTTTTTTTTTTTTTTTTTGGAGATAGTAAATATTAAGATATTTTTTAGTAAATTGTTTTAAAGAAAAATGTTCCTGAAATAAATGGCTATTTTTTAGTTAGGCAGCATAGAAATGCATGAAAAAACTTCAGTGTGCAAATTGATCTCAAGGAAATGTCTTTTGGAATAATAAATATTTTTTTAAACAAAATTTTTGGGTAAAAAAAAAAAAAAAAAAAAATATCAAATATCAAAATCTGTACATTATAAGTTTTATAGGATCAAAAACTATACATAGCAATTTAACCATTTTTTGCCGGCACATACTTAACTATTGTAGTGTGCAAAGTTCAATAATTTTTTTTTAATTCGACAAATTTTGTAGAGTTTGTAGGATCTTTTATTCAGAATTTCATTAGCTGAATAAAGTTTTAATTCATAGTTTGAACTGGCCGATTTTTTTTGCCAAATTTTAAAAAGGCCTAATAATAAAATTTACAAATACTTTTTAACAGAAAAATGTTTATATGTAAATATTAAAATAGAAAGAAGACTTTACTTACGAAAAGCACTAAAAAGCCCTTTTCATTAAAGTGCCTATTTTTTCAGCTGAAGTGTCTCTTTTTTGAAGGAGCACCCTGCCCTTTTTCATTCTGAGGGAAAAACTATGGCATAATATTTTTTTCATTCTGAAAAGAACTTTTCCTGTAGTATTTGTATTTAACATCCAAAACATAATTGTGTAATTATTCATTAAAAATTTGTATAATTGAAAAAAAAATATTTGTAACGAAAAAAGATAAAGAAAATCATTTAATGTTGTCGAGTGAACAACCAAAAACAATATTAAAAAATGCTTTTTTCATGGGTCGGCAATAATAATCATTCAAAATATGTTAAGTATTCAGTGGCAGACGTGTTACCCTTCTGGGAAACAAACACCGTATGTAAAATGCCATTGTTTTATGAGTGATGATATCAGATTTATAGCTTGGAGGTACACAATGTATTTTCCTACTTTACGAAGCCATTTTCAAGTAAAAGTTATATCTGAAAAAATAAAGAACTGCTGGTTTCTAGCAATGCAAATTCTAGAACATTTCCCAAAGTGGGCAATTCGACTTTTATGAAATGAAAGAAAGAGCACCCATAGCTCATTCAAGATGATAATTTGATGCTATGCATCATATGTAAAGAATTTGAATTTATATATTTGAAGTTATTCAAAAGAATTTATAGAAGCCTGTTTTTATTTTGTTTTAGTGATTAACACAGAGATAAAGTGTTTAATATACAGTGTAACTCCAGATGTACGTTACCTGAGTTGTACGTTTCCCTCAGTTGTACATTTCCCTCAGTTATACGTTTCCCTCAGTCAGGGTTCTTAAATGCCCGGGTTTTTTCAGAAAAAAACCAACCCACTGGGTTTTATCAGTGTTTTTGGGGTTTTATCAGTGTTTTTTGGGTTTTATCAGGGTTTTTGGGGTTTTATCAGGGTTTTTTGGGTTTTATCAGAGTTTTTTAAGTTAGAGGTGGTTCAGAATGTTTGAAAAAAATGTACTTACTACTAAGTACAGTTTAAAGTAACTATTTGATTACAAAAATATATAAATGAATGACAATCAAAATTATGTTTTGCTTTTAGATAAATTGATTATTAGTAATAGTTTTAACAATGAAATTATAGAAGTACTATACTAATACCAGTGCTGAATCAGACTAGTATACTTTTACTTAGTTTTTATTAGTTTTAAACTAATATTTTGTTAAGGATAAAGTATCTTTATTCATTTTAATTGAAGTGATTGCCTATATATAATAAATATTTTCTCTAGAAAAAATTCATTCTGAAACACATTGATTAATGATGGATTGCAATTTTTTTTTTTTTTTTTTTTTTGAGTTGTTTGTATTCCAAAATTTCCCCAGTCCGAGGTAAATAGGAAATTTAGGTTTTCCCTTAGTTTATGTTGTTATTGAATTAAGTTGGGTAGTAGTTTATATTTAATTCAGCAAAATTTTTGCAATTGAAACTGGATATAACAAAATTCGCAGAAATGGGGGAAAAAAATATTTGCTGTAAAGTATTTTTTATTCTAACTAATTAATAGAATATACCAAATAATTCTACATGTCTACATCATTAAATTAAGATTCGCAGCATATGTGGTATTTTGTTATGAGTTTTAACTGTAGGATTATACATCAAAGTATTTTTTTTAATGGGAAAAAAATTAGTTTTTGTGTTTGTGATAGTTACATATACTTATAGAAAATTAAGTTACAGTTATTTGTTTTAAAAATTGTCATTGGAAGAATTAAGACTTTTTTCCCTTGGGGTGGTTGGTGATAAACTTTACTACTGGTGTACTGACATTAAGAAATATATTACCTATATAATTTAAAGTTGAAATTTTGGGTTTTTTGGGTTGGGATAAATCATAACAACCCTGCCCTCAGTTATACGTTTCAACTCAGTGGTCCCGGGCGCTTGCTATTAAAAATTAGCTGAGTTATACATTTTGAGTTACACATTTCCCTCAGTTATATGTTACGTTTTTGTGTCCTCGGACAAAATTTTGCCTCATTTATACATTTTGTAACCGGAAACACCGACGACGCGTCGGATGAGTCTGATTTGAAAGATCCCTCTCAAACTTCGGGGCTGCTCTGAGGGCTTTTGAAAAGCCGTTCGACAGTAGTAAAAGCAGTAACGATAACAGGGCTGCATTGTTAACCAAAATGCAAAGTTTGCTGTTCAATGTCGGCTCTGCCGAAAAAAACCAATCGAGGATTCGTGATTATTTCAACAAGATTCAGTAAACTACTGAAATGTGTTTTGATAAATGATTTACATGTCAAGGCGATTTCAATGATCTCTTTTAAGTACTCTATGTGTATTAAAAATATTTCTATTAAAGCTTTTATGATATATTAATTTTATGTACCTCTTTTCTACTCTGTTCCATTTCCAAAAATTTATGTCATGGATGAATTAATACTTATGAAACTTCCGTTTTTGTTATAAAAGGTAACTGAAACACCTCAGTGGAACAAAATTTTTGCACTATATTAAAAAAAAAAAAAATTGGTAGACCATCGATTGAGTTGTACGTTTTACTGAGTTATACGTTTTGTTGTCCGGTCCCGGGCAAAACATATAACTGGAGTTCCACTGTATACAGCACCTCCCCCCCCCCCCCCACTGCTCTTAACACATAAAAATAGAAACAATATTATTGTTAACATGGGTGCAAAAAGAAATAAAAGAATATGATGTAACATAAAATTGCCTCCATGAAATGCAGTTTCGTACCTAGAAGGGGGGGAAAAAAAAAAGTGTCATTCGACAACCCTGAAATATAGGTATACTGCAATAAAATAGTTTCATGGTGTACAAATAACTTAAACTACAAAGCTTTTTGTAAATAGTTTTTTTAAATTATAATTTCTGTTCCGATTATATTTATAAATGGCTGATTAATAAGTGGTGTTTTTAAAGTAAGGCATTTAAATTTTGTTTTGTAAAATTTATTTTTTATTTTTCAGAAGAAGAAGAATAAAAATCTGGAAAGAAAAAAGTTCTCTATGAAGATGACTGTAGATTTTCAGCTGTCCTTTCTCAACTTAAATTAAGAAACATCAGAAATTTAATTGTAACAGAATTAAATTTTCTTGTAAAATATTTCTGATAAATTTTGAGCATCTTGTAAATACATAAATAAATAAATGCTTTTTTGGTTGGTTTGTTTTACATTTGTGAAAAATAAAATTTATATGAAAAAAA